>JAZHRO010000002.1:103035000-105435000 GCA_037157565.1 Thalassia testudinum | reverse complement strand
AACCCAAGAGAGAAATAGAGTGAGAGAGTATGCAGGGAGGGTAGGGGATAGGTTTTGCTCTTCAGTGTGCAGGGAGGAGAAGAAGGAAAAGAAAAGAGGGTAAGGCCAAAGGAAGAAGGAAGAAGCCAAGGGTAGAGAGGTGAAGGAAAAAGAAGGAAGGAAGAGGCACAGCAGAAGAAGCGAAGGAAGAAGGACTTGGAAGCAGAAGCTGAAGAAGACAAGGAAGGAAGGAGCAAGCGCTGTAGCCGCAGAGGAGAGCTAAGGAAGAAGCTAAAGAAGAGAGGCACGGCTAAGGTAGAGGAAAGGAAGAAGAAGCCTAGGCCAAGGACAAAAGAAGGGTAGGAGAAGGCAGAAAGAAAGAAGAAGCAGAAAGCCAAAGGCAAAGAAGAGAAGTCAGAAGAGAAGAAGGAAAGACAAAGCAGAAGAAGGCTGGAGGAATCAAGGAAGAAGCACTGTAGCAGAAGTGAGGCTGAAGAAGAAAGGCAAGGGCTGAGAATGACAAAGGAAGAAAAAAGAAGAAAATCAAAGAAGAAGAAGAAGAAAGGCAGAGAATTACCAAGGCAAGAAAAGGAAGAGAAGGCAATAAGCAGAGAAGAACCAAAGAAGAAGAAGAAAAGAGAGAAGAAAGAAGCTAAAGAAGAGAATCAACCTTTTTACTCTATTCCTCTCAATTTCTCTTCTATTTTTGCTACATTTTAATTCATAAACTCTTGCATTATATTCTACATTAGAGTTTGAGTAGATTTAAGTGTTCAAATTACATTATTAAGATTAGTGTATAGATTCCATTTGCTCCCTATGTTCGACCTAGGATACTTAGGTTTTCGAGTAATAAAAATTCTTATTTGTTATCAACGCTTGATCAACTATACTACAACGCGAATGACTTATACTCATTTAAAAACCACGACCAAGCATTATAACAAGGATGATCAAGGGGTATACTCTATCAAACAATCGGGCTTTGGCCTTGGTGCTCCAATATGTGGATGAAACAGTGTTTTTTGTAGAGGGGCGTATGTGGGAGGCGCGTATCATACATCATACGGTGACTATTTTTGGGGAGATTTCAAGGCTGAAATTGAATGGGGAAAAATCCTTTCTTATTTGTTTTTGACTGAATAGAGATGTGGGCCACCAACTATCAGAGACTTTGCACACACCAATCTTCTCCTTACCGATTACCTATCTTGGGTTTTCAGAGCTCCTAAAGCAATTTGGAAGAGTTTAGATATAATGAGGAAATGCTTCTTTTGGAAAGGGGAGAAACATGTGGGACATTTCCTCCAATCGGTAAAGTGGGATAGTTTGTGTACACCAAAGAAGCAGGGGGGTTTGGAATTAGATCCTTGAAGGAATCTAATGATTCTCTACTATTGAAGTGGGCAATAAAAGTTTTCCAAGGGGAGAATAAATCATGGGCGGAAGCGATCAGAGGAATATATGATGCTTCACACTCTGTGGCAAATAGACTTTCTCCCATCGAAGCATCACCTTTCTGGAGTTTGGTGGTGGCAGCTATGAAGGAAAACTGGGATCTATACCAGCTAGTGTGTGGGGATAGACAAACTTTTCTTTTCTGGTTGGAAAATTGGTCATCTTTGGGTCTACTACATAATCAATATCCATGTGTTTATGGCCTTGTGGGTGACAGAGAGGCTAAAGTTGCAGACTTCTGGGTTGAAGAGGCAAATAGATGGGAGATACCAGAAACAGGCTGCAAGGAGGGGAGTTGCACATTGGGGGAAAGAACACGACTGATGCAAGATTTGCAAGCCTTCAAGCCAATGGGGGTGCTGACACATACAGATGGATGGGGAATTTTTCCACTGCCAAGGCCTATGAACATATGGTTGCAAGGAGACAAAGTGAAGATGCTGACGTCATTTGTGCAGGTTTATGGAAGCTAAAAATCATGTTGAAGATACAAATTTTTCTTTGGCTCTGCAAGAGGGACAGGCTCATCACTAGTGACTTGAGGTATCGAAGAATGGGGGTGGCTGCTCATACATGTTATCTATGTGGCTTCTAGACTGATAGTGTGCGGCATATTTTTTCCTCGTGTGTGGTCACTGATTGTGTGTGGAACAGGGTATGTGGTGGTTGGATACCTGTATGGGAGGACATGTGGGGGGATTTTATTAGGAGTGGGAGACCTCATTGTTCCATGGAAGCTATTCTGTGGTGTATTTGGCGTGCACGAAATGAGTGTCTTTCTTAGGGGAGGCCTATCAATTCAATACAAATTGTACATGAGTGTCAGGCTCTCATACGTCATTGGTGAAGTTGATGCAATTTATTTTTTGATTCTATTAATAAAATCTCCAGATGGCTATCTCCTTATATAGCATTCCTTATTTTCTCAAAAAAAAAAGGGATAAATAAAAGAAAAACTTGAATAACTGACAACAATACCAACTTTCTTTGTTTCCTGCACATTAGTTTTGCTAATTCTTTTCTGTATTGCTAGTCTACTTAGCATTTACTGGCATTTTTGCGGACTTTGGACTCAAGTCCTAGTGAGATACAATTAGCTTCCGTGGTTGTAGGAGCTGATGGTGCCAGTCCAAGTGCAACACCATAGTTGGGTAGTCATCATTACATTTTCTTAGTTCTAGTACTTTTCACTTCGATTTTCTTCAATTATATACTCGCACATTTGATGGCTATGAACATTTCTATTAATCTATTCAGTTCAGTCAGTTTCTTCATTATTTCTTGTATATATATGTGTGTGATGTGATGTGCTACATATGCTTTACATTATTTTATGTTTATATGTTAGATGACCAGTGATTTGTAATTGTGACATGTTCGAACACTAGATCGGTGTTTTAAGAATGTCGCATTGTAGTATAGCCAAAATATCATTTAAACAAATAAATTTTATTACTCGAAAAAGTTCCGAGGTTGAACACAGGGAGCAAATAGGAATTCACACACTAATCTCAATAATTAATGTAAATGAGCACAATTAATTACTCAAAATCTAATTTGCAATGTAGAATATAAGTATATGAAGAGTAAAAAGGAATTCTAGATAAAATAATGGTGATTTGGATCACCAATTATAAGCCAATACATAGACTAATTACTAAAATCTTAATCAAAGGTAGGAATATGTGATCAGACAAATCAGACATCTTAAAAGATGTTGCTACAGTACCCCTTTATGATTTTTCTTCTACTTTCTTCTTCTTCTTCCTCTTCTCTTCTTCCATGGTCCTCCTCCTCCTCTTCTTTTTTTCTTCTATCCAAGCCTTCTTTTCTTCTTGCTCTGCTTCTGCAGGTCCTCACCTTCTTCTTCGTCCTCTGTTCAGCCTCTTCACTAGGGGGAGTTTCTTGAATTGGCTAAGTGTCAACCAACTTCTCAAAGAGCAAAACCCTCCCCCTACCCCGCACAAGCTCTCCTCTTCCTCTCTTTGGCTCCACCCTCCCAGGGCCTTTCTCAGGATATCGGGTTATTGGGTACACACGCACCTGAGTCCCGGGCTATGGTCATGGTCGCAGCCGAGGAGTGCTTGGCTAGGCGGGTTAACGGGTCAAGCTAGGTCCGCAGGCAGATATCACGGATGAGGCATGCATGGGGTGTGCGGGGGACCTCACTTCCTGTGTCTTGAGGCAACAAGCCAAAAGCAGAAAATGATATATGTGTGGCCAAACACTCGGCTCTTTACGATGTGGGACTAAACCCACATCCTTTTCCTTGTGCACGACTGCTACAGCTTGCTGAAGAAGATGTGTCCGATTAGCGTAGCTGCTGGGGTTCTCATTCCCAATCAAAGACCTAGGAGTCTGGTGCTATTGGTTCCACACCACCTAGAGGCGATGCCTGGGGCTTGCATGTCCTGAAGCTCGAAGAACAAGGTCGGAGATGGTGACAACGACGGAGCTTCGACCTAACACCTGAAACAAACAAATAAGGCCTTTTGGCTATGTCAAATACGTTCAGTGGCTTCGCCGTGTGACGACAAACGTGGTGACGGTCATGGCGTAACGCGAGGATGCGTGTAGGTGGCTGGCAGAGTTAGAGTCGATCGGAGAATGATGGGTTGTTCGGTGGGTGGTTTGGGAGGTGAATAGGGTTGAATAGGTGGGGGGTTTTGTGTGTGGTGTTGTGGCAAAGGTTGTGGAAGTTTAAGCGAGGCGGATGAAGTTGTGTAGCAGTGGAGCTGCCTCGCCGGAGGTTTGTTCGGAGACAGAGAAGATGAGGGTGAACAGCGGTAGCCAAGGGTTGTTTTTGGTATTTTGGGTAGGAAATTAGCCTAGGAGCCTAAAAAGACCTAACTATCTATTCTAAGTGGATGAAAAGGGGGAGAATGACACCGACAGGTATGGTCGGCGTCAGGGAAGATGATTTATCCGGTAGGAAGGAGCGGTGACGAAGACGTGGAAAGGGAACAGCCGTTGGTATTGTGGCATGCGGAAGAATTTGAGGATGAGGAATCCATTGCTGGTTTTGCGAGAACGGATGAGGAAGGAGATCAAGGATATCTCCGGAGCTCACAGAGTTTTTCGGTAAGAGAGGAGGGAAGGGCATGGGGTAACTCCGGCCAAAAATGAGTCTGGGGAACTTGGCAAGGTCTGAGGGTCCTTATAAAGGGCTCTAGAGAGAGTTTTGATTTTGGAAGCCAAGCTTCCAAGCTAGGAATGCTCACTAGAGTAGGATTTTGAAAGATACCAGAATCTCTCATGCATTTGCATGAGAGATTGGGAAGGCTATGGAGCTCATGGATGGATTCAGAAGGAAGAGAACTCCTCAAAGAATCTCCCTTCCAATTTTGGAAGGGATTGATTGAACAGAGAAGTTCTCTTCAATCAAAGGTCACTGGAGAAGGATTCCTCTGCGATAATGGTGGAGGGACCTATTTTTGAGAATGACGACAAAGTTAGGGGCCTATGTGATAGGATTTTGAAAGTTAAGGGTAGAAATGTAATTAGATATGACCAAATTGCAAATTAGGTCAAGACAAACTCATCTTGGGTCCAAATTTTGGTACAAACCTAATTTAGACCTAAGGAATCCAATAATGATGTTGGACTTTAGTTTTGACCATGTTTGACTGGTTAATTATGCAAAAGCCCAAATTAGGGTAAATGTCTGTCTATGGTTATGTTTTAGGTCAAAATGGGTTCTAATGGTCAAATTGAAAGTTCTAAACCCTGGAGAATATTTTTCTATGAATTTTAGAAAGCTTAGGTGAATTTTATCCTAATCAGAACCTCAGTTAATTAAGAAGGTCTATTTTTAGGATTTCAAAAGTTATTTAATTCTTAGAACACGTGCAAATCCTTTTCTGTCTGTCTTATCCCACTTGTTATCTTTTTAAGACCAATTGACCTTCATTCAACCCCTGAGAAAATCCGTGGTTGTACTGCATTCATGATGACCTAGTAAAATTGCAGCTTTAATCCTAGTTTCTTATTTTTCTTTCAGAATGATTATGCAATGACTTGTGATTCTCTGGCGGTTATGTAGGCGCATTTATTGACTTAATTAGGTCAAAATGAGCTAGTTATGGCTCATGATGGTGTTCCCATCATACCCCATGCTTAGCTTTTGCTAGTCCCTTAGTAAAATTTCAAGGTATTAACTTTGATTTTAGATCATAAAACCTTTTGATTCTTAAAAAAAACTTGTTGTGTGCTTCCTTTTTTAGATTAGGTTAGAATGCTGATAGTAGGCCTAGAGGTACTCAAGTACCAACCAAGATCCAGACCTGACCAACTCTTGCCTCAATTTGGCGCGAAGGTTTATAAGACCCACAGGAACTATCCTAACGTTCGTTGAACTCCGCGGTTAAAGCACCTGTGCTTGTAACATGTTTTAGCCCAAGTTCAGTTTGTAGTACATTTTTGTTAGAGAGAGATAGAGGAATTTTTATTTATTTTTAGAGACTTTTCTCTCTCTTTTCTTTTTATTTATAGCTTCGGATTAGCTTTACAACACGATCTGTATCGAATTCCTAATCCCCATCATCAATCCTTACAAGGTCCATAACAATCGATGCTTCGAGATAATCCCGCCCATGGCATTCTGTAGCTAAGTCCAGACCCAAGCAATTGACATTTCGGGATAATGTCGCCCATGGCATCTGAACTAGCACAGGGTGCTTGCATGACCCCTGTAGGATATGTAGATATCTTAGGAGATAAGCACCGAGGAGACGATATGTTATCGCTCATCTTTGAGGGAAATTTCCTGCCTCTCCACGTCGGGGACTCGTCCAAATCAACTTGTGTTGATTAGCCGTTCCTAATTTAGGTAACTTTTTTAGAACAAGTTTAACGCATTTGCGTGATTTTGATACTTAGGCGCATTGAACCAGACTATGTGTGGATTGGGGTGCTTAGGTTACTGAGTCCCGCAAACTAGAGGTTAGTTAACGAGGCCAAATAATCCCTAAGCGTTAGGCCTAATACTTAAGCTTCGCATTTTCCCCAACCTCTTGAGGATTATCCAGATCTTAGCGGGTATTTGAATTTTTATGCCTAGGATTATAGCCCAAGAGGCCTAAAATTAGCATTCATACTAATCTCTTTTTTTTGTTTTATTAGTACTTTTTGCCTTTCATTTTCTTTTGATATGGTCTAAAACTAAGTCAATTCCTTAATCTTTTACTAATGACTACCTCTTTTCCTTTTCTTTTCAAATTGTGCTCCTTTTTGACCTTTTTATCTCCTCCCTTTTTCTCCTCAAAATCTGATATGCTATCAATTCAAAATTTCCTCCCTTCTCCTATTTTTATTTTTTCAATTTTTTTATTTTTTTAGTTTTTGGAATATGTGTTTTTTTTGTGAGAATCCTTCCAAATTGTGAATTTTTTTGTATGCTTGCACTTTATCACCCCCCCATGCCTAAGTTTTGTAATGTCCTCATTGTAAACGGAGGGTGTGAAACAGTTTTGGGTTCAGGAATTAGAATAGGATTATCGGGTGGGCGAATGAGTCAGAAATGACTGTTGTGGATGATTTCAAGCCCTAGTGGGGGTATGATGAGAACCTCATCATGAGCCATAACTAGCTCATTTTGACCCAATACAAAGGATAAAAGCTCCTACATAACTCAAGGAAAGGCTTAACTCAGAGAATTCTGAGTTTGAGAAGAAAATAAGTCATAAGGGGTAAAAGTGCAATTTTACCAGTATAATCTGCATACAGGGTAATTCAGGGCCCAAACATAGGTCAAAGCAGCTTAATAAGAATAAAAGTGGGATGAAATGATCTAGCAAGGGCTACAGCACCTCCAAGAAACCAAATGATAATCTGTAACCCTAAAACAACCCACTTCAATTCACAAGGTTCGGGGCAAAGTAAAAATAGAATAAACCCTCTAAAATTCATAGAAAAATAATCTCTAGGGTTTAGAACCTTCAATTTGGCCTTTAGAACCCATTTTGACCTACATTGAGAACCATGCCCAATTAATAACTTAATTTGGGTTTTTGCGCAAATTGACCGGTCAAACAAGGTTTAATATGGAAATGAAATTCACCATCAGATTCCTTAGGTCCTAATTAGTCATGTATAAAAACTTGAGCCTAAGAAGAAACCTCCTTGACCGACTTTACACTTTGGTCCTCATATATTTACTCTTTGGCCCTCAACTTTTGAACCCTCGCATTTTGGCCCCTAACTCTCCTTCTTTCTTTGCAACCAGGTCCCTCCTGCAAAACCTGCCAGCACCATGCTCCGGCGACCTTGCGCGGAGCATGGCGCCGCGCAGGGTGAGGTGGGGGACCTGGCAAGTAAACCGGGGGTGCCCTGCGTCGTCAGCCGTCGCAGGGGCACCCCCCTGGTCATTGTAGCCCACCATACCGGCCGTGCGAACGCACGGACGGTATGGGTTCGTGTTTCCGACCATTCTCCGGTGAGGGAGACACGTCGTCTCCCTCCGCCTTCCTCCCTGTTTGATCCCTATAAATACCCCCCGTCGCTCCACCGTTCTTCCCAGCCTGGATCTGACGGAGAAAACCCCCAACTTTCCTCTCTTCTCACTCCGGCAGACGCCCACCAGCTCCGGCGGTTCTTCCTCCTCCTCCTCTTCGCTCTGCCGCAATACCAGCAGCAGAGACTTCTTCCCCTGCTCTTCCCGCGTCGCGCAATACCGGCGCGCGCTGCCTCTGCCCCGTCGTCACCGCCGTCCTCCTCCCCACTGGGCATCGTCTTCTCCGGCGACAGTCGATACGACTGTCGCCCTGTTCCTCCCCTTTCGTCCCTGCAAGTAAGCTAGAGTTACTCCCCTTCTTCTCCTCTTTCTTTCCCCGCTTTCAATTTAGTCAATTAAGCCCTCGACCGACCCTGACCACCTTCACCCCCTTCGTCTCCGACCACCCTCCGGCGAGCCGCTCCCATCACCTCAGCGACCCACACGGCTCACCAACCACCGCAGGACCTCCGCCTCCTCACCCTGATCAATCTCCGCCCTACCACTTCCCCCGCATCACCCTCTGCAACTCCACCGAACAGACCCATCCTCCGACCCACAGTCCGACCTAGGGCAGCCCTCGCACGCCGCCCCGCGCCTCGCCACCACCCACACGAGCTTCGCCGCACCCTGGCGAAGCTCCTGGCACTCTCTGATTAGGCCGAGAGGCCGTTTTCTTGTGGACAGGCCACCCGACCTCCGCCGCCATTGACGCGCAGGAGGACCTGCTTCCGCCTGCAGCTACAGGCGCGCCACACTCAGCGCCAAGCCCAGATTCACTCCCAGGCCTTGCGAGGAGTTTTGGCAAAACACCAGGTTCGCAGCCGAGGAAGAAAACTCCGCGTGACGCTGCCATCTCCTGCTGAATTCCCCGCTGCGGGCGCGCAATTGAGGTGGGCCGTTTAGTCCCACCTCGGAAACGCCTGAAGAGCCGCAGCGACATAAGATGCAAAAGTGCAGTAGCCTTACTGCCTCAGTACACGGGGTGAGGTCCCCTTCACCCGCCCGGTTACCCGGTCTCGTCCGCGCTCACTCCCCGCGGACCTGACCCGAACCGACCCGACCCGACTCGACTGACCTGCACTCCTCGCCCACCACGCACGCCGGTGGGCCTGGACCCGGGCCTGACCCGAACCCGATTACCCGGTAGCTCTGGGAGAGCTTTCCCAAGAGTGGTTTCAGAGAGAAAGAGAGACGCGGGGGGGTGAGGGTAGAGTAGGTTTTGCTTCTGACAAGAAACTCTGAAGTGTGCAAGCGAAGAAGAAGACCCGCGGAAGAAGAAGTGCAGGCGAAGAAGAAGGAGCTGCACTGTAGCAAATGCCTGGTTAAGTCGTCAAAGCACCGGGTCAGACGACGGAAGGTCAGCAGCCAGAGCAGGAAAGAAGGCAGGCTGAAGAAAGAAAGAAAAGAAGAGCAATGGCCAAAGCAGGAAGAAGAAGAAGAAGAGCATCCCCTCTGCAGAACAAAGAGAAAACCACAAATTCTTTCCCTCTCTCTTTCTTTTTGTAAAAGAAACATGTATATCTCTAGAATACGACTTGCTCCCTGAGTTCGACCTCGGGAACTCTTTCATTTTCCGAGTAAAAAAATTTATATTTGAAATGTTGGTAATAACCGGCTTTACTACAACGTTATAACAAAACTAAAACCCTCAAACCCGGTTGAAACTGAGCGTTTCATTTTGGCGCCGTTGCCGGGGAGCAACGGCTATTCTAGAGGTAAACATTCCTGTTTCTTTTAAGTTCTGATAATCTCCTCTCTTTTGTGCAGCTACAGGAACTCAAGAAGACAAGCAACCACACGACAACCACTCCGAAGACAGGTAAATTTTTCCTCTCACTATTAACCCCTAAACTCTAAAGAGGAAGAAAAGAAAAGAACAAGCAATATAGGGCTAACCTGTCTTCCATACTTAGTAACCATAAAGCGTTGCATGTTTTCAACTCATCACTCCTGCACACTATTAAGGGTATTTAAGGGCTAACACATTCTTGCTTGAGCCCTAATTGCCCAACAAAGAGTTAAATGGACCAAGTAGAGCCAACATAAGGTCAAACATTAGGATTTCAGTAGAGACACACCCCTTAATCAAGAATTGAGGAGATCCAAAAGAGGTGTGCCCAAGCCATTGATTGAAAATAATTAACAAGAAAAATCCTAAATAATTGGCTCTCTCTAAACACTTGAACCCTAAAAAGACAGGACCTAAAAGCTCTTAAAGAAAACAAGAGGTAAAGTTGACCCCTTGGGTTAACCAACCTTAAATTAGGTCACTCTTTGCACTTAAAAAAAACTAAAGTTCAAGTGAAACCTTAAGCACCCTGATCTTAAAATTGGTAGACTTAAGAGGTCAAGATCCCCATTCTGGTCTACCTGGAACCGCAGTGACAAGAGAGGTCGGGTGGGGGAAACCCTGTAACCCGTGGGGACGCTCTACCGTGTAGGGGTCTTCGCGGGACTCTCCCTCTCTGGCTGCCCAGGTAATTCTCAGGTGGACGATCTTTCTGATCAAGGGGTCCATCTGCCCCGCACCTCTATAGTCACCCAACACATTTTTTGGGTGTCTTGATTGGATCCAGCACCTTCTAAACTTACCTCTCCCAACTGTATATGCTTGGAAGGAGGTCCTTGAATCCTCCTTTAGGAATTCACTTGCCCTGAGGTTAGGCCTCAGTTCCCTTGTTTATGCAGCACCACCACATTAATCTTTCCTCTGATACTCCCTTCTTCCATCTTGGCACAACATGAGTCTACATCGAAGCCTTTAATTCCACATCTTGATTCCACCACCTAATCCAAATATGCAGCCAAACCACCTAAGACTACCATTCAAGAAACCTGAATATCGGAGATCTATGAAAGATAAAATGATCGAGGATGCCATAAAATTCTATGAAAAAGAAGAAAAAACCTCAACACCAATAGGAGATATTCAGGTTGATGTCCCAACAACCACAGCCTTCATCATAAACTGTGCCCAAATTCTATTGTCTGAAATTTCAAAAGGATCAACCCGAGATATGCTCATGACAGGATACATTGAGATGGAAAAATTACACCAATCTGAATACCTTCAATGCTTGACAAATCCTGTACTTTGGGAACAGCACCAAGATGCCCTTATGAAACGGGTAGAAATGATGAAATCAGTAGAACAAATTATCAACCAGAAATACCCGTATATACCAGAAACAAAGGATGAGTCATCTTGGAACAGTACTAAGAATCAATCCAGTTTCCCAGACCTCGGGATTGAGGCACAAGGTGGTTGTCGACTCCCAACCCAAATAGAAGATAGCATTAAAATAGGTTGGGAAGTTGCAGGAGAAAACAATGCTGAGCCAACCCTAGGCCATGAATCACCAAGCTTAGAACTCCAAGACTCCTGCAATAACAAGATTAGAATTGAACCTCTGGAGGGTATAAATTCCACCCCTTGTTTTGATAAGGTGACCCTCGAAGGTTATTCGGACTTAGGTTCTAATAGTTCTACCCACATCCTAAGCCTAGAACCTAGATCTGAAACTTATTGGGAAGATTATGAGGCCCCTTATGAGAAAGATCAAATTTTTACAGAATATGATTCCGGGCCTCTATTTGATGAATATCCCTCTCCAACATCCTCAGGAAATCTGATCGATTTTTCAGGAAACATGCCGATTTATGATACAGAAACTGAGGAGTTGGATGAGCAAGATTTTAATGGGGTCTATCCTACCAGCTTCGAGCTTGAACAGAACACCTTTTTGAGCCCAGAATTGACATATAGGCTAGAACCCAGTCAAGCTGCTGATTCCACATCTGATGATTTGTGCTGTGGTGGAATTCATGATCATGAATCTCATTTTCGCCAACTCTCCGACAATTTCAGATCAGACTATAATTGCGGAGAGACTTTCCTTCCTGAACACACCAGGCCCATCTACGACCTCAGTTCACATGACTCTGACTCCGACTCTGAGGTCCTGATTCCCGAGATCACTGATAACACAGAATCATTCCTTTTCGATCCTCAGGAACCAAAAATAGAAAATGCCAAGAGTGATTACAACCAAGAATCCAAATTTTTTCTTGAATCCAATTCCTTTCATCCTACAGACACTCTTCCGGCATTTGATAGTTACCCAGAGGACTCTCTACAGAAAACCACCTATCATCTGTTTCTAGAAGAGCCCTCGTACACAATGGCCACCTCATCCGCACACACAGAACGGATCAAAACCTCTCCCAAACCCCGACCCGCAACCGGACTCAATTTCTATTCAGATTCACCTCTCACCAAGCCGATTGCATTTCCACATCGGGTTTCGAACATTGATCAGACTACATACCATGCTCTATCATTCTCTGATCACCCCTGTAGGGTGTCCGTGTCATTCAATGATTATTCTACGGGTCCCTACTCTGACCAGGCTGATTTGACTCAGCCAAACCCTGCGTTTACACTTCCACATCCATCTGAGCTTCATAGTTTATGGTGGGATCCACACCTTTTTATCCACATCTATCAACCCACCAGATTGATTGGGTTTGGGCTGCATCATCAGCCTGTTGATCTGAACAAGCACCTGGTTGGACCAACCAGGCTCGTAATCAAGGTGCTTGTCTTACAAAACTCTGCTGATTTGACCATCCCCTCTCCATCGCATTTCCCGCTTGGCTGAAGGCATCAAATTTAGCGCTCAACGGGAGGCAGCCCGTCATTCTCTTTGAAAACCTGAAACTTGTTCTGACAGCTTTTGCACTTGAAGTTCACACTTTAGGACAGCCGACTCCACCTCAGGTGCTTGCATCTGAGATTAGAAATCGTCCGCAACAGTCACCCCGACCCATTCACTCATCAAAACAGCTATCCTAATGTATGAACTTAGTTGAATAAAAACCCCTAGGTTACAATGAGGACATTGCAAATCTTAGGCATGGGGGGGTAGGAAAGTGCAAAAACTTGTAAGAAAAGGTTTCAAACAAAAAAATTCACATATGCCAAAAACACCATAAAAATTAAAAATTTTTGAAAAAGAATAAGAGGAAAAGAGGAGAAAGGAAATTTTCTGAAGGTGAAGGAGAAAAGAAACAAAATGAAAAAGGAGCACAAAATTATGAGAAAAAGTGATAGTCATTAGTAAGGAACTAAGGAATTAACCTAAGTTCTAGACCTCATTCAAGAAAATAACTGAAAAGTGCACAATGAGATTAGTAAGAATGCAAACCTTAGGCATTCTTGAATAGACTCTTAGTACCCATTAAGATCTGGACACTCCTCAAGAGGTTGAGGAAAATGAAAAGCTGAAGTATTAGGTCTAAGGCATAGGGAGTATTCGGCCTCGTTAACTAATTTTTGGTTTACGGGACTCAGTAACCTAAGCACCCTAATCTCACACATAGCCTGGTTCAGTAAGCGTAAAAATCAGAATCACGCAGAAGCGTCGCAAAAATCTGAAAAGAACACCTAGAATAGGAGCGGCCGATCAACACAAGTTGATTTGGACGAGTTCCCAGCGCAGAGAGGCGGGAAATCCCCTCGAAGATGCGTAACAAAATATCATCTCCTCGGTGCTGGTCTCTTAGGATATTTACATATCCTACTGGGGGCATGTAAGCACTCTGCTGGTTCAGATTCCATGGATGGTGCTATCTCGAAGTGTCAATTGCCAGGGTCTGGATTCGGCCACGGAATACCATGGATGGGATTATCTCGAAATCTCAATAGCCAGGTTTCCGGGGGTTGCCATGGGCGGTGCTATCTCGAAGCATCGATCGCCAGGAACCCTTGAGGATTGATGATGGGAGCAAGGAATCTGATACAGACCGTGTTGAAAAGCCAATCCTAGGCTAGAACTAAAAAGAAAAAGAGAGAGAAAACTCTCCAAACAGAAAAACTTTCTATCTCTCTCTTACAAAACGCACTGCGAACTGAGCCAGGGCTAAAATCATTTCAAGCACGGGTGCTTTAACCACGAAGTCCAATAAACCTTAGGTTAGTTCTTGTGGGCCTTAAAAACCTTTGCTAAAAGACTGAGGCTAAGGCTAGACAGATTTGGATCTTGATTGGTACTAGAGTACCTTTTAGGCCTATGGTCAGCATTCTAACCTAATCTATGCTCAAATAAAAAAGGCACTTATCTAAAACCATTAAAAACTTCATGGTCTAGAACAAGGGTTGAAACCTTAAGTTTTTGCTAAGGGACTAGCAAAAGCTAGGCATGGGGGTATGATGAGAACCTCATCATGAGCCATAACTAGCTCATTTTGACCCAATACAAAGGATAAAAGCTCCTACATAACTCAAGGAAAGGCTTAACTCAGAGAATTCTGAGTTTGAGAAGAAAATAAGTCATAAGGGGTAAAAGTGCAATTTTACCAGTATAATCTGCATACAGGGTAATTCAGGGCCCAAACATAGGTCAAAGCAGCTTAATAAGAATAAAAGTGGGATGAAATGATCTAGCAAGGGCTACAGCACCTCCAAGAAACCAAATGATAATCTGTAACCCTAAAACAACCCACTTCAATTCACAAGGTTCGGGGCAAAGTAAAAATAGAATAAACCCTCTAAAATTCATAGAAAAATAATCTCTAGGGTTTAGAACCTTCAATTTGGCCTTTAGAACCCATTTTGACCTACATTGAGAACCATGCCCAATTAATAACTTAATTTGGGTTTTTGCACAAATTGACTGGTCAAACAAGGTTTAATATGGAAATGAAATTCACCATCAGATTCCTTAGGTCCTAATTAGTCATGTATAAAAACTTGAGCCTAAGAAGAAACCTCCTTGACCGACTTTACACTTTGGTCCTCATATATTTACTCTTTGGCCCTCAACTTTTGAACCCTCGCATTTTGGCCCCTAACTCTCCTTCTTTCTTTGCAACCAGGTCCCTCCTGCAAAACCTGCCAGCACCATGCTCCGGCGACCTTGCGCGGAGCATGGCGCCGCGCAGGGTGAGGTGGGGGACCTGGCAAGTAAACCGGGGGTGCCCTGCGTCGTCAGCCGTCGCAGGGGCACCCCCCTGGTCATTGTAGCCCACCATACCGGCCGTGCGAACGCACGGACGGTATGGGTTCGTGTTTCCGACCATTCTCCGGCGAGGGAGACACGTCGTCTCCCTCCGCCTTCCTCCCTGTTTGATCCCTATAAATACCCCCCGTCGCTCCACCGTTCTTCCCAGCCTGGATCTGACGGAGAAAACCCCCAACTTTCCTCTCTTCTCACTCCGGCAGACGCCCACCAGCTCCGGCGGTTCTTCCTCCTCCTCCTCTTCGCTCTGCCGCAATACCAGCAGCAGAGACTTCTTCCCCTGCTCTTCCCGCGTCGCGCAATACCGGCGCGCGCTGCCTCTGCCCCGTCGTCACCGCCGTCCTCCTCCCCACTGGGCATCGTCTTCTCCGGCGACAGTCGATACGACTGTCGCCCTGTTCCTCCCCTTTCGTCCCTGCAAGTAAGCTAGAGTTACTCCCCTTCTTCTCCTCTTTCTTTCCCCGCTTTCAATTTAGTCAATTAAGCCCTCGACCGACCCTGACCACCTTCACCCCCTTCGTCTCCGACCACCCTCCGGCGAGCCGCTCCCATCACCTCAGCGACCCACACGGCTCACCAACCACCGCAGGACCTCCGCCTCCTCACCCTGATCAATCTCCGCCCTACCACTTCCCCCGCATCACCCTCTGCAACTCCACCGAACAGACCCATCCTCCGACCCACAGTCCGACCTAGGGCAGCCCTCGCACGCCGCCCCGCGCCTCGCCACCACCCACACGAGCTTCGCCGCACCCTGGCGAAGCTCCTGGCACTCTCTGATTAGGCCGAGAGGCCGTTTTCTTGTGGACAGGCCACCCGACCTCCGCCGCCATTGACGCGCAGGAGGACCTGCTTCCGCCTGCAGCTACAGGCGCGCCACACTCAGCGCCAAGCCCAGATTCACTCCCAGGCCTTGCGAGGAGTTTTGGCAAAACACCAGGTTCGCAGCCGAGGAAGAAAACTCCGCGTGACGCTGCCATCTCCTGCTGAATTCCCCGCTGCGGGCGCGCAATTGAGGTGGGCCGTTTAGTCCCACCTCGGAAACGCCTGAAGAGCCGCAGCGACATAAGATGCAAAAGTGCAGTAGCCTTACTGCCTCAGTACACGGGGTGAGGTCCCCTTCACCCGCCCGGTTACCCGGTCTCGTCCGCGCTCACGCCCCGCGGACCTGACCCGAACCGACCCGACCCGACTCGACTGACCTGCACTCCTCGCCCACCACGCACGCCGGTGGGCCTGGACCCGGGCCTGACCCGAACCCGATTACCCGGTAGCTCTGGGAGAGCTTTCCCAAGAGTGGTTTCAGAGAGAAAGAGAGACGCGGGGGGGTGAGGGTAGAGTAGGTTTTGCTTCTGACAAGAAACTCTGAAGTGTGCAAGCGAAGAAGAAGACCCGCGGAAGAAGAAGTGCAGGCGAAGAAGAAGGAGCTGCACTGTAGCAAATGCCTGGTTAAGTCGTCGAAGCACCGGGTCAGACGACGGAAGGTCAGCAGCCAGAGCAGGAAAGAAGGCAGGCTGAAGAAAGAAAGAAAAGAAGAGCAACGGCCAAAGCAGGAAGAAGAAGAAGAAGAGCATCCCCTCTGCAGAACAAAGAGAAAACCACAAATTCTTTCCCTCTCTCTTTCTTTTTGTAAAATAAACATGTATATCTCTAGAATACGACTTGCTCCCTGAGTTCGACCTCGGGAACTCTTTCATTTTCCGAGTAAAAAAATTTATATTTGAAATGTTGGTAATAACCGGCTTTACTACAACGTTATAACAAAACCAAAACCCTCAAACCCGGTTGAAACTGAGCGTTTCAAGTACCAGAGGTGGGATCAACTATTCTAAAACTGAACTTAGGGTGCAAAAGACAAAAAGTACAGAAGGATAATTAGAAGGATCTCAGGTTTTTTGGAATGATGAGTTGCCTCCCGTTAAGCACTAAATTCAACGCCTTTAGCCGAGTGAAAAATGGTATGGAGGAGTGGTGAAATTAGACGAGTTTTGTAGAATAAGCACCTTGATTAATAGCCTGGTTGGTCCAACTAGGTGCTTATTCAGATCAACAGGCTGATGATGTAGCCCAAACCCAATTAATCTGGCAGGTTGATAGATATAGATCAAGAGATGCGGAACCCACCATATGCTGTGGAGCTCGGAATGATGCGGAAGTGTGAATTCAGGGTTTGGCTGAGTCGGATCAGCTTGGTCATAGTAGGGATCCTCAGAGGAATCATTGGAAGGTGTGAGATCCCTCTGAGAGTGATTAGAGAAGGATGGGGCATGATTTGTAGTTTGATCAAAGTCCAAAACCCGATGTGAATGTGGAGGAGAATCATCTGCAACCGGATCGAGAGGAGAATTAGAGTAGAAATTAAGTTCGATTGCGGGTCAAGGTTGCAAATGGGTTTAGGAAAGTTCTGCATGTGTAGAAGAGATGGCATCAATAAGAATTGTATATGAGGGTTCTTCTAGTGAGGATTCAAAGGTAGGTTCATTTAGAAAGTCCTCATAGTAGCCATCATACTCAAAGGTAAATGCCTGCAGAGTGTTGATAGGATGAAGAAAGTTTAAGTCAAGAAAAGGTTCAAACTCTGGGTTGCAGACACTCTTGGCAATTTCCCCGGCAATGGCACCAAAATGTTTGAACACTAGATCGAAGTGACTTCCAAAAAATCAATCTATATTTCTGAGGATCAAAAAGAAATGGTTCCATCTCAATGGAACCTGATTTTGAATCAGTAATCTCATGCTTAGGTACCTCAGAGTTAGAGTTGAAGAATGGATCATATACACTGAGGTCGTAGATTAGCTTGTAGTCGTCAGGAAACAATGGTTCTCCGAAATCATAGTAAGATTCAAAATCGTCGGAGAATTTGCGAGAATCAAGTTCTAAATTTGATTCGAGATCAGAGGTTCCACCATAGAATAAATCACAAGATGTAGACTTAGTAACCTAAATTAAGTCTATCCTATTCTCATATTCCGAGCTCAAAAAGGTGTCCTTATTAGGTCTAGGCTCGAGTTCTATGCTTGTAGGGAAGACCTAGTCAAAACCCAACTCTTCCAACTCTTCGATTTCTATACTGTGTATTGGCATGACTTTCAAAAAATCACTCTGTATTTCTGAGAATGTTGGAGAGGCATATTCATCAAATAAAGGCCCAGAATCATAATCCAAATTCAAACTTTGATTTTCGTCACACGGGGCCATGTGATTATCCCAAGAAGGTTCAGATCCCAATTCTAGGCTAAGTGTGTGTGTTAAATCACTAGAATCTAGGTTGGGCTCTACAGGGATGTCAGAATTGCCCTCGGGGGTCACCTTATCAGAGTAAGGAGCGGAATTTACACCCTTGAGAGGTTCTGATTCAATCTCATTATCACAGGAGTATAGGGTTTTGGTTTTTTAGTGTTGGCTCAAAATCGTGTTCTCTTGCAATTGGGACCTCCCAACCTATTTCAACATTAGGAATGTTAATCTATATATTAGGTTGATCATATTCCATTTGGGCTGGAGGTCTACAACAACCTTGATTCTCAAACCTGGGATTAGATAGATCCTTAGTATTGTTTCAAGATGTTTCGCTGAATGTTTGGGGAATGTATAGGTATTTTTGATTGATAATATGCTTTAATAATTTTATTATCTCCTCCCATTTTTCAAGATCATCTTGGTGTCTTTCCCAAAATACAAGATTTGTCATGCATTGGAGATACTCAAAGTTATGTAATTTCTCTAACTCAATGTGTCTTGCCATGAGAACATCCCAGGTAGATCCATTTGTTGTGTTATAATTACTTGGGCACAATTTATGATGAAGGTTGTTATTGTCGATACATTAACCTGAATGTTTTCACTTGGTTTTGAGGTTTAGTCATCAATCTCATAAAATCTAAGGGCATCCTCAATCATTCTAACTTTCATGGATATATGAGATTCAGGTTTCTTCAATGGTTTCCCTAAGTAGCCAGGCTACATTTTTGAATTAGATGGTGGAATCAAGATGTAGAATCAAAATTCAATATTAGATCAAAATTGATTAGCTTTGACAAGAGATTCCCAAGGAAATTTGTGTGTGTGCTCTAAATAGAAGGGACGAGGGACTGGATGTGAGATTGACCCAATCAAGGTACCCAAAGATTTTTGAATGAATAAGGCAATTTTGAGGCGAATGATACCTCAGAATCAGAAATTCTCACACCCGAGAAGTACCTGGGCAGCCAGGTAGGGAGAGTCCAGCAAAGACCCCTACATGGTAGAGTGTCCCCACGGGATACAGGGTTTCCCCCACCCGACCTTCGCTGTCACTGAGGGTCCAGGTAGACCAGAATGTACGAACTTAAATCCTTAAGTCTACCAATTTTATGTCCTAATTTGTGCCTTAAGTTTCACTTGATTAAATTTTAATTTGACTTGTGACCTAAATTGGAGGTTAGTTGGCCTTCAATGTAGATCAACTTCACCTGACTTGCCATAAATATGGCAAAATGAGATCTAGGTCAAGACCTAGAAATCACCCTGATTTGACTCCCAGGTTATTAGGTCCAAGGATTTTTAGGGTTCTAATGAATTGGAGCCTATTTTTAGGATTTTTCTGGATTCAATCTTTCCAATCAAGGGCTTGGGTAGCACACAAATGCGGGAGGGTAACTTTCCTTTAATTCAGGCAAACATGTGTACTAGCGCTTCAAAAACCCTAATGCAGAAATCCTAATTGGCTCTATTTTGAAGTCCAATTGATCTTTGATATGTTCACCCTAGGCTTCAAGCAAGAAGTGTGTTAGTCCAAAAGTGATTAAAAACTAAAAATAGTCCCTAATAGGCATAGGAAATTTGGGGTAGGATCTCTAAACAGAATCGCTTCAACTCAATGAGATTTGAAAAGAATTTCACAAATCAGGAATTTTGCCCTTTTAAATGATGATTACTATGAAGTAACGCAGGTGTTTCCTAATTAATTGTTTCCTTTTTTTCTTTTGTCTTCCCAAGATTAGGAGGTTGATTATGAAAGAATGGAGAAGTTACCTTCCTTGGTGTGATTGTTTTGCGTGGAAGATCTCCTTGTGAAGTACCTTGCAAAATCACAAGAAACTAAATAGGGCAAGTTAGTGCTCAAATATAATCAAATAATGCAGAGAATAGTGGTGAATTATGCGTTGCTCCCTGGCAACGGTGCCAAAATGTTCGATTGCCAGATCGGTGTTTTAAGAATGTCGCATTGTAGTATAGCCAAAATAGTGTTTAAACAAATAAATTTTATTACTCAAAAAAGTTCTGAGGTCGAACACAGGGAGTGATGAGACACTCATCATGATCTCTAATTACCCCTAATTAACTAGTCTTCCTAGTTAATTAGATAGGGTTATGAACATATAAGGGTTAATTATAGAATAAGGGATATTTAGTAAAGGACCTTAAAATAAGTTAAAAATGACATTTTATCATTCAATTAACATTATTAACAATTTAGTTAATAATTGGACTCGAAATTCTATTAATCATTCCCCTAATTAATAAGTTAGGTAACTTAAACTTAATGTATACCTAAGTATATAACAACTTAAGTGATTTTACCTAACCTAATAAATTAACCTAAAAAGGTCAAAAGTGCAAATTCAAGGTGAAAACATAATATTTACCTTATTTACTAACATATATAAAAAGTTGAAAAAGATCTAAGTTAAAATAAACCTTCAAAACCCAAGTTTACATTTTGGTCCTTAATATTCATTACATTCGGGTCCTTATTTCTCACATAGGTCCTTAAGTTTTATTTCATTTAAGTCCCCTTTCCTCTTCTTCTTCTTCTTCTTCAGCCGAATGAACGGTTGGCGGCAGAGAGTCACGCCACCGCATGTTCACCTCCCTGCCGACATCAACCTTCTTTGTCCAAGCTCTTGCAGCTTACGCTCACCACCTCCACTTCATCCACCTGTCTGGATTAACTAGAAATCCTATTTTTCAGTGGGAAATAACCTCACCATCGTCGGAGACGACAACGGAGGTTAAGCTCCTTAAGCTTCTTCGGCCAGACCTTGCCATTCTCTTCGCCGCCAATTGCTATAAATACCCCCTCACCCCTCAGATTTTACTCAAGTTGGCTCCCTTCCCTCTTCTAACACTGCAGCCGACCCAATAGGCTATTTGTCCAAAACTCCAATGACTCTCCATCTCATTTTTTGACTTCCTCCATCCATCTTGATTAGTCGAGGAGATCCGCTATGGTCTGTCGCATCTCTGACACAGGCACCGACCAAAGGAGTCCTCTGCTCCAACTCAAAACCACCCGCTGGAGATCTTTCTTCCACCCTATGATTTCATCGTCCGCCATGAAACTTCGGCGGAACCCTACTGACCCCTTCGTCCAGGTAACAGTAGATTAGGAGTAGGCTAGCTTAGTTAGGTAGTTAGTTAGTTAGATTAGATGTAATTTTAGAACTTCAGTGTTCATCTTCTCCGACTCCGACAAGCTCCTTCAGCTTGCCAGAGCTTTAATCTTGCCTTTTGAAATCGCTGTCCACCTTTCTTTATCCCTCACAATCACTTCTAGCACGTTTAAACATTTAATTGATCATCTAATCACCTAATTCACATTTCACCTCCACTGGCTACTGTCACTGTCCATGGCGACAGTAGTCGAGCTAATTCCACCTTCATAGGGTTTTCCATCATTTATCCATCACTTATGGACCTTAATAGACACTATAATGCATATAATTACCACATATAAATTAAACGCCTAAATCTAATTAAGCTCCTGAGCTTGCTGTCAATGGCAGCTCAGGAGTAGTTCAAACTATTAATTAACTATATAATTATGACTGCTATTATCTGTTGACTTGTTGTAACCTCTCAATTGAGTGGTTAAACAAGTCCTGAGCTTAATTCAAATCAAATTTTTAAAGAAACGAATTCACTGTCAAATCTTACATATAAAGAGACAAATGAAGAATTAAATGTGAAACTGAAGTTCCTTGCAACCTCAGGATTCTTTTTAGATTAAAAATGACAAGTTTTCACAATCTGTGTACACTTTTTATATTTTCTGGACTCACCGGAGCTCCGGCGAGCCAAAATTGTGTTTTAGCCTCTAGAATTTGTTGAGAAGCTCCAGAATGATAAAATGTGGATCACTGATTGTTTTAAGGATGTTTATTTGAGGATTTAACCACTGGAGCTGTAGATATGAACTTCATCTTCTCTAACTCCGGCAGAGTTGGAGAAGTCTATTAGAGAGATATAAGAAGCATTTAAGGAACCTAGAAGCTTCAATGCAATGCACTTAAGCTGTTTCAACTCTCAGAATACTGTAACAACCTCTTAATCTCTCTGACGAACAAACACCTTTTCAAGCTCAGGCGGTGAGCCTATAACACTAGAAATCAGGGTCAGAACACCTACCTGAAGATCTGAATAAGTTTTTGAGGTTGAGAAGACTCTAATTGAGGCTTTGATTTCCTGTGGAGAAGCTTTTAATAGAAAGCCAACTTTTTATGCCTTCACAGTCAAACTGAGCATGATAATGGAGTTCTGAGCTCAATTTGAGGAACTGATGAGATTAAGTTGTTTCTGGGATCTTGTTTGATGATTTGAAAGTGATTAAAGTGAGCTTAGATGAGTTATTTAGTGAGAATTTGAATCCTGTCAATTTGGGTTACTTTCGAACCCAAACCAACAGCAATGTCATTTTGATGAGATATGAATTTAAATCCTGCCTAGTTGAGTTAATTACAACCCTTAGAATTAATTTAAATCAATTAGAAACATTCTTAAGTGTCTGTTTCACATATCAAAGTCTGAAAATTCGAACTCTGAAGCTTTCAGAGAAGCTTCAACCTTCTGTACACTATTTGAAAGTCTTGAGAGCTTAAAACTTACTCTAACAGATGCGGAATTAATTTTAGAACCTGTACAAACCTTTAATTAAGATAGAAAAGTCCATCTGAGGACTTGTGATATATTTACCATTTCCAGGTGATAAATAACCTGTAGGAACCCCTTATTTCATTCTTCAAATTGAAGAGGAAAATATCATCTAAACCTTAAATTGACCCTGCAATTATGTAGATCAACCTTAGAGCTTTCTAACAAACTTTGAATCAATCGATTTGGAGCTTTGGGTAGGAAGTTATGATCATCGTTAGATTTGGGTCTGGAAGGGGTAATGATAGTCCCACATCGTTAGATTCTGAGCGCACGCATGGGGATCAAATGATTTTGTTACATGGGCTTACCAATCGTCAATGCTCGGTGCACCGATTATCAATCTGATCTGAACATTCTGAGCATGTGCATGTGTGTGTGCAGGCTTGTGTGCCTGCGGGTGTGCACCCTTGTGGGCGTGAGCAAGTGTTGTGCCCTGGGAGGGCGAGAGGCCTGGGAGGCTGGGTTGAGTCGAATTGGCTCAAGACTATGGAAGGAAATGAAATAAACCGAAAACGAACTTAATTGAGATTATGCGAGGAGCGAGTAGAGTCTGGTCCCACCCTGGTCTCAGGGTGCTGTGTATCCTCGAAAGGTCCTCGCTTCAAATAAAATAATTTTTGGTTAAAAAGTAAAAAAAACCCGATTCAGTTGAAAGTCTAAGGGAATTGAAAGAGAAGCCGATGGTTGTTAAATGCTAAGTGTTGAGTTGATGGCTAACTGTTGAAAGTTAAAGTTAAGTGTTGAAGCTGAAAGCTAAGGAAAGAAAGGAGCACAGGCACTACTAAGGAACGAACTAAGGAAAAGACTAAGGAACAAAAGGAGAAGGCTAAGGGAAGAGAAGAAGGCAGGAGAAGACTAAGGGAAAGAGAATAAGAGACAGGAAGAGAAGGCAAGAACAGAAGAAGAGAGGTAAGAAAAGATCTCGAGATAGAGAATAAAAAGTGAAGAAAATGAAAGAAAGAGAGAAGAAGAGAGAGGCTGAAGAAAATAAATGAAGAATATTATTTCTCTTGCATCATTTTAATTACTTTTTGTTCTTAATTGTAAAAAGGCATGTTTTAATAGAACAACTTTTATTGCCTTAATTTCTTTTGAAATAAAATTGGAAAACAAACATCATTTTGAGTAAATATGTTTTTCATTTGGAATTTTGTATATTATTTATAGTTTAAATATTTTGGCAAAATTCATGTTTTAAAATCAACCTAGTTATACCTCCTAAACTTATAAAGGAAAATAAAAGAAAATTGGTGAATGTACAAATTATTATACCTCCTAGTGAATGACCTGAACTCAACCAGTAAAAATTTCTAAAATGTTAGGTTAATTCGACCCTATACTACACAACCGACACAATTTTGAGTTGACCTAAGTGACTTCTACTCTTAATTAAGTGAAATTAAGTTAATTACTGAGTTAAGTGAAAAGTACGCAATCATTTTAATGGCGCCATTGCTGGGGAGGTAATATTTTACCTCATTCACTCTTCAAAATATTCCCTGGCATTATTTCTTCTACGCGATCATTTTAATGGCACCGTTGCCGGGGAGGTAATATTTTGATTCACTAAAATTTTAAAGGTTTAATTGTCTAATTAGAAGGTATTTTGTAAATATTTTTATTTTTACTAACTTTTGTTCTAATTAGTTGTATTTTGTTTTATTTTTGTTTTATTTTTTTATTTTTATTTTTTGTCTTCTTTTGAGGTTTACCTTTACGGGTGATCTCAAGAGAAGGCGGGAAACTGTTTTGCTATTTTTGTTTTGTGAGTATTTCTTATACTTTTGTTTTGTTGCATTTAAAAAATAAAAAAATACAAAAATACATCTTTATCTAACTAGCAATAGCATATACATAGGCATACACTCTTAGGAGTGCATATTTCCTGCTAGTATTAGTACGATCTGACTCGAGAATTTTTGAACTATTTTTCTTGCATCAGCGGGAAAACACAAGAAAACCTGCGTAGATCCCTGTCCTCTGAGAATTAAAAAGACCACATATTTTTGTTTGAAAAGATATATAAAAAGTGGCCATTGTAGTTTAATTGATATATTTTTGAAAAAGATTAACTAAAAAGAGGAAGTAAAATTTGTGACTTAAATCTGATTGCAGAAATGCATGCGGGTTTTTCAATCGCTATTATCTATTGCATGCTATTGTGCACACAGCATGAACACTAAAGTCACACGAGTCTATTTTTTTATCTCTCCTCTTTGCACCTCTTAGGGCTTTGGCCGAAGGTAAACAAGTCTATCTCACTACTAGAGCCCCGGGGAGCCAGTAGTAAGCAGTCTCGATCCTAGACCTTAGACCTTTGAGCTTTAAGGTATGCACCTGCATAGACATAGATTAGGACGCATATTTTGATATTGTTACTCTATTTGTTTGCGTCAAATTACTTTGCGTATCTTAGGAATTTCTTCTTTCCTTTGAAAGAAGAGCAAAACCCACGTCTTTTGCACTGTTTTGCAGGTTTTTTTGTGCCACTATTTTACCAGTGGTGTGCATGTGCACTTGCACATTATTTTATGTTTATGGATGGGAGGCAATCCTTGCATCCACCTCTTGCACCATCGTTGACAGGTGATCCTAGGTCCGTTGCAGATAAACAACCAATGGTTTTTCCCGTCTGATCCATCTACTTCTATGGATCCAATGCAAAATCTTAATCTTGAGATCCCTTCTTCTTTTGGTCAGGGGGCGATGTCGCCTTTTGATGTTCATGAGGCACTCCTAAACCAGAACCTTAGGATGCTAGAGCAAACTAGGCAAATTAATCCTTTAACAACAACCTTGAATAATTTACAGACTCTTCAAACCCGTCCTTCACCTCGACCTGAGGAGGGTTTTGAAAACCCTGGTTTACCGATCAATCATCCAAGGCCTCTACTTAGAGATTATTATAACCCATCTAATGCACAAGTAGAGCCTAATGTTAGGATACCTATTGGGGAAAATGATCTTGAATTAAAGCCAAACATTATAGGTTTAATCCCCAACTTTCAAGAATTTGCATCCGAGGGTCCATTTGAAGACATTGAAGATCTTAAAAATTTATCCCAAACTCTTGGTCCTCGAAATCAAAATAGGGAAATCCTACTAATGAAAATGTTCTCTTTTAGCCTTAAAGATAAAGCAGCATATTGGTATAGAACTATAGCAAGACCAATCTCATCTTGGGCTGAACTCGAATCCATATTTTTGAAGAAATTCTTTCATATTGGTTGAACCGATGCTTTAAAGCGAGATATTACTACTTTCAATCAAAATCAAGGAGAACCAATTCATGAAGCGTGGGAACATTTTCATGAATTGCAAAGGAAATGCCCACATCATGACATCCCTCATTGGCAACTCATGCATATCTTTTATTATGGTTTACAAGAGGGCATTCGCAATCTAGTCAATGCCTCTTGTGAAGGGAATTTTCTAAATCGCAATGTAGAATCTGCTTCAAAATTATTTGAAGGGATGGCGGAAAAATTGATTAATAATGCATCTACGTCGCAATTTACGTGAGGAGCGAATACGAATCACCAAAATCTGCATAAGGGCATTCACAAGATCGGTAATCCATCCAGTTTAAAGGATTTAGAGATTATTGCAGAAAAACTGGACAAAGTCGATATTGTAGCAAAGCATCTCGACGAGGTTAGAAACACAATGAAGACTCTTACGCCTCTACTTGCTACGAATCCCACGTATTCACCTGTTTCGCAAATTCCCGCGGGGAGGGAATTTGTGAATAATCTGGATTCTAGAGATCCATCTCTCTTGGGTTTTCTATCTACTCCTTCACTAACCCAAGGAGGGACCTTTGTCCCACAATCTTACCCACCCTTTTCCCCACCATTTCCTATTGTAGAAAACATGCCGTATCTTTTTGGTTTACACTCCATCTAGGAAAATACTTCAAGACCAAACCCTTATTTAAATACCTATAATCCTGGATGGAGAAGCCACCCAAATTATTAGGATGATCAAAATCAATATCAAAGACCAAATTATTTGAATCAAACCCATTTTAACCCACCTCCATTGCCTCCTCAGCAATCAAATTTAAGGCCTAACTCGATGAGTATGCAGAATTACTCTAGGCCTATTAGAGATACACAGCTAGATCAGATTTTAAGAGCTGTGTCAGAGAGTCAGCAACAAAATGCTGAAGCTCTCGCTAAGATCCATAAGCAATGTAAGGTAGATTTGGCTAATTTACGAAATCAAATCACGCTTTTGGTTGAGTCTCGTCAGCCAGGTACCTTCCATCTCAGCCAATTCCAAATCCTAGGAATCTGCTAAATCCTAGGCAAAATCAAGGCTAAGTCCATTTCCTTAATCAAGCCTTTGATTCTAATCATAATCTATCCTCTGTATTACCTGAAAATAACCCATCAAACCTGCATCAGCAACCTATTTTGTGTTAAAATGACCTACCTATTATTGAGAATCAAAACTGATTTTGCTGATCTTCTGAACTTAGTGGAATCATCTTTTATAAATTACCTTAATCTTAAACATTCTACAGCTTAACCTAAATCAGATCTAATCTTCACATGATTTTCACTCTGATCTTTCTGAGATTTTCACGAGAATCTGATTTTGGGTTCTGCGAGATCTATTCTAGGCAATTTCAGGATGAGTTTTGATCGGGTGGTTTTTAATCTATTTTTCTGTTTTTGATCTAATTCTTTCATAACTCTATTTTTACAGTATACCTATTCTTTTTAGGGGTTCTTTACTAGGGTTTATGCTTAGCTGAAGGCGTAAAGCTTAGCACTTGTACATAGCTGTTTCCTATTTTTACCCTTTTTGATTTTCTACTACACTTATTTTAAAATTTCACTTCATATATCATATTGATTACCCTCATTTAGTCCGACTGACCACTCTGACCTTTGGTCAAACTTGAAATCGTTCGCATAGAGATTTTTAATCTCCTTTATTCGACACTTTCCATCACCCTATACTAAATGAAGTGTAATATCTTTTCACCCTTCTTACAATGAGGACATTGTAAAATTTTGGCTTGGAGGGGTGTTGAAGTGAAATTTTCACTTTAAGTGTGGGTTAAAAAAAAATACATAAAAATTAAATATCCACGAAATTTAAAAAAATAGAAAATTTAAAAATGATAAAAATTTTAAAAAATAAAAAAATTTTATAAAAATTTGAAATTTTTTTGAAAAATTCATAAAAAAATTGGAAAATCTTATATACATAAAAATAAAAAATATATAAATACAAAAATATGAAAAAAGAAAATTCATAAAAATAATAAGAGGGGTTTATTCATTTTTAATAAAGAAGAAAAAAAGAAGAAAAGAAGAGGAATATATATATATTATAATTAAGAGCTTAATTTTCTTTTAGGTCAGAAGTTTAAAATGTATATAAAATATATATAGGTATTTAAGAGCATTCAATTCTTAATTAGATTTTACTTTAAAACATTTTGTAAAAACACACTTGTGTTTAAAATTTTTTAAACAAGATTTTATTTGAATTAGGAATCTTTTAAATTTTTTAAAGATTTGTTTTTCTATTCTTAGCTTGAATTAAGAAACTAAGTGTGTTAAGATTTAAACTTAAGTTTGGAATTGAATTGTAACTTTTTAATCAATTTGATTAAGTAATCCTTTTGCTTTTTGAAAATTTGATTTTATCATAAAGTTAAGTAAAAGGCTAGATATTTAGAGTTAATTAAATAGAGAGTTGGTAGAATTTTGGTTTACAAAACTTACAAGCTAGAGATAAATAACTAGACTTAGTAAATTTTGTCTTGACAGATCTTATAGGAGGAAACTAAGAATTTGAAGAACCTAAGAGAGAAGGGCTTTGTTGTCCAAGCTCTGGTTTGAGAAAGAATGTAACCTAAACATCTAAATTCACACACATAGAATTGTCTTGTTGGCATCTGAGACCGCGAAAACACAGAGGTTAAGAGATCAGTTCTGAATCCTCTTTAGTCTAAGGATTTCCGCGGGGCGGTTCTTAAAAGGGTGAAGGATGTGCCACTCAACTAGAAAAAAGAATTGGAGAATAAAGTTAGTAAGAAAAATGAGAAGGGGAAAAGAAAGAAAAGAAAAAAAATAAAAATAAATAAAACACCCTGCAATTAAGTGCCTTGTTAAAAAAGGGTACTTATGCAGTTTTTCCACAAATAAATAAAAACATCTCATTACAAATGGATGCTACCCTTCCTTCCATCAAATAAAAAGAACACCTCACTACAAATGGGTGTTCTAACCTATAGAAAAAGAGAAAAAAATATGGAGAAAAAAATATTAGGAATAAGAGACCTAGTGGTCCACCGGGGAGATATACACAAAAAGTATTGACCTCGGGATAGAAAACTGGTGAGGAGAAAGCAACCAAACCTAAGCAAGGCCAAGCCAAAGGCTTGAATTGGAATAATTGGGATTGGAAAATGATGTCTTAAGATCTGGATTTTTGCAACTTTGGATGCCTTCAGGACAATTCTCTTCACTAAGCACAGATGTTTTAAAATCATAGCTACTAAACATTAGTATTGGGCAATGAAGCCTAAGAAATTGGGTTTTGAAGATTTTAAGTTGAGACCTAAAGGAGAAGAATTGACAGAATCCTATGTCTAGAAGTTATTCTCTTGTGTTGTAGGTTAGTAACTAAGAGTTTTACTACGCTAAGTTTGATTAATAATGAGTATCTGGTTAATTTGCTTAAACTTATATTGATAAAAGTCAAATATCATAAATAAGGGATTGACTTAAATCTATTTGAGTTTTTGAGTTAAAATTTAATTCTCAATCCTTAAGTTTGGTTTTCTTAAAATACTTTGTATTCTAATTTGAGTTAAGAATAGTTACAAAGATTAAGAGATTTTTGAAGAATTCTAATTCTAAATAAAATTCTTGTTTACAAATTATTTTAAAGTGTGTTTTGAAAATGTTATAAGTATAAATCTAAGTAAGAAAATTTTCACATTTGCTTTATACATTAATCATTTCTATTAAACTTAAAAAATTTCTGACCTAAGCTTTCCTCTACATAGTTACTATTTATAATAATTTAAACCCAAGTGCTTTAAATCATCATAGTCTTAGTTAATTTTGCTAGGGACTAGCAAAACTTTGGCTTGGGGGTATGATGAGACACTCATCATGATCTCTAATTACCACTAATTAACTAGTCTTCCTAGTTAATTAGCTAAGGTTATGAACATATAAGGGTTAATTATAGAATAAGGGATATTTAGTAAAGGACCTTAAAATAAGTTTAAAATGACATTTTATCATTCAATTAACATTATCAACAATTTAGTTAATAATTGGACTCGAAATTCTATTAATCATTCCCTTAATTAATAAGTTAGGTAACTTAAACTTAATGTATACCTAAGTATATAATAACTTAAGTGATTTTACTTAATCTAATAAATTAACCTAAAAAGGTCAAAAATGCAAATTCAAGGTGAAAACATAATATTTACCTTATTTACTAACATATATAAAAAGTTGAAAAAGATCTAAGTTAAAATAAACCTTCAAAACCTGAGTTTACATTTTGGTCCTTAATATTTATTACAATTGGGTTCTTATTTCTCACACAGGTCCTTAAGTTTTATTTCATTTAAGTTCCTTTCCCTCTTCTTCTTCTTCAGTCGAATGAACGACTGATGCGAAAAGTCACATGATTTGTAAAAGCGGGTTTTTAATGTCGTTGTAACACGTGCTTTCGCATATGCTTTTAAATTTATATCCTAGATAGGGGAGTATCTAGGGTCGTCCAAGGAGGCCAAATGTTTGCAAAATTAATTCTCTTGCTTCCAAAAAAGATCTCAACTTTCTTTTTGGTATTTTAAATATGTAATTTTTTTTTTGTTTTGAAAAGACGAGGGCAAAATGCGAATTGTAGCAGAAAGTACTAACACCGATAATTACTTAACTAAAACTTAAGAGATAGATATATATTCTTCCTAAGCTCACTCTAGGCAAGTGGAGGGCTAGAGTAATTAGGAAGAAGAGGTGAAACAAGTGCTAGAACCAAAACAACAATTGCAATAGAAAGTAAAAGGAGGCAATTTGATTGACTAGAATTTGTGTTCTTTTTCCAAGACAAGTAGAGGAATGCTTCTACTTGAAATGAAAAAATCTAAAAGTAATAAAATAAACTCAAATCCTCTTGCAAAAATTGGTGAAGAAGGGAGCCTTCTTGCTCCAAGCCTAGCTGCTCCTTGCCTTGAAAAGAGGGCATCCTTCTTCTCCTTCCTTGAGAGCTCCTCCAAGGTGGATGCTACCACCTTCAATGCTCTCCTCCAAGGGGTGGGCGTGCACCACCCTCAAAAGCTCCTCCAAGGTGGCATGGACCACCTTCAAGATCTCCTCCAAAGATCTTTTTTGCCTGGCTTCTCCTTAGGCTGGTGTGACTCAAGAGAGAAGGGAAGAGGGGAAGGCACCAAGGGGACAAAATATCCCCTTAATCTTCTTCTTCTTCTTCTCTCTTGGGCATGGGCTCTAGGTAGAATATGAGAGTGAATTTGCTAGCCAAGGATGGTTCGAATGGTGGTGGGTAGTTGTCTTTTTATAGGGTAGGATGGGGGGTTAAGATGACTCTTGAAATGGAGGGCTAAGATGGGAAGATGGAGGTGGTTGGGGATCCTATGGCTAAGGGTAATTGGTGACAACCCAAGGGGTGCCATAGGGTGGTTATGGTGGTGAAAGGGCACCTATATTTGGTGCCAACTATGGGGCTTCTAGAAAGTAGGTGAGGTGGATGGTGGAGATGGGTTTAAGGGGAGATGTGTGGTGGAGATGGAGGGGATTTTTGGAGGGAAAAGTGGCGCCAACAAGTGGGTAGTTAGGGTGGTTTTGGCACCACTTTTAGGTGTCTTTTGGAGGTGGTGGGTAGGCTAGGTTGGCGCCAAGTAGGTTTAGCTTATGTGGAGCTTAGGTGGAGCTAGTTGGTGGAGTTGTTAGGTAGGGTTTTTGGGTGGTACAAGCCAAGGAAGTTGTAGCATAGCTAAGCTAAGCTAGCTTAGCTAATGAAGGAGTAGAGGAGGAGGTGTTGGAACTAGGGTTTGGAGGGAGGAGCTGGTTCTGAAGAATCTAAAGCTGAAGTGGAGCATGCAGATGCTGAAGAGGTCAACATGGGGCTACTCTAGTTGGCTTAGCTTGCTAGTTCTTTGCTAGCTACTAAGCCAAGCTAAAGTGAGCTGGCTTCTGTTGAATGGAGTTGAGGTGAGCTAGGTCTAGTGCTCCTGGGGAGGATTGAGCTGGTTGAGACAGCTAAGGTAGCTTAGCTCAATTAGCTTGAGCTAGGCTGGGTCCCCGGGAGTTGGACTTGAGCTTCCTGAGCTGGGATGAGTTCTTCTTCAACTGGCAGGAGTTGAGTGGAGCTGGATGTAGCTGGATCTGAGCTAGGGTGAACTCTAGTCAACTCAGCTGAGCTAGCTAGAGCTCCCTATGGATTAGTGGGAGCTGAGATGAGCTAGACTCAGCTAAGTTGAGCTGGATCTAAGCTGACCTGAGCATGGGTGAGCTAAGATGAGCTCTCTTGAGTTGCCATTCAACTGAGATTAGTTGAATGGAGCTGGGATGAGCTAACCCTAGTCCACGTGAGCTAGGTTCCAGCTATGGTGAGCTGGATCAAGTTGAGTTCCAGCTAGTCTGAGCTCCTTCTTCACCAATTGCCTTCTTGAGTGCTAGGGTTTTAGGGATCTGTATATCTGTTCATCCCTAACACTCACAAAAACACATTAAAACAACAAAAGAAAATGCAATGCATGCCTAACCTAGTTAATGCCTAAATGCAACCCAAAAACCCATTTACGGAGTAAAATCCTAAGGGCTAGGTTTGTTTTAGTGCATAAGAATGATGATAAACTGGCGTTTATCAACGGCTGGCTGCAGAGAGTCATGCCACCGCATGTTCACCTCCCTGCCGACATCAACCTTCTTTGTCCAAGCTCTTGCAGCTTGCGCTCACCACCTCCACTTCATCCACCGGTCTGGATTAACCGAAAATCCTATTTTTCAGTGGCAGATAACCTCACTGTCGTCGGAGATGATGACGGAGGTTAAGTTCCTCAAGCTTCTTCTTCGGCCAGACTTTGCCATTCTCTTCACCGCCAACTGCTATAAATACCCCCTCATCCCTCATGTTTTACTCAAGTTGGCTCCCTTCCCTCTTCTAACACTGCAGCCGACCCAATAGGCTATTCATCCAAAACTCCGGCAACTCTCCATCTCATTTTTCGACTTCCTCCATCCATCTTGATTAGTCGAGGAAATCAACCATGGTCTGCCGCATCTCTGACATAGGCGCCGACCAAAGGAGTCCTCCGCTCCAACTCAAATCCACCTGCCGGAGATCTTTCTTCCACCCTCTGATTTCGTCGTCCGCTATGAACCTTCGGCAGAACCCTATTGACCCCTTCGTCCAGGTAACAGTAGATTAGGAGTAGGATTAGGAGTAGGAGTAGGCTAGCTTAGTTAGGTAGTTAGTTAGTTAGATTAGATGTAATTTTAGAACTTCAGTGTTCAACTTCTCTGACTCCGACGAGCTCCTTGAGCTTGCCAAAGCTTTAATCTTGTCTTTTGAAATCATTGTCCTCCTTTCTTTATCCCTTACAATCACTTCTAGCATGTTTAAACATTTAATTGATCATCTAATCGCCTAATTCACATTTCACCTCCACCAACTACTGTCACTATCCATGGCGACAGTAGTCGAGCTAATTCCACCTTCATAGGGTTTTCCATCATTTATCCATCACTTATGGACCCTAATAGACACTATAATGCATATAACTACTAGATATAAATTAAATGCCCAAATCTAATTAAGCTCCTGAGCTTGCTGTCAATGGCAGCTCAGGAGCAGTTCAAACTATTAATTAACTATATAATTATGACTGCTATTATTTGTTGACTTGTTGTAACCTCTCAATTGAGTGATTAAACAAGTCCTGAGCTTAATTCAAATCAAATTTTTAAAGAAATGAATTCACTGTCAAATCTTACATATAAAGTGACAAATGAAGAATTAAATGTGATACTAAGGTTCCTTGCAACCTCAGGATACTTTTTAGATTAAAAATGACAAGTTTTCACAATTTACGTACACTTTTTATATTTTCTGGATTGACCGGAGCTCCGACGAGCCAAAACTGTGTTTCAGCCCCTAGAATTTGTTGAGAAGCTCCAGAATGATAAAATGTGGATCACTGATTGTTTTAAGGATGTTTATTTGAGGATTTAACCACTAGAGCTGTAGATATGAACTTCATCTTCTCCAACTCCGACAGAGTTGGAGAAGTCTATTAGAGAGATATAAGAAGCATTTAAGGAACCTGGAAGCTTCAGTGCAATGCACTGAAGCTGTTTAAACTCTCAGAATACTGTAACAACCTCTTAATCTCTCTGACGAACAAACACATTTTCAAGCTCAGGTGGTGAGCCTATAACACTAGAAATCAGGGTCAGAACACCTAGCTGAAGATCTGAATAAGTTTGTGAGGTTGAGAAGACTCTAATTGAGGCTTTGATTTCCTGTGGAGAAGCTTTTAATAGAAAGCCAACTTTTTATGCCTTCACAGTCAAATTGAGTCTGATAATGGAGTTCTGAGCTCAATTTGAGGAACTGATGAGATTAAGTTGTTTCTGGGATCTTGTTTGATGATCTGAAAGTGATTAAAGTGAGCTCAGATGAGTTATTTAGTGAGAATTTGAATCCTGTCAATTTGGGTTACTTTCGAACCCAAACCAACAGCAGTGTCATTTTGATGAGATATGAATTTAAATCTTGCCTAGTTGAGTTAATTACGACCCTTAGAATTAGTTTTAAATCAATTAGAAACATTCTTAAGTGTCTGTTGCACATATCAAAGTCTGAAAATTCAAACTCTGAAGCTTTCGGAGAAGCTTCAACCTTCTGTACATTGTCTGAAGGTCTTGAGAGCTTAAAACTTACTCTAACAGAAGCAAAATTAATTTTAGAACCTGTACAAACCTTTAATTAAGATCGAAAAGTCCATCTGAGGACTCTGTGATGTAGTTACCATTTCCAGGCGATAAATAACCTGCAGGAACCCCTTATTTCATTCTTCAAATTGAAGAGGAAAATATCATCTAAACCTTAAATTGACCCTGCAATTATGTAGATTGACCTTAGAGCTTTCTAACAAACTTTGAATCACTTGATTTGGATCTCTGGGTAGGAAGTTATGATCATTTGAAGTTGGGTCTGGAAGGGGTAACGATAGTCCCACATTGTCAGATTCTGAGCGCGCGCATGGGGATAAAATGATTTTGTTACTTGGGCTTACCAGTCGTCAGCGCTCGGCGCACCGGTTACCGATCTGATCTGAGCATTCTGAGCATGTGCATGTGTGTGCACGGGCTTGTGTGCCTACGAGTGTGCACCCTTGTGGGCATGAGCGAGTGTTGTGCCCTGGGAGGACGAGAGTCCTGGGAGGCTGGGTTGAGCTGAACTGGATCGAGACTATGGATGGAAATGAAATAAATCGAAAATGAACCTAATTGAGATTGGGCAAGGACCGAGTAGAGTCTGGTCCCACCCTGGTCTCAGGGTGCTGTGTATCCTCGAACGGTCCTTGCCGCAAATAAATAATTTTGGTTAAAAAGTAAAAAAAACCTGATTCAGTTGAAAGTCTAAGGGAATTGAAAGAGAAGCCGATGGTTGTTAAATGGTAAGTGTTGAAAGTTAAAGTTAAGTGTTGAAGCTAAAAGCTAAGGAAAGAAAGGAGCACAGGCACTACTAAGGAATGGACTAAAGAAGGAAAAGACTAAGGAACAAAAGGAGAAGACTAAGGGAAGAGAAGAAGGCAGGAGAAGACTAAGGGAAAGAGAATAAGAGACAGGAAGAGAAGGCAAGAACAGAAGAAGAGAGGTAAGAAAAGAGCTTGAGATAGAGAATAAAAAGAGAAGAAAATGAAAGAAAGAGAAGAAGAGAGAGGTTGAAGAAAATAAATGAAGAATATTATTTCTCTTGCATCATTTTAATTACTTTTTGTTCTTAATTGTAAAAAGGCATGTTTTAATAGAATAACTTTTATTACCTTAATTTCTTTTGAAATAAAATTGGAAAACAAACATCATTTTGAGTAAATATGTTTTTCATATGGAATTTTGTATATTATTTATAGTTTAAATATTTTGGCAAAATTCATGTTTTAAAATCAACCTAGTTATACCTCCTAAACTTATAAAGGAAAATAAAAGAAAATTGGTGAATGTACAAATTATTATACCTCCCAGTGAATGACCTGGATGCAACCAGTAAAAATTTCTAAAATGTTAGGTTAATTCGACCCTATACTACACAACCGACATAATTTCGAGTTAACCTAAGCGACATCTTCTACTCTTAATTAAGTGAAATTAAATTAATTACTGAGTTGAGTGAAAAGCACGTGATCAGGGAGCAAATTGGATTTCACACACTAATCTCAATAATTAATCTAAATGAGCACAATTAATTACTCAAAATCTAATTTGCAATGTTGAATATAAGTACATGAAGAGTAAGAAGGAATTTTAGACAAAATAATGGTGATTTGGATCACCAATTATAATCCTAATACATGGACGAATTACTCAAATCTTAATCAAAGGTAGGAATATGTGATCAGACGTCTTAAAACATGTTGCTACAGTACCCCTTTATTATTTTTCTTATGCTTTCTTCTTCTTTTTCATCTTCTCTTCTTCCACGGTCCTCCTCCTCCTCTTCTTTCTTTCTTTCTTCTGTCTAGGCCTTCTTCTTTCCTTCTTCCTCTACTTCTACAGATCCTCTCCTTCTTCTTATTCCTCTGTTTAGCCTTTTCACATAGGGGGAGCTTCTTGAATTGGCTAAGTGTCAGCCAACTTCTCAAAGAGCAAAATCCTCCCCCTACCCCGCGCAAGATCTCCTTCTCTTGCTCTCTTTGGCTCCAACCTTCCAAGTCCTTTCTCAGGATATTGGGTTATTGAGTACACGCACACCCGAGTCCTGGGCTGTGAGCGTGGTCGCAGCCAAGGAGTGCTTGGCTAGGTGGGTTAATGGGTCAGGCCAGGTGTTACGACCTGGTTCTCGGATCCTTACAGGACCCGAGACCGGCTCATCTCGACTAATCCTAAGACCTAGTTGTCCAACAAGAAATAACCAAAAGTAGGAAAGTAAACCATATTCACACATGCAATATAACTAAGCAGAAGAAACGTACAAAGTAGTAAAGGAAATAAAATAGTTGTCTCAGTACATACCACCACAACAACAACAATAACAGAAAGCGGAAAGTAAATAGTAGTAGCAGAATAGTAACTAAGAGTCCCTTACTTACTACAACAGTAGATAAAAAGAAAGGAAGTGTTGAAGAAAACTACAGCTGGATTCGACTGGGCCCAACACCCTCCGCAGCCAGAAACTTGGGCTGCTCAACTCCTGGTCATGAATAGTGTTATGAAAAGATAGAGTCAGCGAACGGTAAGTAGAGTGATATCTATACTATCTAAGTACAAAATAGTAAAAACAATAGATTTAATTCTCATTTCCATTTATCTATTTTATATGTTTCAGTTTCACCCATTTCTCAAAGTATCCAGATATTTCTTGATCTTGCATGTTCCTCGTGGGAACGATCTTGATTGTAGTATTTTTCGTAAAGTAGAAGGTACATGTGGTGCTCTCCTGGTTGGGAGAGTCCCCCATGGTAGTCCTACACCCAGTTCTACACCCAATCCTAACCTCGGGTCTCAACCCAAGGGAGGCTAGCTCCGCTCTACACAAAAGGGGACAGTCGCTCTCTCTGGTACCATGTACTCAAGGGCTAGCACACTTCCCGTCTACATTCCAAGTTTCCGTCTATCCACAGGAGTTCTACTCCTAATTCCCCATAGGGTTCATGCTCATGTTCACCTCATTTATCCCGATACAGATCTCATCTTTCATAATTCATTTCTCATCCGTATACAGGCAGCTCTATTTTCATAATTCAATTCTCAATACAAGCAGCTCATATTCTAACAGGCAACTCACAATTATAATACAAGAAATTTTTAGCAGTTTATCTCAATCACGCATGCAAGTAAACCATACAGTACCAACGGTTCATTCATTTGTCTACCCTAGGGTTCATTCCACATCCTAGAGTTCCATTTGGTTAATTCAACCAAGCACATTCTTATTCAAATATTAATACTGGATTAAACCACTCTACCAGGAAACACGGGAATAGTGGGGGCTTGAACCATAGACCCAGACGTCGCTGCGAACTCCAAATTTGCAGCAGGCTAAAACCCTATACCAGGGAATACATCACAAAAGGAGAGTTCAGAATAGTGTAAAACAGACTCTAGTACATAAAGGAACTCGAGAGGAAAGTACATGTATTTCATTTGCGTAAAATGGACCCTGATCGGATCCTAAACAAGTCAAAAATGTGCCTACTATTCAAAATCAGATGTCTAGAAATAATCCCAGATATCTTAAAAGGCGTCAGATCATACCTTATGTTCCTGTGGTATCCTCAGATGTCCAGACCTTCTTTGCGATCGTTTGAAGGTAGTTCCAGATGTCGGACAATGCCTCCGATCATCTGGACGCACTTCTGGATGTCTGGTGATGTGATCAGACGTCCAAAAATGCATGGAAAAGAGTTTCACATGCCTTCCCAAGGGTCTTTACCTGTGTGCGAAATCGTAGGTCCAGATCAATCCAGACCAGCTTCTGCGGTGAGGTCTGCATGGCCGTAACTGTGAAAAAGAACATACCTTGCAATATAAGTGCTTTCAGACGTCTGATCTCATACCCGAACGTCCAGCTGTCGCCACGGTCGTCTAGTCGACTCTCCAGACATTTGATATTGGAAAAATCCTAGTATCGGCAACTCCTCGCAGCTCGCTCTGCTCGTTCGCCATGCACCGCAGCAGCTCCAGCCGCTGCAGAAGCTTGAGCAGATCCTCACCGGCTCCTCCTCGAGCTCCACCTAAGCTCCACCAACCTTGATCCTCCTCCTCCCACGCTCTCCTCCTTCCTCCCTCTCGCTCTCCCTCACTTGCCCTCCACTCGCCTCTCTCGTCTACCCTCGCCACTGCCACATAAGAGATCTGGAGGTGGTGGTGGCTGGTGGTGTGAGGAGAGGAGAAGGGGGAGGAGGGGTATAAATAGGAGGTGTGGGGTTTAGGGTTTGAGGGAGAATGAGGAAGGGAGAGAGAAGAGGACGGTCTCTACACGCCGCCCATGCGCAGAGCACAAGGCATAGTACGAAAATTCCACTTTCAGACATCCAGGAACAGGTCAGACGTCTAGACAAACGTCTGACTGAAGCTCTAGTTGTCTTGAATGGCCAAAAGTGTAATGGGTCATTACATCATAACAAACTTAAAGGAAGTTTCATCCTCGAAACTTGAGTTAGCTAAGGTGTGGAAAAAGGAACATAAAACACATAACAAACTTAAAGAGGACCGAAGTAGGTTCGAAAAGACGTACCCTCAAAAAGCTCTGGGTATCACTCTCGCATCATTGCCTCAGGCTCCCAGGTCACCTCCTCATATCGCTGGCTTCTCCATAGGACCTTCACTAGTGGTACCTGCTTTCGTCTTAGACTCTGGACGGCTCAATCTAGTATCTGTGTTGGTCTCTCGGGGTAGGTTAGGACGTCACCCACCTGGACGCTCTCGTGGCTCAAAATGTGACTAGGATCAGCGATGTACTTACTGAGGTTGGACACATGGAAGACGTTGTGCACTCCAAAAAGCTAGGGAGGAAGGACAAGTCAGTAAGCAACGGGTCCTACCCGCTCCAGGACCTCAAAGGGTCCCACAAACTTCGGCGTAAGCTTCCCTTTCACTCCAAAATGCTGCAGGCCCTTCATGGGCGAAACATGGAGAAAGACGTGATCCCCAACCTCGAACCACACCTCTCTGCATTTCCAGTCAGCGTAACTCTTTTGTTTGCTCCTGACAATGCGGAGTCATCTATGAATCTGCTCTATCACCTCTTGACTCTGTCGGATCAGCCTGGGGCCAACCTCCCACTTGGTCCCCATCTCAACCGAGCTCAAGGGTGCCGTACACCTTCGTCTGTATAGAGCCTCGTAAAGTGCCATGTCGATGCTCGAGTGGTAACTATTATTATATCCAAACTCTACCAGGGGTAAATGCTCCTCCCAGGAGCCTCGCTAGTCTAGTACACAGGTGCGTAAAAGGTCCTTAAGTGTCTGTATGATGCACTCTGACTGTCCGTCCGTCTGGGGATGATAAGTAGTACTGAACCTCAAATGTGTCCCCAAAGCCTACTAAAACTCAGCCTAAAACTGGGAAGTAAAATGGGAATACCTGTTAGATAAAATCTCATGTGGAACTCCATGCAGGCGTACCACATCTCGAATGCACCTCTTTGCCAACTGTGCTGGTCCAAGGGTGACTCGGATCGGTAGGAAACGCGCCGTCTTCGTCAACCTGTCTACTATCACCCAGACTGCATCATGTCCTTGCTGGGTAACCGGTAGACCCACCACCAAGTCCATGGTGATACTCTCCCACTTCCACTCTGGCACAGGAAGTGGCTGCAACGGCCCTGTAGGCCTCTGATGCTCGGCCTTCACCTACTAGCACACCAAACATTGCTACACAAACTCACCAACATCTCGCTTCATCCCTCTCAACCAAAAGTTGTGTCTTAGATCATGATACATCTTTGTGTTCCCGAGATGTATGGTGAACTTGGACCCGTGCGCCTCCTCTAGGAGCTCTCTCAACAAGTCCTCATCCCTAGGAACGCATAAGCGCCCCCTCATGCGCAGTATCTAGTCTGTAAAGGAAAGTCTCTCGGGTCCCCTGTCAACACCCTGTCTCACAGCGTCAGTAAGTATGAATCTGTCATCTGCCTTGCGATGATGCGGTCTATTAGCTCTGGTCATGTCCGTCGCGTCACTGTCACTGTCCCACAATACCCCTATGACTCTCGGGGTCGCCAACTGCCCAACTCCTCCATAGGTCTCCAACTCTGCACCTGTAGACTGGTCAAGTGGGCAGGCGCCTTCTGGCTTGAGGCATCAGCCACCACATTGGCCTTCCCTGGGTGGTAGGAGATGCTGTAGTCGCAGTCCTTCAGGAGCTCTAGAAAACATGTCTGTCTCATGTTGAGCTCCTTTTGGTCAAACAAGTACCTGAGGCTCTTATGATTAGTGAAAATCATGAAAGTTTCACTGTAAAGGTAGTGCCTACATGTCTTCAGCGCGAAGACAACAGCTGCCAGCTCTATGTCATGGGTAGGGTAGCTATGCTCATGGGGCTTCAGTTGCCGTGAAGCGTAAGCGACAACGTGACCCCGCTGCATGAGCACACCCCCTAACCCCTGCAACGAAGCGTTTGTGTAAATCATAAAACTGCCACTGTTGTCCAGGATGGTAAGCACAGGAGCTGAAGTCAGTCTCTCCTTCAACTCCTGAAAACATGCCTCACACTCATCTGTCCAGGCAAAGGGCACGTCCTTCCGAGTCAGCTGGGTCATAGGACATGCAATCTGAGAGAATCCTCTAATAAACCGTCGGTAATAACCTGCCAGTCCCAAAAAGCTACGTATCTCTATCACTGTACGTGGCCTCTCCCACCTGAGTACAACCTCAACCTTGGCTGGATCCACAGCCAAACCAACCCCTAAAATCACATGGCCCAAGAAAGTCACCTGTCTCAACCAAAACTCGCACTTGCTGTACATGGCATACAACCTACGTGTCCAGGATCATCTCTAAATGCTGTCCATGCTGGGCCTGATCCCGCGAGTAAATGAGCACATTGTCGATGAACACCACCATAAAATGGTCCAAGTACGGTCTGAAAACCTGGTTCATCAAATCCATAAAAGTAGCGGGGGCATTGGTCAACCCAAACGGCATGACCAAGAACTCGTAGTGCCTGTACCGGGTACGAAAAGCTGTCTTGGAGACATCGGTCTCCCTGATCCTCAACTGGTGGTAGCCCGACCTCAGATCTATCTTCGAGAACACTGTGGCATCTCACAACTGGTCGAAGAGGTCAGCAATCCTTGGCAGCGAATACTTGTTCTTGATGGTAACCCTATTCAGCTGCCGGTAGTCGACACAAAGTCGCAGGGTGTCGTCCTTCTTCTTCACAAGCAGCATAAGGGCTCCCCACGGGGACGCACTAGGCCTCAGAAAGCCCTTCTCCAACAGGTTTTGCAGCTGTGACTTGAGCTCTCACAGCTCAAGTGGTGCCATCCAGTACGGTGCAGTAGAAATTGGGCTAGTCCCCTGTACCAGTGAGATCTCAAACTCGATCTCACTCTCAGGCGGTAGTCTTGCCAACTTCTCTAGAAAAACGTTGGGGTACTCACAAACCACCAGAATACTCTAAAAGTCAACCATGAGGCTAGGCTCTGCCACTACACAGGCCAAAAAGCCCTCACACCCCTGGCTCAAAGGATTGCTGCCCGAAGCGTGGAGATGCATCTGAAACCTCCGTCCACAGGCTGTTTGCGAATCTCAAAGGGAAGTAACTTTGGTATGGAGAAGATGATCTTTCTCTCGAAATAGCCAGTCCATCCCTAGGATCATGCCAAAATCCTCTATCTGTACCACAATCAAGTCAGTAGTGAGGTTGTGTCCCCCTATATTGACCTTGCAGTCCATGTAGACTTCCTCAGCTACAAACAGCTGGCCACCTGGGCCTCTGATCACAAACGAATCCTCTAACAATACACTGCCCTACCCTAAACTGACAACAAGACTCATAGCGACAAAAGAGTGCGTGGCACCGGAATCAAAAAGTACGTACACTAATTTGTCAGAAACAGTAACCATACCTGCCACCACTGAACCTGAAGCCCTGGCGTCTCTGTGTGTCAAGGTGTTGATACACCCCTCAATCCTCGTTGCAGACGAAGAAGATACACTCTTGGTCAGGCTAGCAGCCGCTGGCCGGTACCCTCCTCGTGATTGCTGCCCTCCCCCATGCGCCTGGTGACCACGACCACCAGCTCGGCCTCCAATGCTCGGTGCGAGGAGCATCTGCTGTGCTCCAGCCCTAGATGGGTAGTCCCTCCTGATGTGCCCTGGCTGGCTACATTGGTAGCAGAGGGGGACATGACCTCCTCCCTCAGTAGGTCCCTGCTGGCGGCTGGGCGGGGTCCAGTGCTGGCAACTAGCCCTTGTCTGGGAACACTGTGGCCCCGCAAAATGAGATGGCTCTCCTGCAGGTGCCGTGTGCCTCCTCTCCTGATGGCCCTGAGAGTACTCTGGCTGATAGGGCCACTTCCGTCCGCTGTCAGTGTCTCGGGCGGCCGGGTTAGTCTCCTCGTAGGTCATGGCTGCCTCAACCACTCGTGAGAAGGTGGGCAGCTTCAGGGGCTTGACATACCCCCGAATAGTAGGTCAGAGCCACTCAGTAAATCTCCAGACGCACTCCACCTCCGTAGACACCTCTGTCGAGGCAAAACGTGACAGTTCCAAAAAACGTGTGCGGTACGCGCTAACAGTCATCTTCCCCTAGCGGAGAGTGTGGAACTCCTGCCTTCTCTAGTCCTGCCAGGTCTGCGGAATGTACTGCTCACAGAAGAGAGTCACAAACTGGTCTTAAGTCAGCTTTCTCCCCTCCTGGCCTCTAACTACCCTCCACCACCTGTGTGTCGCGCTCTCTAGCTGGTACGTGGTAAAGGCCACGCGGCACTCCACGGTAGGGCGAAGTGTGTCGAACACCTTCTTTATCTGGTCCATCCATTCCTCATCCCCCTTGAAGGAGGGGGGGTTCAGCTTCCGAAACTGTCTGAAAAGCTCGTGGTGCAACTGTAGTAGGGGAACGGGCACGCCTCCAGGCAAGGAGGGCTCGTGCTTCGAAGTGTCTGAGTGAAGTGGGGGCGATGGAGGACCACCCCCTCCCCCTCCTGCTTGTTTGGCGCTATGACGGTCTCTCTGTCCCACTGAGGACTCCCCCTCTACGTCCTTAGGGAGAGGTGCCCATGGAGGCTAGTGGAGCTCCTCTCGTACGATATCTCTGATCAGCTGGGCGAGATCCTAGGCCTGAACGCTCAGGAGAAGAGGTGGATCAATAGGTACCTCAGGCCCAGCACGTCTGCCCCTCTGACCTCGTCCACAGCTGCGTCCACGGCCTGCTTTGAGAACTCCCCGACAAGGAATCTCCTACAAGGAGACCATGAAAGATAGAACAAGAGGGTCAACGATACCGAATTACTTCGAGAAAAGACTCGGAACGAATATCAAGGTGATACGTTGTGGTGGCTATCCTAGTTATATGCACATGAATGGTTATTCTCAAGCCAATTGGTTCATTTCTCGGGATAACCTTGCTCTTATACCATCTTGTTACGACCCAGTTACTAGATACCTACAGGACCCGAGATCGGCTCGCCTCGACTAATCCCAAGACCTAGTCATCCAACAAGAAATAACCAAAAGCAGGAAAGTAAACCATATTCACACATGCAATATAACTAAGCAGAAGAAACGTACAAAGCAGTAAAGGAAATAAAACAGCTATCTCAGTACATACCACCACAATAACAACAGCAACGGAAAGTGGAAAGTAAATAGTAGTAGCAGAACAGTAACTAATAGTCCCTTACTACAATAGTAGAGAAAAAGAAAGGAAGTGCTGAAGAAAACTACGGCTGGACTCGACTGGGCCTAGCACCCTCCGCAACCAGTAACTTGGGCTGCTCAACTCCTGGTCCTGAATAGTGTTATGAAAAGACAGAGTCAACGAACGCTAAGTAGAGTGGTATCTATAATATCTAAGTACAAAATAGAAAAACAACAGGTTTAATTCTCATTTCAATTTATGCATTTTATATGTTTCAGTTTCACCCATTTCTCAAAGTATCCAGATATTTCTTGATCTTGCATGTTCCTCGTGAGAACGATCTTGATTGCAATCTTTTCCATAGAGTAGAAGGTACACGTGGTGCTCTCCTGGCCGGGAGAGTCCCCTGTGGTAGTCCTACACCCAGTCAACCACCCTGAGGTCACTGTTAAGACATAGCGGTGACTACGGGACGTGTGATAAGCGCACTGGTAGCTACCCCGCATTGACACGCAGTTAGTCATTTCCGCTAGCAGGTATGCCTAAAGTACTGCACGGAATAGTGTAGGGCCTTGCCCTCTCAGAACAGGGGTCTCGCCCCTCAGAACCAAATAGGGGTCTCGCCCCTCCACAGTCCACGCACCCTCGTCTGACTAACCCGGTTTGCCCAGAGGGCCTAACAAGTCGGTGTAGGGTGGCTAGCTGAACCCTGGGCCCCGTGGGGTGGCTAGCTCCCTCCCTATACTAGTAGCTCGCCTCGGTACCACGTACACGAGGGCCAACAGGAGTCAGTGTAGAGTGGCCAATCCTAACCCCGGGTCTCAACCAAAGGGAGGCTAGCTCTACTCTACACAAAAGGGGACAATTGTTCTCCTTGGTACCACATACTCAAGGGCCAGTAAACTTCCTGTCTACATTCCAGGTTTCCTTCTATCCACAAGAGTTCTACTCCTAATTCCCGGTAGGGTTTATGCTCATGTTCACCTCATTTATCCCGATCCAAATCTCATCTTTCATAATTCATTTCTCATCCGTATGTAGGCGGCTCGTGTTTTCATAATTCAATTTTGAATGCATGCAATTGGTGCTTTCATAGGTAATTGTTCATTAAATACAGGCAGCTCATATTCTAATAGGCAACTCACAATTATAATATAGGCAATTTTTTGTAGTTTATCTCAATTACGCATGTAAGTAAACCATACAGTATAAACAGTTCAGTCATTTGTCTATCCTAGGGTTCATTCCACATCCTAGAGTTCCATTTAGCTAATTCAACGAAGAACATTCTTATTCAAATATTAATACTGGACTAAACAACTCTACTAGGAAACACAGGAGTAATAGGGGCTTGAACCACAGACCAAGACATCTCTGCGAGCCCCAAACACGTAGCAGGCTTGATGGGAACACCATCATGAGCCTTAACTAGCTCATTTTGACCTAGAAAAGAGAATAAAAGCTCCTACATAACCAAGTGAAGGGCTTAACTCAGGGAATAACTAGGTTGAAGGAAAAGTAAGAAACAAGGGGTAAAATTGTAGTACAACAATAGGATTTCTCAGGGGCTAAACATAGGTCAATTGGTCTTAACAAGATAAAAAGTGGGTTGGTTAAATCAGAAAAGGGTTAATATGAGATTTGGGAATTAAATGACTTCTTGTAACCCTAAAATAGACCCACTTAATTTAATAAGGTTCTAGTCAGAATAAAATTCAACTAAACCCTCTAAAATTCATATAAAAATATCCTCTAGGGTTTAGAACCTTCAATTTGGCCTTTAGAACATATTTTGACCTAAATAGGGGTCCTAGTCAAACATTTGCCCTAAATTGGGTTTTTGTGCAAAATATCTAGTCAAACGTGATCAAACCTAAATTCCAACTTTACCATTGGATTTCTTAGGTCCAAATTAAGTTTATAACAAAATTTAGACCCAAACAGAGTTCACCTTGACCTACTTTGCAAAACAATCCAACTCAATTACTTTTATACCCCTAACTTTTGAAAACCTTGCAGAGACCCCCCTAGCCTCCTCGTCATTCTTTGCAATTAGGTCCCTCCACCATTACAGCGGAGGAATCCTACCCCGGCAAGGATTCAAGAGGGATATCTCCTTGATTACTCTAAAAATCCCTCTAAAATTTGAAAGGGAGATTCTCCGAGGAATTCCCGACCATGTGAACCCAATTAGGCACTCTGATTCCCACCCAATCTCTCATGTGAATGCATGAGAGATAAGGGTATCTCTCGACCTTCCAAGTCCGGTGAGGTTGCCATGCTTGGAAGCTTGTCTTCCCAGCACAAGGCCCTCTACCTGAGACGATAAAAGACGCCCCAAGTCCTCCCAACCATCCTAAGCTTGTTTTGGCCAAAGAATCCCCCAGAATTCCTCCTTTCCCCCTCCAGCCAAAAAGCCTGCAAGCTCCGACGACACTTCCTCCCTCTTCTCGTCGCTCCACTACCATACCAGTGGCAGAGTCATCTCCACCTCATTCTTCTATGTCGCGCCATACCTACACTCGCGTCTACATCCCTCTCATCGTCGTCACCTCTCCATCTTAGGGCCTTTGTCTCTGACGACGACAGATATGTGCCATCTGCCTCTCTGCCTCCCCTCTCGTCCAATCACTCATAGATAAGTCCCTTTCTCTCTTCTCTTTATTTTCCCCCTCTTTATTTCCCAAAACAACCCTCGACAACCACAGACCACCCTCACCTTCTTCACCTCCGCAGACCTACGACGAGGTGCATCCATCATTCCACACACTCACATGCCTCGCCAACTACCTCAAAAGCTCTGCCACCCTCCACTGATCATCTTCCCCCTTTCCATCGACCGCCACACATCCCACACACTACCCCCGAACAAACCCACCTTCACGGCCATAGAATGACCTAGGCATGCATGCCCAGGCCGTCCTGCACCACACCAACACCCGAGCCACCTTCACCGTGTCACTACGAAGCTTTCTGAGTATTTTAACAAGGCCGTGAGGTCATATTCATGTTGACAGGTCGGACCCCTATCTGCCATTGGAGCAAGAGTAGAGCTTTCTTACAAGAACGCTCCAGGTAGCCTTGCTCCAGGCATTCAGGTTCAGGCATCGTAGAATTGTCACATGCACATTTCCAACCAGGAGATTGGCCTTTGAGCACCTCGCAGTTGCAGCAATCTGGAGAAGATCCCTGTGGGCGCACACGAAGAAGCAGGTGGGACTTTTAGTCCCACCTCGGGCGTTTTGGAGTGGATTGCGTAGTATAAATTGTATTTGTGTCAGGGGCTTATCGCCTCCTGACATGGGGTGAGGTCCCTCTCACCTATTCCCACCTCATCCGTGACTCACTCCTCCGTGAACCTGGCTGCCTAACTCGATTACTGTGCACTCCTCGTGCATCACCCATGCCGGTGAGCTTGGTCTCAGGTGCACTAACCCAACCAGTTTACTCGAGAAAGGCTCTGGGTGAGCGAGCTTAAGAGAGAAAAGAGAGAGAGTTCGCGGGGGACGGTAGGGGTATGTTTTGCACTTTCCTGAAGGGAAAGGAAGAAGGAAGAGGACCCTGAAGGAGTGGCTAAGGAAGGAAAGCTGAAGGTAGAAGAAGTTGTAGAGGACGCCAATTAAAAGGAAGGAGGAGGCACTATTGCAGAGAAGGTAGAAAAGAGTAAGAAGCCAAGGAAGGAAGAAGAAGGCTGGAGAAGTCAGACAATGAAGATAAAGAAGAAGCCAACGTTAGAAGCAGAGGAAGCAAAAGAAGAAGAAAGAAGAAGAAGAAAGCTCAAGCAAAGGAAGGAGAAGGCTCGGCTGAAGTCAGAGAAAGAGAAAGAAGAGAAGGAAGAAGACATCAGAAGAAGAAGAAAGAAGAAGAGAAAGCCCAAAAGCATATGATTTTTTACATCTCTATTCATATTTTTGAAGCATCTATATACATTGAAATTAGTTCTATTGCTTCATAATTTGGTTGAACATCACATTTTATTAAATTGAAGTTGTGTTCTTAGTTTCTAAATCCCAATTTGCTCCCCGTGTTCGACCTCAGATTCATAGTTTTCCGAGTAATAAATTCTCATTTATTTTTGAAGCGATTTCAACTATACTATAATGCAATGTTTACAGACCCGACTTCACTCTTAAATAAACATTTTGGCACCGTTGCTGGGGAGCAATGGGCAATTTAGAAACTTTGATCACATCTTCTGGTTCAATTCTGACTTGATCTATTTCTTCTGTTGTGATTGTTTCAGGGGAAGAAAAGAAGACAGCCGCACAACAACCAAACAAGAGGCAGATAATTTCTCATTAACCCTCTCAATCCCCTCAATTCTGAAAAGAAAAACAAAGAAAAAATCAATCTAGGGCTACTTGCCTTCCATATTTAGTAATTCACCAAAGTTGCCTGATGTAAACACATTTACACTACTTAAGATGTCTATTTATGCATGTTCTTAAGCATAGGATTGCATTTCATGATATAAAATTACATAACATGCATCATCTTGCATTTAGAGTAGTTTGAATAAAATGGAGGTTAATTGTCTCCTTTTATGTGCTTGGACAGGGCAAACTTTTTATCGAGGCCTCGGATCAAAGATCCAACCATAAGGATGTGATCAGGGCGACGATTGGAGTTCAACGACTCCAAGATCACTCTAATCCGACATCTGTAGCATCTAATAGTGATCGGGGAACCCTAGAAGATCAAGGGCCAAGATGGTGTAAATCCACACTTCAAATGACAAATCCGACCGCACGGATGGATTCAGATCGACGATCGCAGCCTAACGACACAAAAATAGAGTCAATCCGACACCCGTGGCACCATCTACAACATCCAGAAGATGGACGGCCAAGATGGTGCCATGTGGCACCATCTCGGCCGTCAAATCGCTTGCATGCAACCGCTGAAGCCCCTGCATCCACCCCTCTCCGCCGTTGGATCTCGATCCAACTGTTGTGAACGCATGTGCCTCAAATCGTCTGCACGACACAATCCTTCGCATAGCGTAGCGGTCACGAAGTGCTGCGCGTTCACAAGATGCGGGTTCGAGCCGCAATGAGCAGGCGAAGGGTGCGGGAAAGCGAGCACGGGCGAGTGTCGAATCTTGATCGGCAGCCGTCCACGCTCAATAGTGTCGACGCACTATCGCACGCTCGTGCCTCACGCGGCATCGCATGCAGGCAGGCACGCGTTGAGGGCGGGCGAACTCACAATCTGGGCCTTCCAATCTCGAGATCGGATGGCTGTGGACGACTGAACGTGTCGCGAGCGTTAGGCGTGAGCAGACGAGTGGGCGTGCACGTCCAACGCCCACTATGCCCTCATTGGGGCTTTAGCGACGGTTTTATCTGTCACTAAAGACCCCTTATTAAATGTTTTAAAGATGTGATGTCCAATTTTCCCCCACTCCTTGCAACTATAAAAGGAGACCCCCTCCACACGAAATTCTCATCCCTTCCTTCTCTTATCTACCTCTCCAAAGCTAAAGAGAAGCTTGTCCCATACCCGGGATGCTTCTCGCGAGATAAAGTCCAAATTTTCGTCCTCCTTCGGAAGTGGATCCTGCGACAACGACGACGTGCTACCCCATTCTCGTTCTTCTGCTTCGTCCTCCTTTGTCTTGCTTTGTCCTCCTTCGTCCAGGCGTTGTCCCGTCCAGCTCGTCCTCCAAGCGACCGTCGAGGAGGATATCTCTCTCCCTATTCTTTTTACTGCTTTCTAGTATAGATTTGCTGCTTTCTAGAGTAGTTCTACTCGTCCTCCAAGCGATCGTCAAGAAGGACATTTCTCCCTCCATTCTTTTAATTCTTTCTAGAGTAAATTTATTATTTTCTAGTGTAATTGTTTTCTGCTTTCTAGTTGTAATAGTGAAACAAACAATCTCCTTAATGATGAATTCCCTATTTATTCTACATCTCATTTTGATTCCTGTTTGTAATATTCTCTCTCTCTCTTCTATTTATTGTAAATAGTTAGCTAGTTTTAATTAATTGAATTACTTCGTGACAAATAAAAACAAACGCGTTGTTTTTAAATCAAACTTCCGCCTCCCTGTGTTCGACCCGGAATTTCAATTTTGGTATAAATTTTATTTGTTGAACATGAGTTCTTCACTTTCAAATTGCAACGATAGGTTTTTCAAAAATGAACACGTTAGCGTAGCAATTCGCATGTTCAACATTTTGGTACCGTTGCCGGGGAGGCGACGATCTTTGGTTTCTCTTCGCCTTTTCTAACTTACAAATCATTTACCTCACTTCTCTCCTTTCTTATTGTGATTGTAGGTACTCTTTCAAGACGAGCAAACGCGACAGATTGGAGTAAAGGGCTATGAAAGGTTTTGTAAGTTATCCCCCACCTCCTACCCATTAGATTTCATTTCACCACATAATAATACAAACATCAATCAACTTAGGTGTTCTTATAAACTCTAAGGTTAGATTGTTTGTTGTTTGATGCCCACACCCGCCCCAACCCCCACATTAAAAAGAGAAAAATTTTTAAAAATATCTCACAGAGGTACACAACCTCATCTGATTTTCAAACTCAACCGGTAAATCGATCTTTGGAGTCAGTACACACATCCAAATACATAATTGAGTAGAAATCAGATTAGGTAATCACCTATGTGCCTAATAAAGGGGTGCAACAGGCTGATTGTTTGAGTTGATTGGGCTGCACCACTTCAATTAAAATCAACTCATCAAGTAGCTGCCACATAGGTTCAACTCTTAGGGATTTACCAGGCACTCCACATTCTTTTTAAGCTTTAAAGGAAAACATCTTCACTTGTGCTTTCAAATACCTGGTGTGCCAACAGAAGTTGTTTGAAAATACCTAAAGTTGAATCCTAAAAGCTACTAAGCAAGATTTGAACCTTAAAATTCACCGCATCAAAAATAATCTTGCTTGAAAACCACTGGTTGTGCACGCACACACAAATCAATCAATCATTAAGGGCACAACCCATTTAAAGGGCCCATCACATTCCAAACCACATTCAAACCTAGCCCTAAATAAAACAGAGTAGACGTTGGCCTTAAGGATTCGACTTGCTCTTCAGAACCCAGAACGAGATTATTTTCGACTAGTCTGTTTCTACTGTTCAATATGATGTCTAGCTAGGGGAGCAGAATCAAACGATCGTGGCTGGGGGGTACACTAGGAATCGGAGGCGCAAGCCAAAGGAAGAACCTTCTCCCTAGTCCCTCCTTCTAACTGGTTGGATTGAACAGACAGAAGTAGATCAAATCGTTCCTTTATCTCAAGACAGGTTTTGGGAGTCTGTAGGTCTGTAGGCTAACCCACTTAAGGACATGTTTGACTATTTGTATTGTAGGGCGTCTTTCTTCCTCCCGTGTCTCATGAATCATTCCACATATTACACGCATTCCTGCTCTTTCCCTCTTGTTGTGAATTATCCTCAACATGACGAATATCCTAACTCGTATTGTAATCAACCATCAGTTAATTGGGATAATTCGGATTGGGGATACAGTTCCAGACCTCCATGTTTAGGGTCTAACCCTGAACACTTTGATTGTGATTTCTATCCTTCTCAGAGCCATATCGATTATAGATCATCAACCTTTCATGAACAACCTGATACGATCTACAATCAAGAAGGATACACTGATTCTTACCTATCCTCTGATTACACTGCCTTTAGGTCATCACCACCTTTTGAACAATCTGAAATGACCTATTATCAGGAAGGGTATAACGAACCTCAATTCGTTAATTCCCCTGCATTAACCCCAAGCCCGCCCAACCCTGAACCAACTCATTTGGTTCAGGGTAATCAGGTTCAAGATAAGGTTTTGGCTAACTTGAGGAATATCATTCAATCTTTAGAAGTTCAGCCGAAACCTTGCATTGAGAGATTGGAGCCCCTGATTGAAATGATTGATGATTTAAACAAGTCTTTGTTGGATTGACTCCAGGATGTTAAGGATAAGAACCTGGGTGAGTTTCTACTTGGGAAATTAGCGAAATTGAGGATGAGATTCGTGGTCACTTTGATTCAATCATGGGATGATTCCCAGGATGAACTCCCTTCAGGAAAGCCAATGACAGAACCTGCTCAGGCACCTGTTGGGGGGGACACGTGTTACGAGGCTGACCAGATTGAATTAAAGCAACCAATTAAGGAAGATCTAATTTCTTCACCTGAGATCCCTGAGCTGGGTTACGAGGAAATGTATGTCTCCTTGGAACAGAAAGTGACAGATGATTTTGGGAAATACATTGATACAGATCCTGATTTCTTTAATGGTGAAGATTCAAGTTGCAAAGCCTCGCATGAGTTTTAAGAACATGATTTTTGTGAGACGATTGGGCCTGAGGAATCTAATAGATCATTTGATAGCCCAATAATTGAGGAAACTGATCTTAGGGCACACATTACGGATCTAGAATCGCATTTTCTGGAGGATTCAATTCAATGCCCTGATTGTCAGTTACACCCTGTTGAGCTTATTGATGATTCTATTTATGAGATAATTAGACCCAAGTCAATTTTGATTCTGCCACATCATTTAGACTTGGAGATTTCAGATGGGGTGATTAATATACAAGAGGTCCTGGAATTTGACATGCTGAATGAGGAGGATAGGAGCTAGGAAGTTCTGATTTGTGAAGTTAACTTTGGAGGAAATAGAAGATTAAGTTGAAGGGTGCATATTAAGCTGAAACCATCAAATCAGAACCCTTACGACATCTGTTCTGAGGATGTTCAACCTAAGCACACATTCAACGATTATCCTTTTGAGCTTGAATTCTCTGTAACCCGACCCCGCTTGCATACTGATTTTAGGTTTTGGGTAATTTTTATCCAGAACCTAAGATATTCTTGATTATGGGGTATGGGTCTGCACAACAATCTGGTCCACACCTGTGGACATCTACTGACAGGTCAGAGGATTCTTATATTTATTTTGATTCAGACCTGCATTTGTGAATTCTTCATTTCTCTTCTTTGTATAGTGTGCCTAGCTGAAGGCACTAAACTCAGCACATATAAAGTTCTTTTTAGTTTTCATCTCGGAGCAGACCTGACATTCATGCAATTCAGGTGCTTTCTACGCTTTTCCACTCTATTTTATGTCTTTTTAATACAATGAGGACATTGCATTAGATAGGCATGGCGGGGTGGATATTCATCTCTGAATTCATTCGTCAGCTCCGTAGATTTGTTGTATTTTCTTTTATTAAAAAAAAATTCAGAATTAGGAACGAGAACTTGGGTTTAAGAAATTTTTCAATGTTAGGAAATACTGCATTATGATTTGAACACAAAGACCTTTCAGGTCTTTGGACTTAATCAGCCCGTGTATCCACTAAAATTTGGATTTGTCTTTCGAGTCCCTCGCCATCTTAATTCTATTTTAATTGGAGTAAATAAGTTTGGGTGATAAGTACACGACTTATCAACCTGCCCTCTGATTTGAGGAAATTTTGAGTTTCTAGCATCTACACACTATCTTGTCACTGACTCGTTGTTTGGCGATTTTAACGAAAATTGGGTAGCTAATGAACCTTCTAGGGTGATATGGCTGGCAAGTTATCGTGGGTAACAGCCCATAGGTAGGTTGTCCAGAACCCAGTCACTGGACCTTTCTCTTTTTCCTGCCCTTAGGTAAATCTTAGACCAGGGAAGCCACCTACTTAAAAAAAAAATCAAAAAGAAAAGGAGAAAAGAAAAAAAAGAAATAAACCACACTTCTTGCACGAGTATGGCTGCTAAGTTGTCGGTGGTAACAGCTCATCGACCGGTTGTCCAGAACCCATCTCAATAAATGCACTAAAAATTCCCAAAACACTTAGGAAAAAGCGGAGAAGTAGAATAAACTGGGGAGATATACGCTGGATTCACTCTTGTGTTGACCCCGTAAAAAACAATAAAAGTAGGGAGAAAGCTACCGGTTGTAAAGGTACACCTTTAGGCAGAATTCTTTTTTTAGGTCACCTAGAGGCATAGAAATCTGAAGTCCGTTTTAACTGTCGGTCAACGAGTCTATCACATTCACAATAAGATGCTTAGAACTTAGGGTTCTCATCAAATCTTGGGTGAGTTGAATGGCCGTAGAAAGCCACTCTTAAACCCTAAAACTTGAAAATCCAAAAAAATTAGAAAAGAGGAAAAAGTGAAAAAGAAATTTTTCTTTGAATAAGGCGAGGGCTTGAGGCAGTCTGCATTTTGGTAGATACTTGGGCACTGATGTGTCTTTGAAAGTTCAAATCCTAAGTAGAAAATTTCTTAATGATTGAAAATAACTCATGCCCAAATAATCCAACCTAATTCTTTTATAAATAGCATATAGTTTTTGCTAGGGACTAGCAAAAGATAGGCATGGGGGTATGATGTAAACACATTTACACTACTTAAGATGTCTATTTATGCATGTTCTTAAGCATAGGATTGCATTTCATGATATAAATATTGCATAACATGCATCATCTTGCATTCAGAGTAGTTTGAATAAAATGGAGGTTAATTATCTCCTTTTATGTGCTTGGACAGGGCACACTTTTTATCGGGGCCTCAGATAGAAGATCAAACCGTGCGGATGTGATCAGGATGACGACTGGAGTTCAACAATCTGTATCATCTGACAGTGACCGGGGAACCCTACAAGATCCAGGGCCAAGATGGTGTAAATCCACACTTTAAATGATAAATCCGACTGCATGGATGGATTTGGATCGACGATCGCAGCCTAACGATGCAAAAATAGAGTCAATCCGACACCCATGGCACCATCTACAACATCCAGAAGATGGACAGCCAAGATGGTGCCACGTGGCACCATCTCGACTGCCCAATCGCCCACACGCAACCGCTGAAGCCCCCACATCCACCCCTTTCCGCCGTTGGATCTCGATCCATCGGCTGTGAATGCATGCGCCTCAAAATGTTCACACGACACAATCCTTCGCGTAGCGCAGCGGTCGCAAGGCGTTGCGCGTTCACAAGACGCGGGTTCGAGCCGCAGCGTGCAGGTGAAGGGCGCGGGTGAGCGAGTGCGGGCGAGCATCGGATCTTGATAAGTCGGCCGTTTGCGCTCAATAGCGTCGACACACTATCGCACGCTCGCACCTCACACGGCATCGCATGTGGGAGGGCACGCATTGTGGGCGGGTGAAGGCGCGATCTGGGCTCTTCGATCTCTGTGGATGGCTGAACTTGCGACGAGCGTTATGCGTGAGCAGACGAGTAGGCGTGCGCATCCAACGCCCACTACGCCCACATTGGGGCTTTAGCGACGGTTTTATCCGTCACTCAAGACCCCTTATTTGATGTTTTAAAGATGTAATGTCCAATTTGCCCCCACTCCTTGCAACTATAAAAGGAGACCTCCTCCACACGAAATTATCATCCCTTCCTTCTCTTCTCTACCTCTCCAAACCTCAAGAGAAGCTTGTCCCACACTCGGGATGCTTCTCGCGAGATAAAGTCCAAATTTTCGTCCCCCTTCGGAAGTGGATCCCGCGACGACGACGACGTGCTGCCCCGTTCAAGTTCTTCTGCTTCGTCCTCCTTCGTCCAGGCATTGTCCTGTCCGGCTCATCCTCCAAGCGACCGTCGAGGAGGATATCTCTCTCCCTATTCTTTTTACTGCTTTCTAATATAGATTTACTGCTTTCTAGAGTATCTCTGCTCGTCCTCCATGCGACTTTCGAGGAGGATATTTCTCCCTCTATTCTTTTAATGCTTTCTAGAGTAGATTTATTGCTTTCTAGTGTAGTCATTTTACCACTTTCTAGTGTAATGAATAATTGTTCTAATGATGAAATTCTATGCTTATTCTACATCTCATTTTGATTTCTGTTTGTAATATTCTCTCTTTATTCTATTTATTGTAAATAGTTAGATAGTTTTAAATTGAATTACTTCATGACAAATAAAAACAAACGCGTACTTTTTAAATCAAACGTCCACCTCCCTGTGTTCGACCCGAAATTTTCATTTTGGTATAAATTTTATTTGTTGAACACGAGTTCTTCGCTTTCAAACTACAACGACAGGTTTTTCAAAACCAAACACGTTAGCGTAGCAATTTGTACGTTCAACAACAGTTATGGGGTGGCAAATGATGAGAAGAGTCATCTGAACCCTCTCAAGCCTTCTCCTTTTTAGGCCTCTGTGGTGCTTGCTATGGCTGATAATTGGAACTTGTTCAAGTCAGTCTTAGGAGATGGAAGAAGCTTTACATTTTGGATTGAAAAGTGGGCACCAGGTGGGGTGTTAAAGGACAAATATCCTCTTGCCTATTTGGCTGCTCCTAATAAAAATGCGATGGAGTATGATTATTGGGACATGGAATTAGAAAATTGGAAGATAAATAATGACGAGGGGAATGGCTATGGAACCAAAACATGGGTGGAGTATGAACGCCTCGTATAGGAACTAAATGCCTTCAGACCTAAACCAGAGGAGTGCGATACATACAAATGGGAGGGGATTTTCTCTCCAGTGGCTACCTATGAAAAACTCATCATATCGTCCAGGTCGACAGAGGTAGATGAGATTGGGAGAAAATTAGGGAAGTTGAAAGTTCCATTAAAGGTGCAAATATTTCTATGGTTATGTAGAAGGGATGGTCTGATAACGGGTGACATGCAGCATAGGAGGATGGGCACCCCGGCCTAATTCTGTCAGCTATGTGGGTTACACAATGACTGCAGCCATCATATCTTCTCTTCTTGCATGGTAATAGATTATGTTTGGAGAAGGGTTTGCAAGGGCTAGCACCTTCTTGAATTGTGCATCCATTTAAGGTAACTAGGGCTGGCACCTTCTTGATTGAGCCCTAGATACCATCTTTGTGACAACTAAATTGGACCAAATAGAGCCAATTTAAGGATTCCAATCTAGGATTTTTAGAGACACATCTTCTCTAAGTAAAGAATCAAAATTTTCAAAAAGAGGTGTGCCTAAGCCTTGTTTGAAGAGATCTATGCAAGAGAAACCCTAAGAAAACCAAGCTCTTAAGTCACTTGAACCCTAAAAGAAAGGACCTAAAAGCTATTAAAGGACAAAGAGGTGGAGTTGACCCCTTGGGTCAACCAACCTTGAAATTAGGTTACTTTTTGCACTCAAAAGATCTAAAGTTCAAGTGGAACCCAAAGCACCTTGATCTTAATTAAAAGTGGTAGACTTAAGAGGTCAAGGTCCCCATTCTGGTCTACCTGGAATCTCAGTGACAAGAGAGGTCAAGTGGGGGAAATCCTGTAACACGTGGGGATGCTCTACCATGTAGGGGTCTTTGCAGGACTCTCCCTCTCTGGCTGCCCAAGTATTTCTCAGGTGGATGGCCTTTCTGACTAAGGGGTATCATCCGCCCTGAACCTCTATAGTCATCCAAATTTTTTGGATGTCTTGATAGGGTCCAGCACATTCTAATCTCGTCTAAATCCTTCGGTGCATGTTTGGTAGGAGGTCCTTAAGACCATCCTTAAGACCTCCTTTAGAAATCCACTCCCGCCGAGGCCAAGCCTCGACTCCCGTGTTTGTGCAACCACCCCACCACATAGATCTATCCTCTGATTCATTAGAATAGAGTTCTCCTTTTTCCATCATGGCACAACCAATTGAAGAAGCGAAAAACCTTGAGCACCAACTTCAGCGCTTAAATGATCTATTCCAAAACTTTGTAAACCCTCTACAGCGTCCTATGATGCGAGATCACTATAATCCCACTGCGGTGGCAATCGAGCCTAGAGTCCAAATCCCGGTTGGAGGTCCTGATTCTGAACATAAGCCCAACATGATTCATGCCATTCCTAAATTCCATGGGCTTAACTTCGAGGATCCCTTCCAGCACATCAAACAACCCAAACATTTGGCCCAGACCTTTGGGTCAGATATACAAAATCGGGATATTCTGCTCATGAAGTTATTTTCCTTCCCCCTCATGGACACGGCTACGCATTGGTATTAGACTCAAACATGTCCGATCAACACATGGGTCGAACTCCAATCCAAATTTTTGAAAAAGTTCTTCCCCGTTGGCCGGACGAATGCCTTGCACCACTAGATCACTCACTTCACTCAACAATCGAGAGAACCTCTTCATGAGGCATGGGACCGATTCTTGGATCTCATGCCAAAGTGCCCCCATCACGGAGTTCCTAAATGGGAACAAGTCCAGTCTTTTTACCAGGAACTTCGTGAAGACATTTGATTGTTCATCAATGCAACCTGCGGAGGAAATATCATGGGTCAACATGAGGACACGGTGTGGGAGATTCACGAGAATATGTGTGAGAACTCCATCAATAATGACTCCATGGGCTTATTCGACCGAACGAATGCCCGCGCATCGAATCCTAGGGGAGCACATGAGACGTAGGGCCTGTCCGCATCCGTCCACTTGGAACTGATGGCTAGTCGATTGGACAAGGTCTCTATTATAGAGAAGAAGGTGGACAAGCTGACTCAGCATCTATAGTGAGCCACCTCTGCACAAAACTCGTTTGCACTGCCACCTCTTGCGAGGGAAACTGTGCAGAACATCTATCATCGATCTTCTTAGGGGATGGACCCATATCCACCCTCGTCTAACTACAGGACCAGAGGGACCTTCGATCCACTCTACTCTAGTTGGTGGAACTCTGAACCCTCATACTCTGATTTTCCTGAGGCTCCTTAGACCTGCAAGGACCTCAACACCATCCAGAATGACCCATTCTCCACTACCTATAACCCTAGTGGCGGAATCATCCCAACTTCCTGTGGGCGGGAAATTCTTAGAATGAAAGACCACCTTATCAACCTCGTCTACAAGCTCCTCATCCATATCAGCCACCTTAGCCTTGGCCCAACTCTGGCTATCAATCTGGGCCGAACCAAGCAGATCAAATGACTCTTATCCTTCAAACTCTAGCTGACATTCAAAAAATGAATGCGGCAATACAAAAGCAGCACAAGGACGAGATCATAGAGGTTCACAATCAACTCACCCAGATGGTGAATTCCCGCTAACCTGGCACAGTCCCTTCGCAACCTCTGCCGAATCCAAATAACGTGATGACCCAAAGGTGCGTTATAAACCCAAATCCAGGCACGCCCACATGATTTATCAGGCCCCTTCTATTCCATCGCCCGACGGGATGAAAGCTTCGACATCTTACACGGGATTTCAACAGCAGCCACCTATTTTACCAACCCTAAACCAAAGCCAGGTAGGACTAAACTCCGTAACAACCCGTAGTGGTAAAGCAATTCAAGACCCACCTTATCCAAACCACTCCAAGCCTGGTAGTAACCCAAGCCCTAGGATAGTTATCCAAGATACCCCTATCCCAGATCAAGAACCTAGACCTATTCTAGAGGAACCAACCAAGGTTCCATTTCATGAGGCCTTGACCAAGGGAAAGAGGATAACCAAACCCGTGGCTCCTGAGGAGGATCTGGTCAAGCTCTTTGAATAGGTCCAGATAAACATCCCCTTGATGGATGCAATTTGCCATGTACTGACTTACGCACGATTTCTAAAAGATGTGTGTACACCCAAGCGTAAGCTGCGAACCAAAAGTGGGAGTCCGATCTTACTGTCAGAGCAAGCCAGCTCTGTAATCTTGAGTAAACTCCCACCTAAGGCTAAAGACCTAGATACTCCCTTGATTTCATGTACTATTGGTGATACCCAATTCGATAGAGCCTTATTAGATCTAGGTGCCTCAATAAACCTAATACCTACATCCCTCCTTGACCACCTTGAAGAATCCGAGCTTAAACTGACAAAGGTGACGTTGCAATTAGCTGATCGATCCATCAAGTCACCTAAAGGAGTACTCGAGGATGTCATTGTTAGGGTAAGAGATTTCTACTTCCTGGTGGATTTTATAGTCTTGGATATGGATGCACCAGAAAACCCAAAGAATACACCGATTATACTAGGGAGACCTTTTCTGGCCAATGCTAGGGCCAATATAAATTGTGAAGAGGGCCAAATATAACTAAATTCGAGAACCAAACACTGAAGATTGACATCTTTAAGGCCCAACAAGGGATCAATTGTGGTGTTATAGAACAAATATGTGATATCAAAGTCGTGGTTGATGAACCGTATATCGAGGACAACCTGATTATTCCCGATCAACCACCAGAAGATCAAAATCCGCAAATAGAGGAGTCAGAACCTGATCTAGATGCACCCATAACTCCTTCCATTGCTCCTGATGCACACCCTGAACCGCCCGCTGCTGCTGCTAATCCTGTCCTGAAACTCAAGCCTCTTCCTGGCCATCTGAAATACATCTTTTTGGGTTCCAATCAGATGTTTCCTATGATTATCAACTCCAGACTCACACCTGACCAGGAATCCCATCCGATTACTGTTCTCCAGCAACATCGAAGAGCCATTGGATGGACTCTCGATGATTTGACTGCCATTAGTCCTTCTTATTGCACACACCGAATCTACATCGAAGAGGGTACACGACCTTCGCAAGAAATGTAGAGACGTTTGAACCCTAATCTACAGGAGGTCATGAAAAGGATCATTAAGTGCTTAGATGCAGGGTTCATCTACCTGATCTCCGATAGTCGGTGGGTGAGTCCAATCTAGGTTGTGCCTAGGAAGGCAGGACTCACCGTCATTACAATTGAAACCGTAGAGATCATATTGATCCGTATGGCTAACTCGTAGAGAGTTTGCATTGATTACAGAAGACTCAATTCCTCCATGAAGAAGGATCATTTCCCACTACTGTTTATTGATTAGATCCTCGAGAAACTGGTGGGAAATACGTTCTTCTGCTCTCTTGACGGGTACTCCTGTTATAACCAAGTGGCAATCCATCCTGAGGACCAAGAAAAGACCACCTTCACCTGCCCCTTCGGGACATACGCATTTCGAAGGATGCTGTTCGATCTCTGCCATGCACCTGCGACTTTTCAGCGGTGCATGCTTGCCATATCTCAGATATGGTAGGTGATTATCTGGAAGTCTTCATCGATGACTTTTTAGTATTTAGAGCATCATTTGATAATTGCCTCCTGCACTTGGTCCAAATCCTCAGGCGATGCATTGACGTGAATCTGGTTCTTTCCTAGGAGGAGAGCCATTTAATGGTGCCTGAAGGAATTGTCCTGGTACATCTAATTTCAGAGAAAGGAATCCAAGTTGATCGAGCCAAGGTGAACTTGATTTCCAAACTCCCTAAGCCTAGCTCGATCAAGGACATCTGATCTTTTCTGGGGAATGTCGATTTTTATCGTCGATCTATCCCTGATTTTTCAAAAATCGCATGCCCCCTAACCACTCTTCTCTCCAAGGATGTACCTTTCAAAATCTCCAAGGAATGCACTCAAGCATTTGAAATCCTCCGTGACCGAGTTACCCAAGCACCAATCCTACAGTCTCCTGATTAGTCTCAACCCTTTGAGGTCATGTGCAATGCATCTGATTTTGCTGTAGGAGCGGTATTGGGGCAAAAAATTAACAGGAAACCCGTGGTCATTTACTACGCTAGCGAAACACTTGACGAGGCTTAGTGTAACTACACAGTTACTGAGAAAGAGCTACTAGCCACAGTATTTGCCCTGGAAAAATTCAGATCTTATCTCCTGGGTTCCCGTGTTGTCATCTACTCGGATCGCACAGGTGTGATGCATTTCCTTGCAAAGAAGGATGTGAAACCTCGATTGATCCGTTGGATCTTGCTGTTGCAAGAATTTGACCTCGAGGTTCGCGACAATGTGGGAAAAAAGAACGTGGTAGCTGATCACTTGTCCTGCCTTCCTTCTGAAATCATCGACCCTTCCGGACCCATCACGGGGCATTTCTCTGATGAGCACCTTCTGACTATCAATACAGGGCTTCCATGGTTTGCTGATATAGTAAACTACTTGGCATCACATTAGATCCCGTCCGATTGGCCGAAGGCCAAGAAGGACAAATTGCTTTCCGATGCCAAGCACTACTTTTGGGAAGACCCGTATCTTTTTCGCATTGGTGTTGATCAAATAATTCGACGATGTGTCGCTGAAGCGAAAATCCAAGACATACTCTCTTTCTTCCATGACCAGGCATGCGATGGACACTTTTCAGGACATAAAACCATAACAAATGTCCTCCAGTGTAGCTTTTACTAGCCTACAATTTTCAAGGATGCATACAATCACGGTAAGGCATGTACCCGTTTCTAGACCTTGGGCAACATGAGCCATCAAGATATGATGCCTTTATAGCTGATTCTGGTATGCGAAATTTTTGACATTTGGGGGATTGATTTTATGGGACCATTCCCTATCTCGAATGGCTTCAAATACATTTTACTCATTGTTGACTATGTGTCCAAATGGATCGAAGCCATTCCAACCCAAACCCATGATCATAAAGTTGTTATCAAATTCATTCATCAGAACATCTTCTCATAGTTTGAGATTCCACGTGCGATAATTTCCGACGGAGGGACCCATTTCATAAACGCTCAGTTCAGGTCACTGATGACCAAATACAGGGTGTTACACCGAATCTCTACTCCTTACCACCCCTAAACTAATGGTCTAGCTGAGCTATCAAACCAGGAGATCAAGAAAATCCTTAAAGTTACTATTCGACTTGACAAGAAGGATTGGTCATCGCGGCTTTCGGAAGCTTTGTGGGCTTATAGGACCACCCACAAGACCCAATTAGGTATGTCTCCCTTCAGATTGGTGCACGGGAAGGCGTATCACCTCCCTGTTGAATCAGAGCATAAAGCTTATTGGGCAGTACGGAATTGCAATCTAGATCTTTCTAAGGCTGGAACCCATAGAAAGATTCAAATGAGCGAGATCGTTGAATTACACCACGACGCATATGAGAACTCACAAATTTACAAAGAGCGGGTTAAAGCCTTTCATGACAAGCACATATCTAGAAAGATCTTTCATCCTGGTCAAAAGGTCCTACTCTTCGATGCCAGACTCAAACTATTCCTAGGAAAACTATGATCTAAATGGATCGGACCCTACTTAGTCCGACGAATCTTTGGAAATGGAGCCATTGAGATCAGTCCACTCAGCCACGATTCCAAACCCTTCATCGTGAACAGTCAGAGACTCAAACTGTTCTTTGACATGACTGATACAAATTTGGCTGAGATATCCTTTACCCTCCATTCTCCTTGAGCTCATTGTGCCCAGCCGATGGCATAAAATTCAGTGCTTAACGGGAGGCAACCTGTCATTCTTGAAAAACCCGAAATCGTTCTTGACATTTCTATGTTGAATTCATATTGCACTTTAGGGTTCATCCATTAAAACGCCGACTCCACCTCAAGTACCTATACCCAAGTGAAGAAATCGTCCGCAACAGTCACCTCGACCCATTCGCCCACCTAAGACCTATCATAATGAATGAACTAAGGTGAATTCGAACCCACCTAATTTACAATGGGGACATTGCAAATCGTAGGCATGGGGGTTATGAAAGTGCAAAACTTCATGAAAACTCATCTCACAAGAAAAGGTTTCAACAAAAAAATCAAATATTACAAAAGAAAAACACCAAAAAATGAAAAGAACTTGAAAATGAACAAAAAAACTGAGGGCGGGGGAGAGAAAATTTTTGAGGCCATACAAAAGATGAGGAGGAAAAGAGAAAAATGACAAAAAAAGGAGCACAAAATGAAAAAATAGTCATTAATAAGAGATTAAGGGATTAATCGAAGTTCTAGACCACATCAAGGAAAAGAGAAAAATAGGAGAAAGTGCTAATGAGACACAAAAGGAGATTAGTAGGAACATTGATCTTAGGCCTTTTGGGCTAGACTCTTAGGCTTAAAAATTCAAGTACTTGCTAAGATCTGAATAATCCTCAAGAGGTCGGGGAAAATGCAAAGCTTAAGTATTAGGTCTAAGGCTTAGGGAGTATTCGACCTCGTTAACTGACCTTTGGTTTGCAGGATTCGGTAACCTAAGCACCCCAATCCACACACAGTCTGGTTCAGTGCGCATAACTATCAAAATCATGCAAAAGCATTTAAATGTTCTAAAAATAGTTGCCTAGATTAGGAGCAGCCGATCAACACAAGTTGATTTGGATGAGTTCCCGGTGCAGAGAGGCGAGAAATTCCCCTCGAAGATGCATAACAACATATTGTCTCATCGGTGCTTGTCTCCGAGGATATTTACATATCCTACCGGGGGCACGTAAGCACTCTGTTAGTTCAGATACCATGGGCGGCATTATCATGAAATGTCGATTGCTGCGAAACGACATTTTGGCTACGAAATGCCATGGGTGGGATTATCTTGAAATCTCGAAAGCCAGGGTTCTGGGGGTTTCCATGGGCGGTGCTATCATGAAGCATCAATTGCTAGGGACCTTTAAGGATTGATGACGGGGATGAGGAATCTGATACAAACCATGTTGAGAAGCTAATCTAAAGCTAGAAATAGAAAGAAAAGAGAGAGAAAACTCTCCAAACAAATAAATCCTCTATCTCTCTCTTACAGAAAACACACTACAAACTGAACCAAGGCTAAAATATGTCTCAAGCACAGGTGCTTTAACCGCAGAGTCCAACGAACCTTAGGATAGTTCCTGCAGGCCTTAAAAACCTTCGCGGAGGACCAAGGCTAGAGCTGGTCAGGTCCGAATCTTGGTTGGTACTTGAGTACTTCTAGGCCTACTGTCGGCATTCTAACCTAATCAAAAAGGAAAAAGAAAAAAGCACTTGTCATAAATTGTGACAGAAACTCATGGTTTAGAACAGAAGTTAAAACCTTAAAATTTTGCTAAGAGACTAGCAAAAGCTAGGCATGGGGGTATGATGGGAACACCATCATGAGTCCTAACTAGCTCATTTTGACATAGAAAAGAGAATAAAAGCTCCTACATAACCAGGTAAAGGGCCTAAGTCAGGGAATAACTAGGTTGAAAGAAAAGTAAGAAACAAAGGGAAAAACTGTAATTTTACCATGGTAGTACAACAACAGGATTTCTCAGGGACTAAACATGGGTCAATTGGTCTTAACAAGATAAAAAGTGGGTTGGTTCAATCAGAAAAGGGTTAATATGAGATTGGGAATTAAATGACTTCTTGTAACCCTAAAACAGACCCACTTAATTTAACAAGGTTCTAGTCAGAATAAAATTCAACTAAACCCTCTAAAATTCATATAAAAATATCCTCTAGGGTTTAGAACCTTCAATTTGGCCTTTAGAACGTATTTTGACCTAAATAGGGGTCCTAATCAAACATTTGCCCTAAATTGGGTTTTTATGCAAAATATCTAGTCAAACGTGATCAAACCTAAATTCCAACTTCACCATTGGATTTCTTAGGTCCAAATTAAGTTTATAACAAAATTTGGACCCAAACAGAGTTCACCTTGACCTACTTTGCAAAATAGTCCAACTCAATTACTTTTATGCCCCTAACTTTTGAAAACCTTACAGAGACCCCTATATTCTTCGTCGTTCTTTGCAATTAGGTCCCTCTACCATTACAACGGAGGAATCCTACTCCGGCAAGGATTCAAGAGGGATATCTCCCTGATTCCTCAGAGAATCCCTCTAAAATTTGAAAGGGAGATTCTCTAAGGAATTCCCAACCATGTGAACAGAATTAGGCGCTCTGATTCCCACCCAATCACTCATGCGAACGCATGAGTGATATGGGTATCTCTTAACCTTCCAAGTCCGGCGAGGTTGCTGTGCTTGGAAGCTTGTCTTCCAAGCATAAGGCCCTCTGCCTGCCACTATAAAAGATGCCCCAAGTCCTCCCAACCATCCTAAGCTTGTTTTGGCCGAAGAATCCCCCAGAATTCCTACTTTCCCCCTCCGGCCAAAAAGCCCGCAAGCTCTGGCAACTTTTCCTCCCTCTTCTCGTCGCACTACCACCATACCAGTGGCAGAGTCATCTCCGCCTCATTCTTTCGTGTAGTGCCATACCTACTCCCGCATCTACATCCCTCTCGTTGTCGTCGCCTCTCCATCTCAGGGCCTTCGTCTCCAGCGACGGCAGATATGCGCCGTCTACCCCTCTGCCTCCCCCCCATCCAATCACTCGCAGATAAGTCCCTTTCTCTCTTCTCTTTATTTTCCCCCTCTTTATTTCCCAAAACAACCTTCGACAACCATAGACCACCCTCACCTTCTTCACCTCCAGCAAACCTCTGGCGAGGTGCATCCATCATTCCACACACCTCGCCAACTACCTCAAAGCTCCACCACCCTCCAATGATCATCTTCCCCCTCTCCATCAACCGCCACACAACCCACACACTGCCCCCAAACAAACCCACCTTTACGGCCACAGAATGACCAGGAACGCACACCCAGAACGTCCTGCAGCACACCATCACTCGAGCCACCTTCGTCGTGTCACTGCGAAGCTTTTTGAGTATTTTAACAGGGTCTTGAGGCCGTATTCGTGTTGACAGGTCAGACCCCTATCCACCATTGGAGCAGGAGCAAAGCTTGCTTAAAAGCTTGCTCTAGGTAGCTCACTCCAGGCATTTAGGTCCAGGCAGCACGGAATTGTCACGCGCATGTTTCCAACCAGGAGATTGGCCTTTGAGCACCTCGTAGCTGCAGCCATCAGGAGAAGATCCTTGCGGGTGCGCACGAAGAAGCAGGTGGGACTTTTAGTCCCACCTTGGGCATTTTGGAGTGGATTGCACGGCATAAATTGTATTTGTGTCAGGGGCTTATCGCCTCCTGACATGAGGTGAGGTCCCTCTCACCTACTCTTGCCTCATCCGTGACTCACTCCTCTGCGGACCTAGCTGTCTAACTCGATTATTGTGCACTCCTCGCGCATCACCAATGTCGGTGCGCCTGGTCCCAAGTGCGCTGACTTGACCAGTTTACTCGAGAAAGGCTCTGGGAGAGCGATCCTAAGAGAGAAAAGAGAGAGAGTTCACGAGGGAGGGTAGGGGTAGGTTTTGCACTTTCCTGCAGGGAAAGGAAGAAGGAAGAGGACCCTGAAGGAGAGGCTAAGGAAGGAAAGCTGAAGGCAAAAGAAGTTGCAAAGGACACCAAGGAAAAGGAAGGAGGAGGCACTGTTGCAGAGAAGGCAAAAAAGAGTAAGAAGCCAAGGAAAGAAGAAGGTAGGAGAAGTCAGAGAAAGAAGATAAAGAAGAAGCCAATGTCAGAAGCAGAGGAAGCAAAAGAAGAAGAAAGAAGAAGAAGAAGAAAGCTCAAGCAAAGGAAGGAGAAGGCTCGACTGGAGTCAGAGAAAGACAAAGAAGAGCAGAAAGAAGAGAAAGAAGATGACATCAGAAGAAGAAGAAAGATGAAGAGAAAGCCCAAAAGCATATGATTTTTTACATCTCTATTCATATTTTTGAAGCATCTATATACATTGAAACTTGTTCTATTGCTTCATAATTTGGTTGAACATCACATTTTATTAAATTGAAGTTGTGTTCTTAGTTTCTAAATCCCAATTTGCTCCCCGTGTTCGACCTCAGATATATAGTTTTTCGAGTAATAAATTCTCATTTATTTTTTGAAGCAATTTCAACTATACTGCAACGTAATATTTACAAACCTAATTTCTCTCTCGAGTAAACAAGGCTGAAACCCTATACCATGGAATACATCATAAAATGAGAGTTCAGAACAGTGTAAAATAGACTCTAGTAAGTAGAGGAACTTGAAAGGAAAGTACAGGTATTACATTTGTGTAAAACGAACCCTGTTCGGACCCTAAACAAGTCAAAAACGTGCCTATTGTTCAAAATCAGAAGTCTGGAAATAAGCCCAAATGTCTTAAAAGGCATCAGATCTTACCTTATGTTTCTGCAGTATCCTCAAACGTCCTGACCTTCTCTGCGATCGTCTAAAGGCAGTTCCAGATGTCGGACAATGCCTTCGGTCGTCAGGATGCACCTCCAGACGTTTGGTGATGTCCAAAAATGCGTGGAAAAGAGTTCCACATGCCTTCCCAATGGCCTTTACCTGCATACAAAATTGCAAGTCCAAATCAGGCCAGACCAACTTCTGCGGTGAGGTCTGCATGTCTTAACCGCGAAAAAGAACATACCTTGCGATATAAGTGCTTTCAGACGTCTGGTCTCAGACCCGGACGTCCAGCTGTTGCCATGGTCGTCTAGTCAACTCTCCAGACATTTGATACTGGAAAAATCCCAGTATCAAAAACTCCTCGAAGTTCACTCGCCACGCGCTGCACCAGCTCTAGCCTCTATAGAAGTTAGAGCAGCTCCTCACCGGCTCCTCGAGCTCCACCGAAGCTCTGCCGAGCTTCCACCGAAGCTCCACCGACCTTGGTCCTCCTCCTCCTCCCACGCTTTCCTCCTTCCTCCCTCTCGCTCTCCCTCGCTCGCTCCCCACTCGCCTCTCTCATCCGCCCTTGCCACTGTCGCATAGGAGATTTGGAGGTGGTGGTGGCTAGTGGTGTGAGGAGAAGGGAAAGAGGGAGGAGGGGTATAAATAAGAGGTGTGGGGTTTAGGGTTTGGGGGAGAATGATTAAAGGAGAGAGAAGGGGACGGTCTCTGTGCACTGCCCACGCACAAAGTGCAAACTGCAGTATGAAAATTCCACTTTCAGACTTCCGAGAATGGGTCCAGATGTCTAGATAGACGTCTGACTGAAGCTCCAGATGTCTTAAATGGCCAAAAGTGTAACAAGTCATTACACCAGGTCTGCAGGTAGAGATCATGGATGAGGCATGCGTGGGGTGTGCAGGGGACCTCACCCCCCTTTGTCTTGAGGCAACAAGCCAAAAGCAAAAAATCAATATATGCGTGGCTAAACACTTGGCTCTTTACGATGTGGGACTAAACCCACATCCTTTTCCTTATGCACGATTGCTATAGCTTGCTGAAGAAGATGTGTTCGATTAGCGTAGCTGCTGGGGTTCTCATTCCCAATCAATGACTTGGGAGTCTGGCGCTATTGGTTCCACACCACCTCGAGGCGAAGCCTGGGGCTTGCATGTCCTTAAGCTTGAAGAACAAGGCTAGAGATGGCGACAGCGGTGGAGCTCTGACCTAACACCTGAAACAAACAAATAAGGCCTTTCGGCTAAGTCAAATACATTCAGTGGCTTTGTGATGTGACGACGAACGTGGTGACGGTCATGGCGTAACATGAGGATGCATGTAGGTGGCTGGCGGAGTCAGAGTCAGTCGAAGAATGATGGGTTGTTCGGTGGGTGGTTTGGGAGGTGAATAGGGTTGAATAGGTGAGGGGTTTTGTGCGTGGTGTTGTGGCAATGGTTGTGGAAGTTTCGGCGAGGCAGATGGAGTTGTGTAGTAGTGGAACCGCTTTGCTGAAGGTTCAGTCGGAGATGGAGAAGATGAGGGTGAACGACGATAGCGAGGGGTTGTTTTTGGTATTTTGGGTAGGAAATTAACCTAGGAACCTAAAGAGACCTAACTACCTATTCTAAGTGGATGAAAAAGGGGATAATGACACTAGCTGGTATGGCCGACGTCGGGGAAGATGATTTCTCCGGTAGGAAGGAGTAACGATGAAGACATGGAAAGGGAACGACTGCTGGTATTGTGGCACGCGAAAGAATTTGAGGATGAGGAATCCAATGCTGGTTTTGTGAGAATGGATGAGGAAGGAGGTCAAGGATATTGTCAGAGCTCACGGAGTTTTTCGGTCAGAAAGGAGGGAAGACCATGGGGTAACTCCGGCCAAAAATGAGTCTGAGGAACTTGGCGAGGTCTGAGGGTCCTTTTAAAGGGCTCTAGAGAGAGTTTCGAGCTTGAAAGCCCAGCTTTCAAGCTAGGAATGCTTGTCAGAGTAGGATTTTGAAAGATACCCGAGTCTCTCATGCGTTCGCATGAGAGATTGGGAAGGCTATGGATCTCATGGACAGATTCAGAAGGAAGAGAACTCAAAGAATCTCCCTTCCAATTTTAGAAGGGATTGATTGAATAGAGGAGTTCTCTTCAATCAAAGGTCACCGGAGAAGGATTCCTCCGCGATAATGGTGGAGGGACCTATTTGTGAGAATGAAGAAAAATTTAGGGTCCTATTTCAAAGGATTTTGAAAGTTAAGGGTAGAAATGTAATTAGACAGGACCAAATTGCAAACTAGGTCAAGACAAACTCATCTTGGGTCCAAATTTTGGTACAACCTAATTTGGACCTAAGAAATCTAATGGTGAAGTTGGCCTTTGGTTTTGAACATGTTTGACTAGGTAATTTATGCAAAAAATCTAAATTAAGGTAAATGTTTGTCTGTGATTCTATTTTGGGTCAAAACAGGTTTGATGGTCAAATTGAAAGTCCTAAGCCCTAGAGAATATTTTTCTATGAATTTTAGAGGGTTTAGGTAAATTTTATCCTGATCAAAGCCTCATTTAATTAAGCGAGTCTCTTTTTAGGGTTTCAAAAGTCATTTAATTCTCAGAACACGTGCAAACCCTTTTTTATCTGTCTTATTCCACTTGTTATCTTTTTAAGACCAATTGACCTTCATTCAACCACTGAGAGAACCCGTGGTTGTACTGCATTCATGATGAGCTAGTAAAATTGTAGTTTTAACCCTAGTTTCTTACTTTTCTTTTAGAATGATTATGCAATGACTTATGATTCTCTGGCGGTTATGTAGGAGCATTTATTGACTTAATTGGGTCAAAATGAGCTAGTTATGGCTTATGATGGTGTTCCCATCATGACATCATGCAGTAGATATGCTTTATATTATTTTATGGTTACATGTTGGATGACCAGAACTTTGGTGATTTGCATTTTGACTTAGGTTTCTACTAGGGTAGGGGCTTGAGTTGTAATAGGAGGGACCCACTTGGATAAGCTGCATGGCGATTAACCAAGAGATTAATGCAATTATCACACTATCCTACTTTATCATTAGTGGTTCAAAGTAGACAAAGCCTCATGTTGATTCATACTAAATCCCAAAGCATTAGGTAAATCCAATCCAATTCAGCACTATAATGTAATGTAATAATCAAGCAAACAAGACCTTTAATTTTGGAGTTAATATCTTTTAAGGTTTGGCCAATTAAATGGATTTCAAGGTCCCACTAGTGAGTTTTAAAGGTTCAAACTGAGTTGTTGTGGGTGATCTCTTCCTTTAAGCAATTAGAGTCTAAAGCATATAGATGCATGCCCAATTTTACAAAGATTAGTAACAAGAAATATGATTTGAATCCTTTAAAGGCAAATAAATCCTAAAATCAATGCCTTAATAATGACAAATATCTTCTAATCAAGTGCTAATTTCAGAGTGGTACCTTTGTTTATTTGATTTTAGAAGCAAGGATAAGATAAATAAATAGTAGCTAATTAACTAAATAATTATGTAATTTTTTTAAGAATAAAGATTTAGATATAATCAAATATTCTAATGAAACTAACTAGGAGTTGATTTACTTGACTAGCCTACGGTTTGAGCCTTTTTCTGCAAGATACACAAACAAAACAAATGCAAATGAATTAGTAATTATCTATGATGCAAATTAGTTAATAATATAGGATGTAAAACAAGTGCAAACTAAATGCATTCCAAGTAACACAGTAGAAAGCAGCTTAAATTTGTACCTCCTAGGAAACAATGCCAAAAATTGATTGTAAGGGTTTACAAATGATAAATCCATCATTTTAATTTGAACTTACAATCGTTTAAATAATTTTTGAGCTCCTAATGATAAAAATGATGTGCATAATGTGGTTGTTTGAGTTGTCCCACAAGGAGGCAAAGTCATCCAAGTTACTTTCTACTCTCCTAAACTGAAGTGCTTTTGATAATTATGAATATTCATACTTTTTAGTATTGTTTAAAAGAGAAAGATAATGAATCCTAAAGATAGTGACTAAACCACAAAATATGGACCTAAACAACATTCGTGAGTAAATAATTTTTCATGATAGAAAATTTCTAAGAAAATTATTGGACATTTTTAACTACCTAGATAAAAGTTCTTCCAAAATTCACACAAAAATAACATCTAGAATGCACACAGTAAATTTAGAAGTAAAATGTAGAGACTAAATTATGACAATGAAAGGAATGGAATGCAACAAAATTTTTAATTTTTTTCTATAACAAATTTATGAACGAAATTTGGCTAGTAATTAAATCTAATATGAATAAACCTATGATAATTTTTTGGGATTTCTATATGCATGAAAATCACATAATAAAATCAAGATTTGAAAACAAAATTATACATGTAAATGTAACAAGGAATAGAACAAACTAAATAGTTTTCAATAAACATGCAAGATACCAAGAATAGAACGAATAGAAAAGCAAAAACTTGTTTTAATGAATGAAATCGTAATATGGACAAACTAATTGTAGATATCAACTAGAATTACAAAACTAAAACAAAAATTACAATGCAGAACTATGAAAACAAAGAACAAGAAGAGGAGGAAGTCATGGTGTTGTCATAGTGGTGGTGAAGATTGGAGGAGGACATGAAGTGATGCCAAAGGAGAACTCGTGAAAGAGGAGGAATTGAAGTAGAGTGAAGGATTTAGACCCAGATGGATATAAATTGAGCGCTTCCCCTTTGGGGAATCTTGAGGAGTATTTATAGACTCAAGAGGGGCCTTAAAGACACTTATTCCAATCATGATTAGGGAATTTCAAATTTATGAATATAAGAGTTTATCCCTTAATCCTATTAAGAAATAGGAGTGCCATTTTCTTTTCTTTCTTTTTTTTCATTTCTTCTTTTTTTATTTGCTATTTTGCACTAAAGCCCTTATATGAATTGTAATTTCCTCAAAATCTCCTTATTAGCTTGTTTCTTCATAAAAATGTCCTAACCTCTCATATTTGAGTCTTTTGATCATCATGAAAATTGTAACTGCATCCTCTAAATATTAAATTATGTCTCAAATGCGTTCTCTTCCTCTCATCTATAATGTAAGAATATGAGAAAATAGTATTTCTTCATAAAATGTAAACAAATACATAAATTAATCTATCTGCAATCTAATAATTTGAAAACAACAATAATTAGGCATAGAATACACAAAATTATGATGTAATCAGACACTCATAGTCTAAGTCATCCACCAATAGTGTAATGACCATGACTTGTTGAATGATGATGCCTTCCTTGACTATGGTGAAAACAATTGTAAGGTCACCTTTGAAGCCATGCTCCTACACAAACCCCTTACAAGTCAAACCTTGTCTTGTTCCATAGGAGACACCTCTCATGACTGGGTAACTCTCTTACCTTATTTAATAGGAATGTATATATCAATTTTGAGATAAAAGGGTTACTATCCTCAAAAGACAATGGCAAGGGCATTTATATCCAATTCATGAAGGATGGAAGGTAGATTGCCACTTCAAGCTGACCCTCATTTTCTTTAAGGAAGACCTATGGGAGGTCTATGGCCCTAACATTGAGTGATTAGCCTTAATGCTTACCCAAGTAGGGGGAGTAGTCCATTGCATTTTTGGCGATGAAAGAAGCTCTTCAAATATTCTTTATTTGCACTTTTAGTAGGCCAAAAAAATGCTAATGAACAAGTTTAAGAAGGATATTGTGGACTATGAGATAATAAAGCTTATCCCTTGAGGATGGTAGAATTTATTATGTCCTTGGTTGAAGGTGATAAATATCTCAATCAAGTCTCCATCTACTTACTGATTAACTTGATATCCAACTTTAACACCATAATCGGGATGCCAACTACTCAAGGGTTCTTTTCTTCCCTTTCCTCTAGCTTTTAGACCATTATGTTCATGACTTCCAGAGTGTAATAGTCCAAGGCAAATCAAACAATAGTAGGTTGTTACTTCCCTTTGTATCTTAGGAAGTAGTAGTTATAATTATGTCCCTTTGATGAGACATTTGATTATATAATGAGTATATGAATTAGATAAATTCCTTCCATTTATCTAAACAAATAAATAATATTTATGTGTGCATGTGTTTTAATTGGTTGAAACATATAATCAATCATTGTTAGAGAAGCAAATAATGGTATTTTCATAAATATAAATGTGTTGAAATTTTCTCTAATTGGAAAGTGCTTTAGAGAAGGCTATTCACATAAATTCTAATAGGAGTTCTATCAAGAATTAGGGTTTTGCCTCCTTAAATACTGAGAAAATCCCATAATTAAAAATCGATTAATCTCTCTTTAGTCATCCATCCACTACTTGAAAGAAGAAGGTATGTAGTCTCTTCTTCTTTGATCTTGGTGTTCATTCTTCTCTACAAAGATGCATAAAGGAACTACTCTATGTTATGACCTTTGTGTGACTTCAATGTTTCACTCATCAATAAACTTGGAGTTACATCTTTTGTTGAGACTTCGAGTAGACGTGTGGCATCAATATCACGCACTACTATAACTTCGTGATAGGAAATCATAGAGGTATACTCCTGATCTCATGTGATTGGAAAAGGGCTTTCCAAGTTTTTGATTTGTTTCAATCGACTTTAGGTTGATGCTTCTTGTGTTTTGACATAGGTTTTAAAATGATCCTAACACTTTTATGATGTGGCATTTCCTTCTAGTGGTATGAGAGCCTTGGTCATTTAGAGTTTCTCCTTCAAAAAGTTGGAATGCACATAAGGGAGAGAAGTAGTTTTGCCACTATCCAACTACCTGGAAAGTCTGACCAGTCAAACAATCACTATCCAATTGGTTAGAGATGTTTTTGATTGGTCATACTTTTGCCTAAAATTTTGAGGGTTATTCACAAACAACTGAGATCTAGGAGCTATGTCCTACTAGTCAGAAAAGTTCCTAACTGGTCAAATTGTAAGCATATTGAGATATATGTTAATGTGAATTGATTCAAACTTTTAGGACTTTGCTTTATTGGAAATAAGAAGTCTAATCATCATTAAAATCTGATGTGGGGTGAAATTACCTCAAGTCATAATGATAATTGAAGCTAATTTTATCATTTAAGTTGGTATAGGAAATCTAATAAATCTTTATAGGAAAATGGGATTATTCTAGTATTGTCAAGAAAATCAAAACTAAATTGCTAAAAAATTAGGGAGTTTAGGAGATCTTGGAAATTCTTCACTATTATTGTTGGAACATTGATTCTTAATTACTTGGGCAAGTATTTTTCTTGAAAAAGAGTACTCGAATTCTTAGATTAAAATATCTCTAAAACACAAGCAAAGTTCTCGAAATATTCATCTTAAGTCTAGGATCCTCAAAAGATTGGTATCACACAGAAATGTATATACCTAATGAGAATAAAATTCTTAGTATTATCAGTAGTATCTAACTTGTGACCATCAATGTCTCAAGTGATGAGAATAATTGCAAAGAATTCTTAAATGAATGGCTCTTCAACCAATATTATTAAAAGAAATGGTTCCATAGCCACATTTAAGGAAAAAACATTACTAAAATCTTAATTGAATGACTCTTTAGCCAAATCAAAGGTATGGTTCTTCAACCAAATGTGAGAAATAAAAAACTATTACTTTAGGCATCTGTGTTATGTGTTACGAACGCGTGCCCCGGACGTATTTTAAGACGTCTGGGAGGTGGCCCAGACGTCTGACCAGACGTCTGGGATCACATCCAGACGTCTTGCCAGACGTCTGGGATGGTTTACAGATGTCTGAAAAATCGTTATTCGTCCAAACCCGCGAGTCGTCCAAACCCGCGAATATTCGTCCAAACCCGCATATTCGTTATTCCCTCTTTTTCTTCTGCGGCTGCAGACGACTGCCACGCCTTCTCTCTCTCCTCTCCGCGTGGCCTTAAAAGGGCCACGCCTCCCCTCCCGTCTCCACCGTCTCCTTCTTCTTCTCCTTCCCATGCACGAGAGCGAGCGAGCGCGAGGGCTGCAGCGGCGGCCGCAGCGAGCGCGGAGGAGGCGCGGCGTGCGAGGGCGGAGCTCTGCCGTGAGGGCGAGCTCGCCGGAGCGGCTTGGCCGGCCGGCGGAGGGCGTAGGGGGCGCGGAGCGACACGGAGAGGGACCTGCTGCAGTCTGAGCAGCAGGAGCGCGAGGTGCGACGCGGGCGGCGTCGCGAGCAGAGTCCGGTTCGCGCCCTGATTCTGGAAAAATTTCCAGAATCAGACGTCTGGGTTGATAGGCAGACGGCGAGGACGACGTCTAGTAGCACATACCGACGTTTGAAAGGTGTGTATTCCGCTTTCTTCTTCCTTCCTGTCGACCGACCGTACTAAGGGAGGGAGTTGGCTGTGCGCAGGTTCGCTGATTCGCCATCCTTTGCGAATCAGACGTCTGGAAGTTGTACCAGACGGCGGGAGTGACCTCCAGACGTCCTGGGTGACCATCGGACGTTTGGGAGTTAGGACAGACATCCCCGCAGACTTCTGGACATTTGGGAAACCACACTGAACAGGTAATTCTCTGATCCACTGTTTAAGACGTCTGGAAGAAGTTCCAGACGTCTGATTTTGCACAGTATTGTCTTTTTCGACCCGTTTAGGGCCCGTTCGGGCTCCGTTTTCCGTGATTCGAGTTGCGTTCTTTTCAGAATTAATTCCTCTACCCGTCTACAGTAGCTATACACTGTTTTGAGACACTCCTTGTGTTTGATCCTTGTGATAGGACCTCATTCAGTTGCAGTCTTGGGAGTCGCGGAGGCACGCGGGATTTCCGATCACGCCCCCATTACTCCTGTTATACCTGGTAGAGTGGCTTAAGTTTATTTTTAAAATCTGTTAAAGTATGGAACCATAACTAGAATCTAGGACATTGCATGAATCCTAGGAATGAGAAATGTATGGAATGATAGCTCCTAGGTGATGCATGAATCCTAGGGCTGGAAACTAGTTGTATGCTAGATCCTAGGATGTGACATGAACCCTAGGATGGAAAAACTAGTGGAATGTATAAAATTTGCAGTCTTGGAAAAATGGAAAGGAATATAAAGCTGCCTGTAAATTGAATTAACAGCTGCCTGTTATGAATAAAGAAACATGATTGAGATCATGGATTGTGAGAACGTGAAACTGAAAGGTGAAACATATGATGTTCTGAGATAAAGAGCTGGAACCCTACGGGGAATTAGGAGTGGAACTCCTGGAAAGAAAAAGGAATGGAACTGAGATGTAGTTTGTACTGTCTCTTGAGTACGCAGTACCAAGGGAAGTACCTGTACCTGTTTAGTGCAGAGTGGGGCCAGCCGCCCCAGGGACCTGGGGTTAGGATTGGCCGCTCTGTACCAACTTGTTGGCCCTCGTGTACGTAGTACCGAGGAGATCTACTAGTGTTAGGAGAGTACTAGCTACCCCACGGGCCCCGGGGTTCTGCTAGCCTCCTTCACCGACTTGTTAGGCCCACTAGGGCAAACCAGGGTAGTCAGGCGAGGGTGCGCAGACTGTGGAGGGGCAAGGCCCCGGTTTGGTTACTGTGGAGGGGTTGGACCCCTGTTACTGAGAGGGCTCTGCCCTGGTTCCGTGCTGTGCTTTGGGCGCACCCGTTAACGGAAACGACTGACTGCGTGCTAGTGCGGGCTAGCTACCTGTGCGTTTATCGCGCGTGCCGTAGTCACCGTTACGTCTGTCAGTGACCTTGGGGTGGTTGACTGAGGGTAGGATCACCACGGGGGACTCTCCCGGCCAGGAGAGCACCACGTGCTACTTCTACTTTTGGAAAAGACTGCAATCAAGATTGTTCCCACGAGGACATTCGAGATCAAGTAAAGGATCTGAGAAATAAATGAAATAGTGAGAAAATTGAAAGATGTGAATAAAGGAAGTAATAGAACATAACAGCTACTGTACACTCTATTGTTGCCTTTAGTTATTTTGCCACTCTACTCAGCGTTTTGCTGACGTGTTACACTCGTTACCTTTTTCAGGACCAGGTGTTGAGCAGCCAGGGTCGGCGGCTGCAGAGGACGCTGGGCCGAGTAGGGTCCAGTAGGGTTACCACAGTCTTTTGTACCTCTTTTGTTTCTGTGCTAGTGAGTAGTTTTTGTTTCCGCTGTACCTTCTTTACCTGCAATTCTTGTTATATGATAAATGTTGTTCTACTGTTGTGGTGGTACCTACTGTAGTAGTTTCTTTCCTTACTGCTGTACTTTCTTACTATTAGTTATATTCATGCTGAATGTGGTTTATTTTACTGTCTTTTGGTTACTTCCTCGTTGGACGACTAGGTCTTGGGATTAGTCGAGTCGGTCCGATTCTCGTGTCTCGTAGTGACTCGGGAACCGGGTCGTTACAAGATGGTATCAGAGCAAGGTCGTCCCGAGAAGTGAATCAACTGACTGGAAAATAACCAATTCACATGTTTATAGCTATAGTAGCCACCACAACATATCTCTTGACATGAGCTCTTAGAAGTTTTGTTAGGTACCGTCTGTTTTGACGTTTCCGTTTTGTTTTCGCGTCTCCTTGCAGGCGATACCTCGTCGCGAGACTGGCCGCGGGTGCGGCCAAGGGCGAGGTCGGCGAGATGGACGTGCTGTTGTTGACGTCTCGGTGGACCAGCCACCACCCCCTAGCATCCAGGCCCAGGACCTCGCCAGACTGATATGGGATATTGTACGAGAGGAGCTCCACCCACCGCCCCGAGCACCTCCTCCTGGGGTTGCAGAGGGGGAGTCCTCTGTGGGACCACGTGACGGACACGGCGCTGGACACGAGGGAGGGGATGGGCCCCTGCCACCCCCACCTTCCTCCGACACTTCTGTACATGAGGCACCTTCGCCTGGAGGTGCACCAGCACCTCCCCTACAGCGCCACTTCGAGCTTTTCGGACAGTTTCGGAAGCTGAAGCCCCCCTCCTTCAAGGGGGATGAGGACCCGACCGAGGCAGAGGACTGGCTTGAGCAGCTGGAGAAGATCTTCGACACCCTTCGCCCCCCGGTGGAGTGCCGCATGGCCTTTGCCACGTACCAGCTGGAGAGTGTGGCACACCGGTGGTGGAGGGCGGTCCCGGGACAGGAGAGGGACGAGCCGACATGGGACCAGTTCGTCACCCTCTTCTGCAAGCAGTACTTTCCCCAGACGTGGCAGGACCAGAGGAGGCGGGAGTTCCACACTCTCCGCCAAGGGACGATGACTGTGAGCGTGTACCGCACGCGTTTCTTGGAGCTGTCCCGCTTTGCAGCGACAGCGGTAGCCACTGAGGAGGAGCACCTTTGGAGGTTCACCGAGGGGCTCCAACCTGCGATCCGGGGGTATGTCAAACCCCTGAAGCTGCCGACGTTTTCGAGGGTGGTAGAGGCAGCTATGACTTACGAGGAGACCAACCCGTCCGCGCGAGAGACCGACGGCGGGCGGAAGAGGCCCTTTCAGCCAGACTTCTCACAGGGTCGGCGAGAACGGAGACACGTGGCGTCCGCAGGAGAGCCGTCACGTTGTGTAGGGCCATCAGTGGCCTTTGGGGGCCCTCGACAGGGGCCAGTCGCCAGCACCGGACCCCCGCCTAGCCGACAGCAGGGACTCACTGAGGGCGGGAGTCGGGTTCCCCTCTGCTACCAGTGTGGCCAGCCGGGCCACGTCAGGAGGGACTGCCCATCTAGGGTAGGAGGTCAGCAGATACTTCCCGTGCAGAGCACTGGAGGGCGTGCAGGAGGCCGCGGTTCCCAGGCACGAGGAGGAGGACAGCAGTCGCGAGGAGGGTACCAGCCAGCACCTACCCGTCCGACGCAGAGTGTGGCTGCTTCGTCCGCACCTAGAGCTGAGGGGCATATCAACGCCCTAACACACAGGGACGCCAGAGCATCGGGATCCGTGGTAGCAGGTATGGTTTCAGTTTCTGGCAGACTCGTTTACACGCTTTTCGATTCCTGCGCTACGCACTCGTTTGTCGCAGCCAGTTTCGCAGTTAGTTTGGACCAGGATTATACACTGTCAGAGAATCCGTTCGTAATCAGAGGTCCGAGTGGTCAGCTGTTTGTAGCTGAGGAGGTGTACACTGGTTGCGAGGTCAGCATCGGGGGACATAGCCTGCCAGCTGACCTGATTATGATATAGATGGAGGACTTTGGAGTGATTCTGGGGATGGATTGGCTATCCGCTTACCACGCCTTGGTAGACTGTTTTGAGAGGAAGATTGTCTTCTCCATTCCGGAGTTGCCTTCTTTCGAGTTTCACGGGCAGCCAATGGATGGAGGTTTCAGGTGCATTTCGGCACTTTGGGCGGCGAGACTTTTGAGCCAGGGGTGTGAGGGCTTCCTAGCCTGTGTGGTGGCAGAGCCCAGCCCTGAGGCAGACTTCCAGAGCATCCCGGTGGTCAGAGAGTACCCCGACGTGTTTCCAGACGAGTTACCAGGACTACCGCCCGAGCGTGAGATCGAGTTTGGGATCTCACTAGTACCAGGGACCAGCCCCATCTCCACCGCGCCATACAGGATGGCACCGCTTGAGCTGCGAGAGCTCAAGTCCCAGTTGCAGGACCTTTTGGAGAAAGGTTTCATGAGGCCCAGTGCGTCTCTCTGGGGAGCCCCGGTACTGTTTATGAAGAAGAAGGATGGGACCCTATGCCTTTGTGTGGACTACCGACAGCTGAATAATGTCACCATCAAGAACAGATATCCGCTGCCGAGGATCGACGATTTGTTTGACCAGTTGCGGGGTGCCACGGTGTTTTCCAAGATAGACTTGAGGTCTGGATACCACCAGTTGAGGATCAGGGAGACCGACGTCTCCAAGACAGCTTTCCGCACCCGGTACGGACACTACGAGTTTTTGGTCATGCCGTTTGGGCTGACCAATGCCCCCACTACTTTCATGGACCTGATGAACAGGGTGTTTAGCCGTACTTGGATCAGTTCGTGGTGGTTTTCATAGATGATGTGCTCATCTATTCTAGAGATCGAACGCAGCACGGACAGCACTTGCGGATGGTTCTAGACACTTTGAGACGACGCAGGCTGTACACCAAATACAGCAAGTGCGAGTTCTGGTTGAGGGAGGTGACCTTCTTGGGTCATGTGATATCTGGTGACGGCCTGGCGGTGGACCCCGCCAAGGTCGAGGCAATGCTCAGGTGGGAGAGACCGCGTTCAGTCACTGAGATTCGCAGTTTCCTGGGACTGGCAGGTTACTACAGACGGTTCATCAGGGGATTTTCATAGATTGCGCATCCTATGACACAGTTGACCCGGAAGGACGTGCCTTTCGCTTGGACAGACACCTGTGAGGCGTGTTTTCTGGAGCTGAAGGAGAGGTTGACCTCGGCTCCCGTGCTCACCATCCCTGACAGTAGTGGCGGGTTCGTTGTGTACACAGACGCTTCCTTGCAGGGGTTAGGAGGTGTGCTCATGCAGAGGGGTCATGTTGTCGCTTACGCTTCGCGGCAAATGAAGCCCCATGAGCATACCTACCCTACCCACGACCTAGAGTTGGCAGCTGTTGTCTTCGCACTGAAGACCTGGAGGCACTACTTGTACGGTGAGACCTTTGAGATTTTTACGGATCACAAGAGCCTCAGATATCTTTTTGACCAGAAGGAGCTCAACATGAGACAGAGACGTTGGTTGGAGCTCCTGAAGGACTACGATTGCAGCATCTCCTACCACCCAGGAAAGGCCAATGTGGTGGCTGACGCCTTGAGCCGTAAGGCGCCCGCACGCTTGGCTAGTCTACAGTTACAGAGTTGGAGCCTTTTGGAGGAGGTGGGCAGTTGGCGACCTCTAGAGTTACGAGGATACTGTGGGGCAGTGACGGTGACACGGCAGACCAGGCCAGAGCTGATAGACCATATCATCATAGGACAGATGGCTGATCCGTACTTGCAGTCTTTGTGCGACAGAGTACTATCAGGGGACCCAGGGGACTTCTCTTTCACAGACCAGGTGTTACGCTTGAGGGGACGGTTGTGCGTTCCTAGAGACGAGGAGCTGTTGAGAGAGCTCCTGACTAAGGCACACGGTTTCAGATTCACCATACATCCCGGAAACATGAAAATGTACCATGACTTGAGATGCGAGTTTTGGTGGAGAGGGATGAAGCAGGATGTGGGTGAGTTCGTGCAGCAATGCTTAGTGTGCCAGCAGGTGAAAGCCGAGCATCAGAGGCCTGCAGGGCCGCTTCAGCCGCTTCCAGTGCCAGAGTGGAAGTGGGAGAGCATCACCATAGACTTGGTGGTGGGCTTACCTGTTACCCAGCGGGGACACGACGCAGTCTGGGTAATAGTGGATAGATTGACGAAGACGGCGCAATTCTTGCCGATCCGTGTCACTTTGGGACCAGCACAGTTGGTAGAGAGGTATATCCGTGATGTGGTGCGACTACACGGAGTTCCGCGGGAGATCGTATCCGACCGGGATACCCGCTTTACGTCCCAGTTTTGGGCTGAGTTTCAGCAGGCCTTGGGGACGAGGTTGAGGTTTAGCACGGCTTACCACCCCCAGACGGACGGACAGTCTGAGCGCACGATACAGACACTTGAGGACCTTTTGCGTGCCTATGTACTGGATTGGAGGGGCTCTTGGGAGGAGCACCTGCCCCTGGTGGAGTTTGCATACAACAACAGTTATCACTCGAGCATCAGCATGGCTCCCTACGAGGCTCTGTACGGACGGAAGTGTACGGCACCCTTGAGTTGGGTTGAGGTGGGGACCAAGTGGGAGGTTGGCCCTAGGTTGATCCGGCAGAGTCAGGAGGTAGTTGAGCAGATCCACAGACGACTCCGCACTGTCAGGAGCAAACAGAAGAGCCATGCGGATCGCAGACGCAGAGAGGTGCAGTTCGAGGTTGGGGACCACGTCTTCCTTCGTGTTTCGCCCATGAAGGGCTTACAGCGGTTTGGGGTGAGAGGGAAGCTCGCGCCGAGGTTCGTGGGGCCCTTTGAGGTCCTGGAGCGGGTTGGACCCGTTGCTTACAGACTTGCCCTTCCCCCGCAGTTTTCTGGTGTGCACGATGTGTTCCACGTGTCCAACCTCAGGAAGTACGTAGCCGATCCCAGCCAGGTACTGAGTCACGAGAGCGTCGAGGTGAGAAACGACCTGACCTACCCCGAGAGGCCAGTGCAGATCCTAGACCGAGCCGTCCGTAGTTTGAGACGAAAGCAAGTACCCCTGGTAAAGGTTTTGTGGAGGAGCCAGCGGTACGAGGAGGCTACCTGGGAGCCTGACGCGGCAATGCGGGAGTGGTACCCAGAGCTTTTCGCGGGTACGTCTTTTCGGACCGGGTTCGATCCTCTTTGAGTTTGTTATGGTTTTTTGGACGTCTTTTCCTGGACCCTAGTTGGCGCAAGTTTCAGGGACGAAACTTCCTTTGAGTTTGTTATATTGTTACGAACGCATGCCCCGGACGTATTTTAAGACGTCTGACCAGACGTCTGGGATCACATCCATATGTCTTGCCAGACGTCTGGGATGGTTTACAGACGTTTAAAAAACCATTATTCGTCCACACCCGCGAGTCGTCTGCACGCCTGCGCGCGCAGACCGCATATTCGTTATTCCCTCTTTTTCTTCTGCGGCTGCAGACGACTGCCGCGCCTTCTCTCTCTCCTCTCTACGCAGCCTTAAAAGGGCCACGCCTCCCCTCTCGTCTCCACCGTCTCCTTCTTCTTCTCCTTCCTGTGCACGAGAGCGAGCGAGCGCGAGGGCTGCAGCGGCAGCCGCAGCGAGCACGAAGGAGGCGCGGCGTGCGAGGGCGGAGCTCTGCCGTGAGGGCGAGCTCGCCGGAGCGGCTTAGCCGGCCGGCGGAGGGCGCAGGGGGCGCGGAACGACGCGGAGAGGGACCTGCTGCAGTCTGAGCAGTAGGAGCGCGAGGTGCGACGCGGGCGGCGTCGCGAGCAGAGTCCGATTCGCGCCTTGATTCTGGAAAAATTTCCAGAATCAGACGTCTGGGTTGATAGCTAGACGGCGAGGACGACGTCTGGTAGCTCATACCGACGTCTGAAAGGTGTGTATTCCGCTTTCTTCTTCCTTCCTGTCGACCGACCGTACTAAGGGAGGGAGTTGGCTGTGCGCAGGTTCGCTGATTCGCCATCCTTTGCGAATCAGACGTCTGGAAGTTGTACCAGACGGCGGGAGTGACTCCAGACATCCTGGGTGACCATCGAACGTCTGGGAGCTAGGACAGACGTCCCCGCAGACTTCTGGACGTCTGGGAAACCACACTGAACAGGTAATTCTCTGATCCACTATTTAAGACGTCTGGAAGAAGTTCCAGACGTCTGATTTTGCACAGTATTGTCTTTTTCGACCCGTTTAGGGCCCGTTCGGGCTCCGTTTTCCGTGATTCGAGTTGCGTTCTTTTCAGAATTAATTCCTCTACCCGTCTACAGTAGCTATACACTATTTTGAGACACTCCCTGTGTTTGATCCTTGTGATAGGACCTCGTTCAGTTGCAGTCTTGGGAGTCGCGGAGGCACGCGGGATTCCTGATCACGCCCCCATTACTCCCGTTGTACCTGGTAGAGTGGCTTAAGTTTATTTTTAAAATCTGTTAAAGTATGGAACCATAACTAGAATCTAGGACATTGCATGAATCCTAGGAATGAGAAATGTATGGAATGATAGCTCCTAGGTGATGCATGAATCCTAGGGCTGGAAACTAGTTGTATGCTAGATCCTAGGATGTGACATGAACCCTAGGATGGAAAAACTAGTGGAATGTATAAAATTTGCAGTCTTGGAAAAATGGAAAGGAATATAAAGCTGCCTATAAATTAAATTAACAGCTGCCTGTTATGAATAAAGAAACATGATTGAGATCATGGATTGTGAGAACGTGAAACTGGAAGGTGAAACATATGATGTTCTGAGATAAAGAGCTGGAACCCTACGGGGAATTAGGAGTGGAACTCCTGGAAAGAAAAAGGAATGGAACTGAGATGTAGTTTGTACTGTCTCTTGAGTACGCAGTACCTGTACCTGTTTAGTGCAGAGTGGGGCCAGCCGCCCCAGGGACCCGGGGTTAGGATTGGCCGCTCTGTACCGACTTGTTGGCCCTCGTGTACGTACTACCGAGGAGATCTACTAGTGTTAGGAGAGTACTAGCTACCCCACGGGCCCCGGGGTTCTGCTAGCCTCCTTCACCGACTTGTTAGGCCCACTAGGGGAAACCAGGGTAGTCAGGCGAGGGTGCGCAGAATGTGGAGGGGCAAGGCCCCGGTTTGGTTACTGTGGAGGGGTTGGACCCCTGTTACTGAGAGGGCTCTGCCCTGGTTCCGTGCTGTGCTTTGGGTGCACCCGTTAACGGAAACGACTGACCGCGTGCCAGTGCGGGCTAGCTACCTGTGTGTTTATCGCACGTGCCGTAGTCACCGTTATGTCTGTCAGTGACCTTGGGGTGGTTGACTGAGGGTAGGATCACCACGGGGGACTCTCCCGACCAGGAGAGCACCACGTGCTACTTCTACTTTTGGAAAAGACTGCAATCAAGATCGTTCCCACGAGGACATTCGAGATCAAGTAAAGTATCTGAGAAACAAATGAAATAGTGAGAAAATTGAAAGATGTGAATAAAGGAAGTAATAGAACATAACAGCTACTGTACACTCTACTGTTGCCTTTAGTTAGTTTGCCACTCTACTCAGCGTTTTGCTGACGTGTTACACTCGTTACCTTTTTCAGGACCAGGTGTTGAGCAGCCAGGGTCGGCGGCTGTAGAGGACGCTGGGTCGAGTAGGGTCCAGTAGAGTTACCACAGTCTTTTGTACCTCTTTTGTTTCTGTGCTAGTGAGTAGTTTTTGTTTCCGCTGTACCTTCTTTACCTGCAGTTCTTGTTATATGATAAATGTTGTTCTACTGTTGTGGTGGTACCTACTGTAGTAGTTTCTTTCCTTACTGCTGTACTTTCTTACTGTTAGTTATATTCATGCTGAATGTGGTTTATTTTACTGTCTTTTGGTTACTTCCTCGTTGGACGACTAGGTCTTGGGATTAGTTGAGTTGGTCCGATTCTCGTGTCTCGTAGGGACTCGGGAACCGGGTCGTTACATTATGTGAGGGCCCTCAAGTTTCTTGGATATCTTTACTCATTAAAAATAACAGGGAGCTAATGCTATCTCGGTGTACAAGTAAACTCTACCGAGTAACGTTAGTCATTCTAAAGTCCAATCATTTGACACCCATGATGCATAAGTATCATCTTTTATGTAGAGGAGAAAGGCTAGATATATAAAGCTCTATGAAGCCAAGAAACATGTGATATTTTTACTTTTAATAGGGAACCACTTAATTTACATAGCATAAATCACCTATTATATGATTTTTGCTAGGATTCTTTCTAGAATTCTTTCACTGTGTTCAAATAAATTGGGTAAGAATTGTCAGGAAGATTTGTTTAAATCTTCAAAGGATTAACTCCTTGTGGATGAACCTACTATACCATTTCTTAAATCATTAAGCAAGCAAGAGTCAGGTTGCCCAACATCCTCTGTGGGATCTAAATATATAACTTTCCTTTAACATATTTTCAAGATTTTTAATCCTTGAAGATCTTGAACCCAAATCTTCGACTAGGATTAATGATATTTTTGATTTCTATGAAATTATCCTAATAGTAACTTTAGTAAATAAAGTGGTTCCCTACTTGAGTTAAAGATTTATACTAACTATTATTAAATAATACGTGAAAGTGATGTTTTCCATCAAAATTTAGTCATGATTATATGCATGATAATGAAATGCTTGGAGAATGCATGATTGGTTGATTGCATCTTTAATCAAGTATGACCAATCACTGTCATTGATTATTGATTGGTTTCCTTTATGGTCATTTATGTCTTTCTATTATAAAAAGAGTTCTTAACATTCTTTCCTACAATTATTTTTCTTTCCACGATAGTATCTTTTAGGGGGACTAAATCTCATCTACAAAGTCTAAAAAGAATTAGTCTCTTACTAAAATGAGTGAGAAGGAGAAAAATTATACCTTTTTCTACTATTAACAAAACAATAAAGGGAGAAAAGATTTTGAAAATTTGATTTGAAAAGGTATATTAAATTCAACAAAAGGAAAATATTTTTAAAACTAAGTGAAAATATTTTTCAATATATTCATTTTGTTAAAAATAAAATATTACACAATGATCAAATTTTCATATACTTTATTAACATAAGAAAGGGAGAGAATGCTTAGACATTAGAATTAATATCAAAATCTGATAATTTTAGTGATTTTAATGTTACAAAATACTAGGGAGAACTTAGAATAATCTACTAAATTGGAAGGGCTACATAACAATTATACAATGATGATAAATTTTTTTTTGTTGAATATTATTGCATTCTAATACTTATATATGGTTGATGCAATGATTCTTGTGAATTTTTTGGATTCCATATATGAAGAAAAAATTGTTGTAGGTTGAAGTTGCAAACATGCAAATGTGTTAAAAAATTTATACTTGATTAAATGTGATGCGGATGGAGAAGTATAAGCATCAAAGGGAGGACCTAAAGATTGTAGGAGGAAAATGCAATGGGAAGGAAAGGTTAAATAAAAAATAGTTACAATTTCACATTTATATTTTTATTTTGGTAGAATCTAAAATTAGATATACCATTACATAAGCACCAATTCTATTAATTTAATCAAAATTAGGCTCGAACCAAACCACTTGTGAGTGAACAAAGCCTATGGAGAGTGTTAACTTTGTGTTAGTTTGGTTTTGGAGTGATTAAGGATCCACTTTCACAATTAGAAAATTTTTAAATTTAAATTTAATTAAGTGACCATCATAGGCAAAAATTACTACCGGAGGAAAATGCAATGGAGGATGAGGTTAAATAAAAAATAGTTACAATTTTGCATTTATATTTTTATTTCGGTAGAATCTAATTAGACATACCATTACATGAGCACCAATTCTGTTAATTTAATCAATTAGGCTCAAACCAAACCACTTGTGAGTGAACAAAGCCTATGGAGAGTGTTAACTTTGAGTTAGTTTGGTTTTGGAGTGTTTAAGGATCCTCTTTCACAATTAAAAAATTTAAAATTTAAATTTAATTAGGTGGCCGTCAGGGGCAAAAATTACGAGCACAAGGGAAATTTTGTACATATGATAAGTTTTTGGAAATTCAGTTGACTTGTGCATGATTTCTTATTGTTAGAAAGGAAACTATTTGTCATTTTACGGGGAATAATTTATTTAAAATAAAGGACCAACACACGACAAGCAATTAAAAAAGCTCGACAGCAAAGACCCCTCTTCCTTTAAGCATTCTAGTTCTAGCATTTTGATTCTAAGGGGGGAAATCTTGGTGATTCAAGAATGATTATGGAAGTGACTCTAGCTATGATTGATTTTATACAAGATTCTAAAACACATCTTGAGATTCCATGGTTCCAAAAAGTTGAATAAAAGTGATTCTAAAGGAATCTTTGGTAAAATTAATTCTAAGAGAATCTATAGTGGAAAATTTTCACGAAAAGTGATTCTAAAAGAATTTTTGGTGGGAATTGATTTGAAAATTTATGCTTTGTCATCATAAAAATTAAGGATTCACCTATAGCTTATCCAGTGTACTAAATGTGAAGTTTTGATTTTAAGATTACTAAAGAAGCATAATAGATATTCCTATTAGCTAGTATTTAATTTTTTGACATATTCTATTTTAGCTATAGGATTGATAGGACTTCTGTCATATTCCTATTGTACTTTGAATTGTGCTATCTATTGTTGCAAATAAGATTTTGACATGTAGTCATGTTTTCGTTGACTCGTGGTATAGACCATGTTGTTGACTGTTTAGGTTGAGCTACCAATGGGAAACATCTTAGGATGAAGCTACCAATGAATTAGATTAGTTTGCCTGATTGACTGTTTGCCTTTAGCTTGACCAGTTATTTTGCCATTTTTTCTTATAGTGGCCATTTAATTCAAATTTGAGTTGTAGACTAGGTAAATAGATCTTTCACTATCCTAAAATTGAAGTAATGAAAGTTTATGCTCTTCATAGGCTTGGTTCACTCTTAAGTGATTTTGTTCAAGCCTAATTGATTTAATTACCCTATATAGTGCTTATATAGTGACATATATCCATAAGGTTTACTGATTCTATGAAATTAAATCATAACTAATTAAACTTGTTCTCCATGTAGTCTTCTCTTCCAATTGCCTTTTATAACTTCTAGACTTAAAATTCTCCTCATGTGATGCTTGATTATCATTCTTCATAACATTTAACTAAGTTTCACATGTCTGATGCATTCGTACTTATGTTCACACTTATAATCATAAATATTCACAAAAGACTTTATTGTGTCAAATATATGAATATTAAGTGTGCATCATTGTTCATCGAATATAATTTTCATCAACTCTAAAATTGTAGTTTTACTCTCATAATCCTGTGAAGAATTATTCTATGATCATATAGAAATATCTAATATTTTGTAACATCAAATTCACTAATGTTAGCATGTTTCAACATTAAGCGTAACGGCTCAACAACAAAGTCTAATAGGAATTCTTTTTTCAAAAACATAAACCCACTAGCAAGCAGTTTGGTTAGTGGATGTTCTTTCTATTCTTTCATAACCCCATAAGATGTACAGTAACTATCTTCCCATTTACTATTAGCAACTATAAGTTTCAACTTTATAGCTTTAATTATGGTCCCATTACTAACTTCAACATGACCATTCAGTTAAGGATATTCTGTTGAGGTCAACATAAGCACATATCATGATTATCCTAAAATTCTTGTTGTCTATCAACAAAGTAATTAGTTGGAGGTCATGATGGTGTTTAGTCCTACCAATCCATATTCATCTTAACCATTTGCTCAAACATATAGGTATCTCACGCCTCATTTGCCAATCCAAAAAATTCCTCATAAGCAAATATCTCTATAGAGATGATTCAAATGACAAGAGGGCTATGATCCTAACAATTACATTTTATGTTTTAAGTGTTGAATCAAGTTCTTTTCATGCCTCTGTATTAGATCTTTAAGAGCTTTAGCATGATACTACATTAAAGGGAGCTTTTAGCTAATATCTTGGAGCCTTGGACACTACACATCAGAAGTGGGTAGAGTAACATTAGGAAGAAGAATCATGTTGTTGTCATGCAAATTCATTAGCCTTGCATCCTAAAATGCTTTGGGATCTTATTAATGGTCCCTTTGTTGTTTGTTGCCTGCTAATGTATATTTAGAGCTTTGTGTTCATGAATTTAATAATTTATTTCATTATAGGGATTTATGCATAATATAGTATTAGATGATCTAATTCCTCATGGGAATGAAGGGTTACTAGATTAAGGGCAATAATGGAATGTTGGGCTTCCAACCACTAAGACCTTGATAAAATGATTGCAAATATTGTAATTGAAGGGGTAATACTCATGAATATTTAATCCCACATATAGACTTCTCATTATGGTAGGGAACCTCTACTTAAGAATCCTTCTTGGAATCTTTGTTTGGTTCATCATTCTTTTTATTCTAGACAATGGTGCTAGATTTAACAGTGAAAGCCAAATCGCTCCTTTATTGATAATTATTATTTTCATTAAGACAAAAATATTGCTTCTTTCATAGCAACTCAAGCCTCAAATTTCTTTACAAAAGGCTAAGCTTAAATCTAAAGCTCATTTATTAGCTCCAGAGGGAATTCTTGAAGATCATTAGAGCGACTCATTATAAGGCCCATCTTGAAATGCTATTTGATCAAGCTCTACTAAACCCAATCGAAAGGTCTAACCACTAACATGTAAAAGACATGAGATTGGTAACCTAGTTTCACTAGTACGGTGTACGTCTGGGGTGGAGATCTATCCCTCAAGATTGCACTAGAATTTCTCTTTTGTATAATGTGTGTGATTAGCCATTTTTTGTATACAATAGGCCCTTTCCATAGAGGGTTTAAGGCCTTAATTATTACACACAATCATTTGTTCTTCGAGGAGCACAACCATTTTCTCTACTTCTCGAGCATTTACTTTGTCTCTGCATCATTTCACCACCTTTGGGCTTTGCTGTCCTTACAGCTGGGATCGGGCTCACTTCCTATTTGTGATTCATAAAGTGCATTTTGATAGGAAAATGTGTTGTAATATAGTGCACAATACGATCAAACAAAAATATTTATAAAAAGATAACGAGACTTTGAGTCCCGGTCTTTCGTCTTTGGGAGGTATTTGTTCAAATCTGAAATCAATCTTTTATCACTCTACTTATTTAGAATCGCATGCCGGTTTATGGTTATTATGTATTTAAGCACGACATGCTTAGTTGCAAGAATATCAAAAATTAAAAGCAGGCAACTTGAATCACACAAAATATATTGCAACCAATAAGCTCATGGTGATTTTCAACATAGAGACATGTATATAAAGAAATATATCTTTCATTCATTCATTCAAGAGGATGTTTGCAACATGGAATTTAGAGGAAAGCTTGTAAAGGAAAGCTTGAAAAACACAAATCTAGCTACCAGAAAATGATCGCATACAAGAATCTATGGGGGGATTTTGCATGCATCATTGGGGGAGAATAAGAGCTTTAGTGTAATAATGAAAATATCATTACGACCATTACGACCATTATCATAATGATGTGGTAGGATGTATTGATGGATGAAAATATCATTAGTGTCATTGTGGTGGATTGTATGGAATACCAACCATCATTTCGACCATTATTATTTAATTAACGAATTTTTATTGGCTTTATTCAAGGTCGTTCACTGGGAGGTAGTTATTGATTTACATCACTCTCTTAGTCCAAAATTATCCTTTAATTCCAAAAGAAGTTTCACGTCAAATAAAGAATGAATGAATGAATACTTGGATTGATTTCTTACAAAGAATTAATCAAAATGCTTGCAAAAACTAACTGTAAACAAGTACCAAACACTTCATTACTATACTCTAAACTATCTCTTTATGAGTTATATTACTAATACTTACATAAAAGTACACTACCAACTAAGATTACATAGTATACTAATTTAACTTACTAAGCTGACACCTACAGTAACACATATAATAGCTATAGTGACAAATGCAAGCGTCGCTAGACCCCAGAAAAAGCTATGTACAAACTAAAAGAGGGAAACCAGGGTCTGTAGCGACGGTTATAGCGACGTTTTATTCTGTTAGTAAAGGTATGAATTTATTTACATAAAAGTATATGGTTGCACTACATATATATATTATAATCCTTTGTATCTATATTTTCACTCTCTGATTTCACTATACGTATTTACATCTTCACTCTCTCTCTTTCCATACTACCCTTCATCTTTTATTATTCTTCTTCTTCTTAGTCTTATTCTGCATTATAAGTCTTCGAAACACTGTGGCATACAGGTGATTAGCTGCTGTCATTAACCCTCTTAATTAATCAAAAATGTGTTTAATTTGCAGGCACGCTTTTCGAGGGATACATAGCACCTAGAGGGTGGGACCAGACCTCTACTAAGCACGCCCTAATTATCATTAGGCCGCTTAATTGTGTATTATCAGCTCAGATCAGATGGACCAGTCCTCCATCTGTATCATAATCAGGTCAGCTGGCAGGCTGTGTCCCCCGATGCTGACCCCGCAACCCGTGTACACCTCCTCAGCTACAAACAGCTGACCACTCGGACCTCTGATACCATCTTGTAACGACCCGATTCCCGAGTCCCTACGAGACACGAGAACCGGACCGACTCGACTAATCCCAAGACCCAGTCGTCCAACGAGGAAGTAACCAAAAGACAGTAAAATAAACCACATTCAGCATGAATATAACTAACAGTAAGAAAGTACAGCAGTAAGGAAAGAAACTACTACAGTAGGCACCACCACAACAGTAAAACAACATTTATCATATAACAAAAACTGCAGGTAAAGAAGGTACAGCGGAAACAAAAACTACTCACTAGAACAGAAACAAAAAGGGGTACAAAGCTGTGGTAACTCTACTGGACCCTACTCGGCCCAGCGTCCTCTGCAGCCGCCGACCCTGGCTGCTCAACACCTGGTCCTGAAAAAGGTAACGAGTGTAACACGTCAGCAAAACGCTGAGTAGAGTGGCAAACTAACTAAAGGCAACAGTAGAGTGTACAGGAGCTGTTATGTTCTATTACTTCCTTTATTTACATCTTTCAATTTTTCTCACTATTTCATTTATTTCTCAGATCCTTTACTTGATCTCGGATGTCCTCGTGGGACGATCTTGATTGCAGTCTTTTCCAAAAGTAGAAGTAGCACGTGGTGCTCTCCTGGCCGGGAGAGTCCCCCGTGGTGATCCTACCCTCAGTCAACCACCCCAAGGTCACTGACAGACGTAACGGTGACTACGGCACGCGCGATAAACGCACAGGTAGCTAGCCCGCACTGGCACGCGGTCAGTCGTTTCCGTTAACGGGTGCGCCCAAAGCACAGCACGGAACCAGGGCAGAGCCCTCTCAGTAACAGGGGTCCAACCCCTCCACAGTAACCAAACCGGGGCCTTGCCCCTCCACAGTCCGCGCACCCTCGCCTGACTACCCTGGTTTGCCCTAGTGGGCCTAACAAGTCGGTGAAGGAGGCTAGCAGAACCCCGGGGCCCGTGGGGTAGCTAGTACTCTCCTAACACTACTAGCTCTCCTCGGTACTACGTACACGAGGGCCAACAAGTCGGTACAGAGCGGCCAATCCTAACCCCGGGTCCCTGGGGCGGCTGGCCCCACTCTGCACTAAACAGGTACAGGTACTTCCCTTGGTACTGCGTACCCAAGAGACAGTACAAACTACATCTCAGTTCCATTCCTTTTTCTTTCCAGGAGTTCCACTCCTAATTTCCCGTAGGGTTCCAGCTCTTTATTTCAGAACATCATATATTTCACTTTCCAGATTCACGTTCTCAAATTCCATGATCTCAAACTTGTTTCTTTGTTCATAACAGGCAGCTGTTAATTAAATTCACAGGCAGCTTTATATATTCCTTTCCATTTTTCCAAGACTGCAGTAATATACATTCCACTAGTTTTTCCATCCTAGGATTCATGCCATATCCTAGGATCTATCATACAATCTAGTTTTCCGGCCCTAGGATTCATGCAACACCTAGGAGCTATCATTCCATATATTTCTCATTCCTAGGATTCATGCAATGCCCTAGGTTCTAGTTATGGTTCCATACTTTAACAGATTTTATTAATACTTAAAGCCACTCTACCAGGTACAACGGGAGTAATGGGGGCGTGATTGGGAATCCCGCGCGCCTCCGCGACTCTCAAGACTGCAACCGAACGAGGTCCTATCACAAGGATCAAACACAAGGAGTGTCTCAAAACAGTGTATAGCTACTGTAGGCGGGTAGAGGAATTAATTCTGAAACGAACGCAACTCGAATCGTGGAAAACGGAGCCCAAACGGGTCGAGAAAGACGATACTGTGCAAAATCAGACGTCTGGAACTCCTTCCAGACGTCTTAAATGGTGGATCAGAGAATTACCTGTTCGGCTTGGTTCCTCGGACGTCCAGAAGTCTGCGGGGACGTCTGCCTAGATCCAAGACGTCCGATGGTCCATCCGGACGTCTGGAGGTCACTCCCGCCGTCTGGTACAACTTCCAGACGTCTGATTCGCAAAGGATGACGAATCAGCGAACCTGCGCACAGCCAACCCTCCTCCCTCAGTACGGTCAGTCGACAAGAAGGAAGAAGAAAGCGGAAACTCACCTTTCAGACGTCTGTATGATCTCAGAGACGTCGACCTTGCCGTCTGGATATCAATCCAGACGTCTGATTCTGGAAAATTTTCCAGAAACAGAGCCCTGCTCGGCCTCCGCTCGCGACGCCGCCCGCGTCGCACCTCGCGCGTCTGCTGCTCAGCCCGCACAGGTCCCTCTCCGCGACGCTCCACGCCCCCTGCGCCCTCCGCCGGCCGGCCAAGCCGCTCCTGGCGAGCTCGCCCTCACGGCAGAGCCCCGCCCTCGCACGCCGCAGCTCCTCCGCGCTCACTGCGGCTGCCGCTGCCGCTGCGCCCTCGCGTCCGCTCGCTCTCGCGCACAGGCAGGAGAAGAAGGAGGAAGATGGTGGAGACGGGAGGGGAGGCGCGCCCCCCTTTTAACGCCGCGCGGAGAGGAGAGAGAAGGCGGTCGCAGCCGCCTGCAGCCGCAGAGAAAGAGGGCAGAAACGCAGGTCTGCGCGCACAGGCGCGCAGACGAATCTCCTGTGCGAGCATAACTGTTCTCCAGACGTCTGTAAACTATCCCGGACGTCTGGTCAGACGTCTGGATGTGATCCCAGACGTCTTGACAGACGTCTGGGCCACCTCCCAGACGTCTTAAAAGGCGTCTGGGGCACGCGCTCGTTACACCTTATCAGAATAAGGGACGAAATTTACACCCTCAAGAGGTTCAGTTCTATTCTCATTCTTATAGGAGTTTTGGGATTCTAAGCCTGGTGATTCATGCTCTAGAATGGGCTCGACATGGTATTTTCCTGCATTTGGAGCTTCCCAACCTTCTTCAATAACGGGCACATTGTACTCCATCTAGGTTGGAAATCCACAACCATTTTATGCCTCAAACCCGAGATCAGATTGATCCTCGATGTTGTCCCAAGATGGTTCATCTTCTATTTATGGTATATACGGGTACTTCTGGTTGATAATTTATTTTATTAATCTCATTATTTCTTCCTATTTTTCAAGATCATCTCGGTGTTGCTTCCAAAGTCGAGGATGTGTCATACATTGAAGGTATTCAAGATTGTGCAATTTTTCTATCTCAATGTATCCAGTAATGAGCAAGTCACGGGTTGATCCTTTTGTGGCTTCTGCCAATAGTACTTGGGCACAAGTTATGATAAAGTTTGTGGTTGTTGGGACATCAACCTAAATGTTTTCTACTAGTGTTGAGGTTTTGTCTTCTTTTTCATATAATTTCAAGGCATCCTCAATCATCCTATCTCTCATGGATCTCCGATATTCAGGTTTCTTGAATGGTAGTCCTAAATGGTGTGGCTGCATATTTAGATCAGGTGGTGGAATCAAGATGTAGAATCGAGGTTTGAATCAAGGTATAGAATCAAGTTATGAAGCGATTAAATCTGAATAAAGAGTCCCACTGAAAATGTATGTGTGTGCTCTAAAGAGAAAAGATGAGGGACTGGAGATGTTTTTGACCCAATCAAGACACCCAAAGACATTTGGATGACTATGGAGGTTCAGGGCAGATGGTACCCCTAGATCAGAAGGTTGTCCACCTCAGAATTATTTGGGCAGCCAGAGAGAGAGAGTCCTGCAAAGACCCCTACATGGTAGAGCGTCCCCACGGGTTACAGGGTTTCCCCTACCCGACCTCTCTTGTCACTGAGATTCCAGGTAGACCAAAATGGGGACCTTGACCCCTTAAGTCTATCACTTTTATTTCAAAGGTCCTTTAGGGTTCTCACTTGAACTTTAGATGTTTTGATGTTGTGACCTAATTTGGAGGTTGGTTGACCCAAGGGGTCAACTTCACCTGACCTGTCCTATAGATGACAGAATGATTCTAGGCTTGGGACCTAGAGATCACCCTGATTTGACTCCTAGTTTATTAGGTCCTAGATTTTAAGATTCAAGTGATCTTAGAGCTCAATTTTTAGGGTTTGTCTTGTTTAGCTTTCTTCAATCAAGGGCTTGGGTAGCACACTGATGCGGAAGGGTTCATTTCCTTTTATACAGGCATGTGTGAACTAGCACTCCAATACCCTATTGTAGAAACCCTAATTAGGTTTTATTTCCAATCCACTTTTTCTTAGAAATTCTCTTTGGACTTAAAAGCAAGAAGTGTGTTGTCCGCAGATATTAAGCATGATTTCTATTAGGCACATGAATTTTGTGGGATAGAATCTAAAAAATCACTCCAACTTTAAGAAGATTTGAAAAATTTTCACAAAATCAAGAAACGTTTGCCTTAAAGATGGTGATTACTATAGAAAGAAGGCAATTGATTCCTAAATTAATTTTCTTCTTTTTGTCTTTCAAAGCTTAGGGGATAGTTTAAAGAAGAAAAGAAATTACCTACCCTGGAGTGGTTGACTTATGGAAGGGATCTTCTCGTGAAATACCTGCAAGATCACAACAAAGCAAAGTAGGGCAAGTTAGTGTTCAATATGATAAAAAGAATGTAGAGACTAGTGATAAATTGCGTGTTGCTCACGGGCAACGGTGCCAAAATGTTGACACGCCTTGATCGTGCTTTAACAGTTAGTTACGTCGTAGTATAGGTGATCAAGTGTTGTCAACAAATAATAATTTATTACTCGAAAACCTAAGTATCTGAGTTCGAACACGGGGAGCAATTGAAATTTATTACTAATCTCAAGAATGTAATTGAACACTTTAATTACTCAAAACTTAATTCAAATATAAATGCATGAGTTTAAAAGTCAATTGTGGCAAAAGTAAGAAATTTGGACGTTTGATCATGGGATCAGACGTCTTAAAAGATGTTTCCCTTGTTCTTCTTCTTCTTATTTTCTTCCTTTCTTCTTTGTGCTTCTTCTTTCTTCTCTTTAGTTGCCTTGCTTCTTTCTTCTCTTGCAGTATCTTTCTCCTTCTTCTCTCTGTGGGTCTTCTTCTCCTTGGCTCTGCTTTCTCTTCTTCTTCTTCCTTCCATGGTTCTGTTTCCCTTGCCTTCAGCCTCTCTTCTTCTTCTTCAGTTCCTCTTCTCTTTTTCCTTCGCCTCTTCCTTCTGCCTTGCCTTTCTCTTTTTCCTCTACGAAGGCTTCCTTCTTTCTTCTTATTTTCCTTTGTCTTCTGCCTTGCCTTTCTCTTTTTCCTCTGCAAAGGCTTCCTTCCTTCTTTTCCTTTGCTAGCAGCGGCTAAGTGTCAGCTTCACTTCTCCCTTTTGCCTTCCCTGCACAAACCAAAAAGGAGCAAAACCTATCCCTCTACCCACACCTGTGTCTCTCTCTCTCTGTATATCACTCTTTAGCATACTCTCCCAGAGTCGGGTAAATGGGTCGGGTCGCACGCCCTGGTCCAAGCGCATCGGCGTGGGTGTGGTGCGCGAGGAGTGCTCAGGATGGTGTCAGGTCAGGTAGCTAGATCCGTGTGGTGAGCTCATGGATGAGGTGGTGAGTATAGGTGAGGGACCTCACCCCAAGTGTAATCGGAGGCAACAAGCACACAACATAAAATCAATTTAACCCACTCTAGCACCCTACAGCTTACCGAGGTGGGACTATTGTTCCACCGTTCTTTTGCGCGCGCCCACAGGAGAGCATTCTCCAATTGCAGCACTACAGGCTTCGCGGTGCCACTCTCTGGAACAGATGCCTTCGCGATGCCTCCCCGAGTTAGATGGACTTGGGATCCTGAAGTATTGCAACCTGGAGCAAGCGTGCAGCTTCCTCGAGTCACCGTTAATGGCGGTTGGAGCGTGAAACCTGCCAGACACAAAAAGAGCCTTGCGGCTTAATCAGACCACAGGAGCACCTTCGCCGTGTCACGGCGAAGGTGAGGCACTAGGTGGCAGGCCGCAAGGCAGCCTAGGTGTGCGTGCCTAGGTCGCCCTGTGGCCGAACGGATGGGTTTGGTCGAGGGATAGTTGTGGTGGTGTAGAGGGTCTGTGGACGGGTGGAGGATGTTCAGTGAGGTGAGGCAAAGGTTATGCAGGGGTCGGCGAGACATGTGGGGCTGCAAAGTGATGGGAGCATCTCGCCGGAGGGTGGCCGGAGATGAAGAAGGTGGTGGTGGACAGCGGTGGTTGAGGGGCGTTTGGTGAAATAAGATGAGGGAAATGAAAGAGGGGATAGAGAAGAGTAGTTCTAACCTAACTAAAGGGACGAAGGGGGTGAGAAGGTGGCCGGCAGTACCTGCTGTCGCCGGAGAAGAAAGCGTCTAGTGAAGGAAGATGGCGGCGACGATGTGGCTAGGGCGGCTCGTGCGGGTGTTGCGTGACGCGAAGGAGGAAGGGGAGGACAACTCTGCCACTGGTTTTGTGGCAGAGCGACGAGGAAGAGGAGAGGGGCTCGCCAGAACTCGTTGGACCCCTGGGCCGGAGAAGAAGAGGAAATTGAGGTGGAATCCCAGCCAAGTCGAGCTGAGGAGGTGTAGCCGGAGTTGGGGTTTAATTTATTGGTGCTGGCCGAGCTTCTGGTGCATGGAGGGCAAGCCTTCTGCCACCGACGTCTCGCTAGAGATGGAATGTAGTTAAGAGACCTAAATCTCTCATGCGTTCGCACGAGAGATTGGGTGCAATTCTGGGATCAAGATTGAGTTCAGATGGAAGGGAATTCCTCAGAGAATCTCCCTTCCAAATTTGGGAGGAAATCTCTGAGGAATCAGAGAGTATTCCCTCTCTATTCCTCATCGGAGTAGGATCTCTCCCCAATAATGGCAGAGGGACCTACTTGTAAGAGTGGCGAGGAAGTTAGGGGGGTGTATGCAATGGCTTTCAAAAGATAGGGATCAAAATGTGATTGGGTGTACTAAATTGCAAAGTAGGTCAAGATGACCTCCCCTTAGGTATAAATTTTGGTACAAACCTAATTTGGACCCTAGGAATCCAATGGTGAAGTTGGATTTTAGGTTTGACCATGTTTGATTGGACATTTTGCGCAAAATCCCAAATTAGGTCAATTGATGAGCTAGGACCCTAACTAGGTCAAACTAGGTTCCAAAGGCCAAATTGAATGTTCTAAACCCTAAGGGATATTTTTCCATGATTTTTAGAGGGTTTACTTGATTTTTATCCTGAACGGAACCTTGTTGAATTAAGCGGGTTTGTTTTAGGGTTACTAGATGTCATTTAATTCCTAGATTGTACATGAACCCATTTCTAATTGAATCAACCCACTTTTTATCTTATTCAGGCCATTTGACCTATCTTTTGTCTCTGAGAAATCCCATTTATGTACTGCAATGGTAAAATTGCAGTTTTAACCTTTATTTCATGTTTTCTTCTCAGAACACTTATTCCTTCAATTAAGTCATCTTCTAGGTTATGCAGGAGCTTTTATTCTCTTTAGTAGGTCAAAATGAGCTAGTTACGGCTCATGATGAGGCTCTCATCAATATACAAAGTACTTTTTAGGTATTTTTGGAGTTTTTCACTTTTTATGATTTTTATACATATTATAGAGATAAGAGATGAGAAGGGAAGAATTAGACTTGGAGAAAGAGGTGTTTTTGATGTTTTTTAGATATAACTTCTATTATTAAGTTTCATGGTATACAAATCCATCGATTGGCAAATTCTACCAAGTCGAGGGTTTTGCATACCATGTAACTTGGTATGTGGTTAGAAAACTTTCTGATCTTCGATCCGACAATTTTATTTTAATTTTTTACAATTTTTTTTTTGATTTTTATTGGATTTCAAATCTCATCCATCCTTAGCCCTTCAGAAGGTTTCTAAGGGGTCTTAAAGGCTTAGGATGAATCTTAAAAAGGACTAAAAAGCATTGACTGCCTTATTTGCAGTCAGTATGAAATCTGAAAAGAGTTCTACCCATTTTAGCACACTGATCATTTTTTTTTCATTTAGTTAATGTGTTTGGACAGTTAACTGAAAATGAAATAGCTCACAAATAGTTGGAAGAAAAACAACAAGCCTTCACAGAATTGAAATTCAATTTCTTATACAGGAAAGCTTATATACAAGGAATACATTACAACTACATCTCAACTATTTTCAGACTACATTCTATAGGGTTTCAAATCAAAAATTTCTGCTACAATTTAAGACAACAGACACACCAGCAGCAAGGACAATACACACCAACCCTGCAGCAAATTAGATTTCACTCCAGACGGCTTACTGCAGTTGCAGTAAGTCCATCTGGAATGAAATCAGACTTATGGAAAGGAAAGGAATGTAGTTGCAAGTGCAGCAACTTGCTATGGTTCTAGGATTAAAACCAGAAATCCAGACTTAGAAATTCCCTAAACCCCAACTGACAAGGGTTTCACTTATCCAAAAACAGTCAATATTCCAATTCAAATACACAAACCCTTGTCAATAAATTCTCATTGAATTCAATCAGCAGAAACACTGATCTAACTCTTCCTAATGCTATAGACAGAGTGTAGAAAGAGTTGAATCAGTCAACTAAAATCCATAATTCAAATCCCAGATTCTGGAACCATAAGGAGTATTGAGAACTCCTTAGGTTAAGAAATCATCAGTGCTCTCAACAAACACAAACTCATGAATGCAAGATAAAACTTCAAATCACCACAGTGATTTTCCTTAGTTCTATCATGAATTCAATGCATTAAAGACCTCATAAAAACTCAGATTAGATTATGGCTCTTCTGAGATGAATTCTGACATCAGAACCATCTCAGATTCCTTGCCAAACAATGAATGAAAATTAGAATTCCTCAGTTTGTCAGATCAAGACAGTCAAAACCCAATTAATTAAAAATCCTTGAAATCTAAGTTAAAGAAAAATTTGACAAACTGATCACTTTCAAGCTCAGATCAGGGGCTTTTGTGAACAAAAATGAGATGAATGGAAAGCCCCTAATGTGCTTTTTGATGCCAATTTCAGATCTGAGGGAAAAAAAAATAATCATATCTGAAATTGGGTCTGAATGAATGGGTGAATTTGCGAGAAACAAGTCATGGAAATCAGAAGCGATTATGGAAACATGGAGAGGGAGAAAATTCGTAATTATGGACTATGTGAAACCATCCCCTCTGATCTGGAATGATCAGAGGAGGTGAGGGGGGAATTCGGGTCTAAATCTACTGCTACAGCTACATTATCATAACAACGAAATTAAACACTACAAATTACTTTAATTCTACTTTAAACCTACTTAACTACAGCTACTACTAATTTACGGAATGATAAATCTACTCTAACAAGAAGAATGGGACCTATGGGCCCTTAGCCGGTGGCTAAGGAGGAAGAAGGGAGGAAGATGACTCCAGCAGAGGGAAGAGTCTGCTAGTGAGGCTCCAGGGTCGTCCTCACGTGCTACGAGGTCCTTAGCGACGAGGAGGTTGAGAAGAAGGCAGCGATTTCATAGCTGGTGGCTATGAAATCAGAGAATTAGTGGGGAGGAGAAACTAGAGTGGACGAGTGATCGCTAAGAGATGTAGGAGGGAGCGATCATTTGTGCACGCGACCACTGAGGTGCTTAAGTAGCAAACTTAGTGGCTCAGATCACCGCTCGGGTGAGAATATCTGACGAGGCAACCAGCGGTAGGGATGAGAGGAGAGGAGCGCGCGATGAGCCAACTCAAAATCTGACCGTCAGATGGGATCTGGGGAGAGGGGTGAGCGTACGCGCTGATTCACGTGAAGCTTCTATTCAAATCCAACCGCAGATCAAAATCGCGAGAAACAACAAACGACCGAGATCTGCCGTGTTCTTCGCGTGCTACAGTGTGTGCAAAGAGCAGCAGGCCGATCTTGAAATGTCAGGAAAATTGTAGGGAAGACCCCTGTGCGAAGGGGTAGAAAAGTTACATGCAGGCCCATAAGTGAAGAGAATTACAACAGGATGGACCCTGCAGCCTTTCAAAGGGGTCCCTGCTTTTTACAAGTAGGTCCAAAAAGGATTTTTAAAGACAAGAATGTGATGCATGAAGGACCTAAGTGTAAACTCCATATTACAAGGCCTAAATGATGTCCAAATGCCTTCAAATTTTTATATGTGCTTAATTGAACATTTAAGAAATTAATTGTACTTTTGATTTGGCCTTTTAAACTTATTTATGTGTTCAATTAACGCATGGATCACCATTTGTCCTTTGCCTTCAGAATATCTCATTTTGTGACCTAATTATGTAATTTTAACATAGAGTAAAGGTTTTAGGTCTTTTTCTTTGATTCCCACACTTAACCCTTTTTATCTGTTAATTTGATGTTGTTTAACCCAATGTCTAGCTTAACTTTAGCTTTTTAGCTATGATGAGTAGCCACTCATCACACTACTGAGCAGTAAATGAAATTAGTAAAACTATGAAGAGCTAAGCTACTAATCTAGCAGAAAAGGACATTCGAAGGTGGGCTCCGATGGCCTTTGAGTGGCTAAGAGGAGGGGCGGCCAATGGTGCTTAGGCTGGCCCTTGGAGAGAGGTTGGGGAGATGATCCAGCATCCTGGCGTGGAGATGGTGGCTTCCATGGTGGTGCTCCTCATGGAGGTAGAGTGGAGGTGGAGATGTAGCTAACCTAGATGGATGAATGAATGCCAAGAATGGGATGGGTGCAAATGGCCAGCCCTTAGGTCTTTTTATAGACCTAAGGGAGTCTCTCTAGAGAAGTGTGAAACTCTCTAGAGAGGCCTATGGTGGGAGCTCATGGAAGAGTGAGAGAGAGAGGATGGATGGTGGTTTTTAGATCCACCAAAAGTGGATCTGAAAGTTGAATGGCTCTTGGTTGCTAATTTTAGCAACCAAGGTAACAACACATGGTAGAGAGTTCTAGAGAACTCTCGGCTAGGTATTTTTCATGTGGATAGTGTGTGTGGGTGTGTGTGGGTCGAAACATAGGTGGCTAGGTTGATTAGGTTAGGTTCTAGTAGGTTTACGTCAAGGTAGGTCTCAAATTTGGGTTGTATACCCTAATTCACTAAAGTAAAGTGCAATTAAACTTAATACAAGTTTAATTGGGTGTGTGAAAACTTAATTGAGAGTAAAATAACTCAATTAAGTCAGGTCTAGGTCAATTGGACTTTTACTGAGTCCAATTGGATAGTGTGTGTTGAGATCAAGGCTCAATTGGACTCACTGATTCCAATTGAATAGGCTGATGAAATTGATTATGGTCTAAGTCAATTAGTTTAGTGAGGACCTAATTAGGTCCTTAGGGAGGTCTATAGGCGATGTACAAGGGTTAGGGCACCTTAATTTAGGTTCCTATGGGGCTAGAGATCAAAGATCAAGGCTTGAATTCCAAAACAGGAACTGGAGGATAGTATCAGACATCTAATAAAGTTGTCGGACGTCTTATAGTGAAAAATCAGAAGTCCAGAATTGTTGTCTGGACGTCCAATCAGAGTTAGGAGGGTTTCTAGGTTCTGTCTTGGGTATTCTGCATAAATTGGATGTCTGACCAAGTGTTTGGACGTCCAATAACACTACAGAAGTGGGTTTAAGGTGTGCGGGAGTTGGCTAGGGGTTCTGGACATCCTATAATTCATCTGGATGTCCAGATAGAGACTGGAATTAGGGTTTTGAGGTTTCCTAAGGTGGGGTGACCTAATCTAAGGGTGGTCTAAGGCTTGGGGAGGCTTCTAGGCTGTCTTAAGGCTAGGATGGACCTAAGTTATTCATAATTTACTACTTTATTCCTACTTAGATAGAATAGCATACCTCAACCCCTTACATTATTGTCTACTACATCTTATTTTAGGTCTTCTGCTCCAGCTCTACTGCAACTCTAGTTATTCTTTATTCTTCAGATCCAGCTTTAGATCCAGCTTCAGATCTAGCTTCTGATCAGCTTATTACTTGTAATTGACATAATGCACCTAATCAGTACATTATAGCATTATTTTATGCATAGCTAAAAGAAAGCAGTAAAGATGCAAATAATGCTTATGCATGCATGAATTACCCTAACTTATATTAAGTCCTAGCCTAATTTAGGTCAATTAAGACCTATGATTGCTATGCAATCATACCCCCATGGCTAAATCTTGCTAGTCCCTAGCAAATGCAAGACTAAATTATTCACAGAAGAGTCCCTAAGGGATTGATTATTTTATCAACTGTATGCTTAGAGATTTTTCTCCTTTTTATTTTCATCCTATGCTTTAGAAATCTAGACAATCATGAAAGTATAGCTATGTAGCTTTTGCAATAGATTCAAATAAAAAACTAATTCACCTCTAAAGCCTATACTTGACACCTAGTAAAAATTCTAGCAGGATAGGTGGACTTCTTCCCTCGGGGTATTCAAGATATTCTATGAATTTCACCCCGGCTTTAAGCTTGGTTAGAGAATCATAGAGGGAAAAGATTATATATTTGGTGGCTCACTCTCGACTAGTGCTACATAGAAATTAGTACTTCAGAATATAGATTCCCAGACTATCAAGTAACCCAACTCAGAGAAAGACGAGAAAAACTATGCTCTCTTCTGGTTCCTTTGTATTCATTCTCTCTTTCTCTTTTTCTTTTCCTTTTCCTTCTTTTCTTAGAGTTCACAACCTCACCAGATTCACATATATGATCTGTATTTAGTGGTCTCACTTGGCGTTAACACTTTAATTGAGTTTCCATAAACCTAACACTAAGTTGGAATTCCTCAGCTAGTATTCGGGCGGTTAGAAACACAAGAAAGGTGGGTTAAGGCCATATTTGGTATATCTCAAATTTATTTGGTAGTATTGCCTTAATGCAACTGAACTAAATATTCACTCTTTTTTCTTTGCTTTTTTCTTCTTTTTCTAATTTTCTTCAATTTTTCTTTCTTTTCATCATTTTTTTTTTCATTTCATTTTTTTTCTCTTTCTTTTTTTTTCTTTTTCAACATAACACAACTAGCACACATCCATGAACTTCATTGAGGAGGCATTATTAGGGATTGGTGGTATTCAAGAGACATTGGGTGATTTATTTGGTGGAAGTACCTACTCATGGCACCGGGAGAGACGGATAGGATGGTGTATTTCTGACCTTGGCATCAATACCCTCCTTCAGCCGAGGATTCCATAAAGAATGGTCATAACCATCCACCTTAGCCCTAGTTTTATGAAAACTCGCTCTCTGCGTATTTGCCGTATTTGGTGGCTCTCAATATTTCACACAAAAATGTATACATAGGAACCGAGAGTGAAAGCTATGTCTAATCTCAAAGTATCATCACCTAATTATCTAAGACTCTGGATTCCTTGTACTAATCTTAGAGCACCAGTACACTCTACTCTCATCTCACACTATTTGGTGGATTTTCGAAGAAAATCTGCTTGACTCCCAAAACACTGTCTAGGGGTTCAGGAGAAGAAGCACTACTTCTTCTCGACAGACTAAAGACGTTTATCAGTCTGCACCGTGAATCCATTGCAAATTCTACGTATGTGTGAAAAGTTATACTGGATTCCAGATTATAGGAATCAACTAGAGGATAAAATCCCTATTGCATTCTCTTAATAAAATAATCTTATACATGAATGCAATATGTATATATGCTATAAACAACTAACCTCATATAATTTGTACTTCGTAAAATTCCCGTATCGGGTTACAATTAGCTTGACCATAAATTTAGAACACAAGGTGAATGAGTGAGTTGGAAATGGCTGTTGCTGTCTATTTTTAGCTCCAATGCGAGCATTGGAGGTGGAGTTGGTTGTTCTTTTATTTAGGATCCTAAAGTACATTTTACATGTAGCTCCAAGGTTTTCGTAAATGCTGGCATAAAAATTTTCAATTTTGTTGTATCTAGCCCCCCATGCCTAAGTTATTGCATGTCCTCATGCATGAATATAAAAGAATATAAATACAGCAGGGAGAGAATGGGTAGAAATCACCTGTAATTGCTCCTGAAAGTATACATTCAGCACCAGCCAACCTGTCAGTATGCAATATGCAGAAAGAAAATATGCTAAAAGGAAAAATATGCTATATATAAAAAAATGGATATGTATAGATGATGGTAGAATGTGAGGTAGATGCTATCTGTACGTGCTGAGTTTAACGCCTCCAGTTGGGCGAGAATTCAATCACACGTCCTCAATAAGATGAACAATCTCGTCTTGTGGAGGAGGTTCCTAGGCCAAAAATGGGTTGAGGCGCTGGCCATTTACGTAGATATATGCTGAGATTTTGGGACCCTAATCTGGACTGCCCCATTAGGATATGGGTGAATCACAACATATGGGCCAGTCCACTTGAACTTGAGCTTCCCTGCGAAAAGTTTTAATCGTGAATCGAACAACCAGACTTGTTGGTTGGGCGTGAATGCTTTTCTCCGGATGTGGCGGTCATGAAAGGCCTTGGTCTTATCCTTGTATATCAATGCGTTCTCATAGGCCTCCCACTGGGTCTCTTCTAATTCGCTAAGCTGGAGTTTCCGTTCTCGACCTTCCACATCAAGGTTAAGGTTACATTTTTGCATCGCCCAAAAGGTGCGGTGTTCCGACTCTACAGGAAGGTGACAGGACTTGCCATATACCATACGATATGGTGACATTCTGAGTGGGGCCTTGTACGTGGTCCGATATGCCTAGAGTGCATCAACTAATTTATCGGACCAATCCTTCCTGTTTGGTCTAACCATCTTTTGGAGAATCAGCTTGATCTGACGGTTAGACACTTCAGCCTGCCCATTGGTCTGTGGGTGATACGGGGTGGCTATACGGTGATGTACCCTGTATTTCTTTAAAAATGACATGAAGTGGGCGTGGATGAAGTAGCTTCCCCCATTGCTAATCAGAGCACGGGGTATCCCGAATCTCGCAAAGATGTACTGCCGTACGAAAGAAATGATGCTCTTATGATCAGCCCGTTGAGCCAAGATGGCCTCAACCCACTTCGAGACATAGTCGACAGTTAGTAATATGTACTCGAAGCCATACAAGTTTGAAAAAGGGCCTATAAAATCGATGCCCCAGACATCGAACACTTCTACAACCATGATGGGCTAGAGTGGCATCATGTCTCTCCTGGTCATAGAACCAATCGACTGGCATCGTTTGCAGTGTTGGGCGTATTCGTGTGTATCTCTGAAAATGGTTGGCCGGAAAAATCCTAACTGCAAAATTTTTGCAGCGATTTTCTGTCCCAAGAAATGACCACAACATGCATCATTGTGGCAAAAAGATAACACACTGGGGATCTCAGAATCTGGAATGCATCTTCGAATAATCTGATCTGTTCCAATGCGGAAGAGTAGTGGATCATCCCAGAGGTAGAATTTAGCCTCCGCAATGAATTTGAGTTTCTGGTCCTTGGATAGGTTCGCGAGAATCTTGCCTACGGCAAGGTAGTTCGCGATGTCCGCGTACCAGGGGAACTCAACAAAGTGAACTGCCAAAATAGATTCATCCAAAAATTGCTCGTGGATAGGCAGGGAATAAGGAATGTGGCCTGGGTCCAGTTTGGATAGGTGATTCGCCACAACATTCTGCTTTCCGGCTTTGTCGCAGATTTCAATATCAAATTCCTGCAATAGAAGGATCCATCTAATGAGCCATGGTTTGGCATCCTTCTTTGCCAACAAATGCTGGAGGGTGGAGTGGTCAGTGAAGATGATGACTTTGGACCCTAATAGGTAAGATCTGAATTTCTCCAACCTGAATACTACTGCTAGCAGTTCTTTTTCGATGACAGTATAATTGTGCTGAGCCTCATTCAGCATCTTGCTAGCATAGTATATGATAGAGGGTTGTTTTTCCTGACGCTGGCCTAAAACAACACCGATGGCAAAGTCAGAAGTGTCACACATCATCTTAAAATCAAGCGACCAATTGGGTGGTTAGAGAATCAGGGAATCAGAGACAGCGCTTCATAAAGTCTCGAAGGCGCTGAGACATAAGGTGCCAAATTCAAATGGGACATTGGCAACAAGGAGATTCATCAAAGGTCATGCAATTTTTGAGAAATCGCATATAAATCTCTGATAGAAGCCAATGTGACCCAAGAATGATCTGATTTGCTTGATCGAGCAAGGTGGCGGTAAGTAGGAAATAATCTTTAATTTAGCTCGATTGACCTCAAGTCCATTTTTAGAGATCCTGTGTCCTAGTACTATGCCATCCCTCACCATGAAATGGCTTTTCTCCCAGGATAGTACTAGGTTTACCTCAATACATCGTTTCAGGATCTTGGTGAGGTTATCAAGACAAGATGCGAAATCATCTCTGAAAATGGAGAAGTCATCCATGAATACCTCCACATAGTCCCCGATCATGTCAGAGAAGATGGCCATCATACAACGTTGAAATGTTGCTGGTGCATTGCAGAGGCCAAAGGGCATCCTCTTGAAAGCGAATGTTCCAAAGGGGCATGTGAATGTGGTCTTGTCTTGATCTTCTGAGCTAATCGCTACTTGATTATACCTGGAGTATCCATCTAGAAAGCAAAAGAAACTACGTCCGGCTAACTGTTCCAAGATCTGATCAATGAAAGGCAAAGGAAAGTGATCCTTCTCGGTAGCCATGTTTAGTTTCCTATAGTCGATGCAGACCTGCCAAGATGTCGCAGTGTGGGTTAGGATGGATTTTCCCTTATCATTTTTCACAACGGTGAGTCCTGCTTTCTTGGGTCTGGATCGGACTCACCCACTGGCTATCAGAGATTGGGTATACAATACCTGCATCCAGCCATTTGATGATCTCCTTCTTAACAACCTCTAGCATATTCGGGTTAAGCCGTTATTGAGGTTGTCTCGAAGGTTTCACCCCCTCGTCCATGTAAATGTGATGAGTGCAATACGAGGGGCGAATACTGCGAAGATCAACAATACTCCACCCTATAGTAGCCCTATGGTCTTGTAGCGTAGAAATCAATTGATGTCCTGTTCTTGGGTTAAGTGGGCATTAATAATGACTGGGTATGTCTCACTTTCGCCCAAGAACACATACTTAAGTGAGTCAGGTAAGGGCTTCAATTCAATCATGGGTGGGTCAGAGTCAGAAATGGGAGTGGGAGGAGCAAACTCGAGGGTGGGAATCTGCCGATCAGTATGAACATGAATTCCCGTTGATTCGCTTCTTGTGAAATGATTGGCTGTGATTGCATTAATGGAAACCCGTTAGCTGTGGTCACGTCTTCTTGCAACAACAGGGGTGATTCAGTATTGTGCGGATCAGGATAGCTAGATTCAGGGGTGCTGTGGTCAGAAGCACACCCTAAGCAATCAGATCCTCGGGGAGATATGTGTAGTGCAGTGGTCTCAGTCCCATGTGGATTAAGGTCCAAGAACCCTGATAAAGCAGATGAATGAGACATTAGGTCATCACAAAGGAGCCCAATGTTACCACAATATGCCGCATCTTTGTCTTCACCATCCTCCTCTATGGGATCATAGTCAAAATTCCTTGATGACCTGAATATGTCAAGTCGAAGTCGCTCATTACCTTGGGCTATCTCCATACACCCTGATGCATAATCAATGTTTGCTTTGGCTGTCGCTAGAAATGGCCAACCCAAAATGATTGGTGCATCTCGAAGATTAGGAGGAACTTCCATTTCGAGCACAAAAAAGTCTGTAGGAAAGCAGAACCTGTGGACTTTTATGATCACGTTCTCAACCAGCCCCCTTGGTGTTTTTACTGATCTATCAGCCAGCTGAATCATGACCAAGGTGGGCTTTAACTCCCCAAATTGAAATCGATCAAATATGGCAGTGGGAGTTAGGTTGATGGACGAACCCAAATCTAGAAGGGCCTGATCAAATGGAGAATCCTGCAAGAAGCAGGATATAAGTGGGGTACCAGGGTCTTTCTTTTTCGGCAGCAAGTCGGCTAGAATCACGGTGCTAGCTTCTTTTGATAGTATTGCCTGTCGTCCAATTCTAGGTTGTCACTTCAGGGTACAATAGTCCTTGAAGAACCTAGCGACAGCAGGGATGTGATCAATTAACTTGAAGAGGGGGACCTGAATATGTACTTCCTTGAACATTGACTTCAGGTCAAAATTCCGCATGTCCTTTTTCCGTACTACATTCCATGTCAGAGCCTTAGGAAAAGGGACGGGAATCTCAAGGTCAAGTGGCCTCTTACCCTTATCTATCGTAGGTGGCTCCTGAGATGGAGTCGAACCTGCTTGCGGCGAAGGGTGAGAAAAATCAGGACCCGCCTGCCTATGTGGTGGGTCAAATGTCTTCCTTCCACTCCTTAATGAGACAGCATTTGCATTGTCTTGCTGTCCATGAGGTGGTGGGGGAGCGGAAGGGGTAGAGTATGCGGGGTTCTACAAAGGCTGCTGGCCTTGGGCATAACTAGGTGGTGCAGGAGGCGCCTGTAATATGGCGTGTGCCTATCCTTATGGTGCATGAAACCTAGGCGGGGCACCTTGGTTCTGCACATATCGAGGATTCGGGACGGGTTGGGAGGGCAGGGATCCCTGAGTCCTATGCTCCTGCAATAGCTAGTTTTGCATGTTCTGTATAGTCTATATTTGGTTAGCCATCGCCTTCATTATCTGCAAGCTATCCTATGTAGATTTCCTCATTGATTCTTGCAGCTCCTCTTTCAGTGCCTCCAAAGGGTCAGCCAACTTTGGAGGGTGATTGGCAACTTGGTGCAGTAGCTGGTATAAAGAACGGGGTTGCTGCTGTTGAGAGAGGAATGGCTGCTACCTAGGGTACGTGTTTTGCACATTCCCGTATTACCTGGTCTGGTAGTGTGGATCTTGATGGGTCTTTATGAATTACCAGACCAGGAGAAGTTCGGGTGCTGGAGCCAACCAGGGTTATACGTCTCTGAATATTGGTTATTACTCCCGTAGCCTTGGATAGGACTGACGTCCTCATAGGCCGAAGATGTCTGAGACATATATCCGTCAAGGGGATACATATTATAATTTGCGTTTGGTGCATAACCCTGGTCGTAAGGTGATAAATCTGAAATTTTTATGAGATCCTGATATGCGGGATCTCGTAATTAAGGAGAAGATGTATCCCGAGTGAGTAGATTAACTCGAGCTGGAGGGGCTCGAGGTGCATAGGAGGGTCTTGAAGTGACAGAGTTCATGTCAGATTGACCCTGACTAATCTGGTCAATCTTTTTCTCGATTTGGTTTATTCTATCCAGTTGCTTGACGATGATACCCATGTCGGCTCGAATAGACTTGGTGTGAGCCTCATGGACACCAACTCACTGCTGGCTAGGCCGCTGGAACTGGTTCATGGACGCGGCATTCATCAAATTCTCTGCTAAGGATTCGAACAACTCAAATGCACTACTCTTGTCTTTTGCGAGGAAATTCCCGCCACTAGATGCATCAGCCAGATACCAATGTGTGTCATCCAGCCCATGGTAAAAGATCTAAGCTAGGTGCCATCTGGGTATACCATGGTGCGGGCATTTCCGGAGAAGGTCATGAAATTGGTCTCAGGCTTCATGCAACTTCTCCCCAGCTCCTTGGGAGAAGGTGATGATTGCGAGCCTCATCACGTTTGTTCGACTGATTGGGAAGAACTTTTGCAGGAATTTACGTCGTAATTTCGACCAGGTCCCAATTGGCTTCCCAATGGTCTTGAACCAGTATGAAGCTTTGTCCCTTAGAGAAAATGGGAAAAGCTTCATTAGAACAATCCCAAGATCAATATTCCTGGGTTGAATCATTTCTGCGAGTTGACTCAGGTCCTTTAGGTGCTGGAATGGATCTTCGCTTGAGTTTCCATAGAAGTGTGCTGATCAAACCGATCACATTGGGCTTGAGTTCAAATGCATCTCCGCTTGCGGGAATCCTGATTAAGGGTGCAATGATTTGTGCGGCTGGATCATAGAAATCTCGCAGTTGTTCTCCTCGTGGTGGATGCTGCATTCTGTCAAGAGCCGTCAAAATGCAGTCCATGCTCTGCAGATGCCACTCCTCAGATTCAACCACCCGGGCTTCCATATGAGCCATCGGGTCCAGATTATCAATATCCTGGCCCAATCTAGGTCTAGGATTAGCCATTGTGGCTACGGGAGTAGAAGAAGTGGGGGGAGAAGATGGTTCTGGTGAGGTGACCTACCTCCTTAGGAGTGGCTTCCAAGGTCCAACCAATTGAGGTCTAAGTGACCTCCTTCCTTGCATACACCACCCAACCCCTGGGTTGGTGTAGCCAAGCCAGACAAGGCTGAGGCCCTATCAATTAGATGGTCCTTATGAATCAGATGACCAGATTTTTCATCTTAAGTTCTAATTCCTGAAGAAAATTCATCGTACAACCGACTGAAAGTGATTCCCGCCTCTCAGCTAACCCAGCCAAGAGGTTGAAATCACCCAGTAGTACGACAACGAATTCAGGTTTATTTCATGTTTTAGACTTGATTTTTAGCCCGTTTTTCTTCAGTTGGGGTTTTTGGTGAGTGGCCCACAAGGTGACCAAGCTCATCGGCTAAGTACTAGACTTGACTAAGTCTAGGTTAGCCCAAATGTAGTCTCTAAATTCTAACCCTAAAGGTGTAACCTAGGGTTCATGCAATTCTAGGGTTTTGTTTCTTTTTTTTTTCTTTAGCAGACCATAAAAAATACAGTTAGTTCTCTAACAACAATTGGAATCTAATTAACTTGAAATTTGGTGAGTAGATTCCTTTTTCAATTATCTTTTTATAGAATTTTTTTATAATTTTCACTATTTCAACCGAATTTTTGGAGATTTTTGAATGTCTGGGGGTCAGATTTGGAATTTTGAACCCTGGTCGATTTTTCGCTTTGAAACAATATCAAATTACTTTTAAAAATTTGGGAAAAATATGGAAAATAAAGTCAATGAGATCAACTTTCAAACCCCACCATTTTTAGTCAAAAAGGATTCACGGATTGCTCGAAATTGCTTTTTGAAATTTGAAAAATCTCGAATCTGGGTCAATCTGACCCCTTTACACTTTGTGAATTTTTTAAAATTCTATACTTGGAATTTTTTCAAAATAATGCTGTCTTTTGAAAGATGGTTTGAAAATGAAGGTCTAGCCCGAATTTCAAATTTTTTTGTTCATTAGTTTTTTGGCAATCGAACTTTTAAAACAGACTTTGAACCCTGGCCGAAAATCAGAGAATGGTGGGGAAGCTTTTAAAGAGTGTTTGAGTTTGAAATCCAAACTTTCCACCAAAAATGTTTTTTTTTTCAGAAAGGATTTTTCTTTTCAAAGGATTTTCAAATATATATATATATATTGCTTTTTCAAACTAACCTAGGATCTAAAAGGAAACCTAATCTAGATTTTTTTATTTGATTTGTTTCCTTTTCACGAAAATGAATAAGTTTTTTTTTTTCAAAAGAAATTGCTAGAAGCAAATCTAATCCTAGGGTTTAGAAGAAAACCTAGACAAAGAGGAGATGATGTGCACCTGGAAATCTTTTTCTGCGCTCATTGTGTGCGTAGATCACATTTTTTTCTCTGCGGTCCTACACATCCAAAAACAAAGTAGAGGAAGATTTATCAATGATAGTTTAAAAGATCGAAATAAAAAAAATGACGTTGCCTCCCCAGCAATGGCACCATTTGTTTGTGATTCGTAAAGTGCATTTTGATAGGAAAATGCATCGTAGTATAGTGCGTAATACGATCAAACAAAAATATTTATAAAAAGATAATGAGACTTTGAGTCCCGGTCGTTCGTCTCTGGGAGGCATTTGTTCAAATCTGAAATCGTTCTTTTATAGCTCTACTTATTTAGAATCGCACATTGATTTATGGCTATTACATATTTAAGCACAACATGCTTAGTTGCAAGAATATCAAAAATTAAAAGCAGGCAACTTGAATCACACAAAATATATTGCAGCCAATAAGGTCATGGTGATTTTCAACATATAGACTTGTATATAAAAAAATATATCTTTCATTTACTCATTCAAGAGGTTGTTTATAACATGGAATTTAGAGGAAAGCTTGTAAAGGAAAGCTTATAAAACACAAATCTAGCTAACAGAAAATGATCTCATACAAGAATCTATGGGGGGATTTTGCATGAATCATTGGGGGAGAATAAGAGCTACACTACTAAGCAGTAAATGAAAGCAGTAAAACTATGAAGAGCTAAGCTACTAATCTAGTAGAAAAGAAGGGCATTCGGAGGTGGGCTCTGATGGCCTTTGAGTGGCTGAGAGAAGGAGGGGTGGCCAATGGTGCTTCGGCTGGCCCTTAGAGAGAGGTTGGGGAGATGATCCAGCATCCTGGTGTGGAGATGGTGGCTTCCATGGTGGCGTTCCTCGTGGAGGTAGAGTGGAGGTGGAGATGTAGCTAACCTAGATGGAAGAATGAATACCAAGAATGGGATGGGTGTAAATGACCAACCCTTAGGTCTTTTTATAGACCTAAGGGAGTCTCTCTAGAGAAGTGTGGAACTCTCTAGAGAGGCCTATGGTGGGAGCTCATGGGAGAGTGAGAGAGAGAGGATGGATGGTGGTTTTTAGATCCACCAAATGTGGATCTAAAAATTGAATGGCTCTTGGTTGCTAATTTTAGCAACCAAGGCAACAACACATGGTAGAGAGTTCTAGAGAACTCTAGGCTAGGTATTTTTCATGTGGATGGTGTGTGTGGGTGTGTGTGGGTCGAAACATAGGTGGCTAGGTTGATTAGGTTAGATTCTAGTGGGTTTAGGTCAAGGTAGGCCTCAAATTAGGGTTGTAAACCCTAATTCACTAAGGTAAAGTGCAATTAAACTTAATACAAGTTTAATTGGGTGTGTGAAAACTTGATTGAGAGTAAAATAACTCAATTAAGTCAAGTCTATGTCAATTGGACTCTCACTGAGTCCAATTGGATAGTGTGTGCTGAGATCAGGGCTTAATTGGACTCACTGATTCCAATTGAATAGGCTGATGAAATTGACTGTGGTCTAAGTCAATTAGGTTTAGTGAGGACCTAATTAGGTCCTTAGGGAGGTCTAGAGGTGATGTACTAGGGTTAGGGCACCTTAATTTAGGTTCCTAGGGTGTTAGAATTGGGTTTAGGGACCTAGAGATCCAAGATCAAGGCTTGAATTCCAAAATAGGAATTGGAGGACAGTATTAGACGTCTAATAAAGTTGTCAGACATCTTATAGTGAAAAATCAGAAGTCTAGACTTGCTGTCTGGACATCCAATTAGAGCCAGAAGGGTTTCTAGGTTCTATCTTGGGTATTCTACATAAATTGGACATCTGACCAAGTGTCTGGACGTCCAATAACATTACAAAAGTCGATTTTAGGTGTGCGGGAGTTGGCTAAGGGTTTTGGGCATCCTATAACTCATCTGGATGTCCAGATAGAGACTGGAATTAGGGTTTTGAGGCTTCCTAGAGTGGGGTGACCTAATCTAAGGGTGGTCTAAGGCTTGGGGAGGCTTCTAGGCTATCCTAAGGCTAGGATGGACCTAAGTTCTTCATAATTTACTACTTTATTCCTACTTAGATAGAATAGCATACCTCAACCCCTTACATTATTGTCTTCTACATCTTATTCTAGGTGTTCTGCTCTAGCTCTGCTGCAACTCTAATTATTCTTTATTCTTCAGATCCAGCTTTAGATCCAGCTTCAGATCTAGCTTCAGATCAGCTTATTACCTGCAATTGACATAATGCACCTAATAAGTACATTATAGCATTATTTTATGCATAGCTAAAAGAAAGCAATAAAGATGCAAATAATGCTTATGCATGCATGAATTACCCTAACTTATGCTAAGTCCTAGCCTAATTTACGTCAATTAAGACCTATGATTGCTACGCAATCACTTCCCACCAAGCATCTTAAGTGAACTTGCCTTGCTCTACTTGGGTTCCTAGGTTGACTCCCCCAACATGGCTGGTCAATTTTGTTGGCACAACCAGTTGGCTGTCTGGGTTTCTAGTAGTGCAGGCCTAGTTTCTTTGTTGCAGGATTGCTGCTTCTAGGCCTTAAGTTGGCCCATTCTTCGGTTCTTTAGTCATGTGTATACATCTGATTAACCTAAAATGTTTATTACTGCATGTTCTTAGTACCATATTAGCATCATACATTGTAAATATTTCATAACATGCATAATCATGCACTTAGGTCAAGTTGTATAAATTGTATAGTAATTGTCTCCTTTTATGGCCAAGGATAGGGAACTTGTTAATCAGGGCCTCGGATTGAAGATCCAATCATACAAATCTGATTAGGGCGATGATTGGAGTTCAACGACTCCAAGATCGTTCTGATCGGACATCCATAACACCAAAAAGAGACCGAGGAACCCTAAAGATCAAGGGCCAAGATGTTGTTAATCCTCACCTCAGACGACAAATCCGACAGTACTGATGGGTTCAGATAGATGGTCGTAGCCTAACGGCTCAAAAATCAATCCAATCCGGCAGTCGTAGCACAGTCTACAATACTCAGAAGATGGACGGCCAAGATGGTGCCACGTGGCACGATCTCAACCACCCAACCAACTCCAAGGACCCGCCTCCACTTCTCTTCTTCACCCACTCGACGAATCTCCACCATTGGATGCCCATCCAACGACCGCAAGAGCCGCGCACTCAATTCATCCGCGCGACAAAGAAGGGCACTCAGCGTAGTGGTTGAGTGCCCCTTCGTAAGCAAAGGGCATGTGTTTGAGCTGCACCAAGCACCTCAATTCAGACTAGTGCGGGCGCAATTGGGCCATCAGATCAAGATCGGGTTGTCGAGGGGAGGAGGTGTGGTGCACGGAGAATCATCGATCGCGTACACGTGCGATGACGCACATTTGCACGCCTCATTGCACGCGAGCTCCCAGCAGAGGAGTTTCGAAGGAGCAGGTGCATGCATTTTAAGTCGTTGGATCTCTTGATCGGACAGCTGGGAGCCTTTGAACATACGTGGGAGTTGAGGCAGCCGAAGGCGAGGAGGCGTGCGCGACACGCGCACGTCAGTCACATTCAGGCCTTTAGTGATGGATAAATCCATCACTAAAGGTCTTGAATTAATGTTTTTGAAATTAAAATGTCTAAAATGCCCCCATTCCTTGCAACTATAAAAGGAGACCCCTACCATACGAATTTCTCATCCCTTCCTTCTCCTCTCTCCCTCTCCAAAGCTTAAGAGAAGCTTGTCCCACACCTGGGATGCTCCTTAAGAGCTAAACCAAGTTTTCACTCCCATTCTGGAAGTGGATCCCGCGATGACGATGACGTGCTGCCTCATTCCCATTCTTCCGACTTTGTCCTCCTCCTTCCTGCCTCGTCCTCCATCTTCCAGGCGTCACCTCCGTCTGGCTCGTCCTCCAAGCATTCGTCGAGGAGGATAACTTCTCTCTCCTTTCTTTTATTGCTTTTTAGAGTAGATTTTCTTACTTTCTAGTTATAACAATTTCTCGCTTTCTAGTGTAATCATTTCCCACTTTCTTAGTTGTAAAACATTATTCAAATATCAAATGATTGTTCTTTCTCTCTCTCTCTCTTTTATTGTTTATATTGCTTCCATTGTGATTATTTCACCTTTTAAACAAAAATACAAAAAAAAATATGACTGCGGATTTTGAGATCGACGTAGCCTCCCTATGTTCGACTTGGAACTTCTTTACGAATTTTTTAGTATAAATTTTATCTATTTAACTAATTTCTTCGCAACTCGAACTACGATGGGTTTTCGAATCCAACTGTGAGGGCGTAGTTTTCTACCTTCAACATTTTGGCACCGTTGCCAGGGAGGCAATGATTTTTCGATCTTCTTTTTGCATTTCACGCACTTTACTATTTTCTAACTTGCTTTATCTCTTGTCTATTGTTTTGCAGATATCTCGATCAGGGTATCATCAAGCGGTAGATCGAAGTAAAGTGCAATTGAAGACGATTGTAAGTGCTGCCCATTCTTCCGCCTCCATAGATTTCATTTCACCACATTAATTCAAACTCCAATTAACCTAGGTGTTTGCATAAATCCTAGGATAAGTTTGGTTGCTTGGATTTCCACCCACATTCATTTCACTCTCGCATATAAAAAAATAAAAAAGATATTTTTGTGGGGTAATTCAACATACACACAACATACACCTATATTCAAGGCACATAACCTAATTGATTCTTATCTACTCAACTGGATTCTGATATGTGGAACCGGTACACAAAAATCAACACATAAAAGAGTAGAAATCAGTCTAGGTTAATCATTTTGTGTGCCTAACTCAGTGGTGCAATTATGGCCAATTGTTTGAGTTGTTTGGGTCGCACCACTCAACATAAAATCAACTCACCAAGTAGCTTCCTCTTAGGATTTTCAATTTAGGTTCATACCAGGCACTCCACTTTATTTTTTATTTCAAAAGGAAAGTGATCTTCATCCGTGCTTGAAAACCTGGTTTGCCTTAAACATGATTGAATTAAACCTAATTCTAAACCCTAAAAGCTACTTAAGTGAGATTTGAACCCTAAAATCTACTCATCACAAATAATCTTGCTTGAAAACCTTAGTTGTGCACGCACTCACACATACTCAATTGATCATTAAGGGCACAACCCATTTTAAGGGCCCACCACATTCCGTAAGCACTACAATCCCAGGCCTAAATAAAATCAAGTAGATGTTAGCCTTAAGGATTGATTCGCTCTTTGGGGTATAGTATGAGATTATTTATGATTAACCTGCTTGTATTAATCAATTTGATGTCTAGCTAGGGGAGTTGCGTCAAATGATCGCGGCTGGGGGGTACACTAGGAACCAGAGGCACAAGCCGAAGGAAGAACCTTCTCCCCAATCCCTCCTTCTAACTGGTTGGATTGAGTAGATGCAAGTAGACTAAATCGTCTATAATCTTAAGGCAGGTTCTGAGAGTTTGTAGATCCTTAGGCTACCCCACTTAAGGATAAGCTGGTTTTGTTGTGCTGTAGGGTTCTTATCCCTAGTCCTTCCGACCGTTTCCTAGTTTATGTTGGGAAGAAGGTCATTGAATCCCTGATTGGAAGGACCACTAGAGTATTCTAGGAGGCGTAGATTGGATTTTGGCCAAATTGATCCCATGGCCGATCAACAGCCTCCTCTACCTCAGGATCCACAGGAGGTATTTCAAAGGTAGCTGGAACAAATGCAGAGAATGCAAGAATGGTTTCAAGGAATGCAAGGCGCTCAACCCTTAAAAGATTTTGATGATCCTTCAAATTACGGGGAATGTCCCGACTTCCAAATTCCTACTGGAGACATAGAAATCAAGCCCCAGGTGTTAAGCCTGATCAAACATTTCCATGGGCTTAGCTCTGAAGATCTGTTTCAACACTTAGATGACTTGATCAGTTTGGTCCAGACCACCAAGGCATGAAACGTGAATGAGGAGCAAATGATCATGAGGTTCTTCCCCCATTCTCTTAGGGATAAAGCCACTCATTGGTACAGGACTATAGGAAGACCAATTGCAACTTGGAATGAGTTGAAATTGGCCTTCCTGAAGAAATTCTTCCCTGTCGGACGTACCAATGCTTTGAGACGGGAAATTAGTACCTTCACCCAGCGGCCGAGGGAGCAGTTTCATGTTTCCTGGGAGAGAATCCTGGACTTATTGTGGAGGTGTCCACACCACGAGGTGCCGAAATGGCAACTCGTGCAGATCTTCTACCACGAGTTGACTGAGCAACTCAGAAATCACGTGGGCGCTTCTTGCGGAGGCAATTTCCTCAACAAAGACGCAGATAGTGGGCATGATTTGTTTGAGGAGATGAGCGAGAATTCGATCAATCATGCCTCCATGGATACTTTTAACCGGTCCCAGCAACCCAGATCGAATGTTAATGAAGTCCACGACTCTCATTCATTCGATATGGAATTGATTTGTAATAAACTTGATAAGGTGGACTTGGTTGCTAAGAGAATGGAGGAGTGGATGGATGGAAACTCAATGAACTCTTGATCCACTTAATCACAGAATTCAGGATTCCATTCATCGCGAGCTCCTTCTAGACGGGAGTTCGTGAATCAACTTGATGCGGCTCAACTTGCGAGTCAGCAATATTCAGAACCCCACAAGTTCCAAACTGGGGCCTTTGATCCCAGTTTCTCAGATCCCTCCCTTTCTTTCTCTCCATCCTCACCCTATTAGGATGTTTATGTTGTATAGGAGAATGTTAGGTCCAACCCTTACTCCAATGCTTATAATCCAGGTTAGAGGAACCACCCTAACTTCTCCTGGAAAAACCCAAGGCAGTAGACCTAATTCCAACCCAACAACTATGCTCCGCAAAGACCAATGGGTCAGGGTCATGTTTAAAATCAGCTGCCCCCGAATTAGGTCAATCAGCCAGCTTGGAATGCCCGTCAACCTGTAGGGCAGACTGATTTGAACCGAGAAATGATAGAGATGCAAGGATTTATGCTCCAACTCATGCAGCAAATGAAAACCTTACTGGACAACTTGCAAAACGGGTTCATTACTAATTCTCATCAACCCGGATCTCTACCATCTCAACCCGTACCCAACCCACATAATATCCAAAATCTAGGCAATCAAGCCCATGGGTATGGGAATCAGAGGGACCCACACACACATGCTCAGGTGGTTGAGCAGGGTCCTTCCTCTTCTTCATCTTCCTCAAATCAATGATTCTTGGCTAATGAAGCCCCTCCAATCTTTCCTAACCCTCCCCAAGACCCAAACCCATATGCATCTGCTAATTTTGTTACCTTGAGGAGTGGTAAAAAAACTCAGGATCCACAACCACACTGTTCTGATTTACCGAATCCTGAAGAGCCTGAGGAAAGAAAGGAGAACTCTGGAGAAGAAATCAAGGTTCAGGAACCTGATTCCAAAGATCCGACTCATGTTCCTTTTCATGAGGCCTTGATTAGATCAAGGAAGAAGAAGTCTGTTGATAGTAATGAGGAGCTTCTGAATATTTTCAAGAATGTTGAGATCAATATCCTGCTCCTCGACACTATCAAACATATACCAGCTTACGCAAAATTTTTAAAGGATTTATGTGCACAGAAGCGTAAGTCGAGAGAATATGTTCCAAGGAAGGTGGTACTCTCCGAGAAGGCTAGTTCTGTTATCCTGCACCACCTCTCTTAGAAAAAGAGAGATCTAGGTGCTCTTTTGATTTCTTGTGTCATCGGAGATTACACCTTTGATAGAGCACTGCTGGATCTCGATGTATCCATTAGCCTAATTCCGACTTCTCTTTACGAAATGTTTGGATTAGGTGAACTTCGGCCTACTTCAGTAATGATGTAGTTAGTAGACCATTCGGTCACAAATCCGTGAGGCGTTATTGAAGATGTAATTGTTAAGGTTAAGGATTTCTATTTTCCTGTAAATTTCCTTGTCCTTGACATGGATGTATCTGAAAATCTGAGGAACACGCCCATAATTCTGGGGCATCCATTCCTGACTACCACCAAGGCCAACATTAATTGTGAGAGTGATAGCATGGAAATCACCTTTGGGGATCAAAGAATGAAATTGGATATTTTTAAGGTGATTAACAAATTTGAGGATTGTGGATTTATTGAAGAACTTGAGGACGATAACATGATTATTGAAACTTGTATGGTGGTTTCTACATTTGAAAGTTCCTCCTATGATGTTGGTTTGGACCTGCTACCCTCTATGGCAGACCCACTACCTTCTGAAGAGGTTATTGATTTTGTTCACTCTTAACCTCTTCCTTTTGATGAGTCTTCATCAGCATCCTCCTTACCTTCAATCATTAACCCACCCCAGCTTGAACTGAAACCATTGCCTGAGAATCTGAAATATCAATTTTTAGGACCACATAAGACGCTCCCTGTGATTATCAATGCTAAATTAACAAAGGACTAGGAGATTAAACTGATTAAGGTCCTAAAGGAACACAAGGAGGCAATTGGTTAGACCATTCATGACCTTAGGGGGATCGAGCCATCTTATTGCAATCACAGAATATTTTTGGAAGATGGATCTTGCCCTTCTTGCCGATGCAGAGGTGATTAAACTCGAATATGCAAGAAGTGGTCAAGAAGGAGATTATCAAGTGACTCGATGCGGTAATCATTTATCCAATCTCTGATAGTCCTTGGGTAAGTCCCATGCAAATTGTTCCCAAGAAAGCTGAGATTACCATTGTGACTAACGAGAAAGGAGAATCTATAACAACTCATTCAGCTTCCTCTTGGAGAGTTTGTATTAATTACAGGAAGCTGAGCACAGTCATGAAAAAGGATCATTTCCCTTTGCCTTTTATTGATCAAATCCTTGAAAGACTAGCCAGGTAGAAGTACTTCTGTTTTCTTGATGGCTACTTGGGATAAAACCAAGTCCCTATTCATCTCGAGGGTCAGGAAAAAATGACTTTCACGTGTCCCTACAGAACCTTTGCTTTCCGTAGGATGCCATTCGGCTTATGCAATGCACCTGGGACTTTTCAAAGGTGTATGCTGGAGATATTCTCTGAAATGGTGGGAGAGTTTATGGAAGTCTTCATGATCGATTTCTCTATTTTTGGAGAATCGTTTGACTCTTGTCTAGTTAATCTTGAAATGATCCTTAAACGATGCATCAAAACAAGACTGGTCCTTAGCTAGGAGAAGAGTCATTTCATGACACAAGAAGGCATCATCTTGGGTCATGTAATCTCTGAACGGGGAATTGAAGTGGACAAAGCTAAGGTTGATGCTATCACTAAACTTTCCCCTCCCACATCTGTCAAACAAATTCTATCATTTCTTGGTCATGTGGGATTCTACAAGAGATTCATCAAGGACATTTCGAAGGTTGCATGTCCTTTGAGTAATCTTCTCACCAAAGAAATGACGTTTGATTTCGACGAATCTTCCCTTAAAGCATTTGATTTTCTTAAAACGGCAGTCACTTGTGCTCCGATGTTGCAACCACCATTGAGATCATGATCGACGCTTCTGATTACGTGGTCGAGGCTGTTTTGGGTCAGAAGATTGATAGGAAGCCCTCTATCATCTACTACACTGGTGAAACTTTGGATGAGGCCTAGAGGAACTATACTGTTACTGAGAAGGAATTACTAGCTGTAGTATTTGCTTTGGAGAAATTTAGGGCTTATCTCCTAGGGTCATACGTCATCATTTATACTGACCACTTGGCCTTGAGACATCTCTTAGCCAAAAAGGATGCCAAACCTTGGCTTATTCGATGGATTCTTCTGTTTCAAGAATTTGATCTTGCAATCAAGGATAAATCCGAGGTACAGAATGTTGTGGCGGACCATCTGTCGAGACTTCTGAGTGATTCTTCTTGTCTTGACATTCCGATTGCTGATACTTTTCTGGACAAGACCATCCTTACAGTTTCAGGTGTCCAAACCTCGTGGTTTGCTAACATCGTTAATTATTTGGTAGTTGGTCAAATCCCTTAGGATTGGATCAAGCAACAATGGGGTAGACTCAAATCTGAGGCCAAATATTACTTCTGGGAGGACCCTAAACTGTACCGCATCGGCTCTGATCAATTTATTCATCGATGCATTCTAGAGAACGAATTCAAGAGTATACTCGAGTTCTGTCATGCATCTGCGTGCGGTGGACATTTCTTCGAGAAAAATATAGCTGCAAAAATTCTACAATCTGGATTTATTGGCCATCTTTATTCAAGAATGCTCAGGATTTCTCAAGGTAGTGTTCCCGATGCCAGTCATTTGGGAGCATAACTAAGAGAGATATGATGCCTCTAAACCCAATTCCTCTTGTCGAAATCTTCGACGTTTGGGGCATCGATTTCATGGGACCCTTCCTCCCTTCATTTGGACACTAGTACATTCTCATCGCTGTTGATTACGTGTCCAAGTGGATCGAAGCTATTCCCACCCAAACCAATGACCACAAGGTGGTCATCGATTTTGTCAAGAAGATCATCTTCAGTCGGTTTGGGATTCCAAAGGCCATCATCGGCGATGGTGGCACTCATTTCGCTAATGCCCAGTTCTGTAATTTGCTGGCAAAATATGGGGTTAATCACAGAATCTCCACACCTTACCATCCCTAGACGAATGGACAGGACAAGATCTCCAATCGAGAGATCAAGAATATTCTGTAGAAAATAATTAGGCCTGTTCGCAATGACTAGACTGAAAAGCTTGAGGACGCTCTTTGGGCCTACTGTACGGCATATAAAATGCCCATCGGCATGGCTCCGTTTCATTTGGTGTATGGAAAGGTGTGCCATTTACCTGTATAAATTGAACATAGGGCATTCTGGGCAATCAAGATCTGAGTTTAGCTGGGAAGACTAGGAAACTCCAACTATCTGAGATGGAGCTTAGAAATGACATGTACGAGAATGCCAAGATCTACAAGGCTCGGACCAAAGCTCTTCATGACCAATTGATTTCCCACAAGAGCTTTGAGTAGAACCAGAAGGTTTAGCTCTTCGATTCTCGACCTAAGCTCTTTCCCGGCAAACTTAGGTTGAAATGGAATGACTTGTTCATTATCAATCAAATATTTCCAAACACGACTGTTCAGATCTTTGACCCAAAGATGGGTAATTCATTCAAAGTCAATAGTCAATGTCTGAAGACCGTACTATTCCATAACCCATCTCAGACACGGTTGCTCTAGCTATGTTGTGACTTCTTTGGATGGACTACGCCTAGCTAATGGCATTAAACTCAACAGTTGTTCTGACTTAGACCTGACCTGAGCTTCATATTCAGGTGATATCTTCTACATTCTACCCTTCCTTTCATGTCTTTTATTCTCAATGCGGACATTGCATTAGCTAGGCATGGGGGGGTGGATTCATTTCTGAATCATTTTGTTATCTTTGTGGAATTCTTGTAAATTCTACTTATTTTCTTATATATACATAAAAGAAAATTGAATTAGGAAGGAATATTTGGATATTAGGAACTTTCAATCTTAGGAAATATTACAGTAGGATCTGAACACTAAGACCCTTTAGGTCTTTGGGCTTAATTAGCTCGGGTATCCACTAAAATGTGGATTTGTTTATCGAGTCCTCGCCATCCTGAATTCTATTTGAATTTGATTAAATAAGTTTGGGTGATAAGTACACGACTTATCAACCCGCCCTCTAATTTGAGGGAACTTTAAGTCTACGCATCTACACACTATTCGTCATTGACTCATTGTTCAGCGGTCTTAATGGAAATTGGGTAGCTAATGAACCTTCTAGGGTGATATGGCTGGCAAGTTATCGTAGGTAACAGTCCATAGGTAGGTTGTCCAGAGCCTAGTCACTGGACCACTCTCTTCTTGCTGCCTTTAGGTAAATCTTAGACCAGGGAAGCCACCTACTTAAAAGGAAAAAGAAAGTTCAAAAAGAAAAGAAAAAGAAAAAGAAAAGGAGAAAAGAAATAAAAAAATAAAAGAAATAAGCCACACTTCGCCACACGAGTGTGGCTGGCAAGTTGTCGGTGGTAACAGCTCATTGACCGGTTGTCCAGATCCCAGCTCAATAAATGCACTAAAAATTATAAAACACTTAGGAAGAAGTGGAGAAGTAGAATAAGCCGGGGAGATATACACTAGATTTACCCTTGTGTTGACCCCATAAAAAGTAAAAGTAAGGAGAAAGCTACCGGTCGTATAAATACACCTTTAGGTAGATTTCTTTCTAAGGTCACCTAGGGGCATAAAAACCCGAAGTCCGTTATGATTGTCGATCAATGAGTCTATCACATTCACAAAAAGATGGTTAGAACTTAGGGTTCTCATCAAATCTTGGGTGGGTTGAGTGGCCATAGAAAGCCACTGAGTAACCCTAAACTCAAAAATCCAAAAAAAATTAGAAGAAAAGAAAAAGAAAAAAAGAGATCTTTCTTTGAATAAGGCGAGGGCTTGATGTGGTCTATATTTTGGCAGATACCTAGGTACTGTTGTGTCTTTGAAAGTTCAGGTCCTAAGTAATAATTTTTTAATGTTGAAAATGATTTGTGCCCTAGTAATCCAACCTAATTCTTTTATAAATGGCATGTTTTTGCTAGGGACTAGCAAAAGATAGGTATGGGGATGTGATGTGCATACATCTAATTAACCTAAAATATATATTAATGCATGTTCTTAGTACCATATTAGCATCATACATTGTAAATATTACATAACATGCATAATCATGCATTTAGGTTAAGTTGTATAAATTGTATAGTAATTGTCTCTTTTTATGGCCAGGGACAAGGCAACTTGTTAATCGGGGCCTCGGATCAAAGATCCAACCGTACGAATCTGATTAGAGCGACGATTGGAGTTTAATGACTCCAAGATCGCCTTGATCAGACATCCATAGCACTAGAAAGAGATCAAGGAACACTAAAGATCAAGGGCCAAGATGGTGTTAATCCGCACCTTAGACGATAAATTTAACACACGGATGGGTTCGGATCGATGGTCATAGCCTAACGGTGCGAAAATTGATCCAATCTAACACCTGTAGCACTGTCTACAATACTCAAAAGATGGACGACCAAGATGGCTTCATGTGGCACCATCTCAGCCGCCCAATAGGCCCCAAGGACCTGCCTCCACTTATCTTCTTCACCAGCTCGACGAATCTGCACCGTTGGATGCCCATCCAACAGTCGCAAGAGTCGCGCACTTAATTCATCCAGGTGACAAAGAAGGGTGCTTAGCGCGGTGGTCAAGCACCCCTTCGTGACAAAGAAGGGTGCTTAGCGCGGTGGTCAAGCACCCCTTCATGAGCGAAGGGCGTGCGTTTGAGCCTCGCCAAGCACCTTAATTCATATGGGTGCGGGCGCATTTGGGCTGTCAAATCAAGATCGGGCGGCTGAGGGGAGGAGGCATAGCGCGCGGAGAATTGCTGATCGTGTACATGTGCGATGATGCGTGTTTGCACGCCTCATCGCATGTGGGCTTAGGTAGAGGAGTTTTGAAGGAGCAGGTGCACACTTTTTAAGCCATCCAATCTCTTGATCAGACAGCTGGGAGCCTTTGAACATGCACAGGCATTGAGGCAGCCGAAGGTGAGGAGGAGCGTGCGGCACGCGTACGTCAGCCATGTTCAAACCTTTAGTGACGGATAAATCCGTCACTAAAGATCCTGAATTAATTTTTTTAAATTAAAATGTCCAAAATGCCCCCACTCCTTGCTACTATAAAAGGAGACCCCTACCCTATAATTGCTCATCCCTTCCTTCTCCTCTCTCCTTCTCCAAAGCTTAAGAGAAGCTTGTCCCACACCTGGGATCTCCTCAAGAGCTAAAAGCAAGTTTTCGCCCCCATTCCAATAGTGGATCTTGCGACGACGACGATGTGCTGCCTCATTCCCATTCTTCTGACGTCGTCCTGCTTCTTCCTGTCTCGTCCTCCATCTTCCAGGTGTCGCCTCCATCCAGCTTGTCCTCCAAGCATTCGTCGAGGTGGATAACTTCTCTCTCCTTTCTTTTATCACTTTCTAGAGTAGAATTTCTTACTTTCTAGTTATAACAATTTCCCGCCTTTTAGTGTAATCATTTCACACTTTCTTAGTTGTAAAACATTATTCAAATATCAAGCGATTGTTCTTTCTCTCTCTCTCTCTTTATTATTTATATTGCTTCCATTGTGATTATTTCGCATTTTAAACAAAAATACAAAAATCAAATATAACTGCGGATTTTGAGATCGACGTAGCCTCCCTGTGTTCGACCAGGAACTTCTTTATGGATTTTTCGATATAAATTTTATCTGTTAAACGGATTTCTTTGCGACTCGAACTACAATGAACGGGTTTTCGAATCCAACTTTCAACGCGTAGTTTTCCGCCTTCAACACTTAGGCTCGTTGGGATTATAGTTTGGGCCTTACTTTTCTCCCCTCATTAATTGTTCCCACTCTCGTACTATGGTTGTGTGGGCTGCGAGCATAACCCCCTTGCCCCAAGAAACTACCTTCTGGTGAGTCGAGTGGATGATGCTTCAAGATAGGCATGTTGCGGTCCACCTCTTCGAGGGTATCAAGGTTCTTTCCTTGGAGGTTTACCTACTTGGGCACTCATGTGGTGCTTTAGGAGTCTTGCTCCAATTTGAACTTAGTGGTCTATACTATCCATACTTCAGCTAGTGTATTATGCCATGGCTAGGCGATCTATCTGCTTGTGTACTAGGGTGAATGGAGACCATCCATCAATTCATGCCATCAGCACGTGGTAGCAGGGTAGGTGGTGTCATCTCATCATTTTGTATTCTCGAGGGTTAGTATGGGGTGCCTGTGGCAACCCCATTTGGCTAGTTGTTGAGCATGTTCCATTGCATTAAATGTTGATGGGGCAGTTTAGGGTTGTAAAGTCAATGCCTCTTCACCTTCCACCCGTGGTTATAAATAGGGTTAAGTGAGTGCAATAAATGAGTTTCAATTGTCGTTGAAGCAGTTGTGCTATTGGTGTTACATTCTTTGCCTTAATCTAAGTGAACACCTTCTAACCAGATTTAAAAATGTTGTCAATTGGTCAAGGTGAGAACCCCTCCTCATCTTGGCAAGTGAGTGATGAAGCTATTGCGCTATACAATTTTCCTTCTTCAATCTGTAGTGAGGAGGAAATAGGGAAATTTCTTAAGGTTTATAACTGAAGGTGAGGCATATTGTAGTGGGGGACCAACTAAGGCTATTTTCACCCAGCTAGTTGATATGCAAATTCTCAACACAGTTAATTAAGTTTATTAGTCTTAATTAATCACGCTAAAAATGATTCTTAAGTTATCTTAATTAATTTGTTATTAATTATAGTATAGGGTGCAAGATAACCTAACATTTAGAAATTTTACTTTTAACTAGTTGAGTCCAGGTCATTCACTTGGAGGCTTAATTACACTAATCAATCATCATTTTATTCTAAGTTAACCTTTACTATTAACTACTTAATTTAATTACTGCTTTACATAACTTACCTACTATGTAACTACTACTTAACTAAATAGTTTACATTACTATACTATAGAGTTTTACACTAATATTTACTTTAATTAAACTAATTACACAATTAATGGCTTAATCAACTAATATTTACCAAATATGTTAACCACATAAATAATTGCATAAGAATTGAACATTAAAACATGGCAATCATTCCATATGTGCAAAAAGAAATGATTTTATAATTAAAACAAAAAGAAAAATTACATCAAAAAGAGTACAATCTAGGCATAAAAATGATTTAAAGACTTAAGCACATATGTCTCTTCAGCCTTTATAAACAACCTACACTTAACCAAATTTGGAGCCCTTTGTTCTTTTAACACTTAGCAAAAATTTGTTAACTAGTGGAGCCACGATTCCAAGGATCACCAGTCACTAGGGTCGGATGGTACCATTACTAGGCGGGCCCCAGTTTATTATTTAGGTTTATTTTGTGTAGATTTAGGCCCATCTAGGCCAACAACATAGCTCACTGGGCTCCCAACCCACACACATGCCCACAGGCACACACATGCATGCACACACACACCTATATGTTCAGATAATTTGTGCCCTATGCTGACGACCAGTCGAGTATATGGCATAGTTCCTTTAATAAATGTGCGTTGCTCCACCACTTTCCAAGGTGGGACTATCCAAGGCTACTCTCCTTCATGTGCTGTAGTGCTCTAGGTTTGAACTTCAAACATCGATTTCTTGTACCACATAGCTCCAAATCCTTCAAGTAAGAGCTCGATCGAAAGCTCTTAGAATCTACTTTCAATTGCTAAAGTCAATTTGATCTTTGGATCAGATTTGATCCATGAAATTAGGTCCCAAAGATGGCCTAATTACCCGTGTTTTGTGCTTTGTCCATCTACTGCTTTCCAGTAGTAAGTGAAATAGGTCATAAGACCTATTAATTTAGTCAATCTGCTCAACTGAGAGTCCAGATGTATTCTAAGGATCATTCAACATGGATGGAGAGGAATTGGTGATTAAGGCAAAAGTGAGAAGCTTCAAAGCTTCTCAACTCTCATTCTAAAGAGCAAAACTCTAATTTTATAGTTAAAACAACCTAATAGACAGGTATAAGCATCAACTATCAATCTAGATCGATTCAAGAGATGAAATGGAATTGATCTGGTCAGAATTTGTCTTAGAATTTCACCAAAACAACACAAAAAACCTATGGGATCCAGTTTGAACCAAAACTGTATAGGATAAGGAATTAACTCTAAAACTCAATAATACTCACTCAATTCAATTCTAAGTGAGTCAACATCAACGCAAGAACTCAAATCAATCCATAAATCCAAGTTTTAAATCCCAAAACCTCAAAAACACCTCTCAGTTGACTTCTAAAACCTAAGAGTTGACTTTGCAAAATATTGAAATTTAGACAAATGAATCACTTAGGTGGACTAAATTCGACCTTAGGAATCTGTTGCACACATCAAATCTGAGTTTAAATCAGTCTAAGAGTGATTTCAAGTACTTCCGCTTGAGTCCAAAGATAGGTTTGGTTGATGATGTAGACACATCCATTTAAGTTAAAATGCCTATTTATGCATGTCTCTAGGCTTATATATGCATTCTATATTATAAATATTGCATAGCATGCATCATTCTACATTTAGAGTAGTTTATGTATAGTTTAGGTTAATTGTGTCCTTCTATAACCAGGATAGAAGGAGATTTAATTCGGAGCCTTGGATTGACGATCCTACTGTACGAATTTGATCAGGACGACGATCGGAGTCCAATGCCTCCAAAATGTCCTTGATCGGAGCCCCGTAGCACCATATGCAGTGTGAGGAAAATCAACAGCTGAGGGACTAGGTGATTCAATTTGGAGCTTCAAATGACAAATCCAACCACACGGATGGATTTAGGTCGATGATCATAGCCCAACGGTGCGAAAATCGACTTAATCCGACCTCTGTAGCAGCCCCTACAAAGGAAAGAAGATGGACGACCCAGATCGTGCCACGTGGTGCAACCTAGGTTGCCCATGCACACACACGCCACTGCACATGCACAGCAGTGCGGGCACATGCATGTGCGGAGGTATGCATGCGTAGCAGTGCAGCAGGTGCACATGGGCGCGCGCTGAGGTAGCGGCAGCGACAGCGTGCATGGGCGCATAGCGTAGTGTGAGGCGTGGTCGTGTAGCGCGTGGAGGCACACTCTACGTGTGCCAATGCAACGATAGCGTGGGTGCAAGGCTGTCTTCAGTGACGTTTGCGGCGGATCTTTAGTGACTTTTATGCCCGTCACTAAACATCCTGTATACGAAATTTATCCTTTCCTCCACTATAAAAGGACCCCTACCCCTCCCATTCTTCTTCATCTTCTCCTTTCTTCTCCTCACCACCTCCAAGGCTCTAGAGAGAGCTTCTCCCAAGGCCAAGATGCTCATCTAGAGTAGAAATCAAACATTTTCCCACCTCTCATCACCATTCGTGGAGCATCCCGTAGCCATCTTCTCACCTACTTCGGGAAGTAGATCCTCACTGTGACGTCGTCCTGCCTCACCCTCCATCCTCATTTGTTCCACTCACCACCTTCCTCCAGGCGACATCAGAGCGAGTCATCCTCTAAGCGACCGTCGAGGGGGATTCTCTCACCTATATCTATCTTTACTACTTTCTAGTGTAGTTTTTTCCACTTTCATAGTTGTAGAAACATTTGATCAAGCAATATATGATTGTTCTTCTCTCTCTATATATACATTATTTTTGTAAGTAGATTAGTTACACAAGTTTGCATTGACCTAATCTCTTGCTTGATAAAAATACGAAAAAAATTAAAAAGATAAAAATGAAAAAAACAAATAAAAAGAAAAACATGGATTTTTCAAACCAAACGTTCGCCTCCCTGTGTTTGACCCAAGACTCACCTTGAGTTTTGGTTATAAATTTTATCTGATTGACGGATTTTCTCGCGAATTAAACTATGATGACAGGTTTTCCAAACCTGAACCCTTTACAGGATGAGATCTACTGCATCAATTGACCGACCAATCTAGTGTTTCTCAGACCTTTCTAAGGACATGATTAAATTTCCTTGGTCCTACTAAAGCTTCCTGACCTAGAATAGGTCTTTGAAACCTAATGGATAGGCTTCCTCAACTTTGCCAGAGCTGAGGAAGACAATATTGATATGGAAGATTAAATCAATAAAACATAGATTCAAGGAATGGAAATTGATCATAAGATCATCTAGAAGTGATTTGGAGCTTTATATAAAGTTCCAAGTGCTGTAGGTCTAGTTTGATCTCGTCGGAGCTCCTGTGAAAGTTGATTCTCAGGCCTGGAGATCAAATCTCCATGGATTTGCTCAAGAAAGGTCTTAAAAGATTCTTGAGGTCACAAGGAACCTCAGGAACACATCTATTAATTCAATTGATTGATAGGATAAAGATCTAACGAGAAATACATCAAAGAATCATCCTTAATTCACATGAACTCAGGGAAATAAATCTCACTCAATTGAGTGAGGGAAAAGGTTTAGGAGAGTGAGGTGATGCTCTGTGTGTGACCCATTAGGTGATAGAACTCCTCTGAGTTTTCCATTGACAGCAAGCTTAGAGGTTGAAGATGAAGTTAGGCATTTTTATTCTAGGTGGTAATTGACTCAATTATAAAGTGGATCAAGGCCCTAATGATGTAAGGAAGTGATGAAGAGCCCCAATTGGATGTGAAATAGACTTGAGACCTTCGCCATAGATAGTAGAGTTCTCAGGTGCATGTGTAGTGGATTAGGTAGATAAGGTGCTAATTAAAGAATTAGAAGGTGGAATGAAGTCATGGTGTGGTAGAGAAGGTGATTACGTGAGTGAATAGATGACTTGAAGTCTTGTGAGGCTAGATTTGGCTTCACTGGAGACGAACAAGAAGATGAGAACTATCTTCTAAAACTACTATAATTGACTATCTAACTACTCTAAAGTAATCCAGACTAAAAACTAACGTTAATCTACGTTTTACCTGGAAGAATAGGGGTAGAGGATCTCCATCGAGGTTTGTCGAAGGAAGAAGTCAGAAGCTTGAAGAAGAAGGCACTACCGTGAGAAAGGAAGGCGTTGAGATTGAGGAGATGATGCTCTTAAGCCTTGTCATGGCTACTGGAGAGGAAGATGAGGTAAGAGAGATGAGAGTCTTCACTAGAGTTGCTCCGAAAGGGGGGTGAGAGGTCATTGGAGGCTTAGGAAGAATATCCTATCATTGGCTCCATTGGGGAAGAAGGGTAGGGAGCCGACCCTTGTGATCGGAGGCGTAGGGGGGTATTTATAGGTGGTGGCGGAGGTAGAGGTTAAGGTATCTGAATGTGAACACATCCAGATGCAAGGGAATGGGAGTCTTTGTCTCCAATGACGATGGAATCACTATGCTGGAGTTTGTTAGGTTTAAGGGGATCTAGACCGTAGGATGAAAAGAGGAGAGTGAGCATAAGGATGGCAACTGATGAGCCCATATTTGTGGGCTATTTATGTATTTTAATGTCTAGACATTAAGCTAACATGAACATTTATATAGCATACATTAACATGTAAATAGGATAACATAAATCTCATGCATTTCATGCATTACATGCATTGATAATATCATTTAGAATTTATTTAGAATATCATGCATTGAAATAGGTTGCATTACATTTAGTGTTTTGGATTTAACATAGAAGTTAAGCATTTTCACATAAATAACCCCTTATTTCTTTTCTTTATTTTATTTGTTTTCCTCTCCAACGGCTGCCAGTATCGCATGCAGAAGAGTCACACATGCCCCACGATGTCTTCGTTTCACCTCTCCTTCAGCGAACGTCTGCCGGTGTGTCTTCTCCAATAGCATAAAAGAAAGGCAACCGCACCATCAGAAGGGAGGCCACCACCATTCTGACCCACCACTGCACAGAGCCTAGAGCTTCTTCATTCCACACCACCAACCTCCCACCACGAGCACAAGACCACTCCACCACGGGCAGGTAGGGTGACAGACTGTTGCGCCATCAGTGGCTTGTACAACTCACTGTGAGCCTATGCCTAGAGGCCACGCAACCACTGCCAGAAACCACCTTCAGTGATTTGCCCCTGCACAAAACACATCACCATCTCCTCCACTTCAATGCCAGTAGCAGCAACTGCAACATTCACCGCGTGCCACACCCGCAGCAGGCAGCAGGCACTTGCCCAGCCGTATGTCCCCGCGCAGCGCCTCCAGCGTGCTGCCTACAGTGTACAGCTCCAGTAGTTGCAACGCCCTCACACCTCCGCCAATGCGCCACTCCCATGCATGCCCTCACCGACCCGTGCAGCGGCCTCCAGCAACCGTGTGTCCCAGCGTAGTGCCTGCGCCATACCCCATGCGCTTGTGCGTGACCACGTGTGCCCGTGAGGCCACACGCAAGCAGCACCCTCGCTGCACGGCCTGAACGCCTCCAGCTGCTTCAACAACCGACGGAAACCACCCTTCGCAAGAGCTCTGTCCAGCTGGCTCTAGCCATCTCGCAACCCACCGTCGCGAAGCCCTCGCTTCGGCCAACCTAATCTCAGAAGGGCTCCTCTAACGAACCTCTCTCCCATGTGTGAGGAGGAGAGAGGTAGAAACCTCTGTTTTTGGTTGAATTAGTATTTACATTTCATGCCATTGCCGGAAAAAGGTATTTCGTTTATTGTTATTTTATTATGGTGAAATTGTGGCTTTATGCTTATTCTTCTAGAGAATTGTTAAGTCTTATTGATTCATCTCTACATGCATTACATTTAATTTTGAATTACGTTTTAGTATGCATGCAACTGAAAAGTACATGGCATACCCTTGCACATGGATAATTTTCTTACGTGAAAATTACGCAACAACCCTTAACTTCTCCATAAATTTAAGGTATACATTCAGAGCTACGTAGGCATTGTTTGATTTGACGAATTTTTCAGCGAACTTGATTTCTACCTAATTTCGAGTTTAAATTGGCCATTGCCTCCCTGTGGACATGAAATGCTCTCCTGTGAGTGGTTTAATTTTAATTCTAATTGTTTTGATTAGTCATTTTTCCACCACTTAGAAATACAACGATAAATCTTCTTAATCATCATTTTTGAAAGTGAAAACCGACTCGTCAAATGGTGCCATTTCCAGGGAAGTAATAGGCTTGTTAAACTTGCATTTATCTATTTATTTGTTCACATTTTAATTGAGGCATATTTAACCTATTTTATCTAATTTGGTGTGAGGTATGCATATTACACACAAGTTGTCGCATCGGCCTCAACAACACTGTGGTGGACATTATTTCCACTACTTGGAGGAGGAACTAAGCTTCGCATCTTGGTGGATCTTGCGCCCACCTCTGAGATCATTACAGGAGCTTGTGGGCCTTGACCCACACGCATAGAAACGCATGGAGGACCATCTAGGAGGATCTTCCTCTTAGACTTTTGATTCAGCATTTAAAGTAGACTCTTTAGGTTTAGTTTAGTTGTTTATTTTCTTGCCCTTGTATTCTGGGGTACATTTTTAGGGGTTTGTTCCCCAATTTTATTTTAGACCCGTGTTGGGTAATTTTTAGGAGTTTGTTCCCATTTCTTTATACTTATTTTTTTTCTTTTATGGATTGATTTTATTTTTCTTGATTGTCATAAGTAGTTTAAAAATAAATAAATAAACAAAACACGAGCTGCCTACCTCTAGGACGAACCATTTAGGTTTGCATGAGCAGCCTCTAGATTTATTTCTCTGCATTGCATGCATTCTCGCATCCTTGATTGCTAGAAGCAAGGTGCACATTCTCTTACTTTGCATCCATATTCTGATCATGCATTGCATTTTGGACTTAATTCCAAGACCACATAAGTTGTCTTGAAATAATTTAACAAGTGGTCACATTCTCTGAAAAAGGACTAATCAAAGCAGGAACATATAAAACCCAAGGAGTTGATTTGAGACATTGTGCTGCGGTTCAAAAAACTCAAACTTTTACGGTGATTGCACACGTGCATGACTGCCACTAAGCATGCATTTAGACACTCCTAGGTTTTTGAGCTGCTAGGAAAGAACTCTCCTATCATTGGATACCAAAGTGTTTGAAACTTAAGCTTAAAGGTTTTGTAACTCCAAGGAGGGGGATACCCAGTCACGGATTTTTGAGGGTAGTTAAGAAGTACCATGAAAGCGCAGCTTCAAAGGAAGGCTCAGGCCTACTTGCATCCCTCGATCTTCCATCCTTGGAGTACTTTACCATTTGAAATTTAGGGTAGAGCACCTAAGTTCCAATTAGGTCTTCACTAAGGCATTTTGTAGGTCGACAATAGGCACGTAATTGTTTGGGCAATTTGTATTGTCATCTACAACTGTACTTAAATCTCAAAGGCCTTAATTGATTAAAGACATAAAAGTCCTTTGGAATTGTGTTTGTTTGTGTATGCTTGGTAGGCAATCTTTGAGGAGACAACTTGTGTTTAATTTAGAACCTGAAAGGATCCTTAGGAGAGCCAACCAAGAGAGAAAAAAGATGGATGAGGAAGGAGAGAATAGAATTGTGGAAAACCAACAATCTTTGAGAGAATATTTTATCCCTACCAATCAACCTGGTCATACACTGAGAAGACCTCGGGGGAATAATCCATATGAAATCAAGAGTAGTACCATATCTCTGTTGCCCTCATTCTATGGTACTTCTAGGGAGGACCCCTACAGGCATTTGGAGGAATTCACCGAGGTTTGTTCCATAGTGAGATTGCAGGGTGTTATTAATGACACCCAAATGCAAACCCTCTTTCCTTTCTCCCTCAAGGATAAAGCAAAGCATTGGTATCACACTCTAGATGGTAGAGTGGATACTTGGGATGCCTTGAAGGAAGAGTTTTTGAAAAAATACTTCCCCATGAGCAAGACTAATCACTACAGGAGGGAAATAATAGGTTTTGCTCAACAAGATGGAAAACAATTTCATGACACATGGGAGTGCTTCAAAGATTTGTTACGCTTATGTCCCCATCATCAAGTGCCAAGATGGCAGCTTGTAGAAAGGTTCTACACTGGATTAAATGACAAGCACATGCAAACAGTGGATGGTGCCTGTGCAGGAACCTTTCTCACAAAAACTGAAGATGAGGCTTGGGATCTTTTTGAGACTTTGAGTGAGAATTCTATCCATCTAAATTCTGCCTATTTGGATAGGAAACCCACTCTTATGCATCGAAAGATTGAGGCAAATGAGGCTAGGGATACCTAGAATTTGGCCTTCCATATTCAATTGTTGAACCAAAACATGGAAAGGCTTATGTCAAACCCTAGCCAATTCACGCCAAATGCCTCTACTTCCCAAGCTTCTGAATGCTCCATTTGCAAAGACAATACACACGCTACTATGGATTGTCATTTGGCCTCTCAATTCCCTTACTTTGTACAGGCAGATCTGAATGTCGCCCAAGGGTTCCGTTTCAGACCTCGTAATGACCCTTTTTCCAACACCTATAACGAGGGATGGAGGAACCACCCTAATTTTTTGTGGAGACAAGGGAATGTCTCTAATTCAGGGAATTACAGACCCCAACCTTTTCAGACTCAAGAGTATAAGCAAACTCCTATACCATCTCAACCATCCAAGACTTCTGAGATGGATGAGCTTAAAGCCATGCTAAAGGCAATGCAGGAGAATCAAAGCATGATCATCCAATCTCATGACAAGGCTATCAATGAGATGAAATCACAAATTGGACACCTTGTCGAGGCCATGAGTAAAAGGGAGACTGGGAAGCTTCCTAGTTCATCTGAGGAGAACCCTAAAGGAAAAGGGATTATTCTTAGGGAGCAAGCCTAGGTGGTGACTATTCTAAGGAGTGGGAAAGAAATTTCCAAACCTGATGCTCTTATACTCCCACCTTTTGAAAAACCATCCACCCCGACTTTCACCCCCACCGGAGAAGAGCTGCCCAACTCTTCTCCACTTGAAATCACCTCACCGGAAAAGGTTGTCTCTGTTCCCCCACTTACCTGACATGACACCCCTTCCACCCAGAGACTGAGAGTACCCTTTCCGGAGCGCTTATCTGACTCTGGGAAGACTTCTACTGGCTCATCTGGAGCCAAAGATAGGATGGATGAAATCATGGAGACTTTCAAACAAGTGCAAATTAACCTACCCTTGCTTGAAGCTATCAGGTAGATTCCGTCCTATGCCCACTTTCTTAAGGACCTGTGCACGAAAAAGTGGCAATCAAGGAAATATGTCCAATCAAAGGTTGTCCTGCCTGATTCTGTTAGCTCAATTATACAACATGTGACACCCCCGAAACTTAAAAACCCAGGGCCCCATACATCTCAGTGGTCGTTGGCGACCTACAAATAGATAAGGCTCTACTTGATCTGGGTGCAGGGGTGAACATCCTTTAGAGCTATGTATATGAACAACTTGGATGAGGCAATTTGAAGCATTCCCCTGTAATCCTCCAAGTTGCAGACTGTTCTTTGAAGACACCACAGGGCCTGCTGGAAGATGTCCTCGTGAGAGTGGAGGATTTCTTTTTCCCCGTTGACTTTCTAGTACTGGACACTGACCCTACCAATAAACCAACCAAGCCCTCCATCATCTTAGGCTGCCCTTTTCTTGCGACTTCTAATGCTTCAATTAATTGTCACACTGGGGCGTTAAAAATGGGCTTTGGGAATAGGAAAATTTGGCTTGATGTGTTTGATGCTTATAAACAAGCTAGATTTGAGGATTGTTCCCAAGTTGAGATGGTAGATGATTTGATTAAAGAGACAACTCCTGCAATTTTATGTGATGACCCCTTCAGCATGTCATGCTAAATGAGCCTTCCCATCTCTTGGAGGAATGTGAAGGGGATGTGTTAGAACTTGAGGAATTGCTTGGAGTTTCTACTGAGTCTCTCTCCCCATCGTACCTGCTTAAGGTAGATCTACTACTTGAGATGGGGACTTCTATTATGAAACCCTCAACCATACAAGCCCCCGACTTTGAACTGAAACCCCTCCCTAACTCTCTCAAGTATTTATTCCTTGGGCCAAATGATACACTCCCTGTAATAATCTCGTCTGTACTATCTGAAGTGCAAGAGGGAGCCTTGTTAGATTGTTTATCAAGGCACAAAGAAGCCATAGCTTGGACGATTGCTGATATTAAGGGTATAGACTACGCTCTGCATGCATCACATTTATACTGATGATTCCATCAAACCCTTTTGAGACATACAGAGACATCTTAACCCCAACATGAGGGAAGTAGTTAAAAAGGAGATTCTAAAGTGTTTGGACGCTGGAATCATTTATCCCATCGTAGATAGTAAATGGGTTAGTCCAATACATGTGGTGCCAAAGAAGGTAGGCTTCACTGTAGAAACAAATGACCAGGGTGAACAAGTGGTGACCAGACCCTCAACTGGTTGGAGGGTCTGCATTGACTACCGCAAATTGAACACCACTACCCAAAAGGATCACTTTCCCTTGCCCTTTATTGATCAGATCCTAGAAAGATTGGCGGGGAATAAGTATTATTGCTTTCTTGATGGATATTCTAGGTACAACCAGGTTGCAGTCTTCCCTGATGACCAGGAGAAGACAACTTTCATGAGTCCTTATGACACTTTTGCATTCAGGCATATGCCGTTTGGACTATGTAATGCACCTACAACTTTCCAGAGCTGTATGATGTCCATTTTCTCGAACATTATTGACGAGTGTGTCGAGGTTTTTATGGATGACTTCTCCATTTATAGCTCGTCGTTTGACCAGTGTCTCCTGCACTTAGAGAATGTGCTGAAGAGATGTAAGGAGACTGGTTTAGTCCTCAGCTGGGAGAAAAGCCACTTCATGGTACAGAAAGGCATTGTACTTGGGCATGTTGTGTCTGAAAGGGGCTTGGAAGTAGATAAGGGCTAAAGTTGATTCTAGTTCCAAACTCCCATTGCCCATGAATGTCAAACATATTAGATCCTTTTTGGGTCATGCTGGATTTTATAGGCGATTCATTAAGAATTTCAATAAAATTTCTAGGCCACTTTGTGACTTATTAGTTAAGGAATCTTCCTTTGACTTTGATTCAAAGTGTGCCGAGGCTTTTCATACATTGAAGGAGGCCTTAAACTCTGCACCTATTCTCTGAGCTCCTAATTGGACACTCCCATTTGAGCTGATGTGTGATGCTTCGGATTATGCTATGGGAGCTGTTCTTGGATAGAGGGTTGAGGGAAAGCCACATGTGCTGCATTATGCTAGAAAGACTTTAACTGAACCACAACAAAACTACACTATCACTGAAAAGGAATTACTTACTGTAGTTTTTGCTTTGGAGAAGTTTAGGTCTTATCTTCTTGGATCCAAGGTGGTCATTTTTACTGATCATGATGCAATGAAACATCTCATTGCCAAGAAACACTCTAAGCCATGTTTAATTAGATGGATTCTACTCCTTTAAGAGTTTGACTTGGAGATTCGTGAAAAGAAAGGAGTGGAAATGTAGTGGCTGACCACCTATCTCACCTTCCCCTTGGGGACTCTCAATCTGAAGACATCCGCGAGACATTTCCTGATGAAACCCTTATGGCGGTTACACCAAATTCACCTTGGTATGCGGATACAGTCAACTACTTGGTCACTGGAGAAACCCCTGGCTCTTGGGATGCATAAAAATGGAAGCGATTTATTTCCCAAGATAGATTCTTTCATTGGGAAGTGCTAGAATTATTTTATATTGGACACGACCAAGTTTGGAGACGATGTGAGCCTGAAGAAGAGCAACAAAGTGTGTTGAGATTTTGCCATGAGCTTCATTGTGGAGGACACTTTGGTGCTAAGAAAACTACTTTTAAGGTTCTCCAGTTCGATTTTTGGTGGCCTGCTTTATTTAAGGATTCCCATAACTTTGTTAAGGCCTGTCTCAGATGTCAATGGCCTGGAACGATTAGGAAGCGGAATGAGATGCCCCAACACCCTATCCAACCTGTGGAAATTTTTGATGTTTGGGGGATAGACTTCAAAGGTCCCTTCCCTTCATCCCATGGATTTGAATATATCTTGGTGGCAGTGGATTACATCTCTAAGTGGATAGAGGCCATTCCTACACGCACAAATGACCACTCTGTGGTCTTGAAATTTGTGAAGGCTAATATCATATCTCACTTTGGCTGCCCCAAGATGATTATAAGTGATGGGGGACCTCATTTCCGAAGCCATCACTTCAATCGGCTACTCAGGAGTCTAGGAGTAACTCACAGGATTGCTTCCCCTTACCATCCTTAGACTAGTGGCCAAGTTGAAGTGTCGAATAGGGAGATCAATAATATTTTAGAAAAGACTGTTAGGCCAGATAGGAAGGACTGGTCCGAAAAGCTTGATGACGCTTTATGGGCTTATCGAACGACCTACAAAACCCCTTTGGGTATGTCTCCCTTTCAGATTGTGTACGGGAAAGCCTGCCACTTACCCGTTGAACTTCAACATGGGGCACTTTGGGCTATCCGAAGTGTTAACATGGATTTAGAGCAAGCTGGTAAAGCACGTTTACTGGAGTTGACTAAGCTTGAGGAGCTGAGGAATGATGCTTATGACACCTCCCAAGCTTATAAAGAGAGAACTAAGGTCTTGCATGACAAGTACATCCTTAGAAAGACCTTTGAGCCCAACCAACAAGTCTGGCTTTTCAATTCCAGACTTAAGTTGTTTCTCAGAAAATTGAAATCACGTTGGGATGGGCCTTATATTGTCACCAAATTATTTTCGCATGGGGCTGTGGAGATCAAGAATCCTTCCTCTTCAGCACCACCCTTCACTGTTAACAGCCAACGGTTAAAACCTTATGTAACTTTGGATGGCCAGTTGGTTGATGAGGTCACTCTCAAGGAGCCTTAGCTCTTTTCTCTTCTGCCTCAGGTAATATCTTCCCTTGGTCATTCTACTTTCAATGCGGACATTGTTTGAACAAGGCATGGGGGATAGGACCCGAGGCATCTGTACATAGCATTTATACATAGTGCATTCATGCATTTAGTTTAAATATTTTGTATTGCATACATTTGTTCAAAAAAAAAAAAACATTTTACATTATTGAGAGTAACTGGCTGAGCCCTACATTCTTAGGCAGATTAGAACTTTAGGTTAGACTATGTTGACTCTAGGTGTCTGACTTTAGAAGCTAAGTTGAAGTACTAGTTCTAGACCATTAGGGTCCTTTGTGGACTTAGAAACTCAAGTAGGATTTAAGTTGCAAACCATTCCTCGAGAAGTTGAGGAAAGAAAGCTAGGGATTTAGTTAAAGGCTAGGTGGTATCTGGTGTCTTTTTCTACCTTTTGGTTTATGGGTCCTTGTAACTAAAGCATCCACAACTCACACACACTTGGTCTTGTGTAAATAGTGATCACCCTAATTCCTTTATTGGAGGAAAATTTTGGTTCTCTTAGTTCTAACTTAGGAGAAGCCTGAAAGCACAAGTTGATTGGAAGAGTTCCTGTCGTAGGAGAGGTGGAGTACATACCTTGAGGATGTGATGATAACATGTCACCTCCTCGGCGCTTGTCTCCTAGGATATCCATCCTACTGGGGGCATGTAAGCACATTGTGTGGTTCAGGTACCATGGGCGACCCTATCTCAAAGTGCCGATTGCCACAGGCCTGAATTCGCTTTAGAATCCATGGGTGATACTATCTCGAAGTGTTGATTGCCAGGAGTTCTTGGGGTCGCTATGGGCGATGCTATCTCGAAACATCGAAAGCCAGGCACCCTTTGAGGTTTGGTGATGGGGACGATGAATCCGACACAGACCGTGTTGATAGTTGATCCAAGGTTAGAGTTAGAAGAATCAAACAAATAATATATATATATATATAAATCCTCTTTCTAGGTTGGCAATCATACCAACCTCAAATAAAATAGGCCAATTGCACATGCACGGATGCTTTAATCTTGGGGACCAATAAACCCTAGGGTAGAGCTAGAAATCAGAGAAACCCATGCCTGCAACTCATCCTTAGCTGGCCTAGTATGTAATTTAGCAACTACTTGGGAACCTTAGGTCTAAAGTTTGAACTTAACAAGTTTCTAAGGGAAGACCGATTGGGTTGGCTAGTCCACTTGAAGAGCTGGTTATTGCTTGAATTTGCTAGGGACTAGCAAAAACTAGGCATTGGGGCATTTGATGAGCCCACCTTTGTAGGCTATTTATGTATTTTAATGTATGCTATATAAATGTACATGTTAGCTTAATGTCTAGACATTAAGCTAACATGTACATTTATATAGCATACATTAATATGTAAATAGGATAACATAAATCTCATGCATTTCATGCATTACATGCATTGATAATATCATTTAGAATTTATTTAGAATATCATGCATTGAAATAGGTTGCATTAAATATAGTGTTTTGGATTTAACATAGAAGTTAAGCATTTGCACATAAATAACCCCATATTTATTTTCTTTATTTTATTTATTTTTCTCTCCAATGGCTGCTGGTATCGCATGCAGGAGAGTTGCATGTGGCCCACGATGCTGTCGTTTCACCACTCCTTCAGCGAACGTCTACTGGTGTGTCTTCTCCAACAACATAAAAGAAAGGCAATCGCACCATCAAAAGGGAGGCCACCACCATTCCAACCCACCACTACGCAGAGCCTAGAGCTTCTTCATTCCACACCACCAGCCCCCCACCGCGAGCACAAGACCACTCCACCGTGGGCAAGCGGGGTGACAGATCATTGTGTCCTTAGTGGCTTGTGCAACTCACCGTGAGCCTATGCCTGAAGGCCACGCAACCACCGCCAGAAACCACCTTTAGTGATTTGCCCCCTCACAAAACACATCACTATCTCCTCCACTTCAATGCCAGCAGCAGCAACTGCAACCTTCACCACCCGCCACACCCGCAGCAGGCAGCAGGCACCAATCCAGTCGCGTGTCCCCACACAGTGCCTCCACCGTGCTACCTGCAGCGTGCAGCTCCAGCAGCTGCAGCACCCTTACACCTCCACCAGTGCACCACCCCCACGTGCGCCCTCACCGACCCATGCAGCGGCCCCCAGCAGCCACATGTCCCAGCGTAGGGCCTCTAGTGCTTGAGACACACCCAGCGCTTTTGCATGACCGCGTGCGCCTGTGCGGCTGCACGCAAGCAGCACCCTCGTAGCACGGCCTGAACGCCTCCAGTAGCTTCGGCCACCACCAAAAACCACCCTTCGCCAGAGCTCCGGCCACCTCGCAACCTGCCGCTACCATCGTCACGAAGCCCTCGCTCCGGCCAACCTAATCCTAGAAGGGCTCCTCCAATGAACCTCTCTCCCATGTGCAAGGAGGAGAGAGGTAGATAATGTAGAGATTCTCGCTTATTTATGATAGCAATAGAATGATATGTCATGTTTTATGTGGTGGAAAATCTCTCAATCAAAACTAAATATCAAATTTAACCACAATAAAGATGTCCCATCCACAGGGAGGAATAGACCAATAAATTCACGAGTAGAGGAATATACTGTTTGCAGACACTATCGTGACTTTAATGCGAGGAATATGTTATTTTAAGTAGAACTTGCAATTTCCCTAAAAGTTCAGTGTTATTTATGCAATTTTCACGTCAGGAATTAAGCTCCAAAAATATGTATATGATGCATGCGTAATGACATATCATGTAAATTCAACTTACATGCAAATCTGATTTGAAATTCAAAGTTAAATGATACACATAACACAAGTAAAGTAATTTCAGGAAACTATAAGTGCATTAATGCAATGTGGCCTGAATAAAATATTAATATCTAAATGGTAATGGCATTCAATGTAAGTATTAATTGGGGAGAAAATCGAGGATTTCTCCTCTCTCTTCCTCGCTTGGACGGGCGTGCACGGTTGGCAGCGAGAGTCGATAGGGTGGTACGCCTGGACGCGTGCTTCGTGATGGTGGTGGCACAGTGGTCGGCGGTGGCTGGCGGTCGCCAGACGTTGGAGAATAGCCGCCGGCCTGTTGGCCCTATTGGAGGAGGCGCACCGCACGTGGAGAGGATGGTGTGGCTGCTGCAGCTCACATGAATGTGCGCTAGGGTCTCGCACACAAGGCGTGCTAGGGCACGCTGTGGCATGGCCTGCGGGTGGTTGCGGCCTGCGGTCGTGGTCTGCTTGCGGGCTTGGTTGGCTGCAGGGCGCGCAAGAAGCCCTGTGGTAAGGGCAAGATGGCGATGGCGTGGCGTCTGTGGGCGTTTGGTGCAAAACCTGCGGGTGCTTGGTGCGACACTTGTGGGTGCTTGGTGCAAGCGGTGCAAGGGCACAGTGGAGGCTGGAGAGGGCACGTTGTGGCATGGGCTGCAAGGGTGCACCTATAGGGTGCTTGGTGCGGCATCCGCGGGCACTGGCGAGGGTTGATGCAGCACCTGCAGGGTGTGCGGGTATGGGGAGGCTGAAAAAGAAGGAAGGGCCATGCGGTGAAAGGCTTTGAACGGCACGGCTGTGGCAGTGTGGTGGAACTGGAGGCTGCTTGGCGTGGTGAAGGTAGTAGCGCAGGTGATGAGGCATGGCTGTGGCATGGGTGCAGTGCCTGCAGGGCACATAAGGGCAGTGTGGCTTTGGTGCAGTGCCTATGAGGCGTGCAAGGCAGGCGGTGGAGGGCGTTGGGTGCGGTGCCTGGGGGCATTTGGTGAGGGCTGGTGCAGTGCGCGATGGGAGGTGAAGGTGCTGTGGCAGTGCGGTGAAGGACGCGGCTGTGGCGTGGGTGCAGTGCCTGCAGGGCACTTGGTGAGGGCTGGTGCAGTGCGCGCGAGGGATGGTTGAAGCGTTCGCGGTGGGCAGGCAGTGGGAGTTGGGGCGCACAGTGCACGCTCTCCCCACAGTGCATGCCCTCTTCATGGTTGGGTCCCCGCCAGGGGGAGAAGAAGAACCACGCCCCCTCTCCTTTGCCAAGCCTCTATTTATCCCCTCTCCCATCCACAAGTCAAGGGATTTTTAAATCCCTTACTAAATTTGGCCTTTGGTTGTTGGGGAGGTGTTGAGGCCGACTGGAGGTTGAGGAAGACTTAGTTGAGGTCGGTGGCAAAGGGGGAAATTTATCTTCACCATCCTATTCTTTTCCAGCATTATTGCTACAATAACAAAACATAAAATAATTACATACGAAGTTATAGAATGCGATAAAATAGATGTAAACTTAAATAATGATGCATGCAAACATTCTCTAACTTAATGTAGTTATTAACAAACCTAAAAGGTAAGAATAGAGTTAACTTAGGCGTAACAATAGTCCATTAAAATGGACTCATCAAATACCCCCATGCCTAAGATTTCCTAGTCCCTAGCAAAAATGAAAAATAATAGAAGTAATAAGAAGATTTCTTCTTTTCTTATTTCAAAACTTTATAGATCTAGACAAATGTGAAGTGATGATAGCCTAGGTAACATATCCAAGTGAGAAATCAATTCGCATCAATAGTTCATACTTCACCCTTGGTAAATGTTTCTGTCGAGATAGGTAACTACTTCCCTCAGAAATAAAGTAGAAGATAATCTGTAATTTGACCTCGGCTTTTGACTTAGGTAGGAGATATCGAGTTGAATGGATTTGTATTTGGTGGCACACACTCATCTGGTGCTACATGTAGTCTAGTACTACAGACTTTAGATCTCTAGACTATTAGACAAGTCAACTCAGAGAGAGGCTAAACAACTGTGATCTCTTGATGTTCCTTGGCACTCACTCTTTTCCTTCTTTTCTTTTTTAGAACCCAAATCTTGCTAGATTTAGTAAGTGTACTCACTGTTTGGTGGCCTCACCTGGAATCCACACTTCAATTAAAGTCCTAATAACTCTACAACTAAGTTAGAGTCCTTAGCTAGTATTTAGGCGATCAGAAATACTGAAAGGTAGGTATAGGTCATATTTGGTGGATCGCGATAGGTATTTTGTTGCCTCAGTTACAATGATAAAATTATAACCTTGGACTCTTTTCTTTTTCTTTTCTTTCTTTCTTTTCTTCTTTTTTTTTATTTGTTTCTTCTTCTCTTTTTCCTTTTTTTTTCTTTCTTTATCAATCAACATAACACAATACAGACTTTTATTTATGAGGCATTATTAGGGATGAAGATGGCAAGAGGATATTGTGTGGCTTATTTGGTGGAAGTGCCTATTCTCAGCATCGGGAAGGAATGGATAGGACAAGCGTATTTCTGACCTTTAACACTATTATCCTCCTTCAGCCGAGGACTCTATGAAGGACAGTCATAACCATCCACCATAGTCATAGCTTTATTAAGACTCCATCTCTGTGTATCTGCCTTATTTGGTGACTCTCAGGAATTCACACAAAGTATGCATACAGGAATAGAGAGCAAAAACTATGCCAACTCTGAAGTATCATCATCTAATTGTCCAAAACTTAAGAGTCCTTACACTAGACATAGCACACCAGTAATCTCTCTACTTTCATCTCATAAATATGGGGTGGATCCACTAGAAGATAGTATGTTTGACTCCCTATTAGCTGTCAAAGAGTTCAGTAGACTACAAATGCTTATTGGTTTTCTTCAAGGATCCATTACCCAGTCTACGTGCATGTGAAATAAATGTACTAGATTCTAAACTTAAGAAATAATTCAAGAAGAAAAACCTCCAATGACAAAGATATTTTGCTAGGGACTAACCCATTCAGCTCAAGAAAAGAATTTTTTTTATATATATATATACTAACCTAAATGCATGAATACTTCCTAAAATGCAAAATGCACCCACCCATGCCTAAATCCTACAATGTCCTCATTGTAAAATTAAAACAGGGGGAGAAAGGAAAGAAATCACCTGACGACGGTGTTATTCAAAACGTTGGGTTGCCTCCCAACAAGCACTGCATTTTTTGTCAGTAGGCAGATTTATAAGGAACCTGTAAGTCTGGTTCCAGACAGAAAAAGTTAGGCCCTAAAAATATGCATAATAGCGTGGGCCTAGAAAACAGGTAGCCACGGATGTTGGCGAGCTGATGATGCAACGTAATCCTAAATTCTCTCCAGAATGTATGAAAGCAGAAAACCTCGTTGGCTACCTGGGGAAGTCTAGGAATAACAAAAGGAATATGGAAAGGGACCTCCCGAAACGGAATAAGTGGAGGATAACAAGGATCTTCTAGAGCAGGACGGGTTTTAAAAGATATAAACATTATTAGTTCATACCCTTGAATGGCGAGACTAAAAGTACAAGCATCAATCCACACTCGCCATTCTACCCAAGGATGTACTGACCTAATATGTTCTCCAGAAAGAATGTAAATGAGCAGAGATTTGACCCAAGGATTAGGTAAGGAATCTACTGGTTGCTTGAGTGATTGGGTGGTAATTATGAAGTCCAAAGAAGGCTTAGGCTGTTTAGGTTCCATTCCCAATAAGAATTCGTATTTCACATCCTTACTTAGCTTCATTATTTTGTGAATCTCCAACTACTCCTCTATAATAGATGAGTCATGAATAGAATTCAATATCTCATTAGTAGACTCATGAACAACATGCTTAGATGACAGTTGGGTTTCTTGGGAAGTAGCGAGTTCAGAATTATCAGCAAATCCATCCTCGGGTTCTTTCTTGTTAATTACATCCTTTCCGGGGACTTTGTGTGCTACTTCATTATCCTTAATATCTTTAGGAGGATTATCATCTTTAATGTTATGGAGAAAGCCTATATCACTGAATTCGTTATTCTTCTCAGGGTATAAATCCTCAATTGATGTATATTGTCCCCAAGAGTCTCCCTTAGGCTTCTCGCTATTGTGTTTGCCTTCCTCCAATATCAACTCCAGATTTTGCGGAGGATGATTCTCAAAATCGAAAGAAGGGAGAAATCCGGATTTCACCAGATTATTTATATCCTTAGGGGCCAAGTCCTCAAGTAACACATAATCCTCCTGTGATTCACTCCAGATTTTCAATCCGGGTTCCTCCATTGGGTCATTCTCGTCCTCTGAAATAGACACTTTATATCCCTGAGACCAAAATTGATCTAATTCATCCTCCATTCTCTTAGGGTCACCTTCATTGGGTGCATTTAAATCCTCGGGATGCTGAATGGTAGGTGTTGATTCCCCAATTGGAGGGTCAAGAGTAGGCTCACTAAGGGTAGAATGGGATTCCACTAGATAATCAATAGGGGAAGTGATAGGAACAATACAACCTTGACTCAGGTTAGTAGGGGTAGGGAGAATACTGTCATTGGGGTCAAGGTCCTTAAGAGGTACCATCTTCCCTTGCTTTTGACTGCAATATAGCTCAGGTGGATAATCACTATGATCATTCTCCTCTACTAGCCGTGCCTCATTAGGAGAGTCTAAGTGATAGCTACATAAATCTGGATCCCTATTGTCATTGGTTTCCTCAGAATTATTTTCATGATCATGGCCGTATGGGTAGGGATCAGAATTACTGAGAAGCGCGTAGCTAAGCTATCTTATTTCTTCGTTTAACTGTTGACTATTCCATGGATTCCATCATTTCCTTTTGTTATTTTTGCATTTCTATCATAAAAGAGGAGAGGCTACTATTATCAGGTTGGTGAGGATAGTCAATATCAGGCTCTAGTTGCCTAATGGTATTGGTCCAACCTCGATATGGAAAATCATGAAAGGTGGGAGGGTTGGGTGTTTGCATAGAAGTAGGGATTCCAGGGTTGGAAAATCCCGCTCCTAGGCTCTACTCAAAAGAGGGAGTTATCAAGCCAGTACTCCCAGGAAAGGAATATGAATGATCCCATGAATTGTCAATGTACCCATCAAAGGATGGATACGCTCAGGGCATGGGATCCTGGTTAAAAGATGGGAAGTATTGACTCTGATAATCTAAATGATAGGAATAAGGGTGATACATTTCTTTAAGCCAAACAATTTTAACTCTCTTAGGATTTAGAAGAATTCAGAACACAAGCAGAAACTTCCTAGAGAGTTCTATTGATGTCAAAGCAAACGTAAATCTAGTGGGATTTGATTCTAGTAGATTCTAGGTCTTAGAATTAAATGTTCAGTTGGTGGCCAAACAAGTTTTGCAAAAATTACGCTTCCTAGGCCAACCTTCGTTGGTGCCTATAACCTACTCGCAAGGGATGGAAGTCTCGAATCGAGCCCACACATGAGGAACCGAAGTAACTTGGTGGATAGGCTTGTTGATTTCTGACTAACTTGCCTTGTGGTGCAAAAGAGGAGAGGTAGAAATTTATCTAGTGACCTTATGTGTGAGGTGCACAGTGTCTCAGTTGTCCAAACATACGATCGTATTTTGAGTTTTGAAATTTCACAAATAAGATCCTTTTGCACACAATTTTAAGTCACAGATTTTAAGGTCCAACCTCTTAGCAATCCCAATTTTTAAAGTGACCACTGAATTAATTCAATTCAAGCACTTTAGTGGTCTTAGATTTAGGTTCAATGCAGATGCATGATAGGTAATTGACGCTCAAGAGAAGGCGTACCTTACTCCAGCTTTCTTCGTGCAAGAATGTATGCAATACAGTAAAAATAAACTAGATGCTTCTCATTCAGTCCTAGATGGTCGTCCTATAGATATGCAGCTTCTAGCAGGCAGTTCAAATATATATATATTTAATAATAATAATAATCAAACAAACCTAATCTAACTAACTAACCAACATGCAGTTCAAACAATTTGAATAATCTTATAATCTAAATAAATGGGAACACGCTCCCGAAAATACGCTCCCGCATACAAGAGCAATAAGAAATAAAGAAACACTGGGAACACGTTCCCAAAAATACCCGACAAGGGTCCAAAAGACAAAAATTAAGTTCTAATGTCTATCTAAACTAAATCTAACTAAGATCTACTGACTAGATCAGAAACAAGCTTCTCCGTAAGCCTATGCGTGTGGGATCAAGGCCCATGTGCTCCTGCTGTTGGCCTTCAAGTGGCATCAAGGTCCACCAAAAAGATTGTCTCTGCCATGTTTGTCGTTCAAGGTCAATGTCGTTGCTCTGCTGCGTCTGTCGCCCCGTCAGATTCCTTGCATAATAAGATAAAGAATGATCAGATAATTGCGCAACTCAGAATACTCAAAAAAAATAGAGTGAATCTATTGCGTCTGTTGCCCCCCCAGCAACGGTGCCATTTAATGTAGAGATTCTCGCTTATTTATGATAGCAATAGAATGATATGTCGTTGTGTTTTATGTGGTGGAAAATCTCTCAATCAAAACTAAATATCAAATTTAACCACAATAAAGATGTCGCATCCACAAGGAGGAATATACTGCTTGCAGACACTATCACGACTTTAATGCAAGGAATATGCTATTTTAAATGGAGCTTCCAATTTCCTTAAAAGTTCAGGGTTATTTATGCAATTTTCACATCAGGAATTAAGCCCCAAAGATATGTATATGATGCATGTGTAATGGCATATAATGTAAATTCAACTTGCATGCAAATCTGATTTGAAATTCAAAGTTAATGATACACATAACACAAGTGAATTAATTTCAGGAAACTATAAGTGCATCAATAAAATGTGGCTTGAATAAAATATTAATATCTAAATAGCAATGGCATTCAATGTAAATATTAATTGAGGAGAAAACAAAGGATTTCTCCTCTCTCTTCCTCTCTTGGACGGGCGTGCATAGTTGGCGACAAGAGTCGACGGGGTGGTGTTCCTGGACGTATGCTTCGCGATGGTGGTGATGCGGCGGCCGGAGGTGGCCGGCGGTAGCCGGACGATGGAGAATAGTCGCCGGCCTATTGGCCGTATTGGAGGAGGTGCACTGCGTGTGGAGAGGATGGTGTGGCTGCTGCAGCCCGCGCAGATGCGCACTGGGGTCTCGTGCGCAAGGCGTGCTAGGGTGCGCTGTGGCATGGCCTGCGGGCGTGGGTTGCCTGCAGGCGGTTGCGGCCCGTGGGCGTAGTCTGCCTGCGGGCTTGGCTGGCTGCAAGGTGCACAAGGAGCACTGCGGTAAGGGCAGGAAGGCGATGGCGTGGTGCCTACGGGCATTTGGTGTGGCGTCCGTAGGCGCTGGCGAGGGTTGGTGTAGCACTTGCATGGCATGCAGGTGCGAGCAGGCTGAAGAAGAAGGGCCGCGCGGTGAAAGGCTTTGAACGGCACGGCTATGGCAGTGTGGTGGAGGCTGCTTGGCACAGTGAGGGCAGTAGCGCAGGTGATGGGGCACGGCTGTGGAGTGGGTGCAATGCTTGCTGGGCATGCAAGGGCGATGAGGCTTTGGTGCAGCGCATGCGGAGTGTGCAAGGTAGGCGGTGGAGGGCATTGGGTGCGGCCCCTACGGGCGTTTGGTGAGGGCTGGTGCATTGCGCGGTGGGAGGTGAAGGCGCTGTGGTAGTACGGTGAAGGATGCGGCTGTGGCATGGGTGCAACGCCTGCAGGGTGCTTGGTGAGGGCTGGTGCAATGCGTGCGGGGGCAGGCTGGAGAGCTCACAGTGGGTAGGCGGTTGGAGTTGGTGCGCACAGTGCACGCTCTCCCCCCAGTGCACGCCCTCTTCACGGTTGGGTCCTCGTCGGGAGAGAAGAAGAACCGAGCCCCCTCTCCTTTGCCAAGCCTCCTTTTATCTCCTCCCCAATCCGCAAGTCAAGGGATTTTTGAATCCCTTACTAAATTTGGCCTTCGGCTGTTGGGGAGGTGTTGAGGCCGACCGGAGGTTGAGGAAGACTTAGTTGAGGTCGGCGGCTATGGGGGAAATTTATTTTCACCATCATGTTCTTTTCCAACATTATTCCTACAACACCAAAACATAAAATAATTACATACTAAGTTATAGAATGCGATAAAATAGATGTAAACTTTAATAATGATGCATGCAAACATTCTCTAACTTAATGTAGTTATGAACAAACCTAAAAGGTAAGAATAGAGTTAACTTAGACATAACAATAGCTCATTAAAATGGATTCATCAGTAGAAATCTCTGTTTTTGGTTGAATTAGTATTTAAATTTCTTGCCATTGCCGAAAAAAGGTTTTTCATTTATTGTTATTTTATTGTGGAGAAATTGTGGCTTTATGCTTATTCTTCTAAAGAATTGATAAGTCTTATTGATTCATCTCTGCATGCATTACATTTAATTTTGAATTACATTTTAGTATGCATGCAAGTGAAAAGTACATGGCATACCCTTGCACATGGATAATTTTTTTACATAAAAATTACGTCAACAACCCTTAACTTCTCCATAAATTTAAGGTTTACATTCAGAGCTACATAGGCATTGTTTGATTTGATGAATTTTTTAGTGAACTTGATTTCTACCTAATTGCAAGTTTAAATTGGCTATTGCCTCGCTGTGGACACGACCTGCTCTCCTGTGAGTGGTTTAATTTTAATTCTAATTATTTTGATTAGTCATTTTTCCACCACTTAGAAATACAATGATAAATCTTCTTAATCATCATTTTCGAAAGCGAAAATTGACTTGTCAGCAACAACTCTAGAGGTTGTGCAACGCCAGATGGAAGGTGATCGAAGAGGTCAGGTAATCGGTAGTCATGAGCTGTCTGTGATATGGAAGAAGAGGTTAGGGAAGATGATGTACATAGGGACCCAAATGCAAATATAGAAGGACTTGATCGTTATATAAAGGACTCAAATGATATGAAAGATAAGGGTAAAACTGCAAACAATGGATTTAATGGGTTATTTTAATTTATTTCTTTTTCAACTTTTTATATATAATAGTAAATAATGTAAATAACATGTTTATGCCATGAAATTACATTTTTTCCCATTTTAGCTATATTTATTTAAGAAGTTAGCTTAGTTAAGTTAATTTACAATTTAAGTTATAAATTAGTATAAGTTATATTAAGTGCTTTATAAAGCTAAATGGTTATGATTTGAGTCCTATTTATTAATTAAACTTAAGTTAACATTAATTAGAACTTAATTAAGTTATTTTAACATAATTTCTAAGTCCTTGCTATTTTATCTTTATTATATAATTAACCATGTATTAATGCTATTCATTAATAATTAACTAGAGAAACTAGCTAATTTGTATAAATTAGGAGCCATGATGAGTCTCTTATCACTGGTCTAACAACTTTATAATCCGTAAATACACCATTGTGACTAGGCTTTGTAGCCCATTCAATCCTTTCATCATCGCTTTCCTTTCTTTCTACAATATCGTCCCATCCTAACTTGGCTTGAATTTCTATCTGAAATACCTTCATAGTTGTTTGCTTTAACCTTGGGATAGAACCTTGGATGGACCTTTTCCAGTAGCTTTTTGGCTTATTTCCTCATAAAGTGAAGAAAGGTTACCACCGAACGGAACATACAAATTTTTGGTAAGGAAACAAGGCTAGAATTTAATGGATCTACTAGATAGGCTAAAGGGGTAGCACGCCATTTCTTTATCGTGAATAATGCTGAGTGCATTTGGGTTCCCAATAGCTGGTAGGGCCCATTTGAACGTGATGTTCGATCGCCTCTTAGCCCTTAGTTAAAAAATGATGTGATACTTTAAAAAGTTTTGGCATCTTAGTTCGATAGGATCTTATGCGAGAGGTGTTCGAGGCGTAGATTGGATAAAAGATAACTATGTTGTAGTCTAGTGCAAATACTTCTCGACAAATAAATTAATGGAACTGGTGAGTCTTGGTTGATCACAGGGAGGCAAAAAATGCTTTTGATTTCATGCTCATGTTCTAAATCTAATTACTAAATAGCATAGACAATGAATCGTAATATATATATATATCAAGCAGAGAGTTTGAACATGAATTGCAGCTATAACTAGACAATTTTTAAGCATGAACATAAACTATCTATGTAGTAGAACAAGGGCATCACGGGTGATTCGTGGTGGCCTTCTGGAGAGGTTGAGGAGAGCAGCAATGATTCACCGAGGTGGTTCAACGGATGCTTTAGACGGAGATGTAGAGATAGAGGCAGAGAAGACAGGAAGAAGAAGAAGGTAGAGGAGTTGTGGAAGAAGGAAGAAGAAAAAAACCATGGAATGCCTTCAAAGGGGACCCTTAGGCCTCTTTTTATAACTTTTGTGAAGGGTATTTAGGGAATTGGAGCCCTTGATTTTGTGCAAAAGCTTTAGATTAATTAGATCTGTTGATCAGGAGATCAACGGTCCTGATTAAGCCTTCCAAATCCTTTTCCATTCATGGTTTAATCTGGTGCTGACATGTGGCACAATGTGTGCCCTTGGATCTTCATCTGACGGTCTCCGCTCTCCCACGCTGGCCGCTACCTTCACACACCTGCCGCACAGCCTTAATCTGCACCTCAACTCCTAAGCCTTATCAGCCATCCGATCTTTCGATCAAACGGCTTAAAGAGCGTGTGCCGTGCCCTCTCGATTCCTAAGGTGCACATCAACATGCACATCTTGATCTGACGCCCCCACACCCGCCACACGTCTGCACCTCCACCGCCTGATGAGGATCCTACGGTTGAATTTCATTCGTGCATGACCGACTCCGACATCGCAACTCGAACCCACATCGCGTGTTGGTTGTTAAGCGCACGGTTTGTTGCAGTTTCCATCTCATGTGCAGCTGCCCTTGGCCGTTGGATGGAAATCCAACGGTCGAGATCTCATCCTCGCTAGATGAAGTGGCCGGAGGCGGGCAACGAGGATGCATCGCAGCCGTTGGATGACAATCCAATGGCCCACGTCTTTCCTTCCAAGATTGGGGTGTAGTGAGGGGAGGCTGCGATGGTGTCACGTGGTGCCATCATGGCTGTCCATCTTCTTCTCCATGTATATGATGATGTAGGCCTCTGATTGAGTTGATTTTTTTGTCGTTGGACTATGAACATCAATCCAGATCCATCTGTGCAGTTGGATTTGTCATCTGAAGCCCAGATATTCTTCAATTTGCCCCTTGGATCTTGCTTCTTCTATGGATTCTTTAGGGTGCTATGGAAGTCTGATTGATGTGATCTTGGAAGAGTTAGACTCCCATTGTCATTCTAAACAGATCCATAAGTTTGGATTGGTCATCTGCAGCCCTGAATTACCTGCAATTATTAATACCTCTCAAATACCACATTATTATGTATAAAACATCTAAATCATTTAGGATGCAAAGTACGATGTGTATGTGGTCGGGCGTGTTTCGCGTGTTAGAAATCAGGGTTACAAGTAACCTATCATTGTAGTTGCAAAACACGTCGATTCGATAATATTTATACCGAAACTCGAAGGGAGTCCCGGGTCGAACACAGGGAAGCGACGTTTACTTTGAGTGAAAATCGCACTTCGATTCATTTATTTTTGGTATTTTAGGGTTTTGTTATTTTTTGTGTTTTTGTAAGAAGAAAACAAGCAAGTGAATTACAAGATAGAGATGGAATAAAAATGGTATAAATATCACTTCAATGTCTATTACAATCAACTATGAAAGCATAAAGAAAGGGGGGTGAGGGGAAATCTCCCGAATCGGCTGTTCAGCGAGACGACAACACCTGGCGGAAGCTTGGACAAAGGAGGTGAGGAGCGGGACGACGGAGGTGAGATGTAGGAGGACGTCGGGTAGAAGAAAGCTTTGGCGTGGCTCCAAAATGGAGGTGAGAAGATAGAGATGATCTGCTACTGGAATGGTGGTGGGAGGACGGCTCCAAGGTGACCTATGAATGGGGATGGGAAGTTGGAGGAGTATTTGGTGGGGCAGAGGTTTGCTAGACTAATGGGCACCTTGGGAGCTTGAGAGCAAGCTCTAACAGAGCGTTGGTAGGCTTGCTAGAGCTTAGGAGTAGGTGGGAGTAGAGTAGGCAGATATTGCTTGGAAGGGAGGGGGTGTAGGTCCTTTTATAGTGGAGAAGAGGCAAAAATAGGTATAAGACCATTAGTGACATGCAGGCCATCGCTGGAAGCATCCCTGTAGGTAGCTCATGCCTACTCACGCCCACAGTTGGCTTTGCTAGAGCATGAAGAATTAGTGATGGCTGTAAGCATCACTGTAGGTCCAACTCATGCATCGTTGTAGGCCAGCTCATGCGTCGCTGGCACTGTGCTCCCTGCCTTTGCCGCGTGCGCGTGCCTATGAGCTGGCACTACGCCGTGGTGCGTTGTGCGCATGTGCTCCTGTGCGCGCGCGTGTGCACCTGTGCTGCTGTGTGCGTGCGGTGGCATGTGCGTGCACTAGGTGGCCTGGGTTGCGCCATGTGGCGTAGTCTGGGCCGTCCATCTTCTTTTTCTAGGGGTTGGTACAGAGGTCGGATTGAGTCGATTTTTGCGCCATTATGCTGCGATCGTCGACTCAAATCCATCCGTGCGGTTGGATTTGTCATTTGACACTCTAAATTATATCTCCTAGTCCCTTGGCCGTTGACCTTCCTTGGACTGCATATGCTGCTACGGGACTCCGATCGAGGTGATTTCGAAGGTGTTGGACTCTGATCGTCGTCTTGATCAGATCCGTATGGTCAGATCGTCAATTCAAGGCTCCAAAATAAATATTCTTCTCTCCTAACCACAAAAAGGATGCAATTAACTTGAATTATATACAACTACTCTAAATGCAGAATGATGCATGCTATGTAATATTTATAACATGAAATGCAAATCTATGCCTAGGAACATGCATGGATAGGCATTTTACCCTCAATAAATGTGTTTACATCAGTATGCATGCAGAATGCCCATGTTAAGCTAGGTTCTACCTTAATTCAGGCGAATTATGGCCTATGATTGCTGTGCAATCATACCCCCATGACTAATCTTCTAGTCCCTAGCAAGTGCAAGACTAAATGCATTTTATCAAGAGTTTAACTAAAGGTTTATTTCTTTTTATTTCATCCAAAAATTCAGAATCCCGATAGCCATGAATATGTAATGTTGTAACTTCTGCAATGGATCCAAGCGAAGAGTCGATATACATTTAAAGCTTGTAATTGACCCCTAGTAAAATTCTATTGGGATAGGCAAACCTCTTCTCTTGAGGATATAAACTATTCTCTGATTTTAGCCCTAGCTTTTGGCTTAGGTAGAAGATGTCTGAGTTAACTGGATTTGTATTTGGTGGCTCACTCTGTTCTGGTGCTACATAGAGACTAGTATTTCATAATCTAGATTTCTAGACTATCAAATAAATTAACTTAGAAAGAGGCTGAAAAAACTGTGCTTTCTTTAATCTTTTGTACGTTTTCTTTTCTCTCTTTTTTTCTTTTCTTTTTCTTGTTCTTCCTGAGCTCACATCTCACTAGATTTGCAACTGTATTTGGTGGTCTTGCATGGCATCACACTTTAATTAGGTTCTAATAACCCTACGACTAAGTCAGACCCCTCAGCACGTATTTAGGCAGTCAGAATTACAGAAAAAGTAGGTTAAGGCTCTATTTGGTGGTTCATGGGGATGGTAGGTGTTTTTGCCTCAAAACACTTTGACTTACATAACTCAAACTTCTTAACATAATACTTTTTTCTTTCAAGCCAATACCTCTTTTGTATGCTTATATATATATATATATATATATCTACTAGCACAATGCCGTTACCAGCATAACATAATGCAACAATGCAACACGACATACGTACTTTTATTCATGAGACATTGTTTGGGATTTTTTGGGATGACTAGGAGGATCTTGGGTAGCTTTTTTGGTGGAAGTGACTACTCTCGACACCGGGTAGGGAACGAATAGGACGATGAATTTCTGACCTTGACATCAGTACCCTCCTTCTGTTGAGGAATCCGTAGAGGATGGTCGTGACCATCCACCTCAGCCCTAGTATTATCAGAACCCGCTCTCTGTGTATTTGACTTATTTGGTGGCTCTCGTATGGAATTTCTCACAGAATTAGTACACAAGAACTGAGAGTGAAAACTATGCCCAACTTTGAGTATTATTCAATTATCCAGAATTAAGATTCCTTACATTAGCCTTAGAGCACCAGTAGACTCTCTACCCTTATCTCACATATGTTTTGGTGGATCTACTAGAAGATGGTTCACCTGACTCCCTGATTGCTGTCCAAGGGTTCAGGAGAAGAAGCAATGCTTCCTCTCGACAAACTAGAGATGTCTATTGGTTTTCACAGAGGATCCATTGCAAATTCTACATGCAGGTGTGAGGTTATACTGGATTCTAAGCTTAGGAATCTACTAAAGAATAAATCTTTAATAAAACCTCTTGATAAAATGATCTAATCCCCTACTTGTTGGCAGAAAATTTTTAGTTTTTATGGACAACCCCCCCATGCCTAAGTGTTTGCATGTCGTCAACTCTAAATAAAAGAAATTGGAATAAGGCAGGGTGTATGTGGATAGAAATCACCAGGAACTATTTCTTAGTTGTCATTCAGCTCATGCCATCACTGTAATGCCATACATAATATGCAAAACAATATGTGAAAATGAAATATGCTATGCATATATGGTATGTATATATGTATACGTGCTAAGTTTAATGCCTCTAGCTGGGCGACTCATCAGTCACATGTCCTCGAAAAGATGTATCGTTTCGTCAGTAGGGGAGGTTCTTGGGCAAAAAATGGTTTGAGGCATGGCCATTAACCGTAAAAACATGCCTAGATTTCGGGTCTCTAATTTGGACCACCCCTTTAGGATACGAGTGGACCACCAGAAATGGCCCAGTCCACTTAGACTTGAGCCTTCTCACAAAGAATTTGAGTCGGGAGTCAAACAACTAGACCTGCTGGTTAGGTGCGAACTCCTTCCTCTAGATGTGTCGATCATGGAAAGCCTTTGTCTTGTCTTTGTATATTTTTCATTCTCGTAAGCTTCGAGCCTAATCTCCTCTAACTCACTGAGTTGGAGCTTCCTTTCATAACCGGCCTCGAGGTTACAATTACACTTTTGCACTACCCATAAGCCATGGTGCTCCAGCTCCACAAGAAGGTGATAGGCCTTTCCATACACCATGCGGTATGGCGACATTCCGAGCGGGGCATTGTACGCGGTCCGATATGCCCATAGTGCATCAATCAACCAATCGGACCAATCCTTCCTATCAGGTCTAACCATCTTTTAAAGGATAAGCTTGATTTGACAATTTGATACTTCAGCTTGCCCATTGGTTTGTGGGTGATACAGGGTAGCAATGCGGTGCTGCACCCCATATTTCTTCAATAAGGACCTGAAATGGGCAAGGATGAAGTGACTACCCCCATTGCTTATTAGGGCACGAGGAACTCCAAATCTCACAAAAAATGAATTCACGGATGAAGGATATAATAGTCTTATGATCAGCTCGTCTTATTGGAATAGCATCTACCCACTTTGAGACATAGTCTATTACGAGGAGTATGTACTCAAAGCCATGCGAGTTCGGGAAGGGGCCCATAAAGTCGATGCCCTAAACGTCGAACACTTCTACGATGAGAATAGATTGGAGAGGCATCATGTCTCTCCAAGTCATAGAATCAACCCACTGGCATCGCTTACAACACTTTGAAAACTTGTGTGTATCTCTGAAAATGGTTGGCTAGAAAAATCCCAACTGCAAAATCTTTGTATTGGTCTTTCGGCCTGAGAAATGACCCCCACAGGCATCACTGTGGCAGAAAGATAACACACTAGAGATTTCCAAATCAGGGATACATCTTCGAATGATCTGATCAGCCCCAATGCGAAAGAGCAGTGGGTCATCCCAAAAATAGAATTTAGCCTCTGAGATAAATTTGAGCTTTTGATCCTTGGATAATCCCTCAGGTATCCTGCCTACAACAAGATAGTTCACTATATCAGCATACCAAGGAAACTCAACAGAGTTAATTGACAACAGCGACTCATCTGGAAATCTGTCTGATATTGGCCAAGAGTACGGAATATAGTTTGGGTCTAGCCGAGACAAGTGATCAGCCACAACATTATGTGCTTTGGCTTTGTCGTGATCTCGACATCAAACTCTTGCGAAAGAAGGATCCATCTAATAAGGCGGGGTTTGGTGTCCTTCTTTGCCAACAAATGTCGAAGGGTGGCAGTGTAGATGATTACTTTGGACCCGAGTAAGTATGACCTGAATTTCTCCAACCCGAATACCATAGATAGAAATTCCTTCTCAGTGACTGTATAGTTACACTGAGCCTCGTTCAGCATTTTACTAGCGTAGTATACTATGAATGGATGTCGCTCCCGACAATGGCCAAGAATGGCTCCAACGGCGAAGTTGGAGGTGTCACACATCATCTCGAAGTCGAGAGACCAGTCGGGAGGTTGGAGAATAGGTGTACTAGAAATAGTGCTTTACAAGGTCTCAAAAGCATTGAGACGCAAGGAGTCGAAATCAAAGGGAGTGTCGGTAACCAAAAGATTTGTTAATGGACGAGAAATTTTTGAGAAATCTCGAATGAATCTTCGGTAAAATCTGACATGTCCTAAGAATGATCTGATTTGCCTAACCGAGCTAGGCGGAGGTAATCACAAAATGATAAGAATGATCTGATTTGCCTAACCGAGATAGGCAGAGGTAATCGCGAAATAATTTCGGACTTAGCTCGATCGACCTCGAGTCCATTAGAGATCTTGTGACCTAGTATGATGCCATCCCTCACCATAAAATGGCTTTTTCCCATGAAAGTACTAGGTTAACTTCTATACATCTCATCAGGATCTTTGTGAGGTTATCAAGACAAGATGAAAAATCATCTCCAAACAAGAAGTCGTCCATGAACACTTCTACGTAGTCCCTGATCATGTTTGAAAAAATGGCCATCATGCATTGCTAAAAAGTAGTTGGTGCATTGTGACAGTTCCCTACTAGGAGGGGTGACGTAATAAAATGCGGAAATAAATATAAACAATATCACAGAATAAACAAACACACAAGTACACAGGTATTTTTAGGTGGAAACCCAAACCGGGTGAAAACCACCACCTAACCCTCTCGAGTTAGGATTTTTCGATCAACCTAGTTGATCAAATCCACTAACCGAATCACTTTAAAACGAGGGTGATTCAACTTCAGTACAACCACGCTACAAGTACGAGGGTAGCATTCCTCAACCCGTTCTCTCCACGAGAAGGATTTTGTCCCACGAAGGAGACGGGAATTCGCAAAGCGAATACCCAACTAAATAACAAAGATAAAATAAACAACAAGTAATCCTATAGAGCCAACAAAGGAATTTAAACCTAGCTTCTATAGGAAATAGGAAACTCCCCTTTGCAAGGAGTGCATCGAGTTGATAACGCGGTGTGTGAGCCACGCGATGGCGTAACTTCACTCTCGTGAACTACGGCGGGAGAGCGGGTGCGCAAAGGTTTGATGCTCTCAAGGGAATGGAGCTTAAGCTTGGAGAGCAAGATCTTTTCTGGACACAAAAGAGTGTGAAAGTGTGTAGCTAAGTGTATCCAAGTGTGTGTTTGTGTTGCAAAGGTTCCCCTCTATTTATAGAGGCCTTAGGAAGGCTTTGGAAGGCTTAGGAAAGGTTCTACAGCCGTTGGGAACAAAGCCCAAGAGAATTTGGCCGAAATCAGGACAATGATTGCGCTTGACAGGGTAATCAGACGTCTAACTCTTTCATCAGACATCTGGAAGGCCACTTTAAGATGTTTGATTTAAAGGTCAGACGTCTGATTCTATGCGGGTTTCCTCCTGACTTGAATCAGATCTAAACAGCGTTTTTGCGCAAGTCCATCAGACGACATATAAGACGTCTGGCACTATGTCTGGACGTCTGGAAACCAGCTTTTACTGTGGGAATGGATTTTCCAAACGTTGCAACGGCTAGAAAATCTCTGAGAAGAGATTTTGGGTCAACCAAGGCAAAACGGTCAATTATCAGACGTCTGTTAAGTCCTATGGACGTCTGATAAGGCTCTAACGGTCATATTCTTCAGTGTTTGCAAAGCTAGCCAACGGTCCACTAATTGGACATCTGGCAAATTCATTAGACGTCTCCTTCGACGTCTGGTCTAAGGTATGGACATCTGATTTCATCAGACAGAACTAACTATGTCCAGCCTAACAGATATCAGACGTCTGAAACAACAGTCAGACGTCTTAAAATACTTTATCAGACGTCTGATTTTGGAATTAGACGTCTGTAAGTGTTGTTTGAACCCTATATTGGTTTTCTAAGTATTCTACAGAAAACCTAAGTATCCTAGGGTTGTGCTGGTGTTCCTAAGACTACTATTAGGGTACTTTGAGACTCTTTAACATAATATTCTAAGGAAAATAAAAAGAGCAAGAAAATAAAGACAAGAGATACAAGAAAGGATTAAAAAGAATCTATCCTATTCTTCTTGTCTTCTATCTTCAATCTGTCGCTCCACGCGAACCTCCTCTGTTCTTCATTAAGCTCCTCCAATCCATCCTGGATGCAAGCTCGAGTTCCGTCTAAGCACGTCCACATTTGCAATTGACCTGAAATCTAGGACTCAAATTGCAAATGTTAAATAACACGTGTTTTGTTATCATCAAAACAAATGATCGTGGTGCTCTAGCACCAACACATTGTAGAGGCCGAAAGGCATCTGCTTAAAAGTGAATGTTCCGAAGGTACACGTAAAAGTCATCTTGTCTTGATCTTTCGGGTTGATCGCTACTTGGTTGTACCTAGAGTATCCATCCAAAAAGAAGAAACTATGCCCGGCTAGCTGTTATAAAATCTGATCAATAAAGGGTAAAGGAAAATGATCCTTTTTGGTAGCCGAGTTTAGCTTCCTATAATCAATGCATACCTACCAAGAAGTCTTGGTGCGGGTTGGGATGGATTCGCCCAATTCATTTTTTATCATGGTGAATCCCGCCTTTTTTGGCACAATATACATGGGACTCATTGACTGGGTATCAGAAATTGGATAGATAATGCTCGCATCCAACCATTTAATGATCTCCTTCTTGACAACTTCTAACATATTTGGATTTAGGCGTCTCTGTGGTTGTCTTGATGGTCTCACCCCTTCATCAGTGTAGATATGGTGAGTGCAATATGAGGGGCGAATCCCAAGGAGATCAACAATGCCCCACCCGATAGCAGCCCTATGTGCTTGCAAAACGGAAATCAATTGGTGTTCTTGGTTTGTAGTCAAGTGAGCATTGATAATCACAGGATACATCTTACTTTCTCCCAGAAACATGTACTTGAGCGAATCAGGTAAGGGCTGCAACTCTAGTAGTGGAGGGTGGGGAGAGGGTTGTTCGTGGTGTAGATCACGTAGAATATTAGCACGTTGTAGTATAGCACAAAATTCGTCTCGAGCAGATAATTAACGGAACTGGTGAGTCCCGGTCAATCACAAGGAGGCAAAAAGCACTTTTAATTTCATACCTTTGTTCTCAATATGATTACTAAATAATAGAAACAATCAATCATAATATCCACATCACAAAGAGATTGAATTTGATATATGCAATAAACTAAAAACATGAATGTAAACAACTACTATTGTAACAGAATGAGGGCACCACAGGTGGTCCATGGTGGCCTTTTGGAGAGGTTGGGAAGTGCAACAACGATCCATCGGGGTGGCCCAACGGACACTTCAAACAGAGGTGTAGAGACGGATGTAGAGAAGAGGGGAAGAAGAAGAAGAGAGAGGAGTAGAAGGAGGAAGAAGAAGAAAATAAGAGAAATACTTTCAAAGGGGGCCCTTAGGCATCTTTTTATAGCTTTAGGGCATTTGGGCCCTTAAATCCTTGTAAAGGCTTCATATTAGTCAGATCTGTTGATCGGGAGATCAACAGCCATGATTAAGCCTTCCAAATCATTCTTTTGTCCTTGGTTTGTTCTGATGCTGCCACGTGGTAGCCTATGCATCCTAGGATCAAGATATGATGGCTCCCGCTCGCTCGTGCTCATCCGCACACCCACGCATTTGCCGCTCAACACTCAAACGTGCCTCAACTCCTTAAGGATTCTCAATCGTCCAATCCCTCGATCGGATGACTTAAAGAGCACGTTCAGTGCCTGCTGAATCCTAAGGGCATGCATCATCACGCGCGTCTACATCCAACACTTCTGCACCTGCCATGCATTCGCTGCTGATCTGCTCGATGAAGATCTGGCGGCCAATTGCTCTCGTGCTTGATGCTTCACCTGATTTCACGCCGAGCGTGCCTCGACCCCACGTCGCGCTTCATTTGTTAAGCGCACTCTCCGCTGCACTACGCGCATGGATTGTCGCACTTTCCAATTCCTGTGCAGCCACCCTTGGCCGTTGGATGGGAATCCAACAGTCGAGATATCGCCCGTGCATGATGAGCCAGTTGGAGGCGGATGACGTGGCTGGATCGTGGTCATTGGATGATGATCCAACGACCCACGGTTCTCCTTTCCAAATTGGGGCATGGTGAGGGGCGGCTACGATGGTGCCACATGGTGCCATCGTGGCCGTCCATCTTCTTCTCCTTGTATCTGATGATGTAGGCCTTTGATTGAGTTGATTTTTGCACCGTTGGACTACGAATATCGATCCGGATCCATCTGTGCGATTGGATTTGTCATCTGAAGTTTGAATATTCTTCAATTTTGCCCTTGGCTCCTGCTTCTTCTGTAGACTCCCTAGGGTGCTACGGTAGTCTGATTGATGCACTCTTGGAAGTGTTGGACTCCCGTCGTCGTTCCAAACAGATCCATAAGGTTGGATCGGTCATCTGTAGCCCTAGATTACCTGCAATTATTAATACCTCTCAAATAGCACATTATTATGTATAAAACATATAAATCATCTACGATGCAAAATACGATGTGTATGCATGCAGAATGCCCATGTTAAGCTAGGTTCTACCTTAATTCAGGCGAATTAGGGCTTATGATTGCTGCGCAATCATACCCCCATGTCTAAATCTTTCTAGTCTCTTGCAAGTGGAAGACTAAATGCATTTTATCAAGAGTTTAACTAAAGGTTTATTTCTTTTTGTTTTATCCAAAAATTCAGAATCCAGATAACCATGAATATATAATGTTGTAGCTTTTGCAACAGATCCAAGCAAAGAGTTGATACACATTTAAAGCTTGTACTTGACCTCTAGTAAAATTCTGCTGAGATAGGAAAACCTCTTCTCTCGGGGATATAAACTATTCTCTGATTTTAGCCCTGGCTTTTGGCTTGGGACAAGATGTCTGAGTTAACTAGATTTGTATTTGGTGGCTCACTCTCTTCTGGTGCTACATAGAGACTAGTATTTCAGAATCTAGATTTCTGGATTATTGAATAAATTAACTTAGAGAAAGGATAGAAAACTGTGCTCTCTTTAATCTTTTGTACTTTTTCTTTTCACTCTTTCTCTCTCTCGCTCTCTCTTTTTCTTTTTCTTTTGTTTCCTGAGCTCACAGCTTACCAGATTTGCAATAGTATTTAGTGGTCTTACATGGCATCACACATTAATTAGGTTCTAATATCCCTATTACGACCAAGTTAGATTCCTCAGCTCGTATCCAGGTGGTCAAAAATACAGAAAAATAGGTTTAGGCTGTATTTGGTGGTTCGTGGGGATGGTAGGTGCTTTTGCCTCAAAACATTTTGACTTACATAACTCAAACTTTTTAACATAACACTTTTTTTTCCAAGCAGATACCACTTTTGTATGCTTTTTCTTCCTTTTCTTTTTTATATACACGCTGGCACAATGCCGTTACCAACATGACATAATGCAACAATTCAACATGGCATACATACTTTTATTTATGAGGCATTATTTGGGATTTTTGGGGATGACCAAGAGGATCTTGGGTGGCTTATTTGGTGGAAGTGCCTACTCTCAGCACCAGGTAAGGAACGGATAGGATGACGTATTTTTGACCTTGACATCAGTACCCTCCTTCAGCTAAGGATTCCGTAGAGGACGATCGTGACCATCCACCTCAGTCCTAGTTTTATTAGAACCCGCTCTCTGTGTTTTTGCCTTATTTGGTGGCTCTCGTACGGAATTTCTCACAAAATTAGTACGCAAGAACTGAGAGCAAAAACTATGCCCATCTCTAAGTATTATTCAATTATTAAAGATTAAAGATTCCTTACACTAGCCTTAGAGCATTGATAGACTCTCTACTCTCATCTCACGTATGTTTTGGTGGATCTACTAGAAGATGGTTCACCTGACTCCCTGATTGTTGTCCAAGGGTTCAGGAGAAGTAATGCTTCTTCTCGACAAACTAGAGATGTCTATCAGTTTTCACAGTGGATCCTTTGCAAATTCTACATGCAGATGTGAAGTTATACTGGATTCTAAGCTTAGGAATCTACTAAAGAATAAATCTTTAATAAAACCTCTTGATAAAACTATCTAATCCCCCACTTGTTGGCAGAAAATTTTCACTTTCTGTGGACTACCCCCATGCCTAAGTGTTTGCATGTCCTTTTGCATGAATAAAAGAAATAAGGTAGGGTGTATGTGGATAGAAATCCCCGAAACTGCTTCTTAGTTGTCGTTCAGCTCATGCCATCACTGCAATCCATACACAATATGCAAAACAATATGTGAAACAATATGCAAAAATGAAATATGCTAAGTATATATGGTATGTATATATGTATACGTGCTGAGTTTAACGGGTCCAGCTGGGCAACTCATTAGTCACACGTCCTCAAGAAGATGTATCGTTTCATTAGCAGGAGGAGGTTCCTGGGCAAAGAATAGTTTGAGGTGCTGGCCATTAACCGTAAAAACGTGCCCAGATTTTGGATTTTTAATTTGGATCGCCCCATTAAGATACGGGTGGACCATCAGAAATGTCCCAGTCCATTTGGACTTGAGCTTTCCAGCAATGAATTTGAGTCAGGACTCAAACAACCAGACCTACTAGTTAGTGACAGAAAGTCATTTTCGCGCATTTGAAAGTCGTCGAAAATCGTAGTATAGTCGCGCATAAACGTTCGTCAAAAATATTGTTTTGTAAAATAACGAGACTTGAGTCTCGGTCGTTCGTCTCTGGGAGGCGTGTTTCTATTTTTGAAATCGATCTTAAAGCCGCTCTACTTAGTATTCTGGTGTGCAATATATAGGCGGTTAAAGAACAGGCACTTAAATCATGCAAATAAAATAATCATTCAGCTCATGGTGATTTCAAACACATAAAGAGATATATATATATATATATAAATGCATTTTTCATTCATTCATTGGGGGAGAGTTGTTTGTACAGGAAATCTAGAGGAAAGCTTATACAGGAATGCTTTAAATTAAACCTAGCTACCAGAAAATGATTGCATACAAGAATCGACGGGGGAATTTCACATGCATCATTGGGGGAGAAGAGAAACTACTCTACTAAGCAGTAAATGAAAGCAGTAAAACTTATGAAAAGCATGATCTAGAGCTAAAAGAGTAGAGGGCATTCAGGGGTGGTCCCCGATGGCCTTATAGTGGTTGAGAAGAGAATGAGGGGCAGCCAATGTAGCTTAGGCCGACCTTGGAGAGAGGTAGGGTTGATCCAGCATCCCGGCATGGTGTCTTCCATGGTGGTGGTAGTGAGCTCGCGGAGGTGGAGTGAGTGGCTAAGTGGAGGTGGCATGAATGGCACCAATGGAGAGTAATTGCCAAGGGAGTGAATGTGTGCAAATGGCCACCCAAGGGGTCTTTTTATAGACCTAAGGGAAGCTCTCTAGAGAATTATGGAATTCTCTAGAGAGGTCTATGGTCGGAGCTCGTGGGAGAGTGAGAGAGAGAGGGTGGATGGTGGTTTTTAGATCCACCAAATGTGGATCTAAAAATTGAATGGCTCTTGGTTGCTATTTTTGGCAACCAAGGCAACCACACATGGTAGAGAGTTCTAGAGAACTCTAGGCTAGATATTTTCGTGTGGATGGTGTGTGTGGGTATGTGTGGGTCGAAACTTAGGTGGCTAGGTTGATTAGGTTGGGTTCTAGTGGGTTTAGGTCAAGGTAGGTCTCAAATTAGGGTTATAAACCCTAATTCACTAAGGTAAAGTGCAATTAAACTTAATACAAGTTTAATTGGGTGTGTGAAAACTTAATTGAGAGTAAAACAACTCAATTAAGTCAGGTCTAGGTCAATTGGGCTCTCACTGAATCCAATTGGACAGTGTGTGCTGAGATCAGGGCTCAATTGGACTCAATGAGTCCAATTGAATAGGCTGATGGAATTGACTAAGATCCAAGTCAATTAGGTTTAGTGAGGACCTAATTAGGTCCTTAGGGAGGTTTAGAGGTGATGTACTAGGGTTAGGGCACCTTAATTTAGGTTCCTATGGGGTTGGAATTGGGTTTAGGGACCTAGAGATCCAAGATCAAGGCTTAAATCTCAAAACAAGAATTGGAGAGCAGTATCAGACATCTAATTATAGAATCAGATGTCTTATACTCAAAAATCAGAAGTCTAGACTTGTTGTCTGGACGTCCAATCAGAGTCAGGAAGGATTTCAGGTTCTATTTTGGGTATTCTGCAGAAATTAGACATCTGACAAAGTGTCTGGACGTCCAATAACACTGCAGAAGTGGGTTTGAAGTGTGAGGGAGTTGGCTAAGGGTCCTGGACATCTTAAAACTTATCTGGACATCCAGAGAAGGGTTGGAACTAGGGTTTTAAGGCTTCCTAGGGTGTTGTGACCTAATCTAAGGGTGGCTAAGGCTTGGGGAAGTCTCTAGGCTGTCCTAGGGCTAGGATGAACCTAAGCTCTTCACATTTTATTGCTTTATTCCTACTTAATAGAATAGCAAACTTTTAACCCCCTTACATTATTATTCCTACATCTAAACTAGGCATTCTGCTCCATCTCTGCTACAACTCCTGTTATTCCTGATCCAGCTTCAGATCCAGCTCCTGCTCAGCTTATTCCCTACAATCGACATAATGCACTTAATCAGCACATTATAACATTATTTTATGCATAGCTAAAGGAAAACAATAAAGATGCAGATGATGCGTATGCATGCATGAATAACCCTAACTTATGCTAAGTCTTAGCCTAATTTAGGTCAATTAAGACCTATGATTGCTGCGCAATCAATTAGGTGTGAACTCCTTCCTCTGGATGTGTCGATCATGTAAAGCCTTTGTCTTGTCTTTGTATATTTTTGCATTCTCATAAGCTTCTCGCCTAATCTCTTTTAACTCACTGAGCTAGAGCTTCCTTTCATAACCTCCAACCACGAGATTAAAATTACACTTTTGCACTGACCAAAAGGCATGATGCTCCAACTCCACAGGAAGGTGATAGGCTTTCCCATACACCATGCGGTATGGTGACATTCCGAGCAGGGCCTTGTACGAGGTCCGATATGCCCATAGTGCATCAATCAACTGATCGGACCAATCCATCCTATCAGGTCTAACCGTCTTTTGAAGGATAAGCTTGATTTGACAGTTCGATACTTCAGCTTGCCCATTAGTCTGTGGGTGATACGGGGTAGCAATGAGGTGTTGTGCCCCATATTTCTTCAATAATGACCTGAAATGGGCATGGATGAAGTGACTTCCCCCATCACTTATCAGGTAGCAGGAAACTCCGAATCTCACAAAAATGAATTCCTAGACAAAGGATATAATAGTCTTATGATTAGCTCATCTTGTCGGGATAACTTCTACCCACTTTGAGACATAGTCTATTGTGAGGAGTATGTACTCAAAGCTATGCGAGTTCGGGAAGGGCCCATAAAGTCAATGCCTCAGATGTCGAACACTTCTACGACAAGAATGATTTAGAGAGGCATCATGTCTCTCCAGGTCATAGAATCGATCGCTTGGCATCGCTTATAGCACTTGGCAAACTCATGTGTATCTTTGAAAATGGTTGGCCAGAAAAATCCTGACTACAAAATCTTTACAGTAGTCCTTCGGCCTGAGAAATGACCCCCACAAGCATCGCTGTGGCAGAAGGATAACACACTAGAGATTTCCAAATCAGGGGTGCATTTACGGATGATCTAATTAGCCCCAATGTGAAAGAGCAGTGGGTCATCCCAAAAATAGAATTTAGCCTCTAATATAAATTTGTGTTTTTGATCCTTGGATAATCCCACAGGTAGCCTACCTGCAATGAGATAGTTTGCTATATCAGCATACCATGGAAACTCAACAGAGTTGATAGATAGAAGAGACTCATACGGAAATCGATCTGATATCGGTAGGGAGTATGGAATATAATCTAGGTCTAGCTGAGACAAGTAACCCACCACAACATTATGTGCTCTGGCTTTGTCACGGATCTCAACATCAAACTCTTGCAAAAGAAGGATCCATCTAATAAGGTGGGGTTTGGCGTCCTTCTTTGCCAACAAATGCCGAAGGGCGGAATGGTCAGTGTAGATGATAACTTTGGACCCGAGTAAGTATGAACTGAATGTCTCCAACCCGAATACCACAGCTACCAATTCTTTCTCAGTGACTATATATTTACACTAAGCCTCATTCAGCATTTTGCTATCGTAGTATATTACAAATGGTTGATGCTCCCGACGCTGGCCAAGAACGGCTCCGACAGTGAAGTCGGAGGCATCACACATCATCTTGAAGTTGAGAGACCAGTCGGAATGTTGGAGAATAGGTGCACTTGAGACAATGCTCCGCAAGGTCTCGAAAGTGTTGAGGCATGAGGAGTCGAAATTAAAGGGCGTGTCGGTTACCAGAAGATTCGTTAATGAATGAGCAATTTTTGAGAAATCTCGAATGAATCTTTGATAAAATCTGACATGCCCTAAGAATGATCCGATTTGCCTAACTGTGCTAGGCAGAGGTAATAGCGAAATGATTTTGGACTTAGCTCGGTCAACCTCGAGTCCATTAGAGGAGATCCTCTGACATAGTATGATGCCATCCCTCACCAGAAAATGGTTTTTTTCCCATGAAAGTACTAGGTTAACCTCTATACATCTCCTCAGGATCTTTGTGAGGTTATCAAGACAAGGAAAAAAATCATCTCCAAACATGGAGAAGTCATCCATGAACACTTCTATGTAGTCCTCGATCATGTTTGAAAAGATGGCCATCATGCATCGCTGAAAAGTAGCTGGTGCATTGTAGAGGCCGAAAGGCATCCGCTTAAAAGTGATTGTTCCAAAGGGACACGTAAAAGTCATCTTGTCTTGATCTTTCGGGTTGATTGCTACTTGATTGTACCTGGAGTATCCATCCAGAAAGTAGAAGAAACTACACCTGGCCAACCATTCTAGAATTTGATCAATAAAGGGTAAAGAAAAATGATCCTTTTTGGTAGCCGAGTTTAGCTTCTTGTAATCAATGTAGACCTGCCAAGAAGTCGTGGTGCGGGTCAGGAAGGATTCTCCCAATTCATTCTTGATTACAGTGAGTCCCGCCTTTTTGGCCACAATTTGAATGGGACTCACCCACTGGTTGTCGGAAATAGGATAGATAATGCTCACGTCTAGCCATTTAATGATGTCCTTCTTGACAACCTCCAACATATTTGGATTTAGATGCCTCTGAGGTTGTCTCGATGGTCTCACTCCTACATCAATGTAGATATGGTGAGTGCAATACGTGGGGCAAATCCCGTGGAGATCAATGATGCCCCACCCGATAGCAGCCTTATGTGCTTGTAGAACAGAGATCAACTGGTGTTCCTGATCCGAAGTCAAGTGAGCATTGATAATCACAAGATATGTCTCACTTTCTCATAGAAAAATGTACTTGAGTTAATTAGGTAAGGGCTGTAACTCTAGTAGCGTGGGGTGGGGAGAGGGTTTATGCAAGGGAGTAGAAGAAACAACAGTGGAAATTTATTGATCTTGACTACTAGAGGACTTGTCTGCAGTGATCATGTAATGTTGCCTTAAGATATCAGTGTTAGATAGGACAGGATAGTCAAGATCAGGGGTGTTGGAAGCAGATGAACACCCATAACAACCAGATCCATGGGATGAAATGTGTATGTCATTAGTCTCAGTACCATGTGGATTGCAATCTAAGACCCCTGATAGTGAAGATGAATGTGCCAATAGGTCGCTACAGAGGAGCCCAATGTTCCCACAAAAAGCTGAATCTTTGTCTTCACTATCCTCCTCGATTAAATTGCAATCAAAGTTCTTTGATGCCCTGAAAACGTCCAGTCTAAGCTTTTCATTCCCTAGGGCAATCTCCATGCACCTTGATGCATAGTCGATGTTTGCGTGGGCAGTTTCCAAGAATGAGTGACCTAAAATAATCATTGCATCATGAAGATTAGGAGGAACCTCCATATCAAGAACAAAAACGTCTGCTGGAAAGTAGAATCCTTGTACTTTTATGATCACATTTTCAACCACCCCCTCAGTGTTTTCACCGATTGGTCAGCCAACTGTGTGGTAACCGAGGTGTGCTTTAACTTCCCAAATCAAAATCAATCAAATACTGCGGTGGGAGTTAGGTTGATGGACGACCCCAAGTCAAGAAGGGTCCTATCAAAAGGGGAATCCTACAAAAAGTAGGAAATCAGTGGTGTGCCTGGGTCCTTCTTTTCAGGCGGTAAGTCAGCTAAGATAACCGTGCTGGCTTCCTCAGATAATACCACTTGTCATTTGATTCTCTACTGTCGCTTTGGGGTATAGTAGTCCTTGAAGAACCTAGCAACAATAGGGATGTGATCTATTGCTTCGAGGAGAGGGACCTTAATGTGAACTTCCATGAACATAGATTTTAGGTCCTTGAAATTCCACATGTCCCTTTTCCGTGTTGAATCTTGCATTAGAGTTGCGAGAAAAGGAATGGGAATTTCAAGGTCTAGGGGCTTCTTTCCTTTATCTAATGAAGATGGCTTGTTAGAGGAAGAGGGTTGTGAGCCATCTTGCAGTAGAGCGTAGGAAAAATCATTACCCGCTTGCCTAGGTAGCAGGTCCTATGAAGTCTTTTCGCTCCTTAAGGTGATAGCATTTGCATCGGTGTGCTATCCATGAAGGGGCAGAGGAGCGGGTTGGTCTGGATACACAAGGTTTGGCAATAGAGCTAGCTGACCATGCCCATAACCAGGTGGTCTGGGAGGTGTGCTTGTAGAATAGCACATGCCTACCCCTGTGGTGCTTGGAATCTAGGCGGGGCACCTGATTAGCCCGTAGTTGTGGGCTATTTAAGTATTTAAGTGCCTACACATTAGGTTAATTCTAACATTTATTTAGTATAAATTAGGATGTAAATAGATTAATTCATAGTTTTAATCTAATTACATAATCCATACATTGCATTCATATCTTAAGTGCATTTAGAATTAGCTTAGAAAAGCATTCTTCTAATTAGATAACCAATTAGGTATATTGTTTTTATTAACATAGAAGTTGAGGGTCTATACCTAAATAACCCTAATATTTTAATAATATTTTCTTTATTCGTCTTCTTTCAGAACGGCTGGCTGCCGCTCCAACGCCCGGCTGCTGCAGTGATGAAGCCATTCAAGGGGGAGCGGATGTGGTGGATCTGGTCGGCGGCTGATTTCAAAATTGTTCAAGACACTATAAAAGGAGCACGGAAGCTGCCGGCTGCAGCAGGCCTCCGCCACCGACCCACCACTGTGCAGAGAGATCCTCTCTCTTCCACTCCACACTGCCGGCCTCTACCGTGGCGGCGAGTCTCCACCACCGTGGGCGTGTGGTGTGACAGGCCACACCGCCATCCGGAGCTCGCCCGCATTACCGTGAGCACCTTAGCATGCAACTCCCTCGCCGTCATCGCCGACCACCGTCACCAACCTACTGATCAGCCACCCTCTCAGTAACTTAAGACGTCTGGGAAATTTCCCAGACGTCTGAAGTTACCCGCTCACTTCACCGCACACGCCTGAAGTCGCCTGCAGACCCCTTCCCGCACCTGCAGAACCTTCAGCGCACCCACGTCCGTCAACCTTCAGCTCAAACACGCACAACCGCCTGCAGTCCACGCCGTTCACCACTGTGTCTGCAGAACCGCGCAAGCGCCCTCCTGCAGACCACCGCCACGCCTCCGCGCGCCAGCGCCCTCCGCAGACCCTCCGCGCGCCCACGCACAACCGCCTGCAGAACCGCCAGCAACCGACCTCTGCAGCTTCCACCGCAGCCACGCCTCCGCGCGCCAGCGCCCTCAGCAGACCCTCCGCGCGCCCACGCACAGCCATCTGCAAACCGCCAGCAACCGACCTCTGCAGCTTCCACCGCACACGCCAGCGCCCGCCTGCAGACCACCGCAGCCACGCCTCCGCGCGCCAGCGCCCTCCGCAGACCCTCCGCGCGCCCACGCACAACCGCCTGCAGCACCTCCGCCGGAGCTCGTCCGGCCACCTCCGGCCGCCGCGCGACTCGCCGTCACCACTGATTCGAAGCCCTTGATCCAAGGGACCTCCGCCGAGCTTCCCGCGCCCAGCCATCGGCTCCTCGTCGCGCAAGACAACGGGGAACAATTCCCCTGTTTTGCTACAGTAAAGCGTTGATTAAAATTTACATTTTCTGCCATTGCCAGATTTTATTCATATTCTATTCACTCTGCATTGCGGAAAATATCCTGTAGTTTCTCATAATTGCCATTTCAGCATTATTTCTTGCTTAAACCTTAATCTAAAGGCAATCTTGGCTTGGTTCTTGTCCAAATTGACTCCGAACAAACATTTTTAAGTGGCGCGAATTTTAATACGTTATTGCCTCCTTGTGGAAACGACCCGCTCCTCTGCGAGTGGTTATTTCTTATTAAAAATTGATTAGTCGATTTTTCCACCACATTAAACTACAAACGACTTAAAAGCGAAAGATCGACCCGATCAATGGCGCCGTTGCCTAGGAGGCAACAGACGCAATAATTTCGCCTAATTTTATTTTGATTATTTGTCAATTGCACAGAGATTTGACCATCTATTATTTTCTTTTCTGTGCGAGAAATTTTGTGCAAGAATCAGCCACTGTGAGAGGCGACCCTTGACGTCGCCAGACGAGAAGTGGACAAGCAATTTTGAAAGGAGGAGAAGGACGAGGACGCGATGGACACCACTGTATTTAATCGCTAATTTAATTAGAATAGAATTAAGACTGAAGACTTAATTTTTCATTACAGTTAGTTTGAAACCCTTGTTCTGGGGCATATTTTGAGGGTTTGTTCCCTGATTTTATTTTGGACCCGTGTTGGGTAATTTTTGGGAACCTGTTCCCTTTTCTTTAGATTTAGGTTTATTTTTTTTTTATTATTTCTTTTATTTGCTTGTGCATAAGTAGTTCTAAAAAAAAAAATAGAAAAAGAAAAAAAACGAGCTGCCTGCTAGAAGCTGCCTGCCCTAGGACGAACCATTTAGGTCTGTATGAGCAGCCTCTAGATTTGCTTTTCTGCATTGCGTACATTTTTGCATCGAAGATCGCTGGAGGCAAGGTACGCATTCTCTTACTTTGCATCCTATTTTTGATCACGCATTGCATTTGGGATTTAATGCGAAGACCACCTAATCTGTACTGAATAAATCTAACAAGTGGTCACATTTTTTTTAGAAAAAGGACTAATTAAAGGAAGGACATTTTAAAAACCAAGGATTTCATTTTCAAACTTGGCGTGCGATTCAAAGTTTAAAATCTTTTACGGTGTATGCACACTTATTTCACTTGCACCACGGCACGCTTCTAGACACTCCTTAGGTTTGGAAATACTAGGACAAGAGCCCTCCTTTCGTTGGATTCTGAAGTGTTCGGAACTTGAGATCAAAGGTTTTGTAAATCCAAAGAGGGAGATACCCTGTCACGGATTTTTGGGGGTAGTTGAGGAGCACCGCGAAAGCACAGCTTCAAAGGAAGGCTTAGGCCTACTTGCATCCCTCGATCTTCCGTCTTTGGATTTACTTGACCATTTGAGATTTAGGGAAGAACACCTAAGCTCCAACTAGGTCTTTTTAGGCGAGCCGTAGGTCGACAATAGGCGCGTAAATTGATTAAACAAATTGTATTGTCACCTGCAATCTGACTTAAAATCAAAAGCCTAAATTGGGAAAGACCTAAAAGGTCCTTTTTGAATTGTGTCTTGTTTGGGGAATTCTGATTGAAGTGTGAGTTAGAATGGACCACATTGATTTTCATCCTTTCACATCTTGCCCACACCCTCACCCCCACTCTGCATCCTTCGATCCCAGACGCCGAGATGGTCCATTCCTTGATGGACATAATGACAATCATTGGGATCCGTTTTACTCCTATTATAGGAGTATTGGCCTAGTTAAGCCCCAAATTAGTGAGCAGAACTCAGGAGCGGGATTTGCTTTGCCCAATATCCCACATACCAAAGAAATACCCAACCCACCCTCCCTGAAAACTTATAATGGTTGGACAAACACTCCTGGGTACTATAAATCTGAGCCTGACTTCTCTTATGATAGAAATGACCTCTCCTCTTTGAAGATGGAAATACAGAAAATGCAAAATGAAATGAGTGAATTGTTAGGAGAATCTTTGAGAGCAGGCCAACAAGAAAGAGATGAAATTAGCCACCCAATCTGCCCCATTGACAATGACGTACACCCCTCTACAATAGATGCATCTCCCGTGGGAAAGCTACACTTTAAGTTGAAGGGAAATTCTGGGGAGAATAGCTGCTTTTCGAGGATCGATTTTGAAACCTCCCCATTAGATGACACTTCCTTGAGAGATCTACACTTTAGGTGGGAGGAAAATACACATGAAAGTAGCTATGCATTGGATGAAGAAAGGTGGCAACCCGAGGAAGATGATGATAAGGTTGAGTATCCACCTGAATTATATTGGAGTCAAAAGAAGGGAATGATGGTGCCATTGGAAGACCTCGACCCAGATGATAGTATTTTCGTGACATTTGATGAAGTGGGTCAAAGTCAAGTTGTTAATCCTACCCTCCCTTCTGATCATGATATGGAACTCAAACCCACCCTTAGGGAACCTAACCCTAAAGAAATTGACCTATCTGAGGAGTCTGATGTAACCAATGTAAATAATTTACCTCAGATAGAGCACCCTAGGGGATCTGCTGATATATTAAATGATTCTAGACCTCGGGTACATGATGAATTGTGTGATGAGGAGGAAGATGAATTATATGAGGAACCTACATTCAAGATTTGGAGTGACACTAAGGGTGATTATGTATTATTTGAAGAGTTAACCCCTGAGGATGTCATAAATTTGACCAAATTAGGTTTCCTTGGCACACCCATTGATGATATTTCTCCTCATGATAAAATGATGGAAAATTTGGAAGCAATTTCTAAGATTTATGTGGATTCACATATAGACTCCGGGGAAGATGTGAGTAAAGAACAAAAACCCGGGGATGACATTAATAGGATAATCCCTAGATCTGTTGCTTCCAACCTGCCTTCATTTACTTCGAAGTCACCCTCTGATTCTCTTATATCTGAAAGCGAAATTGTGACTCCTGATGAAGAGCAGGAAGATCCACGTGATGGTGCAAGGAATGTTAGGGATGAAATTGAGGATTTAGAAAGAGTGTTTGGGATGGACACCAAGCTGATTAAACCCAACCTAGATCTTATGGCCATCCCACAACCTCGTAACTTGGACACCCTAGACGATCCTTGCCTTAGAGAATTGCTCATTTTTGTTCTGACTAGGGGGCTTAACAGACCAATATTTTCTGTAATGGAGTATCGGGTATGGATTGATGATTTTTTTAGTCAGTCCATTACCCTGGGGGTTTATCTCTATACCATTCCTTCCCCATTCTTTTTGGAGGATCCTTGTCATCCTACCCCTACCCCTTTGGAGGTTATTTTAACTGTTTATCCTTTAGAACCTCTTCTGGTGACCTGGGAAGATTTCATTCCCATTTTAGTTGGGCGAGCATTTGCTATCGGGATTCATCATCAGCTCGCCAACATCCTAGGTTACCTATTTTCTAGGCCAACTTTGCTTTGCTCATTTTTAGGGCCTATTTCTACAATTCTTGAACCTGATTTGCAGGTTCTTCGGCTATTCAGCCCAGCTTTGACCCAGGTAATATCCTTCTATGCAATGAGGACATTGCAGATTTTAGGCATGGGGGGTGTACTTGGGGATATACATAGCATAATTGCATACATTTGTACATATAAAAAAATAAAAAAAAAAAAAAAGTTTTGAGCTTAACTGGCTAAGTCCTGCATTCTTAAGCAAATCAGAACTCTAGCATAGACTAAATTAATTCTAGGGTCAAACTTTAGAAGCTAAATAAGCTACTAGCTTTAGACCTTTAGGGTCCTTTGTGGACTTAAAAACTTAAGTAGGAGTTAAGTTGCGGACCATTCTTCAAGAGGTTGAGGAAGGGAAGCTAGGGTTTGAGTTAAAAGGTGGGGTAGTACCTGGAGTCTTATTCTACCTTTTGGTTTACGGGTCCTTGTAACCCAAGCATCCAAATTGTTCACACTTGGTCTGGTAATTAACTTAATTTCTGAAAAGAGATTTGGTTCTCTTAGTTTTGACTTAAGAAAGGCTTGAAAACATATTTTGATTGGAAGAGTTCCCGCCGCAGGAGAGGTCGAGTATATACTCACCTTGAGGATGCGATGGTAACATATTACCTCCTTGGCGCTTGTCTCTTAGGATATCCATCCTACTGGGGGCATGTAAGCGCATTGCGCGGTTCAGGTACCATGGGCGGCCCTATCTCGAAGTGCCGATTGCCATAGGCCTGAATTCGCTTAAGAAATCCATGGGCGATACTATCTCGAAGTGTCGATTGCCAGGAGTTCTTGGGGTCGTTATGGGCGGTGCTATCTCGAAGCATCGAAAGCCAGGCACCCTTCGAGGTATGGTAATGGGGACAATGAATCCGACACAGACCGTGTTGATAGCTGATCTGAGGTTAGACTTAGAAAAAAAAAAAAGTATATTTATTAAAAAAAAAAAAAATTCCTTTAACTCAAATAACTCGGACCAATGCAAAAGCACGAATGCTTTAATCTCAGGGATCAATAAACTTTAGGGTAGAGTCAGAAATCAGGGAAACTTGTGCTTACAACTCGTCTTTAGCCGACCTAGTCTGTAACTTAGCAACTACTTAGGGACCTTGGGTTTAGAACCTGAACTTAATATGCTTCTGAAGGAAGACTAAGTGAGTTGACTAGTCCACTTAGAGTGCTAGGTTTCGCTTAATTTTGCTAGGGACTAGCAAAAACTAGGCATGGGGGTATTTGATTAGCCCATAGTTGTGGGCTATTTAAGCATTTAAGTGCCTACACATTAGGTTAATTCTAACATTTATTTAGTATAAATTAGGATGTAAATAGATTAATTCATAGTTTTAATCTAATTACATAATCCATACATTGCATTCATATCTTAAGTGCATTTAGAATTAGCTTAGAATAGCATTCTTCTAATTAGATAACCAATTAGGTATATTGTTTTTATTAACATAGAAGTTGAGGGTCTATACATAAATAACCCTAATATTTTAATAATATTTTCTTTATTCGTCTTCTTTCAGAACGGCTGGCTGCCGCTCCAACGCCCGGCTGCTGCAGTGATGAAGCCATTCAAGGGGGAGCGGATGTGGTGGATCTGGTCGGCGACTGATTTCAAAATTGTTCAAGACACTATAAAAGGAGCACGGAAGCTGCCGGCTGCAGCAGGCCTCCGCCACCGACCCACCACTGTGCAGAGAGATCCTCTCTCTTCCACTCCACACTGCCGGCCTCTACCGTGGCGGCGAGTCTCCACCACCGTGGGCGTGTGGTGTGACAGGCCACACCGCCATCCGGAGCTCGCCCGCATTACCGTGAGCACCTTAGCGTGCAACTCCCTCGCCGTCATCGCCGACCACTGTCACCAACCTACTGATCAGCCACCCTCTCAGTAACTTAAGACGTCTGGGAAATTTCCCAGACGTCTGAAGTTACCCGCTCACTTCACCGCACACGCCTGAAGTCGCCTGCAGACCCCTTCCCGCACCTGCAGAACCTTCAGCGCACCCACGTCCGTCAACCTTCAGCTCAAACACGCACAACCGCCTGCAGTCCACGCTGTTCACCACTGTGTCTGCAGAATCGCGCAAGCGCCCTCCTGCAGACCACCGCCACGCCTCCGCGCGCCAGCGCCCTCCGCAGACCCTTCGCGCGCCCACGCACAACCGCCTGCAGAACCGCCAGCAACCGACCTCTGCAGCTTCCACCGTAGCCACGCCTCCGCGCGCCAGCGCCCTCAGCAGACCCTCCGCGCGCCCACGCACAGCCATCTGCAAACCGCCAGTAACCGACCTCTGCAGCTTCCACCGCACACGCCAGCGCCCGCCTGCAGACCACCGCAGCCACGCCTCCGCGCGCCCACGCACAACCGCCTGCAGCACCTCCGCCGGAGCTCATCCGGCCACCTCCGGCCGCCGCGCGACTCGCCGTCACCACTGATTCGAAGCCCTTGATCCAAGGGACCTCCGCCGAGCTTCCCGCGCCCAGCCATCGGCTCCTCGTCGCGCAAGACAACGGGGAACAATTCCCCTGTTTTGCTACAGTAAAGCGTTGATTAAAATTTACATTTTCTGCCATTGCCAGATTTTATTCATATTCTATTCACTCTGCATTGCGGAAAATATCCTGTAGTTTCTCATAATTGCCATTTCAGCATTATTTCTTGCTTAAACCTTAATCTAAAGGCAATCTTGGCTTGGTTCTTGTCCAAATTGACTCCGAACAAACATTTTTAAGTGGCGCGAATTTTAATACGTTATTGCCTCCCTGTGGAAACGACCCGCTCCTCTGTGAGTGGTTATTTCTTATTAAAAATTGATTAGTCGATTTTTCCACCACATTAAACTACAAACGACTTAAAAGCGAAAGATCGACCCGATCAGCACCCTGATTCTACACATATCTCAGGTTTGGGACAGGTTGGGAGGGCAAAGCTCCCTGTGACCTATGCTCTTGCATCATCTAGTTTTGTGTGTTCTGTATGCTCTATATTTGGTCAGCCATTGCCTTCATTATTTGCAGGTTGTCATGAGTAGATTTCCGAATTGATGCTTGCAATTCCTCCTTCAGAGACTCCAAAGGGTCGACCTGCTTTGGAGGGTAGTTGGCAGCATGGTGCAGCAGCTGATAGAAAGAGCGTGTTTGTTGCTACTGAGACGAGAATGGCTACTGCCTAGGATACATGTTTTGCGCATTCCTGTATTGTCTGGTCTAGTAGTGTGGAGCTTGACTCGGTCTCTATGGGTTACCAGACCAAGAGAAATTGGGATGCTTGCACCAACCAGGGTTATACGTTTCAGAATACGGGTTGTTACACCTATAACCCTGAATAGCATTGACATCTTCGTAGGTCGAAGACATCTCAGATGCAAATTCATCAAAAGCATACGCACTTGCATCATCATGTGGAGCGTAACCCTGATTGTGTGGTGTCAGATCCACATTGTTCACAGGTTCTTGGTACACAGGATCCCATAGAGATGGAGAGAAAACAACCTGAGTAAATGGATGTGTATGAGCAGAGGGGGCTCAGGATGCTTGGGAGGAATAAGATGGAGCAGTGCTGCCAGAAGATCCAGATCTTACTCACATTAATTCATCAAGCTTCTTATTAAGCAGATCCACCTTGTCCAGGTTTTTGGTGATAATGTCCATGTCGGGTCAGGTAGACTTAGCTTGAGCTTCGTGGACACTGACTCATTGCTGTTCAGGTCGCTGGAACTAGTTCATTGAGGTGACATTCATCGCATTCTTTGCTAAGGACTAGAACAATTCAAATGCATTGTTCTCATCCTTCGGGAGGAAATTACCATCGCTAGATGCATCGGCCAGGTACCAATGTGTGTCATCCAGCCCATGGTAAAATACTTGAGCAAGGTGCCATTTGGGTACACCATGGTGTGGGCACTTCTTAAGAAGATCGTGGAATCTGTCCCAAGCGTCATGCAGCTTCTCTCCAGGGCCTTGGGCAAAAGTCGTGATCGGGTGCCTCATACCATTTGTTCGATCGATCGGGAAGAACTTTTGGAGGAATTCACAACGTAATTCCTCCTAGGCTCCAATTGGCCTCCCGATGATCTTGAACCAATAAGCAGATTTATCCTTGAAAGAAAAAGGAAAAAGCTTCATGAGAACAATCCCAATATCTACATTCCTGGGTCGAATTGACTCTGCAATCCGACTCAGGTCTTCGATGTGCTGGAAGGGATCCTCATTCGAGTTTCCATTAAAATGAGTCTGAATTAGACTTATGATATTCGGCTTTAACTCGAATGCATCTTCGCCTATGGGAATCCAGACCTCAGATACTATGATTGTTGCCGCTGGATCGTAGAAATCCCGCAGTTGTTCTCCTGGTGGTGGATGTTGCATTCTGTTGTGTGTTGTGAGAATCGAGTCGATGCTCTGCTCATGTTTTTATTTCGTTTCCTCGACCATGGCTTCCAGACATGCCATTAGGTCCTGATTCTAAGGGTCCTAATGAACTCTAGGATCGGGATTAGCCATCTCAGCTAACCGAGTGGAACAAGGATGAGAAGAGATGTCAGGCGAAAATCGCCTTTGTTGCCTTGGGTTCGGTTCCCAAGGTTCCTCAAGTTTAGGTTCTAATGACCTTCTTCCTTATATACACTAACTCAAAGGGTTGGTGTAGTCAAGTAGAACAAGGCTAAATGCTTGTTAATCAGAGTGGTCCTTTTAATTAGATGACCAAATTTTTTGTTTATGTTTGTGTTATTAAAAAAATTCAACGAGAGACCGATTGCAAGGAATTCTTGCCTCTTAGGGTAACCTAAGTAGCCTAGTTTTTTGTTTATGTTTGTGTTATTAAAAAAATTCAACGAGAGACCGATTGCAAGGAATTCTTGCCTCTTAGGGTAACCTAAGTAGCCTAGTTACAAGGGGACTACAAGGAAGGTTCTTTCCCCGACTTTCACCTCCGGTTCCATTACCCTGCAGCCGCGGTCCTTTGACTCTACCCCACAGGCTTAGTCACTAGGTTTTGCAAGAGAGGTTGGAACTACCCAATAGTTTCAAGCCAAATGCAGGTTATTTGATGTAGTTTTGTACATTTTTAACCTGTTTCTTTTCAATTTAGTAGTTGGTGGGTGGTTCACAACGTGACTCGCCTCACTGACTAATTTTGGGCTTGTCGGAGTCTAAGTTAGTCTATGTGGTCCTATAGGCTCATGTACTTCTAAGTTCTTTTTCAAATTGAAGAGCATAATTCAAATGTATACTATCAAGTAGGATTGAATCCAAATGATTTGAAACTTATCAAGAAGATTCCTTTTTTAATAAGCTTTTCAGAGAGTATTTTTCCAAAATTTTTACTATTTCCAACAATTAGTTATGAATTTTTAACAAATTAGGGGTCAAATTTGGAATTTAGACCTTGTGTTGGTTTCTCTTTTGGAAAATATACCAAATATGCTTGAAAAATTTTGTAAAAATATGATATTGAAAGATAATTTAATCATATTTCAAAACCCATAGATCGTTAGTAAATCAAATTTGTATGTTAGTCAGAATTGATTTCTAAAGTTCATAAAAGTTCTATTTTCAAGCAATCTAACTAGTATGTACTCCATGAATTTTTAAAAATTCGATAGAAGGAATTTCTTTCTGGGAAAGATGTTGTTGGAAAGATAATTTGAAGATCTAATTCCAGTCCAAATTTTAAAATTTTTGGAGCATCAGAAACATGGCTATTGAATTTTAAAGGTGAGACTTACTTTCTAGCTGAATTTCTAATAAGAATGCGTGCACCAGATTTTCGCAGTGCTTGCTTTTCCCTATTCGCCGCTTTGTGTCATTGTACGTGCACACAAAAATACTATATTAGAGATAAAATCAAAAGTCACCATGCCTTCTCGGCAACAGTGACAATTTGTAAGTGGCGTAGATCGCGTAGAAAATTAGCACGTTGTATATAGCGCGAAATACATCTTGAGTAAATAATTAACAAAACTGGTGAGTCCTGGTCGATCACAAGGAGGTAGAAAGCACTTTTGATTTCATACGTTTGTTCTCAATATGATTACTAAATAATAGAAACAATCAATCACAATATCCACATCACAAAGAGATTGACTTTGATATATGCAATAACCTAAACACATGAATGTAAACAACTACTACTATAACATATTGAGGGCACCATGGGTGATCTGTGGTGGCCTTCTGGAGAGGATGGGAAGAGCAGCAATGATCCGTTGGGGTGACCCAGAGGATGCTTCAGACAGTGGTGCAGAGACAAATGCAGAGAAGATGAGAAGAAGAAGAGAGAGAAGGTATAGAAGGAGGAAGAAGAAAGTAAGAGAATGCCTTTCAAAGGGGGCCCTTAGGCCTCTTTTTATAGCTTTAGTGAAGGGCATTTAGGGTATTTAGGCCCTTAAATTCATGCAAAGGCTTTAGATTAATTAGATCTGTTGATCAGGAGATCAACAACCTTGATTAAGCCTTCCAAATCCTTCTTTTATCCTCAGTTTGTTCTGATGCTGCCACATGGTAGCCTGTGCATCCTTGGATCAAGATCTGACGGCTCTCACTCACTCGCGCTCACCTACACACTTGCACGCCTGCTGCTCAGTGCTTAAACGTGCCTCAACTCCTTAAGGATTCTCAACCATCTGATCTCTCGATCGGATGGCTTAAAGAGCGCATTCAGCGCCTGCTGAATCCTAAGGGCACGCATCATCACGCACATCAGCATCCAACACTTCCACACCTGCCATGCATTTGCTGCTGATCCTCTCGATGAAGATCCGGTGGTCAATTGCGCTCGTGCTCGACGCTGATTGCACAGCAATCATAGGTCTTAATTGACCTAAACTAGGCTAGGACTTAGATTAAGTTACTGTAATTCATGCATGCATAAGAATTATCTACATCTTTACTGCTTTCTTTTAGCTATGCATAAAATAACGCTATAATGTGCTGATTAGGTGCATTATGTCAATTATAGGTAATAAGTTGGATCTGAAACTAGATTTGAAGCTAGATCAGGAATAATGGGTGTTGTAGTAGAGCTGGAGCAGAAGACATAAATTAGATGTAGTAGATAATAATGTAAGGGAGTTAATGTATGCTACTCTATTAAGTAGGAATAAAGCAATAAAATGAGAAGAACTTAGGTCCATCCTAGCCCTAGGATAGCCTAGAGACTTCCCCAAGCCATAGCCACCCTTAGATTAGGTCACCGCACCCTAGGAAACCTTAAAACCCTAATTCCAACCTCTATTTGGACATCCAGATAAGTTATAGGATGTCCAAAACCCTTAGCCAGCTCTCGCACAACTTAAACCCACTTGTACAATGTTATTGGATGTCCAGACACCTGGTTAGACGTCTAATTTCTGCAGAATAGCCAAGACAGAGCCTAGAATCCCTCCTGACTCTGATTGGATGTCCAGACAACAAGTCTGGACTTCTGATTTTTCACTATAAGACATCTGACACTTTTATTGGACATCTGGAACTGCTCTCCAGTTCCTGTTTTGAGATTCAAGCCTTGATCTTGGATCTCTAGGTCCCTAAACCCAATTCCAACCCTATAGGAACCTAAATTAAGGTGCCTTAACCCTAGTACTGTTGGTGCTAGAGCACCACGATCATTTGTTTTGATGATAACAAAACACGTGTCATTTAACGTTTGCACTTGAAGTCTTAGATTTCAAGCAAATTACAAATGGAGACATGACTAAACGGAGTTCGAGCTCGCATCCAGGACGGATTGGAGGAGCTTGATGGAGAATAGAGAAGATTCACGAGGAGTGATAGATTGAAGATGGAAGGACAAGAAGAATATGATAGAATTCTGTTTATTTCTTTCATGTATTTTTGTCTTTATTTCCTTGCTCTTTTTGTTCCTTAGAAAATCATGTTAAAGAGCCTCAAAGTACCCTAACAGTAGTCCTAGGAACACCTGCACAACCTTAGGATACTTAAGTTTTTTGTAGAGAACTTAGAAAACCAATATAGGGTTCAAACAGCTTTTTCAGACGTCTAATTCCAAAATCAGACGTCTGATAATATGTTTTAAGATGTCTGACTGTTTATTCAGACGTCTGATAACAATTAGGCTGGACTTACCTAGTTCTGTCTAATGAAATCAGACGTCTAGACCTTAGTCCAGACGTCTTAGAAGACGTCTGATGGACTTGCCAGACGTCCAATTAGTGGACCGTTGACTGGTTTACCAAACACTAGAGGATATGACCGTTAGAGCCTTATTAGACGTCCTTAAGCATTTCCAGACGTCTGATAAATGACCGTTTTGCCTCGGCTGACCCAAAATCTCTTCTCAGAGATTTTCTAGCCGTTGCAACTCTTGGAAATCCATTCCCGCAGAAAAAGTAGGTTTCCAGACGTCCAGACATAGTGCCAGACGTCCTATATGTCGTCTGATGGACTTGCACTAGAATCCTATTTAGATCTGATCCAAGTCAGGAAGAAACCCGCCTAAAATCAGACGTCTGACTTTGTTCCCAAACGTCTTAAACTGATCTTCCAGACGTCTGATAACCCTGTCAGTGTAATCATTGTTCTTGATTTCGGCCTGATTCTCTTGGGATTTGCACCCAACGGCTATGGAAGCTTTCCAAAGCCTTCCAAAGCTTTCCTAAGGCCTCTATAAATATAGAGGAACCTCTTGCACACAAACACACAACTAGATACACAAGACACACCTAGTAATACACTTTCACACCATTTTGTGTCTCTTGATCCTAAGAAGAAAAGCTCTTGCTCTCCAAGCTCAAGTTCTTCATCTTGAGAGCATTAAGCCTTTGCACACCCGCTCTCCCATCGTAGTTCACGAGAGAGACGTTGTGCCATCGTGTAGCTCACGCACCCGCGTCATCGATTCAACGCACTCCTTGCAAAGGGAAGCATTTTAATTCCTATAGAAGCTTAGGTTAAAAATTACTTTGTTGGCTCTATAGGATTGTTGTTATTTTATCGTTGTTCTTTGGTTGGGTATTCGCTTTGCGAATTCCCGTCTCCTTCGTGGGACAAAATCCTTCTCTTGAAGAGAAGGGGTTTTGAGGTACGCTACCCTCGTATAAAGTAGCGTGGTTGTAATTGAGGTTGAATCACCCTCGTTTAAGTGATTCGTTTAGTGGATTTGATCAACTTGGTTGATCGGAAAATCCTAACTTAAGAGGGTTAGGTGGTGGTTTTCATCCGGTTTGGGCCACCTAAAAATAATTGTGCACATTGTTTGATTGAATTTTTTTATGAGATTATTTATATTGTATTCCACAATTTATTACGTCACCCCCTCCTAGTAAGGAAACTACAAGTACATCACCTCTAGACCTTCCTAAGGACCTAATTAGGTCCTCACTAAACCTAATTGACTTGGATCTTAGTCAATACCATCAGCCTATTCAATTTGACTCATTGAGTCCAATTAAGCCCTGATCTCAGCACACACTATCCAATTGGACTCAGTGAGAGTCCAATTGACCTAGACCTAACTTAATTGAGTTATTTTATCTCAATTAAGTTCTCACACACCCAATTAAACTTGTATTAAGTTTAATTGCACTTTACCTTAGTGAATTACGGTTTACAACCCTAATTTGAGACCTACCTTGACCTAAACCCACTAGAACCTAACCGAATCAACCTAGCCACCTAAGTTTCAACCCACACACACTCACACACACCATCCATATGAAATATACCTAGCCTAGAGTTCTCTAGAACTCTCTACCATGTGTTGTTGCCTTGGTTGCTAAATTTATCAACCAAGAGCCATTCAATTTTTACATCCACATTTGCTGGATCTAAAAACCACCATCCATCCTCTCTCTCTCTCTCTCTCCCATGAGCTCCCACCATAGGTCCCTCTAGAGAATTCCATAATTCTCTAGAGAGCTTCCCTTAGGTCTATAAGAAGACCTAAGGGGTGGCCATTTGCACCCATCCCATTCTTGGCATTCATTCACACTTAGGTTAGCTACCTTAACATCCATTCCACCTCCATGAGTTATGCACCATGGCTGCCAGCATCTCCACGCCAGGATGCTGGATCACCTCTCCAAGCTCTCCCCAAGGGCCGACCTAAGCACCATTGGCTACCCCTCCTCCTCTCAACCATTCAAAGGCCATCGGAGCCCACCTCCGAATGCCCTTATTTCTGCTAGATTAGTATCTATTTCTTCATAGTTTACATGCTTTTATTACTGCTTAGTAGTGTATCTCTGTATTCTTCCCCAATGATGCAGCAAAATCCCCCCATAGATTCATGTTTGCGATCATTTTCTGTTAGCTAGATTTATATTTTCAAGCTTTCCTCTATATGCCTTCCTCTAATTCCATGTTGCAAACACCCTCCTGAATGAATGAAAGAAATATTTTTTATATATATATCTCTGTGTTGAGAATCACCATGAGCTTATTGATTGCAATATATTTTGTGTGATTAAAGTTGCCTGCTTTAAATTCCTGATATTCTTGTAACTAAGCATGTCGTGCTTAAATACGTAATAACCATAAACTGCCATGTGATTTTAAGCAAGTAGAGCAAAAAAGATCGATTTTAGATTTGCATAAACACCTCCCAGAGACGAACGACTGGGACTCAAAGTCTCGTTATCTTTTTCTAAATATTTTTGTTTGATCGTATTGCGCACTATACTATGATGCTTTTCCTATCAAAATTCACTCTACGTATCACAAACAAATGGCGCCGTTGCCTGGGAGGCAACATCATTTTTTTCTTGATTTCGATCTTTTAAACTATCACTGACAAATCTTCCTCTACTTTGTTTTTGGATGTGCAGGACAACACAAAAGAAAATGGAATATACGCACACAACGAGCACGGAAAAAGATTTTCAGGTGCACATCATCTCCTCTTAGTCTAGGTTTTCTTCTGAACCCTAGGATTAGATTTGCTTCCAGCAATTTCTTTTGAAAAAAAAATTATCCATTTTCGTGAAAAAGAAAAAAAAAATCAAAAAAAAATTTCAAAAAAAATCTAGATTAGGTTTCTTTTTGAATCTTAGGCTAGTTTAAAAAAATAAAAAAAATATATTTTTTTTTGAAAATCCATTGAAAAAAAAAATCCTTTTTTAAAAAAAACATTTTGCAAAAGTTTTGAAAAAAAAAAAATTTTATGGAAAGTTTGGATTTCAAATTCAAACACTCTTTAAAAGCTTCTTCACCATTCTCTAATTTTCAGCTAGGGTTCAAAGTCTGTTTTAAAAATTCGATTGCCAAAAAACTAGCAAACAAAAAATCTAAAATTCAGGATAAACCTTCATTTTCAAACCATCTTTCAAATAGCACCATTCTTTTGAAAGCATATTAAGTAGAAAATTTTTAAAAATTCACAAAGTGCAAGGTGGTTGGACTGACCCAGATTCGAGATTTTTCAAATTTTAAAAAGTAATTTTGAGCAATCTACAAATTTGTTTTGACTAAAAATGTTGGGGTTTGAAAGTTGATCTCATTGGCTTTATTTTCCATATTTTTCTTGAATTTTTGAAAGTCATTTGATACTATTTCGAAGTAAAAGATTGACCAGGGGTCAAAATTTCAAATTTGACCCTCTGACATTCAAAAATCTCTAGAAATTCGGTTGAAATAGTAAAAATTACAAAAAAAATATTCTCTGAAAAGATAATTGAAAAAGAAATCTTCTCGCCAAATTTCAAGTTAATTGGATTCCAATTTTTGTTAGAGAACAAATTGTATTTTTTTGTTGTCTGCTAAAAAAAAAACAAAAGAACAAAACCCTAGAATTGCATAAACACTAGCTTACACCTTTAGGGTTACAATTTAGAGACCACATTTGGGCTAACCTAGACTTAGTCAAGTCTAGTACTTAGCCGGTGAGCTTGGTCACCTTGTGGGCCACTCACCAAAAACCTGAACTGAAGAAAAATGGGCTAAAAATCAAGTCTAAAACATGAAATAAACCTGAATTTGTTGTTGTACTACTGGGTGCTTTCAACCTCTTAGTTGGGTTAGCTGAGAGGCGGGAATCACTTTCAATCTGTTGTACGACAAATTTCTTTAGGAATTAGAACTTAAAATGAAGAATCTGGTCATCTAATTCATAAAGACCATCTGATTGACAGGGCCTTAGCCTTGTCCAGCTTGGCTACACCAACCTAGGGGTTGGGTGGTGTATGCGAGGAAGGAGGTCACTTAGACTTCAATTGGTTGGACCTTGGGAGTTGCTCCCAAGGAGGTAGGTCACCTCGCCAGGACCTACTTCTCCCCCCACTTCTTCTACTCCCATAGCCTCAATAGCTAATCCTGGACTTGGACCTAGATCGGGTCAGGATATCGATAATCTGGACTCGATGGCTTGTCTGGAAGCCCAAGTTGTTGAATCTGAGGAGTGGCATTGGCAGAGCATTGTTCGCATTTTGACGGCACTTGACAGAATGCAGCATCCACCATGAGGAGAACGACTGCGGGATTTCTATGATCCAACCGCACCAATCGTCGCACCCTTAGTCAGGATTCCCACATCCTGAGACGCATTTTAGCTTAAGCATAACGTGATCGGTTTGATCAGCACTCACTTCTATGGAAACTCAAGCGAAGATCCATTCCAGCACCTTGAGGACTGTTGAACGATTTTTTTACGAAGCTACGCTAACGTGTTTGGTTTTGGAAAACCCGTCGTTGTAGTTCGAAAGCGAAGGATTCGTGTTCAACAAATAAAATTTATACCGAAATCAAAATTCCGGGTCGAACACAGGGAGGCGAACGTTTGATTTAAAAACTTCGCGTTTCTTTTTATTTTGTCACGAAGAAATTCAATTTAAACTATCTAAGTATCTACAACAAATAAAAGAGAGAGAGGGAGTAAGAGAGAGAGAAAGAATACTGTACATGGAAATCAAAATGAGATGTAGAATAGACAAGGAATTTATCATAAAAGAGTTCTTTCGTTACAACTAGAAAACATAAAACAATTACTCTAGAAAGCATTAAAAGAATGGAGGGAGAAATGTCCTCCTCGACGATCGCTCGGAGGACGAATAGACTACTCTAAAAAGCAGTAAATCTATACTAGAAAGCAGTAAAAAGAATAGGGAGAGAGAAATCCTCCTGGACGGTCGCTTGGAGGACGAGCCGGACGGGACGACGCCTGGACGAAGGAGAACGAAGCGGGACGAAGGAGGACGAAGTAGAAGAACGGGAACGAAGCAGCACGCCGTCGTCGTCGCGGGATCCACTTCCGAAGGGGGACGAAAATTTGGACTTTATCTCGCGAGAAGCATCCCGGGTGTGGGACAAGCTTCTCTTGAGCTTTGGAGAGGTAGAGAGGAGAAGGAAGGGATGAAAATTTCGTATGGAGGGGGTCTCCTTTTATAGTTGCAAGGAGTGGGGGCAAAATGGACATTACATCTTCAAAATAATAAATAAGGGGTCTTTAGTGACGGATAAAACCGTCTCTAAAGCCCCGCCGTCACCGTCGCCGCCGTGCCCACGCGCGCCCGCTCGGCTGGCCTGCGTGCGTAACGCATACGCAAGTCCGCGTCGTCTCAGCCGTCCGATCGCGAGATCGGACGGCTTAGATCGCGTCCGCGCCCGCTGCGTAGCGCGCCCGCCCGCGTGCGATCGAGCATCCACCAGAGCGTCCAATTGCGCGTCGGCGCTATCGGGCGTGCGCGGCCGTTGGATCTTCATCTGACGCTCGTGCGCGCCCGCTCGCCCGTGCCTTCCACCCCCTCACCGCGGCTCAAACCCGCGACCTCCGCTTCGCCCGCAGCTGCGTCGCCGCTGCGCTACGCGGGTGAAATGGTCGCGCGGACGTTTTTAAACGCGAGCGACCGCAGCCGTTGGATCGAGGTCCAACGGCGGAGAGGAGACGGTGCGCGGTCTTCACCAGACGCATGCGGCCGATTGGACGGTTGAGATGGCGCCACGTGGCGCCATCTTAGCCGTCCATCTTCTGGAAGTTGTAGATGGTGCCACGGATGTCGGATTGACTCTATTTTTGTGTCGTTGGGCTGCAATCGTCGATCCGAATTCATCCGTGTGGTCGGATTTTCTATCTGAAGTGTGGATTTACACCATCCTGGCCCTTGATCTTCTAGGGTTCCCCGGTCTCTATCTGATGCTACGGATGCCTGATTAGGGCGATCTTGGAGTCGTTGAACTCCAATCGTCGCCCTGATCATATCCATACGGTTGGATCTTTGATCCGAGGCCCCGATAAAATATTTGCCCTGTCCAAGCACATAAAAGGAGACAATTAACCTCCATTTTATTCAAACTACTCTAAATGCAAGATGATGCATGTAATGCAATATTTATATCATGAAATGCAATCCTATGCTTAAGAACATGCATAAATAGACATTTTAAGTAGTGTAAATGTGTTTACATCATACCCCCATGCCTATCTTTTGCTAGTCCCTAGCAAAAACTATATGCTATTTATAAAAGAATTAGGTTAGATTATTTGGACCTGAGTTATTTTCAATCATTAAGAAATTGTCTACTTAAGAACTGAACTTTCAAAGACACAACAGTGCCCGGGTATCAGCCAAAATGCAGACCGCCTCAAGCCTCGCCTTATTCAAAGAAAAATTTCTTTTTCTATTTTTACTCTCTTTTTTTTTTTTTTTTTTTTGGATTTTCAAATTTTAAGGTTTAAGAGTGGCTTTCTATGGCCATTCAACTCACCCAAGATTTGATGAGAACCCTAAGTTTTAAGCATCTTATTGTGATTGTGATAGACTCGTTGACCGGCAATTAAAACGGACTTCAGATTTCTATGCCTCTAGGTGACCTCAAAAAGAATTCTGCCTAAAGGTGTATCTTTACAACCGGTAGCTTTCTCCCTACTTTTATTTTAATTTTTTTTAACGGGGTCAACACAAGGGTGAATCCAGTGTATATCTCCCCGGTTTATTCTACTTCTCCGCTTCTTCCTAAGTGTTTTGGGAATTTTTAGTGCATTTTCTGAGCTGGGTTCTGGACAACCGGTCGATGAGCTGTTACCACCGACAACTTGCCAGCCATACTCGTGCGGCGAAGTGTGGCTTATTTCTTTTTGTTCTTTTCTCTTTTTTGATTTTTTTTTTTTTTTAAGTAGGTGGCTTCCCTGGTCTAAGATTTACCTAAAGGCAGCAAAAAGAGAAAGGTCAGTGACTGGGCTCTGGACAACCTACCTATGGGCTGTTACCCACGATAACTTGCCAGCCATATCACCCTAGAAGGTTCATTAGCTACCCAATTTCCGTTAAAATCGCCAAACAACGAGTCAGTGCAAAGAAAGTGTGTAGATGCTTAAGACTCAAAATTCCCTCACATCAGAGGGCGGGTTGATAAGTCGTGTACTTATCACCCAAACTTATTTACTCCAATTAAAATAAAATTCAAGTTGGCGAGAACTCGAAAAAACAAATCCACATTTTAGTGGATATACGGGCTGATTAAGTCCAAAGACCTGAAGGGTCTTTGTGTTCAGAACATAATATAGTATTTCTTAAGATCGAAAATTTTCTTAAACCCAAATTCTCTTTCCTAATTTTGATTTTTTTTTTTTTAAAAAAAATAAAAATAAAAATAAAACAAATCTACGGAGCTGACGAATGAATTCAAAGATAAATATCCATCCCCCCATGCCTATCTAATGCAATGTCCTCATTGTATTAAAAAGACAAAACAGAGTGGAAAAGCGTAGAAAGCACCTGAATTGCGTGGATATCGGGTCCGCTCCGAGATGAAACTGAAAAAGAACTGTATATGTGCTGAGTTTAATGCCTTCAGCTAGTCACACTATACAAAGAAAAGAAATGAAGAATTCACATGTGCAGGTCAGAATTAGAATAAATAGAAGAATCCTCTGACCTGTCAGCAGAGGTCCACAGATGTGGACCAGAATGTGGTGCAGACCCACACCCCATAATCGAGAATATCTTAGGTTCTGGATAAAAATTACCCAAAACCTAAAATCAGAATGCAAGCGGGGTCGGGCCTGCGATTTGTGAGGATGCAACCCAAGGCCAAAATGTCGGGTTACAGAGAATTGAAGCTCAAAAGGATAATCGTTAAATGTGTGCTTGAGTTTGACATCCTCGAAACAAATGTCGTAAGGGTTCTGATTTGATGGTTTCAGTTTAAAAGGAACCCTTTGACTCAATCTTCCATTTCCTCCAAAATTGACTTCCCAAATCAGAATTTCCCATCTCCTATCCTCCTCATTCGGCATATCAAATTCCATGACCTCTTGTATATTCATCACCCCGTCTGAAATCTCCAAGTCTAGATGATGTGGCAAAATCAAAATTGACTTGGGTCTAATTATCTCAGAATTAGAATCATCAATAAGCTCAACAGGGTGTAACTGATAATCAGGGCATTGAATTAATTCCTCCAGAAAATGCGATTCTGGATCCGTATCGTGTGCCCTAATAAGATCAGTTTCCTTAGTTATTGGGCTATCAAATGATCTATCAGATTCCTCAGGCCCAATCGTCTCACAAAAATCGTGATCTGAAAACTCGTGTGAGACTTCGCAACTTGAATCTTCACCATCAGGATCCGTATCAATGTATGTCCCAAAATCATTTATCACTTTGCGTTATAAGGAGACATACGTTTCCTCGTAACCCGGCTCAGGGATTTCAGGTGAAGAAATCAAATCATCCTTAATTGGTTGTTTTAATTCAATCTGGTCAGCTTCGTAACACGTGTCCCCCCCAACAGGTGCCTGAGCGGGTTCTGTCATTGGCTTTCCTGAAGAGAGTTCATCCTGGGAATTATTCCAAGATTGAATCAAAGCAACCACGAATCTCATCCTCAATTTCGCTAATTTCCCAAGTAGAAACTCACCCGGGTTCTTATCCTTAACATCCTGGAGCCAATCCAACAAAGACTTGTTTAAATCATCAATCATTTCAATCAGGGGCTCCAATCTCTCAATGCAAGGTATTGGCTGAACTTCTAAAGATTGAATGATATTCCTCAAGTTAGCCAGAACCTTATCTTGAACCTGATTAACCTGAACCAAATGAGTTGGTTCAGGGTTGGGCGGGTTTGACATCAATGTAGAGGAATTAACGAATTGAGATTCGTTATACCCATCCTGATAATAGGTCATTTCAGATTGTTCAAAAGATGGAGATGACCTAAAGGCAGTGAAATCTGAGGATGGGTAAGGATCAGTGTATCCTTCTTGATTGTAGATCGCATTAGGTTGTTCATGAAAGGAGGACGATCTATAATCGATGCAACTCTGAGAAGGATAGAATTGAGAATCAAAGTGTTCAGGGTTAGACCCTAAACACGGGGGTCCGGAATTGTATCCCCAATCCGAATTATCCCAACTAACTGATGGTCGATTACAATACGACTTGGGATAATCATCATGTTGAGGATAATTTACAACAGGAGGGAAAGAGCGGGAATGCGTGAAATATGTGGAAGGATTCATGAGACACTGGAGGAAGAAAGGTGCCCTGCAATACAAACAATCAAACCTGTCCTTAAATGGGTTAGCCTACAGACCTACAGACTCCCAAAACCCGTCTTGAGATAAAGGAACGATTTGATCTACTTCTGTCTGTTCAATCCAACCAGTTAGAAGGAGGGACTGGGGAGAAGGTTTTTCCTTCGGCTTGCGCCTCCGGTTCCTAGTGTACCCCCCAGCCGCGATCGTTTGACTCTGCTCCCCTAGCTAGACATCAGATTGAACAGTAGAAACAGACTAATCGAAAATAATCTCGTTCTGAGTTCTGAAGAGCGAGTCCAATCCTTAAGGCCAACGTCTACTCTGTTTTATTTAGGGCTAGGTTTGAATGTGCTTTGGAATGTGATGGGCCCTTTAAATGGGTTGTGCCCTTAATGATTGATTGCTTTGTGTGTGCGTGCACAACCAGTGGTTTTCAAGCAAGATTATTTTTGATGTGATGAATTTTAAAGTTCAAATCTTGCTTAGTAGCTTTTAGGATTCAACTTTAGGTGTTTTCAATCAAGTTTCATTGGCACACCAGGTTTTGCAAGCACAGGTGAAGATATTTTCCTTTAAAGTTTAAAAAGAATGTGGAGTGCCTGGTAGATCCCTAAGAGTTGAACCTAATTGGCAGCTACTTGATGAGTTGATTTTATTTGAAGTGGTGCGGCCCAAACAACTCAAACAACTGGCCTGATGCACCACTTAATTAGGCACACAAATGATTACCCAATCTGATTTCTACTCGATTATGTGTTTGGATGTGTGTACCGGCTCCTAAGATTGGTTTATCGGTTGAGTTAGAAAATCAGATGAGGTTGTGTACCTCTGTGAGAGATTTTTTTTATTATTATTATTTTTTTAATGTGGGGGTTGGAGTGAGTATGGATGTCAAACAACAAACAATCTAACCTTAGAGTTTATAAGAACACCTAGGTTGATTGATGTTTGAATTATTATGTGATGAGATGAAATCTAATGCGTGGGAGGTGGGGGATAACTTACAAAACCTTCCACAACACTTTACTCCGATCTACCGCTTTTGCCTGTCTCGAAAGAGTACCTGCAATTACAATAAGAAAGGAAAAAAAAAGTGAGGTAAATGATTTGTAAGTTACAAAATGCGAAGAGAAATCAAAGAGCGTTGCCTCCCCGGCAACGGCGCCAAAATGTTGAACTTATTTTACGAAGCTACGCTAACGTGTTTGGTTTTGGAAAACCCGTCGTTGTAGTTCGAAAGCGAAGGATTCGTGTTCAACAAATAAAATTTATACCGAAATCAAAATTCCGGGTCGAACACAGGGAGGCGAACGTTTGATTTAAAAACTTCGCGTTTCTTTTTATTTTGTCACGAAGAAATTCAATTTAAACTATCTAAGTATCTACAACAAATAAAAGAGAGAGAGGGAGTAAGAGAGAGAGAAAGAATACTGTACATGGAAATCAAAATGAGATGTAGAATAGACAAGGAATTTATCATAAAAGAGTTCTTTCGTTACAACTAGAAAACATAAAACAATTACTCTAGAAAGCATTAAAAGAATGGAGGGAGAAATGTCCTCCTCGACGATCGCTCGGAGGACGAATAGACTACTCTAAAAAGCAGTAAATCTATACTAGAAAGCAGTAAAAAGAATAGGGAGAGAGAAATCCTCCTCGACGGTCGCTTGGAGGACGAGCCGGACAGGACGATGCCTGGACGAAGGAGAACGAAGCGGGACGAAGGAGGACGAAGCAGAAGAACGGGAACGAAGCAGCACGCCGTCGTCGTCGCGGGATCCACTTCCGAAGGGGGACGAAAATTTGGACTTTATCTCGCGAGAAGCATCCCGGGTGTGGGACAAGCTTCTCTTGAGCTTTGGAGAGGTAGAGAGGAGAAGGAAGGGATGAAAATTTCGTATGGAGGGGGTCTCCTTTTATAGTTGCAAGGAGTGGGGGCAAAATGGACATTACATCTTCAAAATAATAAATAAGGGGTCTTTAGTGACGGATAAAACCGTCGCTAAAGCCCCGCCGTCGCCATCGCCGCCGCGCCCACGCGCACCCGCTCGGCTGGCCTGCGCGCGTAACGCATACGCACGTCCGCGTCGTCTCAGCCGTCCGATCGCGAGATCGGACGGCTTAGATCGCGTCCGCGCCCGCTGCGTAGCGCGCCCACCCGCGTGCGATCGAGCGTCCACCAGAGCGTCCAATTGCGCGTCGGCGCTATCGGGTGCACGCGGCCGTTGGATCTTCATCTGACGCTCGTGCGCGCCCGCTCGCCCGCGCCTTCCACCCCCTCACCGCGGCTCGAACCCGCGACCTCCGCTTCGCCTGCAGCTGCGTCGCCGCTGTGCTACGCGGGCGAAATGGTCGCGCGGACGTTTTTAAACGCGAGCGACCGCAGCCGTTGGATCGAGATCCAACGGCGGAGAGGAGACGGTGCGCGGTCTTCACCAGACGCATGCGGTCGATTGGGCGGCTGAGATGGTGCCACGTGGCGCCATCTTAGCCGTCCATCTTCTGGAAGTTGTAGATGGTGCCACGGATGTCGGATTGACTCGATTTTTGTGTCGTTGGGCTGCGATCGTCGATCCGAATTCATCTGTGTGGTCGGATTTTCTATCTGAAGTGCGGATTTACACCATCCTGGCCCTTGATCTTCTAGGGTTCCCCGGTCTCTATCTGATGCTACGGATGCCTGATTAGGGCGATCTTGGAGTCGTTGGACTCCAATCGTCGCCCTGATCATATCCATTCGGTTGGATCTTTGATCCGAGGCCCCGATAAAATATTTGCCCTGTCCAAGCACATAAAAGGAGACAATTAACCTCCATTTTATTCAAACTACTCTAAATGCAAGATGATGCATGTAATGCTATATTTATATCATGAAATGCAATCCTATGCTTAAGAACATGCATAAATAGACATTTTAAGTAGTGTAAATGTGTTTACATCAAGGACCTGAGTCGACTTGCAGAAATGATTCGACCCAGGAACATTGATCTTGGGATTGTTCTAATGAAAATTTTCCCATTTTCTCTGAGGGATAAAGCTTCATACTGGTTCAAGACCATTGGGAAGCCAATTGGAACCTGGCCAGAATTATGACGTGAATTCTTGCAAAAGTTCTTCCCAATTGGTCGAACGAATGCAATGAGGCGCGCAATCACGACTTTCTCCCAAGGAGCTGGGGAGAAGTTGCATGAAGCCTGGGATCGATTCCACGACCTTCTTCGAAAATGCCCGCACCATGGTACAGCCAAATGGCACCTAGCTCAAATCTTTTATCATGGGCTGGATGACACACATCAGTATTTGGTCGATGCATCTAGTGGTGGGAATTTCCTCACGAAAGATGAGAATAGCGCATTTGAGTTGTTCGAATCTTTGGCAGAGAATTTGATGAATGCCGCATCCATGAACCAGTTCCAGTGGCTTAGTTAGCAACAGGTTGGTGTCCATGAGGCTCAACCGAGTCTATTCGAGCCGACATGGATATCATCGTCAAATAGCTGGATAGAATAAACCTAATCGAGAAAAAGACTGACCAAATTAGTCAGGGTCAATCTAACCTGAAGTCTACTGCTTCAAGACCCTCCTATGCACCCCGAGCCCCTCCTGCTCGAGTTAATCTACTCACTCGGGATGCATCTTCTCCTTACTTATGAGATCCCGCATATCAGGATCTCGTAAACAATCCAAATCTGGCACCATATGACGAAGGTTACGCACCACCCACCGATTATAATACATATCCCCTTGATGGATATACGTCTTAGACATCTTCAACCTACGAGGACGTCAATGCTATCTAAGGATATGTGCGTAATAACCCGTATTCAGAGGCATATAACCCTACTTGGCACTAGCATTCGAACTTCTCCTGGTCTGGTAATTCACAGAGACCACATCAAGATCCACACTACCAAACTAGGCAATACGGGAATGCACAAAACACGTACCCTAGGCAGCAGCCATTCCCGTCTTAGCAGCAGCAACCCCATTCTTTATACCAGCCGCTACACCAAGCTGCCAGTCACCCTCCAAAGCGAGCTGACCCTTTGGAGGCACTGAAAGAGGAGCTGCAAGTATCGATGAGGAAATCTACACAAGATAGCTTATAGATAATGAAGGCGATGGCTGATCAGATACAGACTATACAGAACACGCAAAACCAGCTGTTACAGGAGCATAGGACTCAGGAAGCCTTGCCCTCCCAACCCATCCTGAATCCTCGATATGTGTAGAACCAAGGCGCCCCCTGCACCACCTGGTTATGCCCAAGGCCAGTCGCCTTTGCAGAACCCTGCATACTCTACCCCTTCTGCTCCCCCACCACCTCATGGACAGCAAGCCGATGCAAATGTCGTCTCATTAAAGAGTGGAAGGAAGACATTCGACCCACCACATAGGAAGGTAGGTCCTGATTTTTCTCACCCTTCACCGTAGGTGGGTTCGACTCCATCTCAGGAGCCACCAACGGTAGATAAGGGTAAGAGGCCACTTGACCATGAGATTCCCATCCCTTTTCTTGAGGCTCTGACATGAAATGTAGTACGAAAAAATGACACGCGGAATTTTGAGGACCTGAAGTCAATGTTCAAGGAAGTACATATTCAAGTCCCCCTCGAGGCAATCGATCACATTTCTGCCGTCACTAGGTTATTCAAGGACTATTGTACCCCAAAGCGACAGCCCAAAATTGGACGATAGGTGGTACTGTCAAAAGAGGCTTGCACCGTGATTCTAGCTGACTTGCTGCCGAAAAAGAAAGACCCTTGTACCCCACTCAAATCCTGCTTCTTGCAGGATTCTCCAGTTGATCAGGCCCTTTTAGATCTGGGTTTGTCCATCAACCTAACTCCCACTGCCGTATTTGATCGATTTCGATTTGAGGAGTTAAAGCCCACCTCGGTCATGATTCAGCTAGCTGATAGATTAGTAAAAACAATGAGGGGGGTGGTTGAGAACGTGATTGTAAAAGTCCACGGATTCTGCTTTCTCGCAGACTTTTTTGTTCTTGATATGGAGGTTCCTCCTATCTACGAGATGCACCAATTATTTTGGGTCTCCCATTTCTAGCGACAGCTCGAGCAAACATTGATTGTGCATTCGGGTGTATGGAGATAGCCCTCGGTAATGAGCGACTTCGACTTGGCATATTCAGGGCATCAAGGAATTTTGACTGTGATTGCATAGAGGAGGATGGTGAAGACGAAGATGTGGCATACTGTGGTAACATTGGGCTCCTTTATGATGACCCAATGTCTCATTCGTCTGCACTATCAGGGTTCTTGGACCTTGATCCACATGGGACTGAGACCACTGCACTACACATATCTCCCCAAGGATCTGACTATTTAGAGTGTGCCTCTGACCATAACACCCCTGAATCCAGCTATCCTGATCCGCACACTACTGAATCGCCCCTTTTGTTGTAGGAAGACGTGACCACAGCTAATGAGTTCCCGTTAACGCAGTCACAACCGATTATTTCACAGGAAGTGAATTAGCAGGAATTTACATGCATACGGATCAACAGATTCCCACCCTCGAGTTTGCTCCTCCCACTCCCATTTCTGACTCTGACCCACCTGTGATTGAATTGAAGCCCTTACCTGGCTAACTTAAGTATGTGTTCTTGGGCGAAAGTGAGACATACCCAGTCATTATTAATGCCCGCATAACCCAAGAATACTAGCATAAATTGATTTCTACACTACAAGACCATAGGGCTGCTATAGGGTGGAGTATTGCTGATCTCCGCAGTATTCACCCCTCGTATTGCACTCATCACATTTACACAGATGAGGGGGTGAAACCTTCGAGACAACCTCAAAGACGGTTTAACCTGAATATGCTAGAGGTTGTTAAGAAGGAGATCATCAAATGGTTGGATGCAAGTATTGTATACCCAATCTCTGATAGCCAGTGGCTGAGTTCGATCTAGATAGTGCCCAAGAAAGTAGGACTCCCCGTTGTGAAAAGTGATAAGGGCGAATCCATCCCAACCCGCACTGCGACACCTTGGCGGGTCTACATCGATTATAGGAGACTGAACATGGCTATGCAGAAAGATCACTTTCCTTTGCCTTTCATTGATCAGATCTTAGAACGATTAGCCGAACGTAGTTTCTTCTGCTTTTTGGATGGATACTCTGGGTATAATCAAGTAGCGATTAGCCTGGAAGATCAAGAGAAGACCACATTCACATGTCCCTTTGGAACATTCGCTTTCAAGCGGATGCCCTTTGGCCTCTACAATGCACTAGCAACATTTCAGCGTTGTATGATGGCCATCTTCTCTGACATGATTAGGGACTATGTGGAGGTGTTCATGGATGACTTCTCCATTTTCGGAGATGATTTCACATCTTGTCTTGATAACCTCACTAAGATCCTGAAATGATGTATTGAGGTAAACCTGGTACTATCCTAGGAGAAAAGCCATTTCATTGTGAGGGATGGCATAGTACTAGGGCACAGGATCTCTAGAAATGGACTCAAGGTCGATCGAGCTAAATCAAAGATTATTTCCCACTTACCGACACCTATCTCGGTCAAGCAGATCAGATCATTCTTGGGTCACATCGGCTTCTATCGAAGATTTATACGTGATTTCTCAAAAATTGCATGACCTTTGACGAATCTCCTTGTTGCTGATGTCCCATTTGAATTTGACACCTCGTGTCTCAACGCTTTCAAGACACGAAGCGCTGTCTCTGATTCTCCAATTCTCCAACCACCTGGCTGGTCGCTTGATTTTGAGATGATGTGGGACGCTTCTGATTTTGCCATCGGTGTTGTCTTAGGCCAGCGTCAGGAAAAACTACCTTTTGTCATATACTATGCTAGCAAGATGCTGAATGAGGCTTAGCGCAATTATATCGTCACCGAAAAAGAACTGCTAGCTATAGTATTCAGGTTGGAGAAATTCAGATCTTACCTATTAAGGTCCAAAGTCATCATCTTCACTGACCAGTCCGCCCTTCGGCATTTGTTGGCAAAGAAGGATGCCAAACCACGGCTCATTAGATGGATCCTTCTATTGCAGGAATTTGATATTGAAATCCTTGACAAAGCCAAAAAGCAGAATGTTGTGGCGGATCACCATCTAGACTGGACCCAGCCCACATTCCTTATTCCCTACCTATCCACAACCAATTTTTGGAAGAATCCCTTTTGGCAGCTCACTCTGTTGAGTTCCCCTAGAATGCGGATATCGCGAACTATCTTGCTGCAGGCAAGATTCCTGCAAACCTATCCAAGGACCAGAAACTCAAATTTACTGCGGAGGCCAAATTCTACCTCTAGGATGACCCACTGCTTTTCCGCATTGGAGCAGATCAGATTACTCGAAGATGCATCCCAGATTCTAAGATCCCCAGTGTGTTATCTTTTTGCCACAATGATGCCTATGGTGGTCACTTCTTGGGATGGAAAACCGTTGCAAAAATTTTGCAGTTGGGATTTTTCTGGCCAACTATTTTCAAAGATACATACGAATATGCCCAACATTGCAAACAATGCCAGTCGGTCGGTTCTATGACCAGGAGAGACATGATGCCACTCCAGCCAATCATGGTTGCAGAAGTGTTCGACATTTGGGGCATCGATTTTATGGGCCCTTTTCCAAACTTTCATGGTTTCGAGTACATATTATTAGCCGTCGACTATGTCTCGAAGTGGGTCGAGGCCATCCTGGTGAGACTGGCTGATCATAAGATCATCATTTATTTCGTATGACAGTACATCTTCGCGAGATTTGGAATACCTCGCACTCTGATTAGCGACAGGGGAAGCCACTTCATCCATGCCCATTTTAGGTCATTATTAAAGAAATACGGGGTACATCACCGTATAGCCACACCATATCACCCGCAGACCAATGGGCAGGCTGAAGTGTCCAACTATCAGATCAAGCTGATTCTCCAGAAGATGGTTAGACCAGACAGGAAGGATTGGCCTGATAAATTAGTTGATGCACTCTGGGCATATCGGACCGCATACAAGGCCCCACTCGGAATGTCACCATATCGTATGGTATATGGCAAGGCCTATCACCTTCCAGTAGAGCTGGAACACCGTGCCTTTTGGGGGGTGCGAAAATGTAACCTTGACCTCGATGTAGGAGGTCAAGAATGGAAACTCCAACTCAGCGAATTGGAAGAGATCCAGCGGGAGGCCTTTGAGAACGCATTGATATGCAAGGACAAGACTAAGGCCTTTCATGACCACCACATTCGGAGAAAAACATTCACGCCCAACCCGCAAGTATGGTTGTTTGATTCAAGATTAAACTTTTCGCAGGGAAGCTCAAGTCCAAGTGGACTGGCCCAAATGTTGTGATTCACCCATATCCTAATGGGGTAGTCCAGATTAGGGACCCAAAATCTGGGCATATATCTACGGTAAATGGCCAGCGCCTCAAGCCATTTTTGGCCCAAGAACCTCCTCCACCTGATGAGATTGTTCATCTTATTGAGGACGTGTGATTGAATTCTCGCCCAGCTAGAGGCGTTAAACTCAGCACGTATAGATAGCTGCTATTCCACATTCCACCATCATCTATACATAACCATTTTTGTATATAGCATATCTTTCTTTTAGCATATTTACTTTTTGCATATTGCATATTGACAGGTTGGCCGGTGCTGAATGTATACTTTCAGAAGCAATTACAGGTGATTTCTACCCATTCTCACCCTGCTGTATTTATTTTCTTTTATATTCATGCATGAGGACATGCAAGAAATTAGGCATGGGGGGTAGATATAACAAAACTGAAAATTTTTATGCAAACATGTAGGAAAATCTCGGAGCTACATGTAAAACGTACTTTAGGACCCTAAATAAAAGAACAGCCGACTCGACCTCCAATGCTCGCATTGGAGCTAGAAATCATCCACAACAGCCATTTCCGACTCACTCGCTCACCTCTTGTTCTAAATTCAGGGTCAAGCTGAATGGAACCGGATACGGGAATTTCATGAAGTACGAATATAAGAGGTTAATTATTTATAGTATATATACATATTGCACTCATGAATAAGATTATTTTATTAAGAGAATACATTAGGTATTTTATCCTCTAGCTGATTCCTGTAATTTGGAATATAGTGCAAATTTTCACACACACGTAGAATTTGCAATGGATTCATGATGAAGGCTAATAAACATCTTTAGTCAGTCGAGAAGAAGTAATGCTTCTTCTCCTGAACCCCTGGATAGTGTTTTGGGAGTCAGGCAGATTTTCCTCCAAAAATCCACCAAATAGTGTGAGATGAGAGTAGAGTGTATTGGTGCTCTAAGATTAGTATAAGGAATTCAGAGTCCTAGATAATTAGGTGATGATACTTTGAGATTGGACATAGTTTTTGCTCTTGGTTCCTGCGTATACATTTTGTGTGAATTTTGAGAGCCACCAAATAAGGCAAATACATGGAGAGCGAGTTTTCAGAAAACTAGGGTTAAGGTGGATGGTTACAACCATTCTTTATGGGATCCTCAGCTGAAGGAGGGTATTGATGTCAAGGTCAGAAATACACCGTCATATCCATCTCTTTCGATGTTGTAAGTAGGCACTTCCACCAAATAAGCCACCCAATCTCTCTTGAGTACCACCAATCCCTAATAATGCCTCCTTAATAAAGTTCCTGGTTGTGTGTTAGTTGTGTTATGAAAAAAGAAAGAAGAAAAAAGAGAAGAAAGAGAAAAAAATGAAAAAAAAGAAAAATTGAAAAAAATTAGAAAAGGAAGAAAAAGCAAAGAAAAAAAAGAGTGAATATTTAGAGTTTATTTCAATTGCATTGAGGCAATACTACCAAATAAATTTGAGATCCACCAAATAAGGCATTAACCCACCTTTCTTGTGTTTCTGACCACCCGAATACTGGCTGAGGAATTTTGACTTAGTGTTAGAGTTATAGCAACTCAATTAAAGTGTTAATGCCAAGTGAGACCACCAAATATAGGTCATATGTGTGAATCTGGTGAGATTGTGAGCTCTAAGAAAAAGAAAGAAAAGAAAAGAAAAAGAAAAAAAGAGAAAAAGATAATGAATCTAAAGGAATCAAAAGAAAGTAAAGTTTTTCTCGTCTTTCTCTGAGTTGAGTTACGTAATAATTTAGGAATCTAGAATCTATAGTACTAATATCTTTGTAGCACCAGTCGAGAGTGACCCACCAAATATATAATCTTTTCCCTCTAAGATTCTCTACCTAAGCTTAAAGTTGGGGTGGAATTTGTAGAATATTTTGAATACCCTGAGGGAAGAAGTCTGCCTATCCCACTAGAATTTTATTAGGGGTCAAGTACAGGCTTTAGAGGTGAATAAGGTCTTTCACTCTAATCCATTGCAAAAGCTACATAGCTACACTTTCACAATTGTCTAGATTTCTAGATCATAGGATGAAAACAAAAAGGAAAAAATATCTAAGCATACACTTGATAAAATAATCAATCCCTTAGGGACCCTTCTGTGAATAATTTAGTCTTGCATTTGCTAGGGACTAGCAAGATTTAGGCATGGGGGTATGATTGCACAGCAATCATAGGTCTTAATTGACCTAAATTAGGCTAGGACTTAGCATAAGTTAGGGTAATTCATGCATGCATAAGCATTATCTGCATCTTTACTGCTTTCTTTTAGCTATGCATAAAATAATGCTATAATGTGTTGATTAGGCGCATTATTTCAATTATAGGTAATAAGCTGGATCTGAAGTTGGATCAGGAATAATGGGTGTTGCAGCAGAGCTGTAGCAGAAGACTTAGATTAGATGTAGTAGATAATAATGTAAGGGAGTTAAGGTATGCTACTCTATTAAGTAGGAATAAAGCAGTAAAATGTGAAGAACTTAGGTCGATCCTAACCCTAGGATAGCTTAGAGACTTCCCCAAGCCTTAGCCACCCTTAGATTAGGTCACCGCACCCTAGGAAACCTTAAAACCCTAATTCCAACCTCTATCTGGACATCCAGATAAGTTATAGGATGTCCAGAACCCTTAGCCAATTCTCGCACACCTTAAACCCTCTTCTGCAGTGTTATTGGACATCTAGACACTTAGTTAGACATCCAATTTCTGCAGAATAGCCAAGATAGAACCTACAATCCCTCTTGACTCTGATTGGATGTCCAGAAAACAAGTCTGGACTTCTGATTTTTCACTATAAGACGTCTGACACTTTTATTGGACGTATGGAATTGCTCTCTAGTTCTTGTTTTGATATTCAAGCCTTGATCTTGGATCTCTAGGTCCCTAAACCCAATTCCAACCCCATAGGAACCTAAATTAAGGTGCCCTAACCCTAGTACATCACCTCTAGACCTCCCTAAGGACCTAATTAGGTCCTCACTAAACCTAATTGACTTGGATCTTAGTCAATTCCATCAGCCTATTCAATTGGACTCATTGAGTCCAATTGAGCCTTGATTTCAGCACACACTATCCAATTAGACTCAGTGAGAGTCTAATTGACCTAAACCTGAGTAATTGAGTTATTTTACTCTCAATTAAGTTCTCACACACCTAATTAAACTTGTATTAAGTTTAATTGCACTTTACCTTAGTGAAGGTTTACAACCCTAATTTGAGACCTACCTTGACCTAAACCCATTAGAACCTAACCTAATCAACCTAGCCACCAAAGTTTCGACCCACACATGCCCACACACACCATCCACTTGAAAATTACCTAGCCTAGAGTTCTCTTAGAACTCTCTACCATGTGTTGTTGCCTTGGTTGCTAAATTTAGCAACCAAGAGCCATTCAATTTTTAGATCCACATTTGTTAGATCTAAAAACCACCATCCATCCTCTCTCTCTCTCACTCTCCCACGAGCTCCCACCATAGGCCCCTCTAGAGAACCTAAGGGGTGGCCATTTGTACCCATCCCATTCTTGGCATCATTCACACTTAGGTTAGCTACCTTCACATCCATTCCACCTCCACGAGTTATGCACCATGGCTGCCACCATCTCCACGCTAGGATGCTGGATCACCTCTCCAACCTCTCTCCAAGGGCCAGCCTAAGCACCATTGGCCGCCCCTCCTCCTCTCAACCATTCAAAGGCCATCGGAGCCCACCTCCGAATGCCCTTATTTCTGCTAGATTAGTAGTTAGTTCTTCATAGTTTACATGCTTTTATTACTACTTAGTAGTGTACCTCTTTATTCTCCCCCAATGATGCATGCAAAATACCCCCATAGATTCATGTTTGCGATCATTTTCTATTAGCTAGATTTATGTTTTCAAGCTTTCCTCTATAAGCCTTCCTCTAATACCATGTTGCAAACACCCTCTTGAATGAATGAAAGAAATATTTTTTATATATATATCTCTGTGTTGAGAATCACCATGAGCTTATTGATTGCACTATATTTTGTGTGATTAAAGTTGCCTGCTTTTAATTCCTGATATTCTTGTAACTAAACATGTCGTGCTTAAATACGTAATAACCATAAACCGCCATGCGATTTTAAGCAAGTAGAGAGAAAAAGATCATTTTCAGATTTGCATAAACGCCTCCCAGAGACAAACGACCGAGACTCAAAGTTTCGTTATCTTTTTATAAATATTTTTGTTTGATCGTTTTGCGCACTATACTACGATGCTTTTCCTATCAAAACGTGCTCTACGAATCACAAACAGATGCTTCTCCTAATTTCACATCGGGTGTGCCTCAACCCCACGTCATGCCTTGTTTGTTAAGCATGCTCTCCGCTACGGTACACACGTGGATTGTCGCCCTTTCCAATTCTTGTGCAGCCACCCTCGACCGTTGGATGGGAATTCAATGGTCGAGATCTTGCCCTTGCGTGATGAGGCTGCTGGAGGTAGGCGACGTGGCTGCATCACGATCATTGGATGACAATCCAACAACCCACAGTTCTCCTTTCCAGATTGGGGCGCGGTGAGGAGCAGCTGCGATGATGCCACGTGGTGCCATCGTGGCTGTCCATCTTCTTCTCCTTGTATCTGATGATGTAGGCCTCTGATTGAGTTGATTTGTGCACCATTGGACTACGAATATCGATCCAAATCCATCCATGCGGTTGGATTTGTCATCTGAGGTCTGAATATTCTTCAATTTTTCCCTTGGCTCCTGCTTCTTCTGCGGACTCCCTAGGGTGCTAAGGGAGTCTGATTGATACGCTTTTGGAAGCGTTGGACTCCCGTCGTCGTTCCAAATAGATCCATAAGGTTGGATCGGTCATCTGCAACCCTAGATTACCTGCAATTTTTAATACCTCTCAAATAGCACATTATTATGCATAAAACATATAAATCATCTAAGATGCAAAGTACGATGTGTATGCATGTAGAATGTCCATGTTAAGCTAGGTTCTACCTTAATTCAAGTGAATTAGGGCCTATGATTGTTGCGCAATCAAGGGTTTATGCAGGGCAAGAGAGGAAACAATGGAAATTTGCTGATCCTGACTAATGGAGAATCCGTCCGCAGTGGTCATGCAATCCCGTCTTAAGATATCAGTGCTAGATTGGACAAGATAGTCAGGATCAAGGGTGTTAGGTGCAGATGAACACCCACTGCAACCAGATCCATGGGATGAAATGTGTATATCAATAGTCTCAGTCCCATGAAAATCACGATCTAAGACCCCTGATAGTGAAGATGAATGTGCCATTAGGTCGCTGTAGAGGAGCCCAATGTTCCTATAGAAATCTGAATCTTCATCATCACCATCCTCCTCGATTAGATCACAATTGAAGTTCTTTGATGCCATGAAAATGTCCAGTCTAAGCTTTTTGTTCCCTAAGGCAATCTCCATGAATCCCGATGCATAGTCAATGTTTGCACGGGCGGTTGCCAAGAACGGGCGACCTAGAATAATCGGTGCATCACAGAGATTAGGAGGAAACTCCATATCAAGAACAAAAGAGTCCACTGGAAAGTAGAATCCTTGGACTTTCACGATCACATTTTCAACCACCCCCCTCAGCATTTTCACCGATCGGTCAGCTAACTGTATGGTAACCGAGGTGGGCTTTAACTCCCCGAATCTAAATCGATCAAATACTGCGGTGGGAGTTAGGTTGATGGATGACCCCAAGTCAAGAAAGGCCCTATCAAATGGGGAATCCTACAAAAAGCAGGAAATCAGTGGTGTGCCCAGGTCCTTTTTGGGAGGTAAGTTAGCTAAGATAACAGTGCTGGCTTCCTTAGATAATATCACTTGTCATTCGATTTTCTGTTGTCACTTCAGAGTACAGTAGTCCTTAAAGAACCGAGCAACAGTAGGGATGTGATCTATTGCTTCAAGGAGAGGGACCTGAATGTGAACTTCCTTGAACATAGATTTCAGGTCCTTAAAATTCTGCGTATCCTTTTTTCATGTTGAATCTTGAGTTAGGGCTACGGGAAAAGGGACGGGCATCTCAGGGTCTAAGGGCTTCGTTCCTTTATCTAATGAAGATGGCTTGTGGGAGGAAGAGGGTTGTAAGCCATCTTTTAGTAGAGCACAGGAAAATTCATTACCCGCTTGCCTAGGTAACGGGTCTTGTGTAGTCTTTCTGCTCCTTAAGGTGACAACTTTTGCATTGGCGTGCTGTCCATGAAGGGGCAGAGGAGTGGGTTGGCCAAAATACACAAGGTTTGGCAACAAAGGTGGCTGATCGAGCCCATAACCAAGTGGTGTAGAAGGTGCTTACAGAACAGCGTGTGCTTGCCCCTATGGTGCTTGGAATCTAGGTGGGGCACCCTAATTCTACACATATCTCAGGTTTGGGATAGGTTAGTAGGGCAAAGTTCCCTGTGATCTATGCCCCTGCATCATCTGGTTTTGCGTGTTCTGTATGCTCTGAATTTGGTCAGCCATTCCTTCATTATTTGCAGGTTGTCATAAGTAGATTTCTAAATTGAAGCTTGCAATTCCTCCTTCAGAGACTCCAAAGGGTTGGCCCGCTTCTGAGGATAGTTAGCAGCTTGGTGCAGCGGCTAATTGATATAGCGTGTTTGTTGTTGCTGAGACGGGAATGGCTACTGCCTAGGATACGTGTTCTGTGCATTCCTGTATTGTCTAGTTTGGTAGTGTAGAGCTTGTCTCCGTCTCTATGGGTTACCAGACCAGAAGAAATTGGGATGCTAGCTCCAACTGAGGTTATACATCTCAGAATACAGGTTGTCACGCTTGTTACCCTGAATAGCATCGACATCTTCATAGGCCGAAGACATCTCAGATGAAAATTCATCAAAAGAATACACACTCGCATCGTCATGTGGTGTGTAACCCTGATTGTACGACACCAGATCCACATTGTTCATGAGCTCTTGGTACGTAGGATCCTATGGAGATGTGGAGAAAACACCCTGAGTGAATGGATATGTATGAGTAGAGGGGGCTCGAGATGCTTGAGAGGAGTAAAATGGAGCAGTGCTGCTAGAAGATCCAGATCATGCTCGCATTAATTCATAGAGCTTCTTAACAAGTAGATCCACCTTATCCAACTTTTTGGTGATAATGTCCATGTCGACTCGGGCAGACTCGGCTTAAGCTTCGTGGACACTAACTCGTTGCTCTCCAGGTCGTTGGAACTGGTTCATTGAGGTAGCATTCATCGAGTTCTCTTCTAAGGACTCGAATAATTCAAATGCATTATTTTCGTCCTTCACAAGGAAATTCCCACTGCTAGATGCATCAGCCAGGTACCAATGTGTGTCATTCAGCCCATGGTAAAATACTTGAGCGAGGTACCATTTGGGTACACCATGGTATGGGGACTTCTTGTAGAAGACTGTGGAATCTCTCCCAGGCGTCATGCAGTTTCTCTCTAGGGCCTTGGGCAAAGGTCATGATTTCATGCCTCATAGCATTTGTTCGACCAATCGGGAAGAACTTTTGGAGGAAATGTGACGTAATTCCTCCTAGGTTCCAAATGGCCTCCCGATAGTCTTGAACCAATAAGCAACTTTATCCTTGAGGGAAAGAGGAAAATGCTTCATGAGAACAATTCCGATATCTACATTCCTGGGTCGAACTGACTCTGCAATCTGACTCAGATCTTCGATATGCTGGAAGGGGTCCCCTTTCGAGTTTCCATGGAAATGAGTCTGAATCAGACTTATGATATTCAGCTTCAACTCGAATGCTTCTCCGACTGTGGGAATCTAGACCTGAGGTGTTATAATTATTACTGCCGGATCATAGAAGTCCCACAGTTCTCTACGTGGTGGATGCTGGATCCTGTCAAGTGTTGTGAGAATCCTGTCAATGCTCTACTTGTATTTCTGTTACATTTCCTTGACCCTGGCTTCTAGATGAGCCATTGGGTCTTGATTCTAAGGGTCCTGACCAACTCAAGGACTAGGATTAGCCATCTTAGCTAATTGAGTGGAAGAAGGTTGAGAAGAGAGGTCGGGCGAGAATCGCCTTTGTCGCCTTGGGTTCGGCTCCCAAGGTCCCACAAGTTTAGGTCCTAACGACCTTCTTCCTTGCATACACCAACAAAAAGGGTTGGTGTAGTCAAGCAGAACAAGACTAAGGCCTTGTTAATCAGAGTGGTTCTTTATATTAAATGACCAGATTTTTCGTTTAAGTTTGTGTTATTAAAAAAATTTGGCCTGAGATTGACTACAAGGAATTCCCACCTCTCAAGCTAACCTAGTAGGCTGGTTATGAGGGAACTATGAGAAAGGTTCTTCCTTCAACTTTTGCCTCCAGTTCTGTTATCCCACAACCGTGGTTGTTTGATGCTACCCCACAAGCTTAGACACTAGGTTTTGCAGGAGAGGTTGGAACTACCCAGTAGTTTCAAGCCAAATGCAGGTTATTTGATATATTCTCATGAATTTTAACTTATTTCTTCAATTTAGTAAATGATGGGTTGTCCACAAGGTGACTCGCCTCACCGACTAACTCTTAGACTTATCGGAGTCCAAGTTAGTCTATGTGGTCCTATTGGCTCATGACTTCTAAGTTTTTTTTTTAAAGTGGAGAGCACAATTCAATTGTATACACTCAAGTAAGATGGGATCCAAATGATTTGAAACTTGTCAAGAAAATTCCTTTTTCAAAAAGCCTTTCAAAGAATATTTTTCCAAAATTTTTACTATTTCCAACAATTAGTTATGAATTTTTAACAAACTAGGGGTCAAATCTGGGATTTAGACCCCATGTTGGTTTTTCTGCTAGAAATAATATCAAATATGCTCCAAAAATTTTGTCAAAATATGATAATGAAATATAATTTGATTATCTTTCAAACCGCATAAATCATGAGTAAATCTAATTTGTATGTTGTTCATAATTGATTTCTAACATTCATAAAAGTTCTGTTTCAAGCAATCTGACCTTATGTATTCCACGAATTTTTAAAAATTCCATTGAAAGAATTTCTTTTTGGAAAAGGTGGCGTTGGAAAGATAATTTGAACATCTAGTTCTATTTTAAATTTTGGAATTTTTGAAGCAACAGAAAATGACTATTGAATTTTAAAGATGACACTTAATTTCTTGCCGAGTTTCTAACAAGAATGTGTGCACCTGATTTTCACAGTGCCCACTTTGCCTCGTTGTGTGTCGTTGTACCTGCACACAAAAATACTATGTTAGAGATGAAATCAAAAGACGTCATGCCTCCCTAGCAACGGCACCAATTTGTTTGGGGCATAGATCGCGTAAAAGATCACTGCGTTGTAGTATAGTGCAAAATACGTCTCGACAAATAAATTAGCAGAATTGGTGAGTCTTGGTCGATCACAAGGAGGCAAAAAATGCTTTTGACTTCATGCTCATGTTCTAAATCTAATTACTAAATAGCATAGACAATGAATTGCAATATATATATATGTCAAGCAGAGAGTTTGAACATGAATTGCAACTATAACTAGACAATTTCTAAGCATGAACGTAAACTATCTATGTAGCCGAACAAGGGCACCATTGGTGGTCTGTGGTGGCCTTCTAGAGAGGTTGAGGAGAGCAGCAACTATCCACCGAGGTGGCTCAATGGACACCTCAAATGGAGATGCGGAGACAGAGGTAGAGAAGATGGGAAGAAGAAGAAGGTAGAGGAGTTGTAAAGGGAGGAAGAAGAAGAAAACCATGGAATGCCTTCAAAGGGGACCCTTAGGCCACTTTTTATAGCTTTTGTGAAGGGTATTTAGGGCATTGGAGCCGTTGATTTTGTGTAAAAGCTTTAGATTAATCAGATTCGTTGATCGATAGATCAACAATCCTGATTAAGCCTTCCAAATCCTTCTCCATTCACGGTTTAATCTGATGTTGACATGTGGCACAATGCACACCCTTGGATCTTCATCTGACGGTCTCCGCTCACTCACACTCGCTGCTGCCTTCGCACGCCCGCCACACAACCTTAATCCGTGCTTCAACTCCTAAGTCAAAAGCTCGGATGGCTTAAAGAGTGTGTGTCGCGCCCTCTCGATTCCTAGGCACGCATCATCACGCGCATCTTCATCTGACGCCCCCGCACTCACCAAGCGTTCGCACCTCCACCGCCCAATGAAGATCCTATAGTTGAATTTCATCTGCGCATGGCCGACTCCCACATCGCAACTCGAACTCGCATTGCACATTGGTTGTTAAGCGCACACTCCACTGTGTTATCCGAGCAGTTTGTTGTGATTTCCATCTCATGTGCAGCCACCATCAGGCATTGGATGGAAATCCAATGGTCGAGATCTCATCCTCGCTCGATGTAGCGGCTGTAGACTAGCGGCGTGGATGCATCACGGCCGTTGGATGACGATCCAATGGCTCACGTCTTTCCTTCTGAGATTGGGGCATGGTGAGGGGCGGCTGCGATGGTGCCATTTGGCGCCATCATGGCCGTCCATCTTCTTCTCCTTGTATCTAATAATGTAGGCCTCTGATTGAGTTGATTTTTGCACCGTTAGACTGCGAACATTGATTCATTTCCATCTATGCGGTTGGATTTGTCATCTAAGGTCTGGATATTCTTCAATTTGCCCCTTGGTTCTTGCTTCTTCTGCAGACTCCCTAGTGTGCTACCGAAGTTTGATTGATGCAATCTTGGAAGTGTTAGACTCCCGTCGTCGTTCTAAATAAATCCATAAGGCTAGATCAGTCATCTGCAGCCCTGAATTACCTACTATTATGTATAAAACATCTAAATCATCTAGGATGCAAAGTACGATGTGTATGCATGCAGAATGCCCATGTTAAGCTAGGTTCTACCTTAATTCAAGTGAATTAGGTCCTATGATTGCTGCGCAATCAGGAGGACATCTAGAAGATCTTGTCTTGGCTTGGAGATGACTCTCCAAATGCCCACGGCTGCTTGCAAGCTTATTTTATCAGGTTTATCATGATAATTTGTCTTTATTCCATCTTTGCAACTTTTCTAGCCATCAAAACTATGAAGCCCAAAGAGTAGTTGAAGAAGAAGAGAAGGTAAGGCTCAACCTCTAGTGAAAGCAGGTAGGCACAAGTTCTGAGGTGAGGTCCCCTACCTGGGTGGAGGCTCTATGTGAAGCCCTAATGTTGAAATAAATTTCAATGACCCTGGCTACTGGTAAGAATTCACCGCTTATGGTTGACATGATATAGTTGGACTCTACTTCATTGGAACCAGTCGTATCAAGGGAGGCTCTTTTGCTCATTATTCAGTTGGTCTAGAAGGAGCATGTTCCCTAAGGGCTGCAAGATGCAATGGGGGAGCTAGTAGGATCAATTTTGGGGGAGCAAGTGTCATCTATAGATAAGTCAGTCAAGGAGATACAACAAAGTTGGAGAATCATCCAATCATCCATTGTTGATAGTGCTGGAAGATTATGAATAATGGCCCTTTCCATACATAGGTGTTTCCCCATTCTGTCATAGAGCATTAGGCCTCTAGGTATCTCAATTGATGAGACCCACCTAAACAACCAAGCCTCAACATCAGGAGTCCTGATGCAGGTGCGTTTCGCAAATTGAAATTAGGGGTTTGGAGGACCCGTCGTCGTAGCTCGCAAAATGTGTCTATCATATAAAATTTATAACCAAAACTCAACAAGTGAGTTTCGAGTCGAACACGGGGAGGCGAACATTTGGTTTTATAAAAATCCATGCTTCACTTTATTTCTTTTTGTCATTTTTATCTTTTCTAATTATTTTTGTAGTTTAATAGGGCAAGAGATTAGATCAACAATTGCTTATCTAGCTAATCTACTTGCGAAAATATAAGAGAAAGAGAAGGAGAAAGAGAGAGAGAGAAACATCTATTCATAAGCAAGTGTTTGTTACAACTACGAAAGCGGAAAAATCTGTACTATGAAAGCGAAAAGATAGAAAGAGGTGAGAGAAAAACCCCTCGATGATCGCTCAAAGGATGACTCACTCTGACGTCGCTTGGAGGAAGGAGGTGAGGAGTGATGAGAGCCTCATCATGAGCCCTAACTAGCCCATTTTGACTTAAGAAAGAGAATAAGAGCTCTTACATAACCTAGAGAAGGGCTTAATTCAAGGAGTAAGTGTTCTGAGAAGAAAACATGAAATAAAGGTTAAAACTGCAATTTCACCATCGTAGAACATAAATGGGATTTCACAGAGGCAAAACATAGGTCAAATGATCTGAATAAGATAAAAAGTCGGTTGGTTCAGTCAGAAATGGGTTATTATGCAATCCAAGAATTAAATGACATTCTGTAATCCTAAAATAGACCCGCCCAATTTAACAAGGTTCTGGTCAGGATAGAAATCAAGTAAACCCTCTAAAATTCATGGAAAAATATCCCCTAGGGTTTAGAACCTTCAAATTAGCCTTGGGAACCTTTTTTGACTTAGATTAGGGTCTTAGCTCATTAATTGACCTAATTTGGCTTTTCATGCAAAATGACCAGTCAAACGTGATCAAACCTAAAATCCAACTTCACCATTGGATTCCTTAGTCCAAATTAGGTTTGTACCAAAATTTGGACCTAAGGGGAGGTCATCTTGACCTACTTTGCAAAATAGTACACCCAATTACATTTTGGCCCCTATCTTTTGAAAACCATTGCATAGACCCCCTAACTTCCATGCCACTCTTACAAACAGGTCCCTCCACCATTAATGGGGAGAAATCCTACTCCGACGAGGAATGGAGGGGGAGTACTCTCTGATTCCTCAAAGATCTCCTCCTAGATTTGGAAGGGAGATTCTCTGAGGAATTCTCTTCCATCTGAGCATGGTCCTAATCTCTGATTCGCACCCAATCTCTCGTGCGAACGCACGAGAGATTTGGGTCTCCAACATTTTCCATCTCTGGCGAGGTCTCTTGTGCTTGGAAGCTTGTCTTCCAAGCATAAGAGTCCCTGCCAGCAACTATAAAAGCACCACCACCTCCGGCCGCATCTCTTTAGCTCGACTTGGCCAGAGATCCACCCCAATTTCATCTTCTTCTCCTCCGGTCAAGTAGTCTAGCGAGCTCCAACGAGCCTCCCTCCTGTTTCTCGTCGCTATACCACAATACCAGTGGCAGAGCTATCCTCATCATCTTCCTCCGCATCACGGAACACCCTCGTGAGCACCTCTAGACCCTTTGTCGTCGCCGTCTTCTCCGGTGACAGCAGGTACAGCCAGCCGCCAGCTCTCTCCCTTCATCCACTTAATTTAGTTAGACTTACTACTCTCTATCCCCTCTTCAATTCCCCTCCTTCTATTTCACAAAACATCCCTCGACTGCCACTGTCCATCACCATCTTCTCCATCTCCGGTCGACCTCCGGCGAGACGCTTCCACCTCTCCACACCTCCACACATCTCACCACCAACCTCTTTACCTCTGCCACAGTCCACTGATCATCATCCACCCTTCCATCAACCGCCCACACCGCCATAAACGCCCCCCAACCTAACCCATAAGCACGGCCATAGGGTGACCTAGGCACGCACACCTAGGCCACCCCGCAGCCTGCCACCTACCGTCCTACCTTCGCCTTGATGCGTCGAAGCTTCCCATGTGTTTTAATGGGGCTGCAAGGCCATGTTTATGTGTGTCAGATCTCACCACCTGCCGCCATTGACGCACACAGTGAGAAGGTCGCGAGCTTCATCCCAGGTTATGCGCTCCAGGCATCAGGGTTCCAGAGGAAGCAGATGCGTGCGCGAACTCATACAGTCAAGAAATTGGTTTGGCAAGCAACCTTGTAGCAGTAATTGAAGAAGGAGTTCCTGCGGGCGCGAGCGCAGAAGCGGGTAGGACATTTAGTCCCACCTCGTGAACACAAGAGTGCGGCACGGAACATAAATTGAATTTTTGATTCATGTTGTTCGCCTCGAGAACACAGGGGTGAGGTCCCTCGCCCTCACTCTTCATGCCTCGTCCGTGACACTCCCTTGCGAACCTGGCACCCGACCTGACTAACCTAACCTAGCACTCCCACGCACCACACCCACGCTGGTGCGCCTAGACCTGGGTGCGCACCCGACCCGATTACCTGGCTCTGGGAGAGCATACCGAAGAGAGAAATAGAGAGAGACGTGGGAGGGTAGGGGTTAGGTTTTGCTGCGTTGTGCAAGGAAGAAGCATAGCTAGGGAAGGAAGAGGTGCAGCAGGGAAGCTAAGGAAAAAGAAGGAAGAGGAAGGAAGGCCAAAGAGAAGAGAACATCAGAGGAGAGCTAAGGTAGAAGCCAAAGAAGAAGAAAGGCTGAAGCCAAGGGAAGCACAGCTAAGGAAGAAGAAGAAAGGTTGAACATCTGAAGGGCAGCACTGTATAGTAGGAGGCAAGGCTGACGAAGAAAAAGAAGAGCAAGGCAGAAGAAGAAGAGGAAAGGCACTGTGCAGAAGAGAAAGATGAAAGCAAAAGCTAAGAAGGCAGAAGGGAAGCAACTAAAGCAGAGATAGAAAGAGAAGGAAGAAGAAGAAGGGAAAGCTGCAAGGAGAAGAAAATAAGAGTCCATCATTTAAGACGTCTGATCACAGAATCAGATGTCCAACTCTTCTACTTTTGCTATAAATTTAATTCATAAACTCTTGCATTTATATTCTGAATTAAGTTTTGAGTAATTCTAAGTGTTCAATTACATTATTGAGATTAGTGAATAAATTCCATTTGCTCCCTATGTTCGACCTCGGATACTTAGGTTTTCGAGTAATAAATTCTTATTTGTTGTCAACGCTTGGTCACCTATACTACAACGCGATCGACTTAAAAAGGCCGACAAAGCGTTGCAACATTTTAGCACCGTTGTCGGGGAGCAACGCGCAATTTATCACTAATCTCTACATTCTTTTTTTGATCATATTGAACACTAACTTGCCCTACTTTTCTTTGTTGTGATCTTGCAAGGTATTTCACGGGAAGATCCCTCCCGCAAGTCAACTACTCTAGGGCAGGTAATCTCTTTTCTTCCTTAAACCATCCCCTAATCATTGAAAGACAAAAGGAAGTACTTAATTTAGGAATCAATTGCCTTCTTTCTATAGTAATCACCATCTTTAAGGCAAACATTTCCTGATTTTGCAAAAAATTTTCAAAACTTATTAAAGTGGAAGCAATTTCTTAGATCCTATCCCACAAAATTCCTGTGCCTAATAGAAATCACGCTTAATCTCTACGAACAATACACCTCGTTTTTGAGTCCAAAGAGAATTTTTGTGAAAAAGAGGATTAGAAATAGAACCAAATTAGGGTTTCTATAGTAGGGTCTTGGAGTGATAGTTCACACATGCCTGTATGAAAGGAAATGAACCCTCCTTCATCAGTGTGCAACCCAAGCCCTTGATTGAAGAGATCTAAACAAGACAAACCCTAAAAATTGAGCTCTAAAATCACTTGAATCTTAAAATCTTGGACCGAATAAACCCTGAGTCAAATCAGGGTGGTCTCTTGGTCCCAATCCTAGAGTCATTCTGCCATCTTTAGGACAGGTTAAGTGAAGCTGATCCCTTGGGTCAACCAACCTCTAAATTAGGTCACAACATCAAAACATCTAAAGTTCAAGTGATAACCCTAAGGCACCTTTGAAATAAAAGTGGTAGACTTAAGAGGTCAAGGTCCCCACTCTGGTCTACCTGGAATCTCAGTGACAAGAGAGGTCGGGTGGGGGAAACCCTGTAACCTGTGGGGATGCTCTACTGTGTAGGGGTCTTTGTGGGACTCTCCCTCTCTGGTTGCCCAGGTAATTCTCAAGTGGACGACCTTCTGATCTAGGGGTATCATCCGCCCTAAACCTCCATAGTCATCCAAATGTTCTTGGGTGCCTTGATTGGGTCAAAAACATCACCAGTCCCTCATCTTTTCTCTTTAGAGCACACACATACATTTTCAGTGGGACTCTTTATTCAGATCTAATCACTTCATAACTTGATTGTACATCTTGATTCAAACTCTGATTCTACATCTTGGTTCCACCACCTAATCCAAATATGCAGCCAAACCACTTAGGACTACCATTCAAGAGACCTAAATATTCGAGATCCATTAGAGATAGGATGATTGAGGATGCCCTGAAATTCTATGAAAAAGAAGACAAAACCCCAACACCAGTAGAAAACATTCAGGTTGATGTCCCAACAACCACAACCTTCATCATAACTTGTGCCCAAGTGCTATTGGCAAAAGCCACAAAAGGATCAACCTGAGACATGCTCATCACAGGATACATTGAGATAGAAAAATTGCACAATCTTGAATACCTTCAATGCATGACAAATCCTGAACTTTGGGAGAAACACCAAGATGATCTTGGAAAATGGGAAGAGATAATGAGATTATTAAAACAAATTATCGACCAGAAATATCCGTATATGCCACAAACAGAGAATGAACCATCTTGGGGCAACATCGAGGATCAATCTGATCTCGGGTTTGAGGCACAAAATGGTTGTGGATTCCAACCCAGATGGAGTACAATGTGCCTGATGTTGAAGAAGGTTGGGAAGTTCCAATTGCAGGAGAACACAATGTTGAGCTAACTCTAGACCATGAATCACTAGGCTTAGAATTCCAAAACTCCTGCAATAATGAGAGTAGAACTGAACCTCTAGAGGGTGTAAATTCCGTCCCTTATTCTGATAAGGTGACCCTTAAAGGTTATTCATACCTCGATTCTAGTGATTCAACCAACATCCCAAGCCCAGAATCTAGATCTGAAAACTATTGGGAAGATTTCGAGGCCCCATATGAGGAAGATCAATTTTTCAATGAAGAATATGATTTTGAGCCTCTATTTGATGAATATCCCTCGCCAACCTCCTCAGAGGAACCAATCGATTTTTCGGAAGTCATGACAATTTACGATCTAGAAACTGAGTTAGACGAGTGGGGTTTCAATTGGGTCTGTCCTACCAGCTTAGAATCTGAGACTCTACCAGATAAAAACACCTTTTTAAGCTCAGAATTGACATCTAGGTTAGACACTAGTCAGGCTGCTGAATCTACAACATATGATTTATTCTATGGTAGAACTCATGATCTTGAATCTCATTCAGATTTTGATTTTTGCAAACTCTTCGACGATTTTGAATCTGACCATAACATCGGAGAAAATATACTTCCTGATTAGAACAAGCCAATCTATGACCTCAGCTCACATGACTCATTCTCTAACTCTGATTCTGAGGTCTCGGTTCTCGAGATCACTGATTCCAGTTCAGGTTCCAGTAACATGGAATCATTTCTTTTCGATCCTCAGGAATCAAATGCCGAGAGTGATTGCGACCCAGAATACGAATCTTTTCTCGACTCCAATTTCCAGTATCCCATAGACACTCTCCAGGCATTCGCTTTTGATTTTGAAAGTTACTATGAGGACTCTCTACATGAGACCACATGTCATTCCTTTCTAGAAGAGCCCTCATACACAATTCTCATTGAGGCCACCTCTTCCACACATATAGAACTAATCAAAACCCGTTCTCTACCCCGACCCGCAACCAGATTCAATTTCTATTCTGATTCACCTCTCACTAATCCGTTTGCAGATGATTCAACTCCACATCTATACCGGGCGTTGGGTGTCGATCAGACAGAAAAACATGATCCATCATTCTCTGATCACCCCTGTAGGGTTTCCACACCATGCACTGATTATTTTTCGAAACCCTACTCTGACCAGGCTGATTCGACTCAGCCTAAACCCAACTTTTCATTTCCACATCCATCAGAACTTCATTGCATATGGTGGGTTCCGCATCTGTTGATCTACATCTATCAACCCACCAAACTGATTGGGTTTAGGCTACATCATCAGCCTGTTGATCTTAATAAGCACCTAGTTGGACCAACCAGGCTCTTAATCAAGGTGCTTGTTTTACATAACTCTACTGATTTGACCACTCCCTCTCCACCCCATTTTCCCCTCGGCTGAAGGCGTTGAATTTAGCGCTTAATGGGAGGCAACCCGTCATTCCAAAAATAGAGACCCGTCTGATTATTTGTCTATACTCCACATCCATTGCACCTTGAGTTTAGCCTTAGACAGTTGATCCCACCTCTGGTATACGTACCAGAGTTTGAAATCGTCCGCATCAGTCACTTCCGACCCATTCACCCACCCGATGTATCCTGTTCTAAGCCTTGACCTCAACACTATTTCACACCCTCCGTTTACAATGAGGACATTGCAAAACTTAGGCATGGGGGGGTGGTAAAGTGAATACATACAGAACCAAGAAAAAGTTAGAAGGATTCTCACAAAAAAATTCACATATGTCAAAAACACAAAAAAAAATTGAAAAATTATGAAAAAGAACAAAAAATAGATGAAGGAGGAAATTTTATGAGCCACATAATCATGAGGAGGAAAAGAGCAAAATGACAAAAAGGGGCACAAAATGAAAAGGAAAAAGAGATAGTCATTAGTAAGAGATTAAGGAATTAATCGAAGTTCTAGACCACATCAAGAAAAGGAAAAAAAAAGAAGTGCTAAGGAGAAACAAAAAGAGATTAGCAGGAATGCTGATCTTAGGCCTTCTGGGCTAGACTCTTAGGCTTAAAAAATTTACGTACCAGCTAAGATCTGGATAATCCTCAAGAGGTTGGGAAACATGCGAAGCTTAAGTATTAGGTCTAAGGCTTAGGAAGTATTCAGCCTCATTAACTAACCTTTGGTTTACGGGATTCGGTAACCTAAGCACCCCCAATCCACACACAGTCTGGTTCAGTGTGCATAACTATCAAAATCACACAAAAAGCGTTTCAATGTTTTGAAAAAGTCACCTAGATTAGGAGTGGCCGATCAACACAAGTTGATTTAGACGAGTTCCTGGCATGGAGAGGTAGGAAATTTCCCTCGAAGATGCGCAACAACATATTGTCTCCTCGGTGCTTATCTCTTAGGATATTTAAATATCCTACCGGGGGCATGTAAGCACTCTACTGGTTCAGATACCATGGGTGGCATTATCTCGAAATGTCGATTGCCAGGGTCTGGATTCGGCCACGGAACGCCATGGGTGGGATTATCTCGAATCTCGAAAGCCAGGGTTCTGGGGGTTGCCATGGGCGGTGTTATCACGAAGCATCGATTGCCAAGGACCCTTGAGAATTAATGATGGGGACGAGGAATCCGATACAGACTATGTTGAGAAGCCAATCTGAAGCTAGAAATAAAAAGAAAAGAGAGAGAAAACTCTCCAAAAAAATAAATCTTCTGTCTCTCTCTTACAAAAATGCATTGCAAACTGAACCTAGGCTAAAAATGTCTCAAGCACGGGTGCTTTAACCGTGGAGTCCAACAAACCCTAGGATAGTTTCTGCTGGCCTTAAAAACCTTCGCGGAGGACTGAGGCTAAAGCGGGTCAGGTCCAGATTTTGGTTGATACTTGAGTACCTCTAGGCCTATTGTCGGCATTCTGACCTAATCACAAAAGAAAAAGAAAAGCACTTATCAAAACTTGTAACAGACACTCAGGGTCTAGAACAAAAGTTAAAATCTTGAAATTTTACTAAGGGACTAGCAAAAGTTAAGCATGGGGGTATGATGAGAGCCTCATCATGAGTCCTAACTAGCCCATTTTGACCTAAGAAAGAGAATAAGAGCTCCTACATAACCCAGAGAAGGGCTTAATTCAAGGAGTAAGTGTTCTGAGAAGAAAACATGAAATAAAGGTTAAAACTGCAATTTCACCATCGCAAAACATAAACAGGATTTCTCAAAGGAAAAACATAGGTGAAATGATCTAAATAAGAGAAAAAGTGGGTTGGTTCAGTCAGAAATGGGTTATTAAGCAATCCAAGAATTAAATGACATTCTATAACCTTAAAATAGATCCGCTTAATTCAACAAGGTTATGGTCAGGATAAAAATCAATTAAACCCTCTAAAATTTATGGAAAAATATCCCGTAGGGTTTATAACCTTCAAATTTTCCTTGGGAACCTTTTTTGACCAAGATTGGGGTCTTAGCTCATTAATTGACCTATTTTGGGTTTTCATGCAAAATGACCAGTCAAACATGGTCAAACCTAAAATCCAACTTTTCCATTAGATTCCTTAGGTCCAAATTATGTTTGTACCAAAATTTGGACCTATGGGGAGGTCATCTTGACCTACTTTGCAAAATAGTACACCCAATTACATTTTGGCCCCTATCTTTTGAAAACCATTTCACAGACCCCCCTAACTTCCTTGCCACTCTTACAAACAGGTCCCTCTACCATTAATGGGGAGAAATCCTACTTTGACGAGGAATGGAGGGGGAGTACTCTCTGATTCCTCAGAGATCTCCTCCCAGATTTGGAAGGGAGATTCTCTAAGGAATTCCCTTCAATCTGAGCGTGGTCCTAATATCTGATTCACACCCAATCTCTCATGCAAACGCACGAGAGATTTAGGTCTCCAACAGTTTCCATCTCCAACAAGGTCTCTTCTGCTTGGAAGCTTGTCTTCCAAGCATAAGTGTCCCTGCCAGCGACTATAAAAGCACCACCACCTCCGGTCGCATCTCTTTAGCTCGACTTGGCCAGAGATCCACCCCAATTTCATCTTCTCCTCCGATCAACTAGTCTAGCGAGCTCCGATGAGCCTCCCTCCTGTTTCTCGTCGCTCTACCACAATACAAGTGGCAGAGCTGTCCTCACCATCTTCCTCCACATCGCGCAACACCCTCGTGAGCACCTCTAGACCCTTTGTCGTCGCCGTCTTCCTCCACTGGACACCATCTTCTTTGGCGACAGCAGGTACAACCAGCCGCCACCTCTCCCCCTTCATCCACTTAATTAGGTTAGACTTACTCCTCTCTATGCCCTCTTTAATTCCCCTCCTATTTCACAAAACATCCATCGACTACCACTGTCCACCGCCATCTTCTCCATCTCTGGCCGACCTCCGGCGAGACGCTTCCACCGCTCCACACCTCCACATGTCTCGCCACCAACCTCTTTACCTCCACCACAGTCCACTGATCATCATCCACCATTCCATCGACCACCCACACCGCCATAAACACCCCCCGACCTAACCCATAAGCATGGCCACAGGGTGACCTAGGCACGCACGCCTACGCCGCCCTACGGCATGCCACCTACCGTCCCACCTTCACCTTGACACGGCGAAGCTTCCCATGTGTTTTAATGGGGCCGCAAGGCTGTGTTTGTGTGTGTCAAATCTCGCCACCTACCGCGATTGACGCACATAGCGAGAAGGTTGTGAGCTTCATCCCAGGCTACGCGCTCCAGGCATCAGGGTTCCAGAGGAAGCAGATGCGTGCACGAACTCATACAGCCGAGAAATTGGTTTGGCAAGAAACCTAGTAGTAGCAATTGAAGGAGTTCCTGCAGGTGCAAGCACAGAAATGTCCCACCTCGTGAACACAAGAGTGCGGTGCAAAACATAAATTGAATTTGTGATTCATGCTATTTGCCTCGAGAACACAAGGTGAGGTTCCTCACCCTCAATCTTCATGCCTCGTTCGTGACACTCCCTTGTAGACCTGGCACCCGACTCGACTAACCTAACCTAGCACTCCTCGCGCACCACACCCACGCTGGTGTGCCTAGACCCGGGCGTGCACCTGACTCGATTACTCGACTCTGGGAGTGCGTACCGAAGAGAGAAATAGAGTGAGAGACGTGGGGAGGGTAGGGGTTAGGTTTTGCTGCGTTGTGTAGGGAAGAAGCAGAGCTAAGGAAGGAAGAGGTGCAATAGGGAAGCTAAGGAAAAAGAAGGAAGAGGAAGGAAGGCCACTGAGAAGAGAACATCAGAGGAGAGCTAAGGCAGAAGCCAAGGAAGAAGAAAGGCTGAAGCCAAGGGAAGCACATCTAAGGAAGGAAGAAGAAGAAGAAGGGTTGAACGTCAGAAGAGCATCACTGTATAGTAGGAGGCAAGGTTGACGAAGAAAAAGAAAAGCAAGGTAGAGGAAGAAGAATGAGAAAGGCACTATGCAGAAGAGAAAGAAGAAAGCAAAAGCTAAGAAGGTAGAAGAGAAGCAATTGAAGCAGTGATAGAAAGAGAAGGAAAAAGAAGAAGAAGAGAAAGCTGCAAGGACAAGAAAATAAGAGGCCATCATTTAAGATGTCTGATCATAGAATCAGATGTCCAACTCTTGTACTTTTGCTATAAATTTAATTCATAAACTCTTGCATTTATATTCTGAATTAAGTTTTGAGTAATTCTAAGTGTTCAATTACATTATTGAGATTAGTGAATAAATTCCATTTGCTCCCTGTGTTCGACCTCAGATACTTAGGTTTTCGAGTAATAAATTCTTATTTGTTGTTAACGCTTGGTCACCTATACTACAACACGATCGACTTAAAAAGCCCGACAAAGCGTTGCAACAAAGAACGGGACGAAGGAGGATGGAGCTAGAGGATGGGGTAAGATGGTGTCGCGGAGAGGATCTTCTTCCCGAAGGGCAGTGAGAGGATGGCCACGGGATGCTCCATGAATGGGGATGAGAGGTGGGAAAACTATTTGATTTTCTACTCTAGAGGAGCATCCCGGGCTTGGGACAAGCTCTTTCTAGAAACTTAGAGGTGGTGAGAGGAAGAAAGGAAGAGATGGTTTGCAATGGTGGTGGGTAGGTCCTTTTATAGTAGAGTAGGAAGAACAAATTTGCATCTGGGTCATTACTGACGTCCGTAAACATCGCTACAGATCCCTACAGCTGTCACTGAAGATCTATCCTTCAATTCCTCTAGTTGGCGCGCACAGACCATTAGTGATAGCCGCAAGCGTCACTAAAGGCTCGTGTTGCTAAAGATCCACCCGCTGCTCATGGCCCGCTAGCACGCACATGCTTGCATGATGGAGCTGCACTGTACGTGGGGGCACTACACCTTATGCTCAGGAGTTGCTGCGATGTCAAGCTGTGCATGCACGTTCATGCATGTGCTACGTTGGGTGCCGACAGAATTGAGGAATTGGGGGGGCTACAGAGATTTGAACCCACACCCCTCCATTGTTAGTGTAGCACCTCAACCAATGCGCCGCGATGTCTGGATCGTAGCGCAGACATCTTAACGCACACGGTGGAGATGAATCCTCAGCCTTTGGATCTTGATCCAACGGCTATGGTGCGAGATCAGCGATGATGAGGAGGCACCTTCAGTTGTTGCTGGTTGAGGTTGAGTGGCCTGGATGGCACCACGTGGTGCCATTTGGGCCATCCATTCTTTTTTCTATTGCAGAGGGTGCCATGGTGCTTGGATCGAGTAGATTTTTGCATTGTCGGACTGCGATCGTCACTCCAGATCCATCCATACGGTCGAATTTTTCATCCGAAGCCCGTAAGTATGTCGCATTGCCCTCCTGGTCGTTGATGTTCCTTGGACTTCATATGATGCTATGGGACTCCCATCTAGATGATTTCTGAGGCATTAGCCTTCGATCGTCGTCCTGATCAGATTCATACGGTCTAATCGTCCATTCGAGGCCCTAAAATAAATCCTCTTATCTCCGGACCACAAAAAGGATGCAATTAACCTAAATTATATACAACTACTCTAAATGTAGAATGATGCATGCTATGCAATATTTATAACATGAAATGCAAATCTAAGCCTAGGAACGTGCATGAATAGGCATTTTATCCTCAATAATTGTGTCTACATCATACCCCCATGCCTATCTTTTGCTAGTCCCTAAAAATATTAAACTACATGCTATGTATAAAAGTAAAACTAGAATTAAATCGCTTAGGCCTAAGTCGTTTATTAACAATAGAAAATTTTGACTAAGGTCCTAAACAATGAAAACTCAACAGTACCTGGGTGTCTACCAGAATGCAGACCACCCAAGTCCTTGCCTTATTTGAAAAGGGAACATATAATTTTTTATTTTTCTTCTTTCCTAATTTTTTGTACTTTTGGAGTTTGAGAGTTTCGGGATAACTTTTTAAAGCTACCCGATTAGCCCAAGACTTGAAAAGGACTCTAAGTGCTAAGCATCTAGTGAAAAGAGTGAAAGACTCACTAGGCGGCCGTTAAAATGGACTTCGGGTTTCTGTGACCCTAGGTGACCTTGCCTAGAGGTTTTTCTTTTCTAACGGTAGCTTTCTCGCTACTTCTTTTATTTAAGGGATAACATAATGGCGAACCCAGTGTATATCTCCCTGGTTTATTCTACTTCCCTGCTTCTTCCCTAAGTGTTTTGGGAATTATTATGCATTTTTGTGAGCTGGGCTCTGGACAACTAGCCAATAGGCTGTTACCCACGACAACTTGCCAGCCATACTCATGCGATGAAGTGTGGCTGTGTTTATTTTTATTATTATTATTTTTTTATTTTCTCCTTTTCCTATTTTTTTCTTATTTCTTTTTTCAAGTAGGTGGCTTCCCTGATCTAAGATTTACTTAAAGGTAGTATGACGGAAATGGTCTTGTGACTAGGCTCTAGACAACCGGCCGATGAGCTATTACCACCGACAACTTGCCAGCCATACCACCCTAGATAGTTCATTAGCTACCCAATTTCCAAAGGAACCGTTGAAAAGTGAGTTAGTGCAAAAAGTGTGTAGATGCTTAGACTTAAAATCCCCTTAAATTAGAGGGTGGGTTGATAAGTCACATACTTATCATCCCAAATTATTTACAGAATTAAAATAAGACTGATTTAGCAAGGACTCGAGACTAAGTCCACATTCGAGTTGACACCCAGGCTAATTAAGTCCGAAGACCTGAAGAGTCTAAGTGTTTAGGTCCTCTCGTATCATTTCCTAAAGTTAATAATGCCAAATGCCTAAGTTATCTTCTCCTAATTCTTTTTTTTTATCTTTTTTAATTTTCAATTTTTAAAAAAAAAACTAAAAGAAATTCTACAGAGTTAACAAAATGATTTCAGGATTAAGTATTCACCCCCCCATGCCTAATGATGTAATGTCCTTATTGTAAAAATAAAGATGTGAAAAGGGCGAAGTAAACAGAATATCACTTGAGTATTGTGAAAATTCGGTCAACTCTGCAAAGAGAAGAGAGTATACACACGCGCTAAGTTTAATGCCTTCAGCTAGGCATAACATACATACAAAGAAGAAATTGAGAATTCACAAATGCGGGTTAGAATCAAAACAAAAAAATTGATCACATGACCTGCCAATAAGCGTCCACAAATGTGGACTAGATTATAGTGCTGACCCATGCCCCAAGGTCGAGTGGTTCTAGGGTTCTGGATGAAAATCACCCAGAACCAAAGATTGTTGTGTTTGCGGGGCCGGGCCTATGGTTTGGTGGTGTGCAACCCAGGACTAAAGTGGCAAACAATGGGTAGATTTATTTCACTAGGTTCAAATGTCCACTTAACATTCAGCTCAGAAAAATAATCAGTTATTTCGAGCTTGGGTTGCATGTGAAAGATATCATAAGGGTCCTGGTAGAAAGTAGGTGTTTTTGGTAAACAGGAACCCTCAGATCCAAAATCAAAGTTCCCACAAAATTAGCTTCCCAGATTTTTAATTCCAACTTCCTATCCTTCGAAATCAATGTTTTCGAGACCTCCAAATCGTTGTACACCCCATCTAAAGTACCCAAGTCCAATAATTGTGGCTAAATTAGGATTGACTTGGGCATAATGATTTCCAAATCAAAATCAATCCCTTTGGGGTGTGGTTGAGGAATGGGGGTATTGATTGAATCTTCTTATAAATTAGGATTCGATCCTCCAAGTTAGCCCTAACTAAATCCAAATCTTCAATGAATGGGCTATCAAATGGTTCGTCAGATTCCTCAAGCCCGTTTGTCTCACTAAAATGATCTTCCTTACGCTTAAGTGAGACTTCACTAAGAGATTCTTTACCCTCAGAGTCAAAGAATTCATGATCCTCATTTATATATGTCTCAAAATTGATTGTCATTTCCTGGTTCAAAGAGACATATTTTTCCTTACTCCCTAGCTAGGGGATCTCATGTGAGAAACTCGATCCATCCTCAAAGGGTTGCTCTAGACCAACCTAGTCATCTCCAATCTCAGCATAAGTATCCCCCTAACAGGCACCTGAGCGGGTTCAGACATTGACTCTCTCTCCTGAAGGGGGTTCATCTTGAGAATCATCCCAAGATTTGACTAGGGCAACCACAAATTTCATCCTTAACCTCGATAATTTCCCAAGAAGAAACTCACCCAGGTCCTTATCCCTAATACTTTAGAGCAAATTCAATAGAGAACTATTAAGTTAATTAATCATTTTGATCATAGGCTCCAATGCTTCAGTGCATGGTGTTGGTTGAGCTTCAAAAGATTGTATAGTGTTTCTCAAATTAGCCAACGCCCTATCTTGGATTTGGTTCACCTGAACCGACTGGTTCTGTTCAAGTTTGGGTGGGTTCGGGTTAAATCTAGGGGAGTCAAGATATCGAGGTTCTCAGGTCCCTCCCTGATAGTAGGCTGTTTAAGGTTGTTCAAAGAATGGTGATGACCTATTTTCAATGGAATATTGGGGAGGGTAGGTGTTATAATCAACATATCCTTCCTGATTGCAGATCGGGTTGGTTTGTCATCAAAGGATGGAGATGCATAATCATTGTAGGTTTGGGAAGGATAGCAATCATAGTCTTGTTGTCCAGGGTTAAGCCTTGGACACTGAGGTCTGGATTCGTATCCCCAATTAATGTTATTCCAGCTAGTCGATGGGTAATTACAAGTCAAGTCGAAATAGTAATCATCTTGGGGATAAGTGGTGGTAGGAGGGTAGGATGTGAAAGGATACATGATAGAATAGGAGGGAAAATAGAGAAGAGAAAAGGTGCCCTGCAATATAATAAACCAAACCTGTCCTTATGTGGGTAGCCTAATGACCTACAAACTCCTAGGACCCATCTTGAGATTTTAAACGATTTGGTCTACTTTTGTCCTGTCAATCCAACCAGTTAGAAGGGGGGACTGGGGAGAAGGTTATTCCTTTGTCTTATGCCTCTGGTTCCTAGTGTACCCCCCAACCGTGGTCATTTGATGCTACTCCCCTAGCTAGACATCAGATGGACCAGCAGAAGCAGATTAATCAAAAAAAAAATGTTTGAGCCCTGGAGCAAATCAATCCTTAAGGCCGACGTCTACTCAATTTTAGTTAGGCTTGGGATGATCATGCTCATGGAATGTGATGGGCCCTTAAGCTGGGTTGTGCCCTTAATGATCAGTTAAAATGTGTGTGTACAGTAGGGCTGGAGCAGTAGATACTTATCAAAAGGGGGGAGGTATATATTACTGAATTCTATTATCACTTCAATTCCCATCTTCTTTTTCTCTATCCTTAGAGCTCCGAATTCTATTTGGAAAAAGCTGGAGGTGATGCGGAAATGATTTTTTTGGAAAGGGGCCTCTCATCAAGGGGCCTTTTTTCAACCCTTAAAGTGGGAATCAGTTTGCAAACCTAAGTAGATGGGAGGTCTGGGTGTTAGATCCCTCAAAGAATTTAATGAAGCGCTACTATTGAAGTGGGTTGTTCGATTGCTACAGGGGGAAAAAAAATTTGGACAGAAATTATCCAAGACAGTTATGGGAGTACCAATGATGAGATAAATCGTCTTAACCCACGTAAACCGTCCCCCTTTTGGTCTTTTGTGGTGCGGGCCCTGAAAGATAATTGGAATTTTTTCAAATCAGTTTTAGGTGATGGAAAAAGCTTCAAGTTTTGGCTGGATAATTGGGTACACGGAGGAACGTTTAAAGACAAGTTCCCCCTTGCTTATGCTCTGGCTGCAAATAAAAATGCAGTGGTAGCCGATTATTGGGATGTGGATTCATAGCAGTGGTTGTTAAATAATGGTGGGTGGAATAATCATGAAACAAGATCGCGTGTAGAGACTGAACGTCTCATGCAAGAGCTTGCGGCTTTCAAACCCATGCCTCAGGAATATGATACATACAAATGGGAAGGTAATTTTTCTACTGCGGCTGCCTATGACAGGTTGATAATGTCATCCAGGATGGCGGAAGATGAAGAAATGGGGAAAAAGCTATGGAAGTTAAAAATACCACTAAAGTTACAAATTTTCTTATGGCTCTGCAGGAGGGATGGATTGATTACTGGAGATCTGAGGCATAGAAGGATGGGGACCCCCACCCAGTTTTGTTTTTTATGTGGGCTGCATAATGATTCTAGCGTTCATATCTTTTCTTCATGTGCGATCACTGATTATGTATGGAGGAGAGTATGCAACGAGTCCTTACCCACTTGGGGGAATTTGTGGCGATACCTTGTGGATGGGAATAAGCCTTATATACACATGGTGGCTGTGTTATGGGCAGTATGGAGGGCTAGAAATGAGCGTGTTTTTCAGGAGACCCCAGTGTATGTGGAAAATATTGTAAATTTTTGCTGGTGTCTCATACAGCATTAGGAGTCGAACTTGTAAATATTTTTTATTATCAATAATAGCTCTCCTGGTTTGCTATCGGTGATTCGATAGCATACCTTTCTTTCTCAAAAAAAAAAAATGTGTGTGTGCACAAGCATGGTTTGCAAACAAGGTTATTTGTTGATGTGTTTTTCAGGGTTTAACCTTGTTTGGTAGCTTTTAGTGTTTAATTCTTAGGTTGGTTCAATCAAGGTTTAGTAGAACACTCCATGTTTTGAAAACACCAGTGATGACATGTTCCTTTAAAAATCAAAAATAATGTGGAGTGCCTGGTTCAGCCCTCAAAATCAACCCAAAGTTGCAAGCTTCTTGATGGATCAATTTTAGATTGAGTGGTGCAGCCTAAACAGTTCAAGCAATTGGCCTATTGCACCAATTGATTAAGTCACACAAAAATGTTTAACCTATTTAGATTTCTACTCACTTATTTGTGTGTTGAGTTAAGTGTACCGGGTCCATAGGTCAGATAACGGTTAAGTGGTAGAATTGATGTGATTGTGCACCTTAAGGTGAGAAGTTGTGGGTGTTAAGTGTGTAGCTTTCAGAAAAATTTCACAAGAGAAGAGTTTTTTTTTTGTTTTTTTTTTATATATGCTGGGGTGAGATGAGTGGCGGTGGCAAACAAATAACCAAATATATCCTAGGGTTTATAAAAAGCACCTAAGTTGATTTGGGTTTGAGTTATTAGTGTGGTGAAATGAACTAGTGGGTGGGGGTGGTGGGGATAAACTTACAAAACCTTCATTCACACTTTTCTCCAATCTAACCGCTTTGGCTTGCCTCGAAAGAGTACCTGCAATCACAGTAAGATCAAAGAAAAAGTGAGATAAAAGTTAGGTAAGGTGGAAAAAATGCGAGAAAACCAAAGAGCATTGCCTCCCCGGCAATGGCGCCAAAATGCTGGGGGCATGCTTTGCGAATTAAAATCGGGGTTCGAAGGACCCGTCGTCGTAGCTCGCAAAATGCATCTATCAGATATAATTTATACCGAAACTCCAAGAGAGTCCCGAGTCGAACACAGGGAGGCGAACATTTGGTTTTATAAAAATCCGTGCTTCACTTTATTTCTTTTTGTTGTTTATATCTTCTCTAATTTTTTTGGTATTTTAAAAAGTAAGAGATCATATCAATAATTGCTTATCTAGCTAATCTACTTGCGAAAATATAAGAGAGAGAGGGAGAAAGAGAGAGAGAAATAATCATCTATTCATAAGCAAGTGTTTATTAGAACTACAAAAGTGGAAAAATCTATACTACAAAAGTAAAAAAGACAGAAAGAGGTGAGATAAATACCCCTCGACAGTCGCTTGGAGGATGACTTGCTTTGACGTCACCTGGATGAGGGTGGTGAGGAGTGGGACGAAGGAGGACAGAGTCGGAGGATGAAGGTTGGGGCAGGATGGCATTGCGGCGAGGATCTTCTTCCCAAAGGGTGGTAAGAGGACGACCACAAGATGCTCCATGAATAGGGATGAGAGGTGGGAAAACTATTTGATTTTCTACTCTAGAGGAGCATCCCAGGCTTGGGATAAGCTCTCTCTAGAGCCTTGGAGGTGGTGAGAGGAAGAAAGGAAGAGATGGTTTGGAATGGTGGTGGGTAGGTCCTTTTATAGTTTAGGAAGAACAAATTTGCATCTGGGTCATTATTGACATCCGTAAACGTCACTACAAATCCCTACAGCTGTCGCTGAAGATCCACCCTTCAATTCCTCTTGCTGGCGTAGGCAGACCATTAGTGACAGCAGCAAGCATCACTAAAGGCCCATGCTGCTGAAGGTCCACCCTTTGCTCATGCTCCTCTGGCACACACATCGTGCGCTCCTTGTCGCGCATGCACACTCGCGTGCTGGTGCTACACTGTGTGTGTGGGTGTTACGCTGTGCACGCAACCGTTGCTGTAGTGCTAAGCTGTGCGCGTGCATCCATGTGTGTGCTGCATTCGGCGTCAACTGAATTGAGGAATTAGGGGGCTACGGGGATTCGAACCCACGCCCCTCTTTTAGGAGTGTAGCGCCCCAACCAACATGCCACGACATCTGGATCGTCACGTGGATGTCTTAACGCACACGGTGGAGATGAATCCTCAACCATTGGATCTTGATCCAATGGCTGTGGTCCGAGATCAGCAATGATGAGGAGGTGCCTTCAATTGCTGCTGGCCGGTGTTGGGTGACCTGGATGGCACAACGTGGTGCCATCTGGGCTATCCATTCTTCTTTCTATTGTAGAGGGTGCCACGATGCTTGGATCAAGTTGATTTCCATGTTGTCAGACTGCGATTGTCGCTCTGGATCCATCCGTACGGTTGGATTTTTCATCCAAACCTGTAATGATGTCGCATTGCCCTCCTGGCCATTGATCTTCCTCGGACTTCATATAATGCTACAGGACTCCGATTTAGACGATTTCGATGGTGTTAGCCTCTGATCATTGTCCTGATCAAATCTGTAAGGTCCAATCGTCCATCCAAGGCCCTAAAGTAAATCCGAGGCATTGTAGAAAGTCCAGGAATTGTGGGAGAAGGTCTTTGGCTCATCTTCTTCGTGTGAGGTGTTGGAGGTACTCTTGAATGACTTAGAGTAGGTGAACCTCCTGACGGAGAACAAGGTACCAAAGCTCTTGACCTCTACCCTAGAGTAGGATACTGTGCATCATGCTCCCTTTCACCTATGGAATATCTATTAAAACTCTCTCGATAATAAGCTTGCCAAGGTGCCAAGCTTCACATTCCCACAATCTCCTGTTATAATTTTATTGCTTTTCCTAAGGAGAGGTGATTAAGCAGGACATCCTCCTCTATGATGGGGTGCTCTACATGCTTCCACCAGTTGGGTTCTTGGGAGGGGGTCATCTTTCGCTATGGAGAAAGCAAACTCTTAGGATGATGTTGCCTACATAGACACCTGGGTTGTTTACATCTAGTTGGACAAGGCCTTCCCTGCCTACAAGAAACTGGAGTGTGCTACCTTGGAGAGGCATTAAGAGATTGATGCAGTGGAGCTCCTGAAGGAGAGCCTTAGCATGGCGAAATTAGTTCTGGTGGCTTGCCAGAGGGACCTCAAAGTAAACCAGGAGCAATGCAACCTCTATCAATTCGCAAAGGTCCAAGATAGGGCCTAAGTGAAGTTCATCACAAACTTGGAGCAGCAAACCTCATAGGGAAACGAGATGGTCAGGCAGGCCAGACAACTAAACAAGAGCCTGGACTAGTTTACCATAGGCTTAGCGCATATTTCATGAAAAGGTGTTTGCTGATTTCTAACTCACCTTAGCTAATCCCTGGGTAGAGATCGTTTCTTAAAGGACTGAGGAATGATTTGCACTACTAGAAATATGGGCTTTTGCGATGCTTTTCTAGAGACGGTTTTTGTTAAAATCGTCTTCTATATCAAATAGCACTCATTGTTAAAGCAGAATATATACACGACAGTTTTAAAACTGTCTTATGGTTGATTTGAATGATATACATGATGGTTATACTTAAAACCATTGTGTATACTAGGCCTCACTACCCTTCCTTATGTGCAGAGGTTCCCACTTTGACGTACATGATGGTTTAGAAAATCATCGTGTATATCATTGACAAAAATTTCCTTCAGTGCGAAATTTCGAGCCCTAACATGGCATTAAACAACAATTTTATGTAAAATTGTCGTTAAATGTTACATACATGCCTGCTATGCCCGATCCGCAGAATCCTCCCATTCATTCCTTCGTCTACGATTGCCTTCCTCCTTTCACGATGCCATCCATTGGCCGCTCCGCCCCATCGTCTTAGGTAAGCCTTGGTCGTCCTCCTCCTCCCATCGTACTCCTCCTCCTCGTGCTCCTCCTCCTTCCACGCCACTGCCCACCTCCTCCTCCACTCGAAACTGCCACCCCCTTGTTGAACTTAATTTACGAAACTACGCTAACGTGTTTGGTTTTGGAAAACCCGTCGTTGTAGTTCGAAAGCGAAGGATTCGTGTTCAACAAATAAAATTTATACCGAAATTAAAATTCCGGGTCGAACACAGGGAGGCGAACGTTTGATTTAAAAACTTCGCGTTTCTTTTTATTTTGTCACAAAGAAATTCAATTTAAACTATCTAAGTATCTACAACAAATAAAAGAGATAGAAGGAGTAAGAGAGAGAGAAAGAATACTATACATGGAAATCAAAATGAGATGTAGAATAGACAAGGAATTTATCATAAAAGAGATCGTTCGTTACAACTAGAAAACATAAAACAATTACTCTAGAAAGCATTAAAAGAATGGAGGGAGAAATGTCCTCCTCGACGATCGCTCGGAGGACGAATAGACTACTCTAGAAAGCAGTAAATCTATACTAGAAAGCAGTAAAAAGAATAGGGAGAGAGAATCCTCCTTGACGGTCGCTTGGAGGACGAGCCGGACGGGACGACGCCTGGACGAAGGAGAACGAAGCGGGAGGAAGGAGGACGAAGCAGAAGAACGGGGACGAAGCAGCACGCCATCGTCGTCGCGGGATCCACTTCCGAAGGGGGACGAAAATTTGGACTTTATCTCGCGAGAAGCATCCCGGGTGTGGGACAAGCTTCTCTTAAGCTTTGGAGAGGTAGAGAGGAGGAAGGGATGAAAATTTCGTATGGAGGGGGTCTCCTTTTATAGTTGCAAGGAGTGGGGGCAAAATGGACATTACATCTTCAAAATAATAAATAAGGGGGCTTTGCGTAACGCATACGCACGTCGCTTGATTTTCAGCCGTCCGATCGCGAGATCGGACGGCTTAGATCGCGTCCGCGCCTGCTGCGTAGCGCGCCTGCCCGCGTGCGATCGCGCGTTACGCCCGGCGTGCAATCGCGCGTCGTCCTGATTGAGCGCGCGCAGCCGTTGGATCTTCATCTGACGCTCGTGCGCGCCCGCTCGCCCGCGCCTTCCACCCCCTCACCGCGGCTCGAACCCGCGACCTCCGCTTCGCCCGCAGCTGCGTCGCCGCTGCGCTACGCGGGCGAAATGGTCGCGCGGACGTTTTTAAACGCGAGCGACCGCAGCCGTTGGGTCGAGATCCAACGGCGGAGAGGAGACGGTGCGCGGTCTTCACCAGACGCATGCGGCCGATTGGGCGGCTGAGATGGCACCACGTGGCGCCATCTTAGCCGTCCATCTTCTGGAAGTTGTAGATGGTGCCACGGATGTCGGATTGACTCTATTTTTGTGTCGTTGGGCTGCGATCGTCGATCCGAATTCATCCGTGTGGTCGGATTTTCCATCTGAAGTGTGGATTTACACCATCCTGGCCCTTGATCTTCTAGGGTTCCCCGGTCTCTATCTGATGCTACGGATGCCTGATTAGGGCGATCTTGGAGTCGTTGAACTCCAATCGTCGCCCTGATCATATCCATACGGTTGGATCTTTGATCCGAGGCCCCGATAAAATATTTGCCCTGTCCAAGCACATAAAAGGAGACAATTAACCTCCATTTTATTCAAACTACTCTAAATGCAAGATGATGCATGTAATGCAATATTTATATCATGAAATGCAATCCTATGCTTAAGAACATGCATAAATAGACATTTTAAGTAGTGTAAATGTGTTTACATCATACCCCCATGCCTATCTTTTGCTAGTCCCTAGCAAAAACTATATGCTATTTATAAAAGAATTTGGTTAGATTATTTGGACCTGAGTTATTTTCAATCATTAAGAAATTATCTACTTAAGAACTGAACTTTCAAAGACACAACAGTGCCCGGGTATCCGCCAAAATGCAGATCGCCTCAAGCCTCGCCTTATTCAAAGAAAAATTTCTTTTTCTGTTTTTACTTTTTTTTTTTTTTTTTTTTGGATTTTCAAATTTTAGGGTTTAAGAGTGGCTTTCTACGGCCATTCAACTCACCCAAGATTTGCTGAGAACCCTAAGTTTTAAGCATCTTATTGTGATTGTGATAGACTCGTTGGCCGGCAATTAAAACGGACTTCGGATTTCTACACCTCTAGGTGACCTCAAAAAGAATTCTGCCTAAAGGTGTATCTTTACAACCGGTAGCTTTCTTCCTACTTTTATTTTTTTAACGGGGTCAACACAAGGGTGAATCCAGTGTATATCTCCCCGGTTTATTCTACTTCTCTGCTTCTTCCTAAGTGTTTTGGGAATTTTTAGTGCATTTTCTGAGCTGGGTTCTGGACAACCGGTCGATGAGCTGTTACCACCGACAACTTGCCAGCCATACTCGTGCGGCGAAGTGTGGCTTATTTCTTTTTGTTCTTTTCTCCTTTTTGATTTTTTTTTTTTTTTTAAGTAAGTGGCTTCCCTGGTCTAAGATTTACCTAAAGGCAGCAAAAAGAGAAAGGTCCAGTGACTGGGCTCTGGACAACCTACCTATGGGCTGTTACCCACGATAACTTGCCAGCCATATCACCCTAGAAGGTTCATTAGCTACCCAATTTCCGTTAAAATCGCCAAACAACGAGTCAGTGCAAAGAAAGTATGTAGATGCTTAAGACTCAAAATTCCCTCACATCAGAGGGCGAGTTGACAAGTCGTGTACTTATCACCCAAACTTATTTATTCCAATTATAATAAAATTCAGGTTGGCGAGAACTCGAAAAACAAATCCACATTTTAGTGGATACATAGGCTGATTAAGTCCAAAGACCTGAAGGGTCTTTGTGTTCAAACCATAATATAGTATTTCTTAAGATCGAAAATTTTCTTAAACCCAAATTCTCTTTCCTAATTTTGATTTTTTTTTTTTTATATAAAATAAAACTAATCTACGGAGCTGACGAATGAATTCAAAGATAAATATCCATCCCCCCATGCCTATCTAATGCAATGTCCTCATTGTATTAAAAAGACATAAAACAGAGTGGAAAAGCGTAGAAAGCACCTAAATTACGTGGATATCGGGTCCGCTCCGAGATGAAAATGAAAAAGAACTGTATATGTGCTGAGTTTAGTGCCTTCAGCTAGGCACACTATACAAAGAAAAGAAATGAAGAATTCACATGTGCAGGTCAGAATTAGAATGAACAGAAGAATCCTCTGACCTGTCAGCAGAGGTCCACAGATGTGGACCAGATTGTGGTGCAGACCCACACCCCATAATCGAGAATATCTTAGGTTCTGGATAAAAATTACCCAAAACCTAAAATCAGAATGCAAGCGGGGTCGGGCCTGCGATTTGTGAGGATGCATCCCAAGGCCAAAATGTCGGGTTACAGAGAATTGAAGCTCAAAAGGATAATCGTTAAATGTGTGCTTGAGTTTGACATCCTCGAAACAAATGTCGTAAGGGTTCTGATTTGATGGTTTCAGCTTAAAAGGAACCCTTCGACTCAATCTTCCATTTCCTCCAAAATTAACTTCCCAAATTAGAACTTCCCCACTCCTATCCTCCTCATTAAGTGTATCAAATTCCAGGACATCTTGTATATTCATCACCCTGTCTGGAATCTCCAAGTGTAAATGATGTGGCAGAATCAAAATTGACTTGGGTCTAATTATCTCAGAATTAAAATCATCAATAAGCTCAACAGGGTCTAACTGATAATCAGGGCATTGAATTGATTCCTCCAGAAAATGCGATTCTGGATCTGTATCGTGTGCCCTAATAAGATCAGTTTCCTCAGTTATTGGGCTATCAAATGATCTATCAGATTCCTCAGGCCCAATCGTCTCACAAAAATCGTGATTTAAAAACTCGTGTGAGACTTCGCAACTTGAATCTTCACCATCAAAGAAATCAGGATTCGTATCAATGTATGTCCCAAAATCAGTTGTCACTTTGTGTTCCCAGGAGACATACGTTTTCTCGTAACCCGGCTCAGGGATCTCAGGTGAAGAAATCAGATCATCCTTAATTGGTTGCTTTAATTCAATCTGGTCAGCTTCGTAACACGTGTCCCCCCCAACAGGTGCCTGAGCAGGTTCTGTCATTGGCTTTCCTGAAGAGAGTTCATCCTGGGAATTATTCCAAGATTGAATCAAAGCAACCACGAATCTCATCCTCAATTTCGCTAATTTCCCAAGTAGAAACTCACCCGGGTTCTTATCCTTAACATCCTGGAGCCAATCCAACAAAGACTTGTTTAAATCATCAATCATTTCAATCAGGGGCTCCAATCTCTCAATGCAAGGTATTGGCTGAACTTCTAAAGATTGAATGATATTCCTCAAGTTAGCCAGAACCTTATCTTGAACCTGATTAACCTGAACCAAATGAGTTGGTTCAGGGTTGGGCGGGTTTGACATCAATGTAGAGGAATTAACGAATTGAGATTCGTTATACCCATCCTGATAATAGGTCATTTCAGATTGTTCAAAAGATGGAGATGACCTAAAGGCAGTGAAATCAGAGGATGAGTAAGGATCAGTGTATCCTTCTTGATTGTAGATCGCATTAGGTTGTTCATGAAAGGAGGACGATCTATAATCGATGCAACTCTGAGAAGGATAGAATTGAGAATCAAAGTGTTCAGGGTTAGACCCTAAACACGGGGGTCCGGAATTGTATCCCCAATCCGAATTATCCCAACTAACTGATGGTCGATTACAATACGAGTTGGGATAATTGTCATGTTGAGGATAATTTACAACAGGAGGGAAAGAGCGGGAATGCGTGAAATATGTGGAAGGATTCATGAGACACTGGAGGAAGAAAGGTGCCCTGCAATACAAACAATCAAACCTGTCCTTAAATGGGTTAGCCTACAGACCTACAGACTCCCAAAACCCGTCTTGAGATTAAGGAACGATTTGATCTACTTCTGTCTGTTCAATCCAACCAGTTAGAAGGAGGGACTGGGGAGAAGGTTCTTCCTTCGGCTTGCGCCTCCGGTTCCTAGTGTACTCCCCAGCCGCGATCGTTTGACTCTGCTCCCCTAGCTAGACATCAGATTGAACAGTAGAAACAGACTAATCGAAAATAATCTCGTTCTGAGTTCTGAAGAGCGAGTCCAATCCTTAAGGCCAACGTCTACTCTATTTTATTTAGGGCTAGGTTTGAATGTGCTTTGGAATGTGATGGGCCCTTTAAATGGGTTGTGCCCTTAATGATTGATTGCTTTGTGTGTGCGTGCACAACCAGTGGTTTTCAAGCAAGATTATTTTTGATGTGGTGAATTTTAAGGTTCAAATCTTGCTTAGTAGCTTTTAGGATTCAACTTTAGGTGTTTTCAATCAAGTTTCATTGGCACACCAGGTTTTGCAAGCACAGGTGAAGATATTTTCCTTTAAAGTTTAAAAAGAATGTGGAGTGCCTGGTAGATCCCTAAGAGTTGAACCTAATTAGCAGCTACTTGATGAGTTGATTTTATTTGAAGTGGTGCGGCCCAAACAACTCAAACAACTGGCCTGATGCACCACCTAATTAGGCACACAAATGATTACTCAATCTAATTTCTACTCGATTATGTGTTTAGATGTGTGTACCGGCTCCTAAGATTGGTTTACCGGTTGAGTTAGAAAATCAAATGAGGTTGTGTACCTCTGTGAGATTTTTTTTTTATTTTTTTCTTTTTTTAATGTGGGGGTTGGAGTGAGTATGGATGTCAAACAACAAACAATCTAACCTTAGAGTTTATAAGAACACCTAGGTTGATTGATGTTTGAATTATTATGTGATGAAATAAAATCTAATGGGTGGGAGGTGGGGGATAACTTACAAAACCTTCCACAGCACTTTACTCCGATCTACCGCTTTTGCCTGTCTCAGAAGAGTACCTGCAATTACAATAAGAAAGGAAAAAAAAAGTGAGGTAAATGATTTGTAAGTTACAAAATGCGAAGAGAAATCAAAGAGCGTTGCCTCCCCGGCAACGGCGCCAAAATGTTGAACTTAATTTACGAAGCTACGCTAATGTGTTTGGTTTTGGAAAACCCGTCGTTGTAGTTCGAAAGCGAAGGATTCGTGTTCAACAAATAAAATTTATACCGAAATTAAAATTCCGGGTCGAACACAGGGAGGCGAACGTTTGATTTAAAAACTTCGCGTTTCTTTTTATTTTGTCACAAAGAAATTCAATTTAAACTATCTAAGTATCTACAACAAATAAAAGAGACAGAGGGAGTAAGAGAGAGAGAAAGAATACTATACATGGAAATCAAAATGAGATGTAGAATAGACAAGGAATTTATCATAAAAGAGATCGTTCGTTACAACTAGAAAACATAAAACAATTACTGTAGAAAGCATTAAAAGAATGGAGGGAGAAATGTCCTCCTCGACGATCGCTCGGAGGACGAATAGACTACTCTAGAAAGCAGTAAATCTATACTAGAAAGCAGTAAAAAGAATAGGGAGAGAGAATCCTCCTTGACGGTCGCTTGGAGGACGAGCCGGACGGGACAACGCCTGGACGAAGGAGAACGAAGCGGGACGAGGGAGGACGAAGCAGAAGAATGGGAACGAAGCAGCACGCCGTCGTCGTCGCGGGATCCACTTCCGAAGGGGGACGAAAATTTGGACTTTATCTCGCGAGAAGCATCCCGGGTGTGGGACAAGCTTCTCTTGAGCTTTGGAGAGGTAGAGAGGAGAAGGAAGGGATGAAAATTTCGTATGGAGGGGGTCTCCTTTTATAGTTGCAAGGAGTGGGGGCAAAATGGACATTACATCTTCAAAATAATAAATAAGGGGTCTTTAGTGACGGATAAAACCGTCGCTAAAGCCCCGCCGTCGCCGTCGCCGCCGCGCCCACGCGCGTCCGCTCGGCTGGCCGCGCGCGTAACGCATACGCACGTCGCTTGATTTTCAGCCGTCCGATCGCGAGATCGGACGGCTTAGATCGTGTCCGCGCCCGCTGCGTAGCGTGCCCGCCCGCGTGCGATCACGAGTTACGCCCGGCGTGCAATCGCGCGTCGTCCTGATTGAGCGCGCGCAGCCGTTGGATCTTCATCTGACGCTCGTGCGCGCCCGCTCGCCCGCGCCTTCCACCCCCTCACCGCGGCTCGAACCCGCGACCTCCGCTTCGCCCGCAGCTGCGTCGCCGCTGCGCTACGCGGGCGAAATGGTCGCGCGGACGTTTTTAAACGCGAGCGACCGCAGCCGTTGGATCGAGATCCAACGGCGGAGAGGAGACGGTGCGCGGTCTTCACCAGACGCATGCGGCCGATTGGGCGGCTGAGATGGCGCCACGTGGTGCCATCTTAGCCGTCCATCTTCTAGAAGTTGTAGATGGTGCCACGGATGTCGGATTGACTCTATTTTTGTGTCGTTGGGCTGCGATCGTCGATCCGAATTCATCCGTGTGGTCGGATTTTCCATCTGAAGTGCGGATTTACACCATCCTGGCCCTTGATCTTCTAGGGTTCCCCGGTCTCTATCTGATGTTACGGATGCCTAATTAGGGCGATCTTGGAGTCGTTGAACTCCAATCGTCGCCCTGATCATATCCATACGGTTGGATCTTTGATCCGAGGCCCCGATAAAATATTTGCCCTGTCCAAGCACATAAAAGGAGACAATTAACCTCCATTTTATTCAAACTACTCTAAATGCAAGATGATGCATGTAATGCAATATTTATATCATGAAATGCAATCCTATGCTTAAGAACATGCATAAATAGACATTTTAAGTAGTGTAAATGTGTTTACATCACCCCTCCTCCTCGTCGATCCCCACAGTGCCACCCCCTCCTCCTCCTCAGTCACCATTCGCCCACCTCCTCCCCTATCCTTCCCTCCTCCCACTGCCCCCTCCCCCATCCATCCCTCCTCTTGCCTTCCCCCATCCGCTCACCTCCTCCCCTATCTGCCCTCCTCCCCCATTCTCCCTTCCTCCTGCCTCCCCCCATTTGCCCCTCCTCCTCCCACTGCCACCACCCCCATCCGCCCTTCCTCCTACCTCCCCTCATCTGCTCCTCCTCCTCCTACTACCTCCTTCCACCACCTCCTCCCCCATCCACCACTCCACCTCCCCCTACCTTTCCCCATTCCTCCTCCCTCCTCTTACTCTCATCCCTATCATTTAATTTTTTAAATTAATTTTCATTACAAATTAATAATTATCGTATTTGATTTGTGATATTTGATTTAGGTTATAGTCATCATTGGACACGTGTACGTTGATTCACATGTTTCGCAAGGTATGATTATGCGCATTTTTGTTTTAATTATATTGTTATATTTATATGCGTGAATGTGAGGTGTACCCACTTTAATTTCAATGTTTAGAATGTGGGGTGTGCCCACTTAGGTTTAGAATATAAATTATTTCTATGATTATGGGGTGTACCCACTTTAATTTCAATGTTTAGAATGTGGGGTGTGCCCACTTAGGTTTAGAAAGTGGGGTGTACCCACTTAGGTTTAGAATGTAAATTGCTTTTATGAATGTGGGGTGTACCCACTTGATTTAGTAAATTAAATTTGTTTGATTGATCGTAGGGTGTACCCACTTTCTTTTAAATGTTTATTTGATTCTATTATGTAAGTTTGATTGATTTAGCAAATTAACCAATTAAATCCACATTTCTCTTATCACAATCACTCTAAGAACAATCTGAAACTCATTGAAAACCAAATCAAAGGTTGGCAAATCCTAAAACCCTAATATGATTCTCACATCATGCTATAGACAGCATGAACATGAGAGCTCAAATCAAGCCTTGAATTCTTTATAAAACCATCTCCAAATCTTCATTTAAACCTTTCAAACATCAATCACCCTTCAACCTTCATATTAAACTCATTTTGGATTAAGACATAATATCGCCCAGGTTGGGCTTTTAATTTAAATATGCCCAGGTTATTTGATCACCTAGAGCTCCTAAACACTAACAATCAGTGTTTAGGAACTCAAGGCGATTCTAGGAAAACCAAATGGGTCATGGCTAAGCCTCATCTCAGTGCATCTGAGATTCCTTGGCCAAAGCTACCCAAAACAGAGAACAAATTGGGTGTATGCTCATTTGAGACTAGAATCCAATTCAAACCCCTCATATTCATTGTAATACATCCAATTAAGTGAATAAAAACTCAATTCACTTAATCAAATCGATTTCAAACCAAATTGAATCCCAAACTCTCAATTGGGCGTAAACTCTCAATTCACTCTTGATTATGGGGTGTACCCACTTTCTTCTAAATATTTATTTGATTCTATTATGTATGATTGATTTAGCAAATTGAATTTGATTCTATTATGCACCCACTTTATGTTTGTTTGATGTTATTATTTTAGTGAATTTATAGATACACACACTTGCACAAATCTAGATGCACTGGAGGCAAAACAATAGGTATTTTAACCCCTAGGTTACAGGTTTTGGGAAGGGATAATCATGTCAAAATACTTGTCCATCGACACTTATGATCATGTTATACGGACAATGCAGAGTATTTGTATACCTCACTTACATTCACAAAGCTTTGTCCTTATAGCATGCCATAAGATTTATCATCCTTTGTTCATAGAAGTTCTAAACAAAGGGGGGTCCTTGAAAATTTGACCACAGCTTAGGGTTACTTATTACAAGGAACCGATGTCTGGAGGAATTTCAGTAGTATCTTTTCCCTTTTCTCCGATATACCAACTGATCTTATCTATGTTTCTAATGCACCCTTAAATGAGAGTTATTGGGAATGTAGTTAAGGTTAGTCTTGGGGGCATACTGGAGAAGTGCGAGGAGATGCTGCTGAAATTTCTCCAGACACCGATTACATGTAACAAGTAATGTTGTGATCAAATATTCAAGGATGGACTATTAAGTGAAAACCCTAATTAAAATACAAATACTATTATAATATTAGATTATAATTATTAGGTGGTTTTATTTCATTTTTGTACATTATCATAGATAAGTCTTGGATTAGTTTGAGGAACTTGAATTACTCTCAATATAAGAATGGAGTGAGAGAGTTCCTTGATTAGGCATTTCATGACAATAGGAAGTCATTTAGATGAGGAGACGAGTTCGACAAGATTTTTTGCCCATGTAGGAGGTGCTTGAATGAATATTCACATGATGGGAACACTATATATGAGCACATGATTTGCAACGGTTGGTGGCAACATTATACTAAGTGGATTGCTCATGGAGATGATCTTACAACTGAAGTCAGACGATCTCCGATAGATTTCGATGAGACAGCTGTTGATATTGAATCTAATGACATCGATGAAATGCTTGATAGAATGAGAGTAGGAGTTGAAGATCCAGCTAGTGGGAAAGCTTCTGATCAGTTTTATGATGCTATTAGGGCAGCGAATAAACCTATTGCTACTGGTATCACGTCCATTTCTAAGTTGTCATTTCTTTTGAAGTTATTTTTGATGAAGTTTATGAATAGAGCGACCTCTAAATTAATATCCAAGGTGCTTGAATTCATTGGAGAGCTTTTAAATGATCTGAATGTTATCCAAAGACATGGTATGAAGCAAAGAAATAGATTCGTGGACTTGGATTAAATTACGAGAAAATTGATGCTTACCCACATGGTTATATTATACAGAAATGAATATGTAGAGTTGACTAGTTGTCCAGAGTGTGGTGTTGAGAGATTTAAAGTGGAAAATTTACTAAATACATGGGCCAAAAAACAACCGGAGAATGTTCTACGTTACTTTCCATTTATTCGTAGGCTTCAACACCTTTTTATTTCAAGTAGATCTGCAAATTTGATGACATGCCATAAGGATAACATGTCACAAGATGGTTGCATTCATCATCTCGTGGATTCAAAAGAGTGCAAAATGTTTGATAACACTTATTTAGCATTTGTAGAGGATGTAAGAAATATCAGATTGGGTCTTGCAAGAGATAAGTTTAATCCTTTCAAGAATATGTACCCATCCTACTCAATTTGGCTAACCATGATGGTAACTACAACTTACCTACGTGGCTTTGTATGAGATCATCATTTATGATGTTGACCCTCCTCATCCCAAGTCCAAAGCAACCAGGAAATGCAATTGACGTTTATCTTCGACTATTGATAGATGAACTAAAATTGTTGTGGTATAACGGCATTTGTACCTATGATGCACACAGAAAAATTTTTTTTAATACACATGCTGCATTATTGTGGACCATTAATGACTTCCCTGCATATTCAAATTTGTCGGGATGGAGTATAAAGGGAAAGTCTCATTGTCTAGTATGTATGGATGACACTCACCATCTTCGACTACCTGAAACAACAAGTTCTGTTATTTGGGACATCGTAGATTCCTACTTGTTGAGCATAGATGGCGAATAACAATATTTAAGGATAAGTTCAACAGTAAAACTTGTCAATATTTTTCCAAGAATCTAAGGAATATGCTAAGTACAAATTCACTAAGGTTGTCAAGTTTTCAAATAATGGAGAAATTACAACAACTTGGTAACATACGATTAGGTCGTCTATTTAAGAAAGATTAAATAGCTTTGAAACATACGGGTTTTAAAAAGAAGAGCATTTTCTTCATAGAACTCCTGTATTGGAAAGATTTAACTATCCAACATAATCTTGATATGATGCATATTTTGAAAAATGCTATGGATAACATTTTGGATGTGTTCAACTTAACTGATGGTCCAAAGGATGCAGTGGAAATGAGAAATATATGATAACTTTAGGCATTCATCTAGAGTTACATGTTATTGAAAAAGAAGACAGTAGTTATGGCTTTTCAAAAGCCATTTACAACCTAAATAATGATCAACAAGAGAAAATTTTCACCTTATTGAAAGAAGTACGGGTACTAGAAGGCTATTCTTCACAACTTTCTCGATGTGTAAATGAGGTTTAAAAGAAAATTAGTGGGTTAAAGAGTCACAACAGTCATGTTTACATGCAAGTCTTGTTCCCACTAGCTATTCGTGGAGTGCTACCTGATCAAGTTATGGATTCATTTACAGAGATGAGCCGATGTTTCAAAGCTATTTGTTCAAAAATTGTAGATTCTACTGAGATAAGCAAATAGTCATTACATTATGTAAAATGGAGCAAATATTTCCTCCAGCCTACTTTGATGTCATAGTTCATTTAATTCTGCATCTTGCAAATGAAGCAAAAGTTGCTGGGCTTGTGCAATACAGATGGATGTACCCAGTTGAACGGTTTCTAAAGGAACTAAAAGGTTATGGGTTAAATAAGGCTAAGCCAGAATGATCTATTATTGATGGATATCTTGTAGAAGAGTCCATTAACTTATGAGCCATGATATGGATGAGACAGATAATCGATTTAATCGATTATAGAGAAATTATGATGGAGGGTACAATGAGAACAATGAAGATTGTATTTCCATATTTGATATTCCAGAAAGGTCTATCCTCTACACAGAATACAAATCAATCTATGAAATCGATTGGCATCTAGCTCACTTGTACATTCTTAAGTAGATTCCATAAGTTGATGCATTTTATAATGAATATAAAGAGTGCTCACATCCAGAAACACACTAGGTCAACTTTCTTGAGCAGTTTAAGCAACATGTTATTTAAATGAAAGAAGAGAATGACCCACGATGGGTAGGGACTTTGACATAATATCCGATCAACTATTGAGTTATGGACATTACCATTCAGGTTACATTATAAACAGATTCAGATTCAGGAGAAAATCCATAGATGATACGAAGGCCACGCAGCACGCTAGTGTTGTTGTCAGTTGCGATTTAAACACTGGTTGTGATGGCTACTACAGACATATCGAAGAAATTGTTGAGATGAGGTACAGATACGATCATAGAGTTATCCTTTTCAAGTGTAATTGATTCGATGTGTTTAAAGAAGGCAGGGCTTCAAACTTGACAAGAAGCATGGTGTTTTAAGTTTGAATAAGAATCGTCGAATTCTTCATTCTTCAAAATCATTTACATTAGCATGTCAAGTATCTTAAATATTCTACGTCTCTAACAACAGTAGAAATGGATGGATTATACCCGTACAGACAATTCCATGTGAATATTTTGACATGTAAAAATGTCGAACGTGAAGTAGAAGTAGATGCTTATCAAGAACACTTACAGGAAGTTAGTGCAGGTGCAATGGATATTGATATGTAATGTATAATTATCTTCTATACCATTTCTCTTTTCTACCTTACTTTATTACTTGAGCTTGCAATGGATTGTCTCAAATGGAGAAAATAGAAGTAGATTATTGAAATGGAAATAAAGTATGCGTTGCTTAAAATGTTAGATTAAAGGATTTCTTATTAGTAAATACGATATGAAGTATGATTTTTTAGTCGATAGCTATCCACATCCCTATATTTAGGGATGTGTTGCTTTAGTTATTTAAGGATGTGATGCTTTAATAAATTCATATGGAAGTGACATTTGCTATTTCAATAATTATAGTATTTTGATATTCCTAGTATTTCGACTAGCAGCCCCTAATTGCATTAGTAAACAACCAACAATTATATCAAGCACAAGACATTGAACCCAAGAATTCCACTATGACAAAATGCAAATGCCTAGTTGAGATTTTTGCCATACCATCCACCAAACAACTTGTTTCCTACATGGTTGAGTATTCCAAGATTCATACCATCCACCATTTTTTCAATTCCATTAGTCAAAATTCTCAACTATATTTAAGTGTTCTATACAAAAAGTAAAATGAAAAAGACTCCTTAATGACATTCTTTCAAAAAAAGTATTGCTTATCAAAAGGTAGGAGGACGAGCCCAAAACCAATCAACTACAAGGAAAAGTTAAAATTGACCACAACTCAGTGCCTAATAGAAAAAGAATAGGGTAACAAGTGTATGTGTAATTCGTGCATATGATTACTGTTTATGTTTTACTATGGAATGTATGGTAACTGTTTATATTTTACTGTAGAATGTGTAGATTTCTTTATATAGGATTTTGAGAAATATCCATAGTATAGGGGAAACTCTGCCGAATTTTTTTCAGATTCTTTTATTTTTATTTATTTATTTCTTAATATTTATACAAATACTAATTTTTTTAATGTATATGCAGATGAAATTTAAGAAATTTGCTAATAGGAGTAAGGATAACCAAGGCACCTCAGCTAGTAGGGATGAGACACAGCCTCCTTCCACCCAGCCACCCTACAATTAGCCTACCCAGCCCCACGCCCAACCTACCCACAACTAGCCCACCCAGCTCCCTCGCACCCAGCCCCCCGCACCTAGCCACCCTACACCCAAACTTCCCTATTAGTCTCTAAGTACATCCCTCTATGTACTCCCCACACACACTCAGTTGTCATGGTACCTAATCCTGCATTTACGAGGTATCGTGAATATATGCAGCTTGGTGATATTGCCCGACAGCACCAAAACAAGGCTAAGTGGGTGGTTACCAATGTAGTGCGAGAGCCAAAGCTAGAGCCAGAGGTTGCCACCCACTACCCTGACGACGACGAGGATGAGGATGAGGGTGATAGCAGTAGTAAGGATAAGGACGAGGATGAGGGTGAGGAGATGCTAAGGTACAGAGGCCACCTCAACAAGACCCTTAGGCTGAGGAAGGGACCAGTTCTGCTGGTAAGAATTTTCGGTAATATCTTATTAAAATTTACTTGTAATGTTTTAATTTTTAATTATATTTTTTTTATCAGGTAAGAAGAAAAAGGAAGGGGTTCGACAAGAGATGCATATCTAGATACACTTCCAGAGGGGACGAGAATCAAAGTGCATATCAACGAAGCTGGAAAAGATCTAGACTATCCTTTCACCAGTAGACTATCTAGGATGACAAAGAAGCTAATCCCTCTTTGTTGTTTTAACTACAGGAGGGTCTCCAAGGAGATCAAGAGGTAGCTTATTTGTAATATGGAGGTAAATAATTATATATTAATGTATATATACAAGTTTACTTTAATAATATATAATTTATTTATATGATTTTGTAATATTACAGGCGATTTTTGATTGGGGTGACGATCTGAATGTCACCAAGTACATCCTCAATCATGGCACGAGACGACATCGCGATTGGAGGATGACAATGAAGAGAAAGGTGAAATTTGTAATATTTTTGATTTGTTATCATTTACTTAATTAATTTCTCTTGACAATTTATTTGTATAATTTAGTTTTATAATACAATGTCATCTGATGAGGAGGCACTAAGGAACGTGCCTCTTACAATAGCAGCAGATGTGTGCAAAGAATGTTGTGAGCATTGGCATAAGCCTAAGATGGAGGTAATTATAAATACTTTTAAGAGCATGTGGAGATAAATGATTTAATTGTTTCCCATTAAAATATGTTATATGTATAGGATCAGGCGAAGAGGAACAAGGCCAATAGGGCCAAACCTCCACCACAGATCTACTGCTTGAGTTGAACTAGTATAGATAGAGTTAAATAAAAATATGTAAGTAATTCCTTATAATTATGTTACTTCTATGCTTTTAATTAAAGTTTAATTATAACTATTACCTGCAATTTGAAATATACTTATAGGCACATTTACATGATGGTGTCACGCTCGATTGGGTTGGTGTGTATGAGGTTACTCATAGCAAGGCCACCACCGACAGTGAGCGAGCATGGATACATGAGACATACTAGACAAAGCATGTAAGTAACATTTATTTATCAACTACTTTCAATTTTATACTTACTTTAATACGACATTAAATTTTTTTTTTGAAACAGCGAGGAAAGCTATTGTTGTACGATAGCAATCCAGAGGGCATTTTATTTCATACTAAACAAAAAAATAATGGAGAACTACACATTGGATCCCCATCTATATATGAGGAACCAGCACTCATTTACAATTTGCTCACAACAGTCTGGTATCTCATGAAATAACTTCTCATTTCTTGCCCTCCAAACACACCACAAGGTTATGGCCATACGCATATATGGTCTTCCGGGTATTGCAAACCTCTGCCATAGAGACTCCCATGTAGGTAGAGGTTCTTGGCATATTTTTCTCCATACCATATCTGTGACCAAACATGAGGAAAAAATGTGGGACAAACATTTGTGTGTAACCCGTATAGATAGCAGTCATTTAACGTTGTCCCCATTCTTTTGTGTCTAAAGTCTCCCGTGATCAGGCCTTCCCTCCTGCACAACCATAAGAAAATTTGCACTTTCAGTGGGATCTTCAATAACCATATTTTCTTATCAACCGGGTTACTCTCCATATTTCTATTTGATCTAATGACTTTTTCATAGGCCTGCTATGTTGTGTATCTCCCATTCCAACCGTATGTGTCATCCATGCCTTGTCTTGGATAGAGCTGCTGCAATTTAGATAGCAGATTTTGCCTTTCCTCCCACTGCCAGGTACCCATTCTGTAGATTTCAGGCCCTTCAAGCCTCTAGCAACCATTGGAATCTGACCACAAGCTGCTAATAGGGGTTTCTTTGTCTGCGGCAGCTGCATATCCTCTTGGGTAGGACTCTTTTAGAATACCCAACGGTGACCAATGTTCATTCCATAGACTGAAGTCACAGCCATCTCCAAGCTTGGGCTGCATCAACTGCCAGTTACTTTTAATTGCTAGGATGACTGATCTCCGAAAAGGGGATGGTTTGGTTGGATATAACCTCTTCAATGCATTGTTTGATCCACCATAGCAGTCTCTGATTAGTTCTGTCCATAGTTCTTCCTTGCCCTCAAAAATCTTGATCGCCCATTTAATCAGAAGAGCCTCATTAAATTCCTTAAGAGCCTTGATCCCCAGCCCACCCACTTCCTTTGGCCGGCAGATTTGGTCCCACTTCATAGGCTACATGAACCTCCCCTCATGTCTAGCCCCTTTCCAAAAGAATTTCTTGTGCATTACATCAACACGTTTCCAAATAGATTTCAGGGTTTTGAAGATACTGAAGTAGAATACTAGGATAGAGGTAATCACTGAATTTAGGAGGATCAATCTCCCACCTTTTGACAGAAACTACTCCATCCTTCCAACTTGACAGAGATTTTGTCAAAAAGAACATTCCAATCATTCTTCTTCAGTTTCGAGGATCACAGTGGCAGCCCCAGGTATTTAAGTGGCAACTTAGAGCAAGGCATTCCCAGCGTAGCTGCTAGTGTGTCCTGTTCATGATCATTCATGCCAAAGTAGATCAAGGTAGATTTTTCCCTATTTAATTTCAAACCTGAAATGTCTCCAAAAATCTTCACCATATGCCCTAAAGCATGGGCAGCAGGAATTGACCCCTCCACAAAGAAAATCGTGTCGTCTGCATATTGTAAAATAGGGGCCATAGTCCTCCTGTTAGAGAGTGAATAGCCTCTTATAACACCAGCCTCTGTCAATTTACATGCATATCTTGCAAGCCCATCAACTGCAAGATTAAAAATCAAGGGGGCTAAAGGACATCCTTGTCTAACCCCACATTGGGGTTGAATCCAGGCACCACATGGTTTCCCATTGATCAGTGGGGAGAAGGAGGCAGTTGTGATACATCGCTTCGTCCACTGGATCCAAATGGGGGGCAAACCTCTCCTTTTGAAAACTTCCCAAATGTACGGCAATGAGACCGAATCATACGCCTTTTGGAAATCCACTTTCCACATAAATGCTTTACATTTCCTTCTATGCCATCCACACACCATTTCTTAAGCCATAATGAATGATTCTTGGAGGGATCTATTGGTTAGAAAGGCAGATTGTACAGGATGGATCAAGCTTTGTAGAACTGTTCTCAATCTGTTAGCCAATATCTTACTCGCCACTAAGTAAATGGAATTCGATAAAGAAATCGGTCTAAAATCTAAAAATTTCTTTGCCCCCAGTGTCTTTGGCAACAAAAAGAGAAAAGATTTGTTGATCTTGTCGAAACCTGCATTGCCCCTCTCAAACTCTCTTATGACATCCATCACCTCCTTGCCAATCACACTCCACATTTCTTTATAAAAGAAAACTTGGATACCATTTGATCCGGGGGAGCCCTCAATATTTAGATCTTTAATGGCATCTATAGTTTCCTGTTCAGTGATAGTAGCGATCAATTTAGAAGCCTGATCATCGTAACTCTAGGCGCATCACTCGCAGCCATCCTCCAGCCACCTCTCTTTGCTGCTTGTGATGAATCCCTGTAGTACCTGATAGGCTCAGCTCTTATTTCTTGCATAGAGGACAGTCTGTGCCCATCTTTGAGAATGGAGGAGATAAAATTTACTCATCTATGAGAGCTAGCTGCAAGGTGAAAGAATTTTGTGTTGGCGTCTCCCTCCTTGAGCCACAACTGTCTAGACCTCTCCCTCCAGTCCATCTCCTACTTGAGATCCTCCACTACCATACCCTGCCACATTCTTCTGGCTGCAAGTTCCTCATCAGATAATGGGCCTGCTGCTTCCTTAGAATCCAGCACCTGAATTTTATTCAAAGCCTCTACACACCTCTGCTGCCTTACTGTAATCACAGTAGCCTCCATCTGTTTGGTCTTCCACCATGAGCCAACCATCTCGCAAAACCCAGGCTGTCTTAGCCATGATCTTCTGAGCTTAAACTATGAGCCTGCTTGGACCTCTTCACCACTGTCCTAGACCAATGGAGTATGGTCGGAGAAAGGGTAGTCCAGTCCAGCAACATTAGAAAGTTGGAATCTATCAAGGATAGTAGCATGATACAAAAATAAGCATGATTTGTAATTAGGGTTTTTAATGTTGTTGTAACACGGAAATTCTCATATGCTTTTAAATTTGTATTCCTAAATAGCGGAGTATCTAGGGTCATCCAAGGAGGCAAATTTGCAATTCAATTCTCTTGCTAAAAATAAATCTCAACTTTCTTTTTAGTATTTTAAATATATATATATATTTTTAGTTTTGAAATAATAAGGGCAAAGTGAGAATTGTGACAAAAAAGTGCTAACACCTAAAATGCTAAGCTAACTTAAAAGATTAAAATGTCAACTACCTAAGCTCACTCTAGGAAAGTGGAGGCCTAGAGTAATTAGTGAGTGGAAGTAGAACAAGTGCTAGAACAAAAGTAACAATTGCAACAAGAAATTAAAAAGAAGGCAATTTGAATAAGCAGAATTTGTGTTCTCTTACAAAAACAAGTAGAGGAATGCTTCTACTAGAAATGTAAAATATAAAAGCAATTGAAGAAACAAAAATCCCCTTGTAGAATCTAGTGAAGAAGGGAGTCTTCTTGCTCCAAGCCTAGCTGCTCCTTGGCTTGAAAAGAGGGCCTCCTTCTTCTCCTTCCTTGAGAGCTCCTCCAAGGTGGATGCTACCACCTTCAATGCTCTCCTCCAAGGGTGGGCATGCACCACCCTCAAGTTCTCCTTCAAGGTGGCGTGGACCACCTTCAAGATCTCCTCCAAAGATCTTCCTTGCCTGGTTCCTCCTTTGGCTGGCATTGGCTCAAAAGAGAAGGGAAGAGGCGAAGGCACCAAAGGCGTAGAATATCCCCTTAATCTTCTTCTTCTTCTTTCTTGGGCGTGGGCTCTAGGTAGAGTATAAGAGTGAATTTGCTAGCCAAGGATGGTTTGAATGGTGGTGGGTAGTGGTCTTTTTATAGGGTAGGATGGGGGGTTAAGGTGACTCTTGAAATGGAGGCCTAAGATGGGAGGATGGAGGTGGTTAGGTGATCCTAGGGTTAAGGATGGTTGGCGCCACCTAAGGGATGTAAGGGGGGTAGTTATGGGTGGCCAAGGGACACCTAAAAGTGGCTCCAACCATGGAGAGTTTCCATGGGTTGTCACCAATTTCTAGGCTTTTAGAAGGGAGTTAAGGTGGATGGTGGAGATGGCTTGGATGGGTTATGGGTAGGGTGGATATGGGGGTTAAGGTTGGCTCCAAAAGGGAGGTAGTTAGGGTTGGTTTTGGTGCCAACTTTAGGTGTCTTTTGGTGGTTAGTTGAGGGGTGAAAGGTGGTGAAGAGGTGGTGCCAACTTTGAGTAGAGGTGGAGCTAGCTTAAGTAGGCTTAGGTGGACTTGTAGTGGTAGGTCATGTAGGTGGAGTTAGGGTTAGGTTTTTCGTGCCATGGAGGTGGATGCTAGCTAAGCTAAGCTAGCTTAGCTAGCTATATAGTAGAGGAATATGCATGTGGAGCTTAGGGTTTGAGGAGAGGAGCTGAGGAGGAGAAGCCTGGAGTTGAGTTGGAGCTGGTAGCTGCTGAAGAGGGTGGCATGGAGCTACTCTAGCTGGCTTGGCTTGCTAGTTCTTTGGTATCTACTAAGTCAAGCTGAAGTAAGCTGGCTTCTACCATAATGAGCTGAGGTGAGCCGGACTGGTGCTCCCAGGGTGGATCAAGATGGTTAAGGCAGCTAAGGTAGCTTAGCTCAATTAGCTTGAGCTAAGCTAGGTCCCTGGGAGCTGGACTTGAGCTGGGATGAGTTCTTCCTCAGCTGGCTAGAGTTGAGTGGAGCTAGATGTAGCTGGATCTCAGCTGGGGTGAACTCCAGTCAACTCAGCTGTGCTAGCTAGAGCTCCCTGTGGACTAGTGGGAGCTGAGATGAGCTAAACTCAACTAGGTTGAGTTGGATCTGAGCTGACTTGAGCTAGGGTGAGCTAAGATAAACTCTCTTGAGCTACCATTCAGCTGAGATTAGCTGAATGGAGCTGGGATGTGCTAACCCTAGTCCAAGTGAGCTAGGTTCCAGCTATGGTGAGCTGGATCAAGCTGAGTTCTAGTTAGTCTGAGCTCCTCCTTCACCATTTGCCTTCTTGAGTGCTAGGGTTTTAGGGATCTATATATCTGTTCATCCCTAACACTCACAAAAACACATTAAAACGACAAAAGAAATTGCAATGAATGCCTAACCTAGTTAATGCCTAAATGCAGCCCAAAAACCCGTTTGCGGAGCAAAACTCTAAGAGCTAGGTTTGTTTTAATGCGTATGAATGATGATAAACTGTCGTTTATCACACCCCCAAGCTTATCTTTTGCTAGTTTCTTAGAAAAACTTTAATTTTTTATGAAAAATTAAATTTTTGGGAAATCTAAATTTTTCGACTTTTGAGGAGAAAAAGATTAAGGGACCTTGGTTGATCTAAACATAGGAGGGATGAGATTTGTTAAGGATAAACATCAGGATTTGTTTTGTATCCATTAGACAAAACAGGATCAATATATCCTCTAGAAAATTCACAAATTAACCCCTTGTTAATTCAGATAACTTGAAATTTTTGTTTTAAGGATTTTTCTGGCTCATGAATCTGATTTGCAACTTGCAAAATCCTTTAAAACCTTGTGTTCGTGCTTGTGAAAAGCCAACATTTATAAGGGTTTGTTAATTTATTTATTTATTTTATTTTATTATATATGTATTTTTTTTCTCCCCCATGCTTATTTTTAGCTTAGTCTTACAACAGATGTGTCGGGATCATCATTCCCGTTACCAATCCTCGAGGGGGCTCTAGCATCAGTACTTTGGGATAGCACTGTCCATGACACCAACCAGGAGCTCACAACCCCAAAACACAATGCGGTGTAAAGGGGCGCTCCAAACAAACTTAAGCTCTTGCTCCGACACTATAGGTAGAGCACCATCCAAGACACTTGAGTTGCTAAAATGCGCTTTAATGCTCCATCTAAAGATATGAAATATAGATATGGAGCAGCACCGAGGCAGTAACATGTTGACATCGCATCCTCAAAGGAGGCATTTTCCTCCTTCTCGGCGGTGGGAACTCAAACCAATGATCTGCTTCAGACTTTTACTATGTCCAAACAAGGAAGTTTTTCAAATTTTTAGTTATTTTTAAGTGTTGGTTTGTGTGTGAAAATTGACACAAGAAGTTCCTCAGAACATGCAAGTTTTTGAATCAAAAACTAAGCCAAATACTTTCCATATTACAAAATAGGATCAAGTCACCTTAACTATCATGAGTTCAGGTGGAATTTTTAGAGAAGGATATCTGATCTAGTCTAAAATAGACCCAGAAATTCTAATGATCAGATCCTCATCCTCATCCCTAGTTTGTTAAAGATTAAATCCCATTGTACCAAAAGTGAGTTTTTCAACCTTAGTCCCGATTTAAAAAATTTTCCTCAAAAAGTTTTCAACAGTTATATATTTTTTTGGGTATGCAACCAGGAAAATAAAATAACTAAAGAAAAATGCATGTTTTTAGGTTTTGAAAATCCTAAATCGATCGTCAAATTTAAAAACACCCCCCCATGCTTAAGATATGCGATGTCCTCATGCATTAGGAGGGAAAAGGGATCACCTTAGTGAAGGGAGGTCGATTTTAGGATGGTCAAAACCTAAAAGAAGAAGGAAAAAGGAAAGAAGAAAAAGAAATGATGGGTTACCTCCCATCCAGTGCTATCTTTTACGCCATTCAGCCGGGTGTAGCATGTATTAGTGATCAAAGGTGGCTGGCTTAGTAAAATTAAAAGATTCATATGGAAGATTAGGTGTATGATCAAAATAGGGCTTTAAACGTTGGCCATTGACTTGAAATGTCGAATTAGTTTTTGGATCAAAAAGATCAACAGTGCCGTATGGATATGTTTTATGGACAATAAAGTGGCCGGTCCATTTAGATTTTAATTTGCCAGGAAAAAGATGCAATCTCGCATCAAGAAGCCAAATGCATTGATTAACGTCAAAGTGTTTCCAAACAATACGTTTATCGTGAAATTTCTTTGTTCGGTCTTTATAAATCCTCGCGTTTTCATAGGAAAAATTACGTAATTCTTCCAATTTAGTTAATTATAATTTTCTATGGATACCGACGTCAGATAAATCCATGTTGAGTTGTTTTATTACCCAAAAAACACTATGTTCTAGTTCTACTGGGAGATGGCATGCCTTCCCAAAAATCAGATGGAAGGGAGACATGCTAAGCGGAGTTTTAAACGCAGTACGGTAGACCCATAAAGTGTTGTCCAATTTGGTGGACCAATCTTTACGGTCGAGCCTAACCATCTTTTGTAAAATATTTTTAATTTCCCGATTAGAGACTTCAGCCTGGCCATTTGTTTGGGGGTGATAAGGTGTGGAAATTTTATGATTAACCTCGTATTTAGAAAGAAGGTGACAGAATTGTGAGTGGGTGAAATGTGAGCCTCCATCACTGATAATGGCTTTTGGAATGCCGAATCATGAAAAAATATTTTTCTTCGGAAATTCGACAACCACACGGTGATCACTTGTGCAGGTGGGTATTGCTTCTATCCATTTTGAAATATAGTTGACTGTGACTAATATATATAAATACCCACTAGAGTTGATCAACGGTCCCATGAAGTTGATGCCCCAAACATCAAAAATTTCAACCTCTAAAATAGGATTAAGGGACATCATATCCTTAAGAGTCATGTTGCCGATGCTCTGCTAATGCACACAAGATCGAACAAATTCATGAGCATCTTTGTGCAAGCTGGGCCAATAAAATCCTGCATTAAGGATTTTAGCTACAGTTTTCTTGCCCGAAAAATGTCCGCCACAGGCCATTGAGTGACAATGTGTCAAAATATCATGGATTTCATAATAGGGTACACATCATCGAATAACTTGATCAACATAAATGCAGAAAAGTTCAGGCTCCTCCCAAAAATAATATTTAATATCAGCAAAGAACTTATCCCATTTTGTTTTTGGCCAATCATCGGGGATTTGTTCTGTTGCTAAATAGTTTGCGATGGGTGCAAACCAAGGGAGGGTTGTAGCAGCCAAAATGCTTTCGTCGGGGAACTGATCAGGTGGGGTCATTATGTCATTCGTCATAGGATGAGAGAGATGGTCAACCACTACATTATGCGATCCTGCTTTATCCTTGATTTCCAGGTCAAATTCCTGGAGCAGCAAAATCCAACGGATAAGGTAGGGTTTCGCTAAGATCTAAATTTTTCTAAGGCAAATACAATGGCAAGAAGTTCCTTTTAAGTAACTGTGTAATTCCGTTGTGCATCATCAAGAGTTTTGCTAGCATAATAGATCACAACAGGCTTCTTGCCAATTCTTTGCCCTAAAACGGCCCCTACAGCAAAATCTGAGGCATCTGTCATTAATTCAAAGGGATTATTCCAATTAGGTCCTTGTAAAATTGGTGCCTCAGTAACCTCTTTCTTCAACCTCAAAAAACTCTCCAGGCACTTATCATTAAAATCAAATGGCTGGTCTTTAGTGAGTAGTTGACTTAAGGGCTTGGAGATTTGGGAAAAATTTTGTATCAATCGACAGTAGAAACCCACATGACCTAAGAAGGATCTGATCTGTTTGACAGTAGTGGGTGGTGGGAGATTAGATATAGCATCTATTTTTGCTTTATCTACCGCGATTCCTTGTTTTGAAATAACATGGCCCAAGACAATACCTTCCTGGACCATGAAATGACTTTTTTCTCAACTGAGGATTAGGTCGACTTCTATGCATTTTTGGAGAGTTCTTTCAAGGTTTTTGAAACAATGGTCAAAAGAATCTCCAAAAATAGAGAAGTCAGCCATAAAGACTTCTAAACATTCACCTACCAGGTCTGAAAATATTGTAAGCATACACCTTTGAAAAGTCGCAGGTGCATTGTAAAGACCGAAGGGCATCCTTCAGAAAGCACAGGTTCCGAAGGGGCAAGTGAAAGTTGTTTTGTCCTGGTCCTCAGGATGAACCGCTACCTAATTATAGCCGGAATAACCATCCAAAAACTAGTAAAAATCCCATCCGGCTAATCGCTCCAAGATTTGATCAACAAAGGGGAGCAGGAAATGGTCCTTCTTAGTGGTGGTGTTTAATTTTCTATAATCAATACACACGCGCCAAGAAGAGGCGGTTTGAGTGGCTACATTCTCCCCATTATCATTAGTGACAACTGTTAGTCCAACCTTTTTGGGCACAACTTGTGTTGGACTAACCTAGGAGCTGTCAGAAATGAGGTAGATGATATCATCATCCAGCCACTTAATAATCTCCTTTTTTACCACCTCCTGCATAATAGGGTTCAAGCGCCATTGTGGTTGGTGGGAGGGGTGAGAATCGTCCTCTAAATATATACAATGTGTACAATAGGACGAATGAATACCCTTAAGATCAGAAAGGGTCCAGCCAATAGCTTTTGGATATTTACTCAAAACCTGGAGAAGTTTGTGCTCTTGTGCCCCGGTAAGTCCAGAATTTATAATCAGGGGCAGGGTCAGATTACGACCCAGGAAGACATATTTAAGGGAGTCAAGCAAAGGTTTTAATTCCAATTGTGGGCCTAACTCCGAAAGAATTTCTGCTTTATGAGTTAGTGGGGAGGTGAGAGTGAAAGGGTCAGCTGGAGAGTTAGCTGAATGTGTGGTTAGGGGGGAAGGGTGAGAAGAGGTGGATTGTTCAGGAACCGTATTGATGGCAAAACAAGAACCTAAATAGCAAATCTGTAAGTTTCCTCCACAATGTTTTCTATTTCTGAATCTGAATCGTCAAAGAAATCTGGTTCTTGGAACCGCCTAGAAGCTTGAAAAATATCTAGGGTTACAGATTCACCACCACACATGTTCATCTTTCCAGAATCACAATCAATATTCGCATGGGCGGCGGCTAAGAATGGTCTTCCAAGAATAATGGGGGCAAACTTTAGTGCTTCTAGTACCTCTATGTCTAGGACTAAAAGGTCTACTGCAAATAGACAATTTTTGATCCAGACAAGAACATCCTCAACAATTTCCCTTGGTTTAATTATAGATCAGTCGGCTAATTGGAGAGTAACCTCAATAGGCTTTAATTTACTGATCTTAAATTCCTCAAAAATAATTGTGGGGATAAGATTAATTAAGGCACCAAGATCCAACAAAGCGGGATCAAATGAGGTATCATTAATGATAACTTGAATTAGGGGGCCGCCAGGATCTTTTCTCTTAAGAGGTAGTCAACTCTGCACAACTGAGCTGACTGTCTCCAAAAGAATCACCTTTCCTAAATTTTAGGGCTGCCTTTTTGGGGTACACAAATCTTTTAGGAATTTTGCATAGGTAGAAATGTATTTAATGACATCTAGGAGAGGGATATTAATTTCTACTTGACCAAATAAATCTATTAATTCCTTCTCAGTGGGCTCAGATTTCTTCTTTTTCTTATTTGTTGAAGAGTAGAGTACTTGTGGAAATGGAGCAGGGTTTCCCTGTTTTGCATTAATTGGTTCCTGAACAATATGAGAGGGAGATGGGGAAGAGTTAATTTGTGTTTCATTAATGCAGGTTTTTTTAATAGGCAGGGGGTTGTGAGTGAGTTTCCCATTCCTCAAAGTAACTGCATTTGCAGTCTGGTTGTTTCTAGGATGAGGACAGGAAGCCTGATTATTATTGAAACTCGGTGGATGCTGAGGTGCAGGTTGAATGGGTTGACTGGGATATCCACCTTGGAACTGATTCCTTTGATTATTTGGGTTGGGCATGGGTTGGGAAGGTAAATTCCCAATAGGTCGATGATCAGGAGTCACCTTAACTTGGTGTTGCAAGTTGGTAATCATGTAGGTTAATTCTGTCATCTGAGTCTACATTCCATGCAGAGTTTTCATGACCTGATTGTTAATATCGTCTTGGGATGGTCCAGGTTGATACACAGGTTGCCCATAATTCCCAAAATAGTTTTGTTTGGGAAAAGGAATCAGGTTCGGGTTTTTCCAGGAGTGATTCGGGTTGGTCCTCCAGTTTTGATTGAAAGTGTTGGAGGGGTTTCTAAATTGCTCCTGGAGAGCATAAATATTTTTCATGGCGGGATCAAAGATATTTTGATCAAAATTCCCAATCAAATCCTGCGGGAAATCAGTAGGAAATTGCTGACCAGCAGATGTGGCATCAATGTTGTGCAGATTTTCTCTTCAGAGAAGTTGTGGAGGGTTAGTGTGGGGGAATTAACGTGTGGAGCTTGTGTATTTGCGAGCTTTTCTTCCATTTTCTTTTGGTGAATTTGCATCTGGTCCAGTCGTTGAGCTAACATATATAGATCATCTTGAGTGATTGGAACAGAGGTGGATTTGGAGTCAATTTCATGGACTCCATGTCTAGGGTTTTGTGTTCTGCCAAAAGTGTCCATTGAAGTCATGTTAAATGAGTTTTCACTCATTTCTTCAAAGAGAAGATAGGCACTTTCGGCGTCTTTGTTAAAAAAATTGCCCCCACATGAGTCATCCACAAATCGTTTCAATTGATCTTCTAATCCATGATAGAAGATCTGCACTAACTGCCATTGTGGAATTTCATGGTAGGGACAACTTCTTAGAAGTTCTTGAAATCTTTCCCAGGCTTCGTGGAGGGGTTCACCAATTTTTTGTTGAAAGTTCGTTATGGATCTTCTTAATGCATTCGTTCGATCGATCGGAAAAATTTTTTTTAGAAAAGCTCTTTTTAATTGGGGCCAGGTGGTAATAGGGCGCCCAACCGTTCTAAACCAATGAGATGCTTTATCTTTAAGAGAGAGAGGAAAAAGTCTCATTAACCACATGTCTTCCTGCACATTGTAGGAATGAGTGGTTTGAGCGAGGATAGTTAATTCCTCGAGATGACAAAAAGGGTCCTCTCTTGGAAGACCATGAAAATGTTTGATAAGGTTTAGAATGGCTAGTTTGATCTTAAAATCCCCTTGTGGTATGACCACACCTGGTCTTTCCTTGTAATTGGAAGGATCATAGAAATCCTTAAGAGGAACGACAGGCTGTTGGTGGGGTGGTGGATTTTGTCCTTGGTTAGCTAGGTTCGTGACAGTCCTAGCTAAATCTTCTTGATTTTGTTGTAGTTGAACCAAATGGTCGACCATTAAGGCAAAGGGATTTGGATTTTGAGTTATAATTGGAGGGCCACCTGACCCTGCTGGAATTTCTGGTTACTCCAAATTAGGGAGGTGAGGGAGAGTGAAGTCAGCTTGTGGGTCGGCTGACGGGTTAGAAGTGGAAGCAAAAATTTTTTGTCGACTTCCCGGGTTTTCCATTTTTTTAGAAGAGGGAGAAGAAAGCAACGATTTTCTCCTGCGGGGGGTGAAATCAGATGGTCCCTCAAGGTGTGGTTTTTGGGACCGTTGCCCATGCATGCATTGTTTTGGAAGAATTAGAGGGGAGGAGAAGAGAAAGAGATGAGACAAAGTGTGCAATTCAAATAATTAAAGCTAGACCTAACTTAAGTGCAACTCCCTAACAATAAACTTAAGACTTGGTCTATATAGGAAATAAGTAATCAATAGTGAATACCCGTTCTGTCAACAAATCTAGCCAAGTTGCTTAAGGGGAGGTTTGGGCCCAAACGTTTCCCAGGGAAAATCCAGGTGCTTGTACAAACCCGCGCCTGGTCATTTGACACGGCCCCTCAGCCTGAACACCAGATATAGATGACAGAATTGGTACTAACTAAAGAAAACTTAAGACCTATATAGCAAGCCTAAGTTGATAAAGCCTTAGGGGTCAAGTTGCTATGGATTTTAGTTAGGTCTAAGATACTATAGTGCACATGGAATGTGGAGGGTGTTAATTTGGGTTATTGCCCTGTTATTACAAATTTTTGTGTGTGCAAGAATTGGAAAGTGGTTCCAATGCAAATCAAGTTGTCACACAATTTTTTTTTGTATTTATGTCTTTTAGGATTCAATTTAATTGAATGTGTTTTAGGGTTATTCTTTTTAAATGTTCAAACAAGTTTGAAACTCCACAATCAAAGGAAAAACAAGTTGTATGGGTGTTGGTATATTTCCTTTATGTTGTGGGACTAAAAAGCAAGAAAGAAACCCTAATTGGATTTGAACCCTAATACAGAAAATTACTACCAATGAATTCTTTTTAGGCTTCCTGAATAAGTAGTGGTCCAAACAATGCAACCGACACCACTACCTTATGTAAAATCAAACAAGAATTCTAGAAAAGATTTTTTTAAGATTTTAGAATTTGTTTGAGAATTGTTTTGAATTTTTATTTGTACTGGTGTCAAAGTCCAGAAATGATACCCATGGGTATTTTGGACTTTTTAGTATTACCACTAACCTCAGAAAATTTTGGTGATTTTATATGATGTGTAAAATTTCACAAGGATTCCAGAAAGCTAAAATTCACAAAAATTGGATGAGTATAAGAATTCTAGAAATTCATGGACAGTAGCAAAATAGGAAGATTACAGGGTGTGACCCATTTGTAGTCCATGAATTTTTAAAACTTAAATACAATGCCAATTGATATGAAATTTGGCATAGATGTTCCCAACTCAATTTGGAATCACTGTATGAAATTTTAGGATTTTAAGAGGCTTGTGGTGTTAGGAATTGATTTTTAAAATCCAGACAGAATTCTGAACTTGAAAAATAGAACACCAATACATGAAATGAAGTGGTGTTAATGAAACATTCAAGCAAACAATGAATTTTAATGGACACCACTCCACTTAATTAAGATGTTTGGGATCCTGAAAGCCAAGTTTAATATTTTTTTACTAGTTTTAATTAAGTGACTAGAAAGGGGAACCAACCTGAAAATCCACGGGAAGAAAAGGAACTTTAAGCTTTCGCTTCCAAATTCCCGCTTTCCTGTTGTAGTTCCTGCACACACGAACGAAAAAAAAGATAAGGGGATGAGATCCACTTCAAGCAAGAGAAAACAAAATTAAGCAAAGCCATGCCTCCCCAGCAATGGCGCCAAAAAGTGATACGAAAATAAGCGTGATTTGTAATTAGGGTTTTTATTGTTGCTATAACACGTGAATTCGCATACGCTTTTAAATTTGTATTCCTAGATAGGGGAGTATCTGGGGTCGTCCAAGGAGGCAAATTTGTAATTCAATTCTCTTGCTAAAAATAAATCTCAACTTTCTTTTTGGTATTTTAAATATATATACATATATTTAGTTTTGAAATAATAAGGGCAAAGTGCAAATTGTGACGAAAAAATGCTAACACCTAAAATGCTAAGCTAAAACTTAAAAGATTAAAATGTCAACTACCTAAGCTCACTCTAGGAAAGTGGAGGCCTAGAGTAATTAGGGAGTGGAAGTAGAACAAGTGCTAGAACAAAAGTAACAACTGCAATAAGAAATTAAAAAGAAGGCAATTTGATTAAGCAGAATTTATGTTCTCTTACAAAAATAAGTAGAGGAATGCTTCTACTAGAAATGTAAAATATAAAAGCAATAGAAGAAACACAAATCCTCTTGTAGAATCTGGTGAAGAAGGGAGTCTTCTTGCTCCAAGCCTAGCTACTCCTTGGCTTGAAAAGAGGGCCTCCTTCTTCTCCTTCCTTGAGAGCTCCTCCAATGTGGATGCTACCACCTTCAATGCTCTCCTCCAAGGGTGGGCGTGCACCACCCTCAAGTTCTCTTCCAAGGTGGAGTGGACCACTTTCAAGATCTCCTCCAAAGATCTTCCTTGCCTGGCTCCTCCTTTGGCTGGCATGGGCTCAAGAGAGAAGGGAAGAGGGGAAGGCACCAAAGGGATAGAATATCCCCTTAATCTTCTTCTTCTTCTTCTCTCTTGGGCGTGGGCTCTAGGATGGTTTGAATGGTGGTGGGTAGTGGTATGTTTATAAGGTAGGATGGGGGGTTAAGGTGCCTCTTGAAATGGTGGGCTAAGATGGGAGGATGGAGGTGGTTAGATGATCCTAGGGTTAAGGATGGTTGGTGCCACCTAAGGGATGTAAGGGGGTAGTTATGGGTGGCCAAGGGACACCTAAAAGTGGCACCAACCATGGAGAGTTGCCATGGGTTGGTGCCAATTTCTAGGCTTCTAGAAGGGGGTTGAGGTGGATGATGGAGATGGCTTGGAGGGGTTATGTGTAGGGTGGATATGGGGGTTAAGGTTGGCTCCGAAAGGGAGGTAGTTAGGGTTGGTTTTGGCACCAACTTTAGGTGTCTTTTGGTGGTTAGTTGAGGGGTGAAAGGTGGTGAAGTGGTGGTGCCAACTTTGAGTAGAGGTGGAGCTAGCTTAAGTAGGCTTAGGTGGACTTGGAGTGGTAGGTCATGTAGGTGGAGTTAGGGTTAGGTTTTTGGTGCCATGGAGGTGGATGCTAGCTAAGCTAAGCTAAGCTAGGATAGCTTAGCTAGCTTTAGAGTAGAGGAATATCCATGTGGAGCTTAGGGTTTGAGGAGAGGAGCTAAGGAGGAGAAGCCTGGAGCTGAACTGGAGCTGGCAGCTGCTGAAGAGGGTGGCATGGAGCTACTCTAGTTGGCTTAGCTTGCTAGTTCTTTGCTAGCTGCTAAGCCAAGCTAAAGTAAGTTGGCTTCTACCATTTGAGCTGAGGTGAGCTGGATCTGGTGCTCCTGGGGTGGATCAAGCTGGTTGAGGTAGCTAAGGTAGCTTAGCTCAATTAGCTTGAACTAAGCTAGGTCCCCGAGAGCTGGACTTGAGCTCCCTGAGCTGGGATGAGTTCTTCTTCAGTTGGCTGGAGTTGAGTAGAGCTGGATGTAGCTGGATCTCAGCTGGGGTGAACTCCAGTAAACTCAGCTGTGCTAGCTAGAGCTCCCTGTGGACTAGTGGGAGCTGAGATGAGCTAGACTCAACTAGGTTGAGCTGGATCTGAGCTGACTTGAGCTAGGGTGAGCTAAGATAAACTCTCTTGAGCTACCATTCAACTGAGATTAGCTGAATGGATCTGGGATGTGCTAACCCTAGTCCAAGTGAGCTAGGTTCCAGCTATGGTGAGTTGGATCAAGCTGAGTTCTAGTTAGTCTGAGCTCCTCCTTCACCATTTGCCTTCTTGAGTGCTAGGGTTTTAGGGATCTATATATCTGTTCATCCCTAACACTCACAAAAACACATTAAAACAACAAAAGAAATTGCAATGAATGCCTAACCTAGTTAATGCCTAAATGCAGCCCAAAAACCTGTTTGCGGAGCAAAACTCTAAGAGCTAGGTTTGTTTTAATGCATAAGAATGATGATAAACTGTCATTTATCATAGCATTCCCAAGGAATCTGTCTATCTTCGACAACAGGCCATTTCCATTACGCCAAGTGAACTCAACTCCTGATGATGGATAGTCATTCAAGCCAAGGGACTGAACTACCAGCTGAAACCCAACATAGGAGCTGTCTATGACACCATTTGTTCTATTAGTCTCGATCAACACACAATTGAAGTCTCCTCCTATTAGCCAAGCTTCCCATTGCACATGTTCAGCTGCTGCAGCCCAATCCTCCCAAAGTTCCTATCTCACAGAAGTAGCACATGGGCCATACACACCAGTAATCCAGATGACATCTTGCCCTTGATGTCTTTGGAACTTGCAGGTCACCAAGTGTCGAGTCTTGTGTACATCCAACAGGTGTAACCAAGCGCTTCTCCACCAAATAACGATGCCCCCAGTCCTGCCATGTGCATTAAACATTCATTCGCCCCCACAGGCTTCATATCATTCCATGCTCTATCAGATTCATTCTCAATATGGGTCTCTTGTATGATCTCACAATCAATCTCCCACTCTCTCAAGTATCTCATCAAAGAAGCCCTCCAGCTCTTGTCGCGTAGCCCACGCACATTCCATGTAAGGATTCTCATCTTCCCTCTTGAGATCCCTCCCTCTTTTGGTTTTGGCTCTTACTAACCTGCATAATCGCAGCTATCGTGTTTTCATCCAGGAGCAGATTAGATTTTGGTCTCCTCTGTCTGAGCCTATAGGGTGATCTACCCACTCTAGACTTAGTAGTAGATCTGATACCAAATTTCAGGCCCTCCACCTCTTGTAACTTCTATTGGGTCTTCAAGGACCTAGTTGAGATTTCTTTCAACACTTGTATCTCAGTGTTATCTGCAACTGATTGTGGATCCCCCACATCTTCAATCATAGGCATCATTGCCTCCTTCCTGACTGATTCCACCTGCTCCTCAACCATCATCTCCCCCATTTCCCCAAGGTGATGGTCCTTGCATTTTTTTGTTGCCGTTGCCTCATCAGGAGAAGGCCTGCACAAGACATGTGTGTTGGACTCTTCAACAACCTGCATATCAGATGACTTATTCTACCCCTTCTTCACAGCATTGTCACCCACAATGAATCTCAAGAGCAGCAACCAGGAGCTACCCCCACATCTTAGAATCAATCTATTAGGGATCGAACCTAATTTGAAGACATCCACCATAACACTCAGGACCCGTCCATCACCCTCCATCAAACCAACCTCTGCATCTCCTACCATTTTAGCAAACCTAGAAATCATGGTCGCCACCACCTCTCTTGATCTCAGGTGTAGCGGCAAACCTTTAATCTCAAGTCTCCCCGATCTAGAGCCTAATCTCTGTGGCGATCTCTCCAGCAGAACTCCATCAAAGGGGGAGACTAATCTCCATATCACCATTAAACCTTCGAAAGAGCTTGACTGAAAGCGCATGCGTTCGACATCCATCATCCCCAAGCCGAAAAGCACAAAACGTGTGGGCGACAAAAAAGCAATTTGCCAGCAGTTGGTCGATGGGGATAGAGAACTTACCAGTTTTTGAAGGTTTTCTGAAGATGGATTACCGATCATTACCTCACCGATCAAAGCCCCTCTTAGTATCAGTTCTGCCGCTCTTATGTTCTCTGTCATAGGGACCTCAACGTCGACCGTGTGACCATAGGTATGAGGGAGCGGCGGTGGTGGCGGTTGTGCCTTAAAATTCAAACCTCTAGAGCATAAGTTTGATTGACCCTTCATCTGCCCATCGTTTGCCTTACACAAGTTCTACTTATGGCCTTGACCACCACACGCAAGGCACACAATGGGGGAGCGACATACAGCTACCATATGGCCCTGACGCCGGCATCAGAAGCAGACGATCTTCCTGTTGCCCCATGAACTCCCTCTATCTGTCTTCCTCATACCTGCCTCCCATCTGCCAATAGCGATAGATCCTCTCCTTTCCTTTCACCTCCATGCCCTATATCTCCATGTAGTCCATCCCTCATCGTCCCGGTTTCTCCCCCCTATCGCCCCATGAACGCTTCTCTCCATCTCTCTCCCCCAATATGACATTAAATTATTGTAATTTGTAGGGAGAAATGATGAACTTAACCAATCCCCTTCTAGACGTCGCTTCTGGCACTCAGCAACACCATCCTATGACACCTGAGGAGGCTTTTAAGAGCGTCATGCCTCCAGAGCATGGAGGCTTCATTTGTAGTGGGGGGAGGAGTCAAATAATCTCCAGCTGGTATGGGCAGAAGGGGTCAGCGTTAGCAGCTGTCGTCTAGCAGATGCAGACACAGCTCCATGATGTCACCTCACAATTCCAGCAGCAAACTCAAGCTTGGCAAGATGCCATGAAATTCATGGAGGAGCAGTGGAAGGAGATGGAGCAACAGAGAGCGGAGATTAGAGAGATGATGGCATTATTACGAGGCAATGGTCGGGGTCACACTTCTTATCACTACCTGCCTTGCAGAGATGACGACGACCCCAGTGGCGGTGGAGAAGGACAGAGGGTAGGAGCTGAGGCATAGGTTTAGATTACTTATCCTTTCGTTAGTTAGGTTTTGTATTTTTCTTAGTTATATGTATATTTTGACGTTATGACATACTTTTTTCATTAGGTTATATATATATTTGTTGTATGTTGAATGTTTTATATTGCATGTTATATGTTGTGTATGTTAAAATGTTGTGTATGTTGTATGTTTCATATGTTGTATATATATGTTTAAGGTGTTATAAGATTCTATAATACCTACATTTTGTACAATGAAAAAAAAGATATAGATATATACACGACGGTTATAGAAAACTGTTGTGTACCAATATACACAACGGTTTAACAATGGTCATTTATTATACATGATTTAAAAACTGTCGTTTATGGTTCGCGTGTACATCTCACATCCAAAATAACGTCACACACGATTTTCAAAATTGTTGTGTATTGGTACTAAATGATAGTTTACAAAATAACCGTCGTTTATAATGATACACGATGGTTAGAGAAACCATTGTGTATTCTGCACACGCCATTTAAACCAACAAATGAAGACCCGTCATTAATTATTAGAAAATGATGGTTGAAATCAAAACCATCGTGTATACACTAACATGACACACACTTTCACGATGACAGAATACAATAGTTTTGCCTGCTTAGGTGATAGTTTTGAACCATCACAAAAAGCATGCATTCTTGTAGTGTTGGGTAGAAGTGACTTCCCTGTATCAAACTTTGGTCCACCTCAAAAAAGAGCTAAAGGCCAAAGACCAGGCTATCAACCTAACTGCCTCATAGAACAATGAGTTGTCAAACATGATCCAGCAACTAAAGAATGAGAGGTGGAAGAGACTCCAGCCAGGAATGGTAATGAACTTCTTCGCTACAGACCCATCCATGGGGGTAAGTTGTTAGAAACTAGTAGTGATCGAGGAGTATGCTCTAGTAGCTACCTAATCTACGTCGGTAGGAGGCATCACTTCTATGGAAGAGTTCCTATCATGGTCAACTATTATGATCGAAAATTCAAATTCAAGCCCATCGAAATTTGTCAAGTGCGAATCGGGTTAGCATAGCCAAAAAAAGAGAAAAAAAAGGTTTTGGTGAAATTCAGACAACCCTTCAGTAAAATTTCCTCTGAATGCGTCATATATAGTACCATTGGATTCCTTTCATCGTAAGCTTTCCAATGATACAAATTTCACAATAATTTGAGTTATGTAGCAAAATTTATGCAAGAAACACATTTAACAGGGATGTAGGCATGCATGAATCGGAATCGAGGGTATTTTTGTCCAACTTGGGTATTTTTCAAGACCTGACCGACCCTAGGTCTAAAAATAACCCCCTCTCAAGTCTTGTGCCATTGTCACACTAATTGCATAGCAATCATAGGACATAAAATATCTAAATTAGGTTAGAAACCTATCTTGCATTGTAAATAGAAGCATACATTGCATGCATTTGCATTTTGTACAAACATTGCATGTATTTCATTTGTGCAAGCCCACATTGGAGGAGCTAGAGTCAAGTTGAGATGTAGATGCAAGAAGGCCCGCAACTGAAGCATTATGTTCTTTCTCGCAACAGACGAGGATGGAGATAGAATTCGCATATATAGACCCATCTAACCACACATTGAACCCACCACGATTACTTGCCTAATTGGCCTACATTCTCCACTAATTAACCCCAACCAATGCACGTAGAACCTTATTGAGACATGTCCTATACACTCGGCACTTCATCTTCACTGTGTCACCGAACACATTTGACACCACAACACCACCTCTCTCCTAATGGTTCCACCTCACATCCACATCACCACTGCATTCGAGAATAGTCCTAAACATGGTCTACCACCTAAGGACAAAGTTGCAGCCCCTTAACCCCTCTCTAAAACACTCCTAAGGGACACCACACACACAACCCAACACCATAAAAACCCACCACCACCAAGCCCCTCGCCCCCATTCTCTCCTCTCTTCTCAACTCCTCTCCTCCACTCTCCTCCCTTCCCCTATCTAATGGCATGCTCCTCCTCTTCCTATAAGGTGGCCAGTGACCTCCCTTCATAGGCCCTCCCTGCTCACCGCCAAGTGGTTGTGCAAGCGGTCATTGTGACCAAGGCTCACCCCACTTCCTACACAAGGACAATGGCCTAATACCCTCTCGGCATAGAAGTTTCTACTTATTCTTCTTCTTATTTCCATTCCATTGATAATATAGTTGATCTTATTTTTGTTGCTTACACTTCTATTTTTGTTGTTTTTCGTGTTCTTGTCATTTCCTTATTTGCTATACACACACATTCCTGACCACGTCATTATCCACTCCACCATAATCCACGACCACCACCTTCACCTCCTAGATATGTGATAAATGCATGATTATTGATAAATACAAATTTATTCACGATAAAATGCCTATTTATGCATGTTCCTAGGCTTGTAGATGCATTCAGCACTGTAAATATCATATAACATGCATCATTGTGCATTTAGAGTAAATTATACAATTTGTATATTAATTCTCTTTATTTAATGACCAGGGAATTGGGTGATACATATCTAGGCTTTAGATGGAGAATCTGACCATACAGATGTGCTCAGGGTGATAATCAGAGTCCAACACCTCCAAAATCAATCCGATTGGACATTCGTAGCATTCCCTGCAAGCCATAGAAGATCTATGGTCAAGGGATAGGATGATGCAAATCCGGACCTCAAACAAAAAGATCCAACCATACGAATGGATTCGAGTCGATGATCATAGCCCAATGATGTGAAAATCGCCCTGATCTGCCATCCAACGGCTGAGAATTATCCTCCCCACGCCTTCACAAAACCTAAAGGCATGCACTCATGCGATTGGCCACATAATCAACATCACGCGATCAAGATCACACCACGTGGCATTGTGGATGATGAGGTGCATGTTATGTACACAATCTCCATGTGGTCCTCGACCGTTGGATCTCGATCCAATAGTCCATGTTCACTCTCCATTGCGACAGCACAGTAGAGTGCGCGTTGCATCCTCAACCAATGGGCACAAGTTCGATCCCTCACTTGCACCCTCCCTTAGTGCAATCAGATATGGCATGAGCTCGATCTTTGATGTAAGGTACATTATATGCACGATTGCAAGCGCTGGGAGCATGATCTACAGGGTGCGCTTTCGCGCAATCAAGATCGTCTATCCATGATCTAGCGATTGTGGTGCCTCCTTCACAAGGCCAGGGAGGGAGCACATGGTGCATTGTGTGATGCACAATTGGGCGCTGGTGTGATGCGCACGTGTTGTGTCATGCGCGGCACCTTGAAGTCTCTGAGTACCAAATCACTTGCCTAAAGCACTATAAAAGGCCATGCACCCCTCTCCCTCTTCTTAATCCCTTCCTATGCTTCCCTCACCATCTCTAAAGCTCAAGAAAACCTCTTGAGCGTGTCCCAAGCCTCGAGTTGCTCCATTAGAGAATTAAAAAATAATTTTTTCCCATCTTCTCATCCTACTTCATGGAGGTCCCGCTAGCCATCCTCTCACCCTCATTCAAGGAAGTGGATCCGCCCTACCTCACCTCCTCCTCGTCCAGCTCCATCTTCCCTTTTCCGTCTTCTCACCACCTTCATTCAGGTGCTATTCATCCACCATGCAGCCTTTGAGGGGGATTCTTCTATCACTTTCTCTTTTACCACTTTCATAGAATAGATTTATTTTCCTACGTCATTTTTTGTAACAAACATTTGATTAGCTATTATAAATAGTGCTTTCTCTCTCTCTCTTCCTCTCTATATTTTTTTGTTGAGTAGATTAGTTTAGATAAATCTCTATCTGATATTCTACTGTATAAAATACCAAAAAAATTAGATATGAGGATATTGCCAAAAATAAATAGATCAAATGCAATTTCTGAAGATCAAGCGTCCGCCTTCCTACGTTCAGCTCGGGACTCACCATCTTGATTATAAATTTTATTCGATAAGTTAGATTTTCTACGATTACAACAGCTAGGGTTTCATATTCGCGAAACCTTAAATTGATTTTCTCGTATGAATTTCTCAACGACCATTTTGGAGTCATTGCCGGGAGGCAATGGAATTTGATTTGATTTTCCGCATTCGCCAGCACTTAACTTTCATTTCACTTCTCTCTGCTCTTGTTGTGATTGTAGGTACTCCTTCGTGGTGAGCCAGAATAATAAGATTGGAGTAAAGTGTTGGTAGAGGTTCTGTAAGTCTACCTCCACCTCTCATCCCATAGATTTCATTTCATCACATAAATAACTCAAACCCAAATCTACTTAGGTGCTTTTATAAACCCTAGGAAAGATCTGGTTGTTTGTTTGTTATTCCACCTACCTCGCCCACCTACACTTATAAAGAAAAATACAAAAAAATTTCTCTTCTATGATTATGGGACAATTAGTCATACACATCTTAAATACCCACACACTTGAGGTGCACGATCTCTCTAATGTTGTTACTCAACTTGGATTCCAACCTATTGATAGTAACACCATCATGGGTCCTAACCAGCCAAAATTAGTCAGATTCAAATGTTAAATGCGATTAAATGATCATCTGAGGATCGTAATTCTACACTGAGTTGTTCTGAGAAGTCATAAAAACATGGTTAATTCAGCTATTTTACCATTCCATCATTAATGCAGATTAATCACAGGGTGAATTTAAGGTCAAATGAACAAAAATGACTAAAAAGTGACCTCGCATTAACTGAATTAGGGTCTTACCCATTTCAAGGGTGAAAATAGTACCGAAACCCTAATTATCAACCCCACTTAGATTTAAAGGGTTTTAGTCAAGATAAAATTAATATAAACCTCCTAAAAATCATTGAAAAATATTCTAAGAGGTCTGGTACCTTCACTTTAACCATCTACAACCATTTTGACAAAAAATAGAGTTTTAGACGAGAATTTACCTTGATTTGAGCTTCTGTGCAGTTTACTTAGTCAAACATAGTCAAAACTCAAATCCAAGCTTACCATTATATTTCTCGGGTCTAAATTAGGTTAACACCAAAATTTGGACCCAATCAGAGTCCATCTTGACCTAGATTGCTGTTTGGGCCCTAAAAACTCTATTTTTCACACTTAGACCCCTAACTTTCAATTTTCCTTACATCTGCAACCCTAACTTCTCGTCAGCTTTGTAAATATGTCCCTTCAGCCATTACTATGTGAACAAGACCTTCAAACCCAAACTACCAAACTTTGATTGAAAATTTCTCCTTCAATCCTAAGTCAAATCCCTCCAAATTTGGAGGGATTGATCTGGAGAAGTTTCCCCATTGTTTGAACTCAATTTCAAGTCCTAACTCGAAGCCAAGAGCTCAAGCAAGCTCAAGAAAATTGGGGGATTTTAATTTCCTAATCCACGACCAATTGTACGAATTACTCCAATTAAAGCTCGCAATTGAGCTCTATATAAGCTCCACATTGATCCCAGGGTCTGACCAACCAAGATTGGGCTGGATTTCCTCTTCCTCCTCCTCCTCCACCTCCAGCCATCATCATCTTCGACTCCTGTGACCTTCACCTTCCTCCTCCGATCATACAACTGCCAACTTGGACGGACCACCTTCGTCCTCTCTCTCTTCCACTCCACACCAACCACAGCAGGAGCTCCTTCAGCCCTCGTCGTTGCCGCCCTCCTTCGTCGTACTTTGTCATCTTCCTCTCGTTTGACCAACCAACGCTGGATGCTTCCCACTTTCTCTCTCCTCTCTAAGTCCCCTAACATCTCCCTTGCCTTATCTAGTCTCCTACCAGACCTTTAGATCTAGGTTTCACTCACTTAAACACTCCCTCCGCACTTGTCTTCTCTACCTCCGACGTGAGCTCCAACGAGCTCGCATTGGTGCCACACTCCACCAAACACAACACGACCACCTCCACTACCTTCCCCTCATCCATTCGACCAAAATCCCTTAAACTATTGAGGCTTTTGACCACTCAAGCATCCCCCCAAACAAATCACCACTCCACTGTCATCTCCCACTTTGTCCGACCTCCACGTGTCGCCATTCATTAAATCACCACTAACATTGTGTTCCATACATCACAGTGATCACCCTGAGCATTTTAATTAGGGCGTTAAGCCTGTATTCTTGATTTTCAAGTCTTCGTCGCCGATGCTGTCACTGCCGTTCATCACTAACTCCATCTTCCATGCTCCGACCACTAAGGAACTCAAGATCACTTCCAAGTAGAGCCGTTTGATCTCATAAAGGCATCTAGACCTATGATTGAAGAAGAGAACAAGGTAGCAGCAGTGATCGAAGCTCCAATCCTCTCCTGCAACTATGCGAATAATGGGGGCTAATTTAGCCCCATATTAGGAGATTTTGTTTTTATTTTCCCTTCATAAGGTTTTTCCTCCCATACCCGGCTGCCTAAGCACATGAGGGGTAGGGTCCCTCCCACACACACCTTGTGCACCCTCACCCACCACCGTACATTGGCAGGCCTGGACTCGGATTCGTTTGTCCGCTTACCCTTAACCTGGTTTAGAGAAAGTGAGAGAAGGAATTTTTGAGGAAGAAGGAGGGGTTTTGCACTGTGATTTCTTGGGATCTATGCATAACACTTAGGCAAAATCAAGATATCTGGACTCAACAGTTAAGGCATCTCAGGACTTCGTTGGACGTCTGATTTGAGAGGAAATTTGGTTCTGACTACTGTTGAGAAATTGACTCTGAAATTGGTCTGAGTCTACTGTTGATTTGAGTTGGGCATTGTGCTTGATTGTTAGGGATATTTGTTCGTGTCAACCACCATTTTTATTCTCTTTTGTTTTTGCTCTCAGATATAATTTTTTGAGCATTAATTGTTTATTCTCATATCTGTGATTGAATATCCATTGCATCATTATTTCTGATTGTTATGATTGGTGAATTGAATTGCTATACTTAGTCCCTTCAAATGACCTTGGAACTCACGGTTTCTCGAGCTTTATAAATTTAAATGTTATTTCACTTTATCGTCTATACTATGACATATCTATTTTCTAAATCACGGTAGAAGCGCTATAACTTTTTGGCACCGTTATTTAGGAGCAACATGCATTTCATTCACTAATCACACTTTCTTATCTGATTTTGACTTGCTATATCTGATTTGCTGTGTTGTTGCAGGTTAATCTGAAGATCGACTGCACAAGCAACAACACTAGGGGTAGGTAATCACATTTACTTCTTTAAGCCCCTCATCTCTAGGAAAGATTGAAAAGGAAATCAATTAAGATAAACTTATTTTACTTACTAGTAATCATCATTTAAATTTCCTAATTTGATTCAATTTGACTAGAGATCCCCATCCTAATACTTGTACCAATTAGGGACATAAGGTTCCTTAGGCTATTCACATTCTTGATTGAGCCCAAGGTACCATCTTTTGGAAGAATTGGACTTGGAAATGGAGCCAATCTAGGGTTTCCTAGAGCACACACTTGCCTTTAAAAGAAAATAGATTCCTGCATTGTGTGTTACCTAAGCCCTTGGTTGAATTTATCTAATCAAGTGGACCCTAAAATCAAGGTTTTAATAATCACTTGGATCATTAAAATTTGGGACCTAATAACCTTTTTGCAAACCAATTCAGGGTGGTTTGGGTTCTGAACCCAAACCTCATCTTCAACTTTAGGACGAGTCAGGTGAAGTTGATTCACTTTGTGAATCAACCAACCTCCAAATTAGGTGACAAATCAAATTAACTTCAAGTTTAAGTGAAATACAAAGCACAAGCAGGATTAAAAATTGGTAGACGTAAAAGTCAATCTCACACATTCTGGTCTACTTGGAATCTCGATGACAAGGAAAGTCTGGTAGGGGAAACCCTATAACCCATGGGGATGCTTTACCGTGTAGGGGTCTTTATGGGACTCTCCCTTCCTGGTTGCCCAAGTAATTCTCAGGTGGGTGAGTTTCTAATCCAAAGGTACCATCTACCTAGAACCTCCATAATCACCCAACCTTGTTGGGTGCCTCGATTGGGTCCAAAACACATTTTGTCCCTCAACTAATTCCATAGTGCATGTATAGGAGGAGGTCCTTAAGACTAGTCTTGAGGCCTCCATTAGCAATTCACTCTCGTCGGGGTCAAGCCCTGACCCAATTGTTTGTGTTCCCGTCCGATCAAATCGATATCTCTTCCGATCTATCCACATCTGAGCCCAGCTCTCCATCACCTGCATCCGTGGAGAATCAAGAAGTGCCCAATGTTCAGAATCAATTACATTGCCTCACTGATCTATTCCATGCATTCATGAATCCCCCATAGCGTCTGCAGATGTGAGATCACTATAATCCTGCAGCAGTGGAAATCAAACCCAGCATGCAAATCTCGGCTACAGAACCTAACACTGAATTAAAGCCAAATTTGATCAATGCAATCCCCAACTTCCACCGCTTGAACTTCTATGATCCTTTCCAACACATCAAACATTTGAAACATCTGGCCCAGACCTTTGGACCACCTATTCAGAACTGAGACATCCTACTCATGAAGATGTTCTTCTCTCTTATAGATAAGGCTGCCCATCGGTATCAAACCCTGACTCAACCGATCAACACATGGGAGGAACTCCAATCTGAATTCCTGAAGAAAATTTTCCCAATTGGTCACACTAATGCCTTGAGGCACCAGATCACGCATTAAATGCAAAAAGCAAGAGAACCACTTCATGAGGCATGGGACCACTTTTTGGATCTCATGTGGAAATGCCCACATTACAGAGTTCATAAAGGGAACAAGTCCAATCTTTTTACCAGGGACTCCGTGAGGACATTAGATTATTTGTCAATGCAACTAGTGGTGGCAATATCATGGGTCAACATGATGACACCATTTTGGAGATTCATGAAAACTTGTGCGAGAACTCCATAAACAATGTGTCTATGGGTGTGTTCGACCAAACGACTGATGAACCCATATTTATATGGTAATTAGCTATTTAAACACCTAGACATTAGATTAATATTCACATTTAAATAGCATACAATAAGATGTAAATAGATTAGTCTAATTATTCACTTATTTGCATATTTCATGCATTGCATTCATATCTAAATACATTTAGAATTCATTTAGAATATCATGCATTGGAATAGTTAATCTTTAAGGTTGAATTACATGCATTATTTTATTTCACATTTCTTTTAAGGGCTTATAAATAAATAACCCTCATTTAATTTCTTATTACATCTTTGTGCAGCAGCAATTGCTACTCTTCGACAAGACATTCATGGCTAGATCTAGCAGTGAAGGTGACAGTGAAGAGGAGTGGAGGATGTGGATCTGAACGTTCCTCCTTTGTCAGTTTCTCTTCTCCTGAAGATTTAAGAGAGGAGAGGAAGCCATGAAGCTCGGGAGGCCACCATCCACTCCATCACTGTGCTTCACCTCCACCACCGCCAGCCTCAACCATGGTGGCAAGCCTCCACCACCGTGAGCGTGTGGCATGACAGGCCGCACTGCCATTTGGAGCTTGTTCGCATCACCGTGAATGCATGTTGCTCCACCAACAGCACTGATGGGGGCACGTTTCGTGAACTAAAATCGAGGTTTGGAGTAACCCGTCGTCGTAGCTCACAAAACACATCTATCAGATAAAATTTATAACCAAAACTCAAAAAGTGAGTCTCGGGTCGAACATGGGGAGGTGAACATTTGGTTTTGAAAATCCGCATTTCTCTTTTGTTTGTTTTTGGTCATTTTTGTCTTTTCTAATTTTTTTGGTATTTTTAATAGGGCAAGAGATTAGGTCGATGAAATCTAACTAATCTACTTGCAAAATAAAAAGGAAAGAGAGAGAGAGGAACAATCACATATATTTCTGAATCCAATGTTTTCTACAACTAAGAAAGAGGGAAAAACTACACTAGAAACCAGTAAAGATAGATGGAGATGAGAAAATCCCCCTCAACGGTCTCTCGAAGGACAACTTGCTCTAACGTTGCCTAGAGGAAGGTGGTAAGGAGTGGGATGAAGGAGGACGTAGCCGGAGGACGGAGGATTGGGTAGGATGGCGTCGTGGCGAGGATCTTCTTCTTGAAGGGCGGTGAGAGGACAGCTACGGGATGCTCCACGAATGAGGATGAGAGGTGGGAAAAACATTTGGTTTTCTACTCTAGAGGAGCATCCTAGGCTTGGGACAAGCTCTCTCTAAAGCCTTGGAGGTGGTGAGAGGAAGAAAGGAAGAGATAAAGAAAAATGGGAGGGGTAGGGGTCCTTTTATAGTGGAGGAAAGAATCAAATTCGTATATAGGACATTTAGTGATGGTCATAAACGTCGCTGAAGATCCGCCGTAAACGTTGCTGAAGATAGCCTACATGTTCACGCTGCCGCTGTGCAAGCTGCGCTCCGGGTGCCGTGATGCCCGCCTCCGTGCGCTACGTGCTTGTGTGCGCTACCATTGCATGCGTGTGCCTGCGCTGCTGTGCGCGTGCGATGGTGCGTGCATGCGCATGGGTGGCCTGGGTTGCACCATGTGGCATGATCTAGGCTGTCCATCTTCTTTTCGTTGTAGGGGCTGCTATAGAGGTCAAATTGAGTCTATTTTTGCGTCGTTGGGCTGCGATCGTAGACCCAAATCCATCCACGTGGTTGGATTTGTCATTTGAAGCTCTGAATTATGTCACCTAGTCCCTTTGTTGTTGATCTTCTTCGGACTGCATATGGTGCTGTGGGACTCCGATCGAGGCAATTTCAGAGGTGTTGGACTCCGATTGTAGCCTTGATCAGATCCGTATGGTCAGATTGTCAATCCGGGGCTTTGAAATAAATATCCTTCTCTCCCGACCACAAAAATGATGCAATTAACCTAAATTATATACAACTACTCTAAATGCAGAATGATGCATGTTATGTAATATTTATAACATGAAATGCAAATCTAAACCTAGGAACATGCATGAATAGGCATTTTACCCTAAATAATTGTGTCTACATCATACACCCATGCCTATCTTTTGCTAGTCCCTAGCAAAATTAAACTACATGGTATTTAAAAAAATAGAATTAGGATTCGATCGCTTAGGCCTAAGTCGTTTATTAACAATAGAACATTTCAACTAAGGTCTTAAACTATAAAAACTCAACAGTACCTGGGTGTTTGCCAAAATGCCAATCGCCTAAGTCCTCACCTTATTTGAAAAGGGAAGATACCTTTTTTCTTGTTTTTCTTCTTTTCTAATTTTTTTTGTACTTTTGGAGTTTGACAGTTCTGGGATAACTTTTTACTGCTACCCAACCCTCCCAAGACTCGGAAAGGACTTTAAGTGCTAAGCATCTAGTGAAAAGAGTGAAAGACTCACTAGGAGGCCGTTAAAATGGACTTCAGGTTTCTACAACCCTAGGTGACCTTGCCTAGAGGTTTATCTTTTCGAACGGTAGCTTTTCCCTACATCTTTTATTTATGGGGTCAACACAAGAGCAAACCCAGTGTATATCTCGATTTATTCTACTTCCCTGCTTCTTCCCTAAGTGTTTTGGCAATTAGTGTGCATTTTTGTGAGTTGGGCTCTGGACAACCAGCCAATGGGCTGTTACCCAAGGCAACTTGCCAACCATACTCGTGCGGTAAAGTGTGATTTTATTTGTTTATTTTTTTATTTTCTCCTTTTTCTATTTTTTTATTTTTATTTTTCTTTTTTTTCTAAGTAGTTGGCTACCCTGATTTAAGATTTATCTAAAGGCAGTATGATAAAAATGGTCTTGTGGCTGTCCTCTGCTCAAACGACCGATGAGCTGTTACCATCGACAACTTGCCAGCCATACCATCCCAGATAGTTCATTAGCTACCCAATTTTCGAAGAAACCTTCGAAAAGTGAGTCAGTGCGAATAGTGTGTAGATGCTTAGACTTAAAATCCCCTCAAATTAGAGGACGGGTTGATAAGTCGCATACTTATCATCCTAATTTATTAACCAAATTAAAATGAATTTGAATTGATGAGGACTCAAGACTAAGTCCACATTCGAGTGGACACCCGGGCTAATTAAGTCCAAAGAGTTTAAGAGTTTAGGTCCTCTTGCATCATTTCCTAAAGTCAATAATGCCTAAAAGCCTAAGTTTTCTCCTATTTCTATTTTCTTTCTTTTTTTGTCTTTTTGAATTTTTTTTTTAAAGGAAACTAAAAGAAATTCTACAGAGTTAACAAGATGATTTCAGGATAAAGTATCGACCCCCCCATGCCTAAATAATGCAATGTCCTCATTGTAAAAATAGAGACATGAAAAGGGCGGAATAAATAGAATATCACCTAAATTTCATGATAACCCAATCAGCTTCGTAGAGAGAAGAGAGTATACACATGTGCTAAGTTTAATGCCTTCAGCTAGGCATAATATACATACAAAGAAGAAGTTGAGAATTCACAAGTGCGGGTCAGAATCAAAATCAAAAGGTTGATCCTAAAACCTGTTAGCAGAAGATGTCCACAGACATGGACCAGATTATGATGCAGACCCATGCCCCAGGGTCGAGTGGTTCTAAGGTTCTAGATGAAAATCACCCAGAACCTAAGATTATTGTGTTTATGGGGTCGGGCCTGTGATTTTGTGGTGTGCAACCCAAGACCAAAGTGTCGGACAACAGGTTGATCTGATTCATTAAAATTGGGTGTCCACTTATAGTTCAGCTCAGGAAGATAGTCAATTATTCCAGGCTTGGGTTGCACGTGAAAGAAATCATAAGGGTCCTGATTGAAGGTAGGTGGTTTCAGGTCAGTAGGTACCCTTAGATCCAAAATCGTAGTTCCCTCATAATTAACCTCCCAAATTTTTATTTCAACAATTCTATCCTCCAACATCAAGTGCTTAGGCTCCGGGACCTCTAGCATATCATTCACCCCATATGATTCTCCCAAGTCCAGAAATCATGGCTGAATCAAGATTGACTTGGGCACAATGATCTCAGAAGTCAGCTCTTTGGGGTGTGAATGAGGAATGAGGCTATTGATTGAATCTTCCAAGTTAGCCCCAATCGAATCCAAATCTTCAATAATTGGGCTATCAACTGGTTCGTCAAATTCCTCAAGCCCATTTGTCTAACTAAAATCCTCTTCCTTAAGTTCCAGTGAGACTTCACCAAAAGATTCTTCACCCTCAGAGTCACAGAATTCATGATCCTCATGTATATATGTCTCAAAATCAATTGTCATTTCCTGGTTCAAAGCGACATATTTTTCTTCGCTCCCTGGCTTGGGGATCTCGAGTGAATCAATCGATTCATCCTCAATGGGTTGCTCTAGCCCAACCTAGTCATCTCCAATCTCAGAATATGTATCCCCCTGACAGGTGCCTGAGCAGGTTCTAACATTGGCTTTCTTGAAGGGGGTTCATCTTGAGAATCATCCCAAGATTTGACTATGGCAACCACAAATTTCATCCTTAACCTCGATAATTTCCCAAGAAGAAACTCACCCAGGTCCCTATCCCTAACATTTTGGAGCAAATCCAAAAGAGAACTATTAAGTTCATCAATCATTTTGATCATAGGCTCCAATGCTTCAGTGCATGGTGTTGGCTAAGCTTCTAAAGATTGCATAGTGTTCCTCAAATTAGCCAACACCCTATCTTGGATCTAGGTCACCTGAACCGACTGGTTCGATTCAGGTTTGGGTGGGTTTGGGTTAAATCTAGGGGGGTCAAGAAGTCGAGGTTCTCGGGTCCCTCCCTGATAGTTGGTCGTTTCAGTTTGTTTAAAGGATGGTGGAAACCTATATTTAGTGGAATACTGGGGGGGTAGGTGTTATAATCATTATATCCTTACTGATTGTAGATCAGGTTGGTTTGGTGATCAAAGGATGAAGATCTATAATCATTGTAGCTATTGGAAGGATAGTAATCATAGTCTTGTTGTCCAGGGTTAGGCCCTAGGCACTGAGGTCCGCATTCATATCCCCAATCAAAATCATCCTGGCTAGTGGATGGGTAATTACAAGTCAAGTTGGAAAGTTAATCATCTCAGGGATAAGTGGTGGTAGGAGAGTAGGATTGGAAATGTGTGAAAGATGTCGATGGATACATTGTGGAGTAGGAGGGAAAATAGAAGAGAGAAAGGAGCCCTGCAATACAATCAACCAAGCTTGTCCTTATGTGGGTAGCCTAAAGACCTACAGACTCCCAGGACTCGTCTTGAGATTATAAATGATTTGGTCTACTTTTATCCAGTCAATCCAACCAGTTAAAAGGAGGGATTGGGGAGAAGGTTCTTCCTTTGGCTTACGCCTTTGTTTCCTAGTATACCCCCAGCCGCGGTCGTTTGACACTACTCCCCTAGCTAGACATCAGATGGACCAACAGAAGCAGATTAATTGAAAAAAATCTCAATCTGAGCCTCGAAGAGCGATTCAATCCTTAAGGCCAATGTCTACTTAGTTTTAATTAGTCTTGGGATGATTGTGCTCTTTGAATGTGATGGGCCCTTAGGATAGGTTGTGCCCTTAATGATTGATTCAAATGTGTGTGCGTGCACAACCAAGGTTTGCAAACAAGGTTATTTGATGATGTGTCTTTTAGGGTTTAACCTTGTTTAGTAGCTTTTAGGGTTTAATTCTTAGGTTGGTTCAATCAAGGTTTAGTAGAACACTTCAAGTTTTGAAAACATGGGTGACGATATGTTCCTTTAAAAATCAAAAGTAATGTGGAGTCCCAGGCTCAGCCTTAAGAATCAACCCTAAGTGGCAAGCTACTTGATGGATCAGTTTTAAATTGAGTGGTGCAGCCCAAACGGTTCAAGCAATTGGCCTATTGCACCACTTGATTAAGGCACACAAAAAGTCTTAACCTAATCAGACTTCTATTCACTTATTTGTGTGTTGAGTTAAGCATACTGGGTCCACAGGTCAAATCCCGGTTAAGTGATAGAATCGATGTGATTGAATGCCTTAGGGTGAGAAGTTGTGGGTGTTAAGTGTGTAGCTTTCTGAAAATCACACAAGAGAAGAGTATATTTTTTCTTTTTTTATATATGCGGGGGTGAGATGAGTGGAGGTGGCAAACAAACAACCAAATCTATCCTAGGGTTTATAAAAAGCACCTAAGTTGATTTGGGTTTGAGTTATTAGTGTGGTGAAAAGAACAAGTGGGTAGGGGTGGTGGGGATAAACTTTCAAAACCTTCATCCGCACTTTTCTCCGATCTAACCACTTTGACTCGCCTCGGAAGAGTACCTGCAATCACAGTAAGTTAAGAGAAAATGTGAGATAAAAGTTAAGTAAGGTGGAAAAAACATGAGAAAACCAAAGAGCGTTGCCTCCCCAGCAACAATGCCAAAATGATGGGGGCACGTTTCGCGAATTAAAATCAGGGTTTAGAGTAACCCATTGTCCTAGCTTGCAAAATGCATTTATCAGATAAAATTTATAACTGAAACTCAAAAGGTGAGTCCCGGGTCGAACACTGGGAGGGGAACATTTGGTTTTGAAAATATGTGTTTCTCTTTTATTTGTCTTTTGTCATTTTTGTCTTTTCTAATTTTTTTGGTATTTTTAATAGGGCAAGAGATCAGGTCGATGAAATCTAGCAATCTACTTGCAAAATAAAAGGAAAGAGAGAGAGAGGGAGGAACAATCACATATATTTCTGAATCCAATGTTTTTTACAACTAAGAAAGTAGGAAAAACTACACAAGAATGCAGTAAAGATAGATGGAGATGAGAAAATCCCCCTCGATGGTCGCTCTGAGGAAGACTCGCTCTGACATCGCCTGGAGGAAGGTGGTGAGGAGCAGGATGAAGGAGGACGTAGCCGGAGGATAGAGGATGGGGTAGGATGGCATCGCGGTGAGGATCTTCTTCCCGAAGAGCAGTGAGAGGACAGCCACGAGATGCTCCATGAATGGGGATGAGAGGTGGGAAAAATATTTAGTTTTTTACTCTAAAGGAGCATCTCGTGCATGGGACAAGCTCTCTCTAGAGCCTTCAAGGTGGTGAGAGGAAGAAAGAAAGAGATGAAGAAAAATGAGAGGGGTAGGGTTCCTTTTATAGTCAAGGAAAGAATCAAATTCGTATACAGGACATTTAGTGACGGTCATAAGTGTCGCTGACAATCCACTGCAAATGTAGCTGAAGATAGCCCACGTGCCCATGCCGCCGCTGCATTGGCATATGCATGCCCGTGCTGCTGTGCGCGTGTGGTGGCTCGTGCGTGCGCATGGGCAACCTGGGTTGCGCCACATGCGTGATCTGGGTCGTCCATCTTCTTTTCATTGTAGGGGCTGCTACAAAGGTTGGATTGAGTTGATTTCCATGTTGTTGGGATGTGATCGTTGACCCAAATCCATCCATGTGGTCGGATTTGTCATTTGAAGCTCCGAATTATGTCACCTAGTCCCTTGACCGTTGATCTTTCTTGCACTGCATATGGTGCTATAGGACTCCAATTGAGGCAATTTTGGAGGCGTTGGACTCCGATCGTCGTCTTGATCAAATCCGTATAGTCGGATCATCAGTCCGAGTCTCTAAAATAAATATCTTTCTCTCCTGATCACAAAAAGGATACAATTAACCTAAATTAATACTACTCTAAATGCAGAATGATGCATGCTATGCAATATTGATAACATGAAATGCAAATCTAAGCCTAGGAACATGCATGAATAGGCATTTTACCCTCAATAATTGTGTCTACATTAGGCACACACAGGCATGCATGCTTCCAACTCAATGCTGCAATTCATCTTCGCCACTATGCGCCATCCCTCTCATTTAAGACGTCTGGAACCTTCCCGAACGTCCAAAGCCCCTGCATCTCTCCTTCCTTCAGATCATTGAGCAGCCTCAACCAATGCCTCCTCAACAAAACCCATAACCACCAACCACTCGTAGACCACCATTGACCCCTTATGCCAACAGCAACACCATCAACTGCCCACTACACTGCCACACAACTCCACTTCCATCGTCACCATCCATCAACATCCACTATTCATCTTCTTCTTCTCCTTTTCCTCTGCAATCAAGAGAACCCAACATCGCCACCTTCCAATAGCCACGTATAGCACACCATGCATGTGCCTTCCTCTCCCAAGTGTAGCCAGCAGAAGCAGCCGCCTCGTTGTACCTCTGCCTACGCACGTGTGCATCTCAGCACACCCAGCTATAAGTGGCAACAGCCACCGCTCGACACCTCGCATGCAACCTAGCACGTAGCACCACACTAACCACCTTCCTAACCACCCCCAATGCGCATTCGCGCATTCCTCTCCATGTGAGCACAGCAGGATCCATCGCCTCGCATGCACACGTGCCCTTCGCACCCTCACCTCCAACCTGCGCGCCAACCTGCTCAACAACAGCAGCAGCACGACCATCGCCATCGCTCCTCTCTTCTTCATGCAGCTGACTCTGGTCACTATCTGTCACGCCGCTACAACTACCGTATGCGTGCTGACCCTGCCTAGCTCCGGTGAGCTCCTCGCCACCGGCCATCACCTCCCCTCCACATGCAAGCCACTTGAAGGGAATCCCCTGTTTCCCTTGGTATTTGTTTTTACATCATATGCCATTGTCAAGCCAACATTTATCATTTAATGGATTATATATTGTGTGATTTTATACAAGTACCCATCCTTTTTCCCTTTATGCTAGAATCTTTATTATAACTCTAATCTAGAAGGATTTTGATTCTGTGTTTGGGGGAAATTTTTGATAAACGATTGTTTGCGACTTTTGAGAGTTTTAATAGGCCACTGCCTCCCTGTGGATATGACCTACTCTTTTGAGTGTTTAATTTTAAATGTTTTGATTAGCTATTTTCCACCACTTTGATACTACTTCGATGCATCATTTTATGTGCAAAACAACAACGAAAGCAAAAATCGTCTTTTCAACGACCACTCACACATTGACAAACACGCGAGGGGCACACAAGCACATGACTTATCCACATCCATCGACCTGGAGTTGGTGACCAGTCTCCTAGATAAGGTCTCCATCATCGAGAAGAAAGTGTACGAATTGACTCGACATCTGTAGAGCAACCTCTTGCAACAAAACACGTATGCACATCCACCCTCAAGTAGGGAGACTATGTAGAACATTCACTATCATGCATATCAGGGGATGGATGCGTATCCAACCCCCTTTGATCCTGGTTTCGGAGGAAACTCCGAACAATCCTACTCTAGTTGGGGGAACTCTAAACCCTCGAACTCTGATTACTTTGGAGTTCCTTAGACTTGTAAGGATCTCCACACCATCTAGAATGATCCATTCTCCAACACATATAACCTTGGATGGTGCAATCATCAGAATTTCACATGGTCGGGAAATAATCAGAACTTGAGACCTTAATTTCAACCCTAACCACAAGCTTCGAGACCATATTAGCTCGCTCAGCCTAGGCCCAGCCTGAATTTCCAATCTGAAACTACCAAGGAAGAATAGATTAGCTTAATTCTGCAGGTCCTAGCTAACATCCAAAAGACTAATGTAGCTATTCTGAAAGAACACAAAGAAGAGATCACAGTGGTGCAAAATCAGCTCTCACAGATGGCTGGGACTCACCAGCCTGGTGCACTCCCTTCCCAACCTCTGCCTAATTCGAATAATGTGCCAAACCAAAGGCATGTTATGAACCCAAATCAGGGCCAAGCTCACTATGTCTATCAGACCCCATCTGCACCATCACTCGACGGGATGGAGGCTTCCACATCATATGCGAGATATCAGCAACAACCACCACTCTTGCCAACTCCAAACCTAAACTAGGCTGGCCTAAATCCTGTTACTATACGTAGTGGCAAAATGACTCAAGATCGACCTTATCCTAGCCACTCCAGCCCTGGTAGCTCAAAGCCTACCCCTAGGATGGTCATCCAAGATACACCTATCCTAGATCCAAAGCTTGAACAAATCGTAGAGGAAGGAGCCAACAAAGGTTCCATTTCTCGAGGCCTTGACTAAAGGAAATCGGAAACCTAAACCAGTGACACTTGAGGAAGACTTGGTCAAGCTCTTTGAACAAGTCCAAATAAGCATCCCCTTGATGGATGCGATCCACCACGTCTTGTCTTACACAAGATTTCTGAAAGACTTACGTACACCAAAATGTAAGCCACGAAATAAAGATGGGAGTCTAATTGTGTTGTCTGAGCAAACCAGCTCTATCATTTTAAGCAAATTCTCATAGAAAGTGAATGATCTAGTACCTTCTAATCTCATGTAAGATAGGTGACCTAGAGTTTAATCGAGCTTTATTAGATTTAGGAGCCTCCAAAAATCTAATCTTCACATCCCTACTAGATCATTTTGAGGAAATCAAGATCAAACCGGCTGAGGTGACCCTACAGTTGGCTGATAGATCAATAAAGTTGCCAAGAGGAGTTCTCGAGGTTGTTCTAGTTAGGATACAAGATTTGTACTTCTCGATGGACTTCATTGTATTAGACAAGGATACTCCTGAAAATCTGAGAGACACACCGATCATCTTAGGGAGGCCATTCTTACCCACAGCTAGAGCTAATATCAATTGTGAAGAGGGCCACATCGAGTTAAAAATCAAGAACAAAACATTGAGAATCAATATCTTTAAGGCCCAGAAAGGAATAAACTATGGGGTGATCAAAGAAGTTTGCGACATTTAGTTCCTTGGTTGAGGAGTCAATTACAGAGGAAAACCTAATTTTCATAGAACCTCAACCACAAGAAGATCTTCATCCACAGAATTAGAAGCCACAAGCTGATCTAGATATATTTGTAGCTTCCACCTTGTCTTCTAAGGTCAATCCCGAACCCTTACCCGCTGCTAATAACCTGGTGCTTGAATTAAAGCCCCTCCCAAATCATCTGAAATATGTCTTTTTGGGTTTGAATCAAACATTTCATGTGATTATCAACTCCTGACTCATTCTTGATCAGGAAACAAAGCTAATTTCTATCCTCCAGTAGCATCAAAGAGCCATTGAATGGATTCTAGATGACCTGACTAGAATAAGTCCCTCATATTGTACCCATTGTATCTATACCGAAGAGGGCTCAAGACCGTCTTGAGAAATGCAGAGAAGATTAAACCTGAATCTATAGGAGGTCATGAAAAAGGAGATTATCAAGTGGCTTGATGTGGGAATCATCTACTTGATCTCCGACAATCGCTGGGTGAGCCCCATCCAAGTTGTGCCTAAAAGGTTAGGGCTCACCGTGATTACAACCAAATTTGGAGAAACTATCTCGTCTTGAATTACAAATTCATGGAGAGTCTGCATAGACTATTAGAAACTTAATGCCTCTACGAAGGACCATTTCCCACTCCTGTTCATTGATTAAAATCTCGAGAAACTGGCGGGAAATTAGTTCTTCTGTTTCCTAGATGGGTACTCCGGATACAACCAAGCGGCAATCCATCTTGAAGATGAGGAAAAGACCACCTTTACCTGCCCCTACAATACGTACGTGTTTTGTAGGATGCCATTCGAGCTTTGCAATGCACCTGCCACCTTTTAGGGCGCATGCTAGCCATATTCTTTGATATGATCGATAAATACCTTGAAGTCTTCATGGATGACTTCTCAATTTTCGATGATTCTTTCAATGATTGCCTCTTGCAATTGGTCAAGATCCTCCGAAGATGCATTAAAGTGAACCTGGTTCTCTCCTGGGAAAAGAGCCACTTTATGGTTCATAAGGGCATTATGCTTGGACATCTCTCTGAGTGAGGTATCCAAGTGGACCGAGCTAAGGTGAATTAGATTCCCAAATTACCTATGCCTTCCTTAGTCAAAGACATCATATTGTTTTTGGGGCACGTCGGATTCTATCGAAGATTCATATCATATTTTTCCAAAATCGCGTATCCTGCAACGAATCTTCTCTCAAAGGACACACCTTTTACGATGACAGGTGAGTGCATTCACACATTCAAAATCCTATGTGACCGAGTTACCCAAGCTCCAATCCTACAATCCCTTGAATGTTCTCAACCCTTTGAGATCACGTGTGATGCATCTGACTATGCAGTAGGAGTGGTGCTGGGATAGAAAATTGATGAGAAACCGATGCTAATATATTATGCCAGCAAGACACTAGATGAGGCTCAGCATAATTACACAATTATGGAGAAAGAGTTGTTGCTGCAGTATTTGGTATGGAGAAATCCAAATCATACCTCCTGGGATCCCATGTCATCATCTCCTCAGATCACACTGCGGTGAGGCACTTGCTTACGAAGAAGGACGTGAAACCTAGATTAATCCAATGGATCTTGCTGTTGCAAAAATTTGATCTTGAAATTCGTGATAAGGCAGGAAAGCATAATGTGGTAGCTGACCATTTGTCTTGCCTCCCTTCTTCGATCATTGATTGATTCGAACCTATCACCTAGCATTTTTCGAATGAACATCTCTTGGCCATTAATGGACTTCCTTGGTTCGCTGATATTGTGAATTATTTGTTTACAGGGAATGTCCCACCTGATTGGGTGACCTCTAGGTGGGACAAGTTGATTTCCGATGCCAAGTACTATGTCTGGGAAGATCCTTATCTATTTCACATTGGTAATGACCAAGTAATCTGAAGATGCATTCCCAACGACGAGGACAATGATGTCATCTCTTTCTGACATGATCAAGCCTACGGTGGTCATTACTCTGGATGTAAAACCACAGCGAAGATCCTCCAATATGGGTTCTTTTAGCCCACTATGTTCAAAGACGCACAATCCTACTGTAGGGAATATGGCCATTGTCAAACCCTTAGCAACATGGGCCCACACGATATGATGCCCTTGAATCTGATTATCATGTGTGAGATCTTTGCAATATGAGGAATTGATTTTATGCAACCCTTTCCCAGATCTAACAGCTTTGAGTACATCTTACTTGTTGTGACCACGTCTCGAAATGGATCGAAGCCGTGCCCACAAGAATTAACGATCATAATGTTGTTCTCTGGTTCATTCAGGAGAACATCCTTTCCATATTTGTTTCTTAAGGCCATCATCAACGATGGTGGGTCACATTTCGCAAATGTGCACTTCTACCTCATGATGAAAAGTACGGGGTGTCGCATTATATCTCGACTCCTTACCACCCCCAAACCAATGGATTGGCTGAGCTATCCAATCAGGAGATCAAGAAAATCCTTCAAGTCACTGTTGGAGAGGATAATCGTCGCAAAAAGAGTTGAGTTTTGAAAACCCATTGTCATAGCGTAATTTGCGAGAAAAATTCATCAACAGATAATTTTAACTGAAACTCAAAAGGAATCTCAGGTTGAACACATGGAGGCAGACGTTTGATCCAAAATCGCATTTGATTTGTTGTCACGAAGCAGATTAGCTGGTTGAATTGAATCTACAGTAGCTATCTACTTAAAGAATAATGAATAGAAGAGAGAGAAAAGAATGATATAAAAAGAGAAAAATAGTGATAGAATAAACATGAATTTCATAACCATCGAGTGATGTTCATTACAACTAATCACTACACTAGAAAATAGGAAATCTACATTAGAAAGCGATGAAAGAGAATGTGGAGAGCGGTTATCCTCCTCGATGGCTGCTTGGAGGATGAGCCGCATTGATGGAGTACCCGGAAGAACGTGATGAGATGAGGGATGAGGGAGAATGAAGACGGATGATGGAGGACGGGGTAGGGCAACATCGTGGTGGGATTTGCTTCCCAAACGACGGTGAGAAGATAACTATAGGTACTCCATGAATAAGGATGAGAAGGTTGAAAATTTCTAATTTAAACTCTAATGGAGCATCCCAAGTTTGGGACAAGCTCTTAAAGCTTTGGAGGGGGTGAGAAAAGAGAGGAAGGGATGAGAAATTCGAGTGGTAGGGGTCTCCTTTTATAGTTGTAGGGATTGAGGACAAAAATGGCATTTCAAGCTTAAAACATTGAATGATGGGGTCTTTAGTGATGGATATAAACGTCACAAAAGACCCTATGTTGCTGAAGAACGTGCGCACGCCCCTGCGTCTTCTCCTTCCTCTGTGGTCAACGCTCATGCATGATTGGGCATTCGCAGCTGTCAGATCTCTTAAAACGCTCCATTGCTTCTTCAACTGTTGAGAGCAATGCAGCCACATCTCCACCATTTGATGAGTAATCAACGGCCTAGAATGCACGATCGCTCGCCTTCACAAATCATGCCTCTTGCATGTCTAATCTCATGTAAGATCGGGTGTCATCAGGTGCGTTTGGCCAATTGGATCATCTGTTCCGTTTGCTCTCGATTTCACGCTTACGTGCGAGGAGGAGGGCGCAGCACAGCAACTCGAACATTCGCCTCTTCCATGAACAGTGCCTCAACCACTGTGCTACGTGCCTCCTTAAGGTGAATTCACAAATTTCTCCACACGCTATCTCGGCTGTTGGATTTCAATCCAACGGTCGAGATCTTGCTTTGGCTTCGTTCTTTAGAGATGAGGGGTGTGGCTAGGACACATCTCAGTCGTTGGATCTTGATCCAATGGTTGAGATTGATCGGTTTGTTGAGAAGAGAGAGAGCAACAGGCATTCATGGCCGATGTTGGTAGCTAAGATGGTGCCACGTGGTGCCATCTTGGCCGTCCATCTTCTATTTTTTCTAGATGGTGCCACGAATGTCGGATTAGATCAATTTTTGTGTCATTGGGCTGCAATTGTCGATCTGAACCCATCTGTGCAATCAATTTTGTCGTCTGATGAATTGATTTGCACCACCTGGCCCCTTGACCTCTGATCTTTCTCGGACTGCATCTGATACTACTGAAATCTGATCAGGGCGATCTTGGAGTCGTTGAACTTCGATCGTCGCCTTGATTAGATCCGTACAGTTGGATCTTCATTCTGAGGCCCCAATATGATATTTCCTTATTACCTAATCATAAAAAGAGAAAATTAACCTAAAATTTATATAACCTGACCTAAATGCAAGATGATGCATGTTATGCAATATTTATAATGTATGATGCAACTATATGCCTAAGAACATGCAAAAATAGATAATTTATGTGATATGAACATATTTACATCACACCTCCATGCCTATCTTTTACTAGTCCCTAGCAAAATGACATGTTGTTTATAAGAGAATTAGAATCTGATTTCTTAGGCAAAAGTTATTTTTCAATACTTAGGGATTTCAACTAAAACTTGAATTATAGAGAGAAAATAGCACTCGGGTGTTTGCCAAAATGCAGACCGCCTCAAGCCCTCACCTTATTCAAAGAAGAATTCTTTCTTTTTCTTCTTTTCTAATTTTTTTGGATTTTTTAGTTTAGGGTTTCGGAGTGGCTTTCTATAGCCACTCAACCCACCCAAGACTCGAAGAGAACTCTAAGTTCTAAGCATCTTTTCGTGTAAAGTGTTAGACTTAGTGATCGGGAATCAGAACGGACTTTGGGTTTCTACGTCCCTTGGTGACCTTAAAAAAAAATTCTACCTAAAGGTGTATCTATCTAATCGATAGCTTTCTCCCTACTTTTATTTTTATGGGGTCAACACAAGAGCGAACCCAGTGTATATCTCCTTGGTTTATTCTACTTCTCCACTTCTTCCTAAGTGTTTAGGAATTATACGTGCATTTCTTAAGCTGGGATCTGGACAATCGACAAATGGGTTGTTACCCACGATAACTTGCCAGCCATGCTCGTGCGGTGAAGTGTGGATTATTTATTTTTTTTATTTTCTTTTCTCATTTTCTATTTTTTTTTCTTTTCTTTTTGGATATTTTCTTTTTTTTCTTTCTTTAAGTAGGTGGCTTCCCTAATTTAAGATTTACCTAAAGGTAATAAGAAGAGAATGGTCGTGTGACTGGGCTCTAGACAACCGACCAATGGACAGTTACCCACGATAACTTGTTAGCCATACCATTCGTGAAGGTTCATGAGCTACCCAATTTCTGTTAAAATTGCCAAAAAGCCAATCAGTGCAAATAATGTATAGATGCTTTGACCTAAAGTCACCTCAAATCAGAGGGCAGGTTGATAAGTTGTATGCTTATCACCCTAACTTATTTAACTAATTTAAAATGAATTTTCAAATGGCGAGAACTTGAGAAACAAGTCCACATTTTAGTGGACACCAGGGCTAATTAAGCCCAAAGACCTAAAGGGTCTAAGTGTTTAGGCCATTCAGTATTATTCTCTAGGATTGAAAATTTTCTAAAGCACAAGTTCTCTTTCCTAATTCAAATTTTCTTTTTTAAATAAAAAGAATCTACAGAGCTAACGAAATGATTCAGAGATGAATATCCACCCCCCATGCCTATCTAATGCAATGTCCTCATTATATTAAAAAGACATGACAAAGAGCAGAGTAGAAAAGAAAACACCTGAATTTCATGATTTACCCTGTTAGCTCCGAGATAAAAATAGACTGTATACGTGCTGAATTTAGTGCGTTCATCTAGGAACACTATCCAAATGAAGAAGAAATAAAGAATTCACAGGTGTAGGTCAGAATCAAAATAAGAAAATCTAGTTTTGAACCTACCAGGAGAAGATGTCCGCAAACGTGAACCAGATTGTGGTGCAGACCCATGCCTCATGATCAAGTATATCTAAGATTTTGGATAAAAATTATGCAAAACCTAAGTTCAGCATGCAAGTAGGGTTGGGCCTGCGTTTTGTGAGGATGCAACCCAAGTCCAGAAAGTCGGATAATAGAGAAATCAAGCTCAAAAGGATAATCAATGAATTTGTGCTTGGGTTGCACATCCTCAGAAACAATGTCATATGGGTCCTGGTAGAAGGTTGGGGGTTTCAGACAAATCAGAACCCTTAGACTCGATCTTCTGCTCCCTCAATAATTGGCTTCCTATATCATCATTTCCTAATTCCCATCGTCCACAATTAGTATTTCAAATTCCGAGACCTCCTGCATATTAAACACCTCATCTGAAATTTCCAAGTTCGAGATTTATGGCTAAATCAAAATTGACTTAGGTCTAGTGGTCTCAAAAATCAAATTGTCATTATGCTCAATAGGGTGTGATTAAAGAATGGGATTATGAATTGAATATTTCATGAAGTCAGGATCTGAATCCATCATGCTATCCCCAAGAGGATCAAATTCTTCAATTATAGGGCCATTAGAAGATTGATCGAATTCCTCAGGCCCAGTTGTCTCACTGAAATCATTTCCTTCAAACTCGGTGGAGACTTCACATAATGATTCTTCGCCGTCAGAATCAAATAATTCTAGATCCGCATTTATATATGTCTCGAATTCATTAATCATTTTTTGGTCCATGGAGACATATGTTTCCTCATACCCTGGCTTAAGGATCTCGAGTGAAGTAATCAACTCATCGTCAATTGGTTGCTCTAGAATAACTTAGTCATCCCTTGTTTCGTAAAACATGTCCCCCCTACAGGTGCCTGAGCAGATTTTGACATTGGCTCTCCTGACAGGGGTTCATCTTGGGAATCATCCTAAGATTGGACTAGAGCAATCACAAATCTCATCCTTAATTTTGATAACTTCCCAAGTAAAAACTCACCCGGGTCCTTATCCTTAACATCCTGGAGCCAATCCAACAAATACTTGTTAAGATCGTCAATCATTTCAATTAGAGGCTCCAATTTTTTAGTGTAAGGTTTTGGCTGAGCTTCTAAAGATTGTATGGTATTCCTAAAGTTAACCAAAACTTTATCTTGGATCTACTTAACTTGAACCAAATGGTTTCATTCAGGGTTGGGCGGGTTTGGGTTCAGTGAAGGAGAGTCGATAAATTGAGGTTCGAGATGCCTTCCCTAATAATAGGTCATTTCTAGTTGTTCATAAAGAGGAGATGACCTATATTCAGTGTAATCTGGGGAAGGGTAAGGATCATCATATCCTTCATGATTGTAGATCATATTAGGTTGTCCAAATGAGGGCGGTGATCTATAATCGATGTAGCTCAGAGAAGGATAAGAATCATGATCTTGGTGTCCAGGGTTAGACCCTGAACACGGAGGTCCAGAACTATATCTCTAATCAAGATTATCCCAACTAGAAGATGGATGAGAATAAGTCTGGTTGGAATAATAATCATTTTGGGAATAAGTAGTAGTAGGAGGGTAGGAGTGGAAGTGCGAATAGGATGTGGAAGGATCCATAACAGAATGGGATGAAGAAATGTGCCCTGCAATACAAACAATCAAACATGTCCTTAAGTGGGCTACCCTAAAGACCTACAGACTCTCAGAATACGTCTTAAGATGAAGAAATGATTTGATCTACTTCTTTCCGGTCAATCCAACCAGTTAAAGGGAGGGGCTGGGGAGAAGGTTTTTCCCTTGGCTTTCAACTTAGGTTCCTTTGATACCCCCCAACCACAATTGTTTGATTCTACTCCCTTAGCTAGGCATCAGATTTAACAATAGAACTAGACTGATCGAAAATAATCTCAATCTGGGCTCCGAAGGGCGAGTCCAATCTTTAAGGCCAACATCTATTATGTTTTAATTAGGGTTAGGTTTGAATGTGCTTTGAAATGTGATGGGCTCTTTTATTTGGGTTGTGCCCTTAATGATTGATTGATATGTGTGTGCGTGCACAACCAATGATTTTCAAGGAAGATTATTTTTGGATGCGATGAATTTTAGTGTTTAAATCTTGCTTAGTAGCTTTTAGGATTCAACTTTAGGTATATTCAATCAAGTTCAGTTGGCGCACCAGGTTTGAAAGCATAGGTGAAGATGTTTTCCTTTGAAATCAAACTAAAAATATGGAGTGCCTAGTTTAGTCCTAATAGTTGAACCTATTTGGTAGCTACTTGATGAGTTATTTTTAGTTGAAGTGGTGTGGCCCAAACAACTTAAACAATTGGCCTAATGCACCACTTAATTAGGTACACAAGTGATTAGCTAATCTGATTTCTGCTGAATTATGTGTTGGTGAGTATACCAGTCCCAAAGATCAGGTTACCGATTGAGTATGAAGAATCAGAAGAGGTTGTGTGCCCCTGGGAGATTTTTTTTTTCATTTTTCTTCTATATGTGGAGGATGAGGCAGGTGGAGGTGTCAAACAAATAATCAAAACTAACCTTAGAGTTTATGCAGGCTCCTAGGTTAATTAAGGTTTGTATTATTACGTGGTGGAATGAAATCTAGTGGGTGGGGAGGTAGGATTACTTATAGACCCTTCAACAACACTTTGCTCCAATCTACTGCTTTTGCCTGCTTCGTGAAAGTATTTGTAATAATAAAAAGAAAGGAGAGAAGTGAGGTAAATGATAAGTCAGGAAACATGAAAAATCAAAGAACGTCACATCCCCAGCAACAATGCCAAAATGTTGGAGCAAATAATCGTCACAAAAAGAGTTGAGTTTTTAAAACCCGTCGTTGTAGCGTAATTTGCTCGAAAAATCCGTCAACAGATAATTTTACCTGAAACTCAAAAGGAATCGTGGGTCGAACACAGGGAGGTGGACGTTTAATAAAAAATCACGTTTGATTTGTTGTCATTAAGCAGATTAGCTAGTTGAATTGAATCAATGCTAGCTATCTACTTAAAGAATAATGAATAGAAGAGAGAGAAAAGAATGATACAAAAAGAGAAAAACAGAGGTAGAATAAACATGAATTTCATAACCACTGAGTGATGTTCATTACAACTAATCACTACACTATAAAGTAGGAAATCTACACTAGAAAGTGATAAAAGAGAAAGTGGAGAGGTTATCCTCCTCAATGGTTGCACGGAGGATGAGTCGTATTGATGGAGCACCTGGAAGAACATGATGAGAAGTACGATGAGGGAGAACAAAGATGGACAACAAAGGATGGGGCAGGGTGACATCGTGGCGGGATCCGCTTCCCAAACAGTGGTAAGAAGGCAACCGTGGGTGCTCCACGAACAGGGATGAGGTGGAAAAATTCTAATTTAAACTCTAATGGTGCATCTTGGGTTTGGGACAAGCTCTTAAAGCTTCGGAGGGGGTGAGAGAAGAGAGGAAGGGATGATAAATTCGAGTGGTAGGGGTCTCCTTTTATAGTTGTAGGGATTGAGGGCAAAATTGACATTTCAAGCTTAAAACAATAAATGAGGAGGTCTTTAGTGACAGAGATAAACGTCACTAAAGACCCCACACCACTGAAGAACATGTGCACGCCCCTGCCTCCTCTCCTTCCTCTACGCTTAACGCTCATGCATGATTGGGTGTTCTCTTGATCGGACAGCTTAAAATGCTCCATTGCTTCTTCAGCCATTGAGAGGCAATGCGACCACACCTCCACCGTTCGATAAGGAATCAATGGCCCAAAACTCACGATCACACGCCTTCAAAAATCGCGCCACCGCGCATCTGATCATGCGTGAGATCGGGCGTCATCAGGTGCGCCTGGCCAATTAGATCATCTGTGTTGTTGGCACTTGATCGAATGACTCGATTTCATGCTCTCACGCAAAGAGGAGGGTGCAGCGCAGCGACTCGAACGCATGCCTCTTGCGTGAATAGTGCCTCGATCGCTGTGCTACATGACTCCTTGAGGTGAATTCATGAATTCCTCCACGCTCTTTCTTGGCCATTTAATTTCAATCCAACGGTCGAGATCTTGCGTTGGCTTAATTCTTTAGAGATGAGGGGTGCGACTGGGACACATCTTAGCCGTTGGATATGGATCCAACGGCTGAGATAGACTGGTTCGTTGAGGAAAGAGAGGGCAGCGAACATTCATGGTCGGTGTGGGTGGCTGAGATGGCGCCATGTGGCGCCATCTTGGCTGTCCATCTTCTGTGTCTTATAGATGGTGCCACGGATGTCGGATTGGACTGATTTTTGCATTGTTGGGCTACAATCATCGATTCAAATCCATCTGTGTGATCGGATTTGTTGTCTGAAGAACAAATTTACACCACCTGGCCCCTTGACCTCTGATCTTTCTTAGACTGCATCTGATACTACGGAAATCCAATCGGGGCGATCTTGGATCCGTTGAACTCCGATCGTCGCCCTGATTAGATCCGTATAGTTGGATCTTCAATCCGAGGCCCTGATATGATATTGCCCTATTACATGACCATAAAAAGATAAAATTAACCTAAAATTTATACAACTTAACCTAAATGCAAGATGATACATGTTATGCAATATTTATAATGTATCATGCAAATATATGCCTAAGAACATGCAAAAATTGACAGTTTATTTGATGTAAACATGTTTACATTAGTCACTGTTCGGCTTGACAGGAAAGATTGGTCCACCCAACTTCTGGAAGCCTTATGGGACTATAGGACCGCCCACAAGACCTAGCTAAGGATGATCCATTCAGGCTCGTGTACGGGAAGGCATGTCACCTCCCTGTAGAGATGGAGCATAAAGCCTATTGGGGAGTACGGAACTATAATCTAGGTCTCATGAAGGCTGGACTCCACTACCAGTTGCAAATGAGAGAGATCGAGGAGTTATGTAATGATGCATACGAGAACTCACATATCTACAAAGAGCAGATCAAAGCCTTCCATTATAGGCATATTTCGCTAAAATCATTCCATCCTGGTCAAAAAGTGCACCTCTTTGATACCAAGCTCAAGCTCTTCCCAAGAAAGCTAAGATCAAAATGGATAGGACCCTTTCTCTTCCAATGAATCTTCAAAAATGGAGCTGTCGAAATCAATGAACTCAGTCATGACTTAGAACTATTTGTTGTGAACAGTTAGAGACTAAAATTGTTCCATGAACTCACCGATTCAAATCTAGTGGTGTTATCTTTTGATCTCCATTTTCTCTGAGCCACATTACACCCAGGTGATGGTGTTAAACTTAGTGCTTAATGGGAGGCAACCCGTCATTTTGAAAAACCTGAGACCCTTCTAACCTATCTCTAAGCTGAAGTCACATTGCACTTTAGGGTTGGTCCATTAAAATAGCTAAGTCCACATTTAATACTTGTATCAGAGCTTGAAATCATCTGTAACAATCATCCTGACCCGTTCACAACCCACTAAACTTGTTCTAACGTACGATCTATGCTGAACTCGAACCCACTTAATTTATAATGAAGACATTGCAAATCTTAGGCATGGGGGGTATTAAAGTGCAAAATGTTGTGAAATTCTACTCATTGAGGGGTTTAATAAAAAAAATAGAGAAAAAGGGGGACAATTTTGAGAGCTGAATTGAAAGATTGAGGAGGAAGAAGAGAAAGGAGAAAAAGGAGCAAACAAAAGAAAAGATTGTGATAGTCCTTGTGATTGAGTATGGAACTTACCTAAGTTCTATGCTGGATTAAATGATGAATTAAGACCTGAATGGCTAAATCTTAGGAGATAAGTAATGGATACTGACCTTAGGCCTCTTAGTCCTATTCTAGGGCTTAAACACTCACGTATTTATTAAGATCCAGATTAATCATCAAGAGGTTGAGGAAGGTGTGAGGCTAATGTATTAAGTCTAAGCCTTAGGGATTATTCAGCCCTGTTGCTTACCCTTTGGTTTGCAGGACTTGGTAATCTAAGCACCTAAAAATCACACATCAGTCTAGTTTAGTGCACTTAAATGAAGAATAATGCCAAAAGTGTTCTATTTTGAAAATGTTTTCCCAAGATTTGGCGTAGGAGCAGCTTGAAGACACAAGTTGATTGAACGAGTTCCAGCACGGAGTGGTGGAATGAAAAATGCTCCCATCCAAGATGAGTAATAACATAACGTCTCCTTGATGCTTGTCTCCTAGGATATCTAAATATTCTACCAAGGGCATGCAAACACCCTATGCTGGTTCAGGTGCCATGGGTGGGATTATCCTGAAATGTCGATTGCCAGGGCCTGAATTTAGTTACAGAATGCCATGAGTGGCACTATCTCGAAGTATCGAAAGCTTGGGTTCTAGGGGTTTCCATGGGTGGTGCTATCCTGAAGCATCAAAAGCTAGGGACTCTTCGAGGAATCAAGGTGGGGACAAGGAATCCAATACAGACCGTATTTAGAGCTAATCCGTTGTTGGATTTGAGAGAATATAAAAAGAAAAGAGAGAAAACTCTCAAAATAAATATCCCTCTCTATCTCTCTTATCAAAAAATGCACTAGCAAATTGAACCTAGACTTGTTATGTATATGCACGGGTGCTTTAATCACTGGGGTCAGCAAACCTCTAGGTAGTTTTTGTGGGCCTCAAAAACCTTTGCGGCAAACCCAAGGCTAAGGTTGGTCAAGTTTGGATCTCAGTTGGTACTTGAGTACCTCTAGGCCTATTGTTGGTATTTTGATCTAATTTCTAGAGATGTGGCTCAATAAGGCATCCTGATAGTTAAAATCCAGCTTAGAGATCTGGTTTGGTCCAAAAGATTTTGCTAGGGACTAGCAAAAGCTAGGCATGGGGGTATGATGGTAACACCATCATGGGTCATAACTAACCAAAATATGTCAAATCCATTATTCCAACTAGGTCCATCTGTACCTTTATATCAAAATATGTTAGACGCATCAACTTCAAATCTTGATGTGACATAATAGCAGCAACCAGCAATCTTGTCCACTCCTTACCCTGTAGGACTACATTCAGTAACAACCTACAGCGGTAAAAGTACTAAGGACCCAAAACCCAAGACCTACACTAACCCTAGTCCTAGTACTTCCCAGCCTGGGGTGATTATCAAGGATAACCCAGAAATAACCAAAATCATCTTAAGAACCCAGAACCATACCATTTCCTGAGGCATTGACCAAGGGAAACAAGGGTAGGAAACAACAAATTGACAAGGACTTGGTTAAGCTCTTTAAACAAGTCCAAATTAGCATTCCCTTAAAGGATGCTATCCGTCAAGTACCGACTTACACTAGATTTCTGAAAATTTTATGTATACCCAAGTGTAAGCCGAGACATTCTAAAGGAAGCCCTATTTTGCTCTCGGAGCAGGTTAGCTCCATTATTTTGTGTAAGCTTCCTTATAAAATGAAAGACCCTAGCACCTCTCTGATCTCCTGCAAGATTAGAGACCTGGAATTTGACCAAGCTCTTTTAGATTTAGGTGCATCCATTAACCTCATTCCTACCTCTCTCCTACATTACTTTATGGATTCTGAACTTAAGCCCACAAAGATGATTTTGTAGTTAGCAGACTGATCTATTAAGTCACCCTATGGAGTTTTGGAGGATGTAGTTGTTAGAGTCCAGGATGTCTATTTCCTAGTGGATTTCATTGTGTTAGATATGGATACACCAAACAATCTTAAAGACACACCCACCATCTTAAGGAGATCGTTCCTAGCAATTGCTAGGGAAAATATTGACTGTGAGGAGTGATGAGAGGCTCATCATGGCTTCTAACTACACCTAATTAACTAGAAACCCTAGTTAATTAGACAAACATATGAATATATTGGGGTTAATTATATAGCAAGTTGCATATGAATAAATGACCTAAAAATAAGTTAAAAATGCTTAATTATAATTCAATTAATATCATTAATAATTTAATTAATAAATGGACTCAAAATATAATTAATTAGTTACCTAATTAATATCTAATTTAACTTAAGCATAATTTATACTTAAGTATGTAATAACTTGAGTAACTTAATCAATTAAATAAATTAATCTAGAAAGGTAAAAAATGTAAATTCAAGGTATATATATAATATTTATCTAATTTATAATCATATATAAAAAGTTGAAAAAGAATTAAATTAAAATAAGCCTTGAAAACCTCAGTTTATGTTTTAGTCCTTAGGTTTCATTGCACTTGAGTCCTTTTCATGCACATAGGTCCTTAAGTTTTCCTACGATTAGGTCCTTAAGTTTTCCTACGAATAGGTCCCTATGAGTGCAGAGTGTTTCTTTTTCCTCTTCATATTCCTCGCACTAAACGGCTCTCGTCAGCCGGTCACCGCACCTTCTAATCCACCTTCATCCCTCGGCAAAACATGGCCGCCTTGGCTGTTTCTCTTTCGCTCACCTCCCTTTCTTCATCCGACAGATCGGATTTACCTCTAATCCTATTTAGGTCTAGGAGTTAAGCTCACCGACGTCAGAGACGACGCTGGTGGTTTAGCTGAACCTAGACGTCCTTCCATCCAGGTACATCCCCCTTACCCTCCACCGTAACCTATAAATACCCTAGGACCCCTCCGATTAGAAGGGTCGACTCCCTTTCCCCCTTCCCCAATAGCAGTCAATGATAGGCTATTCTTCCAACACCTTCGGTGACCTCTCATCTCTCCATTGGAGTGCCTCCGCCAGAGACGCCCATCTCTCTCACCCTGTCTTCCTCTCCTGTGGCCGTGATAGGGCGTAGGAGAGTGCCATTCTTCGTCCTCTCCACTTCCTATCTCGCCGGAGCTCTTCCTAAAACCTTCTGATTTCAACCTCTGTTATGTGCCATCAACGAAGCTTCTCATCTCCTTTCATCTCGGTAATTAGTTCTAACTCATAGGAATAGTTTAGCAGTAGTTAGGAGTAGCTTTAGCTTAGATTTTAGTATGTTTAGCTTCACCTTCCTCAGCTCCGACAAGGCCATGTTTGGCCTCGCTGGGCCCTCTTTCACTAATCCAAGCACAATTCCACTTTCTTAACCTTTCCATGAATCATTTCCACTTCCTTCCCCTCATTGTTAACACCTAAAATGCCTAGTACACCCGATTGTCATCGGCGATCTCCACTGTCCGTGGCAAAGGTCACCAAGGTTAAATCACAAGCACTGGGGCCCTCCATCACCTAATCATACTTCAAGGGCCCCAATCCTCACTTCAATTTGGTAAATAATCACCTAAGCTAGAAATGCCTAATTTTCATGCCAACCTCTGAGTTGCTGTCCATGGAGAGCTTAGAGGGGTTAATCTATCTAGTAGATCACCTATCAACCATCACCAGACCCTAAACAGTATTTTCCCTCACTCAATTGAGTGAGAGGAACCACTATGAGTTCAGGTGAACTCATTTTTTTTGTTCTTTTTGAGATTCAAAGCTAATCCTTGATTTAATAAGCTATTTGAGTTAATTGTTTCTTTTCTAAGGCTCGTTGCAACCACAGGAACTTTTCCATGGTGATTTTGAGTTAAATCATGGACTTTTATACTCCAATCTATCAGAACTGGACTCGCCGAAGCTTTGCCAAGCTCTGGCGATTCAATTTTGTATGTCAGCCCTTGGAACTTCACGAGAAGCTCCAACATACTTCCTCTATCCCTCAAGATCAGGATTTACCTGTTAATTTTCTATTTTGATGTGCATAAGCTTTCCTTAACTGTCATCTTCTTCAACTCTGGCGGAGTTGGAGAGCATGATTTTGTTAGAGTTTTAGCGACTTGATAGGTCAAGAAGCATCTTCAGCACTTCAGGAGTTTGTTGCGACTGTTGTTCAGGCGTAAGAGACTTTAGTTTGTTCTGTCGAGCAATCAAAATTTCTCCTCAGGCAGCGATGCCTGAGAAGTCCTCTTTAGTCTTTAAAACTCAATTATGAGGTTATGCATGAGTTCCTAATGTTGAATTAGAGTGAAATAGGCTTTCAATTTGGTCTAGAACTCTTTAACTTGGAAAGTCAAATTTTGATCTGATTTGGTCAAACTTGTGTCGCAACTGAGGATTTAGTGATCAAATTATAGATTTAATGGGTTCAATTGACTCCTGAAAGTTTTTTAGATCAGTCATGATGATTTTATTATGTTTAATAGACTAATTTTAGAGTTTAATCTCTTTGAGCTATTTGGGTTTGAAATGAACCCAACATCGCTCAGTGAGGTTCCATTGAGATTTGATCTTCAATTCTACCTGAATTGATTGCTAACAACATTCTGATGTTGTATAGATTCCTTCTAGGGATTGTTATCTCCTTGCTGAACCTTTCAGAGTTCAGATTGGAGCTCTACAGCTCCTGAACGGAGATCTCAAGTTCTTCCTTGTTTCTGAAGCTCTTAGAAGCTCTCTTTCTTGATCCAATAGGCGCGGAACAGTTCCCTAAAGCTATTAAGACCTACAGCAGAGAGACCAAAGCCTTCCCTCAGGTCAAATGACCTGAGTTTCACTTCTGCAAGCCATTAATGGCCGTATGGAACCCTTGACTTCGCCCTTCAAATCAAAGGGCGAGACCAGATCTAGGCACCAAATTGGCGCTAAATCTTGATAAAGCATCCTTAGGGCTTTCGATCAAGTCTTTGCTAGATCGAAACCATCGAGTATATTGGCCAAAATCTTCTCTAAAAGATTGCCCTGGAATTGTTAAATATAGTCCCATCTCAAGAAACCTTGAGCGCGTGACATGGTATAAAATGATTTTCTACATATGCCTGTTCGGTCGTCAGTGCAGGGTGTAGCTTATGAACATTGGGTGTGTACGCCTGTGGGGGTGAGTGTGGGCCCGAGAGTAGGCGTGGGCTTGGGAGGCCGGTACTGTGCATTGCTGAAAGCATATGAAATCCACCTAATCAAAGCTCGGTCAGATCTCTAGTAGGGTCTAGTCCCACCCTTACGGGTACTATGTATCCCCAAAAGAGATCTGATTGCCCATTAATAAAATAATTTTTATAATTAAAGGTAAAATGGGTTAAGTGTTGCGTAAAAAAATGGCTAAGTGTGGAAGGTTATATGCATAGTATAGAGATTTAAAGAAGAAAAGATGAAGTAAAGAGAGCTTAAAAGCTTAAGTGTTGAGAAAGGGTTAAGGAGATTAACTAAAGAAGAACTTAAGAAAATATAAGGAAAGAAGAGAAGCTCGAGAAATAAAAGAGAGAAAGTGAGCAATAATAGAAGAGAAGAAAAGAAAAGGAACAAAAGAAGGGCTGAAGGCATTTAATGAAGGAATGAAAGAGAGAATCAGACGTCCTGGCATGTAATTAGTCTTCTAATTTTCATTTCTTTAAGACATCCAATTCTATTTTTAGATGTCTGATTTTTATTTCCATTGGAATATTTTGTTCTCTTTCATTATTTTGAGTTATAAATGTAATAAGGCATTTGTACTTATTTGTTTAGCATTTTCTTGCCCTAATCATTTGTAATTAGAGGTATTTGATGTGATAAGCATGTTTACTTAGTTCTAAATGATAAATTTCATGTGTAAATGTGTTTTCTCTTAATGGAATATTGCATGCTTTTATTGTCACATATCTTGTGCAATTATTCATATGTTTAAAGTATTGTTAATTATAATCTAATTAATTAATTGATTCTTAATTATTCTTAGAGATTTAATGGTGAATTAGAATTAAGTTATGCCTCACAGTGAACGACCTGGACTCAACCAGCTAAAAAAGAATTTTAAAAATCTAAAATGTTAGGTTAACTTGACCCTATACTACACAATTGACATAAAATCGAGTTAATCTGAGTTACTTTCTCATGCAATTAATTAAGCCTAAATAACTTAATTAACTGTGTTGAGAAATTTGACCAACAAGGAGGGGCAGATGGAAATTAAATTTGGGAATAAGATGATGAAGATCGATAATTTTATGGCCCATAAAGGAATGTACTGTTATTAAGGAGTTGAATGCAATCGATACACTTCTTGAGGACCCAATTCTAGATAAATTGGATTTCATTTCCCCTAAACTGCCTCAAGAAACCCAATCCCAATTACACCCTGAGGAACCAATGTCTAATCAGATTTCACCTATAGTTCTTCCCCAAGCCAACCCCAACCTTCTTGCTGTTGCTGAGAATCAAGTACTTGGATTGAAACTGCTTCCCAACAACCTCACGTACATCTTTGTGTGTTTTGATAACACATTTCCTGTGATTACCAATTCCTCACTTACCACTGATCAGGAAACATGTCTTATTTCTATCTTTCAAGAGCATCTCAAGGCCATAGGCTAGTCCTTGGATGATCTTATCGAGATAAGTCCTTATTGTGCTCATCGAATCTTTATAAAAGTGTCACAACCTATGCATGAAGGACAACGCTGACTTAACCCTAATCTTCAGGAGATCTTGAAGAAAGAAATTATCAAATGGCTTGATGCGAATATTATCTATCCATCTCTGATAGCCATTTAGTGAGCCCAATTCATGTGGTGCCTAAGAAGCCCGGACTCACCATTATGAAAACTGAGTTGGGAGAATCCATCTTCACACGTATTGCCAATTTGGGGAGATTCTGCATAGACTATAGGAAATTAAATACCTCTATGTAGGACCATTTTCCATTACCCCTTATTGATCAGATTCTCAAAAAGTTAGTGGGAAATAAATACTTCTACTTTCTAGATGGATATTCTGGCTATAATTAGGTGGCCATTCATCCTAAAGACAAGGAAAAGACCACATTCACCTGCCCCTAAGGAACATTTGCATTCCATAGGATGACATTTGAGCTTTGCAATACACTTGCCACCTTTTGGTGGTGCATGTTGGTAATATTCTCTGATATGGTGGGTGAATTTTCAGATGTCTTCATGGATGACTTTTCTGTCTTTGGAAAGATATTTGATGACTACTTGGGCCACCTAAGTAAGATCCTAAAACAATGCGTCAAAGTAAATCTTGTCCTATGCTAGGAGAAAAGCCATTTTATGGTCCAAGACGGCATCGTTCTCGGGCACCATATGTATGAACAAGGTATCCAGGTTGACCGTGCGAAAATCGATTTAATATCAAAGCTCCCCCGTCCTTCAACTGTCAAAGATATCAGATCTTTTCTGGGGGCACCTCAGATTCTATGAACATTTTATTTCTGATATTTCTAAGATTGCCAGGCCCCTAACTCATCTTTTGTCAAAGGATGTTCCCTTTGATTTTACTTACGAGTGTGTCAATGCCTTTAGAATTCTAAAGGATTGAGTCACCAAGGAACCAATTTCGCAACCCCCAAATTGGTCTTTACCCTTTGATATCATTTGTGATACTTTAAACTATGCTATAGGGTAGTCGTTGGTCAAAAAGTAGACGGGAAACCCATTATGATGTATTATGCAAGCAAGACACTGGACGAAGCCTAGTGTAATTATATGATCACTGAGAAGGAACTTCTAGCTATCATCCTTGCCTTGGAGAAATTATGCATTATCATATACTCAAATTATATAGCTATTCAACACTTACTCGCCAAAAGGGATTCGAAACCCTGCCTGATTCGATGGATGTTGCTTCTACAAGAATTTGATTTAGAAATTTGCGATAAGGATAGAAAATAGAATGCAATTGTAGATCATTTGTCTTGCCTTCCCTCTTTTGTGATTGACCCTTCGGCTCATATTACTGAATATTTTTAGGATGAGCACCTTATGAGCATTAATGCTGCACTTCCCTGGTATGCCGGTATTGTTAATTACTTAGCATCAAACTAGATTCCATCCAATTGGCCAAAATTCAAGAAGGATAAATTGATTGTAGATGCAAAGTATTATTTTTGGGAAGATCAGTATCTATTCTGCATCAGAGCTGATTAAATCATCCAGAGATGTATTCTCGATGCCGAGGTTAATGATATTATGCTGTGGCCATTTCTCTAGGTGCAAAACTACAACGAAAACCCTCCAGTGCGGTTTTTATTGGCCAGCACTCTTCAAAGATGCAAGCAATTATTGTAGGACATGTGCTCGTTGCCAGACATTGGGCAACATGAGCCATCGCGATATGATGCCCTTAAACTCGATTATTGCGTATGAAATTTTTGATATTTGGGGGATTGATTTCATGGGCCCATTCCCAAACTTGAATTACTTCAAGTATATCCTTCTTACTATGGATTACATGTCCAAATGGATAGAAGTCGTTTCGACCAGAACTAATGACCACAAGGTGGTTATCAAATTTATTCATGATAACATCTCTCGGTTTAGTGTCCCGAAAGCTATCATCTCTGATGGGGGACCCATTTTGTGAATGTGCATTTTCAATTTGTACTTAGAAAATATGGGGTATCTCACTACATATCCACCCCATATCATCCCCAACCAAATGGATTGGCAGAGCTCTCCAACTGGGAAATTAAGAAGATTCTTCTGGTCACTGTCCGACCTGATAGGAAAGATTGGTCAACCCAGCTTCCAGAAGCTTTCTGGGCTTATAGGACAACCCAAAAAACCCAGTTAGGAATATCTCCATTTAGACTGGTTTACAGGAAGGCATGTCACATTCTTGTAGAAATGGAGCATAAGGCCTACTAGCCAATATGAAAATGTAATTTGGATCTTAGCTAGGCTGCCATCCACAGGAAATTACAACTTAGTGAAATAGATGAGTTGCACAATGATGCATATGAGAATGCACTCATCTACAAGTAACTAATGAAAGACATCCATGACAAGCACATCTTACGAAAATCATTTAGCCCTGGTCAAAAAGTACTCCTGTTTGATGCCTGTCTCAAACTCTGTCCAAGCAAACTCCATCAAAATGGACAAGACCTTTTGTTGTGAGGAGGATCTTTGGAAATGGAGCTGTGGAAATTTCCCCTCCTGATAATGACTTTACACCTTTAGTTGTAAATGCTCAACGTCTCAAATCTTTTCTAGAACTTAATAATTTGAGTCTGATAAGTGAATCGATTGACCACTACACCTGAGCCAATTTGCGCCCAACTAATGGTAACACCATCATTCATCATAACTAACTTAATTTAGTTGGAATGAAGAGATAAATGCTCATAAATGATCGCTAAAGGACCATAATTCCACTCTAATTTAATTTTCGAAGATAAGAAAACAAGGTCAATTCTATTATTTTAACAGCACATCACAAATGCAGATTAACCATGGGGTTACTTAGGAGATTAATTGAAGGTTAATTGAGTATAAGAGGCCAAGAAGTGGGCTTACACTGACAGAATTAGGGATTCACGCATTTCGAGAACCAAAATAAGACTAAAAACCCTAATTATTAGCCCTACTTAAATTGGAAAGGATATGTTCAGGATAAAATCAATGTAAACCTCCTAAAATTCATAGAAAAACATTATAAGACATTTCGAAACCTTTAGTTTGACCATCTGAACCTATTTTGACCTAGAATAGATATTCAGATAGGAATCTGTCTAATTTAGGCTTCTATGCAATTTTCCCAATCAAACGTGGTCAAAAATCAAATCCAAGTTAACCATTAGATTCCTTGGGTCCAAATTAGGTTAAGACTAAAATTTGGGTTCAATTAGAGTCTATCTTGACCTACTTTGCATTTTAGCCCTTAGAAACTCTACGTCTCACATTTAGACCCTTAAGTTTCAAGTTTATTTCATTTACTCGCCTATCTTTCATGTTATCTTCACATTTAGGTCCCTACCACCATTGTCGTGTGAACACCCATTAGGACAAGCTTCAAGAGAAAATATCTCAATCCCTCCAAATTTGGAGGGATTGGTATTCTGACCATGAGGAATCATTTGAGTAAGCCCACGAATCCTATGATTGATCCTAGAACCCTAGCGAGCTTGCAAAAATTAGGGAACCCAAGTCTCCTAATTTGCAACCCATTTGCTCGAGTTTCTCCAAACTGAGCTCGTAATTGAACTCTATAAAAGCTCTATGAACTTCCTACATCAATTTAAGCCCGGATCCACCTTCGGGCTTTAACCTCTCCTTGTTCTTGTCGAACAATGCATCCTTCACTCAGCTTCTCTAACTTCGCCACACCACCACATGCATGCAAACCAATAATCATCACCACCACCACACTTGGCATTCTCCGACGATCGTCTTAAGCTATTTAATTTGGGCTTTTAGCCCATTTTCGTGATCACAGGTACTCGTTGGACCTCCTCCTATCACTGTCGATTTGTCGCCATTGTCCACCTCTTTCCGACCACCAATGGACCAGCTATCACATTAGGAAGCTAGGGAACTACTTTAGGAACCTTTTCCGAGCTTCAATTGGATGAGATTGATGCCTTCAACAGCTACAATTGAAGACTCTAATCCACAACTTCACGCAAAGAAGATAGGCACTTCTTAGTGCCACATTGTATAGGAGAAGACTCAAGAAGCTGCATAAAGGGAAATTGGTGCATAAACTGTTCGCCTGTCAAATGAGGTGAGGTCCCCTCATCTCATGTGCCTGTCACACCTCACCTGTGACCACTGCCCGTGGGTCTGGTCCCTGGTATGCTTACCCGAACATCCGATTACTCAGTTACTGTTCACCTGGGTCTGGAATTAAGAAGAGAGAAAGAAGGAATCTGAGGAGGGAGGGGGGAGGATTTTTCCATAGGGTTAGTGCAAGCGTGCCTCTATACTTAGTGGATTTCTTCTGAGGCTTTGTGCTGTGTTTCAAACACTTAAGGCATCTAACCTCAGGGTCCAACGTCTGATTTGGATACTTTTGAAATATTGGCTCTAAAGTGGACATGTTGTGCTGACATGGTTAAGTGGTTGGAAACACTATTGGAACATTTGATTTGGTTTCAAACAATGAGATATTGAGTATCCTTGGGATATATGCCTAGCTGAGGATTTAATTGGTGATTCAAATCACCATTTTTAGGTTTTAATTATTCTATTTGTCCCATTGATTTCTGAGATACAATTGGCTACTTATTGAATATATTTTTGAGAATTATTCATTGCATATTTTTCTAGTAATTATTGTGTTCATTGTTTATTATTGCGACTAGTTGATGTAAACACATTTACACAACTTAAAATGTCTATTTATGCATGTTCTTAAGCATAGGATTGCATTTTATGATATAAATATTGCATAACATGCATCATCTTGCATTTAGAGTAGTTCGAATAAAATGGAGGTTAATTGTCTCCTTTTATGTGCTTGGACAGGGCAAACATTTTATCGGGGCCTCAAATCAAAGATCCAACCGTATGGATGTGATAAGGGCGACGATTGGAGTTCAACGACTCCAAGATCGCCCTAATCAGGCATCCGTAGCATCAGATAGTGACCGGGGAACCCTAGAAGATCAAGGGCCAGGATGGTCTAAATCCACACTTCAGATGACAAATCTGACTGCACGGATGAATTCGGATCGATGATCGCAGCACAACGACACAAAAATCGAGTCAATCCGACATCTGTGGCACCATCTACAACTTCCAGAAGATGGATGGCCAAGATGGCGCCACATGGCGCCATCTCGGCCGCCCAAACGGCCACATGCAACCTCTAAAGACCCCGCACCCGCTCGCTCTCCACCATTGGATCCTGATCCAATGGCTGTGGTCAGCCGCGCCTAAATGTGTTCGCTTGACCATCCACGCCTCGTAGCGCAGCAGTCAAGTGCGCTTACGTGAGCGGCGGGTTCGGGTTCGAGCAGCAATGAGGGGCTAGAAGGCGCGGGCGATTGGGCGCAGGCAAGTGTTGGATCATGATCGGATGACCGCGTGCGCCCGATAGCGTTCACGCGCGATTGAACGCCGGGCATGGACGCGTGATCTCACGCGGGCGGGTCCACAGCGCAGCGGGTGAAGGCGCAACTTATTGAGGATTGCTGAACATGCGCATGCGTTTCGCGTGCGAGCAGCTGAGCAGCCGTGTGTGGGCACGGAAGCTACACCCACATTGGGGGCTTTAGTGACGGATTTATCCGTCACTAAAGACCCCTCATTTATTATTTTAAAGTTGTAATGTCCATTTTGCCCCCATTCCTTGCAACTATAAAAGGAGACCCCCTCCATATGAAATTCTCATCCCTTCCTTCTCTTCTCTACCCCTCCAAAGCTCAAGAGAAGCTTGTCCCACACCCGGGATGCTTCTCGCGAGATAAAGTCCAAATTTTCCTCCCCCTTCGGAAGTGGATCCTGCGACGACGACGGCGTGCTGCTCCGTTCCCGTTCTCTGCTTCGTCCTGCTTTGTTCTCCTTTGTCCAGGCGTCGTCCCGTCCGACTCATCCTCCAAGCAATCGTCGAGGAGGATTTCTCTCTCCCTATTCTTTTTACTGCTTTCTAGTATAGATTTACTACTTTCTAGTGTAGTTTTGCTCGTCCTCCAAGCAATCGTCGAGGAGGGCATTTCTCCCTCCATTCTTTTAATGCTTTCTAGAGTAAATTTTTCGCTTTCTGGAGTAATTGTTTTATGCTTTGTAGTTGTAAGAGTGAAATGAACAATCTCCTTAATGATAAATTCCTTGTTTATTCTACATCTCATTTTGATTTCTCTGTGTAATATTCTCTTTCTCTCTTACTCTCTCTCTCTCTCTTCTATTTATTGTAAATAATTAGATAGTTTTAAATTGAATTATTCCGTGACAAATAAAAAGAAACACGTAGTTTTTAAATCAAACGTCTGCCTCCCTATGTTCGACCCGGAATTTTAATTTCGGTATAAATTTTATTTGTTGAACAAGAATTCTTCGCTTTCAAGCTACAACGACAGGTTTTCCAAAATCGAACATGTTAGCGTATCGATTCGTATATGTTCAACACTAGTAATTGAATTCCATATTTGCTCCTTGCGAATGACCTTGGAACTCACAATTTTTCGAGCATGATTAACAATATTTCGTATGCAAAAAGATTTGAGTTTGAAACTTGAAGTTGCAGTTGCGTAAAAATCCGTCAATCAGATAAAATTTATAATTGAAACTCTGGTGAGTCCTGGGTCTAATACAGCAAGGCAAATGTTTGACTAAAAATTGCGTTTAAAATTATTTTTCACAAAGTAGAGTAGCTGGTTGAAATTATTCTACACTAGCTATTCTACTTAAAGAATACAAAATAGAAAGAAAGAGAAAGAATATTACAAAGAGAGAAAGAATAATACAAAGAAAAGAGAGAGAAAGAGAACCAATATTTGATAATCATTTATTCATTACAACTAATTTCTATAACTAGAAAGCTAGAAATCTACACTAGAAAGCGATAAAAAAAGAAGGAGGTGAGAAGTTATCCTCCTCGACGGCTACTTGGAGGATGAGCTACATTGACGGAGCGCCCGGACGACGGGGATGAGATGCTGGACGAAGAAGAACGAAGCTGGAGGACAGAGGACAGAGCGAGGCGACGTCTGATAAACACCAGTTTATCATTATTCTTATGCCCCAAAACTAGCCTAGCTCTTAGGGTTTTAACTCCACAAATGGGTTTTTGTGCTGCATTTAGGCATTTACCAAAAATAGGCATGCATTGCATTTTTGGTGTACTTTTAATGCATTTATCTGAGTGTCAGGATTAGGCAGAATGTTAGATCCCACACATCTGGGCACTCAGGAAGGCAGAAGATGAAGAAGAAGCTCCTATCAGCTGGATCTAAGCTAGATCCAGCTCATCCCAGCTGGATCCTAACTCTTTCTAGCTGGATCAACTCACCCTTAGCTCCATTCAGCTCATCTCAAATGAATGGTAGCTCTAGCTAGTTCACCTTAGCTCCATTCAGCTCACCTCAGCTGGATGGCAGATCTAACAAGCTAAAGGCAGTTGATCTCAGCTCCATTCCAGCTCTTCCAGCTCAGAAGAGTTCACTAGAAGTTCAACCTGACTAGACTAGCTACTACTATCAACTAGCTAGATCTGGTCGGCTAAAGATGACCTTAACCAGCTCAGGCCAGCTGAAGTCCAGCTCCTAGGGACTCCACTTAGCTTAACTTAGTTGAGCTAAGCTACCTTAGCTACTCCAGCTAGCTAGGTCCTCCCCAAGAATATCAGACCCAGCTCACCTCAACTCACATCAGGAAAAGCCAGCTCATCTTAGCACTGCTTAGAAGCTAGCAAAGAATTAGCAAGCTAAGCTAGCTAAGGTAGCTCCTTGCAGCTCTCTTCAGCAACCACCAGTTGCAGTGCAGCTCAAGATAACTACCTCCAGCTCTTCTCCATCAAAACCCTATCTCCAAATCACTCCAACCCTACTCCCTACTTGCTAAGCTAGCTTAGCTTAGCTAGGCACCTCCTTAGCAACCCAACCTAAACCTAAAACCCACCTACCTAAACTCCACTTAACAACCGTAAACCCAAGTCCACCTAGGCTAACTAGTCCTACTCCACTTTGGCGCCAACTTCACACACCCTTTCAACCCACCACCACCACCAAGGGACACCATATTTTGGCGCCAAAACTCCCTCCATAACCACCACCAAAATGGCACCAACCCAACTCCTTATCCCAACCCTTCATCCACCATCAACCATGATCTCCACCATCCATGCTTTGGCACCAGCCAAGCATTCTAGAAACCCCCTCCTTTGGCACCAACTTGATGTGTCTCTTCACCACCAAAACCTACCAACACCACCTACAACTTCCCCCCTTCACACCCTTAAGTTGGTGCCAACAAGCAAAAACCCTAGGATTCCCATAACCACCCATAACTACCCACTAAACCTAATCCTATCCCAACACCTAAGCCCACGCCAACCACCCCTCACCTACCCTATATATACCCCACCTATCTACCACCTAAAAGTCATCTCTTCCATTAGTTAGGTCCACCATTCTTCCAACCCATCTCCACGCCAATGAAGAAGGAGAGAAGAAGATCAAGGGGGCAACCTACCTGCCCCCTTGGTGCGTTCTTCCTCTCATTCTTCTCCGTTAGCCATGCCAAGGAGGAGATCATCTTCACCTAAAGGAGATGGCCAGGCAAAGGAGGAGCCAACAAGGTGGTTGATGCCCACCATGGAGGAGAGTTTGAAGGAAGGCCAATTGAAGAAGGAAGAGAAGGACAACTCTTTTCAAGTGTTGGGCAACCACACTTGGAGCAAGAGCCACCCGGATCTTCTACCAGAATCACCCCTTCTTCTTTATCTTATTTTCTATCTTTTGTGTTAGCTAGTAGTTTATTACTCTTGTAGAAGCATTCCCCTACCTGTATGTTACTCTTCTAGCAATACAAAATTCATTTTGCCTTCCAATTTTCATGTTGTAGTTAGTGTGTTTTCTATGTTGTTCTTGTAGTTGTAGTGCACACACTCTCCTCTTCTAATAACCCTAGGCGCACTTGCCTAGGGTGATCTTAGAAGAGACAACTTCATTCTTGTCACTTAGGTGTAGGTTTTAGCGTAGTTCATCCACACCTTTCAAATACTCTATTGTTTTGAAAACCATAAAGACAACAAAATCAAAATCACAAAAAGAAAGTGCGAATTTGAGAGGCGAGAGAGAGAGAGAACCACTCATGTGATTAAAAAATTTACCTCCTTGGATGACCCTAAATACTCCACTATCTAGGTTTTATAAATTTAAGAGTTGATTACAGATTTACACGTTACAACGACATTATCGCATAATTAATAAACCATGTATTTCCCTGATCACTTTTTGGCATCATAATTGGGGAGGCAAGGCTTAGTCACATATTTTATCTCTCTCTTTCTTTATTAAGACTTCACGAATTTTGTTTTGTGTTTTGTTCAGGTGAGAATCATGAGCGGGAATGAGATTCGATTCACTTGGAGCGAAAACTTCAAGCGATCTTGTCTTCCCACGTACTTTAGGGTAGTATCCCAAGCTATCTCTTTTTACAAAAACCAAAATATCTAAAAAAAATATTTAATTTATCAAGAAAATCAAAACAAGAAAAATTGTGTGGTGGAAACCTAAAATTCATTTTATTGCTTGTTTGCCTCAATTTTCCACCACCTTTGCCTTATTGGTGTCTGATTTTTGAAAATCCAGACTTCTATCTTGATTTTTGAAAATCAAGTTTGAGCACTTAAGAGCTTATTAAAATCATCAAATTTCATCCAAGAAATCCCCTTTGAGTCAAGAACCTTGATTCCAACTTTCAAGTAATTCTACTAAATAGAAAAAATTAAAAAATTCACAGATTGAATAGGGGTCAGAACTTGTTTTCTTACTATTTTCTTATTGTCTGTGAATTTTATAAATTGTTATACTCATCATATTTGGGAAAATTTTATATTTCTAGAAATCTTAAAAAATTTTCTACTTTATATAAAATTCTCAAAAATGTTTAAGGCCATTTTAGGTTTCTGCGGAATCGATTCGCTAAATCTATCAATTCTGACTCTTGACACTGGTAAGAAGAAATATTCCAAAAAAAATATTAAATAATTTTATAAAATCTCAAAAAAATTATTTTTGGATTCCTTGTTTGATTTTTTATTAGGTGGTGGTGTTGTTTGTCTTGTTTGGACTGCCACCTCAAAAGATTTTTAAAAAGAGATTCACTTAGGAGTTGCATGCATAGGATTTCTCAACTTTAGGGTTTCAGTTTCTCTCTTAGTCACATCAACTCTAAAAGAATTGAACTCCACCAACTACAATTTGGTTATTATTATTTATGGAACTTCAAAACCTTGTTTGAAATTTTAACAAGAGAGAATCCTAAAAGACACAAATTCTTGATTAAAACCCTAAAACACTTGAACAACAAATCCTTGTTTGCAAACCCCCTTTTGACTTGGCTTAGGCATCACTTCCCGCCCAATTCGCACACACATAAAAAAGAAATAATCGGACATTACCCCAACTAACTCCCATCACATTCCTTGCACACTTTAGCCTCTAGACCTAATTAAAATCAGTAGCAATTTAACTCCTAAGGTTTCATCAAACTTAGGCTTGCTACCTAGGTCATAAGTTATCTTTAGTTGGTATCAATTCTTTCATCTATATATGGTGCCAGGCTAAGGGGCCATGTCAAATGACTAGGCACGGGTTTACACAAGCCCCCAGTGATTTTTTTGGGACATACTTGAGCCCAACCCTCCCCTTATTCAGCCTAACCAAATTTGTTGAGGGAACAAATATCCACTATTCATTTCTTATTTCCTAAGTAGATCAAGTCTTAGGTGAATTTTTAGGGAGTCACATTTAAGTTAGGTCTAGAATTTGGTATTGCTTGGTTGCACACTTCTCTCATCTCTCCCTCCTCTCCTGACCGTTTCTTCCAGTTTGCACGGGCGACAGTCCAAAACTCCACACTTGGAGGGACCACTAGATTTTTGCCTCCCCCACAAAAGACTTTTTCCTACATTCTTCCTCTTCTTTAAAAGTGGAGAATCAAAATAGGTCCTCTAACCTACATGCTAACTTTTCATTTCCCCATCTATCCACCTAAGAACTACTTAATCAGGCCCCCCCCACCCAATTTCTACTCCATAATGGCTCAGCTACATGTTAATCAACAGTAGTTGAATAGGGATGTACCAAACCTAGCCAACCAAGGGAGACCTGCCACACCTACCTAAGCTCCACGAATTCCACATCTCACCCCATCTAACACCCCAAAGAGAGAAATTTTGCATAACCTAAATACTGCCCGTGTTGAGTATAATCATTATTCTAAGGCTTTCTATGGTTCAACGAGGAATTATACTTATCCAAATCATCACCCCACCCAAAATGTCTCCACCTTCCATGAGCAATTTAAAATTTCCTCTAATTGGAGGAATTATCCAACTCACTCCTAGACCAATCTGGTTCTTCACCAACAACAAAACCCTTTTGAAGGGTATGGTTCAAATCAAACTTATCAACCTGGGCCATCTTAAGAAGACATCAATGGCCAGATAACGAAAAACCTACAAGAGATGCAAAGAAAAACAACAAAAATAATTTGTGTTATTAACAATCTCAATGATCAAGTTAGGGTTATTCTGACTCAAAGACCTACAGGACATTCACCATCCCAGCCCGCACCAAATTTTGTGAATCAAAGGAAACAACACCAGGGTGGACACCAACATCAGAACCACACTAATCAACCTCCTATTAACTCGATACCTCAGCACCAACTTGGTTTCCATCAACAACAAGACCCCCCACCTCCTCCTAGTGATAACCAAACTGCATATGTAGATACATTAAGGAGTGGGAAAACCACCACTAATTTAGGGCCTTCAAATCAAATTGATGAAACCCACTTTCCACATATCAAATTGACTCTTTTAACCCCACTCAGGAAGAAGAAAATGAAATGCCAAAAACACTAGATCAAATCCTATTTTCACTCTCAAACACTACAATCAGATCAAAAAGCAGAGCCCTCTCACCAAGATCTTTTGGACTGATTTAGGCAAGTCGAGAATATCCCCCTCCTAGATGCCACCCCTTCCTTTACTAAATTTTTGAAAATAAGATGTACTCCAAAGTGGCAGGCTCAAAATCTAGGAAGGGTCATCCTTTCAAAGATAGCAAGCTCAGTTGTTCAGAGCAAGCTGCCTCTCACAATAAAGGACTCGGGTGCATCACTCATCTCGATTGTCATAAATAACATCACCTTTTTTCTCTCCCCTCTTGACTTAGGTACCTCTATTAATCTCACCCCCCCGATCTTATTTGAGGAATTTCGATTCGATGATTTAAAACGTATTAAGGTTCAAGTTCAATTGGAAGACCGATTTACCATTCAACAATGGGGAATTGTTGAAGATAGTATTATCAAGGTCAAGAATTATCTATTTCCGGTGAATTTTCTGGTCCTTGACATAAAGGTACTTGAGGCTGTCATTAATTTCATCCTTGGAAGACCCTTTCTGATTACCACAACAACTAATATCAATTCCCATTCTGGGAAAATGAATATAAGTTGCGGTAACCAGACTTTCTCATTAGACTTATTTCAAGCTTCCAAGAGGTCCATTAATCATGAAATTTTTGAGAACACTAATAATACAATGGAAGCAGTATTTGAGAAGTCTATGTTGATCAAATCCTACTTAGCTTTGACCACCATGGATCTAGATTTTATTGATTCCTATTCTAAGGATGATTATGTGGTCCAAGACTTTTCATATCAACTAGGGTTTGAGTTTTACTCTTTCAATCTTCTTGATTTTTCACCAAAGATATCTGCGCTAACTTCACCCACATTTTCTCTTATTGACTCCTTTCCCCCTCCCTTTCCATTGGACCTACCACCCGACCCACCCAAGTTTGGCATTTTCCATGAACTCAAACCATGGCCAGACCCAGGTCATTCTTCCATCTTTCTATTTCATTTTGATCCCTATTTCTTTACCAATCATATTTTTAGGGATCTTGAGGAAAACACATTTCTTGAGGACATTCAAGTGTCCAATTATTTACATGATTATCCATTTTCCGTGCATCACTTCATGCCCGACTAAATAGGCATAAAAGATAGCACTGGAAGGGAGGTAACCCATCATTTTTCCTACTTTCCTTTTCTCTTTCTTTTTTCAGGTTTTGCCCATCCTAAACCCGATTGCTTTCCACCAGGGTGATCTCTTTTTCCTCCTAATGTATGCCGACATTGTATATCATAAGCATGGGGGGTGTTTTTAAATTTTGACGATCGATTTAGAATTTTCAAAACCTAAAAAAATGCATTTTCTTTCTTTTGCATGCATCTCATTACAAAAAAATCGTAAAACTTTTTTAGCACAATTTTGAAGAGCGGAACTAAGGTTGAAAATTTCATTTTAAGGTACAAGGGATTTAATCTTTAACAAACTAGGGATTAAGATTAAGATCTAATTTGTAGAATCTCTAGGTCTAACCTCTAGACTAGATCAAGTATCCTTCTCTAAATTCCACCTGAACTTGTGATAGTTCAGGTGACTTGATCTTCCTTTTTAACATGGAAATTATCTGGCTTAGCTTCCGATTCGAAAACTTGCAATTTTGACAAAATTCTTGTGTCAAAATTCACACACAAGCCAACACCTTAAAAAACATGTAGAAATTAGAAGAAAATCCCTATTTCTCCTTAGTAAAATTCGAAGCAGATCATTGGTTTGAGTTCCCACCATCGAGGAGGAAAATGCCTCCTTTGAGGATGCGATGACAACATGTTACCGCCTCAGCGCTACTCTATATCCATATTCCATATCTTTAGATGAAGCATTAAGGCACAATTTTGCAACTCAAGTGTTTTGGACGGTGCTCTACCCGTAGTGTCAAAGGAAGAGTTTGAGTTCGCTAGGAGCACTCCTTTACACCGCATTGTGTTTTGGGGTTGTGAGCTCCTGGGTGGTGTCTTAAATGGTACTATCTCGAAGTGCCGACGCTAGAGCCCCCTTGAGGATTGGTGATGAAAATGATGATCCTAACACATCTGTTGTAGAATTAAGCTAAGAATAAGCATGGGGGAGTTTCAAAAAAAAAAGTTTTAAGCCAAAAAGATGACCTCATAAAAGTTGGCATTCACAAGCATAGACACAAGGTTTTAAAAGTGGACGCAAGTTGCGAATCGGATTCAAGAGCCAGAGAAATCCTAACTACAAAAATTTTGGGTCATCTGAATTAACAATGAGTTGATTTGTGAATTTTTAAAAGATACACTAATCCTGATTCTTCTAACTCTTGGATCCAAAGACAAATCCTGAGGTTTTATCTTTAACAAATCTCATGCCTTTCAAGTTTTTCAATCAACCTAGGTCCCATAGTATTTCTCTCCTCAAAAGTAAAAAAATTAGTCTTTCCCAGAAAATCTATTTTGTGAAAATAGTTTTGCTAAGAGACTAGCAAAAGATAAGCATGGGCGTGTGATAAACGCCAGTTTATCATCATTCTTATGCCCTAAAACTAACCTAGCTCCTAGGGTTTTAACTCCGCAAATAGGTTTTTGGGCTGCATTTAGGCATTTCCTAGGATGGGCATGCATTGCATTTTTAGTGTATTTTTAATGCATTTATCTAAGTGTCAAGATTAGGAAGAATGTCAGATCCCACACATCTTGGCACTCAGGAAGGCAGAAGATGAAAAAGAAGCTCCTATCAACTGGATCTCAGCTAGATCTAGCTCATCCCAACTGAATCCCAACACCTTCTAGCTAGATCAACTCACCCTTAACTCCATTCAGCTCATCTTAGCTGAATGGTAGCTCTAGCTAGTTCACCTTAGCTCCATTCAGCTCACCTCAACTGGATGGTAGCTCAAACTAGCTAAAGATAGTTGATCCCAGCTCCATTCTAGCTCTTCCAGCTCAGAAGAGTTCACTGGAAGTTTAACCTGACTAGGACTAGCTACTACTATCAACAAGCTAAACTTGGTTAGCTGCAGATGACCTTAACCAGCTCAGGTCAGCTGAAGTGCAGCTCCCGAGGACTCCACTTAGCTTAGCTTAGTTGAGCTAAGCTACCTTAGCTACTCAAGCTAGCTAGGTCCTCCCTGAGAATATCAAACCCAGCTCAGCTCAGCTCAAATCAATAGAAGCTAGCTCATCTTAGCTTGGCTTAGAAGCTAGCAAAGAACTAGCAAGCTAAGCCAGCTAAGGTAGCTCCTTGCAGCTCTCTTCAGCAACCACCAGCTCCAGTGTGGCTCAAGATAACTATCTCCAGCTCTTCTCCCTCAAAACCCTATCTCCAAATGCCTTTAACCCTACTCCCTACTAGCTAAGCTAGCTTCGCTTAGCTAGGCACCTCCTTGGCAACCCAACCTAACCTTAAAACCCACATACCTAAACTCCACCTAACAACCCTAAACCTAAGTCCACCTAAGCTAACTAGTGATAGGATCTAATAGATAGATTGCTATGCGCACAAATACTCAAAAGTGAAATATCAGTAGAACACAGAAATTTGCACAAACAATCAAACCACAAAGGACATAGAATGAAAGTGGTTCCCCTCACTTGGGTACTTCACTACCTAAGCTTCCCAGCTTAGGGTTTTTAACCCGATTCCCTAAACCCTGAGAAAATCAATTTACTAACCGAGGTAATTCACGGGTTACCTCAACCAAATTACAACGGGTTTGCTACAACCCAACAAGCAACAAGCTCAAATACAAATGAAAGAACAGGTGTAAGACAAAAAGAATCTTACAACTAAAACCTAAGTCTCTCAACAAATGTAAATATAATGTTACCGATTTGAGAGCCTAGTGAAGACGTGAATACGTGAAAGAAAATCATGTTGACGCATTTGCAAAAGCATGGAAAGATTGAGAGCAGCAAACTCTATTCTTCTCTTGCATATGTGGTGAATATATGAAATATAGAGCTCTAGAATTTTCTCTTATCTTTCTTGTATCTCTGTGTTAAACAAAAAGTCCAAGACTCATTTTATAGAGTTTAGGACCTCAAGTAGTCATCAAATAGACATTGGGATTTAATTCACAACGTTCACATTTACAAAATTAATATCTAGCCATTCTGTTTTGGGCCAACAGCTAGCTAGTACCAGTACTAAAGTACCTATATCGGTACTAGCAGCTCATTGCCACCAGTACATGAGTCCTGGTATCGGTACTCATCATGGGTACCGGTACTTGTGACTCCCAGGTTTGGAATTCCTTGGGCATAGTAACCTACCTATACCAGTACTCATCATGGATATCGGAACTTGTAAGGTTCAGGCCAGAATTAAGGCTTCAACCTATGGTCAACATGTACCGGTACTCATGGTTGGTACCTGTACTTGTTGTTCACAGTTTGAGACAAATTCTCAAACCTGTGCATTGCAAATACCAGTACTAATAAATAGTATCGGTACTTTCTTACAAGTACCTATTTTAAATGTTTTAATCAAGATTACATTCTTTGAAAATGATAACAATATTAGTCCTATTTTTATCTCTAATTATTTTTACGATCTAAGTTAATGATTCTTTGTTAAGAGGCATATACAATCTATAAATATAAAATCTAAATAAAAAGACAAAAGGACGAAGATAATCTTCTCCTCCTCGACTCTTCCTTGTCATCTTGCCTCCTCTATGACATGATCTTTTTCTTCTCACCATCATGACTTCATCATTTCCTGTTGGCTTGCTCCTTGACCTAAATTTGAAAAAAACACTTAATGACAAACATTAATCCATAATAATTTTGTTAATAACAAAACAAGATGTGGAACAAGGTTCCAACAACTAGTCCTACTCCACTTTGGCACCAACTTCACACACCCTTTCAACCCATCATCACCACCAAGAGACACCATATTTTGGCGCCAAAACTCCCTCCATAATCACCACCCAAATGGTGCCAACCCAACTCCTTATCCCAACCCTTCATCCACCATTAACCATGATCTCCACCATCCATGTTTTGGTACCAGCCAAGCATTCTAGAAAGCCCCTCCTTTGGCACCAACTTGATGTGTCTCTTCACCACCAAAACCTACCAACACCACCTACAACTTCCCCCCTTCACACCCTTAAGTTGGTGCCAACAAGCAAAAACCCTAGGATTCCCATAACCACCCATAACTACCCACTAAACCTAATCCTAGCCCTACACCTAAGCCCACGCCAACCACCCCTCACCTACTCTATATATACCCCACCTATCTACCACCTAAAAGTCATCTCTTCCATTAGTTAGGTCCACCATTCTTCCAACCCATCTCCACGCCAATGAAGAAGGAGAGAAGAAGATCAAGGGGGAAACCTACCTGCCCCCTTGGTGCCTTCTTCCTCTCATTCTTCTCCATTGGCCATGCCAAGGAGGAGATCATCTTCACCTAGAGGAGATGGCCAGGAAAAGGAGGAGCCAACAAGGTGGTTGACGCCCACCTTGGAGGAGAGTTTGAAGGAAGGCCAATTGAAGAAGGAAGAGAAGGACAACTCTTTTCAAGTGTTGGGCAACCACACTTGGAGCAAGATCCACCCGGATCTTCTACCAGAATCACCCCTTCTTCTTTATCTTATTTTCTATCTTTTGTGTTAGCTAGTAGTTTATTACTCTTGTAGAAGCATTCCCCTACCTGTATGTTACTCTTCTAGCAATACAAAATTCATTTTGCCTTCCAATTTTCATGTTGTAGTTAGTGTGTTTTCTATGTTGTTCTTGTAGTTGTAGTGCACACACTCTCCTCTTCTAATAACCCTAGGCGCACTTGCCTAGGGTGATCTTAGAAGAGACAACTTCATTCTTGTCACTTAGGTGTAGGTTTTAGCGTAGTTCATCCACACCTTTCAAATACTCTATTGTTTTGAAAACCATAAAGACAACAAAATCAAAATCACAAAAAGAAAGTGCGAATTTGAGAGGCGAGAGAGAGAGAGAACCACTCATGTGATTAAAAAATTGGTCTCCTTGGATGACCCTAAATACTCCACTATCTAGGTTTTATAAATTTACCAGCTGACTGTTGATTTACGCATTACAATGACATTTTCGCATAATTAACAAATCGAGTATTTCCCCGATCAACGTCGTGGCGGGATCCACTTCCTGAATGGTGGTGAGAGGAAACCGCGGCCACTCCACAAATAGGGATGAGAAGATGAAAAAATTATTTTTAAGACTCTAGTGGAGAATCCTGGGTATGGGACTAGCTCTTTAGAGCTTTGGAGAGGATGAGAAGGGAAGGGAAGGGATGATGACACTGAGAGGTATGACGTCCCTTTTATAGTTGAGGAAGGACATAAAAGTCATTTTAAAGGCCTTAAGATTTAATTATACGACCTTTAGTGATGCATGTAAACGTGACTAAAGATTGTCGTTGCTAAAGTCTTCGTGCAAGGAGGACCATTCATCGCGCATCTAACGCCACTCGTCGCATCATGTGACTCATGGCCTTCAGCCATTCACGCACAACCAAGCTTCGTGCTACTATTAGCTGTTCGACCATTTGATCGGATGGCTTATATCACACCTCACCTCACATTATTAAGAGGGCACGCATCAAATCACATGTCCATTAGGGTTTCATCACATGCGTGTGCGACCTCGCACATCCATGCCAACACGTCATAATAGTCGTAGCCTCTTGATGAAGATCGTAAGGCTGAATTTTGACTACGCATGCCTGCTGCTGGATTCATCCCCTCACAGCGATTCGAACTCGCGCTCGTGGGTTGAGAGCAACACTTATGACCACTATGATGTCTTCGCAAATGGTCGCGGAGATGATTTTGTGTGCTTGCATCTCAACCATTGGATGAAGATGCAACGGTCGAGATCTCTTGATGTTTTTCCTTCAGATATGGGGTACGTTGTCGAGGAGCGACGTGACACACTCTCGACTGTTGGATCTCAATCCAACAGTGAAGATTAGATCTCAATTTGCTTCTTTGAAAAGTGTGTAGTGCTGATGAGATGTATCTCAGTCGTTAAATGAGAATCCAACGACAGATATTTAACGTAAAGGTCTTCAGATGGTGAGGCACGGTTGGGCTGAGATGCTTTGGATGGCTGGAATGGTGCCACATGGCGCCATCTTGGCCATTCATCTTCCAATGCTTGCAGATGATGCCACGGATGTCAGATTGGGTCGATTTTCACACTATTGGGCTACGATCGTCGATCTGAACCCATCCGTGCCACGGATGTTGAATGTCAGATTTGTCATCTAAGGTACGGATTTGCACCACCTTGCCAGTTGACCTCTGATCATACTCAGACTGCATATGATGCTAGGAAGTTTGATTGGGACAATCTTGTAGGTGTTGGACTCCGATCGTCATCCTGATCAGATCTGTACAGTTGGATCTTCAACTCAAGGCCCTGAAATGATATCACCGTATCCTTGACCACAAGAAGGGAAATTAACCTATATTTTGTACAAACTAATCTAAATGCAGAATGATGCATGCTATGCAATATTTATAATACTGAATGCAAATATACGCCTAAGAACACACATAAATAGACAATTTATGTGACATAGATGTGTCTACATCACACCCCCATGCCTATCTTTTGCTAGTCCTTAGCAAAACTACATGCTATTAATAAAAGATTTAAGATCAAATTACTCGGGAAATAGTTAGTTTTCAATACTGAGAAATTTCTACTAAAACTTGAACTATAGAGACACAACAGTGCCCGGGTGTCTGCCAAAATGCAGACCACCCAAGCCCTCGCCTTATTCAAAAGCAAAAACATCTTTTTCTTTTTCTTCTTTTCTAATTTTTTTTGGATTTTTGAGTTTAAAGTTTCGGGGCAGCTTTCTGCAGCTACCGAACCCACCGAAGACTCGAAAAGAACTCTACGTGATAAGCATATTTTTATGTAAATGTGATAGACTCACTGATTGACAATTAGAACGGACTTCGGGTTTCTATGTCCCTGGATGACCTTGAAAAAAATTTCTGCCTAAAGGTGCATTTATCCAACCGGTAGCTTTCTTCCTACTTTTTATTTTTATGGGGTCAACACAAAGGTGAACCCAGTGTATATCTCCCCAGATTATTCTACTTCTCCACTTCTTCCTAAGTGTTTGGAATTATACGTGCATTTCATGTGCTGGGTTCTAGATAGTTGGTCAATGGGCTGTTATCCACTACAACATCCAAGCCATACTCATGCAGTGAAGTGTGGCTGATTTTATTTTTCTTCTTTTCTATTTCCTTTTTTTCTTTTCTGTTTGGGTATTTCTCTTTTTTTTCTTTTTTTTTCTAAGTAGGTGGCTTCCCTGATCTAAGATTTACCTAAAGGCAGCAGAAAGAAAATAATCATGTGGCTAGACTCTGGACAACTGACCAATGGGTTGTTACCCACGATAACTTGTCAGCTAAACCGCCTTAGAAGGTTCATTAGCTACCCAATTTTCGTTAAAATCATCGAAAAGTGAGTCAGTGCAAAGAGCGTGTAGATGCTTAGACTATAAGTTCCCTCAAATCAGAGGGCAGGTTGATAGGTCGTGTACTTATCACCCCAATTTATTTAACTAATTAGAAATGAATTCAAAATGGTGAGGACAAGAGAAATAGGTCTACATTTGAATGGACACCCAACCTGATTAAGCTCGAAGCCATGAAGAATCTAACTGTTCAGGTCCTATTATATCATTCCTTAAAGTTGAAAAATTCTAATGTCCAAGTTCTCTTTTCCTAATTCATTTTTTTTTTCAAAAATAAAGAAAAAATAAAAAATCTACGGAGCTAACAAGATGATTCAGAGATGAATATCCACCCCCCATGCCTATCTAATGCAATGTCCTCATTATATTAAATGACATGACAAAGAGTATAGTAGAGAAGAAAACACCTGTATTTCATGATTACCTAGTCAACTCTGAGATAAAAATAGACTGCAAACTGCTAAATTTATTGCCTTCAGCTAGGCACACTATACAAACAAAGAGGAAATCAAGAATTCACAGGTGCAAGTCAGGATCAGAATAAAAAGATTAACCTCAAGACCTACCAGTAGAGAATGTCCACAGATGTGGGCTAGATTGTGATGTAGACCCATGCCCCATGGTCGAGTGTATCTAAGGTTCTGGATGAAAATTACCCAAAACCTGAGATCAGTTTGTAAGCGGGGTCAGGCCTGCAATTTGTGAGGATGCAACCCAAGTCCAAAAAGTCAGACAATAGGAAAATCTATATCAAAAAGATAATAATTTAATTTGTGCTTGGGTTGGACATCCTCAGAATCAAAAATGTCATAAGGGTCTTGGTAAAAAGTTGGTGGTTTCAGGTCTATAGGAACCCTTAGACTCAAATTTCTGCTTCCCCCGGAATTTGCTTCCCATATCTTCATTTCCAGATTCCTATCCTCCACAATCAAGATTTTCGGGACCTTGAAAGTATTATCATCCCTATATAAAATATCCAAGTCCAAACTTTATGGCTGAATTAGAATTACTTAGGTCTGGTGATCTCAAAAATAGAATCATCATTATGCTTAAAGGGGTGTGATTGAAGAATGGGGCTATGAATTGAATTCTTCATGAAATCAGGATCTGAATCCACCATGCTAGCCCCAACAGGATCAATTTCCTCAATCATAAGGCCATCAAATGATTCATCGAATTCCTCAAGCTCAGTCATCTCACTAAAATCATTTCCCTCAAATTCAAGTGAGACTTCACATAATGATTCTTCACCTTCAAAATCAAAGAATTCTGGATCCGCATTTATATATGTCTCAAAGTCATCTATCATTACCTGGTCCATGGAGACATACTTTTCCTCGTACTCTAGTTCAGGGATCCTGGGTGAAGAAATCAATTCATCCTCAACTAGTTGCTTTAGAACAATATGGTCATCCCTGGTCTCGTAAAACATGTCCCTCCAACAGGCGCTTGGGCAAGTTCTGACATTAGCTCTCTTGAAAGGGGTTCATCCTAGGAATCATCTCAAGATTTAACTAAAGCAACCACAAATTTCATCCTCAATTTTGACAACTTCCCAAGTAAAAACTCACCTGGGTCCTTATCCTTAACATTATGGAGCCAATCCAATAAATACTTGTTAAGATCGTCAATCATTTGAATCAGAGGCTCCAATTCTTTAGTGTAGGGTGTTGGTTGAGCTTCTAAAGATTGAATGGTGTTCCTTAAGTTAGTCAACACCCTATCTTGGACCTAGTTCATTTGAACCAAATGGTTTGATTCAGGATTGGGTGGGTTTGGGTTCAATCCAGGGGAGTCAAGGAATTGATGTTCTTGGTGCCCTCCTTGATAATAGGTCACTTTGAGTTTTCAAAGAGAGGTGGTAACCTATATGCAGTGTAATCTGGGGGAGGGTAAGAGTTGCAATCAGGATATCCTTCTTGATTGTAGATCGTATTAGGTTATCCATAAGCGGTTGGTGATATATAATCGGTGTAGCTTAGAGAAGGATAAAAATCAAAATCATGGTGTCCAGGGTTAGACCCTGAACACAAAGGTCCAGAATTGTATCCCCAATCCGAGTTATCCCAAGCAGTAGATGGTTGATTACAGCACAGGTCTGGATAATAATCATCATATTGGGAATAAGAAATGTCAGGAGGGTAGGAGTGGAAATGTGCGTAGGATGTAGAAGGATCCATTACAAAATAGGAGGAAATGAAAGGTACCCTATAATACTAACAATCAAACTTATCCTTAGGTGGGCTAGCCAAAAGATTTACATACTCCCAGAACCAGTCTTGATATGAAAAGAACGACTTGGTATGCTGATGGTAACACCATCATGAGCCCTAACTAGCACATTTTGACCCAGAAAAGGGAACAAAAGCTCCTACATAACCAACTAGAGGTCCTAACTCAATGAATAACCCTTTTGAAAGAAAAGTAAGAAACAAGGGGTAAAACTACAATTTTACCATTGCAGTTCAACAATGGGATTTCCCATGGGCTAAACACATATCAAATGGTCTTAACAAGATAAAAATTGGGTTGGTTCAATCTGAAAAGGGTTCATGTGAATTCTAGGAATTAAATGACTTCTTGTAACCCTAAAATAGACCCACTTAATTTAGCAAGGTTCTGATCAGGATAAAATTCACGTAAATCCTTTAAAATTCATGGAAAGATATCCTCTAGGGTTTATAACCTTCAATTTGGCCCTTAGAACCCATTTTGACCTATTTTGGGGTCTTAATCAAATGTTTGCCCTAAATTGGGTTTTTGTATAAATTATCCAGTCAAACGAGGTCAAACCTAAAATACAACTTCACCATTTGGTTCCTTAGGTCCAAATTAGATTTGTACCAAAATTTAGACCTAAGGGGAATTCATCTTGACCTACTTTGCAAATAGGTCTAGCATAATTACATTTCTACCCCTATATTTTGAAAACCTTCGCAGAAACCCCATAACTTCGTCTTCGTTCTTTGCAATTAGGTCCCTCCACCATTATAGTGGAGGGAATCCTACTCTAGTGAGGTATCGAGGGAAAGATCTCCCTGGTTCCTCAGAGAATCCCCTTCAAATTTGAGAGGGAAATTCTCTGAGAAATCTCCTCCAGTTTGAACACAGTCAGAGGCTTGATTTGAAACCCAATCTCTCATGCGAATGCATGAGAGATTTGGGTCACCTTTGACCTTCCAACTCCGGCGAGGTTGCCGTGCTTGAAAGCTTAGTTTCCAAGCACAAGACTTTCGGCCAGGGCCCATAAAAGCATGCCTAGATCAACCCGCAGCCTCTAAGCTTGAAATTGGCTTAAGAAACCTCCTATTTCTTCTCTTCCCCCTCCGGTCAATAACTCAACAAGCTCCGGAGACCCCTCTCTCTCTCTCTCATCGCTCTGCCACAAAGCCAGTGTCAAGGTTCTCTTTATCCTCTTCGTCTGTGTCACGTCGCACCAATCGACGTCCTTGCAACCCCCTCATCGTCGCCGTCCTCCTCCCACTGGGTACTTCATCTCCAGCGACGGCAATACGAGCTAGCCACCTCCTCTGCATCCCCCTTCCTCTATTTTCACTCAACTAATTCCTCTCTCCCCTCTCATCATTTTTCTATCTTTTATTCTTGCAAACATGCCTCGACACTCTCAAGTCACCACCACCTTCTCTACCTCCAACCAGACCTCCGACGAGGTGTTCCTGCCACTCCACACCTCCATCTACCTCGCCAACCACCCCATGAGCATGGCCACACCTCATTGACCCTAAACCCTCACTCCACTCACCGCACCAAGCCCCCAGAACTCCCCTCGAACACACCCACTTTCGCGCACACAGGGAGACCTAGGCACGCACACTCCGACCACCCCACGCCACGCTGACCCTTGCACTACCTTCGTCATGTTTTGGCGAAGCACCCTGAACTTTCTAACAAGGTCGCAAGGCTGTTTTCTTGTTGACAGGGTTAGAGGTCTCCGTCGCCATTGACACAGCAAGGAGCTTGCTTGGGAGCCCCCTCCAGGACTCCTCGCTCCAAGCTACAGGTCCCAAGTCGTGCAAACTCTCTTCGCACAGCCTCATCCAAGCAATTGGCATTGACGGCCTGTGCAGCTGTTGCAATCAGAGGAGGATTTCTACTGCGAGCGCTTACGAAGAATGGTGGGACATTTAGTCCCACCACAGAAGCTGACAAATGGGCGTAGCAAAATAAGAGGAAAAAGTCACAGAGGCTTATCACCTCCTGACCACGGGGTGCGGTCCCGCTCGCCCTCACTGCTTCATCTGTGACCCACTGCCTACGGACCTGGCCCTGACCCATATACCCAACCAGCCTGCACTCCTCGCTCGCCACACACGCCGGTGGGCCTGGTCCCAGGCACGCCTACCTGACCCGATTACCCGAGAAGGCTCTGGGAGAGTGAGCCTAAGAGAGAAAGAAGAAGAGAGATTGTGAGGGCGAGTAGGAGTAGGTTTTGCTCTTGCAGGCAAGAGAAGGAGAAGCCAAGGAAGGAGAGGGTGGTGACGTGCCTTCGTGCGTGTGTGTTAAGAGGTGTCGTTATAGTTGCACTTGATACGTCGATTTTAAAAGAAGTAAACGGAGGTGAGTCCGAGTGTCGATCTCAGGGAGGCGTGAAAATCGAATTTTGTTTACCACTTGTTGTCACGAAAAAGGCGGAGTTTTGCTTGCGAAAGAGACGATTTTGAAAAGTGAGAGATAGAGAGAGAGTTTAGGGTTAGAAAGCTCTTGGTTTTGATCATGCACTTTAAACAGAAATTAAAATGGTGACTAAATGGAAAATAATTTCATTAAACATGCATTCATAGTTCATGGTTTACAACATTAAATACATGCTTCAACAAAAGTAAATGAAAGCTTAAAAGAGAGAGAGAGAGAGGTAGAGAGAGAGTGGAGAGTGACGAGGTAGCCACGGCGGTGGAGGAGGCTCCGTCGGCGGCTTGTCGTCTCCGACGATTACAAGAGTGCCTAAAACTAGCTAGGAGAGGAGTGGAGTAGTTGCAAGTGGGAGAGGATGCCTTGAATGGTGGTAGAAGGGGGTTTAAATAGAGCTAACGGCTTCCTAAAAGAAGAATGTGCTTTAGCAACATCCAGAACGTCGCTAAAACCGCTTCCAGATACGTCGGTGAAGCCCTCCTGCCACCGGTCAACTGCCCGCCCTTCTCTCTCTCCAAGCGCGATCCGTGGACGTTGAACGAGAGCCGTCCAATTGAAGATCGGACGGCTGAGATCCTCCCGCGCTGAGATCGTGCCTCGGGCGTGCGTGCGCGCGCGCGTTTCCTCCCGACGTGCGTGCGCGCGCGTGTTTCCTCCCAGCGTGCGTGCGCGCGCGCGTTTCCTCCCAGCGTGCGCGCGCGCGTGGGCGCTCGGGAGCTGTCATCGCGCTGCGTGGCGCGATCCTGGCCGCCCGCTGCTGATTGGGCGGCCCAATTTTGCTGCGCCCTTCGCTCGCGCTTGATTTCTGCTCTACGCGATTCGAACGCGCATCGCTGCGATGCGGGCGTGCGCGCTGGCCGTTGCGCCACGCCCACGCTTTGTCGCGGCGACCACGGGCGAGCGCGTGGATCTCGACCGTTCGATCGAAGATCAACGGTCGAGATTCGTCCTTGGCTGGCTTGAGGGCATCCGAGCGGTGGGGCCGGGGCGACGTGGCACTTTCTGGGCCGTTGATCTCCAGATCAATGGTCAGAATTTCTTGGGCCCATTGTGGGAGCTCCGGATGTCGGATTTGGCCGATCTTGAGTCCGTTGGACTCCGTTCGTCATTCTGAATCCATCCGTGCGGTCCGATTGCTCATCTGGGGCCTGCTTTGACACATGCTTTAAACAAATGGCCATTAATGCAATTTATAAGCAATCTTGGTACTTGATGCATGCAATGCTCCTATTCTACTTTATGTTGTGCCTTTTATTCTAAAGATGGGCCATATTCAACCTAATTACTACCCCCTTGCGTGGTGTTATCATACCCCCATGCTTACTCCTTGATAGTCCCTAGCAAGGTTTATTCTAGCCTTTATTTCTTTGGAGAATTCAAGAAGTAATTGCTTAAGCACTTCGTTACTTGTCAATAAGAGGAAATATACGAAGATCTTAATCTACAAAGACTAAGCAGCGCCCGGGTGTCTTCCAAAATACGAATCACCCGAATCCTTGCTTTGTATATATAACTATACATATGTATACGTATATATCTATATATGTCTTTTTAGAATTTTCGGAATTCAGTGTGGGTTGGTAACTTTTTACGGCTACCCAACCCACCCAAAACTCGGTCAAAACCCTAAGTGCTAAGCATCTTGGTGTGAATGTTGTGATAGACTCACTTAACGATAATTGAGACAGACTTCGAGTTTCTACACCCCTAGGTGACCGGAAAAGAAAATAAATTTTTTCCTGAAGGTGTATTTGTTCGATTGGTAGCTTTCTCCCTACGTTCATTTTACTTGGGGTCAACACAAGGATTTTCCAGTGTATATCTCCCCGGCTTGTACTACTTCCTCGCTTCGTCCTTAGGTGTTTTGGTCTTTTTTTGTGCAATTATTAAGCTGGGCTCTGGACAACCGACCAATGGGCTGTTACCCACGATCACTTGCCAGCCATACATGTGCGGTGAAGTGTGGTTTATTTTCTTTTCTTCTTTTTTTTTTTCGTAGGTGGCTTCCATAATCTCAAATGCACCTAGAGGCAGCGAAAAAGAAATGGCCTGTGGCTGGGTTCTGGACAACCTGCCAATGGGCTGTTACCCACGACAACTTGCCAGCCATACCACCCTAGAGAGTTCATTAGCTACCCAATTTCTATCAAAATCTCTGAGAAGTGAGTCTGTGCAAAAATGTGTGTAGATGCTTAGACTCAAAGTTTTCCTGAGTTAGAGGGTGAGTTGATAAGTCATATACTTATTACCTTATTTATTAGGTGGATTAGAATAGCTTAAAGTTGCAAGGATTCGCCGCTAAATCCATATTTTAATGGACACCAGGGCTGATTAAGCCTGAAGGCCTGAAAAGTCTAAGTGTTTAAGTTCTTTTTGTATTATTTCCCACTATTGGCAAGTTTCTAATGCCTAAGTTTTTCTTCCTAAATTCAAAATTTTTTTTTTAATCAATTAATTTATTCATTCAGACTGATTAATTAAGCTCAGGATTATGCAATTTACCATCCCCCCCATGCTTAAGTTGGACAATGTCCTCATTGGCAGATGCATGGATGCAAAAGCGTTCAAAAAGATAGTACCTGAGTAACGTAAACTACCAGATCAGTTTGAATCCGCTGGGTTGCCTCCCAGGCAGCGTTGAGTTTAATGCCTCCAGCTGGGCGGTGCTTGGTGTCAACCCTCAATAAGGGTGACACTTTCCTTGGGGGGTACCTGGGCCAGGAAATGCTTCAATCTTTGACCATTGACTGTAAAGGTGTGCCAAGTATTAAGATCAGCGATTTCGACTGCCCCATTGGAATAGGGTTTGACCACCCGAAATGGCCCTGTCCATTTGGACCTAAGTTTCCCTGGGAAGAGTTTCAGGCGTGCATCAAATAGCCAGACTTGTTGGTTTGGCTCAAAGGTTTTCCTATGAATGAGTCGGTCATGGACGACTTTCATTTTCTCCTTATATAGCCGACTATTGTCAAAGGCGTCCCGATGAATTTCTTCAAGCTCATATAATTGAAGAGTCTTTTGCGCACCAGCTAACTGGGGATCCATGTTACATTGCTTAATAGCCCAGTAAGCCTGGTGTTCCAATTCGACAGGGAGATGGCAAGCTTTGCCAAAGACCAAGCGGTAAGGTGACATGCCTATCGGGGTCTTAAAAGCGGTCTTGTATGCCCACAGGGCATCATCAAGTCGTGTGGACCAGTCTTTCCTATCAGGTCTCACAGTCTTTTGTAAAATGTTCTTGATTTGTCTGTTTGAGACCTCAGTTTGCCCATTTGTTTGTGGATGATACGGGGTGGCAATGCGGTGGTTTACCCTGTATTTTCTAAGTAGGGCACAAAACTGGGAATGGATAAAATGGCTTCCACCATCACTGATCATGGCCTTGGGTATTCCAAACCGGGAAAAGATGTTCTTCTTTACAAAGTCCATGACCGTCTTGTGATCGCATCGTCGGGTGGCGACGGCTTCAATCCATTTGGAAACATAGTCTACCGAGACCAGGATATACTCGAAGCCGTTGGATGGTGGAAAGGGGCCCATAAAATCGATACCCCAAACGTCGAAAATTTCGACAATCAAAATGGGCTGAAGGGGCATCATATCTTTTTTGGTTATTGTGCCTAGTGTTTGGCATCGTGAGCAAGTCTTGGCAAAGATGTGTGCATCCTTGAATAAGGACGGCCAATAAAATCCAGACTGCAAAACTTTTGCAGCTGTTTTCTTGCCAGAGAAATGGCCGCCACATGCTTGGTCATGACAAAAGGAAAGCACACTCTGAACTTCATCTTCGGGGAGACACTTCCTGATGATCTGATCAGCACAGAGGTGAAACAGCATGGGATCATCCCAGAAATAGTGCTTGGCCTCAGCCAAGAACCTGTCCCGTTGCTGTCTGGACCAGCTGTGCGGGGTGTCCTATAACCAGGTAGTTGACATAGTCAGCATACCATGGCATTTTCTTGTCTTGCACAGCTAGGATGTGTTCATCAGGGAAGGTATCAGATAGAGGTAGGGAGGGTCCAATGTGGTCTGGATGAAGTCTTGATAGGTGGTCAGCCACCACATTTTTCGATCCGGCCTTGTCTCGAATTTCCAGGTCAAATTCCTGCAAAAGCAGGATCCATCTAATGAGCCTGGGTTTTGCGTCCTTTTTGGCCAACAGGTGCCGGATGGCTGAATGGTTGGTGTAGATAGTCACGTGGGATCCCAGCAAGTATGATTGAAATTTTTCCAGTCCAAAGACTACAGCGAGCAACTCTTTTTCTGTGACCGTATAATTACATTGGGCCTCGTCCAACGTTTTGCTCGCGTAGTAGATCACCACAGGCTTCTTATCTTGCCTTTGTCCCAGGACAGCGCCTATGGCAAAATCTGATGCGTCACACATAATCTCAAAATCCTGGGACCAGTCTGGGGGTTGAAGTACAGGTGCGGTGGAGAATAAGTCCCGAAGGGTATGATAAGCCTGGATGCAATCAAGAGACATGTAGAAAGTGGCATCGTTGGCTAGAAGGTCGGTCAAGGGTTTGGAAAGTTTGGAAAAGTCTTTGATGAACCTTCGGTAGAAGCCAACATGTCCTAGGAAAGAGCGAATCTGTCGGACCGAACTAGGTGGAGGAAGTTTGGAAATTAAATCAACCTTAGCTCGATCTACCTCGATGCCCCTATGCGAAATGATGTGTCCGAGGATAATTCCTTCTTGAATCATAAAATGGCTCTTTTCCCAACTTAACACCAAGTTAACCTCAATACATCGTTTCAGGATTTTCTCCAAGTTGCTCAAATAATGGTCGAATGAATTCCCGAATACAGAGAAATCATCCATAAAGACCTCCAAGTATTCACCCACCATTTCTGAAAAAATGGCTAGCATGCAACGCTGGAAGGTCGCGGGTGCGTTGCATAACCCGAACGGCATTCGACGGAATGCAAACGTGCCATACGGGCAAGTGAATGTGGTCTTTTCCTGATCTTCTGGAGCAATTGCGACTTGGTTATATCCTGAATATCCATCCAGGAAGCAAAAATACTTCTTCCCTGCCAATCTTTCAAGGATTTGGTCAATGAATGGTAAGGGGAAGTGGTCCTTCTTAGTGGCTTCATTAAGCTTCCTATAATCAATACACACCTGCCATGTGGTGGTGGTGCGGGTGGGGATGGATTCGCCATGATCATTAGTGACAACGGTGAGCCCAGCCTTCTTTGGAACCACTTGAGTGGGGCTCACCCAGGGGCTATCAGAGATAGGGTAGATGATGTCGGCGTCGAGCCACTTGATAATTTCCTTTTTAACGACCTCCCGCATGTTAGGGTTTAACCGTCTCTGCATCTGGCGGGAAGGTCGGGCCCCATCTTCCAGGTAAATCTTGTGGGTGCAATAGGTGGGGCTAATTCCTCTTAGATCTGAGATGGTCCAACCAATGGCGGCCCGATGTTCTGAAAGAGTTGTAGTCAACCTTAGTTCCTGATCCTTGGTTAGATGGGAATTAATAATCACTGGGAAGGTCTGGCCAGGTCCCAAGAAGACGTACTTGAGATTCTCGGGCAATGGTTTAAGTTCAGGTGCGGGTGGGACCACAGTCGATGGGAATGGAAAGCGTGGTAGTTGATCAACATCGATTTCTTCAAATGGTGTCATGTGATGATACTCAGCCTTACAGAGGTCCACAAGTAATGGTGGTGACAGGTCAGAACTACGGGTTTGGTGGTCTGAGACAGAACTGAGGGTAAGGCATTCCTAGATTAAAGTCTCCACGGGATCATGTTCCTAAATGTAATCACAATCAAAAGACTTTGTTGCCCGGAAGATATCCAATTGCATTTTCCTGTCTCCGAAGGCGATTTCCATACATCCCGTGTCGCAATCAATGTTTACTTTAGCCGTAGCTAAGAAAGGTCTACCTAAGATTATGGGTGCGTTCTGTAATTTTTCAAGGACTTCCATGTCGAGCACCAAAAAGTCGACTGGGAAATAGAAGTCCTTGACCCGTACAATCACGTCCTCGATAACCCCCTTCGGGGTTTTCACTGATCTATCCGCCAGCTGGATGGTGACAGGGGTTGGTGCCAGCTCCCCAAAACCAAATTGGTGGTACAAGGTTGTGGGAATTAGGTTGATAGAAGCACCTAGGTCCAGGAGCGCTCTATCAAATGTCATGTCCCCGATGTTGCAGGAAATCAGGGGCGCTCCTGGGTCAGTTCGTTTGAGTGGAAGGTTGCTTGATATCACGGAACTGGCTTGCTCAGAGAGTACAACCTTCCTAGGTGCTTGAGGTCTTGGCTTACGCTTGGGTGTACAAGCATCCTTTAAGAACTTGGCGTAAGCGGGGATGTGTTTGACAGCTTCGAGAAGCGAAATATTAATCTGTACTTGTTTAAAAATTTCCATCAGCTCCTCAGTTTCCACAGTATTCTTTTTTCTCTTGATTGTTTCCAAGGCCTCAGGATAGGGTGTCTGAATTGGTTCCATGTCTGGGTCCTTGGTTGATGCTTCTTCTAAGTCGGGTAAAGTCTCGGGGAGAGTCGGCCATTTGGGATCCTGGGTTTTGGTGCCGCTTCTCAAGGTCACCGCATTCGCAGAGGCATTGGGGCCATGGGGTGATCCTTGAGAAGACGAGGATGAAGAAGCGCCAAACCCAAGAGGTGTTTGTGGGGCCGGCTGGACCATATGAGCCTGCCCAGGTTGCCTTGGAACCCTTGCGAATTGGGGCCTCTGTTAATTATGTTTCGCGGGTTCGGTTGCGGTTGGGAAGGTAGAGATCCTTGTTGTTTACAGTCCAAGAGTTGGCTTAACTGTCCCTTTACCAAGGCCATTTCTTCCTGATGGTTTTGGTTCATGTCAGCCATCATCTTTATTAGGGTGTCCATTTGGTTTTGTGGGGGAGGGGCCACCCTATTCTGGTTATATTGGGGTCTAACTGGTGGTCCTTGCTGATAGGGGGGCAAGTGTGGCTGTTAGTTTGGCCTGGGCTGGTTTTGGAATTGCGGTGGTTTCTGGTTTGTCCAACCAAAGTTGGGGTGATTACGCCAGCCGGTGTTGTAAGTGTTGGAGAAAGGGTCAGGTTTTGCATATCCTTGGATGGCTTGCACATCTTCTAGAATAGCCGATGTTGATGAAGAAGGAAGGGAGTAATCAAGGGTCGAGGGAGCAAAGGTCCCTCCCTGGAACGTGGTCAGGGATTGTTCCAGGTTCGATTGGGTGAAGGGTTGGACCAGGTCGACATTATGTGCTCCCTTTGCTAGGGAGAGAGTCTGCAAGGGGTTCTTGGTCTGGTTTAGAAGCTCATCAATCTTCTTGTCCACCAATTCCACTTGATCCAACTTTTTGGCAATGATGTCCATGTCAACCATTCCAGAATTTGCTTGCACCTCATAAATCCCGCCACGGGGTTGACTGGACCTGTTAAACTGGTTCATGGAGGCATTGTTGAGCGAATTCTCGCTCATAGACTCAAAGAGCTCAAACGCGCTCTCCTCGTCTTTGTTTAGGAAGTTTCCCCCGCATGAGGCATCGACGAAGTTCCGTAGGTTGCTGTCCAGACCGTGGTAGAAGATCTAGGCCAATTGCCACCGTGGAACTTCGTGGTGTGGGCATTTCCTCAAAAGTTCATTGAATCTTTCCCACACCTCATGAAATTGTTCCCCACCCTGGAGTGTGAAGGTAGTGATAGCTCTTCTGAGGGCATTGGTCTTTCCTATGGGGAAGAATTTCTTTAAAAATGCATGCCTCAGTTCTTCCCAGGTGGTGATGGGTCTACCTAGGGTTCTAAGCCAATGAGAAGCCTTGTCTCTTAATGAGAAAGGGAACATCTTGATTAGAATAATGTCAAGGCTAATGTTCCTAGGTTTTACTGTTCTTGCTATGCGGTCGAGATCTTCTAGGTGCTGAAAGGGGTCTTCATTTGAGCTTCCATGAAAGTGGCTCTAGATTAGACTTAATACATTAGGTTTTAGCTCAAAATCGTCTCCCCCTTCGGGGATCCTAAGGTGTGGCTCGACTCTAATGGCAGAAGGGTTATAGAAATCACGGAGGGGTCTTGGCTGGTCCTAAAATGGTGGTAAATCAAGTGGTGGTTGTCCTGGTATGTCATTGAAAGGTGGTGGTTGTTCTTGTGGGTTCTGTAACCGTTGTATGGCTTGCATGATGGTGTGGATTTGTTGTTGCTGAAGCCGATGCTTAGCATTGATTTGAGCCTGGATGATAGCCATAGCATCTGGTGGGGGTTGATCTTCAGCCTCATCTACCCTAGGTTCAGCCATGTTTTCAACAGAATTACGTCACCTAGATTCCTGCCCCAAAACACACAATTCGGGATGCAGTGAGCGCCTCCCGTGCATACACTAGAGAAGAACAGGAGGGGATGTGGAGGGCGACAGATGCGAGAAATGTGTTTCAATCAAGACGCAAGCCTAATCCTTATGGTGTATTCCTTAGGAGACCTAGAAATCTCACAAAGGGTGATTAAGTTCGTAAGCACTGGACTCCCCTTCTCAAGGCTAATCTGGCCAGGTTGATTACGAGGGGATTGCAGGGAAGGTTCTTCTTTTGGCTTGCGCCTCCGGTTCCATAGACCCCACAACCACGGTCGTTTGACACTGCCCCGCAGCCTAGTCACCAGATTCTACCAAGGGAATGAAAGCCAAGTGCCTAGCAGACGAAACCTCACCTTTTGAGACTTAACTCAGTCCTGCCTAGGGCACATCTACTCAGTTTTAAAGGGTTAGGATAGTGCTTGTGCTTAGAGTGATGTGATGAGGCGTTGATTGGGGTGGTGCCTCTTAATTTTCCACTTTCAAAGTGTGTGCTTCTAGCAAAACATGATTTTCAAGCAAGGATTTGTTAAGATATAGTGTCTTTTAGTGTTTCATCCTTACTTGAGTACTTTTTAGGGTTGACGTGTCTTAATGTTTTCAAACAAGTTTCAGTGGGCACGTCAAGTTCTGCACACAACTTGGTGAAAGTAGATTTCCTTTTATTTTGTAGAGGCTCTAAAATCCTAGTGTACTCATCCTAATGATCATGCAGCTTCTATTAGATGAGTCAGTTTTTAGGGTTGAGTGGTGCGGCCCAGGTCAACTCACGATGGCTTCGCAAACACCACTCAAGAGAAAAAGAAAAGAACACTCCAAGAATTCGTTCAGAATGTTAGAGTGTACATTTTTTTGTGGGGTGATGTGTTATGGATGTGGGTCAAGCAATCATACACCATGCCAATTTTTTTCAATTTTTACAATTTTTTTAGCTTTTTCATGCAAGCAAACAATGAGAGAGAGATTGCTCACTATCGGTCCTCGAGGCGCCTACTCCCTTGCTACCGTCGTGGAATGCGTCGCTTCGCCGTCCATGCATCGAATTCCTGCAATCGTCAAGTAAAAAGGAAAATAGGGCATTAGATGATATGAGAATGAAGGTGGAATGGAGGTGATAAAACAAATCCGTTGCCTCCCCGGCAACGGCGCCAAAAATTGACGTGCCTTCGTGCGTGTGTGTTAAGAGGTGTCGTTATAGTTGCACTTGATACGTCGATTTTAAAAGAAGCAAATGGAGGTGAGTCCGAGTGTCGATCTCAGGGAGGCGTGGAAATCGGATTTTGTTTACCACTTGTTGTCACGAAAAAGGTAGAGTTTTGCTTGCGAAAGAGACGGTTTTGAAAAGCGAGAGATAGAGAGAGTTTAGGGTTAGAATGCTCTTGGTTTTGATCATGCACTTTAAACAGAAATTAAAATGGCGACCGATGAGAGCCTCATCATGAGCCATAACTAGCTCATTTTGACCCAATAAAGAAGATAAAAGCTCCTACATAACCTAGAAGAAGGCCTAACCGAAGGAACAAGTGCTCTGAGAAGAAAACATGAAATAAAGGTTAAAACTGCAATTTTACCATTGCAGTACATAAACGGGATTTCTCAGAGGCAAAACATAGGTCAAATGGTCTAAATGAGATAAAAAGTTGGTTGAGTTAATCAGAAATGGGTTTATGTGCAATCTAAGAACTAAATGACACTTGGTAACCCTAAAACATACCCGCTTAAATTAACAAGGTTCCGGTCAGAATAAAAATCAAGTAAACCCTCTAAAAATCATAGAAAAACATCCTCTAGGGTTTAGAACACTTAATTTGGCCTTTAGAACCTAGTTTGACCTAGATTAGGGTCCTAGATCTTCAATTAACCTAATTTGGGTTTTTACGTAAAATGTCCAATCAAACGAGGTCAAAACTAAAATCCAACTTCACCATTGGACTCCTTAGGTCAAAATTAGGTTTTTACCAAAATTTGGACCTAAGGAGAGGTCATCTTGACCTACTTTGCAATTTAGTACACCCAAATCACAAATAGGTCCCTATCTTTTGAATATCCTTTCAAAGAGCCCCCAAATTCTTCGCCTCCTTTGCAATCCGGTCCTGCCGCCATTGTTCTGGCAGAACCGAGCTCCGGCGAGGTTCATAGAGGGATTGCTCTCTAATCCCTCAGAGATTCCCTCCCAGAAATGGAAGGGGGATTCTCTGAGGAATTCCCTTCCGTATAAAGCCATTACAATCGCTGGTGTGAACCCAATCTCTCGTGCAAATGCACGAGAGATTTCGGTATCCACCTTCCGTCCAACTCCGGCAAGCCAGCAGACCTAATTGCGCGCTCTCCACGCGCTGATAGGAGCGGCCAGCACCTATAAAACACCCCCCAGACCCTGCCGCAGAAGGTGAGCTTGATTTGGCCGAGTGTCCACCCCCAATTCTTCTCCTCTTGCCCGGCCAAAAGTCCCAGCAAGCTCCGGCGAGCCCCCCTCCCCTCCCTCTTCGCTCTGCCACAAAACCAGTGGCAGAGTTAGCTTCCTGACTTCCCTCCGCGTCGCGCAGTACCCGCGCACGCCGCCTCAGCCCCGTCGTCGCCACCATTCTCCCCCACTGGGCATCCTCCTCTCCGGCGACAGCAGGTACTGCTGTCCGCCTTCCGTCCCCTTTCGTCCTTACAATTAGGTTAGAACTCCTCTCCATCCTCTCCTCTCTCTTTCCCCCTGTTATCTCATCTATTTACCCCTCAACCAATGCTGACCACCCTCATCTTCCACATCACCGACCGACCTCCGGTGAGCCGCTTCCACCATTCCAGCCCCCCATACAGCTCGCCAACCACCTCGAGAGCTCCGCCTCACCACCAGGAACTCGCTCCACCCCACAACTGCCACTCCAGACCTCCATAATCACCCCCCGAACAACCCACCATCTCCGGCCACAGGTTGACCTAGGCACGCACGCCTAGGCCGACCTGCGGCCTGCAGCATCGTCCACCGCCTTCGCCGTGCCACGGCGAAGGTCTCTAGCTGATCTGATTGGGCCGAGAGGCTTGTTTTGTGCATGACAGTGTTTGAGCTCCTGCCGCCATGGACGACCTCTGATGAAGCTCCAACGAAGCTCCAGGCACCTGGTCTCCCAGGCTACAGGTGCTGCATACTCGTGCGAGTGTCGCGAGGTGAGTGAGTCCAACAAGGAGCGCCAGCAGAGTCAACAGCTTGGGCAATTGAGAGACAAAACTCTGCGGGCGCGTGTGAAGGCGAGACCAGATAGTCCCACATCGTGGGATTGCAACACTCAGGTACCATATAAGTTGTTTTTGTGTTTTACTCTCATTGCCTCCGTAAGCACAGGGGTGAGGTCCCTCACTGCCCTTACACACGCCTCATCCGCGGCTTGACCACGCAGATCTGGTGGATCCGACCCGACCTAAACCTACGCACTCCTCGCGCATCACACCACCTGCAGGTGCGCCTGGTCCCAGGTACGATCCGACCCGATTATGGTTGTGGCTCTAGGAGAGCGTCCCTGAGTGAATTGCTTGAGAGAGAGAGATGCATGGGTAGAGGGAGAAAGGATAGGTTTTGTTCTGTGTAGGCACAGGCTGAACGTTGAGGAAGAAGGACTCGGTCGCGACAAGGAAAAGAAAGAAGGAAGAAAGGAAAGGCAGGAAAAACAGAGAAGAAGAAGAAGGAAAGAAGCCTTCACAGGAGAAGAAGAAGGAGCAAGGCAGAGAAGAAGAAGAAAGAAAGAAGCCTTCACAGGAGAAGAAGAAGGATCAAGGTAGAGAAGAAGAAGAAAGAAAGAAGCCTTCGCAGGAGAAGAAAGAGAAGAAAAGAAAGCAAACACAGCAGCAGAAAAAGAAGAAACAGAGAGACTGCTGAGGAAGAAGAATAATCAAGAAGAAAAGGGAACATACTTTTAAGATGTCTGATCACAAGATCAGACGTCCAATTTCATTTCTTTTTGTCCTAACTACTTTTAATCGCATACATTCATAATTGAATTGATATTTTGAGTAAATTAGAGTGTTCAATTACATTTTGACTAGTAGTAAATTCCATTTGCTCCCTGTGATCGACCTCGGATACTTCGATTTTCGAGTAATAAAATTCTTTATATTTGTTTAAACATTTTGTCGGTTATACTACAACGTGATATACTTTAAACCCGCACAAATCTTTGACAACATTTTGGCGCCGTTGCCGGGGAGCAATGCGCAATTTACCACTAGTCTCTACATTCTTGAACACTAACTTGCCCTACTTTGCTTTGATGTGATCTTGCAGGTACTTCATGAGAAAATCTTTCCTGCAAGTCAACCACTCCAGGGCAGGTAATTTCCTTTCTTCCTTAATCATCCCCTAATCTTTGAAAGACAAAAGGAAGAAAATCAATTTAGGAATCAATTGCCTTCTTTATATAGTAATCACCATCTCTAAGGCAAAACATTTCCTGATTTTGCGAAAATTTCTGCAAATATTCTTGAAGTTGGAGTGATTTTCTTCCCATCCCACAAATTCTTGTGCCTAATTGAAATAACGCTTAATCTCGGCGGACCACACACTTCTTGTTTATAAGTCCAAAGAGAACTTTTGAAAAAGAAAAAGAGGATTGGAAATAGAACCAAATTAGGGTTTCCACATTAGGGTCTTGAAGCGCTAGTCACACATGCCTGTGTAAAAGGAAATAAACCCTCCCGCATCAGTGTGCTACCCAAGCCCTTGATTGAAGAAAGCTAAATAAGACAAACCCTAAAATTGAGCTCTAAAATCACTTGAATCTTAAAATTTTTTGACCTAATAACCTAGGAGTCAAATCAGGGTGATCTCTAGGCTCCGAGCTTAGAATCATTCTGCCATCTATAGGACAGGTCAGGTGAAGTTGACCCCTTGGGTCAACCAACCTCTAAATTAGGTCAAAATACCAAAAACATCTAAAGTTCAAGTGAGAACCCTAAAAGCACCTTTGAAATAAAAAGTGATAGACTTAAGAGGTCAAGGTCTCCATTCTGGTCTACCTGGAATCTCAGTGACAAGAGAGGTCTGGTGGGGGAAACCCTGTAACCCGTAGGGACGCTCTACCGTGTAGGGATCTTTGCGGGACTCTCCCTCTCTGGCTGCCCAGGTAATTCTCAGGTGGATGATCTTCGGATCCAGGGGTCCATCCGCCCCGAACCTCCATAGTCATCCAAACATCTTTTGGGTGTCTTGATTGGGTCAAGAACATCTCCAATCATGCATCTTTTCTCTTTAGAGCACACACACTCATTTTCAGTGGGACTCGTTATTTAGATCTGATCGCTTCATAACACATCTTGAGTCAAACTCTGATCTTGATTCCACCACCTGATCCAAATATGCAGCCGAACCACCTAGGACTACCATTCAAGAAACCTGAATACCGGAGATCCATGAGAGATAAAATGATTGAGGATGCCATGAGATTTTATGAAAATGAAGAAACCTCAACAACAGTAGGAAACATTCAGGTTGATGTCCCAACAACAACAACCTTTGTCATAACTTGTGCCCAAGTACTATTAGTAGAAGCCAACAAAGGATCAACCCGTGACTTGCTCATTACTGCATACATTGAGATAGAAAAATTGCACAATAGTGAATACCTTCAATGTATGACAAATCCTCGACTTTGGAAGCAACACCAAGGTAGTCTTGAAAAACGGGAAGAGATAATGAGATTAATAAAACAAGTGATTGATCAGAAATACCCGTACATACCACCAACAGAGGATGAGCTATCTTGGAACAACATCGAGGATAAATCTGACCTCGGGTTTGAGGCACAAAATGGTTGTGGATTCCCAACCCAGATGGAATATAATGCACCTGATATTGAAGAAGGTTGGGAAGCTCCAAATGCAGGAAAAGATCATGATGAGCCCATTTTAGAATCCCAAGACTCCTGCAAGTATGAGAGTAGAACTGAACCTCTCGAGGGTGTAAATTCCGTCCCTTATTCTGATAAGGTGGCCCTCGAAGGTTATTCAGACCTAAATTCTAGTAATTCAACCCACATCCTAAGCCTAGAACCTAGATCTGAAACATATTTTGAAGATTTCAAGGTCCCAGATGAAGAAAATCAATCTCTTAATGAAGAATATGATTTTGGGCCTCGGTTTGATGAATATCCCTCATCAACCTCCTCAGAGGAACGAATCGATTTTGCGAAAGTCATGCCAATCTACGATACAGAAATCGAGGAGTTGGACGAGCAGGGTTTCAATTGGGTCTGCCCTACTAGCTTAGAATCTGAGCCTCTACCAGATAAGGATACCCTTTTAAGCTCAGAATTAACATTTAGGCTAGATAACAGTCAGGCTGCTGAATATACAACATATGATTTATTCTATGGTGGAACTCATGATCTAGAATCTCATTCAAACTTTGATTTTCGCAAACTCTCCGACGATCTCGAATCTGACCATAACATCGGAGAAAATCTGCCTCCTGATTATAACATGTCAATCTTCTTTGAAGCCACCTGCTCCACATATATAGAACCAATTAAAACCTGTTCCCCACCCCGACCCGCAACCGGACTCAATTTCTATTCCGATTCACCTCTCACTGAGCCGTTTGCAGATGATTCAACTCCATATCTAGACCAGGTATCGGGTACTGATCAGACCATAAATCAGGAGCCTCCATCCTTTGATCACCTCTGTAGGGATTCCACACCTTACATGGATAATTTTTCGGAACCCTACTTTGACCAGGCTGATTCGACTCATCCTGAACCCGAGTTTTCACTTCCATATCCATCAGAACGTCACTGCATATGGTGGGTTTCGCATCTGCTGATCTACATCTATCAACCCACCAGACTTATTGGGTTCGGGCTGCATCATCAGCCCACTGATCTCAACAAGCACTTGGTTGGACCAACCAGGCTCTTAATCAAGGTGCTTGTTTTCCAAAACTCCATTGATTTGACCACTCCCTCTCCACCCCATTTTCTGCTCGGCTGAAGGCATTAAATTTAGCGCTTAACGGGAGGCAACCCATCATCCCAAACACAGAGACCCGTCTGATTATCCATCTGGACTCCACGTCTATTGCACCTTGAGACCAGCCTTAGACATATGATCCCACCTCTGGTACACGTATCAGAGCATGAAATCATCCACATCAGTCATTTATGACCCATTCACCCACCCGATATATCCTGTTCTGAGCCCCTGACCTCAACACTAATTCTCACCCTCTGTTTACAATGAGGACATTGCAAAACTTAGGCATGGGGGGGTGATAAAGTGCATACATACAGAACCAAGAAAAAAAATCAGGAGTCACACACACAAAAAATTTTGCATATGTCAAAAACGCAAAAAAAATTGAAAAAAATTAAGAAAAAGAACAAAAAAATGGGGGGAGGGAGGAAATTTTGTGAGCCACTTAAGCATAAGGAGGAGAAAAAGAAGAAAAATGACAAAAAGGAGCACAAAATGAAAATGAAAAGAAATAGTCATTAGTAAAAGATTAAGGGGTTAACTGAAGTTCTAGACCGAATCAAGAAAAAGAAAAGAAAAGTGCTACGGAGATATAACAAGAGATTAGCGGGAACGCTGGTCTTAGGCCTTTTGGGCTAGTACCGTTAGCTTAAAAATTCACGTATCCGTTAAAATTTGGATAATAATCAAGAGGTTGAGGAAAATGCGAAGCTTGAGTATTAGGTCTAAGGCTTAGGAAGTATCCAGCCTCGTTAACTGACCTCCGGTTTACAGGATTCGGTAACCTAAGCACCCAAATTCACACACAGTCTGGTTTAGTGTGCATAGAACATCCAAATCACGCGAAAAGCGTTTAATGTTCTGAAAAAGTCACCTAGATTAGGAGCGGTCAATCAACACAAAGTGATTTGGACGAGTTCCCAGCGCGGAGAGGTGGGAAATTTCCCTCGAAGATGCGTAACAACATATCATCTCCTCGGTGCTTGTCTCTTAGGATATTTAAATATCCTACTGGGGCCATGTAAGCACTCTATTGGTTCAGATACCATGGGCGGCATTATCACGAAATGTCGATCGCCAGGGTCTGGATTCGGCCACGGAACTCCATGGGCGGGATTATCTCGAAATCTCGAAAGCCAGGGTTCCGAGGGTTGCCATGGGCGGGATTATCTCGAAATCTCGAAAGCCAGGGACCCTTGAGGATTGATGATGGGGACGAGGAATTCGATACAGACCGTGTTGAGAAGCTAATCCGAAGCTAGAAATAAAAAGAAAAGAGAGAGAAAAGCTCTCCAAACAAATAAATCTTCTATCACTCTCTGACAAAAAACGCACTGCAAACTGAACTTAGGCTAAAAATGTCTCAAGCATGGGTGCTTTAACCGCAGAGTCCAACAAACCCTAGGTTAGTTTCTGTGGGCCAAAGAAACCTTTGCGGAGGACTGAGGCTAAAGTGGAACAGGTCTGGATTTTGGTTGGTACTTGAGTACCTCTAGGCCTATTATCAGCATTCCTACCTAAATCACAAAATAAAAAGAGAAGCACTTTTCATAGTTGTTGACAGACACTCAGGGTCTAGAATGGAAGTTAAAACTTTGAAATTTTGCTAAGGGACTAGCAAAAGCTAGGCATGGGGGTATGATGAGAGCCTCATCATGAGCCATAACTAGCTCATTTTGACCCAATAAAGAAGATAAAAGCTCCTACATAACCTAGAAGAAGGCCTAACTGAAGGAACAAGTGCTCTGAGAAGAAAACATGAAATAAAGGTTAAAACTGCAATTTTACCATTGCAGTACATAAACGGGATTTCTCAGAGGCAAAACATAGGTCAAATGGTCTAAACGAGATAAAAAGTGGGTTGAGTTAATCAGAAATGGGTTTATGTGCAATCTAAGAACTAAATGACACTTGGTAACCCTAAAACATACCCGCTTAAATTAACAAGGTTTCGGTCAGAATAAAAATCAAGTAAACCCTCTAAAAATCATAGAAAAACATCCTCTAAGGTTTAGAACACTTAATTTGGCCTTTGGAACCTAGTTTGACCTAGATTAGGGTCCTAGATCTTCAATTAACCTAATTTGGGTTTTTACGCAAAATGTCCAGTCAAACGAGGTCAAAAATAAAATCTAACTTCACCATTGGACTCCTTAGGTCCAAATTAGGTTTGTACCAAAATTTGGACCTAAGGAGAGGTCATCTTGACCTACTTTGCAATTTAGTACACACAAATCACAAATAGGTCCCTATCTTTTGAATATCCATGCAAAGAGCCCCCAAATTCTTCGCCTCCTTTGCAATCCGGTCCTGCCGCCATTGTTAGGGCAGAATCGAGCTCCGGCGAGGTTCAGAGAGGGATTGCTCTCCAATCCCCCAGAGATTCCCTCCTAGAAATGGAAGGGGGATTCTCTGAGGAATTCCCTTCCTTATAAAGCCAATTACAATCGCTGGTGTGAACCCAATCTCTCGTGCAAACGCACGAGAGATTTGGGTATCCACCTTCCTTCCAACTCCGGCAAGCCGGCAGACCTAATTGCGTGCTCTCCACATGCTGATAGGAGCGGCCAGCACCTATAAAACACCCCCTAGACCCTGCCGCAGAAGGCGAGCTTGATTTGGCCGAGTGTCCACCCCCAATTTGTCTCCTCCTGCCTGGCCAAAAGTCCCAGCAAGCTCCGGCGAGCCCCCCTCCACTCCCTCTTCGCTCTTCCACAAAACCAGTGGTTGAGTTAGCTTCCTGACTTCCCTCCGCGTCGCGCAGTACCCGCGCACGCCGCCTCAGCCCCGTCGTCGCCGCCGTTCTCCCCCACTGGGCATCCTCTTCTCCGGCGACAGCAGGTACTGCTGTCCGCCTTCCGTCCCCTTTCGTCCTTACAATTAGGTTAGAACTCCTCTCCATCCTCTCCTCTCTCTTTTCCCCCTGTTATCTGATTTGATTACCCCTCGACCAACGCTGACCACCCTCATCTTCCACATCACCGACTGACCTCCGGCGAGCCGCTTCCACCATTCCAGCCCCCCACACGGCTCGCCAACCACCTTGAGAGCTCCGCCTCACCACCAGGAACTCGCTCCACCCCACAACTGCCACTCCAGACCTCCATAATCACCCCCGAACAACCCACCATCTCCGGCCACAGGTTGACCTAGGCACGCACGCCTAGGCCGACCTGCGGCCTGCAGCATCGTCCACCGCCTTCGCCGAAACACTGTCATGCACAAAACAAGCCTCTCGGCCCAATCAGATCAGCTAGAGACCTTCGCCGTGCCACGGCAAAGGTCTCTAGCTGATCTGATTGGGCCGAGAGGCTTGTTTTGTGCATGATAGTTTTGAGCTCCTGCCGCCATGGACGACCTCTGATGAAGCTCCAACGAAGCTCCAGGCACCCAGTCTCCCAGGCTACAGGTGCTGCATACTCGTGCGAGTGTCGCGAGGTGAGTGAGTCTAGCAAGGAGCGCCAACAGAGTCAACAGCTTGGGCAATCGAGCGACAAAACTCTACGGGCGCGCGTGAAGGCGAGACCAGATAGTCCCACATCGTGGGATTGCAACACTCAGGTACCATATAAGTTGTTTTTGTGTTTTACTCTCATTGCCTCCGTAAGCACAAGGGTGAGGTCCCTCACTGCCCTTACACACGCCTCGTCCGCGGCTTGACCACGCAGATCTGGTGGATCCGACCCGACCTAAACCTACGCACTCCTCGCGCATCACACCACCTGCAGGTGCGCCTGGTCCCGGGTACGATCCGACCCGATTATGGCTGTGGCTCTGGGAGAGCGTCCCTGAGTGAATTGCTTGAGAGAGAGAGACGCATGGGTAGAGGGAGAAAGGATAGGTTTTGTTCTGTGTAAGCACAGGCTGAACGTTGAGGAAGAAGGACTCGGTCGCGACAAGGAAAAGAAAGAAGGAAGAAAGGAAAGGCAAGAAGGCAAAGGCACGAGAACAGAAGAAATTAGAGAAGAAAAGAAGAAGGAAGGAGATCAGAGATAGAGATCAGAGATAAAAAAAGAAGAGCAATAGCACTGTAGCTTCTATACATTTAAGATGTTTGATTCACAAATCAGACGTCCTTTTTCTTTTGTGCTTATCTTCATATATTGATTTCTTGATTCTCTTGTGCTTACATTTCTTGCACTATAACTCTGATTTTTCATTGCATATTATATCAAATACGAAAGTTGTGTTCTTGATTTTTAAACCCCAATTTGCTCCTTGTGTTCAACCTCAAATTTACAATTTCGAGTAATAACTTTTTTTTTGTTTTCGAGAGATTTCAACTATACTACGACGCATTGGCTTTAAACATTGATCTCGGCTCGTTAAACATTTTGGCACCATTGCTGGGAAGCAACGGCTAATGTAGAAATCTTGATCATCTCTACGTTGATACATTTCTTTTGTTGTGATTATTTCAGGGGAAAAGATTCAAGGGAAGACAGCCGCGCAACAAACACACCCGGGGCAGGTAATCCCTGGTTAGCCCTTTCTCTTAATCTCCTCATTCTGAAAAGGAAAAACAAAGATAAAAATCAATTTAGGGCTACCTACTTTCCATATTTAGCTAAGTCACCAAAGTTGCCTGATTTTGATTTCAACAAATATTGATTTGTGCATCTATTTAAGGTAACTAGGGCTACCACCTTCTTGATTGAGACCTAGATACCATATTTGTGGCAACTAAATTGGACCACAATTAGAGCCAAATTAAAGATTCCAGTTTAGGGTTTTAGAGACACATCTTTCTAAGCAAGAATCCACTATTCCAAAAAGAGGTGTGCCTAAGCCTTGATTGAAAAGACTTATTCAAGAGAAACCCTAAAATTCAAGCTTTTAATTTCACTTGAACCCAAAAAGAAAGGTCCTAAAGCTTCTCAAAGGACAAATAGGTGAAGTTGACCCCCTTGTTGGGTCAACCAACCTTGAAATTAGGTCACTTTTGCACTCAAAACATCTAAAGTTCAAGTGGAATCCTAAGCACCTTCGATCTTAAATAAAAGTGGTAGAGTTAAGAGGTCAAGGTCCCCATTCTGGTCTACCTGGAATCTCAGTGACAAGAGAGGTCGTGTGGGGGAAACCCTGTAACTCGTGGGGACGCTCTACCATGTAGGGGTCTTTGCGGGGCTCTCCCTCTCTGGCTGCGCAGGTATTTCTCAGGTGGATGGCTTTTCTGACTAGGGGGTATCATTCGCCTCGAACCTCTATAGTCATCCAAATTTTAAGGTGTCTCGATTGGGTCCAGCACATTCTAATCTCTTCTAAACCATCAGGGAATGCTTGGTAGGAGGTCCTTGAGACCATCCTTAGAACCTCTTTTAGCAATCCACTCCCGCCGAGGCCAAGCCTCGACGTCCATGTTTATGCAGCAACCCCACCACATAGACATCTCCTCTGATTCATCAGAACCAAATTCTCCTTCTTCCATCATCATGGCATGATGTAAACACATTTATTGAGAGTAAAATGCCTATTCATGCATGTTCCTAGGCTTAGAATTGCATTTCATGTTATAAATATTGCATAGCATGCATTAGTCTTCATTTAGAGTAGTTGTATATAATTTAGGTTAATTGCATCCTTTTGTGGCTAGGAGAGAAGGATATTTATTTCGGAGCCTCGGATTGAAGATCCAACTGTATGGATCTGATCAAGATGACGATCGGAGTCCAACACCTCTAAAATCGCCTCGATTGGAGTCCCGTAGCACCATATGCAGTCTGAGGAAGATCAACGGCCAAGGGACTAGGAGACATAATTCGGAGCTTCAAATGACAAATCCGACCATGCGGATAGATTCGGGTCGATGCTCGCAGCCTGGCAGTGTGAAAATTGACTCAATCTGACCTCTGTAGCAGCCCCAACAACAAAAAGAAGATGGACGACCCAGACTGTGCCACGTGGCGCAACTCAGGCCGCTAGCACATGCAGCAGCGCGGGTGCGTGCGCGAGCATGCAGGCGTGCATGCACGCAGCGCAGCACTAGTGTGTGGGCGTGCATGCGCGCGGCAAGGCTAGAGCATGGCTCCAGCACAGCGTGAGCTGGACCTACAGCGACACATGAGGTGGACTTACAGCAACGCTTACAGCTGTCGATAATTCATCGCATGCCAGTAAAGCCAGCTGTGGGCGCCAGCGGGCATGAGCTGCCTACAGCAACATTTCCAGTGACAACCTGGATGTCACTAATGGTCCCATACCTATTTATATCTCTTCTCCACTATAAAAGGACCTACACCCCCTCCCTTCCAAGCCATCTCTACCTACTCTACTCCCACCTACTCCCAAGCTCTAGCAAGCCTACCAACGCTCCATTAGAGCTTGTTCTCAAGCTCCCAAGGTGCCTATTAGTGTAGCGAACCTCTGCCCCACCAAATACTCCTACTTCTCATCTCCCTTCATAGGTCGCCTTAGAGCCGTCCTCCCACCTCCATTCCGGTAGCAGATCAACTCCGTCTTCTCACCTCCATTCCGAAGCTACACCGAAGCTTTCCTCAACCCGACATCCTCCAGCATCTCACCTCCATCGTCCCACTCCTCACCTCCTTTGTTTGAGCTTCCGCCAGGTGCCATCGTCTCGTCGGACAGTCGATTCAGGTGATTTCCTCTCACCTCACTCTCTTTTTATGCTTTCATAGTTCATTGTAATCGACATTGAATTGATATATATATCATATTTGTTCCATTTCTATCTTGTGATTCATTCTGCTTGTCTTTTATTTCAAAAACACAAAAAAATATCAAAACCCTAAAATACCAAAAGGAAACAAATCGAAGCACGATTTTCAACTAAAGTAAATGTCACCTCCCTGTGTTCAACCAGGGACTCCCTTGGAGTTTCAGTATAAATTTTATCTGATCGATGTATTTTGCAACTACAATGATGGGTTACTTGTAACCCCGATTTCTAACATGCGAAACACGCCCGACCATTTTGTCGCCATTGCTGGGGAGGCAACAGAATTTACTTTATTTTTTATTACATTTCTTTGCATTTACATAGCACTAACCCTACTTGTCTTTGATCTACTATCTTGCAGGTACCCTAGCATGGAGATCCAAGCATGGTAGATCAGAGTAAAGTGCTGGTAGAGTGTTTTTTAAGTGTCCCCCATACCACCCCCACCTTAGTTTTCATTCCATAACCGAATAACTCAAACCCAAATCAACTTAGGTGCTTTTTATAAACCCTAGGATAGATTTGGTTGTTTGTTTTCCACCTCCACTCACCTCGCCATCCACATAAATAAAAAAAAATTTAAAAAAAAGTGTTATCTGATTGTGGGATTTTCTGAAAGCTGCACACTTAACACCCACAACTTCTTATCCTAAGGCACACAATCACTTTGATTCTACCACTTAACCGGGATCTAACTTGTGGACACGGTACACTGCAACTAAATTCACATAAGTGAGTAGAAATCTGAATAGGTTAAGCATTCTTGTGTGGCTTAACTAAGTGGTGCAATAGGCCAATTGATTGAGTTGTTTAGGCCGCACCACTCAATCTAAAACTGATCCATTAAGTGGCTTGCCACTTAGGGTTGATTCTTAGGGCTGAATCAAGCACTCCACATTATTTTTTATTTTTAAAGGAACATATCATCACCCGTGCTTTCAAAACTTGGAGTGTTCTACTAAATCTTGGTTGAACCAACCTAAGAATTAAACCCTAAAATCTACTAAACAAGGTTAAATCCTAAAAGACACATCATTAAATAACCTTGTTTGAGAACCCTGGTTGTGCATGCACACACATTTTAGTTGATCATTAAGGGCACAACCCATCTAAAGGGCCCATCACATTCCTGAAGCACCATTGTCCCAATCCTAACTAAAATTGATTAGATGTTGGCCCTAAGGACTGGTTCGCTCATCGGGATCCAAATTGAGATTGTTCATGATTAACTTGCTTATACTAGTCAATCTGATGTCTAGGTAGGGGAGTAGCGTCAAACGACCACAGCTGGGGGGTACATTAGGAACTGAAGGCCCAAGCCAAAGGAAGAACCTTCTCCCTAGTCCCACCTTCTAACTGGTTGGATTGCCTGGACATAAGTAGAGTAAATCGTCCATAATCTTAGGATGGATTCTGAGAGTCTGTAGACCTTTAGGCTACCCAACCTAAGGACAGGCTTGTGTTATTGTATTGCAGGGCTCCTTTCTCTTCTAATTTCCCTCCTTACTTCACCATGTACCCTTCCACATCCTACACACAGTTCACAGCCTATACTCCTACCACCACTTATCCCCAAGATGATTACTATCCCGACTTGACTTGTAATTACCCATCCACTAGTTAGGATGACTTTGATTGGGGATATGAATCTAGACCTCAGTGTCCAAGGCCTAACCCTGGACAACAAGACTATGATTATTATCCTTCTCAGAGCTACAATGATTATGGATCTTCATCCTTTGATGACCAAACCAACCCAATCTACAATCAGGAAGGATATCATGATTATAACACCTACCCTCCCCAGTATTCCACTGAATATAGGTCGCCACCATCCTTTGAACAACCTAGAATGACCTACTTTCAGGGAGGGACCCGAGAACCTCGACATCTTGACTCCCCTAGATTCAACCCAAACCCACCCAAACCTAAATCGAACTAGCTAGTTCAGGTGAACCAGATCCAAGATAGTGTGTTGGCTAATTTGAGGAACACCATACAATCTTTAGAAGCCCATCCAACACCATGCACTGAAGCACTGAAGCCTATGATCAAAATGATTGATGAACTTAATAGTTCTCTATTGGATTTGCTCCAAAGGGTTAGGGATCGGGACCTGAGTGAGTTTCTTCCTGGGAAATTGTTGAGGTTGAGGATGAAATTTGTGGTTGCACTAGTCAAATCTTGGGATGATTCTCAAAATGAACCCTCTTCAGGAGAGTTAATGTCTGAACCTGCTCAGGCGCCTATCGGAGGGGATACATATTCAGAGATTGGAGATGACCAGATTGGTCTAGAGTAACCCTTTAAGGATGAACCGATTGATTCACCCAAGATCCCCAAGTCAGGAAACGAAGAAAATTATGCCTCCTTGGAGGATGAAATGACTTGTGATGTTGAGACATATGTAGGATCTAAAGATAGGATATATGGCTACACACACAAACACTCAAGAACAATATTAGTAATAATAAGAAAGATTTGCACAATCAATTCAAACCACAAAAGGACACAAAATGTATAATGGTTCCCCTCCCTTGGGTACTCCACTACCTAAGCCTCCTAGCTTAGGATTTTTAACCCGATTCCCTAAACCTCGAGGAAATCAATTTACTAACCCGAGGTAATTAACGAGTTACCTCAACCCAAGTATAATAATAGGTTTGTTACAGCCCAATGAGCAACAAGCACAAAATATTAATAAGAACTGGTGTAAGAAAGGAAACTCTTACAACATGAATTCCTATGCCTCTTAATAATAATTAAAATAATATTACCAATTTGAGAACTTAGGATAGACGTGAATCGCTTCGTAGATGTGTGAGAAAAACACGTCGTTGGGCTTGTAAGAATGTAGAGAGAGTGAATGGCAAGCTTCTTCTTTCTCTCTTGAAAATATGGTGGAAATTTGAAATATAGCTCTAGAAATTTTTCTTCTCTTTTCTTACGTGCTAACTAAGGGTCAAAGGGTTTATCTATAGAGTTTAGGACCTCAAGAATTCGTCTACTAGATGTTGGGGTTTAAATCCCAACGTTCATATAGCAAAAATTAATTTTCTAGTCATTCAGTTTTGAGCCAACGGCTACCTGGTACCGGTACTAAAGTGTGGGTACCGATACTTGTTGCTTCCAGATTTACGTTTCAAACTCTTAGCATAAATCTGTAACCCACTTGTACCTGTACTGATCATTAGTACCGGTACTCGTTACCTCCAGTATCGGTACTGATCATGAGTACTGGTACTTGTAGGGTACAGCTATGTTTCTTTAAAAAACCCAAACCTATAACTCACATGTACCGGTACTAAACTTTAGTACCGGTATTTGTGGGTTAACAAGTACCATTTCTAAGTGATTTAATGAATTGCGTTCTTTTAAAATGATTGCAATATTAATCCTAATTTATCTCTAATTATTTTTACAATCTAAGTTATATTCCTTTGTTAAGAGGCATATATAATCTATAAATAAAAAATCTAAACTAGAAATACTAAAGGTCGAAGATGATCTTCTCCTCCTTGATTCTTCCTTGTCATCTTGCTTCCTTCTTATCATGATCTTCTCCTTTTCATCAAGCCTCCATCATTTCCTGTTTGTCTTAATCTTCACCTAAATCTAAAAAGAACTCAATTGCAAACATTAATTTATAATAATTTTGTTAACACCAAAACAAGATGTGGAACAAAGTTCCAACAATCTCTCCCTTTTTGGGGTTGACAAAACTATCTTGCAAATAGATAATTATAAGAATAAAAATAACTTTTAACAATGTTATATGAAGGAAGAAAAAAATATTTAATTAAATCCTCCCCCTCAATATATGCTCCCCCGAAAAATATTGCTATTTTCCCTCTTTCTCCCCCTTTTTGTCAATCACAAAAAAATGAAGAAATATCAAACCATAAAATTTACCAATAGTAAAATGGAGCTTGTGGATACCAAGCATCTCTCGTCCAACACTCTTGGTCTTCATTCAACCTATAGAAAGGTTGAAGTATTCCGTTATGTGCCTTGAACACCCATTGATTACTTTGATCTACTCCTACAAAACAAATATCTTTTCTAGGTACCCATTTTCTTGTGGGTCCTTTAGAGTTAGCACCTTGCAAATCCTGAGATTTATAGAACTTTTTAGTGTTAGATCTATAATTCTTGGGATTTTTAGCCTTTTATACATCCATTCATGCCTAGGTGCATGTTATTTATTTTGTATATTCTTTTTACTTTGAAATTTTAATTTTAATGAATCAAAAAATTCAGTGTTTAGCCTAGTTGTTATTTTAAGAATATTTAAAGTCCCTTCAATGTGCTTGTAAATATCTTCTAATTCTAATATCTTTGCATGCAGTTGATTATTAGTTTCTTTTGACATTTCTTATTCTATTTCTAAACATGATTTTTCTAATTCTAATGTTTAATAATTATTCTTTAAAACCTTATTTTCCTTTTTAAATGACTTAGCTTTATGATATAGTTCTTCATAAGCTTCTAATAATTCTTTAAAAGAGAAATCAGTGTTTACCTCATCGTTCGTATCTTCCGTAGTTGTTGCCAAACATAGATGAGCGACCTCGTCGTCATCCGATTTGCTAGAGTCGGTGTCCATGTCCGAGTCACTATCATCCCATGTTGCTTTTAAAGCTCTCATCTTCTTCTTCTTGACTTCATTTGTCTTTCCTTTTGCCTTCCTTCTCCTTATTCATAGGGCAATCCTTCTGCAAGTGGCCCTTCTTCTTGCACTCATAGCAAATAACATTAGTTGAAATTTTATTGACTTGCTTAACTTGTTTCTTGAGGAATTTGTAGAATTTCCTAGTAAGCATTTCCATCTCCTAGTCTTCAGATTCCGATGTTGTTGAGTTTGAGTCCTCTATGATTGCTCTAAAAGCAATACTTTTCTTCCTGCTTGTTGCCTTCTCCTCACTCTTCTTTATGTTCTCCAATTGAACTTCATACGTCATGAGGCTTCCAATCAGATCACCCAAGGGGAGAGTGGATAGATCCTTTGCCTCTTGGATCACTGTGGTCTTTGCAGACCAATCGCTTGTAAGTAATCTCAAGACTTTTCTTACAAGCTGCTCCTCTTTCAGCTTGACTCCTAGATTTTTCATTGGATTCATGATCTCTCCAAACCTTGTGTACATGTCCTTGATTGTTTCTCCTTTTTCCATCCTGAAACACTCATAATTTTCTGTTAAAATAGAAATATGTGTTTCTTTTACCTTGGTCATACCTTCATAGGTGATTTGCAAAGTATTCCAAATCTCATAGGTAGACTCGCATGCGGAGATCCAGTTGAACTCTTCTCGTGATAACGCACAATAGAGTGCGTTCATCGCATTCACGTTTCCCGCAATTTTTTTCTTTTGCTCAGCTATCCATTCAACACCTTCCAGTAGTTCCGAATCCATGTACCTCTCTTGAATGAGAGTCCACGAATTTTCATCCATGGCTTTGAGGAAGACTTGCATCTTCCTCTTCCAATACCTGTAGTCCATCCCATCGAAATAGGGAGGATGGGTAGAAGACTATACTTCGGTGTGCCTTGAGAATGACGCCATCGCAAGTCGATTTGTCACATCTTCTCGCAACTTGGTTTTGATACCACTTGTAGGATCTAAAGATAGGATATATGGCTACATGCATAAACACTCAAGAACAATATTAGTAATAACAAGAAAGATTTGCACAATCAATTGAAACCACAAAAGGATACAAAATGTATAATGGTTCCCCTCCCTTGGGTACTCCACTACCTAAGCCTCCCAGCTTAGGGTTTTTAACCCGATTCCCTAAACCCCGAGGAAATCAATTTACTAACCCGAGGTAATTAACGGGTTACCTCAACCCAAGTACAATAACAAGTTTGTTACAACCCAACGAGCAACAAGCACAAAATATTAATAAGAACTGGTGTAAGAAAGGGAACTCTTATAACATGAATTCCTATGCCTCTTAACAATAATTAAAATAATATTACCGATTTGAGAGCTTAGGATAGACGTGAATCGCTTCGTAGATGTGTGAGAAAAACATGTCGTTGAGCTTGTAAGAATGTAGAGAGAGTGAATGGCAAGCTTCTTCTTTCTCTCTTGAAAATATGGTGGAAATTTGAAATATAGCTCTAGAAATTTTTCTTCTCTTTTCTTACGTGCTAACTAAGGGTCAAAGGGTTTATCTATAGAGTTTAGGACCTCAAGAATTCGTCTACTAGACGTTGGGGTTTAAATCCCAACATTCATACAGCAAAAATTAATTTTCTAGCCGTTCAGTTTTGAGCCAACGGCTACCTGGTACCGGTACTAATGTATGGGTACTGATACTTGTTGCTTCCAGATTTAGGTTTCAAACTCTTAACACAAATCTGTAACCCACTTGTACCGGTACTGATCATTAGTACCGGTACTCGTTACCTCCAATATCGGTACTGATCATGAGTACTGGTACTTGCAGGGTACAGGTTTGTTTCTTTAAAAAACCCAAACCTGTAACTCACATGTACCGGTACTAAACTTTAGTACCAGTATTTGTGGGTTAACAAGTACCCTTTTTAAGTGATTTAACGAATTACGTTCTTTGAAAATGATCGCAATATTAATCTTAATTTATCTCTAATTATTTTTATGATCTAAGTTGTATTCCTTTGTTAAGAGGCATATACAATTTATAAATAAAAAATCTAAACTAGAAACACTAAAGGTCGAAGAGGATCTTCTCCTCCTTGATTCTTCCTTGTCATCTTGCCTCCTTCGTATCATGATCTTCTCCTTTTCACCAAGCCTCCATCATTTCCTGTTTGCCTTAATCTTCACCTAAATCTGAAAAGAACTCAATTGCAAACACTAATTTATAATAATTTTGTTAACATCAAAACAAGATGTGGAACAAGGTTCCAACAATCTCTCCCTTTTTGGTGTTGACAAAACTATCTTGCAAATAGATAATTATAAGAATAAAAATAATTTTTAGCAATGTTATATGAAGGAAGAAAAAAACATTTAATTAAATCCTCCCCCTCAATAGATGCTCCCCCAAAAAATATTGCAATTTGACCTCTATCTTTCTCCCCCTTTTTGTCAATCACAAAAAAATGAAGAAATATCAAACCATAAAATTTACCAATAGTAAAATGGAGCTTGTGGATACCAAGCATCTCTCGTCCAACATTCTTGGTCTTCATTCAAACTATAGAAAGGTTGAAGTACTCCGTTATGTGCCTTGAACACCCATTGATTACTTTGATCTACTCCTACAAAACAAATATCTTTTCTAGGTACCCATTTTCTTGTGGGTCCTTTAGAGTTAGCACCTTTCAAATCCTGAGATTTATAGAACTTTTTAGTGTTAGATCTATAATTCTTGGGATTTTTAGCCTTTTATACATCCATGCATGCCTAGGTGCATGTGATTTATTTTGTATATTCTTTTTACTTTGAAATTTTAATTTTAATGAATCAAAAAATTCAGTGTTTAGCCTAGTTGTTATTTTAAGAATATTTAAAGTCCCTTCAATGTGCTTGTAAATATCTTCTAATTCTAATATCTTTGCATGCAGTTGATTATTAGTTTCTTTTGACATTTCTTATTCTATTTCTAAACATGATTTTTCTAATTCTAATGTTTAATAATTATTCTTTAAAACCTTATTTTCCTTTTTAAATGACTTAGCTTTATGATATAGTTCTTCATAAGCTTCTAATAATTCTTCAAAAGAGAAATCAGTGTTTACCTCATCGTTCGTATCTTCCGTAGTTGTTGCCAAACATAGATGAGCGACCTCGTCGTCATCCGATTTGCTAGAGTCGGTGTCCATGTCCGAGTCACTATCATCCCATGTTGCTTTTAAAGCTCTCATCTTCTTCTTCTTGACTTCATTTGTCTTTCCTTTTGCCTTCCTTCTCCTTATTCATAGGGCAATCCTTCTGCAAGTGGCCCTTCTTCTTGCACTCATAGCAAATAACATTAGTTGAAATTTTATTGACTTGCTTAACTTGTTTCTTGAGGAATTTGTAGAATTTCCTAGTAAGCATTTCCATCTCCTAGTCTTCAGATTCCGATGTTGTTGAGTTTGAGTCCTCTATGATTGCTCTAAAAGCAATACTTTTCTTCCTGCTTGTTGCCTTCTCCTCACTCTTCTTTATGTTCTCCAATTGAACTTCATACGTCATGAGGCTTCCAATCAGATCACCCAAGGGGAGAGTGGATAGATCCTTTGCCTCTTGGATCACTGTGGTCTTTGGAGAACAATCGCTTGTAAGTAATCTCAAGACTTTTCTTACAAGCTGCTCCTCTTTCAGCTTGACTCCTAGATTTTTCATTGGATTCATGATCTCTCCAAACCTTGTGTACATGTCCTTGATCGTTTCTCCTTTTTCCATCCTGAAACACTCATAATTTTCTGTTAAAATAGAAATACATGTTTCTTTTACCTTACTTGTACCTTCATAGGTGATTTGCAAAGTATTCCAAATCTCATAGGTAGACTCGCATGCGAAGATCCAGTTGAACTCTTCTCGTGATAGCGCACAATAGAGTGCATTCATCGCATTCACATTTCCCGCAATCTTTTTCTTTTGCTCAGCTGTCCATTCAACACCTTCCAGCAGTTCCGGATCCATGTACCTCTCTTGAGTGAGAGTCCACGAATCTTCATCCATGGCTTTGAGGAAGACTTGCATCTTCCTCTTCCAATACCTGTAGTCCATCCCATCGAAATAGGGAGGACGAGTAGAAGACTATACTTCGGTGTGCCTTGAGAATGATGCCATCGCAAGTCGATTTGTCACATCCTCTCGTAACTTGGCTCTGATACCACTTCTAGGATCCAAAGATAGGATATATGGTAACGTGCACAAATACTCAAGAACAATATTACTAATAACAAGAAAGATTTGCACAATCAATTCAAACCACAAAAGGACACAAAATGTATAATGGTTCCTGTCCCTTGGGTACTCCACTACCTAAACCTCCCAGCTTAGGGTTTTTAACCCAATTCCCTCAACCCCGAGGAAATCAATTTACTAACCCGAGGTAATTAACGGGTTACCTCAACCCAAGTGCAATAACGGGTCTGTTACAACCCAATGAGCAGCAAGCTCAAAATATAGATAAGAACTGGTGTAAGAAAGTGAACTCTTACAACATTAATTCCGCCTCTCAACAATAATTAAAATAATATTACCGATTTGCGAGCTTAGGATAGACGTGAATCGCTTCGTAGATGCATGAGAAAGGCACGTCGTTGAGCTTGTAAGAATGTAGAGAGAGTGAATGGCAAGCTTCTTCTTTCTCTCTTGAAATATGGTGGAAATTTGAAATATAGCTCTAGAAATTTTTATTCTCTTTTCTTATGTGCAAACTAAGGGTCCAAGGGTTTATCGATAGAGTTTAGGACCTCAAGGATTCATCTACTAGACGTTGGGGTTTAAATCCCAACATTCATATAGCAAAAATTAATTTTCTAGCTGTTCAGTTTTGAGCTAACAGCTACCTGGTACTGGTACTAAAGTATGAGTGCCGGTACTTGTTGCTTCCAGATTTGGGTTTCAAACTCTTAACACAAATCTGTAACCCACTTGTACCGGTACTGATCATTAGTACCAATACTCGTTACCTCCAGTACCGGTACTGATCATGAGTACCAGTACTTGCAGGGTATAGGTTTGTTTCTTTAAGAAACCCAAACTTGTAACTCACATATACCGATACTAAACTTTAGTATCGGTACTTGTGGGTTAACAAGTACCTTTCATAAGTGATTTAATCAATTACTTTCTTTGAAAATGATCACAATATTAATCCTAATTTATCTCTAATTATTTTTACAATCTAAGTTATATTCCTTTGTTAAGAGGCCTATACAATCTATAAATAAAAAACCTGAACTAGAAACACTAAAGGTCGAAGATGATCTTCTCCTCCTTGATTCTTCCTTGTCATCTTGCCTCCTTCTTATCATGATCTTCTCCTTTTCATCAAGCCTCCATCATTTCCTATTTGCCTTAATCTTCACCTAAATCTGAAAAGAACTCAATTGCAAACATTAGTTTATAGTAATTTTGTTAATAGCAAAACAAGATGTGGAACAAGGTTCCAACAACATATACAAATGAGGATCATGAATTCTTTGATTTTGAGGGTGAGGAATCTTTAAATGAAGTCTCACTTAAGCTTGAGGAGAATGATTTTAGTGAGACATACAGGCTCGAAGAGTCTGACAACCAATTTGGTAGCCCGACTACTGAAGATTCTGATTCACTTGGGCTAACTTGGAGGATCCAATACTTGACGACTCAATTAGTAGCCCCATTCCTCAACCACACCTCGAAGAGCTGAATGAACATACTTTTGAGATCATTGTTCCCAAGTCAATCCTGATTCAGCCACAATTGTTGGACTTGGGTACTTTAGATGGGGTGTACAATGATCTGGAGGTCCCGGAAACCTTGATTTCAAAGGATAGGAAGTTGGAAATAAAAATTTGGGAGGTTAATTTTGAGGGAAAAACAAGTTTGGATGTAAGGGTACCTATTGACCTGAAACCACCTATCTTCTTTGCAAACCCTTATGATATCTTTCACGTGCAACCCAAGCTCGAAATAACTGATTATTTTTCTGAGCTTGATGTTAAGTGGACAACTGCACCTATTGAACCATCTGTACCTGTTGTTCGACATTTTGGTCTTAGGTTGCACACCACTAAACTGCAGGCCCAGCCACATAAACACAACAGCCTTCGATTCTGGGTGATTTTCATCTAGAACCTGAGAACCACTTGACCCTGGGGCATGGGTCTGCACCATAATCAGGTCCACGCCTGTGGACATATTTTGTTGGTGAGTTTGAGGATCAATATTTTTATTTTGATTCTGAGCTGCACTTGTGAATTCTCAATTTCTTCTTTGTATGTATGTTATACCTAGCTGAAGGCATTAAACATAGCGCGTGTGTATACACTCTTCTCTCTGTGGAGCTGATCAGATTCCTCACGATGTTCAGGTGATATTCTGTTTACTTTGCTCTTTTCATGTCTTTATTTTTACAATGAGGGCATTGCATTATTTAGGCATGAGGGGGTGGATAATCGTTTCCTGAAATCATTATGTTAACTCAGTAGAATTTCTTTTAGTTTCGTATAAAATTAAAAAATATTGAAAATTTGAAAAAAGATTAAAAAAAGGAAAGAAATAAGGAAAAGAGAACTTGGGCATTTGGAAGTTATTAACTTTAGGAAATGATACGAGAGAACCTAAACACTTAAACTCTTCAAGTCTTCGAGCTTAATTAGCCCGAGTGTCCACTCGAATGTGGACTTAGTCTCAAGTCCTTGACAATTAAAATTTATTTTAATTTGGTAAATAATTTGGGATGATAAGTATGGAACTTATCAACCCGTCATCTGATTTAGGGGGACTTTAAGCCTAAGCATCTACACACATTTTTTTGCACTGACTCACAGTGGTTTTTACGGAAATTGGGTAGCTAATGGACTAACTTGGGTGGTATGGCTAGCAAGTTGTCGGTGGTAACAGCTCATCGGCCGGTTGTCTAAAGCCCAGCCACAAGACCATTTTTGTTGTACTGCCTTTAGGTAAATCTTAGATTAGGAAAGCCACCTACTTAGGAAAAAAAAGAAGAAACACTCAAAAAGAAAAGAAAAAAAAAGAAAAAGGAGAAAATAAAAAAATAAATAAAATCACACTTCACCGCACGAGTATGGCTGACAAGTTGCCAGTGGTAACAACTCATCGGCCGGTTGTTCAGAACCCAGCTCACAAAAAAAAATGTACAATAATTCCCAAAACACTTAGGGAAGAAGCGGGGAAGTAGAATAAATCGGGGAGATATATATTGGGTTTGCCTGTATGTTGACCCCATAAATAAAAGAAGTAGGGAGAAAGCTACCAATCGTAAAGATAAACCTTTAGGAAAGGTCACCTAGGGTCATAAAAACTCGAAGTCCGTCTTAACAGCCATTTTGTGAGTCTATCACTTTTTCACAAAGTTGCTTAGTACTTAGAGTCCTTTTTGAGTCTTAGGCGGGTCGGGTAGCCGTAAAAAGTTATCTCGGAACTCTCAAACTCCAAAAGTACAAAAAAATTAGAAAAGAAGAAAAAAAAAATATCTTCCCTTCTTAAATAGGCGAGAACTTGGGCGATTTGCATTCTGGCAGACACCTGGGTACTGTTAAGCTTTCGTAGTTTAGGACCTTAGTTGAAATTTTCTATTGTTAATAAACGACTTAGGCTTAAGCGATCTAATCCTAATTCTGCTTTTATACATAGAATATAGTTTAATTTTGCTAGGGACTAGCAAAAGATAGGCATGGGGATATGATGTAAACACATTTATTGAGGGTAAAATGCCCTATTCATGCATGTTCCTAGGCTTAGATTTGCATTTCATGTTATAAATATTACATAGCATGCATCATTCTGCATTTAGAATAGTTGTGTATAATTTAGGTTAATTGCATCCTTTTTGTGGTTAAAAGAGAAGGATATTTATTTCAGAGCCTCGGATTGACGATCCGACCATATGGATCTGATCAAGACGACGATCGGAGTCCAATGCCTCTGAAATCGCCTTGATCAGAGTCCCGTAGCACCATATGCAGTTTGAGGAAGTTCAACGGCTAAGGGACTAGGAAACATAATTCGGAGCTTCAAATGACAAATCTAACCATGCGGATAGATTCGGGTCGACGATCGCAGCCTAGCGACGCGAAAATCGACTCAATCCGAACTCTGTAGTAACCCCTAAAACAAGAAGAAGATGGATGACCCAAACTATGCCATGTGGCGCAGCCCAGGCCGCCAGCACATGCACGCAGCACCGCACGTGCGCAGCAACGCAAGTGCGTGCGCATGCACGCATGCACGTAGCACAGCGCTAGCGCGGAGGCACGCATGTGCGGCAAGGCAGGAGCGCGACGCCAGCGCAGCGTGAGCTGGACCTACCGCGATGCATGAGCTAGACTTACAACGACGCTTACAACCGTCGATAATTCATTGCATGCCAGCAAAGCCAGCTGTAGGCTCAAGTGGGCATGAGCCGCCTACAGTGACATTTTCAGCGATAGCCTAGATGTCATTAATGGTCCCATACCTATTTTTGCCTCTTCTCCTCCACTATAAAAGGACCTACACCCCCTCCCTTCCAAACCATCTCTACCTACTCTACTCCCACCTACTCACAAGCTCTAGCAAGCCTACTAACGCTCCATTAGATCTTGTTCTCAAGCTCCCAAGGTGCCTATTAGTGTAGCGAACCTCTGCTCACCAAATACTCCTACTTCCCATCTCCCTTCATAGGTCACCTTGGAGCTGTCCTCCCACCTCCATTCCGATAGCAGATTAACTTTGTCTTCTCACCTCCATTTCGGAGCTACACCGAAGCTTTCCTCAACCCGACGTCCTCCAGCATCTCATCTCCATCTTCTTGCTCATCACCTCCTTCATCCGAGCTTCCGCCAGGCGCTGTCGTCTCGTCAAACAGCCGATTCAGGAGATTTCCTCTCACCTCCCTCTCTTTTTATGCTTTCATAGTTCATTGTAATCGACATTGAATTGATATATGTATCATATTTGTTCCATTTCTATCTTTTGATTCATTCTGCTTGTCTTTTATTTCAAAAATGCAAAAAAATATCAAAACCCTAAAATACCAAAAAGAAAGGAATTGAAGCACGATTTTCAACTAAAGTAAATGTCGCCTCCCTGTGTTCGACTCGGGACTCCCTTGGGGTTTTGGTATAAATTTTATCTGATCGACGTGATTTGCAACTATGACAATGGGTTACTTGTAACCTTGATTTCTAACACGTGAAACACGCGCGACCATGGCACAGCCAGTTGAAGAAGAAAACAATCTTGAACACCAACTCTAGTGCCTAAATGATCTATTTCAGAACTTTGTAAACCTGCTACAGCGTCCTATGATGCGAGATCACTATAATCCCGCTACGGTGGCAATCGAACCTTGAGTCCAAATCTTGGTTGGAGGTCCTGATTCTGAGCTCAAGCCCAACATGATTCATGCTATTCCAAAGATTCATGGGCTTAATTCCGAGGATCCCTTCCAGCACATCAAACAACTCAAACATCTGGCCCTGACCTTCGGGTCAGATGTACAAAACTAGGATATCCTTCTTATGAAAATGTTTTCCTTCCCTCTCATGGACAAGGCAGCTCATTGGTATCAGACTCAGATGCTTCCAATCAACACATGGGTTGAACTGCAATCTGAATTCTTGAAAAAGTTCTTCCCAGTTGGTCGGATGAATGCCTTGCGCCACCAGATCACACACTTCACTCAGCAATCTGGAGAACCTCTTCATGAGGCATGGGACAGTTTCTTGGATCTCATGTGTAAGTGCCCCCATCACAGAGTTCCTAAATGTGAATAGGTCCAGTCTTTTTACCAAGAACTCCTTGAAGACATCCGCTTATTCGTCAATGCAACCTGTGGAGGAAATATCATGCGGTCAACACGAAAACACAGTGTGGGAGATTCTCGAGAATATGTGTGAGAACTCCATCAATAATGACTCCATGGGCACATCGATGAATCCAGGGAGAGCACATGAGACGTAGGGCTTGTCTACATCTGTCGACTTGGAACTGATGGCCAGTCAGTTGGACAAGGTCTCTATCATAGAGAAGAAGGTGGATGAGCAAACTCGACATCTGCAGTGAGCCACCTCTATGCAAAACTCGTTTGCACAACCACCTCTTGGGAGGGAAACTGTGCATAAAATCTATCATCAATCTTCTTAGGGGATGGACTCGTATCCACCCCCGTCTGACTCCAGGATCGAAAGAAACTCTGATCCAACCTACTCTAGGTGGGGGAACTCTGAACCCTCGTACTTTGATTTTCCTAAAGTTTCTCAAATCTGCGAGGACCTCAACGCCATCCAGAATGACCCATTCTCTAATACCTATAACCCTGGATGGCAGAATCATCCCAACTTCCTGTGGGCAGGAAATACTCAGAATCAAAGACCACCATATCAACCTCATCCACAAGCTCCTTGTCCATATCAGCAGCCTCAGCCTCGGCCCAACCCTACCTATCAATCTGGGCCAACCCAAGCAGATCAAATGACTCTTATCCTTCAGACTATGGCTGACATTCAGAAGATGAATGTGGCGATGCAAAAATAGCACAAGGACGAGATCACAAAGGTTCGCAATCAACTCACCCAGATGGCAAATTCCCGTCAACCTAGCACACTCCCTTCGCAACCTCTGTCGAATCCAAATAATGTGCCGAACCAGAGGTGCATTATGAACCCAAATCTAGGCCAAGCCCACATGATTTATCAGGCCCCTTCTGTTCCATCACCCGACGAGATGGAAGTTTCCACATCTTATGCAGGATTTCAATAGCAGCCACCTATTTTACTAACCCCAAACCAAAGCCAGGCAGGACTAAACTCTGTAACAACCCATAGTGGTAAAGCAACTCAAGGCCCACCTTATCCAAGCCACTCTCAGCCTGGTAGTAACCCAAGCCCTAGGATAGTTATCCAGGACACCCCTATCCCAGATCAAGAACCTAGACCTATTCTAGAGGAACCAACCAAGGTTCCATTTCTCGAGGTCTTGACCAAGGGAAAGAGGATAAACAAACCTGTGGCTCCTGAGGAGGATCTGGCCAAGCTCTTTGAATAGGTCCATATAAACATCCCTTGATAGATGCAATCTACCACATACCAACTTACGCACGATTTCTGAAGGACGTGTGTACATCCAAGCAAAAGCCGCGAACCAAAAGTGGGAGTCCGATCATACTGTCAAAGCAAGCCAGCTCTATAATTTTGAGCAAACTCCCACCTAAAGCTAAAGACCCAGGTACTCCCCTGATTTCATGTCCCATTGATGATTCCCAATTTGACAAAGCCTTATTAGATTTAGGTGCCTCCATAAACCTAATACCTACATCCCTCCATGACCACCTTGATGAATCTGAACTTAAATCGACAGAGGTGACATTGTAGTTAGCTGACCGATCTATTAAGCGACCTAAAGGAGTACTCGAAGATGTCATCGCTAGGGTATGGGATTTCTATTTCCCGGTGGATTTTGTAGTCTTGGATATGGATGCACCTGAAAACCCAAGGGATACACCAATTATACTAGGGAGACCCTTTCTGGCCACTGCTAGGGCTAATATAAATTATGAGGAGGGCCAAATTGAACTAAAATTTGGGAACCAAACACTGAAAATTGACATCTTTAAGGCCCAACAAGGGATTAATTGTGGATTTATAGAACAAATATGTGATATCAAGGCCGTGGTTGATGAACCGTATATTGAGGACAACCTGATTACTCCCGATCAACCACAAGAAGATCAAAACCTGCAATTAGAGGAGTCTTACCCTGATCTAGATACACCCATAACTCCTTCCCTTGCTCCTGACACACACCCTGAACAATCCGCTGCTGCTGATAACCTCGTTCTGGAACTCAAGCCTCTTCCTGACCATATGAAGTACGTCTTTTGGGTTCCAATCAGATGTTTCCTGTGATTATCAACTCCAGACTCACACCTGACCAGGAATCTCGTTTGATTACTGTTCTCCAGCAACGTCGTAGAGCCATTGGATGGACTCTCGATGATTTGATTGGTATCAGTCCTTCTTACTGCACACACCGTATCTACACCGAAGATGGCACACGACCTTCTAGTGAAATGCAGAGACATTTGAATCCTAATATGCTGGAGGTCATGTAAAAGGAGATCATCAAGTGGCTAGATGCAGGGATCATCTACCCAATCTCCGACTGTCGGTGGGTGAGTCCAATCCAGGTTGTGCCTAAGAAGGCAGGACCCACTGTTATCACGACTGAAATCGGAGAAGTCATACCGACCTGTATGGCGAACTCGTGGAGAATCTGCATTGATTAGAGAAGACTTAATTCCTCCACGAAGAAGGATCATTTCCCACTGCCGTTTATTGATCAGATCCTCGAGAAACTAGCAGGAAATAGGTTCTTCTACCTTTTGGATAGGTACTCCGGTTATAACCAGGTGGCAATCCATCCTGAGGACCAAGAAAAGATCACTTTCACCTACCCCTTCGGGACGTATGCATTCCGAAGGATGTCGTTTGGTCTCTGCAATGCACCTGCTACTTTTTAGCGGTTCATGCTTGCCATATTCTCAAATATGGTAGGTGATTATCTGGAAGTCTTCATGGATGACTTTTCAGTATTCGGAGAATCATTTGACGATTGTCTCCTACGCTTGGTCCAAATCCTCAGGCGGTGCATTGATGTGAATCTGGTTCTTTCTTGGGAAAAGAGCCATTTCATGGTGCCTGAAGGAATTGTCCTGGGACATCTTATTTCAAGAAAAGGCATCCAAGTCAATCGAGCCAAGGTGAACTTGATTTCCAAACTCCCAATGCCTAGCTCGATCAAGGACATCCGATCTTTTCTAGGGCACATCGATTTTTACCATCGATTCATTCCTGATTTCTCAAAGATCGCGCGCCCCTGACCTCTCTGCTTTCTAAGGATGTACCTTTCGAAATCTCCAAGGAATGCACTCAAGCATTTGAAATCCTCCGTGATCGTGTTACCCAAGCCCCGATCCTACAGTCCCCTGATTGGTCTCAACCCTTTGAGATCGTGTGCGACACATCTGATTTCACTGTAGGAGCGGTACTTGGGCAAAAAATTGATGGGAAACCCGTGGTCATCTACTACGCTAGCAAGACACTTAACGAGGCTCAGCATAACTACACAGTTATTGAGAAAGAGCTGCTAGCCGTAGTATTTGCCCTGGATAAATTCATATCTTATCTCCTGGGTTCCCGTGTTATCATTTACTCGGATCACACAACTGTGAGGCATCTCCTTGTGAAGAAGGATGCGAAACCTCGATTAATCTGCTGGATCTTGCTGTTTCAAGAATTTGACCTCGAGATTCACGACAAAATGGGAAAATAGAACATGATAGCAGATCACTTATCCCGCCTTCCTTCTGAAATCATCGATCCTTCCAGACGCATCACGGAACATTTTCCTAATGAGCACCTTTTGACTATCAATACAAGGCTTCCATGGTTTGCTGATATAGTAAACTACCTGGCATCACATCAGATCCCATCCAATTGGCCAAAGGACAAGAAGGACAAATTGCTTTCCGATGCCAAGTATTACTTCTGGGAAGACCCGTATCTTTTCCACATCGATGCTGATCAGATTATTCGACAATGTGTCATGGAAGCGGAAATTCAAGACATATTATCTTTCTGCCATGACCAGGCATGCGGTGGACATTTTTCAGATCATAAAACTGCAGCAAAAGTCCTTCAGTGCAGCTTTTATTGGCCACAATTTTCAAAGACGCATACAATCACTGTAGGGCATGCACTCATTGCCAAACCTTGGGCAACATGAGCCACCATGATATGATGCCTTTACAACCAATTTTGGTATGCGAAATCTTCGACATATGGGGGATTGATTTCATGGGACCCTTCCCTGTTTCAAATGGCTTCAAGTACATTTTAGTCGTTGTTGACTACACGTCCAAATGGATCGAAGCCATTCCGACCCGAACCAATGATCATAAAGTGGTTATCAAATTCATTCATCAAAACATCTTTTCACAGTTCGGGATTCAACATGCTATAATTTCTGACGGAGGGACCCATTTCACTAATGCTCAGTTCAGGTCACTGATGACCAAATACGAGGTGTCACACCGAATCTTTGCTCCTTACCACCCCCAAACTAATGGTCTAGCTGAGCTATCAAATCGGGAGATCAAGAAAATCCTCTAGGTTTCTGTTCGACTTGACAGGAAGGATTTGTCATCCTCGCTTTCAGAAGCTTTGTGGGCTTATAGGACCACCCACAAAACCTAATTAGGTATGTCTTCCTTCAGATTGGTGTATGGGAAGGCATGTCATCTCCATGTCGAATTGGAGCACAAAGCCTATTGGGTAGTACGGAACTGCAACCTAGATCTTTCTGAGGCAGGGACCTATAGAAAGCTTCAAATAAGCGAGATCGATGAATTATGCCACGACGCGTATGAGAACTCACGAATTTACAAAGAGCGGGTTAAGGCCTTTCACGACAAGCACATATACAGAAAGATCTTCCATCCTGGTCAAAAAGTCCTACTCTTTGATGCCAAGCTTAAACTGTTCCCAGGAAAGCTACGATCAAAATGGATCGAACCCTACCTCATCCGACGAATCTTTGGAAATGAAGCCATTGAGATCAGTCCACTCAGCCATGATTCAGAACCTTTTCTCGTGAATGGTCAAAGACTCAAACCGTTCATTGGCTTGACCGATACAAATTTGGCTGAGATATCCTTTACCCTCCATTCTCCCTAAAGCTCGTTGCGCCCAACCAATGGCATAAAACTCAGCACTTAACGGGAGGCAACCTGTCATTCTTGAAAAACCCGAAACCTTTCTTGACATTTCTATGTTGAATTCATATTGCACTTTAGGGTTCATCCATTAAAACAGCCGACCCCACCTCAAGTACCCATACCTGAGCCTAGAAATCATTCACAACAGTCACCTCGACCCATTCGCTCACCCAAAACCTATTCTAATGAATAATCTAAGCTGAATTCGAACCCACCTAATTTACAATGGGGACATTGCAAATCGTAGCCATGGGGGGATATGAAAGCGCAAAACTCCATGAAAACTCATCTCACAAGAAAAGGTTTCAACAAAAAAAAAAACATATCACAAAAGCACCAAAAAAATTGAAAAAATATTGAAAAAGAACAAAAAAAATCTGAGGGGAGAGAAAATTTTGAGGCCATACAAATCATGAGGAGAAAATGAGGAGGAAAAGAGAAAAATGTCAAAAAAAGGAGCAAAAAATGAAAAAGAAAAAAAAGAGATAGTCATAAGCAAGAAATTAAGGGATTAACAGAAGTTCTAGATCATATCAAGAAAAGAAAAATGAGGAAGAAGTGCTAATGAGACACAAAAGAGATTAGTAGGAATGCTGATCTTAGGCCTCTTGGGCTAGACTTTTAGGCTTAAAAATTCAAGTACCCGCTAAGATCTGAATAGTCCTCAATAGGATGGGGAAAATGCAAAACTTAAGTATTAGGTCTAAGGCTTAGGGAGTATTTGGCCTCGTCAACTGACCTTTGGTTTGCGGGCACCCCAATCCACACACAATCTGGTTCAATGCACATAATTATCAAAATCATGCAAAAGCATTTAACTGTTCTGAAAAAGTAGCCTAGATTAGGAGTGGCTAATCAACACAAGTTGATTTGGATGAGTTCCCAGCATGGAGAGGAGGGAAATTCCCTTCAAAGATGCGCAATAACATATTGTCTCCTCGGTGCTTGTCTCCTAGGATATTTACATATCCTACTGGGGGCACATAAGCACCCTATGCAAGTTCAGATGCCATGGGTGGCATTATCACGAAATGTCGATTGCCAGGGTCTGGATTTAGCTACAGAATGCCATGGGCGGGATTATCTTGAAAACCAGGGTTCTGGGGGTTACCATGGGTAGTGCTATCACGAAGCATCGATTACCGAGGACCCTTCAAGGATTGATGATGGGGATGAGGAATCCAATACAGACCGTGTTGATAAGCCAATCTGAAGTTAGAAATAAAAAGAAAAGAGAGAGAAAACTCTCTAAACAAAAGAATCCTCTATCTCTCTCTTACAAAAAAATGCACTGCAAACTGAACCAAGGCTAAAATACGTTACAAGCACGGGTGCTTTAACCGTGGAGTCCAACAAACTTTAGGATAGTTAATGTGGGCCTTAAAAGCCTTTGCAGAGGGCCGAGGCTAGAGCTGGTCAGGTCCGGATCTTGGTTGGTACTTGAGTACCTCTAGGCCTACTATCGGCATTCTAACCTAATCAAAAAGAAAAGAAAAAAAGCACTCATCATAATCTTTGAACATCAAGGAATTCATGATCTATAATAGAAGTTAAAACCTTAAAATTTTGCTAAGGGACTAACAAAAGCTAAGCATGGGGGTATGATGGAAACACCATCATGAGCCCTAACTAGCTCATTTTGACCCAGAAAAGAGGATAAAAGCTCCTACATAACCAATTAGAGGTCCTAACTCAATGAATAACCCTTCTGAAAGAAAAGTAAGAAATAAGGGGTAAAATTCTAATTTTACCATTGCAGTGCAACAAAGGGATTTCTCATGGGCTAAACATAGGTCAAATGATCTTAACAAGATAAAAAGTGGGTTGGTTCAAACAGAAAAGGGTTCTTGTGAATTCTGATAATTAAATGACTTCTTGTAACCCTAAAATAGACCCACTTAATTTAACAAGGTTCTGGTCAAGAGAAAATTCACCTAAACCCTCTAAAATTCATGTAAAAATATCCTCTAGGGTTTAGAACCATCAATTTTGCCCTTAGAACCTATTTTGACATATTTTGGGGTCTTAGTTAAATATTTACCCTAAATTAGGTTTTTATGAAAATTTCCTAGTCAAATGTGCTCAAACCTAAAATCCAACTTTACCATTGGATTCCTTAGGTCCAAATTAGGTTTGTACCAAAATTTGAACCTAAGGGGAATTCATCTTGACCTACTTTGCAAACAGGTCCAGCCCAATTACATTTCTACCCCTATCTTTTGAAAACCCTTTGCAGAAATCCCCTTAACTTCCTCGTCATTCTTTACAATTAGGTCCCTCCACCATTATAGTGGAGGGAATCCTACTCCGGAGAGGTATCCAGGGAAAGATCTCCCTGATTCCTCAGAGAATCCCCTTCAAATTTAAAAGGGAAATTCTCAGAGAAATCTCCTCCAGTTTGAATACAGTCAAAGGCTTGATCTGACACCTAATCTCTCATGCGAATGCTTAAGATATGCCATGTCCTCATGCATTAGGAGGGAAAAGGGATCACCTTAGTGAAGAATGGTCAGGTTTAGGATGATCAAAACTTGGAAAAAGAAGAAAAAAGGAAAGCAGGAAAAAAAAAAATGATAGGTTACCTCCCATCCAGTGCTATCTTTTACGCCATTCAACCGGGCGTAATGTGCATTAGTGATCAAGGGTGGCTGGCTCAGTAAAATTAAAAGATTCAGATGGAATTTTAGGCGTATGATCAAAATAGGGCTTTAAAAGTTGGCCGTTGACTTGAAAGGTCGAATTAGTTTTTTGATCAAAAAGATCAACAGCGCCGTATGGATATGTTTTATGGACAATAAAGGAGTCGGTCCATTTAGATTTTAATTTTCCAGGAAAAAGATGTAATCTCGCATCGAAAAGCCAAATGCGTTGATTAACGTCAAAGTGTTTCCAAACAACATATTTATTGTGAAATTTCTTTGTTCGGACTTTATAAATCCTCGCATTTTCATAGGAAAAATTATGCAATTCTTCCAATTTAGTTAATTGTAATTTTCTATGGTTACCGACGTCAGATAAATCCATATTTTGTTTTATTGCCCAAAAAGCCCTATGTTCTAATTCTACCGGGAGATGGCATGCCTTCACAAAAATCAGATGGAAGGGAGACATGCCAAGTGGGGTTTTAAAAGTGGTACGGTAGGCCCATAAAGCGTCGTCCAATTTGGTGGACCAATCTTTATGGTCGGGCCTAACCGTCTTTTGTAAAATATTTTTAATTTCCCGGTTAGAAACTTCAGCCTGGCCATTTGTTTAGGGGTGATAAGGTGTGGAAATTTTATGATTAACCCCATATTTAGAAAGAAGGTGATGGAATTGTGAGTGGGTGAAATGTGAGCCTCCGTCACTGATAATGGCTTTTGGTATGCTGAATCTTGAGAAAATATTTTTCTTAAGAAAATTGACAACCACATGGTGATCACTAGTGCGGGTGGGTATTGCTTCTATCCATTTAGAAATATAGTCGACTGCGACTAATATATATAAATACCCACCACAGTCGACTGCGACTGATGAACGGTCCCATGAAGTCGATGCCCCAAACATCAAAAATTTCAACCTCTAAAATAGGATTAAGGGGCATCATATCCTTCCGAGTCATGTTGCCGATGCTCTGGCAATGCACACAGGACCGAACAAAGTCATGAGCATCTTTGTGCAAGCTGGGCCAATAAAATCCCGCATTAAGGATTTTAGCTGCAGTTTTCTTGCCCGAAAAATGTCCGCCACAAGCCATTAAGTGACAATGTGTCAAAATATCATGGATTTCAGAATCAGGGACACATCATCGAATGACCTGATCGGCACAAATGCGGAAAAGGTCGGGCTCCTCCCAAAAATAAAATTTAATATCAGCAAAGGACTTATCCCATTTTGTTTTTGGCCAATCAGCGAGGATTCGTTCAGTTGCTAAGAAGTTTGCGATGGGCGCAAACCAAGGGAGGTTTGTAGCAGCTAAAATGCTTTCATCGGGGAACTGATCTGGCGGGGTCATTATGTCATTCGTCATAAGATGAGAGAGATGGTTAGCCACTACATTGTGCAATCCCACCTTATCCTTGATTTCCAGGTCAAATTCCTGGAGCAGCAGAATCCAACGGATAAGGTGGGGTTTCTCATCTTTCTTTGTCAGCAAATATTTAATTGCTGAGTGATCGGTATATACAGTGACATGTGACCCCAACAGATAAGATCTAAATTTTTCTCAAGAAGTTCCTTTTCAGTAATCGTGTAATTCCATTGTGCATCATCAAGGGTTTTTCTAGCATAATAGATCACAATGGGCTTCTTGCCAATTCTTTGCCCTAGAACGGCCCCCACAGCAAAATCTGAGGCATCTGTCATTAATTCAAAGGGACTATTCCAGTTAGGTCCCTGTAATATTGGTGCCTCAGTAACCTCTTTCTTCAACCTTAAAAAACTCTCCAGGCACTTATCATTAAAATCAAATGGCTGGTCTTTAGTGAGAAGCTGACTTAAGGGCTTGGAGATTTGGGAAAAATTTTGTATGAATCAACGGTAGAAACCCACATGACCCAAAAAGGATCTGATCTGTTTGACAGTAGTGGGCTATGGGAGCCTAGATATAGCACCTATTTTTGCTTTATCTACTGCGATTCCTTGTTTTGAAATAACATGGCCCAAGACAATACCTTCTTGGACCATGAAATGACTTTTTTCCTAGCTAAGGACCAGATTAACTCCTATGCATTTTTGGAGAGTTCTTTCAATGTTTTTAAGACAATGGTCAAAAGAATCTCCAAAAATAGAGAAGTCATCCATAAAAACTTCTAAACATTCACCTACCAAGTCTGAAAAATTGCAAGCATGCACCTTTGAAAAGTCGCAGGTGCATTGCAAAGATCAAAGGGCATCCTTCGGAAAGCAAAGGTTCCGAAGGGGCAGGTGAAAGTTTTTTGTCCTGGTCCTCAGGATGAACCGCTACCTGATTATAGTCGGAATAACCGTATAGAAAACAGTAAAAATCCCGTTCGGCTAACCGCTCCAAGATTTGATCAATAAAGGGGAGCGGGAAATGGTCCTTCTTGGTGGCGGTGTTTAATTTTCGGTAATCGATACACACGTGACAAGAAGCAGTTCTAGTGGATACATTTTCCCCATTATCATTAGTGACAACTGTTAGTCCAGCCATTTTGGGTACAAGTTGTGTTGGACTAACCCAGGAGCTATCAGAAATGAGGTAGATGATATCAGCATCTAGCCACTTAATAATCTCCTTTTTTACCACCTCCTGCATAATAGGATTCAAGCGCCTTTATGGTTGGCGGGAGGGGCGAGAATCGTCCTATAAATATATACAATGCATATGATAGGACGGATGAATACCCTTAAGATCAGAAAGGGTCCAGCCAATAGCTTTCCGATATTTACTCAAAACCTGGAGGAGTTTGTGCTCTTGCGCCCTGGTAAGTCCAGAATTTATAATCAGGGGCAAGGTCTGATTAGGACCCAGGAAGACATATTTAAGGGAGTCAGGCAAAGGCTTTAATTCCAATTGTGGGCCCGGCTCTGAAAGAGTTTCTGCTTTGTGGGTTAGTGGTGAGGTGAGAGTGAATGGGTCAGCTAGAATGTTAGCTGGACGTGTGGTTGGGGTGGAAGGGTGAGAGAAAGTGGATTGTTCAAGAACCGTATTGATAGCAAAATAGGAACCTAAATGGGAAATCTGTAAAGTTTCCTCCACAATGTTTTCTATTTCCGAATCCGAATCATCAAAGAAATCTGGTTCTTGGAACCGCCTAGAAGCTTGAAAAATGTCTAGGGTTACAGATTCACCGCCACACATGATCTTCATCTTTCCAGAATCACAATCAATATTGGCACGAGCAGTGGCTAAGAATGGTCTTCCAAGAATAATGGGGGAAAACTTTAATGCTTCTGGTACCTCTATGTCCAGGACTAAAAAGTCTACTGTGAATAGACAATTTTTGACCCGAATAAGAACATCCTCAACAATTCCCCTTGGTTTAATTGTAGATCGGTCAGCTAATTGGAGAGTAACCTCAACAGATTTCAATTCACCAATCTTGAATTCCTCAAAAACAACTGTGGGGATAAGATTAATTGAGGCACCAAGATCCAACAACGCACAATCAAATGAGGTATCATTAATGATAACTTGAATTAGGGGGTGCCAGGATCTTTTCTCTTAAGAGGCAGTCGGCTTTGCACAACTGAGCTGACTGTCTCTGGAAGAATCACCTTTCCTAAGTTTCTGGGCTGCCTTTTCGGAGTACATAAATATTTTAGGAATTTTGCATAGGTAGGGATATATTTAATGGCATCTAGGAGAGGGATATTAATTTCTGCTTGCCCAAATAAATCCATTGATTCCATCTCAGTGGGCTCAGATTTCTTCTTTTTCTTATTTGAAGAGAGGAGGGCTTGTGGAAATGGGGCAGGGTTTCCCTATTTTGCATGAATTGGTTCCTGAACAATAGGAGGGGAAGAGTTAATCTGTGTGTCATTAGAGCAGGTTTCTTTAACAGGCAGGGTATTGTGAGTGGTTTTCCCATTCCTCAAGGTAACTGCATTTGCAGTCTGGTTGTTTCTAGGATGAGGATGGGGGGCCTGGCTGTTATTGAAACTCGATGGATGCTGAGGTGCTGGCTAAATGGGTTGACTGGGATATCCACCTTGGAATTGATTCCTTTAATTATTTGGGTTGGGCATGGGTTGGGAAGGTAAATTCCTAATAGGTCGATGATCAGGAGTAACCTTAACTTGGTGTTGCAAGTTGGTAATCATGCGGGTTACTTCTATCATTTGAGTCTGCATTCTTTGCAGAGTTTTCATGACCTGATTATTAATATCATCTTGGGATGGTCCTGGTTGATACATAGGTTTCCCATAATTCCCAAAATAGTTTTGTTTGGGAAAAGGAATCGGATTCAGGTTTTTCCAGGAGTGATTCGGGTTAGTCCTCCTGCTTTGATTGGAAGTGTTGGAGGGGTTTCTAAATTTCTCCTGGAGAGCATAAATATTTTCCGAGGTGGGATTAAAAATATTTTGATCAAAATTCCCAATTAAATCTTGCGAGAAATCAGCCTGAAATTGTTGGCCAGCAGATGTGGCATCAATATTGTGTAGATTTTCTCTTTGGAGAATGTGTGGGGGGTTAGTGTGTGGAGAGTGGACGTGTGGAGCTTGTTTGTTTATGAACTTTTCTTCCATTTTCTTTTGGTGAATTTGCATCTGGTCCAGTCGTTGAACTTACATATATAGATCATCTTGGGTGACTGAAATAGAGGTGGATTTGGAGTCAATTTCATGGACTCCGTGTCTGGGGTTTTGTGATCTGCCTAAAGTGTCCATTCAAGTCATGTTAAATGAGTTTTCACTCATTTCTTCAAAGAGAAGATAGGCACTTTCGGCATCTTTGTTAAGAAAATTGCCCCCACATGAGGCATCCACAAATCATTTCAATTGATCTTTTAATCCATGATAGAAGATCTACACTAACTACCATTGTGGAATTTCATAGTGGGGACAACTTCTTAGACGTTCCTAAAATCTTTCCCAGGCTTCGTGGAGGGGTTCACCAATTTTCTATTGAAAGGTCGTTATGGATCTTCTTAATGCATTCGTTCGACCGATCGGAAAATTTTTTTTAAGAAAAGCACTTTTTAATCAGGGCTAGGTGGTAATAGGGCACCCAACCATTCTAAACCAATGAGATGCTTTGTCTTTAAGAGAGAGAGGAAAGAGTCTCATTAACCACACGTCTTCCTGCACATTGCAGGAACGAGTGGTTTGAGCGAGGACAGTTAATTCCTCGAGATGACAAAAAGGGTCCTCTCTTGGAAGACCATGAAAATGTTTGATAAGGTTTAGAATGGCAGGTTTGATCTCAAAATCCCCTTGTGGTATGACCACCCCTGGTCTTTCCTCATAATTGGAAGGATCATAGAAATCCTTAAGAGGAATGACAGGCTATTGGCGGGGTGGTGGATTTTGTCCTTGATTAGCTAGGTTTGTGACAGTCCTAGCTAGATCTTCTTGATTTTGTTGTAGTCGAGCCAAATGGTCAACCATTAATGCGAAGGGATTTGTATTTTGAGTTATAATTGGAGGGCCACCTGGCCTGCTGGTATTTCTGGTTGCTACAAGTTAGGGAGGTGAGGGAGGGTGAAGTCAGCTTATGGGTCGGCTGACGGGTTAGAAGTGGAAGCAGAATTTTTTTGATGGCTTCCTGGGTTTCGCATTTTTTTAGAAGAGGAGGGGGAAGAAAACAATGATTTCCTGCCGCGGGGGGTGAAATCAGATGGTCCCTCGAGGTGTGGTTTTTGGGACCGTCGCCCGTGCATGCACTATTTTGGAAGAATTAGAGGGGAGGAGAAGAGAAAGAGATGAGAGAAAGTGTGCAATTCAAACAAAAAAAACAAGACCTAACTTAAATGCGACTCCCTAATAATAAACCTAAGACTTGGTCTATGTAGGAAATAAGTAGTCAATAGTGAATACCCGCTCTGTCAACAAATCTAGCCAAGTTGCTTAAGGGGAGGTTTGGGCCCAAACATTTCCCAGGGAAAACCCTAGGTGCTTGTACAAACCTGCCCCTGGTCGTTTGACACGGTCCCTCAGCCTGAACACCAGATATAGATGACAGAATTGGTACTAACTAAAGAAAACTTAAGACCTAAACAGCAAGCCTAAGTTGATGAAGCCTTAGGGGTCAAGTTGCTACAAGTTTGAATTAGGTCTAGGATATTACAGTGCACACGGAATGTGGAGGGTGTTAATTGGGTTGTTTCCCTGTTATTTCAAATTTTTTTTGTGTGTGTGCAGGAATTGGAGAGTGACTCCAATCAAGAAGCAAGTTGTCACACAATTTCTTGTATTTTTGTCTTTTAGGATTTGATTTAATTAAATATATTTTAGGGTTTTTCTTTTTAAATTTTCAAATAAGTTTGAAACTCCACAATCAAAGGAAAAACAAGTTGTATTGGTGATGGTTAATTTCCTTTAATGTGAGTCTCTAAAAAGAAAGAAAAAAACCCTAAGCCAATTATCCCTAAGATAGAAAATTACTACCAATGAATTAATTTTAGGATTTCTGTATTAATTCGTGGTCCAAACAAGTCAAACAACACATTACTTTGAATAAAATCAAACAAGGATTCCAAAAAATATTTTTGTAAGATTTTAAGAATTTGTTTGATAATTATTTTGAATTTTTAATTGTACTGGTGTCAAAGTCCAAAAATGATACCTATGGGCATTTTGGACTTTTCAGTATTACCACTGACCTCATAAAATTTTTGTGATTTTATATGATGTGTAAAATTTCACAAGGATTCCGACCAGCTAAATTTCACAAAAATTAGAAGAGTATAAAAATTCTAAAAACACACGGACAGTAGCAAAACAGGAAGATTGGAGGGTGTGACCCCTCTGCAGTCCATGAATTTTTAAAAATTAAATATAAATCCAATTGATTTGAAATTTAGAATAGATGTTCCCAACTTAATTTGGAATCATTGTATGAAATTTTATGATTTTAGGAGGTTTGTGATGTTACGAATTGATTTTTCAAGTCTGAACAGAAATCTAGACCCAAAAAATAGAATACCAATACTTGCAATGGAGTGGTGTTAAAGAAGCATTCATGCAAACAATGGATTTTAAAATGCACCACTCCACTTAATCAAGTTGTTTGAGATCCTAAAAGCCAAGTTTAATATGTTTTTGGTAGTTTTAATAAATTATGTGACCAGAAAGAGGAACCAACCTGAATTTCGCGGGAACAAAAGAAACTTTGAGCTCTCGCTTCCAGATTCCCACTTTCTTCCTACAATAGTTCCTGCACACAAGAAAGAGAAAGGGATGAGATCTACTTCAAGCAAGAGGAGAAAGAATAGCAAAGCCATGCCTCCCCAGCAACGGCGCCAAAAGTGATGCGAAATACGCGTGATTTGTAAAAGCGGGTTTTTAATGTCATTGTAGCATGCGAATTTGCATACGCTTTTAAATTTATATCCTAGATAGTGGGAGTATCTAGGGTCGTCCAAGGAGGAAAAAATTACAATTCAATTCTCTTGCTAAAAACACATCTCGATTTTCTTTTTGGTATTTTAAATATATATAATTTTTTTGCGTTTTGAAATAATACGGGCAAAGTGCGAATTGTAACAAAAGAGTCCTAACACCTAAAATGCTAAGCTAAAACTTAAGAGATTAAAAAGTCCACTACCTAAGCTCACTCTAGAAAAGTGGAGGCCTAGAGTAATTAGGGAGTAGAAGTAGAATAAATGCTAGAACTACAGTAACAATTGCAACAGAAGATTAAAAAGAAGGCAATTTGATTAACTAGAATTTGTGTTCTTTTTCCAAGACAAGTAGAGGAATGCTTCTACTAGAAATGAAAAAATATAAAAGCAATAAAAGAAACACAAATCCTCTTGCAAAAATTGGTGAAGAAGGGAGTCTTCTTGCTCCAAGTCTAGCTGCTCCTTGGCTTGAAAAGAGGGCCTCCTTCTTCTCCTTCCTTGAGAGCTCCTCCAAGGTGGGTGCTACCACCTTCAATGCTCTCCTCCAAGGGGTGGGTGTGCACCACCCTCAAAAGCTCCTCCAAGGTGGCGTGGACCACCTTCAAGATCTCCTCCAAAGATCTTCCTTGCCTGGCTTCTCCTTTGGCTGGCGTGGGCACAAGAGAGAAGGGAAGAGGGGAAGGCACCAAGGGGACAGAATATCCCCTTAATCTTCTTCTTCTTCTCTCTTGGGCGTGGGCTTCTAGGTATAATATGAGAGTGAATTTTCTAACCAAGGATGCCTTGAATGGTGGTGTGTAGTGGTCTTTTTATAGGGTAGGATGGGGGGTTAAGGTGCCCCTTGAAATGGAGGGCTAGGATGGAAGGATGGAGGTGGTTGGTGATCCTATGGCCAAGGGCATTTGGCGCCAACCCAAGGGACTCCTAGGGGGTGGTTATGGGTGGTGACACCCCTTGAAATTGGTGCCAAAATAGATTCTAGAAGGGGGTCTTAGGTGGTGCCAACAAAGGTTCTAGAAGGAGGGGGTAGGTCGAGGGTGGAGATGGGTTTAAGGGGAGATGTGTGGTGGAGATGAAGGGGATTTTTGGAGGGAAAAGTGGCACCAACAAGGGGGTAGTTAGGGTGGTTTTGGCACCACTTTTAGGTGTCTTTTGGCAGTGGTGGGTAGGCTAGGTTGGCACCAAGTAGGTGGAGCTTAGGTGGAGCTAGTAGGTGGAGTTGTTTGGTAGGGTTTTTGGGTGGTATAGGCCGAGGAAGTTGGAGCATAGCTAAGCTAAGCTAAGCTAGCTTAGCTAATGGAGGAGTAGAGGAGGAGGTGTTGGAGCTAGGGTTTTGAGGGAGGAGCTGAGGAGGAGAAGTCTGGAGCTGAAACTGGAGCTGGCTGCTACTGAAGAGGCTGGCATGGAGCTACTCTAGCTGCCCTAGCTTGCTAGTTCTTTGCTAGTTGCTAAGACAAGCTAAAGTGAGCTGGATTCTACCATAATGAGCTGAGGTGAGCTAGGTCTGGTGCTCCCGGGGAGGATCAAGCTAGTTGAGGCAGCTAAGGTAACTTAGCTCAACTTAGTTGAGCTAAGCTGAGTCCCCGGGAGCTAGACTTGAGCTTCCTGAGCTGGGATGAGTTCTTCTTCAGCTGGCTGGAGTTGAGTGGAGCTGGATGTAGCTGGATCTAAGCTGGGGTGAACTCTTGTCAACTCAGCTGAGCTAGCTAGAGCTCCCTGTGGACTAGTGGGAGCTGAGATAAGCCAGACTCAGCTAGGTTGAGCTGGATCTGAGCTGACTTGAGCTAGGGTTAACTAAGATGAACTCTCTTGAGCTGCCATTTAGCTGAGATTAGCTGAATGGAGCTAGAATGAGCTAACCCTTGTTCAAGTGTGCTAGGTTCCAGCTATGGTGAGCTGGATCAAGCTGAGTTCCAACTAGTCTGAACTCCTTCACCAATTGCCTTCTTGAGTGCTAGGGTTTTAGCGATCTGTATATCTGTTCATCCCTAACACTCACAAAAATATATTAAAATAACAAAAGAAAATGCAATGCATGCCTAACCTAGTGAATGCCTAAATGCAGCCCAAAAACCCGTTTGCAGAGTAAAATCCTAAGAGCTAAGTTTGTTTTAATGAATAAGAATGATGATAAACTGGCATTTATCAGAAACACAGGAAATCATAGAGCGTTGCCTCCCTGGCAACGACGCCAAAATGATTAGCGAGATTCGATCTCTAGCAACAATGCCAAAATGATTAACGATATTTCATACGCAAAAAAATTGAGTTTGAAACTCTTTATTGCAGTTGCGTAAAATTCTGTAAATCAGATAAAATTTATAATCGAAACTCTAGTGAGTCTTGGGTCGAACACGAGGAGGTGAACGTTTGATTAAAAATCGTGTTTAAAATTATTTTTCACAAAGCAGAGTAGTTGGTTGAAATTATTCTATACTAGCTATTCTACTTAAAGAATAAATAATAGAAAGAAAAGGGAAGAATACTACAAAGAGAGAGAGAATAATACAAATAAAAAAGAGAGAAAGAGAACCAATATTTGTTAATCATATGTTCATTACAACTAATTTCTATAACTAGAAAGCTGGAAATCTGCACTAGAAAATAATAAAAAAAGAAGAGGGTGAGAAGTTATCCTCCTTGACGGTTGCTTGGAGGATGAGTCGTGTTGACAGAGTGCCCAGACGATGGGGATGAGATGCTGGACGAAGGCGAACAAAGCTGGAGGACGGAGTAGGGCGATGTCGTGGCGAGATTTACTTCTCGAATGGCAGTGAGAGGACAACTGTGGGCGCTCCACGAACAGGGATGAGAAGATGGGAAAATTATTTTTAAGACTCTAGTGGAGCATCTCAGGTATGGGACTAGCTCTTTAGAGCTTTGGAGAAGGTGAGAGGAGAAGAGAAGGGATGATGAAAATGAGAGGTATAAGGTCCATTTTATAGTTGAGGAAGAAGGGCATAAAAGTCATTTTAAAGGCCTTAACATTTAATATACGGCCTTAAGTGATGCATGTAAATGTCACTAAAGACCACCGTTACTAAAGTCTGCGTGCTAGGAGGACCGTCCATCGCGCATCCAACGCCTCTCATCGTGCCACGTCACATGACTTGTAGCCTTCAGCCATTCACAATCAACCAAGCGTCACACTACTATTGGTCATCCAATCATTTGATCGAACAGCTTATATCGCACCTCACCTTGCGCTGCTGAGAAGGCACGCGTAAGATCACATGTCCATTAGGGCGTCATCACGAGCATGTGTGCGCTCGCCCATCCACACCACCACATTGTCACTGTCATAGTCACTCAATGGAGATTGTGCGACCGAATTTCGATTGCTCACACCTGCTACTGGATTCATCCCCTCACTGCGATTCAAACAGGCACTTGCGGGTTGAGAGTGATGCTCGCTGCCACTGTGATGTCTCTGCAAATGGTCTCAAAGATGATTTTGTGTGCTTGCATCTCAACTGTTGGATGAAGATCCAACGGTCGAGATCTCTTGATGCTTTGCCTTTAGAGCATAGAGTATATTAAGGAGGAGCGACATGGCACACTCTCAACTGTTGGATCTCGATCCAACATTGAAGATTAGATCTTGATTTGCTTCTTTGAAAAGAGCGTAGCACGGTTGAGATGTATCTCAACCATTGGATAAGAATCCAATGGTTGATATTTAATGCAAAGGTCTTCAGATGGTGAGGGATGGTTGGGATCAGTTGCTTTGGATGGCTAGGATGGTGCCATGTGGCACCATCTTGGCCGTTCATCTTCCAATGCTTGTAGATGATGCCACAAATGTGGATTAGGTTGATTTTCACGCTGTTGGGCTGCGATCATTAATCCAAACTCATCCGTGCAGTTGTATTTTTCATCTGAGGTACAAATTTGCACCACCTTGACCTTTGATTTTACTCGAACTACATATGCTGCTATGGAAGTCCGATCAGGATGATCTTGGAGGCGTTGGACTCCGATTGTCGCCCTGATCAGATCCATACGGTTGAATCTTCAATCCAAGACCCTAAAATGATATCACCCTATTCCCGACCAAAAAAAGGGAAATTAACCTATATTTTGTACAAACTAATCTAAATGTACACTGATGAATGCTATGTAATATTTATAATGCTGAATGCAATTATTCGCCTAAAAACATGCATAAATAACAGTTATGTTTCATAGATGTGTCTACATCAGAACACTTATAAATTTGAGTGTTGTATCGCTTTTATCGATTATACTACGATGCTATACTTTACTAAAATACAGTAGAAGAGTATCAACACCAACTAAAAGCAGTAAACTTAGCGCTTAATGGGAGGCAACTTGTCATTTCTTGAGACCTTTCATATTGATCTTTAACAACACTCCTATTGCACTTTAAGGTTCACAATTTAGAACAGCCGACTCCACCTCCAATTTTCACATTGGAGCTTGAAATCATCTGCATTTGACCACTTTCGACCTGCCCACCCACCATTTATAAAACTATTCTAAATTATAATCTAAGTTGAATTTGAACCCATCCTATTTGCAATGAGGGCATTGCAAATCTTAAGCATGGGGGGTATTAAAGTGCATCTCATAAAAAATATAATTTCTTTGAAAGGTTCTCATAAGAAAAGAGAAAAATAAAAAATTCAACAAAAAATGCTAACAAAAGGGGCAGAAAAATGTTTTTGAGCTGAATTGCAAAAACAAGGAGGAAGGAAAATGTGCTAAATGCTTAACTTGTTAGTCTTGGTGTTGAAGCTACGGGTTACTACACTATCGTATTTTGTTTTGAAAAAACCTATCGTCGTAGTTTGAAAGTGAAGAACTCATGTTCAACAAATAAAATTTGTACCAGAATAGAAATCCTGGGTCGAACTCAGGGAGGCTACGTCGATCTATATTCATAATTATATTTTTTAGGGTTTTTGTTTAAAAGCAAAGCAATGTAATTACAATGAAGCAATATAAACAATTAGACTAAAAGAGAGAGAGAAAACATGCACTTAATATTTCAAAATGTTTATACAATAAAACCAGAGAAAAATTACACTAGAAAGCAGGAAAATTCTACTTTAGAAAGCTGAAAAGAGGAATGGGAGAGAGAAGTTATCCTCCTCGACGATCGCTTGGAGGACAAGCCGGACGAGACGATGCCTAGAAGATGGAGGATGGAGTGGGAAGGAGGTCAAGGCAGGAGGAACGAGAATAGGGAAGCACGTTGTTGTCGTCACAGGATCCGCTTCCGAAATGAGGGCGAAAATATGACTTTATCTCTCAAGTAGCATCCCAAGTGTGGGACAAGCTTTTCTTGATCTTTGTAGAGGGAGAGAAGAGAAGGAAGGGATGAGAATTTTGTATGGAGGGGGTCTCCTTTTATAGTTGCAAGGAGTGAGGGCAATTTGGTCTTTTTAAGTTGAAAATCATTAATTCAGGACCTTTAGTGACGGATAAATCCATCGCTAAAGGTCTAAACGTGGGCGTAGTGGGCGGCGCGCGTAGATGCTCATCTCCTCAAGTCGCAACGCATGACCACAATCTTCAAATCTCGACCGTTCGATCGTGAGATCCAACGACTGAGAGAGCTCCTCGCCACACCTTCTCAGCGCACGCCTACACGTGTGATCCAGCGTCTTCGCCGTGTGTCTGATGGCGCATGGGCACTATCAGGCACGCACAGCCGCTCGATCGTGATCGTGCGCTCCTCCCGCCCGCTCACCCGTGCACTCCCTCACCAAATTGAAGCACCTGCGGCTTCAAACGGGCATCCTTCCTTCGCGAGAGCATGTTCGACCAACACGCTACAGGCACATTTATGTCGCGCTCTTGAAATGTGCGTGTGCACCCCGCAACCATGGGATGAGCATCCAATGGTGGAGAAGCGACGATCAAATGAAGAAGAGAAGATGCGGCAGGTGCATGTGGCCGGTTGGGCGGCTGAGATGGCGCCACGTGGCACCATCTTGGCCGTCCATCTTCTGGATGATGAGATGGTGCCACAGTTGTCGGATTGAGTCGATTTTTGCACTGTTAGATTGCGATCGTCGATCCGAATCCATCCGTGTAGTTGGATTTGTCATCTAAACTGTGGATTCATACCATCTTGGCCCTTGATCTTCTAGGGTTCCTCGATCTCTATCTGATGCTACAGATGTCTAATTAGGGCGATCTTGGAGTCGTTGAACTCCAATCGTTGCCTTGATCAGATATGTACGGTTGGATCTTTGATCCAAGGTCCCGATAAAAAGTTACCCTATCCCTGAACATAAAAGGAGACCATTAACCTCCATTTTATTCAAACTAATCTAAATGCAAGATGATGCATGCTATGCAATATTTATAGTATGTAATGCAATTCTATGCTTAAGAACATGCATAAATAGACATTTTATGTAATATAAACATGTTTACATCACTTGGTCAAATTTAAAGTTGTTTATTAGTCTAGTATCAAGGCAACTATATCCTCGAGTTTAGATCTTTCGAGCCAAGTTGCTTGATTAAGCATGGCTTAAATTCCCTTACTAAGCAAAGTTGGGTGATCTGATTTCTTAGACTAAAGGGCACAAGTGTTTAAATCGATCTCTTTGTCGCTTTTAGTCTAGGAGTTTGAAGAAAAGAAACACAACCTTGCATGCACGAATTAAGTTTTAGCACCCAAGTAGAAAGTCAATAAAACATTATACTTAGGTAGAGTTAGAAAATAACTCTTTTATGGAAGCTAGCCCTTGAACGATGAGGAGCCACTTCCCTAATAAGATGCACTCATTTTAATTATTATTTTGGTGGGGCTTGCATGTGTAAGTCATAGTAAGCAGTGTGCCTGTCCTCAACACTTTAAAAGGCACACAAATGCCTCACACACTTGCACCAACAACAACAACAACCAAGTCTTTTCCCACACTAAGTGGGGTCAGCTATATGGATTCTTTTCCTCCACACAGAATGATTTTCAGCCATTTCAAAACTTAAATTAAAGTAATTGAGGTCATACTTAATAGTTTCCTTCCAACACTTGTTTGGTCTTCCTCACCCCCTCTTAGCGGGTTCAGCCTCCAACTTCTTGCATCTCCTAACTAGAGCATCTAGTGGCCTTCTATGTAAATGTCCAAACCACATTAGACGTGTCTCTCTCATTTTATCCTCTATCAATGCAACCCTAACCTTTTTTCTAATAATCTCGCTTGAAATATGGTCCCTTCTTGTATGACCACACATCCATCTTAACATCTTCATTTCTGCCACAGACATCTTCTATACATGCCTATAGTTGATAGCCCAGCATTCAAAACCATACAACATGGTTGGTCTTACTGCAGCTCGATAGTATTTTCCTTTGACTTTTAAAGGAAACCTCTTATCACAGAGAACACCAGAGGCACCCCTCCATTTCAACCACCATGCATTAATTCTATGTCTAACATCTCCATCTATTCCACCATCTTGTTGGAAAACAGAACCCACGTACTTAAAAACACCTTTCATTGGAATGCACTCTTCTCCAATTTTTACATCCATCCTTTCATTGTTCCCTCTACTACTAAACTTGCATTCCATATACTCAGTCTTCGTCCTACTTAGGCGTAACCCTTTATCTTCCAGGGATTCTCTCCAAAGCTCAAGTTTTCTGTTCACTCCATTGTAGGATCTGTAAATCACAAGCACACTAGAAGGGGGGATGAATAGTGTGGTAGATAAAAAAAAATGCAAGACAAGGCAAACCACAAAATGTACAAGATATATAGTGGTTCCCCACACTTGAGTACTCCACTACCTAAGTCTCCCGACTTAGGATTTTTAACCCGATTCCCTCAATCAGGAGGGAATCAATTTACTAAAACCTGAGGTAATTAACGGGTCACCTCAACCCAATTACAATATATTACAAAGAAATAAAGATACAGGTGTAAGCAAAATGCAAATAAAAGCCTACAACTAATCTCTAAGTCTCCAACAAGTATATTGCTTAATATGAGTATGTAAATTAATCTAACAAGAATACTAAGGCGTAAACAAATGATTTATCAGAGAGGAACACGATCGCCTTTGCTGACTTGTTGCAAGTGGAGAGTAGCCTTGAGAGGATTGCAACAAAATAAGCTCTTTTTCAAGTAGTAAATTGAGAATTGAAGGTGTAGGAAAAGATAGAATTTTGTCTTCTTGGTTGTGTGCAAAAGGCACTCAAAGAGTACTTACATAAGCCACTAAACACCTTCCCTGCAATTACTAGCTGCTAGGGGCAATTTGGGAAGATTAGAGATAGGTTTAATTGCAAAATAGCCATTCAGATTGGTCACAACGGTTAGTTGGTACCAGTACTAAACTTTTTGTATCGGTACTGACCGCCCACAGTCAGCCCAACTAAGTCACTAGGTATCGGTATTCATGATTAGTACAGATACTTATGACTCACAGATTTGGGTCTAGTGACCTACATGTACCGGTATTAGTGATTAGTACTGGTACTTGTAAGGTCTAGGTAAAAACCAAGTGCACAAACTGTGACCACTTGGTACCGGTACTCACGATAAGTACCGGTACTTGTTGTTCATAGTTTGGGACTTAGGCCCAAACCTGTGCCTAGCATGTACCGATACTTATGACCAGTACCAGTACTTGCTACAAGTACCAAATATTGTAAGTGTAAGTCAATTTTTAGAGATATCCAAGCTACTTTAAATGACTTTATTTTGAAAAAATCGATTTTGAGTTTTGAAACAAGTGAATGAACAATATTCTGAACCCTAATTATCTCTACTTTGATTTTAACTCCTAGGTTATGTTTAACTTGTTAGGAGACATATAAAGATTCTAAAATACAATTAATACAACAAGAACTATAGTCTTCTAGTCTTCTTCCTTCATATGCGATCTTGTTGCTTGCATCCATAGATTCTATTAACCTATAATAATTCATAAACACATTAGATTTTAAAATGGTTTTGTTAACACCAAAACATAGAAGAGAGATGGAACTAGGTTCCAACATCCATCTCTTGTATCATCAACCAACACAATGTCATCAGCAAAAAGCATACACCATAGCACCTCAGCTTGGATATGCTTCGTCAACTCATCCATGACCAAGGCAAAAAGATAAGGGCTTAAAGTCGATCCCTGATGCAGACCAATAGTGATATCAAAGTAGTCCATCAAATCATCCTTAGTCTTTACATAAGTTGCAGCTCCATAGTACATATCCTTTATGAGGTTGATATATAAAATAGGCACTCGTCTCTTCTCCAAAATTCTCCACAAGATATCTCTTGGGACAAAATCATAGACCTTCTCCAAATTAATAAAAACCATATGTAAATCCTTCTTCCTAACTTTGTAGGTCTCCATCATATGTCTCAAGAGATGTATTGCCTCAATAGTAGACCGGTCTGGCATAAAGCCAAATTGAATTTTAGTTACTACAGAGACTTGCCTTACCCTTCTTTTAATTATTTTCTCCCAATGTTTCATCGCATGACTCATCAATTTAATACCTCTATAATTGGAACAATCTTGTATGTCTCCGTTGTTCTTGTATAAAGGTACCACAAAACTTTTCCTCCATTCCTCTAGCATCTTCTTGCCTCTCCAAATAGTATTAAATAATTTTGTGATCCAAGTTATACCCCGTTCTCCCATCACTCTCGAAACGTCTATAGGAATATCATTAGGCCCAACAACCCTCCCACTTTTTATCATCTTCAAAGCCTCCTCTACTTTCTTTTGTATCCATCGATAACTTGGCCGATTCACATAATCTTCTGAGTTGGCTAACTCCCCAAAGTTGATATCATTCTTTTGTTTTTTCATTAAAAAGCTTATGAAAATATCTATTCCATCTTGCACCACAAAGAAAAAAAACTAGAAAAATAAGAAAAGAAAAGAAAATAGAAGAAAGAAAGAAATATATAAAAAAATGGTGCTAAGTTTTATTTCTCTTTTCCGGAGAGATACACCCTGATGTTGACCCTTGTAGGAACCAAGAAAGATGCCTAATTCGTGTGGGAGTTGCCGACTGAGTCCAATAGGTTATTAATTGGACACTTAGGACCTTTAACTCAATTCACTTCCACTACACATGTTCCAACCTTGATAACAATGAAACTGGGAGTGAAACTGAGACCATCCTGAACCATGTGCCTCTATGTTTAAAAATTAAGAATCAAGTGAAATTAAATTAGCGACCCGTTAGGCCTTAGTATCTTGAGGAATTGGGATGTCCATAGTCCTATGCATAAGCACACTTTTGTATATATTGAAGCTTTGACCAAGATTAACCAAACAAATTATTCTTAAGTTGTGAAGAACTTGAGCTGGATGACGAAAACACCCTTTATGCTGAAATTATGTGCTGAACTCTTTGAATTTGCTAAGGGTCAAGAAAATGGTAGGCATGGGTGTTCAGCACGTAAATCGCGTTTTAAAAGTTGATTTAGTTGTAGTATAGCATGAAACACGTCGACAAATAAATTTATAAACTTTAGTGAGTATCAAGTCGTTCACAGGGAGGCAATCTCGATTTTTGCAGAAGCTTTTTAATAAAACTAATTCTAACTAGATATACAATAAAAAATGCTAATAGAAATAGATAGATAGATAGAAAGAGGGAGAGAGAGAGAGAGATAGAGATATAGAAGGAGGCAGAGAGATGACGCCACTTGTAGGAAGCTTATGCAAGATACGACAGCACCTCAGATCCAGAGCACCGGGATGAAGGTCAGAGCAAAGCTGCAGAGGGATGGAGATCGCAGAGAAGAAGGTGGAAGAGATGTCTGGAGTTGATGGAAGAGATCTATAAAGAGATGCCTTCAACAGGGGGGATTTGGGCCTCCTTTTATAGTTTTAATGAGGGGCAAAGTGGGCATTTTCGCCCTTAAACTCGTGTAACAACTCCCTTATGATCAAATCCATAGATCGGGAGATCCACGGATTAGATCTGGCCTCAAAATAGCCCCCAATGCACCTTCATCGTCCAGATAGAACCTAGTGGCGACACATGGTGGCCTCTTATGCATTGGATCAGGATCGGATGCTCTAGCTACTCCTGCGTGTGTTCTCTTTAATTTTCCTGCTTGCTGCTTGCCTTCTTTGAGTGCCTCAACATCAGCCGTCAGATCGTAACACGCGTGCCTCGCCTTCGCATCAAATAAAACGCATGGGATCCCACGTTCAGCTGCAATGCGCTCTGATCACGCCACGTGGTCACGCCTCCACCCTTCGATCACCATTTGACGATGCAATTGCTCCCTTACCCAACGCCCCTTCAATTTCACACGTGGTGCAGATTGCTTAAGCGCAAAGGCGCTAACCACTGTGTTGTGCCTTTACTTTATTACGTTTTCATTTTAAGGCAACTTATTCTCGACCGTTGGATGAAGATCCAACGGTCGAGATCTTCTCCTTCTTTGATGAGGCGAGACTGGAGTGGGGGCATGGCTACTCGTGGACCGTTAGAGATGGGCCAACGATGAGGATCAGCTGTGATGGTGCCACGTTGTGCCATCATAGTCGTCCATCTTCTTTTCTTTATAGTTGGTGCTACAGAGCTCCGATCAGTTTGATTTTTGTGCCATTGGACTGCGATCGTTGATCCGGATCCATCAATGCGGTTGGATTTTTCATCTGAGGCTTGGATCTTTACCCTTTGGCTCCATGATCTCCATTCTTCTATGGACTGCATACAATGCTCTTGTTGTCTAATCGAGATGATTTCAAAAGCGTTGGACTCCCATCATCATTCTGATTAAATCTGTTCGGTCTGATATGTCATCTGTAGCTTTGAATCATTTGTGATTAAAATCATCTCTCATTAGTACATAAAATGACGATTTTATCTATGCAGCTAATCAAACTAACCATTATGCAAATTATGATGCCTATGAATGCATTATTCCTAAGTTACGCTAGAATCTAGCTTAATTATGGTGATTTATGTTGCATGATTGCTGTGAATCACACCCCCATGCCTAAATCTTGCTAGTCTCTAGCAAATGCAAGACTAAATGCAAAGTGGTCCTACATGACAGATTTTTATCAAGGGTTTGACTAGAGGTTTATGCCTTTTGTTTTCATCCGAAGCTTTAGAAATCTAGACAATCATGAAATGTTTTGTTGTAGCCTATGCAACGGATCCAAGTGAAAAGTCAATCCACATTTAAAGCTCGTACTTGACCCTTAGTAAAAATTTATTGGGATAGGTAGACTTCTCCCCTCAGGGTTATAAGATAATCTATAAATTCAACCCCAATTTTTGGCTTAGGTAGAAGATTTCTGAGTCAAGTAGATTTGTATTTGGTGGCTCATGCTCATTTGGTGCTACATATAGACTAGTACTTCAGAACCTAGGTTTCCAGATTATGAAATAATTCAACTCAAAGAAAGGCGAGAAACTATGCTCTCTTTAGTTCTTTTGTGCTCCTCTCTCTTTCTTTTTCTTTTTCTTATCTTTTCTAATTTTTTCTTTCTTTTTGAGTTCACAATCTCACTAGATTTATCAATATATTTGGTGGTCTCTCCTGGCATTAACACTTTGATTAGGTTCTGATAACTCTAAGACTAAGTTAGAATTCCTCAGGCCATATTCTGGTGGCCAGAAATGCAGAAAAGTAGTCAAGGCTATATTTGGTGGATCATGAGGGTGGTAGGTGTTGTTGCCTCATTACACTTGAAATAAATTCTAACTCATAAACTCATTTTTTCCTACCCTTTTCTTTTTCAAAATTTATTTTTATGTATAAATATATTTCTTTCTTTTCTTTTCTTTTTCCTCTCTTTTTCTATAAATAAATTTTTTTTCCTTTTCTTTTTTTCCTTACATCTAGACATCTACCAACGCGACGCAATATCGCATATGAATTTTATTCATGAGGCATTATTCGGGATTAGGGGTGTTCAAGAGGATATCAGGTGGCTTATTTGGTGGAAGTGCCTATTCTCGGCACTGGGAAAGGAATGGATAGGATAGCGTATTTCTGACCTTGATATTAATACCCTCCTTCAGGCAAGGATTCTGTAAAGGATGATCGTGACCATCCACCTCAGTCCTAGTTTTATCAGAACCCGCTCTCTGCGTATTTGCCTTATTTAGTGGCTTTTAAGATATTCACACTAAGAACTTGTACGCAAAAACTGAGAGCGAAAACTTATGCCTAACTCCAAGTATCATTATCTCATTATCCAGAGTTTAAGATTCCTCATACTAGCCTTAGAGCACCAGTAGACTTTCTACTCTCACCTCACACTTGTTTGGTGGATCTGTAGAAGATAGTTTGCCTGACTCCCTAATTACTATCCAAGGGCTTAGGAGAAGAATCACTACTCCCCCTCAACAAGCTAAAGATGTTTATCGGTCTTCATAGAGGATCCATTGCAAATTCTACGTGTAAGTGTGCAATTGTACTGGATTCTAAACTTAGGAATAAACTTAAGAATAAATCCCTAATAAAATCTTAACAAAAATTCTTTATGCCTAAATACATTTCTTTTTCTTTTTCTTTTTTTTTCTTACATAAAGATAAGATATGCAATGTCCACCACCCCCCCATGCCTATTCATTACAATGTCCTCATTGAAATGTATGCATGAAAATCAAAATATAATAAGCAAGAGGAGGGGATATCACCTGACTATGCTTGTTGATCCAGGTCAGCATGGATGCAAAGCATGAAAAACTACCTGTCATGAATACTGGGTTGCCACCCAGCCAGCGCTAAGTTTAACGTCATTTGTCGAACTTAAACCCAAAAATATGTACTTCAATACTATGGGTTAAGAGAAGTAATAATTATTGCAGAGGAATTTAAGATTAGTAGAAAGATATGATCATTTGGTCCCAGAATCAGTGATCCACAAATGCGGACCAACTGATGATGCAACCCTATTCCAAAGAGTCTTTCTGATTTGGAATATGAAATAGGGTTAGGTGGATGAGGTTCAAATTGCAGAGCCTGTCTGCCAATCCAGTTCCATAATTCAAGAAGAGGTGGTATAGGGTCTAGATTGAAATCATGATTTAGAATTAAATCTAGTTTTGAATCAGAGTAGTAAGGGTCTTCATAATGGTAGTTGATATCAAACATGAGTTCTCCAGGCTTTGGGTCATATGAGGATAAGGGTAGAGTTGTGTGGAATTCATCAAAATCTTCATCAGAAATTTTCTCTTCCTCATCTGAAATCACTTCTTCTGAGTCAAGCCACCCATTTGAACCAGTTAGCTTATAAGTTCTTCCCCAGTCCATTATGTGTTGAACTTCTTTTTCTAGGGTTACTTCCTGATTCATGTCTTTATATTGTCTATTTTCTTGAACCCCCTCAGAATTCAAAAGTTCTTGAATTTCAAGGTGGATGTATTGAGGATTCTTTATATTATCATCTAATTCATCACAAGTTATTCCCAAAATTTTCTCAATCTCCTTAATGTCCTTCTCAATTTGAGTTTCTATGGGACGTGGTAGATTGGAATCATCCTCAAGTACATTCTCTTCTTACCTTTCATGCTGATCTTGAGTTTTGGCAGGATTCGGATCATCTTTAGTGTGAATTGTCAAAACTTGTTCAATTACTCCTACAACCTCATTGGAGCCACAATTCACCTTATTCTTTTCAGAAGCTTTAAAGATATTGAGTTGACAATTTTTTCTTCCAGAGGTGATGTATATAATCCCCATCTCATAGTTGATTAGAGCCTTGGCAGTGACCAAGAAAGGTCTCCTTAAGATTATCGGGATGTGGTTCAAGTTTTCTGATACCTCCATATCTAAAACAAGGAAGTCCATAGGATATTCAAAATCCCTCACCTTTATAATCACATTTTGTAAAAGGGCCTTTGAAATTTTGGTTGACCTATCAACAAGCTGAAGGGTCACATCAATGTGTTGCAAGGGGCCTAAATCTAGCTCTTCATATAATTCTGTGGGGAATAAGTTGATGGAGGCACCAAGGTCCAGTAAAGCTCGATCCAAGATGAAACCATCTATTTCACATGAGATTAAGGGGGTCCTTAGATCTTTCTTTTTAGGAGGGAGCTTATTTAGGATGGTGGCACTAGCTTGTTCAGAAATCATGACCATTTTTGATGATTTGACTTGGCGTTTCGATGTGCACAATTCCTTCAAAAATTTCGCATAGGCCGAGATATTCTCAATAGCCTCAAGGAGTGGTATATTGATATAGACACATCCATTTAGGTTAAAATGCCTATTCATGCATGTTCTTAGGCTTATATTTGTATTTCATGTTATAAATATTGCATGGTTAATTAGGTCTTTTTATGGACAAGAAGGAAGAAGATTTATTTCAGGGCCTCGAATGGATGATTAGACCAAACGGATATGATCAGGACAACGATCAGAGTCTAACGCCTCTAAAATCATCCAAATCGGAGTCTCGTAGAATCATATGAAGCCTGAGGAAGATCAACGGCCAGGGGGCAATGAGACATCCTTATGGATTTCGGATGAAAAAGTCGATCATACGGATGGATCCAGAGCAACGATCGCTGAAAGAAGTGATCTTCATTTTCGTTGAAAACTTTATCATAAAATGATGTGTCGTTATATTTAATTGCGTGGTAGAAAATCACTTTTCAAAACATTTAAAATTTCAAAACTAACCATGAATAGTTAGGTCGTCTCCACAAGGAGGAATTAACCTAATAAATTCACGAGTCAAGGAATGCACAGTTCGCAAACTCTTCTGCAACTTTAATGCGAGGAAAATGCTGTTTTAAATGAAGTTTGCAATTTCTTTAAAAGTTCAGGGGTGTTTATGTAATTTTCACGTCAGAAATTAAGCCTCAAAAATATGTGTAAGATGCATATGTACTGGCTTATCATGTTAATTCAACTTTCAAGCAATTCTAATTTGAAATTCAAGATAGAAACATGCACATAACACAAATAAAATAATTTCAAGAAAATTTGAGTGCATCAGTGCAATGTGGCCAGAATAAAATATTAATATAAACTTGACAATGGAATTGAATGTATTTTTAATAGAGGGAAAAAAAGAGGATTTCTCCTCTCTCCTCCTCGCGTGTGCGGCCGCGCATGGTTGGCCGCGAGAATCGGCAGGGAGGTGCAACTTGACGAGAGCTACACAACGGTGGTAGCGGCATGGCCGGAGGTGGCCACTGGCGACCGGTGGAGGTGGCCGGAGAACCAGCCTGTTGGAGGAGATGGAGACTGCTGCAGCTGCACGGTGGCCTACGCGCGCTTGTGAATGTGGCGCGGGCGAGCAGTGTGAAGGTGGCGCTTGTGGGTGTAGCGCTGATGGGCGGGTGGTGCTGTGTCTGCAGATGAGTGGTGGGCCTTGCAGGCATGCCTGCAGGGTGGAGAGGCAGGAAGGCGCACGGGCAGGCACTTGCAGAGGCTAGCACATGAGCGGGTGAGCTTGGTGCTCCGCCTGAAGTCGTAGGCACGCTGCAATAGACGCTTGGCAGGCTTGGTGTGCTGGAAAGGTAGGAAGGCGCGCAGTTGCGTGCTACGTGTGGCTGCAGGGGCGTGTGTGCACGTGGTGGACTGGAGAACTGCCTGCAGGGTGTGCGGGAGTAGCCCTGCGGACGTGCAAGGGCAGAGAGCCTGCGGGGGGGTGGTGCAGTGCCTGCGGGCTCTTGGGAGGGCGATGGCGCGATGGCGTGGCGAGGGCAGGATGGGGTGGTGCGTCTTCTCCACAGTGCATACTCTCTCCATAGTGGAGAGGAAGGATATCCCCCCATGGGAAGGAAGAAGAACCCGTAGATGAAGAAGATCCCTTCTCCTTTGCTCCCCTCCTCTTCTTTTTAACTTCTCCATTGCACCTCCAAGAGTTAAGGGATTTTCAAATCAATTAACTATCTCTGGCCGGCGGCTGTTGAGGGTTCCCCGGAGAATGGGGAAAAGAACATCCGCCGGTGATTTGAAAAAGGGTAATTTATCTTTTTCCCCTCATTCTTTTGCCAATTATTTTTCCTGCACATAAAAAGAACATATTAAGTTATAGAATAAATGTAAACCTAAATCATGATGCATGCATACCTTCTATAACTTAATATAGTTATTAACAAACCTAAAAGACATAATTAAAGTTACTTAGGTGTAATATTAGTCCATTAAAATGGACTCATCAAATACCCCCATGCCTAAGATTTGCTAGTCCCCAGCAAAAATGAAAAATAATAGAAGTAATCAAAAGATTTCTTCTTTTCTTTTTTCAAAACTTTAGAAATCCATGCAAATGTGAAGTGCTGATAGCCTAGGTAACAGATCCAAGTGAAAGAGCCGATTCGCATTGGGAGTTCATACATCACCCTTGGCAAAAATCTCTACCAAGATAGGCAACTACTTCCCTCGGGGATAAAGCAGACGATAATCTGTAATTTGACCCCAGTGTTTGGCTTAGGTAGGAGATATTGAGTTGAATGGATTTGTATTTGGTGGCACACACTCATATGGTGCTACATATAGTCTAGTACTGCAGACTCTAGCTCTCAAGACTATTAGACAAGTCAACTCTGAGAGAGGCTACACAATTGTGCTCTCTTGATGTTCTAGGGCACTCTCTCTTTTCTTTCTTTCTGAGATCACGAATCTCGCCAGATTTAGAAATTGCACTCACTATTTGGTGGCTTCACATGGCATCCACACTTCAATTAAAGTCCTAATAACTCTACAACTAAGTTAGAGTTCTCAACCAGTATTCAGGCGATCAGAAATATTAGAAGGTATGTATGGGTCATATTTGGTGGAACGCGATAGGTGTTCTGCTGCCTCAGAAGCAGTGTTACATCATACACTTTGACTTTTTTTTTTAATATAACTATTTCTTCTTTTTCTTCTTCTTTTCTCTTTTCTTTTATATTATTATTATTATTTTTTCTTCCTATTTTTGTTTCTTTTTCAAACAACACAATACAATACGGACTTTTATTTACGAGGCATTATTAGGGATGATGATGGTCAATCAACACAACACAATTAGCGCGATGGCTTATTTGGTGGAAGTGCCTATTCTCGGCACCGGGAGGAAATGGATAGGACAGGCATATTTCTGACCTTTGACACTATTACCCTCCTTCAGCTGAGGACTCTATGAAGGACGGTCGTAACCATCCACCATAGTTATAGCTTTAATAAGACTCAATCTCTATGTATCTGCCTTATTTGGTGACTCTCAGGAATTCACACAAAATATGCACACAAGAATAGAGAGTGAAAACTATGCCTAACTCTGAAGTATCATCATCTAATTATCCAAGACTTAAGAGTCCTTGCATTAGACTTAGTGCACTAGTAATCTCTCTACTTTCTTCTCACAAATATGAGGTAGATCTATTAGAAGATAGTATGCCTGACTCCCTATGAACTGTCCAAGGGTTCAATAGACTTACAAATGCTCATTGGTTTTCCTCAAGGATCCATTACCAAATCTACATGCACGTGAAATAAATGTACTGGATTCTAAACTTAAGAAATAATTCCAAAAGAAGAACCTTGAATAACAAAGGTATTTTGCTAGGGACTAACCCATTCAGCTCAAAATTTTTTTTTTTTACTAACCTAAATGCATAAATACTTCCTAAAATGCAAATGCACTCCCCCATGCCTAAATCCTACAATGTCCCCATTGTAAAATTAAAATAGGAGGAGAAAGGAAAAATATCACCTGACACAATTTGCTGGGTTGCCTCCCAACAAGCGCTGCATGTTCTGTCAGCAGCCAGACTAAGAAGGAACCTATAAGTCTGGTTCCAAACAAGCAAAGTTAGGCCCTAAAAATATTCGTAACAGTGCAGGCCTAGAAAACAGGTAACCATGGATGTTGGCGAGCTGATGATGCAATATAATTCCAAATGCTTGCCAGAAGAAATGAAAACAGAAAATCTCATTGGCTACCTTGGGAGGTCTATGAATAATAAACGGAATATGAAAAGGGACCTCCCGAAACGAAATAAGTGGAGGATAACAAGGATCCTCCAGAGCAGGATGAGTTTTAAAAGATATACACATAATTAGTTCAAACCCTTGAATGGCGAGAGTAAAAGTACAAGCATCAATCCATACTCACCATTCTACCCTAGGATGTATTGGCCTGATATAGTCTCTAGAAAGAATGTACATAAGCAGAGATCTGGGACAAGGATTGGTTAGGGAGTATAAGGGTTGTTTGTAGTGTTGGAAAGTAATGGTTAAGTCCAATGGGGGCATAGTTGGTGTTAGGTCCAATTCCAACAATGATTCAGATTGAGTATACTCCCTAACAGTTGTAGACAACTTCAAGTTATCCTGCCTAGCATTAATGATCGGAGTCATATTTGAATCAGGGGTAGACTCCAAATTACAACTTTTTGATGGCAGGGTCAAAATGTAAGAATCATAATTATTCAACTCATCCCCAGATTTGTTTGGTTCACTCAAATATTTGTTGGGGTGTATATGTGATTCATTAGGAGTTGGATCAGCATCCTCAATTATTTCTAAAGGAGGATCAGTCTTAATATTTTGAAGGAAGCCTATATCATTGAATTCGTCATTTTTCTTGGGGTATAAATCCTGAATTGACGTGTTTTGTTCCCGAGAGTCTCCCATAGACTTCTCATTATTTTGTTTGTCCTCCTCTAATATCAACTCATGTTTTGATGGAGGATGACTCTCAAAAGAAAGGAGGAATCTGGATTTAATCATATTATTTCTACCCTCTAGAGGTAAATCCTCAAATGATAAATAATTCTCCTGTGATTCACTCTAGATTTTCAGTCCAGGTTCCTCTATTGGGGCATCCTCATCCTCTGAATTAGACTCTTCATATCCCTGAGACCAGAATTGATCATCCTCTATTCCCTTAGGGTCAACTTCATTAGGTGCATTTGAATCCTCAGAATATTGAATGGTAGGTGTTGATTCCCTAAGTAGAGGGTTAGGAGTAGGCTCACTAAGAGAAGAATGGAATTCCACCAAATAATCAAGGGGGGAAGTGATAGGAATAATACAACCTTGACCTGGGTTGGTAGGGTTAAGGAGAATGCCGTCATTGGGGTCAAGGTCCTCAAGAGATACCATCTTCCCTTGCTTTTGACTGCAATATAATTCAGGTGGATAATCACTATGATCGTTATCCTCTAGTGGCCATGTCTCATTGGGAGAGTCTAAGTGATGGCTACCTAAAATTGGATCCTTATTGTCATTAGGTTCCTCAGAATTATTTTCATGATCATGGTTTATTAGGTAGGGATCAGGATTATTGGGAAGCGTGTAGCTAAGTTATCTTATTTCTTTATTTAAGTGTTGACTATTCCTCAACATCTCTCCCATTGATTCCATTATTTCCTTTTACTATTTTTACATTTCTATCATAAAAGAGGAGAGGCTACTTGATGAGAGCCTCATCATGAGCCATAACTAGCTCATTTTGACCCAATAAAGAGAATAAAAGCTCCTACATAACTTAGAAGAGGGCTTAATTGGAGAAATAAGTGTTCTGAAAAGAAAACATGAAATAAAGGTTAAAATTGCAATTTTACCATTGTAGTACATAAACGGGATTTCTCGAAGGCAAAACATAGGTCAAATGATCTAAATAAGATAAAAAGTGGGTTGAGTCAATCAGAAATGGATTTATGTGCAATCTAGGAATTAAATGACGTTTGGTAACACTAAAGCAGACCCACTTAAATCAACAAGGTTCCGATCAGGATAAAAATCAAGTAAACCCTCTAAAAATCATGGAAAAATATCCCCTAGGGTTTAGAACACTTAATTTGACCTTTGGAAATCGGTTTGACCTAGATTAGGGTCCTAGCTCATTAATTAACCTAATTTGGGTTTTTACACAAAATGTCCAGTCAAACGTAGTCAAACCTAAAATCCAACTTCACCATTGGATTCCTTTGATCTAAATTAGGTTTTTACCAAAATTTGGACCTAAGGGGAGGTCATCTTGACCTACTTTGCAATTTAGTACACCCAAATCACATTTTGGTCCCTAACTTTTGAAAATCATCGCAGAGAGCCCCCTAACTTCCTCACCACCTTTGCAATCAGGTCCTTCCACCATTATTGGGGCAGAATCCTTCTCCAGCAAGGATTAGAGAAGGAATACTCTCTGATTCCTCAGAGATCCCCTCCCAGAAATGGAAGGGAGATTCTCTAAGGAATTCCCTTCCATCTGAGGCCTATCACGATCTCTGATTTGATCCCAATCTCTCGTGCGAATGCACGAGGGATTTGGGTATCCACCTACTTTCCTTCTCCGGCGAGCTGTCGGAGACAAAGGCGTGCCCTCCAAGCTCTGAACACACGGCCCAATGCCTATAAAAGAACCCCCAAACCCAGCCGCTCATTTTCAGCTTGACTTGGCCGGACTTCCACCTCAAATTCTTCTCTTTCTTCTCCGACCAAGGGTCCAGCGAGCTCCGACGAGCCCCCCTCCCCTCCCTCTTTGCTCGGCCACAAAACCAGTGGCAGAGTCATCTTCCTGATTCTCCTCTGCGTCGCGCAATACCCGCGTACACCGCCTCAGCCCCGTCGTCGCCGCCGTCCTCCCCCATTGGGCATCTTCTTCTCTGGCGACAGCAGGTATAGCAGTCCGCCTCTCCACCCCCTTCGTCCCTACAATTAGGTTTAAACTATTCTCCTCTATCCCCTCTTTCATTCCCCTCACCTTATTTCATCAATCGACCCTCGACCGTCGTTGACCACGGCCATCTTCCTCGCCTCCGGCCAACCTCCGACGAGTCGCCCCCGTCGCTCCACACTTCCGCACGACTCGCCGACCAACTCAGAGGCTCCACCTCACCTCACCAAGCAACCTCCACCCATCCACCATCCCTCTACGCCTCCACAACAGGCCCCCGAACACACCCACACCTCCCGTCACAGGGCTACCTAGGCACGCACGCCTAGGCCGCCTCGCGACCTGCTGCACATCGCACCACCTTCGCCGTGCCATGGCGAAGGTCTGCAGGTGGTTTGATTAGGCCAGTAGGCCATATTCATGCACGACAGGATCGGAGCTGCAGCCGCCATTGACGACAGTTGAAGAAGCTCCAAGCTCGCTCCAGGCTTCAGGACATCCAGGCTTCAGGTGTTGTGCATTGGGGCAGGTCTCGCGAAGATCGTTGCTCTAGAAATCAACACCAACAGAGGCCGCAGCTGTGGCAATTGCACGAAGGTTCTACAGGCGCGCGCGAGAGCGTGGCAGGACTAATAGTCCCACATCGGCAATCTACAACGCGCAGGTATGCTTTAAATTGATTTTTTCTTATACGCTTATTGCCTCCGAACGCACAGGGGTGAGGTCCCTCACCGAACGCACGCTCGCCTCGTCCGCGGTTTCACCTCGTGGATCTGGCGGGATCCGACCCAACCCTATCTGAGCACACCTCGCGCATCACCCTCACGCCGGTGCGCCTGGTCCCGGGTGCGCTACCCGACCCGAGTACCCGCGGCTCTGGGAGAGTGTCCTATGAGTGATTCTCAGAGAGAGAGAGAGACGTGCGGGTAGAGGGATAGGGTAGGTTTTTCTCCTTGTGCAGGCAGGCTGAGAGTTGAAGAGAAGAGACTTAGCAGCAGGAAGGAGAAGAGAAGGAGCAGAAGAACTCTGAAGAAGAGGCTGAGCAAGGCAGAAGAGAAGGAAGAAAGAAGGACTGCAGAGAAAAAGAAGACAGAAGAGAAAAGAAGCAAAGGCAGGAAGAAGATCAAGGAAGAAGAACTGTAGATCAAAAGAAAAGAAAAGAAGAGCCTACGCAGAAGAAGAAGGCAGAAGAAAGAAGTAAGGAGGAAGTCTGCAGAAGAAAGAAAGCAAGATCAAAAGAAGAAAAATAATCAAATAAGGGAAAACACTTTTAAGACATCTGATCTTGTGATCAGACGTCCAATTTTACTCTTTTGCCTGGATTTCTTTTTAAATGCATTTGAATTAAACTTTTGAGTAAATTAGAGTGTTCAATTACATTTGAGATTAGTAGTAAATTCCGATTGCTTCCTGTGTTCGACCTCGGATACTCCAGTTTTCGAGTAATAAAAACTTTTATTTTTTGATGACGCTTGATCACCTATACTACGACGCAATAACTGTTAAAACATGATCGAGACAGTCGCTTCAACATTTTGGCACCGTTGCCGGGGAGCAACAGGCAATTTATCGCTAGTCTCTACATTCTTTTTATCATATTGAACACTAACTTGCCCTACTTTGCTTTCTTTTGATCTTGCAGGTATTTCACGAGAAAATCCCTCCCTCAAGTCAACCACTCCAGGGCAGGTAATTTCTTTTCTTCCTTAAACCATTCCCTAAATCCTGAAAAGACAAAAGGAAGAAAATTAATCTAGGAATCAATTACCTTCTTTCTATAGTAATCACCATTTTAAGGCAAACATTTCCTAATTTTGCGAAATTTTTTTAATTCTTCTTGAAGTTGGAGCGATTTTTTTTAGATTCTATCCCACAAATTCATGTGCCTAACAGAAATAACGTTTAATCTCTACGGACAACACACTTCTTGCTTTCAAGTCCAAAGAGAATTTTTGTGAAAAAGAAAAAAGGATTGGAAATAGAACCAAATTAGGGTTTCTACAGTAGGATCTTGGAGTGTTAGTCACACATGCCTGCATAAAAGGAAATAAACCTTCCTGCATCAGTGTGTCACCCAAGACCTTGATTGAAGAGATCTAAACAAGACAAACCCTAAAGAAAAAGAAGCTCTAAAATCACTGAATCTTAAAATTTTTGGACCTAATAACCTGGGAGTCAAATCAGGGTGATCTCTAGGCTCCAAACCTAGAATCATTCTGCCATCTATAGGACAGGTCAGGTGAAGTTGACCCCTTGGGTCAACCAACCTCTAAATTAGGTCACAATATCAAAACATCTAAAGTTCAAGTGAGAACCCTAAAGCACCTTTGAAATAAAAGTTGTAGACTTAAGAGGTCAAGGTCCCCATTCTGGTCTACCTGGAATCTCAGTAACAAGAGAGGTCAGGTGGGGGAAACCCTATAACCCGTGGGGACGCTCTACCATGTAGGGGTCTTTGCGGGACTCTCCCTCTCTGGCTGCCCAGGTAATTCTCAGGTGGACGATCTTCTGATCCAGGGGTCCATCCGCCCCGAACCTCCATAGTCATCCAAACATCTTTGGGTGTCTTGATTGGGTCGAAACATCTCCAGTCCCTCATCTTTTCTCTTTAGAGCACACACACACATTTTCAGTGGGACTCATTATTCAGATCTGATCGCTTCATAACTTGATCTTAACTTGACTCTACATCTGGATTCCACCACCTGATCCAAATATGCAGCCAAACCACTTAGGACCATCATTCAAGAAACCTGAATATCAGAGATCCATGAGAGATAAAATGATTGAGGTTGCCATGAAATTCTATGAAAATGAAGAAACCTCAACACCAGTAAGAAACATTCAGGTTGATGTCCCAACAACCACAACCTTTATCATAACTTGTGCCCAAGTACTATTAGCAGAAGCCACAAAAGGATCAACCCGTGACTTGATCATTACTGGATACATTGAGATAGAAAAACTACACAATCTTGAATATCTTCAATGTATGACAAATCCTCAACTTTGGAAGCAACACCAAGATAGTCTTGAAAAACGGGAAGAGATACTGAGATTAGTAAAACAAGTTATTGATCAGAAATACCTGTATATACCACAAACAGAGGATGAACCATCTTGGGACAACATCGAGGATAAATCTGATCTCGGGTTTGAGGCACAAAATGGTTGTGGATTCCCAACCCAGATAGAGTACAATGTGCCGGATATTGAAGAAGGTTGGGAAGCTCCAAATGCAGGAAAATACCATGATGAGCCCATTCTAGAAATCCAAAACTCCTGCAAGTATGAGAGTAGAACTGAACCTCTCGAGGGTGTAAATTCCGTCCCTTATTCTAATAAGGTGAGCCTCAAAGGTTACTCAGACCTAGATTCTAGTAATTCAACCCACATCTGAAACCTAGAATCTAGATCTGAAACCTATTTTGAAGATTTCAAGGCCCCATATGAAGAAGATCAATCTTTCAATAAAGAATATGATTTTGGGCCTTTATTTGATGAATATCCCTCGCCAACATCCTCAGAGGAATGAATCGATTTTTCGGAAGTCATGCCAATCTACGACACAGAAACCGAGGAGTTGGACGAGCGGGGTTTCAATTGGGTCTGCCCTACTAACTTTGAACCTGAACCTCTACCAAATAGGGACACCCTTTTAAGCTCAGAATTCACATTTAGGCTAGATCCCAGTCAGGCTGCTGAATCTACAACATATGATTTATTTTATGGTGGAACTCATGATCTGGAATCTCATTCAGACTTTGATTTTCACAAACTCTCCGACGATTTCAAATCTGACCATAACATCGGAGAAAATCTGCTTCCTGATTATAACAAGCCAATTTTCTTTGAAGCCACTTGCTCCACATATACAGAACCAATCAAAACCCATTCTCTACCCCGACCAGCAACCGGACTCAATTTCTATTCCGATTCACCGCTCACTGAGCCGTTTGCAGATGATTCAACTCCATATCTATATTGGGTATTGGGCATTGATCAGATCGAAAAACAGGAGCCAACATTCTTTGATCACCCCTGTAGGGATTCCACACCTTACATTGATTATTTTTCAGAACCCTACTCTGACCAGGCTGAGTCGACTCAGCCTAAACCTGAGTTTTCACTTCCATATCCATTAGAACTTCACTACATATGGTGGGTTCCGCATCTGTTGATCTACATCTATCAACCCACCAGACTCATTGGGTTGATCTACATCTATCAACCTGAGGCATCAAATTTAGCGCTTAACGGGAGGCAACCCGTCATTCCAAAAACAGAGACTCGTTTGATTATCCGTCCGTACTCCACGTCCATTGCACCTTGAGTTTAGCCTTAGACAGTTGATCCCACCTCTGGTACACGTATCAAATCTTGAAATCGTTCGCATCAGTCATTCCGACCCATTCACCCACCCGATATATCTTGTTCTAAGCCACTGACCTCAACACTAATTCACACCCTCTGTTTACAATGAGGACATTGCAAAACTTAGGCATGGGGGGGTGATAAAGTGCATACATACAGAACTAAGAAAAAGTCAGAAGGATTCTCACAAAAATTCACATATGTCAAAAACACAAAAAAATTGAAAAATTATGAAAAAGAACAAAAAAATGGGGGAGGGAGGAAATTTTGTGAGCCACATAAACATAAGGAGGAGAAAAAGAGCAAAAATGACAAAAGGAGCACAAAATGAAAAAGGAAAAGAGGTAGTCATTAGTAAAAGATTAAGGAATTAACTGAAGTTCTAGACCAAATCAAGAAAAGAATTAAAAGAAAAGTGCTAAGGAGACATAACAAGAGATTAGCGGGAATGCTGATCTTAGGCCTCTTGGTCTAGATTCTTTAGCTTAAAAATTCACGTATCCACTAAAATCTGGATAATCCTCAAGAGCTTGGGGAAAATGCAAAGCTTAAGTATTAGGTCTAAGGCTTAAAAAGTATTCGGCCTCGTTAACTAACCTCCATTTTGCGGGATTCAGTAACCTAAGCACCCCAAATTCACACACAGTCTGGTTCAGTGCTTATAAACATCCAAATCACGCAAAAGCGTTTAATGTTCTACAAAAGTCACCTAGATTAGGATCGGCCAATCAACACAAGTTGATTTGGATGAGTTCCCAACACGAAGAGGCGGAAAATTCCCCTCGAAGATGCGTAACAACATATCTTCTCCACAGTGCATACTCTCTCCATAGTGGAGAGGAAGGATATCCCCCCATGGGGAGGAAGAAGAACCCGTAGATGAAGAAGATCCCTTCTCCTTTGCTCCCCTCCTCTTCTTTTTAACTTCTCCATTGTGCCTCCGAGAGTTAAGGGATTTTCAAATCCCTTAACTATCTTTGGCCGGCGGTTGTTGAGGGTTCCCCGGAGAATGGGGAAAAGAACATCTGCCGGTGATTTGAAAAAGGGTAATTTATCTTTTTCCCCTCATTCTTTTGCCAATTATTTTTCCTGCACATAAAAAGAACATATTAAGTTATAGAATAAATATAAACCTAAATCATGATGCATGCATACCTTCTATAACTTAATATAGTTATTAACAAACCTAAAAGACATAATTAAAGTTACTTAGGCATAATATTAGTCCATTAAAATGGACTCATCAATCGCAGTCTGGCAATGCGGAAATCAATTCGATTCGAGCACGGTGGCACCCTCTGCAAAGGAATGAAGATGGACAGCCCAAGTCATGCCACGTGGTGTAACCTAGGCCACCCACACAGACACACACACCACCGTGCATGCATAGCAGTGTGGGCACGCACGTGTGCGCGGAGGCACGTGCGCACCCAAGCGCCGCGACGCGTGCAGCAGCGTAGTGCGCAGCGCATTCGTGTGCACAATAGCGGCAGCAGTAGCAGGCGCGGCAACAAGCATGAGCATAGCGGGTGCGAGCAAGGCTAGCATGTGCACATGTGCAACACGGCACGTGATGCGCAAGCCAGTGGGAGAATTGAATGGCATGGATTTTCAGCGACGGCTATAGTGACATTTGCAACCGTCACTAATGACCCAGATACAAATTTGTTCTTCCTCCACTATAAAAGGGTCTACACACCACCATTCCAATCCATCTCTTCCTTCTTCCTCTCACCACCACCAAGGCTCCAAAGAGAGCTTGTCCCATGCCTGAGATGCTCCTCTAGAGTAGAAAATCAAATAGTTTTCCCTCCCCTCATCCCCATTCGTGGAGCATCCCATGGTCATCCTCTCACCGCCCTTCGGGAAGAAGATCCTCGCCGCGACACCGTCCTACCCCATCCTCCATCCTCTGGCTCCGTCCTCCTTCGTCTCACTCCCCACCACCTTCCTCCAGGCGACGTCAGAGTGAGTCGTCCTCTGAGCAACCGTTGAGGGGGATTTCTCTCACCCCATTCTATCTTCTTACGCTTTTGTAGTGTAGATTTTTCCTGCTTTCATAGTGTAACAAACATTCATTGATAAATAGATGATTGTTTCTCTCTCTCTTTCTCTCTCTCTCTTTTATATTTGCAAGTAGATTAACTAGGTAAAGTTTTCATCGACCTAATCTTTTGCCTTATTAAAATACAAAAAAAATTAGAAACAATAAAAATGACTAAAAACAAATAAGATTGAAGCACGATTTTCAATTAAAGTAAATGTCACCTCCCTGTGTTCGACCCGGGACTCCCTTGGAGTTTCGGTATAAATTTTATCTGATCAACGTGTTTTGCAACTATGATGACAGGTTACTTGTAACTTTGATTTCTAACACACGAAACACGCCTGACCATATATTTACCTGGACTTGCTTTAGAATCTCAAGCCACTCCTTGGATTGATCGATTTTCTTTTCCCTAGGCTTGATCAAGGCTTTAGGAAAAGGTGCTTGAGAAAAATCATGAGTATTCAAATCCTGAGTCTTGTTTTCTAGATTAGTTTGGTTTCCCAGGTCAGATTTTGGCTCCTCAAGATTTTTGTAAGATTTTGATGTAGAAGGATCTTGGATTTGTTGTCCACTTCTCAAAGTGACAGCATAGGCATGTGCATTAGGGTTAGAAGGGTAAAGTGGGTTTTGCAAAATGGGTTGAGCCTGGGTTGGGTTAGGGTTAACAAAACCTGGTGGGTACTGGGGAGCAGGCTGAATTAGGTGTGCTTGTTGCTCTTATGTGTTGTGCTGATTAACCCTATTGAAGTTCCTTGGGTTTGGGATGGGTTGGGATGGCAACATCCTGTGTTGTCTAGCATCAACTAGCTGGTCTAATCATCCCGTTAAATCTGTCCTCAATTGATTCGTTTCTTCTTTATGTCTTAGATTCATTTCTCGCATTTCTTTGAGGATCAGACTTAGATCAGAGGGTTGGTTTTCCTGTGTAGGTTGGGGCTGATATGTGCGTGGTTGTGTGTACCTACTAGGTTGCCCATAAGTGTTTAGCTTAGTCAAGTTAGGACCCTGGGCAAGTTTCTGACTTGACCAAGCAAAATTAGGATGGTTGCGCCATCCAGGGTTGTAAGTGTTTGAATAAGGCTCATTTCTAGTGTAATCCTGGAGTGCATTCACATCCTCAAGATAACTAGGCATCGGGTTGCCTAGTTCAGAATTTGAGGGCATCAAGGTCCCTTCTTGGTTCCCAGAAAGAGATGGGTCCAAGTACAGTTGGCTCATAGGTGGAGCCATGGTTAGGTCATTAATGTTGTGCATTATTTCTTGACCTAAAGGGTTGAGGAGTTGATTGTGGGTTAACATAGGCACTCCTTTGGTAGGCATGGGATTTACTCTAGATTGTGTACCTAAGGAACTCCCACCCTTCAGAAGATTATCCAGTTTGTTATCCAAATTCTCCACATTCTTTCCCATGAGTTCCACCTTGTCTAATCATTGTGCAATTAATTCTAAATCAACCGAGTTATTGTTCACTTCATAAACTCCTCTCCTTGGTTGATTAGCTCTGTTAAAGGCGGACATTGAGGCATTGTTGAGGAAATTTTCACTCATATTTTCAAACAATTGAAAGGCTCCCTCAGCATCTCAACTCAAGAAATTGCCCCCACATGCTGCATCAACAAAATTCTTCAGATTATCACTCAACCCATAATAGAAAATATGGGCCAAGTCCCACTTCGGAATCCCATGATGGGGTCACTTCCTAGCTGAATCATTGAACCTCTCCCAAGCATCATGTAGTTGTTCCCCAGGATTTTGCTTAAAGGTTGTTATGGCACATCTAAGGGCATTAGTTTTTCCTACGGGGAAGAATTTCTTTAGGAATGTGCTTCTCAGGTCTTCCCAAGTTAGGATTGATCTACCAATTGTTCTCAACCAATGTGCAGCTCTAACCAATGTGTAGCTCTATCTTTCAAGGAGAATGGGAACATCTTCATCATCAGGGTACCTTCATTCATGTTTCTAGGGCCAAAAGTTCTTCCTATGTGTAAGAGCTCTTCAAGGTGGTGGAAGGAGTCATCTGACTCATGGCCATGGAAGTGGAGAATCAAGTTAATGATCTGAGTTTGAGTTCAAATTCATCCCCATCCTAAGGTACCCTAACAATGGGTTCAGGCTGGGCATTAGGAGGGTTGTAAAAGTCACAGAGGGGCCGGTCTACCCTTTCGTTTTGGAGTTGAGTGATGGCCTGCACTATGACTTCCATCTGTCGATCATGATGCTGGCCCTGCTTAGTGATCTGCCTTTGTAATAGAGTCACAGGATCCAAATTTTATTCATCAATCTCTTCTTCCTCATGATGACTAGCCATTGCAGAGGGTTTAGATTCATATCCTGGATAAATAGGTCTTCTCCTAGGATTTCTTTCTAATGGTGGTAGCAAATCAGGATTTTGAGATCTTCTACCTTGCATGCATCAGAAGAATGTTTGTAGGTGAGAGAGAAGACAGATGAGAGAAACCCCTCCTGCTCAATGCAAGTAATCAAATTGGTCCTTAGAGTGTCAACCCTAATTAGACCTAATCCTGGCTCCCCAAAACATGACTAGGTTAGATCAACCCTTCAATTACTTGGCTAGCCAAAAGGGTGGGACCCCTTAGGACACCCTGCATGATGGGACACCAATAAAGGTTAACGTAGTTACCGCATCAACCTTTCTTGTCACCAGTGGGTCCAAGTAGACAAGGCCTTTACTTTAGCCCAATCTAGTTTCAAGGCGCCAAGTCTATTAGTCTTGCCTAAGGCACATCTACTCAGTTTTAAGCTTGGGTTTGATGTGGTTTTGGAATATGATGGGTGTTAGGGAGGTGTTCGCCCTTAAGATTGATTTTAGAGATGTGAAGTGCGCAGGAAAAAGGGATTTACAAGCAATTTTTCTTGATGAAGTGAATTTTAAGATTCAAATGCTTATGTTAATGCGTTTTAGGGTTCATCTGAGTTAATATCTTCAATCAAGGTTCTGATGAGGCACACAAGAGTTTTGCAAATCCCAATTGTTTGATATATTTCCTTTAAGTATGGAAATGCAGGTGTGCTCTATCCTAATTTGAAACCCTATGCACAGATAGTTGCTAGATGTTCTTTTAAGTCCAAAAATCATATTAGTGGTGTGACCCAAGTAATGCAATCAATTGGTCCTATTGCACCACTAACTAGGCACTCAGAAAATATTTTTAAGAATTTTTAATGCATGTTTTCTATTTTTTCCTGATTTAAAGTGTACTGGGGTTTTGTAATCTATTTTGACTCCTAATTCATGATTGGATAATCCAAGCAATAAAACTTGCAATAAATAATTTTTTTAGATTTTTCCTAAATTCTTGATTATCTCATAAATTCAGTAACACAAATTTCAAGTTAATTGGAGTTATATAAAAATTTCTATGATATTTTGAACTCTGAAAAATCAAGAATAGTAATCGAATTGATAACAAATCAGTGCATGAATTTTTAAAATTTTTAAAATATTCCCTAAGGTTTAGAATGATCAATTTTACGAAAAGAACTAAAATTGACCTAAATCAAACACCAAGGTTAACATTTATTACATTTTGGGTTAAAATGCAAAATTGACCATTCAAACTTTATTAAAACCCAAAATTGAAGTAACCATCAGATTCCTTGGATCCTAATTAGGTTACCCTAAAAACATAAGACCTATTTGATCACAACTTGACCAACTTTACAATTGGGTCCCTCACTAACGCCATGATGACATCAATGTTTTCTTCCTTCTCCAATGGCTAGAAGCTATGCAAGTTGCATCTGGGTGCGATTTTCGAAGAAGATTATCTGTTGCGAAATTTGGCATGATTAATAAAAGTGGGGTTTTAAAGTCATTATAACACGCAAAATCACATATGCTTTTAAAATTTATAACCTAGATAGGGGAGTATCTAGGGTCGTCGAAGGAGGCAATATGCTTGCAAATCAAATTTCTTGCTTAGAAAATAAATCTCAACTTTCTTTTTGGTCTTTTCAATATATAATTTTTTTATTTGTATTTGAAATAACAAGGATTTCGAATTGATGATAACTACTCCTAATAGTAACCCTAGATGACAAGAGCTACCTTCTAAGCTCACCCTAGGCATGTGAAGGCCTAGGGTAATTAGAGAGGGAGGGAAGTGTGTGCACAAAAGGGAAATTTAAATTGCAATCAAGACAAAAAAAAAAATCTAATGAAGGCAACTTGTATAAAATTGAGGAATTGTTTTACAAAATTCTAGTAGAAGAATGCTTAAATTACTAGAATTAAAAATGCATGTAATGAAAACACAAAAATCCTCTGAAATGATGGTGAAGATGGTGAGGCTCTTACTCCAATTGCGGCTGCTCCCGCAATCAAAAAGAGCTCCTCCTTCTCCTTGTAAGATTCTTCAAGGTGTAGCTTCTTTGGCAAACACTGAAGTAGGGGGGCGTGCCAAGGCTTTCCTCCAAGGTGGCTTGGACCACCTCTAAGCTCTCCTCCAACGATGGTTGTATACCACCCTCAAGACCTCCTCCAAAGGTCTTCTTTGCCTGGCTTCTCCTTTGGCTGGCATGGGCACAAGAGAGAAGGGAAGAGGGGAAGGCACCAAGGGGACAGAATATCCCCTTAATCTTCTTCTTCTTCTTCTCTCTTGGGCGTGAGCTATAGGTAGAATATAAGAGGTATTTTGCTGACCCAAGATGGTTTGTATGGTGGTGGGTGTTGGTCTTTTTATATGGTAGGATGGGAGGGTTAAGGTGACTCTTGAGATGGATGGCTAAGATGGGAAGATGGGGGTGGTTAGGTCATCCTAGGGCAAAGGGGAGTTGGCGCCACCTAAGGGATGTAAGGGGGGTAGTTATGGGTGGCCAAGGGACACCTAAAAGTGGCGCCAACCATGGAGAGGTGTCATGGGTTGGTGCCAACTTCTAGGCTTCTAGAAGGGATGGTGGATGTGGCTTGGTAGGGTTATGTGTAGGGTGGATATGGGAGGTGAAGTTGGCACCAAAAAGGGGGGTGGTTAGGGTGGTTTTGGCACCAACATCTGGGTGTCTTTTGGTGGTGATTGAGGGGTGAAGGGTGGTGAAGAAGGTGGTGCCAACTTGAGTAGAGGAGGAGCTAGCTAGGTGGACTTGAGTTTACTTAGTAAATGGAGCTAGCTAGGGTTAAGTTATGGTTGATGGATTGCCAAGGAGCTGAATGCTAGCTAAGCTAAGCTAAGCTAAGCTAGCTTAGCTAGTAGTGGAGTGGAGGAGTAGGCATTTTTGAGGAGAGGAGCTGGATATGAAGAGTCTGGAGCTAAATTGGAGCTGACAGCTACTGAAGAGGTCAACATGGGACTACTCTAGCTGTCTTAGCTTGCTAGTTCTTTGCTAGCTGCTAAGCCAAGCTAAAGTGAGCTGGCTTCTGTTGAATGGAGCTGAGGTAAGCTAGGTCTGGTACTCCTGGGGAGGATTGAGCTGGCTAAGGCAGCTAAGGTAGCTTAGCTCAACTAAATTGAGCTAAGCTGAGTCCCCGGGAGCTGGACTTAAGCTTCCTGAGCTGGAATGAATTCATCTTCAGCTGGCTGGAATTGAGTGGAGTTGGATGAGGCTGGTCCTGAGCTGAGGTGAACTCCAGTCAACTCAACTGAGTTAGCTAGAGCTCCCTGTGAACTCATGGGAGATGAGATGAGCTAGACTCAGCTAAGTTGAGCTGGATCTGAGCTGACCTGAGCTAGGGTTAGCTGAGATGAGCTCTCTTGAGCTGCCATTTAGCTAAGATGAACTGAATGGAGCTAGGATAAGTTGACCCTAGTCCAAGTGAGCTAGATTCCAACTATGGTGAGCTGGATCAAGTTGAGTTCTAGCTAGTTTGAGCTTCTCCTTCACCTGTTTCCTTCCTGAGTTCTAGGGTTCTAGGGATCTGTTAATCTTATTCATCCGTAACACTCACAAAAACACATTAAGGAGACAATAAAAAGTGCAATGCATGCCTAACCTAATTTATGACTAAATGCAACCCAAAAACCCGTTTGCGGAGTAAAATCCTAAGAGCTAGGTTTATTTTAATGCATAAGAATGATGATAAACTGGCGTTTATCATTATCTGCCAATCCTTGTGATAAGACCCTACCAAAATTGGTAGGAAGCTTCCTCAATCATAGCTGTGTGATTTAATGTGATTTCCAGTCTAGGATTCCATCTTGAGAGCTCATAATTCATGATCGAAAATTGAGCAAAATCATGCAGGTTTTGACCATATCAAGGTTGTGATTTTGCCTCAATTGAAGCGGTCGTCCATCTCTTTAAGTTTGTCACCCTCCACCAATGCAGAGCGTGTGAACAATTAGCATGAAACCACCTTCTTCCTCTCATTCTTCACACGTCATTAGAGCACTGACAGGTGTGGAAATTGCAAATTTTGAAATCGTTGGAAATCGTAGTATAGTCGCGAAATCCCTCGACAAAAATATTTATAATAACGAAACTCGCATAGATTTCTTTTCTTTTTAAAACTTGAGTCCCGGTCGTTCGTCTTTGGGAGGCGTGAAAACAAGTCGAGATTTGGATCGGCTTAATCTAACGTAAATCTAATCTAACCTAATATTTTTGTATTTTTGTGTTTTTGATCTTTATTTTGAAACACGAAATGAAAGCATGCATCAAAGTTGTAAGCCATGAAGATAATAGCATGCATATAAAACCATTAGACAAGAGTATCGTGCATCAAAAATTAAGTCACTATAAAATATGGATACATGGAATAAACCTAAACTAAAGAAAGGGATCAACCAAGAGAGGCTAAGGAGAAGCCTTCTTGGTCATCCATTAAAGAGAGAAGGGCTATGGATAGTGGACTAGGCTTAGTAGGTCTCTAATTAGGTTTCCTAGGGTGTCTGGTGGGGTTCCTAGGTCCAAATAGGTAAGCTAGGGCTTCCAACACCAAAATCAAGAGCCAGAGAGCAGTATCAGATGTCCAGGATAGTGGTCAGACATCTTATACTACAAAATTGGACATCTAGACATTAAATTAGACATCTAATTATGTGTCAGTATGAGTTTTGTCTTCCTGGATTGTTATTCTGCAGAAATCAGACGTCCAGCCAGATGTCTGGATGTCCTAAAAGGTAATGGAGAGTGGGTTTTAGGTTTTCTAAGGTGGGTTTTGGTTCCTAAGTGTTTGGGAGAGGGATAGGGTGGATAAGAACATGGATAGTGCTATCCATGTTTGGGTTTTGATGCTACGATACCCTAATGGAGGTCGTTTTAGGTTTGGGAAGGCTATCCTAGGATTTCTAAAGGTAGGGATAAGGTTATCCTCCTCACTCCTCTTATATGGATCGGTCTTCTTCTTCCTTTATTGCTTTATTCCACTATCTCCATCTTGGATCACTTTATTATCTGCAAATAGCAATAAAAACCATTAACCACCAGGATATCTCATCTTATTCTAAATAGACTGATGCAATGCATGATATGCAAGATATGAGTGCAATATCCACAATTTAAACTAGGTTCAAACATTATCTAGCTTGATTAGGACCCATGATTGCTGTGCAATCAAGCACCTTGGAGCTTCTTCAACCTCTTTCGTCCACCCTCTATTGTAAAAATTAGTAGAGGGCTTCTACTCCTCTACTTCCCAGGAAGCTTCCCACGAAGTTTTGGCCGCTTCCTCGCCTTCATCAGCTCCAATTTCTTCTTCCTTGTCCAAATCGGCCACCCTCGTCGAGTATCTTCCTCCCCTCCATTCGTCAAATTAGGATTGGGCTTTTATTTGTTTAGGTAGTAATTAGGATTCTTTATCCCTCTCCCATCGCCACCATTAACAGCCTCAAAAGAGCTTCTTCACAAGCTCCAACCAACCACCGCCACCGTCCATAGACATAAGGCTAAGCTTCGGTGTGACACGCCGAAGCTCTACCGGTGTTTAATTGGGGTTGAAGACCCATATTCCACTTGTGTAGAACCTCACCATAACCTATCATCTTTTCCAACTCTAACCTCCTTCCACACCAACACAACCACTCCGATCACCGATCCAACACCCCCGTCATGTCGGTGACCCATAGGCCCCCTCCCTCTACCCTTCAGCGGCCCCATCCAACGATTAGATTCAATCTCCAGCGACCTCGCCGGCGACGAGGAAGAGACGAAGGTGATGGTAGGGACTTGTTTGCAAAATAAAAAATTTCCAGGGACCTGATGTATGCACATCCATTTAGGTTAAATTGACTATTTATGCATGTTCCTAAGCTTATAGATGCATTCCATATTATAAATATTGCATAGCATGCATCATCCTGCATTTAGGATAAATTATATAACTATAGGTTAATTTGCCTCTTTTGTGGCCAGGAGAGGAGATATATTTCAAGGCCTCGAATTGACAATCCAACAGTATGGATTTGCTCAGGACGATGATCAGAGTTCAAAGCCTCCGAGATCGCCTTGATCAGAGTTCTGTGGCATCATATGTAGTCCAAGGAAGATAAACAGCAAGGGGGCAAGGTGACGTAATTCAAAGCTTCAAATGATAAATCCAACCACATGGATGGATCTGGATGATGATCGTAGCCCAACTGTGTGAAAATCAGCCCAATCTAACATCCGTGGTGCCACCTACAAGCATCTAAAGTTGGATGGTCCAGATGGCCCCATGTGGCACCATCTAGACCATCAAAGTTGGCTCGCAACCCCTGCTCAGCCTTAAAGGCATGCACGAGGAGCAACCTGGGCTGTTGAATCTTAATCCAATGGTCCAAATCACCCCACGTCGCCCTTTCAAACTGCTCTTGATCATTGAGAGAATTTCCTCATGCAATCTCGACTGTTGGATTTCAATCCAATGGTCAAGATCATCTGTCGAGTGTTGGGATGAGGAATGTTGCTCAGACCAAAATGGGGGAATGGCACAGTCGTCTAGAGAGGCGCTTGCAAGGCAAAGACACCCATTCGAGCCCTCGCATGCCCCTAATCCACATCATGCGGCGAGCGCCCAATTAGAGCCGCTCAATCACAATCAACTAGTGCTAGAGGCACCACGTGGCAATGCCGATCTTTGCGGATGCGGTCGAGTGAGAAACGTACGATCACACTTACAGATGCACGCACCATCTGATGTGAGCGAAAGGCACGATCTAGAGCATCAGCCCACGTGCAATTCTTGACCCTTAGATCTTGACCCAACAATTGGTGCGCAATGACAGTCATATGTACACAAGCATCAACGGGCGCGTGAGTTGGGATCATCAGTGACGGTTGAGGTAGAGCTATAGTGACGATTTTAAATGTCGTTGTTGACTCGTGATCTTATTTTGCCTCCTCTCCTCCACTATAAAAGAACTACCACCCCTCCCATTCTTCATCTCTTCCTCTTCTTCCCACACCTCTTCCAAAGCTCTAAGGAGCTGGTCCCGAGCCCGGGATGCTCCTTATAGTAGAAAAGTAAAATATTTTCCTGCTTCTCACCCACCTTCGTGGAGCATCCCATGGCTGTCCTCTCACCCCAATTCAAAAGTAGATCCTCATCGCAACGTCATTCTATTCTATCCCTCCGACGCCGTTCTTCTTCGTCCAGCCTCTCACAACCTTCATCCAGGCACTGTCAAAGCAAGTCATCCTCCAAGTAGCCCTCGAGGGAGATTCTTCTCATCTCTCTCTATCTTTTATCGCTTTTCTAGTGTAGTTGTAATTTCTTCCTTGATTATCTGTAGTAAACTTCGATTAGATAAATATTGATATTTTCTTTCTCTCTCTCTCTCTCATTTCGCAAGTAGATTAGCAAGATATTATCAACCTGATCTCTTACCTTATAAAAATACCAAAAAATAACGAAAGATAAAAACACCAAAAACATATAAAAAGCAAATGCTAATTTCTATAAACCAAACGTTCGCCTCCCCAGTTTGACCTGGAGTTCACCTTGAGCTTCGATTATAAATTTAATCTGCTAGTAGATTTTCTTGCAAACTTGTAATAACATAGGTTTTCCAAACACAAGCTTTTCGCAACGACTTTTTCACTAATCATTTTGGTGTCGTTGTTGTAGAGGCAATGCTTTTTGGTTTTTCTCACATTTTTTGCCTTGCCTAATTTTTATCTCACATTTTCTCCAATCTTGCTGTGATTACAGGTACTCTTCCGAGGAGGGTTAAAGTAGTTAGATTGGAGAAAAGTGCGGATAAAGGTTCTGTAAGTGTATCCCCACCACCCACCCATTAGATTTCCATTCCATCACCTAATAACTCAAACTCAAATCAACCTAGGTGCTTTTATAAACCCTGGGATAGATCTGATTGTTTGATTGCCACTTCACCACACCCTACCCCCCCGCATATATATATATATAATTTCTTTGTCTAATTGTGGGACATAAATTAAAATCTACACACCCACAATTTCTCATCCTAAGGCGCACAATCACTTTGATTCTACCACTTAACCGAGATCTGACCTGTAGACCTAGTACACTTCAACTTAATACACATAAGTGAGTAGAAATTTGATTAAGTTAAGACATTGTGTGCCTTAATCTGTGGTGAGAATAGGCCAGTTGATTGATTTGTTTGGGCTACACAACTTAACATAAAAGTGATTCATCAGTAGCTTGCTCTCTAGGGTTGATTTTTAGGGCTAAACCAAGCACTCCACATTATTTTTAATTTTAAAGGAATATATTGTCACCTGTGATTTTAAAACCTAGAGTGTTCTATTGAACCTAATTGAACGAACCTAAAGATTAAACCCTAAAAGATGCATCATAAAATAACATTGTTTGAAAACCCTGGTTGTGCACACACACACATTTTAATTGATCATTAAGGGCACAACCCATCTAAAGGGCCCATCATTAAGGGCAAATGTAGATTTCTATAAACCAAATGTTAGTTTCCCCATGTTTGACCCGAGGCCCACCTCAAGCTTCGGTTATAAATTTTATTTGGTAGCAGATTTTCTTGTGAATTTGCAACAACTAGAGTTTTCCAAACTCAAAATTTTGGCAATGATTTTCTCGCTAATCAAGACCTAATTGCAAGTATCCATGAACCAGATTGCAAGAAAAACTATATTCTCAAGGACTGAATTGAAGATCTTCTTGATATATTGAGGATTTGTTTCAATTATTAGATATTTGGGGTTTTTATTGGAATATTATGTTAAAACATTATTGAATTGGCATATTTAGTGCTTAATTACATTATTTCCTGATTATCTTCAATTAAGAACTAATTAAAATATAAGTTCCTTAATCATGCTATTAAATTGTGTGATTAATCATTTTAAACTAGAGTGCTTGTACTTAGAAATTAAATTAAACACATCAAGTTCCTGGGCTAAAATTTTGAAAAAAAAATCGAATAATGATAATTACGCATTAAATTGCTCCCTGCGAACGACCTTGAAATACCTTTTGTTTCGAGTAAACAAAAATTTAAAAGTTGTTTTTGTGTGTTTCAACTATACTACGACGTATTTTTATCAAACATCAAAACTCGCTTGAACATCCCTCAAACTTCAAATCTTCTTCTAGCTTGCCAGGATAAGTGGTTTGATCTCCAGATCGTTGAGAGCTCATACAATGACGGTCCCTCCCATTCCATGCCCCTTATGCAAATATGCAGATGATGTTGTTAAACATCTTTTTAGCTCATGCTTGACCACTGTAGAGGTTTGGTAGAGATGTTGCTCCTCCCCCTACCTATGTAGGATGGCCTATGGGCATCCCTTCTTAGATCCACAACCTCCAATATTACTACAGTGGCAGCATTATGGAGTGTTCGTTGTGTCAAGAATGATGGACTTTTTAATGATGGTTGTGGGTAGGTTGAATTTATTTGTAGTAGGGCCTCTGCATTAGCAAGGCATTGGCTATCTAGCTATCTTGTAACCCACATGATTAAAGAAAATGTTGGGCTACTACTGTTAATGGTAGTAATTCTCTCTTTCTTTCAAAAAGAAAACTTGAAGCTAGCAGCAATTGTCTTTGCCCTAAAGATCTGGCAACATTATCTTTACAGGGAGACATTCAAAATTGATAGAGATAACAAGACCTTGCAGTATCTTTTCAATCAAAGGGAATTGAATTTTAGATAGTGACACTGAATGGAGTTCCTAAAAGATTACAACTACAGCATTTTGTACCATTCAGGGAAGGCTAATGTGGTGGTTGATGCCTTTATTATGGAGTCACTAGTATGACTATTTAGTCGAAGCGAGATCAATGTAAAATCAATGCATCGTAGTATAGCTGAAATCGCTCGAAAACAAATGAATTTTATTACTCGAATTTTTAAATCCGAGGTCGAACACAGGGAGCAAATTGGGGTCTAAAAATAAAAAACACAACTTTCAAATTTGATATAATATGCAATGAAAAAACCAGAGTTATAATGCAAGAAATGTAAATAGATCCACAAGTTATCAATGTATGTAGAAGCATAAAAAATATGGACGTCTGATTTTGAAAATCAGACATCTTAATTATCAGATTGCTAAAGGGCTTCTTCTGTCTGTGATCCCTATCTTTGTCTCTGATTTCCTTCTTCTTTCTTTTCTTTCTTCTACTCTCGGCCCTTGTCTTCTTCTTCTTCTTCCTTCTGTAGCTTCTTCTTTGATTTCTCTGGCCTTTGCCTTCTTCTTCTTTCTTCTCGGATTACTTCTTTCCTTCGTTTCTGCCTTGAGCTCTTCTTCAGCTTCCTCCTCTTTAGCTTTGCCTTCACCTTCCTTAGCTTCTCTGGCTGCCGCCCTTCCTTCATTGGCTTCCTCTTCTTCTCCTAAGAGCAAAACCTACCCCTACCCTCCCCCGCGATCTCACTTCTTCCTTCTCTCTTAGGCTCGCTCTCCTAGAGCCTTCTTAGGTTATCAGGTCAAGTATGCGCACCCGGGACAAGGCCCATCGGTGTGTGTGGTGGGCGAGGAGCGCGCAAGCTAGTCAGGTATACGGGTCAGGGCCAGGTCCGCAGGTAGTGGGGTCGCGGACGAGGCAGTGGGCGAGTGGGACCTCACCCCGTGGTCAAGAGGCGATAAGCCCCTGACACTTTTTCACTTTATATCACTGCGCCCACCCACTATCTTTCGAGGTGGGACTATGTTGTCCCACCTTACTTTGTAGGTGCCCGCAGTAGATGTCTTCACAAATTGCAGCAGTTGCATAAGACGTTGACGCCAATTGCTGGGCTGAGGATGTGCACGAAGGAAATCGTGTGACCTGGGACCTGGAGCCTAGGGCATGGAGTCCTAGATGAAGCTCTCAAGCTTGCTTCATGCTCCGTCAATGGAGGCGAAGACCTGAAACCTATGAACAAGAAAACGGCCTTGCGGCCTCATCAAAACACGTAGGGAGCTTCGCCTAAACACAGCGAAGGTGGTACGGTGGTCGGCGTGGCGTGGGGTGGCCTGAGCGTGCGTGCCTAGGTCACCCTATGCTTGCGAAGGTGGCTGTGTTCGGGGGGCATTCTGGGGGCTTGGCATGATGAATGGAATGAGGGGTTAGGGTCAGTGAGGTGTGGTGGTGCTCATGAGGTAGTTGGCGAGGTGGATGGAGGCGTGGAGTGGCAGGAACACCTTGCTAGAGGTTTGGCCGGAGGTGGAGAAGGTGGAGGTGGTTTGCGATCGTCGAGGTGGATTTGCAGAAATAAATGATAGAAAAAGGATGAGAAGAGAGAGAGGACTTAACTGAGGGGGGATAGACGAAGGGGGATGCAGAGGAGGCAGCCGGCTTGTACTGCTGTCGCCAAAGATGAAGGGCCCAGTGGGAGGAGGATGGCGACGACGAGGGGGTTGTAGAGACGTTGGCTGGTGATGAGTCCATTTTAATGGACTAATATCAAGCCTAAGTGCCTTTAATCGTACCTTGTAGGTGTGTTAATAATTACAATTAAGTTGTAGAAGAATTGTATGCATCATGATTTACGTTTATAACATTCTATAACTTAATATGTAATGATTTTGTTGTTTTTATGTGCAAGTATTATATTCAGAAAGAGAAAGGGTTGGGGAGCAAATTTCCCCAACAACCGAAGGAACTTTTCCCTTTCCTTCGGCCGTCTCCTCCAACGCTCGCCGGCCAAAAATAGAAAAGGGATTTGCAAATCCCTTGATTGGTGCACATGGAGAGAGGGAAGAGTTAAAAAGAGAGGAGGCGGTGTGGACTTGAGGAAGGAATTTTTTTTCCCCGCTTGCGGGGAAAGGCTCTATCTTCTCCACCGCTCCTCCACCGCATGCACTGTGTCCTCAAGCGCACACCGCTCCACCATGCGCACCCGTAGGCATGTGCCATCTCCAGCCGGCCTTGCTCCCACCGCACCTGCCTTCACCGCACGCACAGAATCCACGCAACAACAGGCGCCCGCACGGCACCAAGCCTGCAGGCCTCCTCCTGCTCACAGCGCCATCTGCAGACGCCACACCCCATCACCAGCAGCGCCTAAGGGCACTACGCAGCTCAGCTCTCCATCACCTTCGCACGCTCCTCAGCATGCCCATCCTCCAGCGCCCCCCTGCTGCAGGCGCTCACGCCGCCCGCCCTGCAGCGCCTGCTCCAGCCTCTGCAAGCAACCGTGTGCTCCTCTGCAAGCACGCCGCCCATCCTGCAGCGCCCGCTCCAACCTCCACAAGCGCTTGCCCACGCTCCTTCCTCCCATCTCCAGCGCGCTCGCCCATCCACTGCAGCACGCCTATGCCTTTAGGCGCAGCACCGCTCGCCGTACCCGCCAGCACCTTCACCGCCAGCCGTGCACTGCAACAGTCTTTGACCACCTCCGCCGGCCACCTCTGGCCACGCCGTTGCCATCGTTGCGTAGCTCTTGTCAAGCCGCACCTCCCTGCCGATTCTCACGACCAACCGTGCACGGCCGCACACGCGAGGAGGAGAGAGGAGAGATCCTTTATTTTTACCTCTATTAAAAATTACATTCAATGCCATTGTCAAGTTATATTAATATTTTATTCTGGCCACATTGCACTAATGCACTCAGATTTTCTTGAAATTATTTTATTAGTGTTATGTGCATGTTTCTATCTTGAATTTCAAATTAGAATTGCATGAAAGTTGAATTCACATGATAAGCCAGTACACATGAATCTTACACATATTTTTGAGGCTTAATTTCTGACATGAAAATTGCATAAACACCCCTAAACTTTTAAAGAAATTGCAAAGTTCATTTAAAATAGCATTTTCCTCGCATTAAGGTTGCAGAAGAGTTTGCAAACTGTGCATTCCTTGACTCGTGAATTTATTAGGCTAATTCCTCCCTGTGGAGATGACCTAACTCTTCGTGGTTAGTTTTGAAAATTTAAATGTTTTGAAAGCGATTTTCTACCACACAATTAAAAATGACACATCATTTTATGATAAAGTTTTTAACGAAAACGAAGATCGCTCATTCAAATCGTGTCGTTGCCGGGGAGCAAAAATGCCTATTAATTTTTCGAGAATTTTATGTTATTTTTATGCTATTTTGAAAACTTTTCTAAATTATTAACTGTGGATTTTCTTCTGTGCAAAAACACGCGGTGAATGCGGCAGCCGCATACGGTGGAGACGATCTTTTTGGTGGACCTTGACACCACCTGGAGGACAGCAACAGGAACACATGGGCCTTGATCCCATGCACATAGGCTTACGGAGAAGCCTATTTCTGATTTAGGCAGTAGGTCTTAGTTAGATTTAGTTAGATAGACATTAGAATTTAATTTCTGTCTTTTGGACCCTTGTTCGGTATTTTTGGGAACGTATTCCCAGTGCCATTTTATTTCTAATCGCTCTTGTATGTAGGAGCGTATTTTCGGGAGCGTGTTCCCATTTATTTAGATTATAAGATTATTTGCACTATTTGAACTGAATTTCGATTAGTTAGTTAGATTAATTCTGTTTGTTTATTATATATAAAAAAAATTCGAACTACCTGCTAGAAGCTGCATATCTGTAGGACGACCATCTAGAACTGAATGAGCAGCATCTAGTTTATTTTTATTGCATTGCATCCATTACTGCACGAAGAAAGCTAGAGTAAGGTACGTCTTCTCTTGAGCATTAATTACTTGTCATGCATATGCATTGAACCTAAATCTAAGACCACTAAAGTGCTTGAATCAAATTAATTCAGTGGTCACTTTAAAAAAAAAAATTGGGACTGTTAAGAGGTTGAACTTTAAAATCTGTGACAGAAAGTTGTGCGCAAAAGGATCCTGTTTGCGGAATTTCAAAAAAATCAAAACATGATCATATGCTTGCACACTTGAGACACTGTGCACCTCACACATAAGGTCACTAGATAAATTTCTACCTCTCCTCATTTGCACCACAAGGGAAGTTAGTCAGAAATCAACAAGCCTATCCACCAAGTTACTTTGGTTCCTCGTGTGTGGGCTCGATTCAAGACTTCCATCCCTTGCGAGTAGGTTATAGGCACCAGCAAAGGTTGGCCTAGGAAGCGTAATTTTTGCAAAACTTGTTTGGCCACCAACTAAACATATAACTCTAAGACCTGCAATCTACTAAAAACAGACCCCATTGAATTTGCGTTTGCTGTGACAATAGAACTCTTTAAGAAGTTTTCTACTGAATCCTAAGAAAGTTAAAATTGTTTTGCTTAAAGAAATGGATTACTCTTACTCCTATCATTCAGATTATCAGAGTCAATACTTCCCATCTTTTAATCAGGATCCCATGCTCCGAGAGTATCCATCCTTTGATGGGTACATTGGCAATTCATGGGATCATTCTCATTCTTACCCTGGGAGTCTTGGCTTGATAACCCCCACTTTTGAGTAGAGCCTAGGAGTGGGATTTTCCAATCCTGAAATCCCTACTTCCATGCAAACACCCAACCCTCCCACCCTTCATGATTTTCCGTATCGAGGTTGGACCGATACCCCTAGGCAACTAGAGCCTGAAATTAACTATCCTCCTCAACCTGGTAATAGTAACCTCTCCTCTTTTATGATAGAAATGCAAAAATAGCAAAAGGAAATAATGGAATCAATGGGAGAGATGTTGAGGAATAATCAACACTTAAATGAAGAAATAAGACAACTTAGCTACATGCTTCCCAATAATCCTGATCCCTACCCAATAAACCATGATCGTGAAAATAATTCTGGGCCTAATGACAATAGGGATCCAATTTTAGGTAGCCATCACTTAGACTCTCCCAATGAGACACAGCCACTAGAGGATAACGATCATAGTGATTATCCACCTGAATTATATTGCAGTCAAAAGCAAGGGAAGATGGTATCTCTTGAGGACCTTGACCCCAATGACAGTATTCTCCTTACCCCTACCAACTCGGGTCAAGGTTATATTATTCCTATCACTTTCCCTCTTGATTATTTGGTGGAATCCCATTCTACTCTTAATGAGCCTACTCCTGACCCTCCACTTAGGGAATCAACACCTACCATTCAATATTCTGAGGATTCAAATGCACCTAATGAAGTTGACCCTAAGGGAATAGAGGATGATCAATTCTGGTCTCAGGGATATGAAGAGTCTAATTCAGAGGATGTGGATGCCCCAATAAAGGAACTTGGACTGAAAATCTGGAGTGAATCACAGGAGAATTATTTATCATTTGATGATTTACCTCTAGAGGGTAGAAATAATATGATTGAATCCAGATTCCTCCTTTCTTTTAAGAGTCATCCTCCATCAAAACAGGAGTTAATATTAGAAGAGGACAAACAAAATAATGTGAAGTCTATGGGAGACTCTCGGGAACAAAACATGTCAATTTAGGATTTATACCCCGAGAAGAATGACGAATTCAATGATATAGGCTTCCTTCAAAATATTAAGACTGATCCTCCTTTAGAAATAATTGAGGATACTGATCCAACTCCTAATGAATCACATATACACCCTAACAAATATTTTAGTGAACCAAACGAATCTGGGGATGAGTTGAATGATAATGATTCTTACATTTTGACCCTTCCATCAAAAAGTTATAATTTGGAGTCTACCCTTGATTCAAATATGACTCCGATCATTAATGCTAGGCAGGATAACTTGAAGTTGTCTACTACTGTTAGGGAGTGTACACAATCCGAATCATTGTTGGAATTGGACCTAACACCAACTAAGCCCTCATTGGACTTAACCATTACCTTCCAACACTACAAACAACCCTTATACTCCTTAACCAATCCTTGGCTCAGATCTCTGCTCATGTACATTCTTTCTGGAGAAGATATCAGGCCACTACATCCTAGAGTAGAATGGCGAGTGTGGATTGATGCTTGTACTTTTACTCTCGCCATTCAAGGGTTTGAACTAATTATGTGTATATCTTTTAAAACCCATCCTACTCTGGAGGATCCTTGTTATCCTTCACTTAGTCCGTTTCGGGAGGTCCCTGTTCATATTCCGTTTATTATTCCTAGACCTTCCATGGTAGCCAATGAGATTTTCTGTTTTCATTTCTTCTGGCGAGCATTTGGAATTACATTGCATCATCAGCTCGCCAACATCCATGGTTACCTATTTTCTAGGCCTGCACTGTTACGAATATTTTTAGGGCCTAACTTTGTTTGTTTGGAACCAGACTTATAGGTTCCTTCTTAGTCTGGCTGCTGACAGAAAATGCAGCGCTTGTTGGGAGGCAACCTAGCAAACCGTCTCAGGTGATATTTTTCCTTTCTCCTCCTGTTTTAATTTTACAATGGGGACATTGTAGGATTTAGGCATGGGGGAGTGCATTTGCATTTTAGGAACTATTCATGCATTTAGATTAGCATAAAAAAAAAATTTTGAGCTGAATGGGTTAGTCCCCAGTAAAATACCTTTGTTATTGGAGGTTCTTCTTCTAGAATTATTTCTTAAGTTTAGAATCCAGTACATTTATTTCACATGCATGTAGATTTGGTAATGGATCCTTAAGGAAAACCAATGAGCATTTGTAAGTCTACTGAACCCTTGGACAGTTCATAGGGAGTCAGGCATACTATCTTCTAATAGATCTACCTCATATTTGTGAGAAGAAAGTAGAGAGATTACTAGTGCGCTAAGTCTAGTGCAAGGAGTCTTAAGTTTTGGATAATTAGATGATGATACTTCAGAGTTAGGCATAGTTTTCACTCTCTATTCCTGTGTACGTACTTTGAGTGAATTACTGAGAGTCACCAAATAAGGCAGATACATAGAGATTGAGTCTTAATAAAGCTATAACTATGGTGGATGGTTACGACCGTTCTTCATAGAGTCCTCAGCTGAAGGAGGGTAATAGTGTCAAAGGTCAGAAATATGCCTGTCCTATCCATTTCCTCCCAGTGCCGAGAATAGGCACTTCCACTAAATAAGCCACACAACTTCCTCTTGACCATCATCATCCCTAATAATGCCTCGTAAATAAAAGTCCGTATTGTGTTGTGTTGATTGAAAAAGAAACAAAAACAAGAATAAAAAATAAAAAAAAGGAAAAGAGAAAAGAAGTAGAAAAAGAAGAAATAGAAAGAAGAAAATGAAGAAATAGTTATATTACAAAAAAAAAAGTCCAAGTTTATGATGTCACACTATTTCTGAGGCAGCAGAACACCTATCGCATTCCACCAAATATGACCCATACCTACCTTCTAGTATTTCTGATCGCCTGAATACCAATTGAGAACTCTAACTTAGTTGTAGAGTTATTAAGACTTTAATTGAAGTGTGGATGCCATGTGAGGCCACCAAATAGTGAGTACAATTTCTAAATCTAGCTAGATTTGTGATCTCAGAAAGAAAGAAAAGAGAGTGTGCCCAGGAACATCAAGAGAGCACAATTATGTAGCCTCTCTCAGAGTTGACTTATCTAATAGTATAGAGATCTAGAGTCTTCAGTACTAGACTATATGTAGCACCAGATGAGTGTGTGTCACCAAATACAAATCCATTCGATATCTCCTACCTAAGCCAAACGCCGGGGTCAAATTACAGATTATCGTCTGCTTTATCCCCAAGGGAAGTAGTTGCTTATCTCGACAGAAATTTTTGCCAAGGGTGATGTATGAACTCCCAATGCGAATCGGCTCTTTCACTTGGATCTGTTACCTAGGCTATCAGCACTTCACATTTGTCTGGATTTCTAAAGTTTTGAAGTAAGAAAAGAAGAAATCTTCTATTTACTTCTATTATTTTTCATTTTTCCTAGGGACTAGCAAATCCTAGGCATAGGGGTATTTGATGAGTCCATTTTAATGGACTAATATTAAGCCTAAGTACCGTTAATCGTACCTTGTAGGTGTGTTAATAATTACAATTAAGTTGTAGAAGAATTGTACGCATCAAGATTTATGTTTATAACATTCTATAACTTAATATGCAATGATTTTGTTGTTTTTATGTGCAGGTATTATATTTAGAAAGAGCAAGGGTTGGGGAGCAAATTTCCCCAACAACCGGAGGAACTTTTCCCTTTCCTCTGGCCGTCTCCTCCAACGCCCGCCGGCCAAAAACAGAAAAGGGATTTGCAAATCCCTTGATTGGCGCACGCGGAGAGAGGGAAGAGTTAAAAAGAGAGGAGGTGGCGTGGACTTGAGGAAGGAATTTTTTTTTCCCCCTTGCAGGGAAAGGCTCTATCTTCTCCACCGCTCCTTCTCCACCGCATGCACTGTGTCTGCAGGCGCACACCGCTCCACCTTGCGTGCCCGCAGGCGTGTGCCATCTCCAGCTGGCCTTGCTCCCACCGCACCTACCTTCACCGCGTGCACAGAATCCACGCAACAGCAAGCGCCTACACGGCACCAAGCCTGCAGGCCGCCTCCTGCTCACAGCGCCATCTGCAGATGCCGCACCCCATCACCAACAGTGCCTAAGGGCGCTGTGCGCCTCAGCTCTCCATCACCTCCGCACGCTCCTCAGCACGCCCATCCTCCAACGCCCCCTGCTGCAGGCGCTCACGCCACCCACCCTGCAGCGCCTACTCCAGCCTCTGCAAGCAACCGCGCACTCCTCTGCAAGCACGCCACCCGCCCTGCAACGCCCGCTCCAGCCTCCGCAAGCGCCTGCCCGCGCGCCTTCCTCCCATCTCCAGCATGCCCGCCCATCCACTGCAGCGCGCCTAAGCCTTTAGGCGCAGCACCGCACACCGCACCCGCCAGCGCCTTCACTGCCAGCCGTGCACTGCAGCAGTCTCCAGCCACCTCCGTCAGCCATCGCCGGCCACCTCCGGCCACGCCGCTACAACCGTTGCATTACTCTTGTCAAGCCGCACCTCCCTACCGATTCTCGCGGCCAACCGTGCACAGCCGCACACGCGAGGAGGAGAGAGGAGAGATCCTCTGTTCTGACCTCTATTAAAAATTACATTCAATGCCATTGTCAAGTTATATTAATATTTTATTCTAGCCACATTGCACTGATGTACTCATATTTTCTTGAAATTATTTTATTAGTGTTATGTGCATGTTTCTATCTTGAATTTCAAATTAGAATTGCATGAAAGTTGAATTCACATGATAATCCAGTACACATGCATCTTACACATTTTTGAGGCTTAATTTCTGACATGAAAATTGCATAAACACCCCTGAACTTTTAAAGAAATTGCAAAGTTCATTTAAAATAGCATTTTCCTCACATTAAAGTTGTAGAAGAGTTTGCGAACTGTGCATTCCTTGACTCATGAATTTATTAGGCTAATTCCTCCCTGTGGAGACGACCTAACTCTTTGTGGTTAGTTTTGAAAATTTAAATGTTTTGAAAAGAGATTTTCTACCACGCAATTAAATACAACGACACATCATTTTATGATAAAGTTTTTAACAAAAATGAAAATCGCTCTTTCAGCTGGTGCGGCACAATGCGGACGAAGGGGTTAAAGGGAACCCTGCCATTGGTATTGTGGCAGTGTGATGAGAGAGAGGGAAAAGAGTTGCCGGAGCTTGCTGGGTGGTTGATCAGAGGGGAAGAGAGGAATTGGGGGGTATCTTAAGCCAAATTGAAGCTTTGGTTATGCGGAATGTTCTGGGGAGGCTTTTTTTAGCCCTAGCAGGAGATCTTGTGCTTGGAAGCCAAGCTTCCAAGAACGGGCACGTCGCCAGAGATGGAAGGTCAGAAAGACCCAAATCTCTCATGCGTTCGCATGAGAGATTAGGTAGAAATTAGGGCTTGATAATGGGTTCACATGAGAGGAGATTTCTCAGAGAATCTCCCTTTCAAATTTGAAAGGGATTCTCTGAGGAATCAGGGAGTTCTTTCCCTCAATTCCTCGCCGGAGTAGGATTTCTTCTGCTATAATGGTGGAGGGACCTAATTGCAAAGAACGATGAGGAAGTTAGGGGGGCTTCTGTAGAGGTTTTTAAAAGTTAGCGATAGAAATGTAATTGGCCTGGACCTGTTTGCAAAGTAGGTCAAGGTGAATTCCCCTTAGGTCCAAATTTTGGTACAAACCTAATTTGGAGATAAGGAATCCAATGGTGAAGTTGGATTTTAGTTTTGACCACGTTTGATTGGGAAATTTACATAAAAACCTAATTTAGGGCAAACAATTGATTGCGACCCCAATTTAGGTCAAAATAGGTTCTAAGGGCCAAGTTGAAGGTTCTAAACCCTATAAGATATTTTTCCATGAATTTTAAAGGGTTTAAGTGAATTTTATCCTGACCATAACCTTGTTAAATTAAGTGAGCCTATTTTAGGGTTACAAGAAGTCATTTAATTCCCAGATTTCACATGAACCCTTTTCTGTTTGAACCAACCCACTTTTTATCTTATTAAGACCATTTGACTTGTGTTTAGCCCATGAGAAATCCCATTGTTGCACTGCAATGGTAAATTGTAGTTTTACCCCTTGTTTCTTGCTTCTCTTTCAGAAGGGTTAATCATTGAGTTAGGACCTCCATTTGCTTATGTAGGAGATTTTGTTCTCTTTTCCGGGTCAAAATGAAATAGTTAGGGCTCATAATGGTGCTCCCATCAATGACTAACAACATTACAGGCTTAGAGATGGAGTGAAATGCTTTATGTTTGTAGTTGAACACCTCAAGAGACTCACGGCCACTTAAGAATTGCTACTACGATGAGACGATTACATCTTGAGACCATCGATCGTATCATAGAGGGACAAATGGCAGACTCAGATTCACAAAGCGTTCGCAATCAAGTCTTGGATGGATATCTAGGAGACTTCACATTTATAGATGGTGTACTTAGGCTTCGTTGAAAGCCTTGTGCTCCTTGGGATGATGTGCCCTGTAGAGATTTGTTGGAAGAGGCTTATTGCTCATGACTAACCATCCATCCAGCAAACCACAAGATGTACCACAATTTGAAGTCTTTAGGGAATATGTTGAACAATGCCTCATTTTCCAGCAGTTGAAAGTCGAGCATCAAAAGCTTGTAGGTCCACTCCAGCCACATCCTTTACCTGAATGAAAGTGGGAGAGCGTCACAATGGACCTAGTTATTGGATTGTGATGGTTCATTTTTAGTGACAACCGGGTTTTATTGTTATAGCGTCGTAGTATAGCCAGTTGTTGCCATCATTTCAAATATATAAATTTTTTACTCGGAAAAGAGTTCCCGAGGTCGAACTCAGGGAGCAAGTTGTATTCTAGAGATATACATGTTTCTTTTACAAAAATAAAGAAAGAGAGAGAAAGGATTTGTTGTTTTCTCTTTGTTTCTCCTCGTCTCAGATCTTCTTCTTCTTTGTCTGCAGAGGTGATGCTCTTCTTCTGCAGTGGTGATGCTCTTCTTCTTCTTCCAGCTGTTCCTGCTCTTCCTTTTTCTTCTGTCTTTCTTCAGATCTTCTTCTTTCTTCTTTGTTCTTCTTCTTTCAGTTCTTCCCTTGTTCTTTTGTGTTCTCCTCTGCCTCGCCTTCTTCTGTTGTTCTTCAGATCTCCTTTTTTTTCTTTTTCCAGTCAGGACGTCGCCCCTTCTTCTTTCTTCTTTTCTCTTCAGGACGTCGTCTGATTTCCAAATCAGATGACTTAAACTGCCTGTTGCTACAGTGTCTCCCTCAGCTTCCTTCTTCTTCCGCGGTCCTTCTTCTTCACCTGTGCCAGCACACTTCAGAGCTTACGTCAGAGGACAAAACCTACTCTACCCTCTCCCCCCCGCGTCTCTCTCTCTCTGAAACCACTCTTGGGAAAGCTCTCCCAGAGCTGCCGGGTAGTCGGGTACGGGTCAGGTCCGGGTCCAGGCCCACCGGCGTGCGTGGTGGGCGAGGAGTGCAGGTCAGTCTAAGTCGGGTCAGGTCAGGTCCGCGGGGCGTGAGCGCGGACGAGACCGGGTAACCGGGCGGGTGAAGGGGACCTCACCCCGTGTGCTGAGGCAGTAAGGCTAATTCACAAACTCAATTTAAGCGGTGAAAAGGTTGTGAGGCTTACCGATGTGGGACTAAACGGAGGCCTCTCCTTGCGTGCGCCTGCTGGAAGACCGCGGCCTTGCTTCTGCAGCTGCGGCTTCGATTTGCGTCGGTTGCTGGCTGGCTGCCCTCGCAGGACTCCCCGTAATCCGCAGCAGCTGGAGACCTGGAGTCCTCAAGCCTAGAGCACGGGAGAAGCTGCTTCAATGTGCGTTAATGGCGGTCGAGCCTCAGAACCTGTCGGACACGAATACGGCCTCTCGGCCTGATCAAACTACTGGGGAACCTTCGCCGTGGCACGGCGAAGGTGCGGAGCTGTGCGGCAAGCCGCAAGGTGGTGTCTGGCGGCAGCCCTAGGTTGGACTGCAACCGGAGAAGTGGGTTTGTTTGGGGGAGCGTTACGGAGGTGTGGAGTGGCAGTGGAGGGGTGGGGGGTGCTCAGTGTGATGAGGCGGAGGTTCGGTGAGGGTCGGCGAGGCGTGTGAGGCTGTGGAGCGATGGGGGCATCTCGCCGGAGGGTGGCCAGAGACGAAGGGGGTGACGATGGTCAGGGTCGGTCGAGGGCTTAATTGAACAAATTGAAAGCGGGGAAAGAAAGAGGAGAAGGGAAGTAGTTCTAGCTTACTTGCAGGGACAAAGGGGGAGCAGCAGGGCGACAGTCGTATCGACTGTCGCCGGAGAATAAGATGCTCAGGGAAAGGGGCGGCGGCGAGCAGAGAGCCAGAGAGGCACCAGCTGGGTGCGGCGTGGCGTGGGAAGAGCAGGGGAGGAAGTCTCTGCTGCTGGTATTGCGGCAGAGCGAAGAGGAGGAGGGGGAGGAACCGCCGGAGCTGGTGAGCGTCAGTCGGAGAGAGAAGAGAGGAAAGTTGGGGGTTTTCTCCGTCAGATCCGAGCTGCCCTGGTCGGTGGAGCAACGGGGGGTATTTATAGGGATCAAAACAAGGAGGAAGGCGGAGGGAGACGACGTGTCTCCCTCGCCGGAGGATGGCCGGAGACGAAAACCCATACTGTCTTTGCGTTCGCACGGCCGGTATGGTGGACTACAGCGACCAGGGGGGTGTCCCTGCGACGGCTGACGACGCAGGGCACCCCCGGTTTACTTGCCAGGCTTTCCCCCTCACCCTGCGCGGCGCCATGCTCCGCGCAAGGTCGCCGGAGCATGGTGCTGGGAGGTTTTGCAGGGGGACCTGAATGCAAAGAACGAAGGAGAGTTAGGGGCCAAAATGCGACGGTTCAAAAGTTGAGGGCCAAAAAGTAAATATATGAGGACCAAAGTGTAAAGTCGGTCAAGGAGGTTTCTTCTTAGGCTCAAGTTTTTATACATGATTAATTAAGACCTAAGGAATCTGATGGTGAATTTCATTTCTATATTAAACCTTGTTTGACCGGTCAATTTATGCAAAAACCCAAATTAAGTTATTAATTGGGCATGGTTCTCAATGTAGGTCAAAATGGGTTCTGAAGGCCAAATTGAAGGTTCTAAACCCTAGAGATTATTTTTCTATGAATTTTAGAGGGTTTATTCTATTTTTACTTTTCCTCGAACCTCGTGAATTGAAGTGGGTTGTTTTAGGGTTACAGATTATCATTTAGTTTCTTGGAATTGCTGTAGCCCTTGCTAGATCATCTCATCCCACTTTTATTCTTATTAAGTTGCTTTGACCTATGTTTGGGCCCTAAATTACCCTGTATGCAGATTATACTGGTAAAACTGCATTTTTACCCCTTATGACTTATTTTCTCCTTAAACTCAGAATTCTCTGAGTTAAGCCTTTCCTTGAGTTATGTAGGAGCTTTTATCCTTTGTATTAGGTCAAAATGAGCTAGTTATGGCTCATGATGAGGTTCTCATCATACCCCCATGCCTAGCTTTTGCTAGTCCCTTAGCAAAAACTTAAGGTTTCAACCCTTATTCTAGACCATGAAGTTTTTAATAGTTTTAGATAAGTGCCTTTTTTATTTGAGCATAGATTAGGTTAGAATGCTGACCATAGGCCTAAAAGGTACTCTAGTACCAATCAAGATCCAAATCTGTCTAGCCTTAGCCTCAGTCTTTAGCAAAGGCTTTTAAGGTCCACAAGAACTAACCTAGGGTTTATTGGACTTTGTGGTTAAAGCACCCGTGCTTGAAATGATTTTAGCCCTGGCTCAGTTCGCAGTGCGTTTTGTAAGAGAGAGATAGAAAGTTTTTCTGTTTGAAGAGTTTTCTCTCTCTTTTTCCTTTTAGTTCTAGCTTAGGATTGGCTTTTCAACACGGTCTGTATCAGATTCCTTGCTCCCATCATCAATCCTCAAGGGTTCCTGGCGATCGATGCTTCGAGATAGCACTGCCCATGGCAACCCCCGGAACCCTGGCTATTGAGATTTTGAGATAATCCCATCCATGGTGTTCTGTGGCCGAATCCAGACCCTGGCAATTGACACTTCGAGATAATGCCATCCATGGAATCTGAACCAGTAGAGTGCTTACATGCCCCCAGTAGGATATGTAAATATCCTAAGAGACAAGCACCGAGGAGATGATATTTTGTTACGCATCTTCGAGGGGATTTCCCGCCTCTCCGCGCTGGGAACTCGTCCAAATCAACTTGTGTTGATCGGCCGCTCCTATTCTAGTTGTTCTTTTCAGAATTTTGCGACGCTTCTGCGTGATTCTGATTTTTACGCTTACTGAACCAGGCTGTGTGTGAGGTTAGGGTGCTTAGGTTACTGAGTCCCATAAACCAAAAATTAGTTAACGAGGCCGAATACTCCCTAAGCCTTAGACCTAATACTTCAGCTTTTCATTTTCCTCAACCTCTTGAGGAGTGTCCAGATCTTAATGGGTACTAAGAGTCTATTCAAGAATGCCTAAGGTTTGCATTCTTACTAATCTCATTGTGCACTTTTCAGTTATTTTCTTGAATGAGGTCTAGAACTTAGGTTAATTCCTTAGTTCCTTACTAATGACTATCACCTTTTCTCATAATTTTGTGCTCCTTTTTCATTTTGTTTCTTTTCTCCTTCACAAAATTTCCTTCTCCTCTTTTCCTCTTATTCTTTTTCGAAAATTTTTTAATTTTTATGGTGTTTTTGGCATATGTGAATTTTTTTGTTTGAAACCTTTTCTTACAAGTTTTGCACTTTCATACCCCCCCATGACTAAGATTTGCAATGTCCTCATTGTAACCTAGGGGGTCTTAGTTCATTCCTTAAGACAGAAATTTGGATGAGTGGATGGGTCGGGTTGAATTTTTGCGGACAATTTCAAATCCCAGATGCAAGCATCTGAGTTGGGGTCGGCTGTCTACAAGGGTGAACTTCGAGTGCTAAAAGGTGTCAGAACAAGTTTCAGGTTTTCAAAGAGAATGACGGGCTGCCTCCCGTTAAGCGCTGAGTTTTACGCCATCGGCTGGGCGCAATAAGCTCAAGGGGAAAGGAGGATATAAGATGCCTCAGCCAAATCAGTAGAAGTTACATCAATGAACGACTTGAGTCTCTGACCGTTCACGATGAAAGGTTCAGAATCGTGGCTGAGTGGACTGATTTCGATTGCTCCATTTCCAAAAACCTGTCGGACTAAATATGGTCCGACCCACTTAGATCTCAGTTTTCCTAGGAAGAGTTTGAGTCGAGTATCAAAGAGTAGGACCTTTTGACCAGGATGAAAGATCTTTCTCGAGATGTGTTTGTCGTGGAAGGCTTTAACTCGCTCCTTGTAGATTTGCGAGTTCTCATACGCGTCTAGGCGTAATTCATCGATCTCGCTGATTTGGAGTTTTCTGTGGGTCCCAGCCTTGGAAAGATCTAGATTACAGTTCCGTACTGCCCAATAGGCTTTATGCTCCAGTTCGACGGGAAGGTGGCATGCCTTTCCGTACACCAGTCTAAAGGGAGACATGCCCAATTGGGTTTTGTGGGCGGTCCTATAGGCCCACAGTGCTTCCGGAAGTCGGGATGACCAGTCCTTCCTGTCAGGTCGAACAGTGACTTGCAGGATTTTCTTGATCTCCCGATTGGACAGCTCAGCTAGACCATTAGTTTGGGGGTGGTAAGGAGTAGAGATTCGGTGAGACACCCCGTATTTGGTCATCAGTGACCTAAACTGAGCATTTGTGAAATGGGTCCCCCCATCAGAGATTATTGCACGAGGAATCCCGAACCTTGAGAAAATGTGTTGATGAATGAATTTGAGAACGATTTTGTGATCACAGGTTCGGGTCGGTATGGCTTCGATCCATTTGGACACGTAGTCCACAGCCAACAGAATGTATTCGAAACCATCCGAAACAGGAAAGGGGCCCATAAAATCAATCCCCCAAACATCAAAGATTTCGCATACTAGAATCGGTTGCATAGGCATCATGTCGCGATGGCTCATGTTGCCCAAAGTCTGGCAGCGACTGCATGCCTTGCAGTGATTGTATGCGTCTTTGAACAGTGTGGGCCAGTAAAAGCCGCACTGGAGGACTTTTGATGCGGTTTTATGCCCGGCAAAATGGCCACCGCATGCCTGGTCATGGCAGAAAGAGAGGATATTGTTGAATTCCCCTTCCGGGACACATCTCCGGATGATCTGATCGGCACCTATGCGGAAGAGGTACGGGTCTTCCCAAATGTAATACTTGGCATCGGAGCGTAATTTGTCTTTCTTGGCCTTCGGCCAATCGGACGGGGTCTGATGAGATGCCAAGTAATTTACTATATTAGAAAACCATGGAAGGCTAGTACCAATAGTCAGCAGGTGCTCATCGGGAAAATGCTCAGTGATGGGTCCGGAAGGGTCAATTATTTTAGAAGGAAGACGGGACAAGTGATCAGCTACCACGTTTTGCTTTCCCGCTTTGTCGTGAATCTCAAGGTCAAATTCTTGCAACAGCAAGATCCATCGGATTAATCGAGGTTTCGCGTCCTTCTTTGCAAGGAGATGCCTCACAGCTGTGTGATCCGAGTATATGATGACACGGGAACCCAGAAGGTACGATCTGAACTTTTCTAGGGTAAATACTACAGCTAGCAGCTCTTTCTCAGTAACCGTATAGTTACGCTGAGCCTCATCGAGTGTTTTGCTGGCGTAGTAAATGACCACAGGTTTCTTGTCAATTTTCTGTCCCAAAACCGCTCCTACAGCGAAGTCGGATGCATCACACATGATCTCAAAGGGTTGAGACCAATCAGGGGACTGTAGGATCGGGGCTTGGGTGACTCGGTCACGCAGGATTTCAAATGCTTGAGTGCATTCCTTGGAAATTTCGAAGGGAACATCCTTGGAGAGAAGAGTGGTCAGGGGACGTGCGATTTTTGAAAAATCAGGGATAAATCGTCGATAAAAATCGACATGCCCTAAAAAGGATCGGATGTCCCTGATCGAGCTAGGCATAGGAAGGTGAGAAATCAGATTAACCTTAGCTCGATCCACTTGGATACCTTTCTCCGAAATTGAGTGTCCCAGGACAATTCCCTCAGGCACCATGAAATGGCTCTTTTCCCAGGAAAGAACCAAATTCACATCGATGCACCGCCTGAGTATCTGGACCAAGTGTTGGAGGCAATCGTCGAATGATGCTCCGAAAACTGAAAAGTCATCCATGAAGACTTCCAGATAATCACCTACCATATCTGAGAATATGGCAAGCATGCATCGCTAAAAAGTAGCGGGTGCATTGCAAAGACCGAAAGGCATCCTTCGGAAAGCGTATGTTCCGAAGGGGCAGGTGAACGTGGTCTTTTCTTGGTCCTCAGGATGGATTGCCACCTGGTTATAACCGGAGTACCCGTTAAGAAAGCAGAAGAACCTATTTCCCGCTAGTTTTTCGAGAATTTGATCAATGAAGGGTAGTGGGAAATGATCCTTCTTCGTGGAGGAATTGAGTCGACGGTAATCTATACAGACTCTCCACGAGTTGGCTAATCGGGTAGGAATGATTTCTCCAGTCTCAGTTGTTATAGTGGTGAGTCCTACCTTCTTGGGCACGACCTGAATTGGGCTCACCCAACGACTATCGGAGATCGGGTAGATGATTCCGGCATCTAACCATTTGATGATCTCCTTTTTCACGACCTCCTGCAGATTGGGGTTTAAGCGTCTCTGCATTTCACGAGAAGGTCGTGTGCCCTCTTCTGAATAGATATGATGAGTACAATAAGAGGGACTTATTCCAGTCAAATCATCGAGAGTCCATCCGATGGCTCTGCGATGTTGCTGGAGGACAATAATCAGACGGGATTCCTGTTCAGGACTGAGGTTGGAATTGATAATCACAGGAAGGGTCTGATTAGAACCCAAAAAGACGTATTTCAAGTGAGCAGGAAGGGGTTTCAGTTCGAGGATGGGGTTTTCAGCAGCAGCGGGTGGTTCAGTATAGATGTGAGGTTCAAGGGTGGGAGTTACTGGATTGTTCATATCTGGATTCGACTCCTCTGTTTGCGGGTCAAGATCCTTCTGTGGTTGATGAGGCATAATCGAGTCATTCTGGAGGTGTGATTCATCAACCAAAGTCTTGATGTCAAATTTGTTCGATGACGCCGCAATTAATTCCTTGTTGGGCCTTAAATATATCAATTTTTAGTGTTTGATCTCCAAACTTAAGCTCTATTTGGCCCTCCTCACAGCTGATGTTGGCTCTAGCAGTAGCCAAGAAAGGTCACCCTAGAATGATTGGTGTATCCCTAGGGTTCTCAGGTGCATCCATATCTAAGACTATAAAGTCCACTGGAAAATAGAAATCCCGCACTCTCACGATAACATCCTCGAGAATCCCTTTTGGTGACTTTATAGATCGATCTGCTAATTGTAATGTCACCTCGGTTGGTTTCAGCTCAGATTCTTCTAGATGGTCAAGTAAGGATGTGGGTATCAGGTTTATAGATGCACCCAAGTCTAACAATGCTCTATCAAATTGGGTACCACCTATCTTACAGGAAATCAAGGGAGTTCCAGGATCTTTTGCCTTGGGTGGGAGTCTACTAAGGATTACAGAGCTGGCTTGCTCTGACAGAACAATTGGGCTCCCTCCCTTGGTTCGCGGCTTACGCTGGGGTGTACATATATTCTTTAGAAATCGTGCGTAAGCTGGTACGTGGCGGATTGCATCCATCAAGGGGATGTTTATGTGGACCTGCTCAAAGAGCTTGACCAGGTCCTCCTCAGGGGCCACGGGTTTGGTGGTCTTCTTTCCCTTGGTCAGGGCCTTGGGAAACGGGATCTTGGTTGGTTCTTCTAGGATAGGTCCAGGTTGTGGATCTGGAACAGCGGTACCTTGGATAACTATCCTAGGGTCATGGTTATCAGGCTTGGAGTGGTTTGGATAATGCGGGTCTTGAGTTGTTTTACCACTACGTGTTGTTACAGAATTTAATCCGGCCTGATTTTGGTTTGGGTTTGGTAGGAGGGGTGGCTGCTGCTGAAATCCCACATAAGAAGTTGAGGCTTCCATCTCGTCTGGAGATGGAGCAGTAGGAGCCTGATAAATCCATTGGGCGTGGCCTAAATTTGGATTCATAACGCGCTTTTGGGTTGGCACGTTATTTGGGTTAGGAAGAGGTTGGGAAGGGAGTGTGCCTGGTTGGCGAGAATTTGCCAACTGGGCCAGTTGAGTTTTAACTTCTGTAAGCTCGTCCTTGTGCTATTTTTGAATAGCCGCATTCATTTTTTGAATGTCAGCCAGAGTCTGAAGGATTAGGGACATTTGATCCTGATTTGGCCCTGATGGATAAGTAGGGTTGGGCCGAGGCTGAGGCGGCTGGTAGTGACGAGAGGGCTATGGGCGGGACTGAAAAGGTGGTCTTTGGGTTTGGGAATTTCCCGCCCACTGAAAATTGGGATGGTTTCGCCATCCAGGGTTGTAAGTGTTGGAGAATGGGTCGTTCTGGATGGCGTTGAGGTCCTCGCAGGTCTGAGGAACCTCCTGAGAATCAGGGAAAGGGGGAATGGAGTTCCCCCGGCTGGTGTAGAAAGGATCGGATGATCCTCCGATCCAAGAATCAGATGGGGATGGATATGGATCCATCCCAGGGGAAGATCGGTGGAGGATGTTTTGCACAGTCTCCTGTGTGGAAGGAGGTTGTGCAAAGGAGTTACGCGCGGAGGTGGCTCGCTGCAAGTGCTGAGTCAGCTCATCCACCTTCTTTTCAATGATTGAGACCTTGTCCAATCGACTGGCCATTAATTCCAGGTCGACTGATGCGGACAGGCCCTGCGTCTCATGTGCTCCCTTAAGATTCGTCGCTGTGCAGGTTTTCGTCCTGTCGAATAATCCCATGGAGTCATTGTTGATGGAGTTCTCGCACATGTTTTTGAGAATCTCCCAAACGGTGTCTTCATGTTGACCCATGATGTTTCCTCCGCAAGTTGCATTGACGAAAAGGCGGATGTCCTCACGGAGTCCCTGGTAAAAAGATTGGACTTGTTCCCATTTAGGAACTCCGTGATGGGGGCACTTCCTCATGAGATCCTGAAAACGATCCCATGCCTCATGGAGAGGTTCTCCTGATTGTTGAGTGAAGTGTGTAATCTGATGGCGCAAGGCGTTGGTCCGACCAACGGGAAAAAGCTTTTTCAAAAACTCGGATTGAAGTTCTTCCCAAGTGTTGATCGGCCGGGTCTGAGTTTGATACCAATGGGCGGCCTTGTCCATAAGAGAAAAGGAGAACATCTTCATGAGAAGAATATCCCGATTTTGCGCATCTGATCCAAAAGTGTGGGCCAGATGCTTTAGCTGTTTGATGTGCTGGAAGGGATCTTCAGAATTAAGCCCATGGAATTTAGGTATAGCATGAATCATGTTGGGCTTTAATTCGGAATCAGGTCCTCCAGTCGGGATTCTGACTCGAGGCTCAATGGCCACCGCAGCAGGATTGTAGTGGTCCCGCATCATAGGACGCTGTGGTGGGTGCACGAAGTTTTGGAAGAGGTCATTGAGTCGCTGGAGCTGGTGTTCCAGATTATTTTCTTCCTCAACTGGTTGAGCCATGATGGGGGAAGAAGAAGAACTTGGTTCTGAATCAGAAGAGAGAATAATGTGAGGGTGTTTCTGCACAAACACGGGCGTCGAGGCTTGGCCTTGATGAGAGCGAATTTCTAAAGGAGGTCTTAAGGGTGGTCTTAGGGACCTCCTTCCGTACATGCACTGTTGGAAGAGGTAAGTTAAGAAGGTGCTGGACCCAATCAAGGCACCCAAAAATGTGTTGGGTGACTATAAAGGTGCGGGGCAGATGGACCCCTTGATCAGAAAGATCGTCCACCTGAGAATTACCTGGGCAGCCAGAGAGGGAGAGTCCCGCGAAGACCCCTACACGGTAGAGCATCCCCACGGGTTACAGGGTTTCCCCCACCCGACCTCTCTTGTCACTGCGGTTCCAGGTAGACCAGAATGGGGATCTTGACCTCTTAAGTCTACCAATTTTAAGATCAGGGTGCTTAAGGTTTTCACTTGAACTTTAATCTTTTAAGTGCAAAGAGTGACCTAATTTAAGGTTGGCTGACCCAAGGGGTCAACTTTACCTCTTGTTTTCTTTGAGAGCTTTTAGGTCCTGTCTTTTAGGGTTCAAGTGTTTAGAGAGCCAATTGTTTTAGGTTTTCCTTTGAATAGGTATTTTCAATCAATGGTTTAGGCACACTTCTTTTGGATTTTCTCCATTCTTGATTTAAGTAGTGTGTCTCTAAAACCCTAATGTTGAATCTTATGTTGGCTCTACTTGGTCCAGTTAGTTCTTTGTTGGGTAATTAGGGCTCAAGCAAGAATGTGTTAGCCCTTAAATACCCTTAATAGTGTGCAGGACTAATGAGTTGAAAACATGCAACTTTTATGGTTACTAAGTATGGAAGACAGGTTAGCCCTATATTGCTTGTTCTTTTCTTTTCTTCCTCTTTAGAGTTTAGGGGTTAATAGCGAGAGGAAAAATTTACCTGTCCTCGGAGTGGTTGTTGTGCGGTTGCTTGTCTTCTTGATTTCCTGTAGTTTTCTGCACAAAAGAGAGGAGATTATCAGAAATTAAAAAGAAACAGGAATGTTTACCTCTAGAATAGCCGTTGCTCCCCGTCAACGGCGCCAAAAAATGATGGTTCATTTTTAGTGACAACCGGGTTTTATTGTTATAGCGTCGTAGTATAGCCAGTTGTTGCCATCATTTCAAATATATAAATTTTTTACTCGGAAAAGAGTTCCCGAGGTCGAACTCAGGGAGCAAGTTGTATTCTAGAGACATACATGTTTCTTTTACAAAAATAAAGAAAGAGAGAGAAAGGATTTGTTGTTTTCTCTTTGTTTCTCCTCGTCTCAGATCTTCTTCTTCTTTGTCTGCAGAGGTGATGTTCTTCTTCTGCAGTGGTGATGCTCTTCTTCTTCTTCCAGCTGTTCCTGCTCTTCCTTTTTCTTCTGTCTTTCTTCAGATCTTCTTCTTTCTTCTTTGTTCTTCTTCTTTCAGTTCTTCCCTTGTTCTTTTGTGTTCTCCTCTGCCTCGCCTTCTTCTGTTGTTCTTCAGATCTCCTTTTTTTTCTTTTTCCAGTCAGGATGTCGCCCCTTCTTCTTTCTTCTTTTCTCTTCAGGACGTCGTCTGATTTCCAAATCAGACGACTTAAACTGCCTGTTGCTACAGTGTCTCCCTCAGCTTCCTTCTTCCGCGGTCCTTCTTCTTCACCTGTGCCTGCACACTTCAGAGCTTACGTCAGAGGACAAAACCTACTCTACCCTCTCCCCCCCCGCGTCTCTCTCTCTCTGAAACCACTCTTGGGAAAGCTCTCCCAGAGCTGCCGGGTAGTCGGGTACGGGTCAGGTCCGGGTCCAGGCCCACCGGCGTGCGTGGTGGGCGAGGAGTGCAGGTCAGTCTAAGTCAGGTCGGGTCAGGTCCGCGGGGCGTGAGCGCGGATGAGACCGGGTAACCGGGCGGGTGAAGGGGACCTCACCCCGTGTGCTGAGGCAGTAAGGCTAATTCACAAACTCAATTTAAGCGGTGAAAAGGTTGTGAGGCTTACCGATGTGGGACTAAACGGAGGCCTCTCCTCGCGTGCGCCTGCTGGAAGACCGCGGCCTTGCTTCTGCAGCTGCGGCTTCGATTTGCGTCGGTTGCTAGCTGGCTGCCCTCGCAGGACTCCCCGTAATCCGCAGCAGCTGGAGACCTGGAGTCCTCAAGCCTGGAGCACGGGAGAAGCTGCTTCAATGTGCGTTAATGGCGGTCGAGCCTCAGAACCTGTCGGACACGAATACGGCCTCTCGGCCTGATCAAACTACTGGGGAACCTTCGCCGTGGCACGGCGAAGGTGCGGAGCTGTGCGGCAAGCCGCAAGGTGGTGTCTGGCGGCAGCCCTAGGTTGGACTGCAACCGGAGAAGTGGGTTTGTTTGGGGGAGCGTTACGGAGGTGTGGAGTGGCAGTGGAGGGGTGGGGGGTGCTCAGTGTGATGAGGCGGAGGTTCGGTGAGGCTCGGCGAGGCGTGTGAGGCTGTGGAGCGATGGGGGCATCTCGCCGGAGGGTGGCCGGAGACGAAGGGGGTGACGATGGTCAGGGTCGGTCGAGGGCTTAATTGAACAAATTGAAAGCGGGGAAAGAAAGAGGAGAAGAAGGGAAGTAGTTCTAGCTTACTTGCAGGGACGAAGGGGGAGCAGCAGGGCGACAGTCGTATCGACTGTCGCCGGAGAAGAAGATGCTCAGGGAAAGGGGCGGCGGCGAGCAGAGAGCCGGAGAGGCGCCAGCTGGGTGCGGCGTGGCGCAGGAAGAGCAGGGGAGGAAGTCTCTGCTGCTGGTATTGCGGCAGAGCGAAGAGGAGGAGGGGGAGGAACCGCCGGAGCTGGTGAGCGTCTGCCGGAGAGAGAAGAGAGGAAAGTTGGGGGTTTTCTCCGTCAGATCCGAGCTGCCCCGGTCGGTGGAGCAACGGGGGGTATTTATAGGGATCAAAACAGGGAGGAAGGCGGAGGGAGACGACGTGTCTCCCTCGCCGGAGGATGGCCGGAGACGAAAACCCATACCGTCCGTGCGTTCGCACGGCCGGTATGGTGGGCTACAGTGACCAGGGGGTGTCCCTGCGACGGCTGACGACGCAGGGCACCCCCGGTTTACTTGCCAGGCTTTCCCCCTCACCCTGCGCGGCGCCATGCTCCGCGCAAGGTCGCCGGAGCATGGTGCTGGGAGGTTTTGCAGGGGAGACCTGAATGCAAAGAACGAAGGAGAGTTAGGGGCCAAAATGCGACGGTTCAAAAGTTGAGGGCCAAAAAGTAAATATATGAGGACCAAAGTGTAAAGTCGGTCAAGGAGGTTTCTTCTTAGGCTCAAGTTTTTATACATGATTAATTAGGACCTAAGGAATCTGATGGTGAATTTCATTTCTATATTAAACCTTGTTTGACCGGTCAATTTATGCAAAAACCCAAATTAAGTTATTAATTGGGCATGGTTCTCAATGTAGGTCAAAATGGGTTCTGAAGGCCAAATTGAAGGTTCTAAACCCTAGAGATTATTTTTCTATGAATTTTAGAGGGTTTATTCTATTTTTACTTTGCCTCGAACCTCGTGAATTGAAGTGGGTTGTTTTAGGGTTACAGATTATCATTTAGTTTCTTGGAATTGCTGTAGCACTTGCTAGATCATCTCATCCCACTTTTATTCTTGTTAAGTTGCTTTGACCTATGTTTGGGCCCTGAATTACCCTGTATGCAGATTATACTGGTAAAATTACATTTTTACCCCTTATGACTTGTTTTCTTCTTAAACTCAGAATTCTCTGAGTTAAGCCTTTCCTTGAGATATGTAGGAGCTTTTATCCTTTGTATTAGGTCAAAATGAGCTAGTTATGGTTCATGATGAGGTTCTCATCAGATTGCTGCTTACTCATTGAACCCCTGATGCTATCTGGGTGATTATTGAAAGATAAACAAAGATTACACGATTCTTGTCGATTCAAGATACTTACGACCCCTCACAGCTAGTTGATTTATACATTCGGGAGATCATATACTTTCACAAGGTCTTACGGAAGATCATTTCAGATAAAGATTCCAGATTTACCTCTAGTTTGCGGAGGGTTGCAGTAGGCCTTGGGGACTAAATTGAGGTTCATATCGCATATCACCCTCAAATGAATGGGTACTCCGAGTGCAAGATTTAGACACCAGAGGATTTATAATGAGCATGTCTCCTTGAGTGGAAAGGTTCATGGAAGGACCACCTGCCTTTGGTGATGTTTACATATAACAGCAATGATCACTCCACTGTCAATACTATTGGAGTTATATGCCCTAGGTGAGCCAACTAGAGTCGAATCACTTGATCAATGTTCCTGATCTGAATGTAGATTACAAGGACAAACTAATTTAGCTAGTTGGGTCTCTTAGTACAATTAGGAGAATGTACTCTAGCCATGTTAGATATACCAATGATAGGCATCGAACATCTAAATCATTTGGATTGGCAATTTCAATAATTCATCAATAACCATCATGATATCCAACCATTGTCTCCAATTTGAGAAGTGATGGAAATCTTCTCAAGAGACTGTTATTTGACTGATGCCCTTGATGCACATCCTTTGCATAAGAATAGAGATTCGGGGCTGTCACGCAGGTTGAGTAATGATAACACTGCATCTTGGGGTGATAACTCTATTAAATGGGGTTTATCTTAAGAACAAAATGCATAAATAACACATCCTAAATAGGAATGGGAGCATTGCATGCATCACACATTAAGATTGCTTATAGAATAGTATTAATGGCCATTTGTATGAGAATTTGTCAAAACAGGCCTCAGATGAGAAATCGGACCGCACGGATGGATTCAAAGTGACAAACAGAGTCCAACGAACTCGAAATCAGCCAAATTGGACATCTGGAGCTTCCGCAATGGGCCCAAGAAGTTCTAACCGTTGATCTGATGATCAACGGCCCACGGTGCACCACGTGGCGCCTGCTTACTATGCTTGCACGCCTCGCCCAGCCCCCTCCATCAACCGCAAAACGATCGAAGATCGGATGGCTGAGAACACCGCACCAACCGCCTGCTCCATCACTACACTCCTCGCCCAAGCATATCACGACCATCGGATCTCCATCCAACGGTTGGTAGCAATCGAGCACCGACGCGCAATTGCAACCATCCACGCAGGACAGCGTAGCGGTTGGCACCTCAACCGCACAATCACGTGACGCGGGTTCGAATCGCACTGTGCTGAAATGCGGAGACGAAGGTGTGCGTGGGTGAAATTAGACCACCCGATCGGCAGCGGACGGGCACGATCGCGAGACGTGGCGCCCGCAGATGCGCCCTGACCAGACGTGCGTGATGACGCGGGCACGAGGGCACGATCCAGCGTGTGCCCCACGTGGGATCCCAGCTGTCCGATCTTCGATCGGACGGCTTACGATGCACGCACATGAATCAGGCGTGAGGAAGCACAGCCGCGGGCGAGCGACCGGCGAATAGGGGCCTTCACTGACATTTTGGGAAGGGTTTTCGCGACGTCCCGGACGTCGCTAATACCCCTTCTCCATTTGGAAAGCCCTTCTCCCTATTTAAACCCCTTCCAACCACCCATTGAAGGCATTCATTCCACTTGCAAGTGTTCTACCCTCTCCTAGATACCTTTAAGCCCTTTTGCAATCGTCGGAGACGACGAGCCGCCGACGGAGCCCTTTCCACCTCTATGGCTGCCTCGCCATTCCCCCCTCTCTCTCTCTTCCCTTCTTTTAAGCTTTACTTTACTTATGTTCAAGCATTTATCTAGTGTTGTAATTATGAACTAAAGTTGCATAATTAATGAAGTTGTTTTCTATTCAATTGCTTGCTCTATTTTCTATTCAAGTTGTATGTTGCGAATGAAACAATTCTAACCCTAATCTCTCCCTCTCTCTCTCACACTTTTCACCGGCACCTTTTCGCAAGCAAAACCCCACGATTTTCGTGACAATAAGTGATAAGAAGAATCCAATTTTTACGCCTCCCTAAGATCGACACTCAAACTCACATCCGTTTCTTTACTTTAAAACTGACGTCGCAAGTGCAAACTATAACGACACTTCCCAACACATGCACACACGCACGTCAGTTTTTGGCGCCGTTGCCGGGAAGGCAACGGATTTGTTTTGTCACTTCCATTTTGCATCCATTCTCACATCATCTAACGCCTTGTCTCCTTTTACTTGATGGTTGCAGGAATTCGACGCTTGGATGGCAAAGCAGCGCAACTCATGACGGTAACAAGGGAGTAGGTGCAAATGGATCGGTCGTAAGTATTTCTTCACTCATGGTTGTTTGCTTCCTTGAAAATCTAAAAAAAATTGTAAAACTGAAAAAATTGGCATGGTGTATGATTGCCTGACCCACATCCTTAACACATCACCCAACAAAAAAAATATACACTCTAACATTCTGAATAAATTCTTGGAGTGTTCTTTTCTCTTTTTGAGTGGTGTCTTCGAAGCCACCTTGGATTGACTTGGGCTGCACCACTCAATCCTAGAAAAATGACTCATCTAATAGAAGCTGCATGATCATTAGGATGCGTACATTAGGGTTTTAGAGCCTCTACACAATAAAAGGAAATCTACTTTCACCAAATTGTATGCAAAACTTGACATGCCCACTAAAACTTGTCTGAAAACATTAAGACACATCAATCCTAAAAGACACTAAAGTAAGGATGAAACATTAAAAGACACCACATCTTAAAAAAAATCCTTGCTTGAAAATCATGTTTTGAAAGAAGCACACACACTGAAAGTGAAAAACTAAGAGGCACTACCCGAATCAATGCCTCATCACATAACCCTAGCACAAGCACTATCCTAGCCCTTTTAAAACTGAGTAGACATGCCCTAGGAAGGATTGTGTTAAGTCTCGAGAGGTGAGGTTTTGTTCGCTGGGTACTTGGCTTTCATTCCCTTGGTAGAATCTGGTGACTAGGCTGCGGGGCAGTGTCAAAAGACCACGGTTGTGGGGTCTATGGAACCGGTGGTGTAAGACAAAGGAAGAACCTTCCCAGCAATCCCTCGTAATCAACTTGGCCAGATTAGCATTGGGAAGGGGAGTCCAGTGCTTACGAACTTAATCACCCTTTTTGATATTTCTAGGTCTCCTAAGGAATACACCATAAGGACTAGGCTTGTTTGCTTGATTGAACACACACTTCTCACATCTGTCGCTCTCTGCATCCCCTCCTGTTCTTCTCTAGTTTATGCACGGGAGACGCTCATTGCATCCTGAGTTATTTGTTTTGGGACGGGAATCCAGGCGACTTGATTTTGTTAGAAACATGGTTGAACCTAAGGTAGATGAGGTTGAGGACCAACCCCCACTGGACACAATGGCCATCATCCAAGCCCAGATTAACGCAAACCACTGGCTTCAGCAACAACAGATCCACACTATCATGTAAGCCATACACCGGTTACAGAACCCACAAAGGCAACCACCACCACCTTTCCAAGGCCCACAAGGGCAATCGCCACTTGATCTACCACCATTCCAGGATCAACCAAGGCCCCTCTACGATTTCTACAGTCCTTCCGCTATTAGAGTCAAGCCACACCTTAGGATCCCCAAAGGGGGAGATGATTTTGAGCTAAAACCAAATGTCTTAAGTCTGATCCAGAGCCACTTCCATGGAAGCTCAAATGAGGACCCCTTCCAGCACCTAGAGGATCTTGACCAGATAGCCCGAACTGTGAAACCTAGGAACATTAGCCTTGACATTGTTTTGATTAAGATGTTTCCCTTCTCCCTGAGAGACAAGGCATCTCACTGACTTAGAACCCTAGGTAGACCCATCACCACCTGGGAAGAACTGAGGCATGCATTCTTGAAGAAATTCTTCCCCATAGGAAAGACTAATGCCCTAAGAAGAGCCATTACTACCTTTACACTCCAAGGTGGGGAACAATTCCATGAGGCGTGGGAAAGATTTAATGAACTCTTGAGGAAATGCCCACACCACGAAGTACCACGATGGCAATTGGCCCAGATCTTCTACCATTGTCTGGACAACAACCTACGAAACTTCGTCGATGCCTCATGGGGGGGGAACTTCCTGAACAAGGACAAGGAGAGAGTGTTTGAGCTCTTTGAGTCTATGAGTGAAAATTCACTCAGCAATGCCTCCATGACCTAGTTTAACCAATCCAGTCAACCCCGTGGTGAGATTAATGAGGTATAAGCAAATTCTGGAATGGTTGACATGGACATCATTGCCAAGAAACTAGATCGAGTGGAATTGGTGGATAAAAAGATCGACGAACTACTGAACTAGACTGGGAATTCGTTACAGACCTTCTCCCTATCAAAGGGAGCACATAATGTTGACCTGGTCCAGTCCTTAAGCCAACTGAACCTGGAACAACCCCTAACCACGTTCCAGGCTCCCCATCGACATCTGTTATCCCTGAAGATGTATAAGCTGTCCAAGGTTATGATAAACCTAACCCTTTCTCCAACACTTACAACACTGGTTGGCGTAATCGCCCCAACTTTGGTTGGACAAACTAGAAACCACCTCAATTCCAGAACCAGCCCAGGCCAAACCAGCAGCTAAACTTGCCCCCTATTAGCAAGGACCACCAATTAGACCCCCATATAATCCAAATAGGGTGGCCCCTCCCCCGCAAAACCAAATGGACACCTTGATAAAGATGATGGCTGAAATGAACTAGAAACATCAAGAAGAAATGGCCTTAGTAAAGGGAGAGTTAAGCCAACTTTTGGACTGTAAACAACAAGGATACCTACCTTACCAACCACAACCAAACCTGCGAAACATAATTAACAGAGGCCCCAATTCACAAGGGTTCCAGGGCAATCCTGGGCAGGCTTACATGGCTCAACCAGCACCACAAACACACCCTGGGTTTGGTGTCTCTTCGTCCTCGTCTTCTCAAGGATCAACCCATGGTCCCAATGCCTCTGCGAATGCGGTAACCTTGAGAAGTGGCACCAAAACCCTGGATCCCAAATGGCCGACTCTCCCTGAGACTTCACCAGCTGAAATACCCAGCTCAGAAGAGTCACTGGAAAAACCCAAGGACCCAGAAATAAATCCTATCCATGTTTAGACACCCTACCCTGAGGCCTTGGAGACAATCAAGAAGAAGAAAAATGTTGTGGAAACTGAGCTTTTGGAGATCTTTAAGCAGGTTCAAATTAATATTCCGCTCCTCGAAGCCGTTAAGCACATCCCGGCTTACGCCAAGTTTTTAAAGGATGCCTATACACCCAAACGTAAGCCAAGACCTCAAGCACCTAGGAAGGTTGTGCTCTCCAAGCAAACAAGTTCCGTAATATCAAGCAACCTTCCGCTCAAGTGAACTGACCCAGGAGCACCCCTGATTTTCTGCAATATTGGGGACATGACATTTAATAGAGTGCTCCTGGACTTAGGTGCTTCTATCAATCTGATTCCAACAACCCTGTACCATCAATTTGGTTTCGGAGAGTTGACACCCACACCTGTCACCATCCAGGTAGCTGATAGATCTGTGAAGACCCCGAAGGGGGTTGTCGAGGATGTGATTGTGCGGGTCAAGGAGTTCTATTTCCCGGTCGACTTCTTGGTGCTCGACATGGAAGTCCCTGAAAAATTACAAAATGCACCCATAATCTTAGGCAGACCTTTCTTAGCTACGGCTAAGGCAAACATTGATTGTGACACGGGATGTATGGAAATCACCTTCGGAGACAAGAAAATGCGGTTGGATATCTTCTGGGCGACAAAGTCTTTTGATTGCGATTGCGTTGAGGAACATGATCCCATGGAAACTTTGGTCGAGGAATGCCTCACCCTTAGTTCTATCTCAGACCACCAATCCTGTAACGACTGTTCTGACCCATCCCCATCGCTACCCATGGAACTCTATAAGGCTGATTACCATCAAACAACACCATTTGAGGAGATCGATGTTGATCAACTCCCGCCTTTCCCTTTCCCGTCGACTGTTGTTCCACCCGCATCCGAACTTAAGCCACTACCTGAGAATCTCAAGTATGTCTTCCTGGGACCTGACCAAAATTTCCCTGTGATTATTAACTCTCATCTGACCAAGGATCAGGAACTCAGGTTGACCACGATCCTTTCAGAACACCGGGCAGCCATTGGATGGACCATTTCAGACTTGAGAGGAATTAGCCCCGCCTATTGCACTCATAAGATTTACCTGGAAGACGGGGCACGACCCTCCCGCCAGATGCCGAGACGGTTAAACCCAAATATGCGGGAGGTCGTTAAGAAAGAAATTATCAAGTGGCTTGATGCCGACATCATCTATCCCATCTCTGATAGCCCATGGGTGAGCCCCACTCAAGTGGTTCCAAAGAAAGCCGAGCTCACCGTTGTTACCAATGAGCATGGCAAATCCATCCCCACCTGCACCACCACCGCATGGTGGGTGTGTATTGATTACAAGAAGCTCAATGAAGCAACCAAGAAGGATCATTTCCCCTTGCCATTCATTGACCAGATCCTTGAAAGATTGGCAGGGCAAAAGTATTTTTGCTTCCTCGATGGATATTCAGGATATAACCAAGTTGCAATTGCTCCTGAAGATCAAGAAAAGACCACATTCACTTGCCCGTAGGCACGTTTGCATTCCGTCGAATGCCGTTCGGGTTATGCAACGCACCTGCTACCTTTCAGCGTTGCATGCTAGCCATTTTTTCAGAAATGGTGGGTGAATACTTGGAGGTCTTTATGGATGATTTCTCTGTATTTGGGAATTCATTCGACCACTATTTGAGCAACTTGGAGAAAATCCTGAAATGGTGTATCGAGGTTAATCTAGTGTTAATTTGGGAAAAGAACCTTTTTATGGTTCAAGAAGGAATCATCCTCGATCACATCGTATCGCATAGGGGCATTGAGGTGGATTGGGTTAAGGCTGATTTGATTTCCAAACTTCCTCTACCTAGCTCGGTCCGGCAAATCCGCTCATTCCTGGGACATGTTGGCTTCTATTGAAGGTTCATCAAAGACTTCTCCAAGCTTTCCAAACCCTTAACCGACCTTCTGGCCAACGACGCCATATTCCACATGACCTCTAATTGCATCTAGGCTTATCACACCCTCCGGGACTTAGTTTCCACAGCACCTGTACTTCAGCCCCCGGATTGGTCCCAGGTCTTTGAGATTATGTGTGATGCATCAGATTTTGCCATAGGCGCTGTCCCAGGACAAAGACAAGACAAGAAACCCGTGGTGATCTACTATGCAAGCAAAACATTAGACGAAGCCCAACAAAATTATACGATCACAGAGAAAGAATTGCTCGCTGTAGTTTTCGAACTTGAGAAGTTTCGACCTTACCTGCTGGGATCCCACGTGACCATCAATGCTGACCATTTAGCCATCCGACACCTGTTGGCTAAGAAGGACGTGAAGCTCAGGCTCATCAGATGGATCCTGCTCTTGCAAAAATTTGACCTGGAAATCCGCGACAAAGCTGGATCAAAGAATGTGGTGGTGACCACTTGTCTAAACTTCACCCAGATCACATTGGACCCTCCCTGCCTTTATCTGACACCTTCCCCGATGAACACATTCTGGCTGTGCAAGATAAGAAACTGCCTTGGTATGCTGACTATGTCAACTACCTAGTTGTAGGACAGACCCCACACAGCTGGTCCAGACATCAACGAGACAGGTTCTTGGCCGAGGCCAAGCACTATTTCTAGGATGATCCCATGCTTTTTCGCCTCTGTGCTGACCAAATCATCAGGAGTTGTATCCCCAAGAACGAAGTTCAGAGTATGCTTTCTTTCTGTCATGACCTAGCTTGTGGTGGCCACTTCTCTGGAAAGAAAATGGTTGCGAAGGTTCTGCAATCTGGATTTTACTGGCCTTCCCTATTTAAGGATGCACACAACTTTTCCAAGACTTGCTCGCGCTGCCAAACACTGGGGACCATGACCAGAAAAGATATGATGCCCCTCTAGCCCATTTTGATTGTCGAAATCTTCGACGTTTGGAGTATCGATTTTATGGGCCCCTTTCCACAATCCAACGGCTTTGAGTACATCCTAGTCTTGGTAGACTATGTTTCTAAATGGATTGAAGCCGTCACCACCCGCCGATGCGATCATAAGACTGTCATGGACTTTGTTAAGCAGAACATTTTTTCCCGATTTGGAATACCAAAGGCCATGATCAGTGATGGTGGAAGTCATTTTATTCACTCCCAATTCCTTGCCCTACTTAGAAAATACGGGGTTAACCACCGCATTGCTACCCCATATCATCCGCAAACAAATGGGCAGACCGAGGTCTCAAATAGACAAATCAAGAACATTTTACAGAAGACTGTAAGACCTGACAAGAAAAACTGGTCCACATGACTAGATGATGCCCTATAGGCATACAGGACAGCTTTCAAGACCCCGATAGGCATGTCGCCTTATCACCTGGTCTTTGGTAAAGCTTGCTACCTTCCTGTCGAATTGGAACATCAGGCTTACTGGGCTATCAAGTAGTGTAACATGGATTCTCAGTTAGCTGGTGCGCAGAGGACACTCCAACTCTCTGAGCTCGAAGAAATTCGTCGGGATGCCTTTGCGAATAGTCGACTGTAAAAGGAGAAAATGAAAGCCGTCCACGATCGACTCATCCATAGAAAAACCTTTGAGCTTAACCAACAAGTCTGGCTTTTCGATGCCCGCCTAAAACTCTTTCCGAGGAAACTCAGGTCCAAGTGGACAGGACCATTTAGGGTGGTCAAGCCTCACTCCAATGGGGCGGTTGAAATTGCTAATCCGAACACTGGGCACACTTTTACAGTCAATGGCCAAAGATTGAAACACTTCCTAGCCTAGGTTCCCCCAAAGGAGAGTGTCACCCTCATTGAGGGATGACACGAAGCACTGCCCAGCTGGAGGCATTAAACTCAGTGCTTCCTGGAAGGCAACCCAGTGGATTCAGACTGATCCGGTATTCTACATCACTCAGGTAATATCTTTTTTTTGAACCCCTGTTGCATCCATGTATTTGCCAATGAGGACATTGTCCAACTTAAGCATGGGGGAGGGTGGTAAATTGCATGATCCTGAGCTCATTTAATCAGTCTGAAAAGAATAAAATTTAAAATTAAAAAAAAAATTGAATTTAGGAAGAAACTTAAGCATTAGAAATTAGTCAATAGTGGAAAATAATACAAAAAGAACTTGAACACTTAGACTTTTCAGGCCTTCAGGCTTAATTAGTCTTTGTGTCCTTTAAAATATGAATTTAGCTTTGAATCCTTGCAACCTTAAGCTACTCTAATCCACTAGCTAAATATGGTGATAAGTATACGACTTATCAACTCACCCTCTAACTCATAAAGACTTTGAGTCTAAGCATCTGCACACATTTCTGCACAGACTCACTCCTCAAAGATTCTGACAGAAACTGGGTAGCTAATGAACTCTCTAGGGTGGTATGGCTGGCAAGTTGTCGTGGGTAACAGCCCATTGGGAGGTTTTCCAGAGCCCAGCCATGGGACCAGTTCTTCTTCATTGCCTTTAAGTAAATTTGAGATCAGGGAAGGCACCTATCGAAAAATAAAGCGAGAAAAAAAAAGAAAACAAAATAAACCACACTTCACCACACGAGTATGGCTGGCAAGTATCGTGGGTAACAACCCATTGGTCGGTTGTCCAGAAACTAGCTCAGTAATTGCACAAAAAGAACCAAAACACTTAAGGAAGAAGCGGGGAAGTAGTACAAGCCGGGGAGATATACACTGGAAAAATCACACTGGAAAAATCCTTGTGTTGACCCCAATTAAAACAAACGTAGGGAGAAAGTTACCGATCAAACAAATACACCTTCAGGCAAAGCATTTTCTCTTCCGGTCACCTAGGGGCGTAGAAACCCAGAGTCTGTCTAAATTACCGTTGAGTGAGTCTATCACGATCTTCACACCAAGATGCTTAGCACTTAGAGTTTTGTCCGAGTTTTGGGTGGGTTTGGTAGCCGTAAAAAGTTACCAACCCACTCTTAATTCCAAAAAAATCTAAAAATAAGAAAAAAATATATATATTTACATACATTAAAGCAAGGATTCAGGCAATTCGTATTTTGGCAGACACCCGAGCATTGCTTAGTCTTTGTAGATTAAGATCTTAGTATATTTCCTCATATTGACAAGTGACGAAGTGTCTAAGTAGTTACTTCTTAAATTCTGACAGAAAATAAAGGCTAGAATAAACCTTGCTAGGGACTAGCAAGGAGTAAGCATGGGGGTATGATAACACTGCATCTTGGGGTGATAACTCTATTAAATGGGGTTTATCTTAAGAACAAAATGCATAAATAACACATCTGAAATAGGAATGGGAGCATTTCATGCATCACACATTAAGATTGCTTATAGAACAGTATTAATGTCCATTTGTATGAGCACTTGTCAAAACAGGCCTCGGATGAGCAATCAGATCGCACGGATGGATTTAAAACGACAAATGGAGTCTAACGGACTCGAAATCGGCCAAATCCGACATCCGGAGCTTCCTCAATGGGCCCAAGAAGTTTTGACCGTTGGTCTGATGATCAACGACCCACGGTGCACCACATGGCGCTTGCTCGCTACGCCTGCACACCTCGCCCAGCCCCCTTCATCAACCGCAGAACGATCTTTGATTGGATGGCTAAGAACACTGCACCAACCGCCTGCCCCATCACTGCACTCCTCGCCCGAGCAGATCACGACCATCGGATCTCCATCCAAAGGTCGGTAGCAACCGAGCACCGACGTGCAACTGCGACCAACCACGCAGGACAGCGCAGCGATCAGCATCTCAACCGCGCAATCACGCGACGCGGGTTCGAATCACGCTGCGCTGAAATGCAGAGATGAAGGAGCGCGCGGGAGAAATTGGACCTCCCGATCGGCAACGGATGGGTGCGATCGCGAGACATGGCACCCACAGATGCGCCCTAACCAGACGCACGCGATGACACGAGCGCGAGGGCGCGATCCAGGCGTGCGCCCAGTGCAGGATCCCAGCCATCAGGCGCTAGGAAGCACAGCCGCGGGCGAGCGACCGGCAGGTAGTGGCCTTCACCGACGTTTTGGGAAGGGTTTTAGCGATGTCCCCTTCTTCATTTGGAAAGTCCTTCTCCCTATTTAAACCCCTTCCAACCACCCATTGAAGGCATTCATTCCACTTGCAAGTGTTCTACCCCCTCTTACCTACCTTTAAGCCCTTTTGTAATCGCTGGAGACGACGAGCCGCCGACGGAGCCCTCTCCACCACCGTGGCTACCTCGCCATCCCCCCTCTCTCTCTCTTCCCTTCTTTTAAGCTTTACTTTACTTATGTTCAAGCATTTATCTAGTGTTGTAATTATGAACTAAAGTTGCATGATTAATGAAGTTGTTTTCTATTCAATTGCTTGCTCTATTTTCTATTCAAGTTGCATGTTGCGAATGAAACAATTCTAACCCTAATCTCCCCCTCTCTCTCTCGCTTTTCACCCGCACCTTTTCGCAAGCAAAACCCTTCGATTTTCATGACAATAAGTGATAAGAAGAATCCAATTTTTATGCCTCCCTGAGTCCGACACTCAGACTCACATCCGTTTCTTTACTTTAAAATCGACGTCGCAAGTGCAAACTATAACGACACTTCCCATCAGCAGGCGCGGCACTGCTCGCACCAGCACAACTGAAGGCACATCCCTGCGTCCCTCTCCGCTCGCTCGCTACTGAAGGCCGCCTCCTGCAAAGCGCCTACCTCACCCGCGTGCCATCACCACTGCCTCCTGCAGAGCACCTACCTCTCCCGCGTGCCATCACTAGTGCCTCCTACTGTAGGCAAATCTCCCCCGCGCGCCCATCACCTCCCTGTAGCCCCACGCCACAGCAGCCGCTCCACCTCATCGGCCTTGCAACACCAAGCGCCTACCACTCCATCTTCAAGCACCCACAGGCGCTGCATCTTCACCCTGCCAGGCCGCGCCCGCATCCACCCATCTAGCCGTCCTTGCAGCATGGCTCAACGCTGCGTACCTGCACCTGCAAGTGCTGCATAGCAGCTTCACGCACCTCCCTGCAGAGCGCCATCCCACCTTCGCAGCTTCCCGCAGGCGCTCTCAACCGTGCGGACTCCACCCTGCGCGCCTCCACGCCACCTGCAGGCGCTCCCTGCCCTCACACCAGTGCGCGTACGCGCCCGCTCGAATAGCTGCAGCAGCAGCCGCCCTCCAGCAGACCGGCGTTCTTCACCTCCGGCCTCCTCCGCCGCCGCCGTTGCCACCGTCGGAAAGCTGTTGACCTCGCCGTCCTCTTGAGCCCTGCATCGACCCCCGCGGTTCTCTCTCTCTCTCGCGAGGAAGAGAGGAAGAAAGCTCTGTTTTTGTTGGAATTAGAAATTACATTCAATGCCATTGCCATCGATTTCTTTTTTTTATTATTATTATATTATGGCAGAATTGCATTCAAGCACTCACAGTTCTTTCTAATTGCATGGCATTAATATTGGCTAGTTTAAAGATTGATTTTGGACTTGATTTAAGTACTAATTGTCTTTAGTACACATCACATGAAAATTGCACTAATTCATCCTAAATTTATTGAGGATTTTCTGTAAGGGAAAATTACACTATGCCCTTAACTTTTTAAGTTATTGAGAATCTACTTTCCTTCACATTTTAAGTCCAATTTGAAAAGGGATTTTGCACTATCTGAAATAACATTAAATAATTAAAGTATTGATTGCATCATTGCCTCCCTGTGGACATGACCTGCTCTTCTCCGAGTGGTTAATTTCATTATTTTTGATTAGTTGATTTTTCCACCACTTAAATACTATAACGCTAAGCGAAAAGTCGACCGTCAAAATTGGCGCCGTTGCCGGGGAGGCAACAGACGCAATAGATTTACTTTATTATTTTTGAATCTTTTGAGTTGCGAAATTATCTAATCATTTTTATTATTTTTCAAGGAATACGCCAAGGCGACGAGGCGCAATAGAGCAGCGACAGCAACCACAAGTTAAGCTACACGGGGAAAAGACGAAGGAGACCAAGATCCTATTTCGCAGAGGATTCTCCGTCATCACAATTTAATTCTGTCTTTTCTCCCTTGTAATAATTGGGGCTAAATTTTTGGGGGTTTGTCCCCGCATTCTTTAGCTATTAGGGCTTACAATATTTCTGGTACTTGCGTGATTATATTTTCTGTTTGCTTGCTTTTAAAAACCAATAAAGAAAATATCGAGCTGCCTATTTAGAAGTTGCATGCCCTTAGGTGCGCGCATTTAGGGGTGATTGAGCAGCATATTAGATCTTATTACTGCATTGCAAGCATATTAGCACGAAGATTGCTGGAGACAAGTATATCTTTCTAACTTTTGCATCCAGCTTCTGTTCACGCATTTGCATTCCAATTTAAATCCAAGACTACCAAATTGTTTGAATTTACTAATTCAGTGGTCATATAACTCAAAGCAGAACTAATAATCAAATTCAACCCTAAAAGCAATTCACATTTTGATCTGATTCTAAGGGACTTGTCTGCGATTTCAAAAGAAATTACAAAGGTTTGCGGTGTGTTGCACACTTTTGACAGTAAGCACGCACATTAGGCACCGCACTAAGGCTCAATCCCTTAAGGCTATAGGCACCGATCTCTTTACTTGTCTGCGATTTCAAAAGAAATTACAAAGGTTTGCGGTGTGTTGCACACTTTTGACAGTAAGCACGCACATTAGGCACCGCACTAAGGCTCAATCCCTTAAGGCTATAGGCACCGATCTCTTTATCAGTGCAGACCCTCCTATTGTGCTTTGTGCTGGTGGTGATACTATCTTTTGATCAAGTGTTTTGATACTCCACGGAGGGGGACACCCCTTAAAGGAACAAAAGGGTAGTTAAGGGGCACCACATACGGATCGCCTCAAAGGAAGGGTTCGCCCTACTTGCATCCCTTTGTTCGTCCTTGGAGTACCTTCTCCCTTGATCACCAGGGAGTATAATCCAAGCATAGTATAGGTCCTAGGGCACTCAAAGGTTAAATTAAGGCACGTAATTGCAGTGAAAAACTTGTTTGGCCATTTATTTTAACTAATTCAACATCCACAATAAAGAAGGTTAAGATTTCAAGTCCACACCCCTCTTATACCACTTACGTGGGAATGGAGGGATAAGTCTTGATCTTTTGACTTATCTTTAGAGTGGAGGTTTGACTTACTCAATAGTAAAAAAAAAAAAATTTCTGAATTGTGTTTTGTATGCTTGGTAGACGCTCTCTTGAGGATAGTCTAGTGTTTGATCCTGAGCCCGAGAGAATTCTTAGGAGAGCTCACCTAGGAAAAGAAAGAGAAGAAATGGCTGAGCAAGGTGCAAATCAACAAAGGACCCTAAGGGACTATTTTATTCCTACCAACCAACCTACACAAGCACTAAGATGACCGGCAAGGGATAATCCATATGAGACCAAGAGCAGTACCATATCTTTATTGCCCTCTTTTTATGGTACTACTAGGGAGGACCCCTACCGGCATTTGGAGGAATTCACCGAGGTCTGTTCCACGGTGAAGCTCCAAGGCTTTACTGATGAAGCCCTAATGAGGACTCTATTTCCTTTCTCCCTAAAGGATAAGGCCAAGCACTGGTATCATACCCTCGATGCAAGGGTAAATGATTGGGCTACCCTTAAAGGAGAATTTTTAAAAAAGTATTTTCCTATTAGTAAAACCAACCATTACAGAAGAGAGATTATGGGTTTTACTCAACAGGAATGGGAGCAATTTCATGAGACTTGGCAGTGCTTTAATGACCTTCTTAGGTTATGCCCCCACCATCAAGTGCCAAAATAGCAGTTGGTCGAAAGGTTCTATAACGGATTATCTGAAAGGCATAGGCAAACCATTGATGCAGCCTGTGCAGGAACCTTCATGACCAGAACTGAGGATGAAGCCTAGGCATTATTTGAAACTTTAAGTGACAACTCCATACATTTGTCCTCTACATATCAAGAAAGAAAATCATCAATCTTGCAGAGGAAGATAGAGGCCCATGAAGCTGGGGCTTCTCAGGATTTGGCTTATCAGATTCAACTATTGAATAAAAACTTTGATAGGCTTTTAGCAAACCCCGACATGAACCTGCAAGCAGCCTCTATTTTTCAGGCTTCAAGAGAATGCTCCATTTTCCAAAGCACAACACACGCCACTGTGGAGTGCCATCAGGCAACCCAATTTCCTGAGTTGATTCAGGCCGACTTGAACGCGGCCCAAGGTTTCCGCCCCCCTCGCAATAACCCTTACTCCAACACTTATAATCCAGGGTGGCGGAACCATCCAAACTTCTCTTGGAAGCAAGCTGATGCTTCTAACTCAGGGAATACAAGACCCTTACCTCCCCAGCCCACATACCAACCTTCTTATGAAAACCCTCTTCCGAATAAGCTCTCTGAGATGGATGAACTGAAGGCCATGATGAAAGCGATGCAAGAGCATCAGAATATGGTGATCCAATCTCAGAATAAGATGATTACTGATATGCAATCCCAAATTGGTCATCTTACTGAGGAGTTAGGCAACGTGATCTGGGGAAGCTGCCTATCTCTTCTGAGGAGAACCCTAAGGGCAAGGGGGTTGTATTCAGGGAGCACGCCCAAGCAGTGACCGTGTTGAGGAGTGGAAAAAAGTTTGACAAGCCTGATAACACTCCTACGGTTACATCTCAGAATTCCCCTTCCACACTTGACCCGACTTCCATCTCACACGAGGAAGAGCCACACCACTCTCCCTCACAAAAAATCACCCACAATGAGGATGTCGTCCTTCCACCACCTCTTTCCCGCCATGACGACCCCTCTACTCAGAAGCCGAGGGTGCCCTATCCAGAGCGCCTATCTGCTCCTGGGGAATCTTCTGTTGGCTCGTCTGGAGCCAAGGATAGGACGGAAGAGATTATGGATACTTTTAGGCAAGTCCAGATTAACTTGCCTCTGTTGGAAGCGATTAAACAGATTCCGTCCTATGCCAAGTTTCTAAAGGACCTATGCACCCAGAAGTGCAGATCTAGGAAACAGGTCCAAACCAAGGTCATCCTGCCTGACCACATTAGCTCGGTTCTTCAGCATGGAACACCCCCCAAAATGAAAGACCCAGGGGCCCCATATATTTTAGTGGTTATAGGTAACCAACACATTGACGAGGCTCTGCTCGATCTGGGTGCGGGGGTAAACATTCTACCGAGTTCTGTCTACAACCTTTTGGGAGGAGGAAAGCTGAAGCCTAGTCCAGTAATCCTCCAGGTTGCAGACAGATCACTTAAGACACCACGGGGATTGTTGGAAGATGTCCTTGTGAGAGTGGAGGATTTCTTCTTCCCCGTTGACTTTCTGGTACTTGATACTGACCCGTCTAATAAGCCCACAAAGCCGTCCATTATTCTGGGATGCCCCTTTTTGGCCACAGCCAATGCCTTTATAAATTGTAGATCCGGGGCACTTAAAATGGGCTTTGGGAACAAGAAGATCCGGTTGAATGTTTTTGATACTTACAAGCAACCTGAATTTGAAGATTGTTCTCAGATTGAGGTTGTTGATGAAATAATTGAAGAGACTACTCCAGCACTCTTATGTAGAGATCCCCTTCAGAAGGTCATATCTCAGGACCATACCTCGATTATTAAAGAAACTGAATGGAAAATGCCCGAACTAGAAGAGTTGCTGGGGATACACACTAAGTCTCTATCCCCACCCTGGACTGTGAAGGTAGATCCGCTGCTTGAGGAGGGGACATCTCAACTAAAACCCTCAATCCAAAAGGCTCCTGAATTGGAGTTGAAACCCCTCCCGAGCACATTAAATATGCTTTCCTTATCCCTAATAACACTCTCCCCATTATTATCTCATCTGCATTATCTGAATTGCAGGAGGGAGCTCTGCTTGAGTGTTTACAAAGGCATAAGGAAGCAATTGCCTGGACAATTGCTAATATTAAGGGTGTTGATCCCTCTCTTTGCATGCATCATATATACACGGACGAGTCCATGAAGCCTTTCCGAGACATGTAGAGAAGGCTCAATCCAAATATGAGGGAGGTTGTTAAAAAGGAGATTCTGAAATGGCTAGATGCAGGGATTATCTATCCCATTTCAGATAGTAAATGGGTCAGTCCGATTCATGTAGTTCCGAAAAAGGCAGGAATCACTGTGGAGGAGAATGACCAAGGAGAACTGGTGACCACTAGACCCTCAACTGGTTGGAGGGTCTGCATTGATTACCGCCGTTTAAACACGGCTACCCAAAAAGACCATTTCCCCTTACCGTTTATCGATCAAATTTTGGAACGATTGGTGGGGAACAAGTACTTTTGTTTTCTTGACGGGTATTCTGGGTACAATCAGATAGCTGTTTTTACTGATGATCAGGAGCGTACCACCTTCACGAGTCCTTATGGCACCTTTGCATTCTGCCAGATGCCATTCGGGTTATGCAACGCTCCTGCCACTTTCCAACGTTGTATGATGGCTATCTTTTCTGATATGATCGATGAGTTCATTGAAATTTTCATGGATGACTTCTCCATTTATGGCTCGTCGTTTGACCTATGCCTTTTGCACCTTGATAAAGTCTTAACCCGTTGCGAAGAGGTAAAACTGGTGCTTAGCTGGGAGAAAAGCCACTTTATGGTCCAGCAGGGCATTGTGTTAGGGCATGTAGTTTCCGAGAGAGGATTAGAGGTGGACACTGCAAAAATCGATTCCATCTCTAAGCTTCCATTGCCCTCCAATGTTCGTCAGGTTAGATCTTTCCTTGGCCATGCTGGATTTTATAGGTGCTTCATTAGAGACTTCAGTAAAATCTCTAAGCCACTCTGCGACCTGTTGGCGAAGGATGTCTCCTTCAATTTTGATGATAGATGTGGCGAGGCTTTCCAAACTTTGAAGAAAGCCCTCATTACCACGCCAATTCTCCAAGCACCAGATTGGACCATCCCATTTGAGCTTATGTGCGATGTTTCTGATTTTGCAGTGGGAGCAGTCTTAGGTCAAAGGCTTGATGGCAAACCACATGTGCTGCATTATGCCAGCAAGACCTTTACGGATCCTCAGCAAAACTACACGGTCACGGAAAAGGAATTACTTGCTGTAGTATGTGCTTTGGAAAAGTTTCGATCTTATCTTTTGGGATCCAAGGTTGTGGTGTTCACTGATCATTCAGCCCTTAAGCATCTTCTGGCTAAAAAGGACACCAAACCTCACCTAATTCGTTGGATTCTGCTACTCCAAGAATTTGACCTAGAAATTAAAGACAAGAAAGGAGTTAAGAATGTGGTAGCAAACCATTTGTCTAGGATCCCTATTGAGGCATCAAACCCTGCTGGCAGTATTCAAGAGACTTTCCCTAATGAGTCTCTAATGGCCGTGGAAACTAAAACTCCTTGGTTCGCTGACATAGTGAACTATCTGGTCACGGGCATCGCCCCTAGTACTTGGGACAAGCAGAAGCGAGACAGGTTTATCACCAATGCTAAATTTTATTACTGGGAGGAACCCGAGCTTTTTAGAATAGGCCCTAACCAGCTGTTTCGCCATTGCGTCCCTGATAAGGAACAAAAAAGTGTTCTGAGTTTCTGCCATGACCTCCACTGTGGGGGACATTTTAGTGGGAAGAAGACTGCTCATAAGGTTCTTCAGTCTGGTTTTTTGTGGCCCACATTATTTTGAGATGCACATACATATGTGGGCGCATGTCTACGTTGCCAGCAGATGGGAACCATTGGAAAAAGGGATGAGATGCCCCAACAACCTATCCTCCCGGTTGAAATCTTTGATATTTGGGGCATTGACTTCATGGGTCCCTTTCCTGTGTCCTTCGGATATGAATACATCCTTGTGGATGTTGATTATGTATCAAAATGGATAGAAGCCATCCCCACGCGAACCAATGACCATTCTGTGGTCTTGGGCTTTGCTAAGGCTAATATCATTTCTCAGTATGGGTACCTAAGGACGATCATAAGTGATGGAGGACCTCACTTTAAGAATGTGCACTTCACTAGACTACTCCAAAATTTGGAGTCAACCACATGATAGCCACACCTTATCATCCCCAAATGAGTGGGCAAGTTGAAGTGTCTAATAGGGAGATTAAGAGAATTTTAGAAAAAACTATTAGGCCTGATCGGAAGGATTGGTCTAAAAAACTAAATGACGCTCTTTGGGCCTACAGAACTGCATATAAGACTCCTTTGGGCATGTCTCCTTTTCGTCTTGTCTACGAAAAAGCTTGCCACCTTCCCGTTGAAATCCAACATAAAGCTTATTGGGCCATTAAAAACATTAACTTAAATCTAGATAAAGCAGGAAAAGCACGTATGTTAGAATTAAGTGAGCTTGAGGAGCTTCGTAATGAAGCTTATGAAACTTCTCAAGCTTACAAGCAACGTACAAAAGTCTTCCATGACAAGCACATCATTAGAAAGACTTTTGAGCCCAACCAGTGGGTCTGGCTTTTCAATTCTAGACTTAAATTATTTCCTGGAAAGCTCAAGTCCCATTGGGATGGGCCATACGTTGTTATCAATACCTTCCCTCATGGAGCTGTAGAGATCAGGAACTCTATTTCAGGTGCGAGCTTTAAAGCAAATGGCCAGCGACTTAAACCGTATATTACTCTTTCAGATGAACAGGTTTTGGATGCACTACGGCTTAAGGAGCCTTAGCTCTTCCCACTCTCCTCCTCAGGTGATATTCTTCTATGTCTATATTTTTCCAATGAGGACATTGTCAGTCTTAGGCATGGGGGGATATAACCTGAGAATATTTATAGTGTTTATAGCATTTATAAATATTTGCATACATATTTATATATATAAACAAAAAGAAAATTCTTTTCTTAAGCTGATTGGGTTAGTCCCTAGCAGAATACCTTTGTCATTGGAGGTTTTTCTTCTTGAATTATTTCTTAAGTTTAGAATCCAGTACATTTATTTCACATGCACGTAGATTGGTAATGGATCCTTAAGGAAAACCAATGAGCATTTGTAGTCTACTGAACCCTTGGACAGTTCATAGAGAGTCAGGCATACTATCTTCTAGTAAATCCACCTCATATTTGTGAGAAGAAGTAGAGAGATTACTAGTGCTCTAAGTCTAGTGCAAGGACTCTTAAGTTCTGGATAATTAGATGATGATACTTCAGAGTTAGGCAAAGTTTTCACTCTCTATTCCTGGGTGCATACTTTGAGTGAATTCCTGAGAGTCACCAAATAAGGTAGATACACAGAGATTGAGTCTTAATAAAGCTATAACTATGGTGGATGGTTACGACCGTCCTTAATAGTGTCCTCAGCTGAAGGAGGGTAATAGTGTCAAAGGTCAGAAATACACCTGTCCTATCCATTCCTTCCCGGTGCCGAGAATAGGCACTTCCACCAAATAAGCCACACAACTTCTTCACCATCATTTTTCCTAATAATGCGTCGTAAATAAAGGTTTGTATCGTGTTGTGTTGATTGAAAAAGAAACAAAAACAAGAAAAAATTAAAAAAAAAAAAAAGAAGAGAGAAAAGAAGAAACAGAAAGAAGAAAAAGAAAAAAATAGTTATATTACAAAAAAAAAAAAGTCCAAGTTTTTGATGAAACACTGTTTCTGAGGCAACAAAATACCTATCACGTTCCACCAAATATGACCCATACCTACCTTCTAGTATTTCTGATCGCCTGAATACTGGTTGAGAACTCTAACTTAGTTGTAAAGTTATTAGGACTTTAATTGAAGTGTGGATGCCATGTGAGGCCACCAAATAGTGAGTACAATTTCTAAATCTGGCGAGATTCATGATCTTAGAAAAAAAAAAAAAGTTCCCAGGAACATTAAGAGAGCACAATTGTGTAGCCTCTCTCAGAGTTGACTTGTCTAATAGTCTAGAGAGCTAGAGTCTGTAGTACTAGACTATATGTAGCACCAGTAGAGTGTGTACCACCAAATACAAATCCATTCAACTTGTTATCTCCTACCTAAGCCAAACACCGGGGTCAAATTACAGATTATCATCTGCTTTATCCCCGAGGGAAGTAGTTTCCTATCTCAACAGAAATTTTTGCCAATGGTGATGTACAAAGTCCTAATGCAAATCGGCTCTTTCACTTGGATCTGTTACCTAGGCTATCAACACTTCACATTTGTCTAGATTTCTAAAGTTTTGAAATAAGGAAAGAAGAAGTCTTCTGATTACTTCTATTATTCATTTTTGCTAAGGACTAGCATATCTTAGGCATGGGGGTATTTGATGAGTCCATTAAAATGGACTAATATTAAGCCTAAGTATCTTTAATTGTACAATTCAGGTGTGTTAATAATTGCAATTAAGTTGTAGAAGATGTGTACACCTCATGATTTAAGTTATAACATTCTATAACTTAATGATTCTATTGTTTTTATGTGCAGGTAATAAAATACACAAAGAGCAAGGGTGGGGAGATAAATTTTCCCAACAGTCGCAACTCTTTCCCCCTCCCCCGCCGGACATTGGGGTAATCTTCCTCTCCTCCGCCTTTCTCAGCAACTACGGCCAGAAATAGTTAAGGGATTTGAAAATCCCTTAACTCTCGTGGGTGCAACTGAGGAGAGGTTAAAAAAAGAAGAGGCGGGGAGAGAGGAAATCCATCAGAGAGAAAAGAAGAAGCGTGCACTGTGTGGCAATCTTTCCCCCTCGCGGGGAACTGCTTCACCTTGGAAAAGGTGAACCCTGTGATCCAGCAGCGTGCACTATGTCCTTTTTCCCCTTGCGGGGAAAAAGTCTCTCCACCTGCACACCGCCATCGGCGCATCCTCCTTGCACGCTACAGGCAACCGCGCGCTAGCCCCAACACCTTCTCCATCGCCTGCAGACCGGCAAAGCCACGCCGCCCACAGCGCCCGCACGGCCTCCTTGCTGCGTCCTTGCAACACGCACTCCCATCAGCAGGCGCGGCACCGCTCGCACCAGCGCTTCTGAAGGCGCGTCCCTACGTCCCTCTCCGCCCGCTCGCTACTGAAGGCTTCCTCTTGTAGAGCGCTTACCTCACCCGCGCGCCATCACCACTGCCTCTTGCAAAGAACCTACCTCGCCCGCGCGCCATCACCAGCGCCTCCTGCTGCAGGTAGATCTCACCCGTGAGCCCATCACCTCCCTGCAGCCCCACACCACAGCAGGCGCTCCACCTCACCGGCTGTTGTCGACGTTTTTGTGCGGGTTTAAAGGATGTCACGTTGTAGTATAACCGACAAAATGTCTAAACAAATATAAAGAATTTTATTACTCGAAGACTGGAGTATCCGAGGTTGATCACAGGGAGCAAATGGAATTTACTACTAGTCAAAATGTAATTGAACACTCTAATTTACTCAGAATATCAATTCAAATGTGAATGTATGCAATTAAAAGTAATTAGGACAAAAATATGAAATTGGACGTCTGATCACAACATCAGACGTCTTAAAAGTATTTCTCCTTTTCTTCTTATTCTGCAGTCTCTCATTTTCTTCTTCATTTGCTTCTTTCTCTGCTTTCTTTCTTGTCTTGCGAAGCCTTCTTCTTCTGCTTTCCTTCTTCTCCTGCGAAGGCTTCTTTCTTTCTTCTTCTCTGTCTTGCTCCTTCTTTCTTTTCTTCTTTGGCTTGCCTTTCCTTCTTCTTCTTCTATAGCGGCCAAGTCCTTCTCCTGCGTTCAGCCTGCCTGCACAGGAGCAAAACCTAACCCTTCTCCCTCTACCCACGCGTCTCTCTCTCTCTCAAGCAATTCACTCAGGGATGCTCTCCCAGAGCCACAGCCATTATCGGGTCGGGCCGTACCCAGGACCAGGCGCACCTGCAGGTGACGATGCGCGAGGAGTGTGTAGGTTTAGGTCGGGTCAGATCCTCCAGGTCCGCGTGGTCAAGCCGCAGACGAGGCAGGTGTGGGGTCAATGAGGGACCTCACCCCTGTGCTTACGGAGGCAACCAGCTTAAAGCACAAATACAATTTATAGCATACCTGAGTGCTGCAATCCCACGATGTGGGACTAAAGGGTCTGCCCTGATTTCACGCGCGCCCGCAGACTCTCGTATGCAATTGCCCAAGCTGTTGACTCTGCTGGCGCTACTAGCTGGGCTCACTCACCTCGTGACAATCGCGTGAGTCTCCTGCATCTGCAGCCTGGGAAGCCTGATGCCTGGAGCTTCGTTGGAGCTTCACCGGAGGTCGTCCATGGCAGCAGCGGCTCAAACACTGTCATACACAAAACGAGCCTCACGGCCCAATCAGATCAGCTAGAGACCTTCGCCGTGGCACGGCGAAGGCGGTGGACGATGCTGCAGGCCGCAGGTCGGCCTAGGCGTGCGTGCCTAGGTCAACCTGTGGCCAGAGATGGTGGGTTGTTCGGGGGGTGATTATGGAGGTCTGGAGTGGCAGTTGTAGGGTGGAGCGAGTTCCTGGTGGTGAGGCGGAGCTCTCAAAGTGGTTGGCAAGCCGTGTGGGGGGCTGGAATGGTGGAAGCGGCTCGCCGGAGGTTGATCGGTGATGTGGAAGATGAGGGTGGTCAGCGTCGGTTGAGGGGTAATCAGATGAGATAACAGGGGGAAAAGAGAGAGGAGAGGATGGAGAGGAATTCTAACCTAATTGTAAGGACAAAAGGGGACGGAAGGCGGACAGTAGTACCTGCTATCACTGGAGAAGATGATGCCCAGTGGGGGAGAACGGTGGCGACGACGGGGCTGAGGCGGCGTGCGCAGGTACTGCGCGACGCGGAGGGAAGTCAGGAAGCTAACTCGGCCACTGGTTTTGTGACAGAGCAAAGAGGGAGGGGAGGGGGGCTCGCCGGAGCTTGCTGGGACTTTCGGCCGGGCAGGAGGAGACGAATTGGGGGGTGGACACTCGGCCAAATCAAGATCCCCCTCTGCGGCAGGGTCTGGGGGGTGTTTTATAGGTGCTGGCCGCTCCTATCAGCGCGTGGAGAGCGCGCAAATAGGTCTGTCGGCTTGCCGGAGTTGGAAGGAAGGTGGATACCCAAATCCCTCGTGCGTTCGCACGAGAGATTGGGTTCACACCAGCGATTGTAATTGACTTTATAAGGAAGGGAATTCCTCAGAGAATCCTCCTTCCATTTCTGGGAGGGAATCTCTGAGGGATTAGAGAGCAATCCCTCTCCGAACCTCGCCCAAGCTCGGTTCTGCCCTAGCAATGGCGGCAAGACCGGTTTGCAAAGGAGGCGAAGAACCTAGGGGGCTCTCTGCAAAGGTATTCAAAAGATAGGGACCAATTTGTGATTTGGGTGTACTAAATTGCAAAGTAGGTCAAGATGACCTCTCCTTAGGTCCAAATTTTGGTACAAACCTAATTTGGACCTAAGGAATCCAATGGTGAAGTTGGATTTCAGGTTTGACCTCGTTTGACTGGATATTTTGCGTAAAAACCCAAATTAGGTTAATTGAAGAGCTAGGACCCTAATCTAGGTCAAACTAGGTTCCAAAGGCCAAATTAAGTATTCTAAACCCTAGAGGATGTTTTTCCATGATTTGTAGAGGGTTTACTTGCTTTTTGTTATGACCGGAACCTTGTTAATTTAAGCGGGTCTGTTTTAGGGTTACCAAGTGTCATTTAGTTCTTAGATTGCACATGAACCCATTTCTGATTGACTCAACCCTCTTTTTATCTCATTTATACCATTTGACCTATGTTTTGCCTCTGAGAAATCCCGTTTACGTACTGCAATGGTAAAATTGCAGTTTTAACCTTTATTTCATGTTTTCTTCTCAAGGCACTTGTTCCTTCAGTTAGGCCTTCTTCTAGGTTATGTAGGAGCTTTTATCTTCTTTATTGGGTCAAAATGAGCTAGTTATGGCTCATGATGAGGCTCTCATCATACCCCCATGCCTAGCTTTTGCTAGTCCCTTAGCAAAATTTCAAAGTTTTAACTTCCATTCTAGACCCTGAGTGTCTGTCAACAACTATGAAAAGTGCTTCTCTTTTTATTTTGTGATTTAGGTAGGAATGCTGATAATAGGCCTAGAGGTACTCAAGTATCAACAAAAATCCAGACCTGTTCCGCTTTAGCCTCAGTCTTCCACAAAGGTTTCTACGGCCCACAGAAACTAACCTAGGGTTTGTTGGACTCCGCGGTTAAAGCACCCGTGCTTGAGACATTTTTAGCCTAAGTTCAGTTTGCAGTGCATTTTTTTGTAAGAGAGAGATAGAAGATTTATTTGTTTGGAGAGCTTTTCTCTCTCTTTTCTTTTTATTTCTAGCTTCGGATTAGCTTCTCAACACGGTCTGTATCGGATTCCTCGTCCCCATCATCAATCCTCAAGGGTCCCTGGCTTTCGAGATTTCGAGATAATCCCGCCCATGGCAACCCCCGGAACCCTGGCTTTCGAGATTTCGAGATAATCCCGCCCATGGCATTCCGTGGCCGAATCCAGACCCTGGCGATCGACATTTCGTGATAATGCCGCCCATGGTATCTGAACCAGCAGGGTGCTTACGTGCCCCCAGTAGGATATTTAAATATCCTAAGAGACAAGCACCGAGGAGACGATATGGTGTTACGCATCTTCGAGGGGAATTTCCCGCCTCTCCGCACTGGGAACTCGTCCAAATCAATTTGTGTTGATTGTCCGCTCCTAATCTAGGTGACTTTTTCAGAACATTAAACGCTTTTCGCGTGATTTGGATGTTTATGCGTACTGAACCAGACTGTGTGTGAATTTGGGTGCTTAGGTTACCGAATCCCGCAAACCGGAGGTCAGTTAACGAGGCCGAATACTTCCTAAGCCTTAGACCTAATACTCAAGCTTCGCATTTTCCTCAACCTCTTGGGGATTATCCAGATTTTAACGGATACGTGAATTTTTAAGCTAAAGGTACTAGCCCAAAAGGCCTAAGACCAGTGTTCCCGCTAATCTCTTGTTATATCTCCGTAGCACTTTTCTTTTCTTTTTCTTGATTCGGTCTAGAACTTCAGTTAACCCCTTAATCTTTTACTAATGACTATTTCTTTTCATTTTCATTTTGTGCTCCTTTTTGTCATTTTTCTTCTTTTTCTCCTCCTTATGCTTAAGTGGCTCACAAAATTTCCTCCCTCCCCCCATTTTTTTGTTCTTTTTCTTAATTTTTTTCTTTTTTTTTTTTGCATTTTTGACATATGCAAATTTTTGTGTGTGAGACTCCTGATTTTTTTCTTGGTTCTGTATGTATGCACTTTATCACGCCCCCATGCCTAAGTTTTGCAATGTCCTCATTGTAAACAGAGGGTGGGAATTAGTGTTGAGGTCAGGGCTTAGAACAGGATACATCAGGTGGGTGAATGGGTCGTAAATGACTGATGCGGATGATTTCAAGCTCTGATACGTGTACCAGAGGTGGGATCCTCTGTCTAAGGCTGGTCTCAAGGTGCAATAGACGTGGAGTCCAGATGGATAATCAGACGGGTCTCTGTGTTTGGGATGACGGGTTGCCTCTCGTTAAGCGCTAAATTTAATGCCTTCAGTCGAGCAGAAAATGGGGAGGAGAGGGAGTGGTCAAATCAATGGAGTTTTGGAAAACAAGCACCTTGATTAAGAGCCTGGTTGGTCCAACCAGGTGCTTGTTGAGATCAGTGGGCTGATGATGCAGCCCGAACCCAATAAGTCTGGTGGGTTGATAGATGTAGATCAGCAGATGCGGAACCCACCATATGCAGTGACGTTCTGATGGATATGGAAGTGAAAACTTGGGTTCAGGCTGAGTCGAATCAGCCTGGTCAAAGTAGGGTTCCGAAAAATTATCCATGTAAGGTGTGGAATCCCTACAGAGGTGATCAAAGGATGGAGGCTCCTGATTTGTGGTCTGATCAGTACCCGATACCTGGTCTAGATATGGAGTTGAATCATCTGCAAATGGCTCAGTGAGAGGTGAATCGGAATAGAAATTGAGTCCGGTTGCGGGTCGGGGTGGGGAACGGGTTTTGATTGGTTCTGTATATCTGGAGCAGGTGGCTTCAAAGAAGATTAACATGTTATAATCAGGAGGCAGATTTTCTCCGATGTTATGGTCAAATTCGAGATCGTCGGAGAGTTTGCGAAAATCAAAGTTTGAATGAGATTCTAGATCATGAGTTCCACCATAGAATAAATCATATGTTGTATATTCAGCAGCCTGACTGGGATCTAGCCTAAATGTTAATTCTGAGCTGAAAAGGGTATCCTTATCTGGTAGAGGTTCAGATTCTAAGCTAGTAGGGCAAACCCAATTGAAACCCTGCTCGTCCAACTCCGCGATTTCTGTGTCGTAGATTGGCATGACTTCCGCAAAATCGATTCGTTCCTCTGAGGAGGTTGATGAGGGATATTCATCAAATCGAGGCCCAAAATCATATTCTTCATTAAGAGATTGATTTTCTTCATCTGGGGCCTTGAAATCTTCAAAATATGTTTCAGATCTAGGTTCTAGGCTTAGGATGTGGGTTGAATTACTAGAATTTAGGTCTGAATAACCTTCGAGGGCCACCTTATCAGAATAAGGGACGATATTTACACCCTCGAGAGGTTCAGTTCTACTCTCATACTTGCAGGAGTCTTGAGATTCTAAAATGGGCTCATCATGGTCTTTTCCTGCATTTGGAGCTTCCCAACCTTCTTCAATATCAGGTGCATTATATTCCATTTGGGCTGGGAATCCACAACCATTTTGTGCCTCAAACCCGAGATCAGATTGATCCTCGATGTTGTCCCAAGATAGTTCCTCTTCTGTTGGAATACACGGGTATTTCTGATCAATAACTTGTTTTACTAATCTCATTATCTCTTCCCGTTTTTCAAGACTATCTTGGTGTTGCTTCCAAAGTCGAGGATTTGTCATACATTGAAGGTATTCACTATTGTGCAATTTTTCTATCTCAATGTATGCAGTAATGAGCAAGTCACGGGTTGATCCTTTGTTGGCTTCTGCTAATAGTACTTGGGCACAAGTTATGACAAAGGTTGTGGTTGTTGGGACATCAACCTGAATGTTTCCTACTGTTGTTGAGGTTTCTTCATTTTCATAAAATCTCATGGCATCCTCAATCATTTTATCTCTCATGGATCTCTGGTATTCAGGTTTCTTGAATGGTAGTCCTAGGTGGTTCGGCTGCATATTTGGATCAGGTGGTGGAATCAAGATCAGAGTTTGATTCAAGATGTGTTATGAAGGGATCAGATCTGAATAACGAGTCCCACTGAAAATGAGTGTGTGTGCTCTAAAGAGAAAAGATGTAGGACTGGAGATGTTCTTGACCCAATCAAGACACCCAAAAGATGTTTGGATGACTATGGAGGTTCGGGGCGGATGGACCCCTGGATCCGAAGATCGTCCACCTGAGAATTACCTGGGTAGCCAGAGAGGGAGAGTCCCGCAAAGACCCCTACATGGTAGAGCGTCCCTACGGGTTACAGGGTTTCCCCCACCCGACCTCTCTTGTCACTGAGATTCCAGGTAGACCAGAATGGGGACCTTGACCTCTTAAGTCTATCACTTTTTATTTCAAAGGTGCTTTGAGGGTTCTCACTTGAACTTTAGATGTTTTTGGTATTGTGACCTAATTTAGAGGTTGGTTGACCCAAGGGGTCAACTTCACCTGACCTGTCCTATAGATGGCAGAATGATTCTAAGCTCGGAGCCTAGAGATCACCCTGATTTGACTCCCAGGTTATTAGGTCAAAAGAAAATTTTAAGATTCAAGTGATTTTAGAGCTCAATTTTATGGTTTGTCTTATTTAGTTTTCTTCAATCAAGGGCTTGGGTAGCACACTGATGCGGGAGGGTTTATTTCCTTTTACACAGGCATGTGTGACTAGCGCTTCAAGACCCTAATGTGGAAACCCTAATTTGGTTCTATTTCCAATCCCCTTTTTCTTTTTCAAAAGTTCTCTTTGGACTTATAAACAAGAAGTGTGTGGTCCGCCGAGATTAAGCGTTATTTCAATTAGGCACAAGAATTTGTGGGATGGGAAAAAAAATCACTCCAACTTCAAGAATATTTGCAGAAATTTTCGCAAAATCAGGAAATGTTTTGCCTTAGAGATGGTGATTACTATATAAAGAAGGCAATTGATTCCTAAATTGATTTTCTTCCTTTTGTATTTCAAAGATTAGGGGATGATTAAGGAAGAAAAGAAATTACCTGCCCTGGAGTGGTTGACTTGTGGGAGAGATTTTCTCATGAAGTACCTGCAAGATCACATCAAAGCAAGGTAGGGCAAGTTAGTGTTCAATATGATAAAAAGAATGTAGAGACTAGTGGTAAATTGCGCAATGCTCCCCGACAACGGCGCCAAAAATGTTGTCGACGTTTTTGTGCGGGTTTAAAGGATGTCACGTTGTAGTATAACCGACAAAACGTCTAAGGAAATATAAAGAATTTTATTACTCGAAGACCGGAGTATCCGAGGTCGATCACAGGGTGCAAATGGAATTTACTACTAGTCAAAATGTAATTGAACACTCTAATTTACTTAGAATATCAATTCAAATGTGAATGTATGCAATTAAAAGTAAATAGGACAAAAATATGAAATTGGACATCTGATCACAAGATCAGACGTCTTAAAAGTATTTCTCCTTTTCTTCTTATTCTGCAGTCTCTCATTTTCTTCTTCGTTTGCTTCTTTCTCTGCTTTCTTTCTTGTCTTGCGAAGCCTTCTTCTTCTGCTTTCCTTCTTCTCCTACGAAGGTTTCTTTCTTTCTTCTTCTCTATCTTGCTCCTTCTTTCTTTTCTTCTTTGGCTTGCCTTTCCTTCTTCTTCTTCTGTAGCGGCCAAGTCCTTCTTCTACGTTCAGCCTGCCTGCACAGGAGCAAAACCTAACCCTTCTCCCTCTACCCACGCGTCTCTCTCTCTCTCAAGCAATTCACTCAGGGATGCTCTCCCAGAGCCACAGCCATTATCGGGTCGGGCCGTACCTGGGACCAGGTGCACCTGCAGGTGACGATGCGCGAGGAGTGCGTAGCTTTAGGTTGGGTCGGATCCGCCAGGTCCGCGTGGTCAAGCCGCGGATGAGGCGGGTGTGGGGTAAGTGAGGGACCTCACCCCTGTGCTTACGGAGGCAACCAGCTTAAAGCACAAATACAATTTATAGCGTACCTGAGTGCTGCAATCCTACGATGTGGGACTAAAGGGTCCGCCCTGATTTCACGCGTGCCCGCAGACTCTCGTATGCAATTGCCCAAGCTGTTGACTCTGCTGGCGCTACTGGCTGGGCTAACTCACCTCGCGACACTCGCGTGAGTCTCCTGCATCTGCAGCCTGGGAAGCCTGATGCCTGGAGCTTCGTTGGAGCTTCACCGGAGGTCGTCCATGGCGGCAGCGGCTCAAACACTGTCATACACAAAACGAGCCTCACGGCCCAATCAGATCAGCTAGAGACCTTCACCGTGGCACGGCGAAGGTGGTGGACGATGCTGCAGGCCGCAGGTCGGCCTAGGTGTGCGTGCCTAGGTCAACCTGTGGCCGAAGATGGTGGGTTGTTCGGGGGGTGATTATGGAGGTCTGGAGTGGTAGTTGTAGGGTGGAGCAAGTTCCTAGTGGTGAGACGGAGCTCTCGAAGTGGTTGGCAAGCCGTGTAGGGGGCTGGAATGGTGGAAGCGGCTCGCCAGAGGTCGGTCGGTGATGTGGAAGATAAAGGTGGTCAGTGTCGGTCGAGGGGTAATCAGATGAGATAACAGGGGGAAAAGAGAGAGGAGAGGATGGAGAGGAGTTCTAACCTAATTTTAAGGACGAAAGGGGACGGAAGGCGGATAGCAGTACCTGCTATCGCCAGAGAAGATGATGCCCAGTGGGGGAGAACGGCGGCGACGACGGGGCTGAGGCGGCGTGCGCGGGTACTGCGCGACGCGGAGGGAAGTCAGGAAGCTAACTCGGCCACTAGTTTTGTGACAGAGCGAAGAGGGAGGGGAGGGGGGCTCGCCGGAGCTTGCTGGGACTTTCGGCCAGGCAGGAGGAGACGAATTGGGGGTGGACACTCGGCCAAATCAAGCTCCCCCTCTGCGGCAGGGTCTGGGGGGTGTTTTATAGGTGCTGGCCGCTCCTATCAGCGCTTGGAGAGCATGCAAATAGGTCTGCCGGCTTGTCGGAGTTGGAAGGAAGGTGGATACCCAAATCCCTCGTGCGTTCGCACGAGAGATTGGGTTCACACCAGCGATTGTAATTAACTTTATAAGGAAGGGAATTCCTCAGAGAATCCTCCTTCCATTTCTGGGAGGGAATCTCTGAGGGATTAGAGAGCAATCCCTCTCCGAACCTCGCCGGAGCTCGATTCTGCCCTAGCAATGGCGGCAGGACTGGTTTGCAAAGGAGGCGAAGAACCTAGGGGGCTCTCTGCAAAGGTATTCAAAAGATAGGGACCAATTTATGATTTGGGTGTACTAAATTGCAAAGTAGGTCAAGATGACCTCTCCTTAGGCCCAAATTTTGGTACAAACCTAATTTGGACCTAAGGAATCCAATGGTGAAGTTGGATTTCAGGTTTGACCTCGTTTGACTGGACATTTTGCGTAAAAACCCAAATTAGGTTAATTGAAGAGCTAGGACCTTAATCTAGGTCAAACTAGGTTCCAAAGGCCAAATTAAGTGTTCTAAACCCTAGAGGATGTTTTTCCATAATTTGTAGAGGGTTTACTTGCTTTTTGTTCTGACCGGAACCTTGTTAATTTAAGCGGGTCTGTTTTAGGGTTACCAAGTGTCATTTAGTTCTTAGATTGCACATGAACCCATTTCTGATTGACTCAACCCTCTTTTTATCTCATTTATACCATTTGACCTATGTTTTGCCTCTGAGAAATCCCGTTTACGTACTGCAATGGTAAAATTACAGTTTTAACCTTTATTTCATGTTTTCTTCTCAAGGCACTTGTTCCTTCAGTTAGGCCTTCTTCTAGGTTATGTAGGAGTTTTATCTTCTTTATTGGGTCAAAATGAGCTAGTTATGGCTCATGATGAGGCTCTCATCATCGGCCTTGCAACACCAAGCACCTACCGCTCCATCTTCAAGCACTCGCAGGCGCTACGTCTTCACCCTGCCAGGCCTCGCCTGCATCCTCCCTTCCAGTCGTCCTTGCAGCATGCCTCAACGCTGCGCGCCTGCACCCGCAGGCGCTGCATAGCAACTTCACGCACATCCCTGCAGAGTGCCATCCCTCCTTCGCAACCGCCTGCAGGACCTCTCAACCGCGTGCACTCCACCCTGCACACCTCCACGCCACCTGCAGGCACTCCCTACCCTCACACCAGCGCGCGTGCGCGCCTGCTCGAACAGCCGCAGCAGCAGCTGCTCTCCAGCAGACCGATGTTCTTCACCTCCGGTCGCCTCCGGCCACCTCCGCCGCCGCTGCCACCATCGAAAAGCTCTTGACCTCGCCATCCTCTTTAGCCCTGCATCGACCCCCGTGGTTCTCTCTCTCTCGCGAGGAAGAGAGAGGAAGAAAGCTCTGTTTTTGTTGGAATTAGAAATTACATTCAATGCCATTGCCACCGATTTCATTTTTATTATTATTATTATATTATGGAAAAATTGCATTCAAGCACTCACAGTTCTTTCTAATTGCATGGTATTAATATTGGCTAGTTTAAAGATTGATTTTGGACTTGATTTAAGTACTAATCGTCTTTAGTACACATCACATGAAAATTGCACTAATTCATCCTAAATTTATTGAGGATTTTCTGTGGTGGAAAATTGCACTTACACCCTTAACTTTTTAAGTTATTGCGAATCTACTTTCCTTCACATTTTAAGTCCAATTTGAAAAGGGATTTTGCACTATCTGAAATAACATTAAATAATTAAAGTATTGATTGCATCATTGCCTCCCTGTGGACACGACCCGCTCTTCTGCGAGTGGTTAATTTCATTATTTTTGATTAGTCGATTTTTCCACCACTTAAATACTATAACGCTAAGCGAAAAGTCGATCGTCAGTCGTGCAAGTCCTAATTAGACATGTACATGAAAGAGAAGAAGATAGTCCTTTGAGAAATGATCTAGTGTTTATTCTCATCCCAATGATACAAGAACATAGAAGTGTGTGACCCATGATAGGATGGATAGTGATTTCGTGATTTGATCCTAGGGGTTACATATGTCTTCCAATATGAAAGATTCACAGGTATTCAGAATACCTAGGGAGGTAGAATGCCACAATTCCATAAATTCTAAACTCTTCATTATTGGCGTATAAAATCGATAATGACTTGATGGGTTCCTACTTGTAGGAGAAATCAAATGTTATTTAAAGAGTTAAATTGCATTTAATTTGCTAATTACTTGGACCTAATTTGATTAGATTAAATTTATGTTGGATTGTAAGTAATTAATGTTTGGATACTAAGTTAAAACATCCCATAAGTTGTTATGGGCTTATTGATGAGTCTACATAATTCTATCATAGCATGCTTCATTATGCTAGTTTTGAGTCATTACTTGCAATAGAATTAGGTCATATTGTATATAATTGCATGCATGCATCTTATATTAGGCTACTACACAATTAAGCCAACTATTCATTGATTACTAATTTGAGGCTCATGTATTTTATGTAGGTGTGCTGATGATAAATTGAGATGAAGAATGGTCCATGTAGCCCTTAGCCCTAACCAAAGCCCTAGCCAACCCTAGCCTAAATTCCATACACCTCATGGACCAATGTTATTAAGGCCACCTAATTAATTTTCTTCCCAACCTAAGTAGCCCATCTTATGTCCTATTAACCCTCTACATATTCTCCACAAATAATAGCCCATCTCACCAAGTATATCCTAGAGAAAATCCCTCCTAAAAACCATTCCAAACAAATTCCTCATAGATCTCCTACTTCCTAATTTAGCCCCAACTTTCCCCCCTTCCAAAATTCACCTAAATCCAACAACAACCCCTCGATGTTAACACATACATGCACCGCACGTTAATACCCTTCCCATGCACTTCACGTAGCCCTCATTCCCAACCTTTACACACACCCCAATCCACCAACCACAAAGCAACATCCTATCCTAATCCCATGCAACAACTTACTTACATAACCCCCCTTCCCTCTATAAAATAACCCCATTTAGCTCCTACATGGGATGATAAACTCTCCATGGCCTTCCCTCCACCACTCAACATCTCTCCCTTCCCCTTCTCTCGATGTCCATCCTCAACTCACCTTTGACATTCGTTTATTATTCTCCCAACGCCCCCTACCATCTCTTGATCATTCACTCTATACCCTCTCCATATGTCCACTTGACTCCATGGCTCTCCCACATTCTTCAAACTCTCGGCTCCTCTAGACGATCTCTCCCTCTCACATCTAATCCCTTTCTCTTTCCCATATTCATCCCATGGTCCTCCACTCAAATCCAACTCTTATTTGTCCCTACCATCTCCATGCCATCATCCACATGTCCATTTCCATATCCATCTTTGCATCTTCAAATCCTTCATTAGCTTCATCTTTATGTGAGCTTCCCCCACGTAGGCTGTCGGCAAAATCCTCCACTACTACCACTCACTCTCCACACTTCGCTCTACATACATCATGATGAGAATTTTCTTCTCCTCTTTTGTTTAGATATTTTTTTATTTCATTATTACGTTAGTTGCTTCTCTTAGTTGTAGTTGTAAAACCTCTTCATTATTTCAATAAAATTCATTATTAGTGATTCTATTTACATTTGCAATTTATATTCTCGTGTTAGTTACATTTAATCACTTTGTTATTCACTTTTGTAGACTAAGTTTGTTTTCTGATTTTTATTCTCAATTTTTGTGTATCTAAAAACTCCTACATTAAGTTTGTGTTCAATTTTCGTGCAAACATTTGGTCTAGATGAAAAGTAATTCATATTTTACATTCAGGTCCAAACATTGTCACAAATTAGTCCTTAAAACTATTTTGCGATTTTCCTACGTGTAATATACTAATTATTTGTGCATAAAATTTGGTAGATATCTTGTCTAAGTCATAAAATTAGGTTCAGTAATTTTATTAGGATTTTAAGATATTTGGAAAATTAATTATTCACAATTTGCACTTAGGTCCTGATTGTTACGATTTGGTCCTTCATCTATCTTATCTCCTTTCTTCTTATAAAAAGATGCCAAAAAATATGAAAAATACCAAAAACCTCAAAAATAGTGGTTAGGATCATTTAGGAGTTAATTAGACCCTATCCTCCTTGAGACAAGTTAGTTTCCCAATTTTAAATTCAAATATTTTGCAAGTTTGATTTTTTAAATTTAAAACAATCGCAAATCCCATGCTACGATCATGCATTTTATCAATTGCAGGTTTCATGCATCACTTATCCTATAAAAATAAAGTAGGAATAAATGTCATCCCTTGGATGGAGATCCAAGGGATCATATCATATTAGGATTAGATTCGAAATCTCTATAAATATCTCCTACAAGCTAATTGGGAAACCCTAATTTATCCCTTAATTATGTGCAAAGCCTCCACCAAGGGAGAGGAGAGAAGAAAAGGGAGTCCCTCTGCTACCCTTCCTTTCCTCTCTGTTTCTGGACATCTAGGAGACTTAGGAGAACTCTTGAGGCATTGGCAAACATTTGGAAACCTCTATGGACATCAAGATTCCTAGGGTTCTAGACATCCATGACCTTGGTCAAAAGTTTAGAGGGGCTTCTAGATGTATGGTCAGAGTACCAAGAATCCCCTGATGATTATTGAGGATTTAGAATCCTCGAGATGCCAAGCTTGGAGAAGTTTCGAGGAGGTTCTTACTTTAGTCATTTGACAAGCAAGCCCACCAACTTAGCACCTTTTGAAGCAAGCAAACGCCATTAATTCGAATTGCGCTCAGGAGAATACCCTAAAATGCACTCAATGAATCCTAGGGCCAACATCTACTCAATTTTAATTAAGGCCTAGGATAATAGTGCTTCTAGAATGTGATGGGCCTTTAATTGGATTATGCCCTTAATGATCAATTCATGAGTGTGTATGTCCACAACCAATGGTTTTTCAGGCAAGATTATTTTTTTTTGTGAGGTGAATTTTCAGGTTTGAATCTTGCTTGGTAGCTTTTAGGATTTAGATATTAGGTGTATTTAACCAAGTTTTGTGAGGCAAACCAAGTTTGATGGCACAAGTTCAAGTATTTTTCCTTTAAAAATCAAAAGAATATAGAATGCTTGATTTTTCCCTAGATATTTGAATCCAATGGGGCAGCTACAAGATGGATCAATTTTAAGTTAGGTGGTGCAGTCCAAGCAACTCAAACAATTCGCCCTAATGCACCACCAATTAAGGCACACAAAAGTGATTAACCTAATCTGATTTCTACTCTTATATGTAAATTTGTGAGTGTACAGGTTCCACAAGTCAGAATCCCGATTGAGTAGATAAAATTAAAAGAGGTTATGTGCCTCAAATATGGGTGTGTGTAGTATGTACATTAATTTTGCCTCAAAGATATTTTTTTTCTTTTTATGCAGGGGTGAGATGAGTGGCGGTGACAAGCAAGACAAACAATCTCTATCATAGGGTTTGTACAAACACCTAAGTAGATTAGGTCTTGGTTATTTATGTGGTGAAAAGTGAAACTAGTGGGGGGGGTGTGGGGGCACTTACAAACAACTTTACCAGCACTTTAGTCTACCGCACTTGAATCTCCCAGCTAGGATGTCTGCAAAACAGCAAATCAAAGAAAAGAGGGGTTAGACAATAAGTAAATGCAAAAAAAGACACAAAAGAATAAATCAAATTCCGTTGCCTCCCCGGCAATGGTGCGAAAAGGGTACATGTAAAATTTGTGAGAAAAATTAGGGTTGTGGAGAACCCATCGTCGCAGTCGCAAAAATATCACTACCAAATAAATTTTACCAATACACAAGGTGAGCCCCAGGTCAAACACAGGGAGGCGACATTTGATTCTTTGAAAGCCGTGTTTTGCTTTGTTTCTTTTTGGCATTTTTTGATCTTTATGATTTTTTGGTCTTTTATTAGTACGATAACAAGGAACTAACTAAGATAATCTACTTCTAAAAATAAATAGAGAGTAGGGAGATGAAGGAAAAACTGATATATTGAGATAAAGTGATGTTTATTACACTTACACTAAGCTAAGAAAAATAAAAGAGATGAAGGTGAGTGGAAATCTCCCAAAGCGGATGTTTGGAAAGACGATGGCACTTGGCAGTGGCTTGGACGGAGGAGGTAAGGTGTTGGATGTCAAGGATGAGGTACAGGAAGAATCCAGGTAGAGGGCCGCTTGACCAGGCTATAGGAATGGCAATGAGGAGGTGGAGGTGATCTTCTACCTGAATGAGGGTGAGGGGACAACTCTAGGGTTCCCTATGAAGGTGGTGGGATAAGGGAGGAATATTTGTTGGAGGGATAGGATTCTACACTAATAGGGAGAATAGAGCTTTCAGGAGCTTGAACTACTTCTTTGAGATCTAGGATGGGTGAGGATTAGCTAGGTAGAGATGAATGGCAAAGGAGATATGTGTAGGGCTTTATATGGGGATGGGAATGGGCATAGGTCGGCCAAAAGAGGCACTTGCGTGCGTTGGCCTATGTTGGCACATGCTGCAGGTCGTTGGATCGAGTTGGAGGCTATTGGATTGAGCTAAACCACTTTTCACGTGCGCAACTTGTGCACTGCAACTGTTGCTCAAAGGTGCTATGCTGAAGCCATGGTGGAGTGGATCGCAGCCGTAGGTTTACGGATGAACAGCTCTGATGGCGCGACAGACAATGCTGAATGTTGGATCAATGCTTCAAACCGTTCCTCGCTCAATCAGATGGTGAAGATCGCGTCCAAACTTAAGAATCCCACTCCCTGTCGTGCGTATGATCGTGCATCCGCCCATGCGTCGGATCACATGTGTGTAAGTCATGCGCATCAGATAGCACCACGTAGCCGCTTCCTTCACAGCTCAATCGCTCATCGACCGATGAATTTCACCCGCACGAGCTTCAGCGGATCAATTCCACGTGCGGGGCTTTGATCATGAGTGCATGCATTGCGGGTGGGGGTGTTAACCAATGCGTTGAGGGCGAGCTTGTGTCTCATTTTGTAATTAAGGTTCACGCACCCACGACCATTGGATCTTCATCCAATGGTCGAGATCACATGAAGCTCTTCTTTTCTTGGCTTGAGGAGGGGCGACGTGGCATCTCAGCGATCGTTGGATTTGAATCCAACACCTGAGATCTCACAAGCGTGGATTGGGAGGGGTGGCTACAGTTGGGCTGGAGGGCTACAATGGTGCCACGTGGCGCCATTGTGGTCGTCCAACTTCTCCTTGTAGAGGGTGTTGCGGAGCTCTAATTGAAGTGGTTTTCATACTGACGGACTGTGATCGTCGTTCTGGATCCATCCATACGGTCAGATTTTTCATCCAAAGCCCATAAAGATGTCACATTATCCCCTGGCCATACAAGATGTAAAGATTAATACATAAGTTACACAAATCATCCTAAATGCAATGTGATGAATGTTATGTAATATTCACAATGTAAAATGCATTGTTAAGCTTAGGAACTCACATAAGTAGGCATTTTATCTTGAAAAAATGCATATTTATCAATGATGCATCAAGTTTTGCTATTGGTATCATCCTTGGACAAAAAATTAAGAAAAAGCCTGTGGTGATTTATTATGCTAGCAAAACCCTGGATGATGTGCAAAAAAATTATACCACTACTAAAAAAGAATTTCTAGCTGTGGTTTTTGGACTTGAGAAATTTAGATCTTACGTAATTGGATCCCATGTGGTTGTTTATACTGATCATACAACTCTACGACACTTGTTGATGAAAAAGGATGCTAAACCTAGGCTGATTAGATGAATTTTGCTATCACAAGAATTCGACATAGAAATTAGAGATAAGGCTGGTGCTCAGAATCTTGTGGCTGACCATATTTCACAAATGAACCTGGATAATCTTGGCACTGCACCACCAATCTGAGATCAATTTCTAAATGAACAGATCTTGACCAAAGGCCACAAAGGACTCCCCTGATATGCTAATTTGGCTAATTACCCAGCTACCCAATGAATGGACTAAGCAGCAGAAACTGAGGTTTATCTCTAAAGATAAATATTATTTTTGGGAGGATCCTTTTTTATTCAGGCTTTGTGTTGATCAGATTATTAGAAGATGTATGTCTGAATCTAAATTTTTTAGCATCCTGACTTTTTGTCATTCTATGGCCTGTAGGGGACATTTCTTTGGATAGAAAACTCCTGCAAAAGTATTACAGTGTGGATTTTATTGGCCGACCTTATTCAAAGATGCCCATGATTTCTATAAAGCTTTAACAAGATGTCAATCCTTAGGAATCATGACAAGAAGTGACATGATGCCCCTTCAACCAATTTTAATTATTGAAATTTTCGAGGTATGGGGCATAGACTTTATGGATCCCTTCATATCATCACATGGATTTTAGTATATACTACTTGCTATGGATTTTGTTTCTAAATGGATTGAGGAAATCCTGACCATATCAAATGATCATAAGATTGTAGTTGATTTTGTAAAGAAAAATATTTTCTCGAGATTCAGGATGCTTTGAGCTATAATTAGTGATGAAGGGACTCATTCTCGAATGCCCAATTTCAAGGTTTATTAAGTAAATATGGGATGCAAGACAAGATTGCTACACCTTACCACCCCTAGACTAATGGGCAAGCTGAAGTCTCAAATCGGGAGATTAAGAATATACTTCAAAAGAATGTTAGAGCTAACAGAAAGGATTGATCCTTGAAATTAGATGATGCTTTATGAGCTTACAAGACTGCCTTCAAAAACCCAATTGGTATGTCTCTCTATAGACTAATCTATGGTAAATCTTGTCAATCATCCCATTGAGTTGGAACATAAGGCCTACTTGGCTATAAGGAAATGTAATCTTTATTTGGATAAGGCGGGACAACAAAGAAGACTCCAACTCAATGAGCTAGACAAGATCAGAAGAGACGACTATGAGAGTGCTAAGATCTATAAAGAGAAGACTAAAGCCTTTCATGATAAGCACATTAGCAGAAAATCTTTTGAACCTAATCAGAAAATCTAGCTCTTTGATTCTTGACTTAGACTGTTTCCTAGCAAGCTCAAATCTAAGTGGATTGGACCATACAATGTGGTTCAATCTTATTCTAATGGAGCTATTGAAATCTATGATCCTTAGACAGAGATTAAAGATTTATTATGAGAATGTTACTTAGGAGCCTCTGATTAAAAGCACAAGACTTTGGAATCTTTTTAAGTTGGATTTGACTATGTCTAGTTGTAGACGTAAAATTCAATGCTTATTGGGAGGCAACCGAATGGATGTAGATAACTCTGTTATTTGCTTTGAAATTTATCATTCAGGTTTGTAGATAATTGAGTTTTGATTTTTCAAAACTCTCGAACTTCCAAATAATATCTATTCTTCTTTTATGTTTAGTGCATGCATTGAGGACATTGCATAAAATAGGCATTAGGGGGGGGGAGATAATATTCATTAGAGTCATTTTTTAGTGTTAAGTTTTTCAATTCTTTTTTATGCTAGTAGTTTTCCTCAAAAAGTTTCTAGTTCTTTTTCAAAAACAAATCACAAATTTTTAGAGTTTCAGCTATGGAAAAATTAGAAAATTCGATTTTGAGGATTTACAGATCTTAGGAAAAGTTTGAATAAAGTCTTTTTGTGTAGACTCTTCAAGTCGTATGTCAACTTAATTATCTTAAGTACTTGCTAAAATATGGACTTGTTTTCCTGAGTCATTGACGAGATTTGTAAAAGTCGAAGTATTAAGTCGATGGAAAGATAAGTATGTGACTTATCTTCCTACCCTCTGGTTTGAAAAGTTTGAGAAGATTAATTCCTTTGCACTTGCACATCTCATCCCTTAGTCAACCAACCATTGAAATCCAGGTAGTCAATAGGACCTAGATTGAGGCATGGCTAGCATGTTGTAGTGGGAGAGCCTCCCCATTGTCGAATGTCTAGATCCCAACCTCACATTTTTAGCCTTTCTTGCCTTTGTTTAGGTAATGCTCTTGAATGGGACTACGGAAGCCACCTACCTAGAAAATGAGTGTGACAAAGAAGATAACCCAGAAAAATGAGTAGTCGAAGGAAGTTATACATACATATATAAAAGGAAGTAAAGCAAAAATATATCCCTTTCATCTCTTATCTACATAAGTGCATCCCAAACATAGCAAGGCAGCCAACAAGAAACTTATTTAGGTTTTGCCAGGGAGATATACCAAAGAGGTTGACCTCAGGATAGAAAAGGGTAGGGAGAAAGCTACCAATCCATAGTAAGGCAAATCTGAAGACTTAGGCCAATAAAGCGAAGAGACTATCTTAATCTATTGAAAATTCAAAGTTCAATAAGGTTTACCATTTGATTAGTCAATTATCTATTTGCACACACAGATGCTTAAAATTCGAGTTCAATTAGAACCTCGAGGTGGGTTGACAGAGTCGTAAAATGATGTAGACACATCCATTTAGGTTAACATGCCTATTTATGCATGTCTCTAGGGTTAAATATGTATTCCATACTAAAAATATTGCATAGCATGCATAATTCTACATTTAGAGTAGTTTGTGTATAGTTTAGGTTAATTGTGTCCTTTTATGGCCAGGACAGAAGGAAATTTAATTTAGAGCCACGGATTGACGATCCGACTGTAAGGATCTAATCAGGACAACGATCAGAGTTTAATGCCTCCGAAATTTTCTTGATCGGAGTCTCGTAGCACCATATATAGTCCAAGAAAAATCAACGACCAAGGGACTAGGTGATGCAATTCGGAGCTTTAAATGGCAAATCTGACAGCACGGATGGATTTGGGTCGACGATCGCAGCCTAACGGTGCAAATATTGACTCAATCTGATCTCTATAGCAACCCCTACAACGAAAAGAAGATGGATGGCCCAGATTGCACCATGCAGTGCAACCTAGGCCACCCATGCGCACACATGCACCACTACACGTGCACAGTAACATGGGCGTGCGCTCGTAGAGGCATGCACACGCAGCAGCACAACAGGCGCGCATGGGCGAGTGCGGAGGCAGTAGTAACGGCAGCACAAGTGGGTGCGTAGCGTGCGGAGGTGCATGACACAAGCACACAGAGCACGCGCCAACGTAGCAGGAGCGTGGGCGTAAAGCTATCTTCAGTGACGTTTGCGGTGGATTTTCAATGACATTTATGACTGTCACTAAATGTCCTGTATACGAAATTGATCCTTTCCTCCACTATAAAAGGACCTCTACCCCTCCCATTCTTCTTCATCTCTTCCTTTCTTCTCCTCGCCACCTTCAAGGATCTAAAGAGTGGTTGTCCCAAGCCTGGGATGCTCCTCTAGAGTAGAATCAAATATTTTCCCACCTCTCATCCCCATTCGTGGAGCATCCCACAGCCTTCCTCTCACCTCCCTCGAGAAGAAGATCCTCGCTGCGACGACATCCTGCCCCATCCTCCTTCCTCTGCCGCCGTTCTCCCTCTTCCTGCTCCTCACCATCTTCATCCAAGCACCATCAGAGCGAGTTGTCCTCCAAGCGACCATCGAGGAGGACTCTTCTCATCTCCATCTATCTTTACTGCTTTCTAGTATAGTTTTTTTCACTTTCATAGCTGTAGAAAACATTTGTTCATCAATATATTGATATTCTCTCTCTCTACATTATTTTTGCAAGTACATTAGTTAGATAATGTTTTCATCGATCTGATCTCTTACTTGATAAAAGCACCAAAAAATTATAAAAGATAAAAACGACAAAAAGAAATAAAAACGAAATCCGAATTTTTCAAACCAAACATTCACCTCCCCGTGTTTAACTCGGGACTCACCTTTTAAGTTTCGGTTATAAATATTATCTGATCGATGGATTTTCTCGTGAATTGAACTACGATGAGGGGTTTTCCAAACTCAAACCCTTTACGCATCCAAATCGGTCACATCATAAGACATTGCTCTTGAGACCCAAGTCCTAGGATAATAGAGTCTCAAATTTGACTTAGGAGGTTTGTATTTGAGTCGGTACTCTAGAACTGCTAAGTCTTTGACGTTAAGGTTTTGTGTATAATTCCTTTACTTTGGTGAAGAATCGAGATTAAAGATTTTGATTTGACATAGCTCAAAATTCGTAAGCTAGTTTATGATATTTCCATATTTATTTATATTAATTAATGCCTAACTAATGTTAGTTTAAGGGTAATTTGGGTTAGATTGCACTCAATTAAGTTAGATTAGTCATTTTAGGTCATTTTGTAAATAATGCATAATTATGGGCTTTTGTGCAATTTTTCCTGCAATTGCATCTGGTACTTTGATGTGTTTATTTTTATATGTGCAAGTACATAATTTTAGGTTGTTTGGAGCAAGGTTGAATGGACTTTCTGAGTTGAGCTCACATGGAAGAGGACTAAGCCTAATTAGTGGACCTATTTGGAAACACAATTAAACATAACACTAGCCTAATTAGGAATCCAAATTTCCAAACCTATGACCTAACCAATGGACCCAATTTTCCATACCCTAAGGTCGACCATATGCCTCCAATCCTAACCTATTTGCTTGACTAAACTCAATCTTGTCCTTTCCTAAAAGAACCTATCCCTTATCCTTAGAAAACCTAAATCCTAACCCAACGAACCTTATTTAGCCATCCCTTTTATCCTCAAATAAAAACTATTTTGGATGGTCAAAATACACCATAATTTATCCACCACTAGATCTAAAGCCGAGGGTCCTAAATTTCCTACCTAAATCCAAATCTTAGAACCCTAAATCAAATCCTATTCCTAATCCTAAACTTAATCTCGAAATTCATAACAGCATGACACATCTACAGTATTTTGACCATAACTTTTCATTTGAAATCCAAATTGAGTGATTTAAGTTGTGTTGGAAAGCTAATTTCGAGGGCTACAACTTTTCTTTTTTAACTTGACATTCAAAATATAAAGAGGCCAAAAATTCGAGAGAACCACTGCCCTCCATCATCTTCTCAAAGCCATCATATCCCTCCATCAATTCCAACAACACCTAACCTATTCTATCCACCTATTCCTTCATCCTACCCTTTGATTCCTAGACTCCTAATCCTAGCCCTTTATTTTGGTGATCTAGGACAACTTGGATCAATGAATTACATGCATTCTTGACCTCTATATAAACACCCTAGCCACCCCTCTTAGGATCATTCATTTTTACTTCCAAATAAAGTCCACCAACTAGAACTAGTTCTTCCTTTCTTCTTCCTTCTCCCCTTGGAGATCTTGGGTGCACCTTCGCATCTACTTCTACGCCATCCTCCTGACTTTGCCTTGGAAGCCCCTACTTTCCATTATTTTCATTCTAATTCTAGTTGTAGTTAGAATCATTCTTGTAGTTGTAATACTATTTTTACTTGTGTCAAACTCTTATTACTGCAATAAAAGTTCTAGTAGTTCCTTTTCAACTTGCCTTCAAGTTGTATGCTTTCTATTAGTATTTATAATAGTTGCATGTTATTAGTTCTAGTCACATTCTAGTAGTAATAATCTCATATTCGAATCTGCTTATATGTTTCTTAGCATTAGAAAAGCGAATTATTCCAACTTCCTCCCTGCGAACAACTCGAACTCCATTTTTAAACTATGATTTCCATATTTATGAGTTCAATCTGAATATAAATTTAAGAGTTTCTAACGTGATTATACTACGACAAAAGCAAATTTTCGCAATCATATCTACATTTAGGACACTTTCTCGTGTAAATACTATTTTCTCGTAGGCTTTTCACTTAGTATTTTTCTCAAGGACAAGCAAAAGATAAGCAGGGGTGTGAAAATTTCATATTTGTTTATGTAATTAATGTCTCACTAATACTAGTCTAAGGGTAATTTAGGTTAAATTGCATCCATATAGGTTAAATTAGTCATTTTAGGACATTATGTAAATAATGTATCCTTTTGCACTTTTATACAATTTTTTCTACAATTGTACCTAATGCATCATCCAGATCGCTAGTTAATTAAGGTTAATTAATCACTGTAGTAGCATAGTGTCGCAATCCAGATGGATGTCATTTTATTTATATACAATTTTTGCTGGTTCATTTCATGTCATTCACTATGAGGAAGTTATTGATATGCATCTCTCTATTATCCAAAAAATCATCTTTTATTCCAAAAAATATTGAGTTTATTTATAAAAGAATGAATTAGAATCAATACAATCAATGAATTAACTAATCTATGTTAATTATTTACAAACAAATGAATTGATGTTATTCGACAATGCCTCAAGAATATACACAAAATTAAGTCATCAAAAAGAGCTATATATAACACTTATATCTAACTTATGTATGTATATAATATTACTAAACTAAGTAACTAATTTATAATACTAACATACATAATATACAACACATTTACAATATATATACTAACTTAACCTATAAATATATATATACATATAACATCTACATACATATATAGCCTAACTTTAAATATATACTACATATGTACATACTACTAATATATACATCACTACCTACATATATATACAAAAGCCAAAAAAACATATATACAAAATAAGGCAAAATAACACTCTAAACACACATATGTAATACTTAATATATATATACATATACAATACTTAACATATATATTTAACACTTACATAGCATATATATATAACTCTTAACACTTATATATATAACTTGCATGCTAACTTATTAACATATATATATATATAACCTAACACTCTAGATACTTAATATATTTATTACTACTCAAATATATGCATATAACACTTAAGATATATTGCTTAATACATATACGCACCACACATACACATGCTTAACATTGCACAATAGTTATATATATACTAACACATACTCACACTACACCAACACTTATAAACAACACTAATAACAATAAGTGCCTAAAAAAATTTGGGTTTTGGGTTGCCTTTTCGTAGGATCAATGGCCCATTAGGCCAGATCAGTACCACTACTACAGTAGCCAAGCGGGGGGGTTAAAGCCGCATCTATTCAGGCCCAAATCAGGCCCTCACACAGCATAGCTCAGGCCCATGCAGGCCCACTCCCATTTCTCTCTATCTCTCTCTCTCTCTCTCTCCCTCTCTGTCTCTCATTCTGGGTTCAGATGGTCTATGGGATGCTGATCCTTGTACTGGCCGAATAGCCTATTGTTACGACCCGATTCCCGAATCCCTACAGGACACGAGAATCGGATCAACTCGACTAATCCCAAGACCCAGTCGTCCAATGAGAAAGTAACCAAAAATCAGTAAAATAAACCACATTCACCATGCAAGTAACTAACAATAACAAAAGTGCAGCAGTAAAGAAAGAACTACTACAGTACACACCACCACAACAGTAGAGAATTAAAAACAAGTACAGAAATATGAAGTCAACAAAAAAAGAGTACAAAAGTGTAACAAAATACTCACTACTACAGGAACGGGTACAACACAAGTACAACTACTGGGCTCTACTAGGCCCAGCACCCTCCGCAGTCGTAGGCTTTGGCTGCTCAACACCTGGTCCTAAAAAAGGTGGTAAGTACGACACGTCAGTGAAACACTGAGTAGAGTGGCAACCAGCTAGCTAAGAAAAACAGTAAAGGTAGACAAGTAGCTGTTGTTTTTAATTTCTTTCTTTATTTATCTATTTACGCTTTCTTGGTTTATTTCTCAGGTCTTTCTCTTGATCTTGAATGTTCCTCATTGGAACGATCTTGATTGCAGTCTTTTCTGAAAAGTAGAAGTAACACGTGGTGCTCTCCTGGCCGAGAGAGTCTCCCGTGGTGGTTCTACCCTCAGTCAACCACCCCAAGGTTACTGACAGACGTAACGGTCACTACGGCACGCGCGATAAACGCACAGGTAGCTACCCCGCACTGGCACGCGGTCAGTCGTTTCCGTTAACGAGTGCACCCAAAGCACAGCACGGAACCAGTATAGGGCAGAGCCTTCTCAGTAACAGGGGTCCAGCTCATCCACAGTAACCAAACAGGGGTCTTGCCCCTACACAGTCCGTGCACCCTCGCCTGACTATCCTAGTTTGCCCAGTGGGCCTAACAAGTCGGGTAGGATGACTAGCTGAACCCCGGGCCCCGTGGGGTGGCTAGCTCCCTCCCTACACTAGTAGCTCTCCCCAGTACGATGTACGCGAGGGCCAAAAGTCGGTACAAAGTGGCCATACCTAACCCCGGGTCTCAACCCTAGGGCGGCTGGCTCCGCTCTGCACTAAGAGGTAACATGTGCTTCCCTTGGTACTACGTACCCAAGGGACAACACACTTCCCAGTACATTCCCAGATTCATTCCATTTATTTCCAAGAGCTCTACTCCTAATTCCCTATAGGGTTCATGCTCATGTTTCTCAGGCCAAGCCACACTAGGTTTCATCATTTCAGGTTTATTCGTATGTAGCACGTGTTTCCAATATTCAAACTTTCTTTTTCAATTTACATACATGCAGCTTGTATTTAATTTCAACAACAGGAATTACATGTAGCAGTTACTAACAACAATACTCTACATTTCACAGGCTGCTGTTATCCAATTATAGGCAATTATTATTATTCTATCTACTCATCCAAGACTGCAATTCAGGTATTCAATACAATCATTCCAGTGTTTCTAGTCCTAGGATTCATACCATACCCTAGGATCTATCATTCAATCTAGTGTTTCTAGTCCTAGGATTCAAGCCATACCCTAAGATCTATCATTTATTTCAGACATGCAGTTAAGTTTGTAATTAACTAAGGGAAGCCACTCCACCCACAAAATCGGGAGTAATGGGGGCGTGATCGGTAGGTCCGCGTGCCTCCGCAACCCCCAAGTCTGTAATAGAATGAGGTCTTAATATAAGGATCAACCACAAGAAACCACTCATAACATGATAACAAGCATTCCAATAAGTAGAGGAACTTATACGAAGAAGAACGGAATCTTAAACGTGGAAATCGGACCTCGAACGAACCCTAAACGGGTCAAAAATGACAACTCTGACTTAAATCAGATGTCTGGAATAGCTACCAGACGTCTTAAAAGGGGTCAGGATCCATACCTCCCTCTGCACTACTCCTCGGACGTCCAGGGGTCCTGCTGAACCGTCTGGACCTAATTCCAGACATTCAACTATCTCTCCAGACGTCTGGAGACACTCTCCGTCGTCTGGTGAGTCACCCAAATGTCTGAATCGCGTGGGAGGGTGTGTCCCGCGCCTTCCCAAAGCTTCGGCGGAATGGCCCGCATGGCCGTTTCCGCAAAAAGAAGCATAGGAGGAAATACGTACCTCTCAGTCGTCTGGAGCTCCCTCCAGACGTCGTCCAGGTCGTCTGGATGTAGGTCCAGACATCTGATTCTGGGAAAAATCCCATAATCAGGACCTCCTTCGTCTTCTTCCCACTGCGCGCGACTTCGCTGCGCAGTCGCTCGTCCGCTCTTCTGCTGCAGCAGCATTAGGGAAACCTCCTCGACACACACTCTGCCTAGCGCACGCCGGCCGGCCTCGAGCTGCTCCGACGAGCTCTCTCTCTCACGGCTCGGCGCTCTCTTCCCTTTCGCTGCTCTTCTCCTCTCTGCCGCTGCACTCGGCAGCAGTTGCCACGCTCGCTCTCACTCTCGCTCTCGCGCTGGAGGAAGGAGGAGACAGATGGGGTGGGGTGGCGTGAGGGAGAGGAGGGCGTATTTGTAGGCATGAGGGAAAGGCTTTTGCAGGTCTGCAAGGGAAGAAGGAAGAGAAAAGGGTAGCTGGGGCTCAGTCTGCACGCAGCACACGCTCAGACTCGCAGTCGTACACACGCAAAAATTAATTTCCAAACATATGGGAAGGTGTCCAGACATCTGACCAGACGTCTGCACCAACTCCCAGACATCTTAAAGTGTTTTGATGTCATAGGTCTTAACAACATAACAAACTCAAAGGAAGTTTCATCCCTGAAACTTGCACTAACTAGGGTGCGGAAAAAGAACAATATACGCATAACAAACTCAAAGAGGACCGAAGTCGGTCTGAAAAGACATACCCTCAAAGAGTTTCGGGTACCGCTCCCACATTGCCGCCTCAGGCTCCCAGGTAGCCTCCTCGTACCGCTGGCTCCTTCGCAAGACTTTCACCAGGGTACTTTCTTCCTTCTCAGACTACGGACGGCTCTGTCGAGAATCTACACCAGCCCTTCTGGGTAGGTCAGGTCATCACCCACCTCGACGCTCTTGTGGCTCAGAACGTGACTGGGATCGGCGACATACTTCCTGAGGTTGGACACATGGAACACGTCGTGCACATCAGAAAGCTAGGGAGGAAGGGTAAGCCTGTAAGCAACGGGTCCAACCCTCTCCAGGACCTCAAAGGGTCCCACGAACCTCGGCGCGAGCTTCCCTCTCACCCCAAACCGCTGTAGGCCCTTCATGGGTGAAATGCAAAGGAAGACGTGGTCCCCAACCTCAAACTGCACCTCTCTGCATTTCCGATCTACATAGCTCTTTTGTCTGCTCCTGACAGTGTGGAGTCGCCTGTGAATCTGCTCAATCACCTCCTGACTCTACCGGATCAGCCTGGGGCCAACCTCCCACTTGGTCCCCACCTCAACCCAACTCAAGGGTGCCGTACACCTCCGTCCGTACAGAGCCTCGTAGGGTGCCATGCCGATGCTCGAGTGATAGCTATTCTTGTATGCAAACTCCGCCAGGGGCAAGTGCTCCTCCCAAGAGCCCCTCCAGTCCAATACACAAGCATGAAAAAGGTCCTCAAGTGTCGGTATCGTGCGCTCAGACTGTCCATCTGTCTGGAGGTGGTATGTTGTGCTGAACCTCAATCGTGTCCCCAAGGCCTGCTGGAACTCAGCCCAAAACTGGGACATAAAATAGGTATCCCGATCGGATATGATCTCCCGCAGAACTCCGTGTAGACGTACCACATCGCGGATATACCTCTCTGCTAACTGTGCTAGTCCCAAGGTGACTCGAATCGGCAAGAAATGTGCCGTCTTCGTCAATCTGTCTACGATCACCTAGACTGCGTCGTGTCCTCGCTGGGTAATGGGTAAGCCCACCACCAAGTCCATGGTGATGCTCTCCCACTTCCACTCTGGCACTAGAAGTGGCTACAACGGCCCTGCAGGCCTCTGATGCTCGGCCTTCACCTGCTGGCACACTAAACACTGCTGTACGAATTCACCTACGTCCCACTTCATTCCCCTCCACCAAAAGTCGCGTCTCAAATCATGGTACATCTTTGTGTTTCCAAGATGTATGGCAAACCTGGAACCGTGTGCCTCAGTCAGGAGCTCTCTTAACAGTTCCTTGTCCCTGGGAATGCACAAACATCCCCTCATGCGCAGTACCTGGTCTGTAAAGGAGAAGTCCCCAGGGTCTCTTGACAGTACTTTGTCACACAACAACTGCAAGTACGGGTCGGCCATCTGTCCAGTGATGTTGCGGTCTATCAGCTCTGGCCTCGTCTGTCGTGTCACAGTCACTACCCCACAGTTCCCCAGTAACTCTAGGAGCTACCAACTGCCCATCTCTTCCATGAGGCTCCAACTCTTTGCCTATAAACTGGCCAAGTGGGCGGGCGCCTTCCAGCTCAAGGCGTCAGCCACCACGTTGGCCTTCCCCGGGTGGTAGGAAATGCTGTAATCATAGTCCTTTAAGAGCTCCAACCAACATCTCTGTCTCATGTTGAGCTCCTTCTGATCAAACAAGTATCTGAGGCTCTTATGATCTATGAAAATCTCAAAGGTCTCACCGTACAAGTAGTGCCTCCAAGTCTTCAGTGCGAAGACGACAGCTACTAGCTCCAGGTCGTGGGTAGGGTAGCTATGCTCATGGGGCTTCAGTTGCCGTGAAGCGTAAGCGACAACGTGACCCCTCTGCATGAGCACACCCCCTAACCCCTGTAAAGAGGCATCCATGTATACAACGAATCCTCCACTACTGTATTTGGCGTACAGCCTATGTCGTCTCAGTGTGTCCAAAACCATCCGCAAGTGTTATCCTTGTTGTGCCTGATCCCGAGAGTAGATGAGCACATCATCAATGAATACCACCACGAACTGGTCCAAGTATAGTCTGAACACCCGGTTTATCAAATCCATGAAGGCAACGGGGGCGTTGGTCAGCCCAAACGGCATGACCAAAAACTTGTAGTGTCCGTACCGGGTGCGGAAAGCTGTCTTGGAGATGTCTGCCTCCCTGATCCTCAACTGGTGGTACCCAGATCTCAAGTCTATCTTGGAGAATATCGTGGCACCTCGCAGCTGGTCAAACAAGTCATCAATCCTCGGCAGCGGATACCTGTTCTTGATGGTAACCCTACTTAGCTGTCTGTAGTCCACACAAAGGCGTAGGGTACCATCCTTCTTCTTCACGAACAATACCGGGGCTCCCCACGGAGACGCACTAGGCCTCACAAAGCCCTTCTCCAGAAGGTACTGCAACTGAGACTTGAGCTCTCGCAGCTCAAGTGGTGCCATCCTGTACAGTGCTGTAGAAATGGGGCTGGTCCTCAGTACCGGTGAGATCTCAAACTCGATCTCACGCTCGGGCGGTAGTCCTGGCAACTCATCTGGGAACACGTCGGGGTACTCTCTGACCACCGGGATACTCTGGAAGTCTGTCACAGGGCTGGGCTCCGCCACCACACAAGCTAGGAAGTCCTCACACCCCTGGCTCAAAAGTCTTGCTGCCCAAAGTGTAGAAATGCACCTGAAGCCTCCATCCACTGGCTGCCCGTGGAACTCGAAAGAAGGCAACTCCGGTATGGAGAAGACGATCTTCCTCTCAAAGCAATCTACCAAGGCGTGGTAAGCGGACAGCCAGTCCATCCCCAGAATCAAGCCAAAGTCCTCCATCTGTATCATAATTAGGTCAGTGGGAAGGCTGTGTCCCCCAACACTGACCTCACAATCCGTGTAAACCTCCTCAGCTACAAACAACTGACCACCTAGACCTCTGATCACAAACGGATCCTCTAACAACACACAGTCCTGCCCCAAACTAACCGCAAAACTGGCAGCGACAAACGAGTGCGTGGCACCAGAATCGAAAAGTGTGTAAACTAGTCTGCCGGAAACTAAAACCATACCTGCCACCACTGATCCTGAAGCTCTGGCATCCCTGTGTGTCAGGGCGTTGATACGCCCCTCAGCCCTAGGTGCAGATGAAGCAGCCACACTCTGAGTTAGACGGGTAGCCACTGGCGGTACCCTCGCCGCGACTGCTATCCCCCTCCTCGCACCTGGAAACCGCAGCCTCCAGCTTGCCCTCCAGTGCTCGACGCGGGGAGCATCTACTGGCCTCCTACCCTAGACGAGCAGTCCCTCATGATGTGGCCCGGCTGGCCACACTGGTAGTAAAGGGGGACTCGACTCCCGCCCTCAGTGGGTCCCTGCTGACGGTTGGGCGGGGGTCCGGTGCTAGCAGCTGGCCCCTGTCGGGGGCCCCCAAAGGCCACTGACGACCCCGCAAAGCCTGACGGCTCTCCTGCGGGCACCATGTGCCTCCTCTCTCGTCAGCCCTGTGAGAAGTCTGGCTGATAGGGCCTCTTCCGCTCGCTGTTAGTGCCACGTGCGGATGGGTTGGTCTCTTCATACGTCATAGCTACCTCCACCACCCTCGAGAACGTAGGCAGCTTCAGGGGTTTGACATAACCCCGAATAGTAGGACGAAACCCCTCGGTGAACCTCCAAAGGCGCTCCTCCTCGATAGCCACAGCTGTCGCTGCGAAACAAGACAGCTCCAGGAAACGCGTGCGGTACGCGCTCGCGATCATTGTCCCCTCGTGGAGAGTGTGGAACTCCCGCCTCCTCTAGTCCTGCCACCTCTGGGGGAAATACTACTCACAGAAGAGGGTGACAAACTGGTCCCAAGTCGGCTTGTCCCTCTCCTGACCCCTGACTGCCCTCCACCACCTGTGTGCCACGCTCTCTATCTGGTACGTGGCAAAGGCCACGCGGCACTCCACTGGGGGCGAAGGGTGTCAAACACCTTCTCGATCTACTCGAGCCAGTCCTCCGCCTCAGTCGGGTCCTTATCCCCCTTGAAGGAGGGGGGCTTCAGCTTCCGGAACTATCTGAAAAGCTCATAGTGGCGCTGAAGTGGAGAAGCTGGTATGCCTCCTGATAAGGAGGCCTCGTGCTCTGAAGTGCCGAAAGAGGGCGGTGTTGGGACACCCCCTCTCCCACGTCCAGCGCCGTGTCCGTCTCACGGTCCCACAGAGGACTCCCCCTCCGCAACCCCAGGGAGAGGCACTCGTGGTGGCGGGTGGAGCTCCTCTCGCACGATCTCCCATACCAGCTGGGGAGGTCTTGGGCCTGAATGCCCGAGAGCAGTGGCTCGTCCACTGAGGCATCGGGCTCAACGCACCCGCCCCTTCGACCTCGTCCTCGACCACGTCCGCGGCTTGCCTCGCTACCTCCTCGTCGAGGCATCTCCTACAAGGAGACGCGAATACAGAACAGAAAAGACATCAATACCAATCAACATTCAACGACGGAACCCTGGAACAGATGTCAAAATATATGTTGTGGTGGTTACTCTAGTAACAAGCACGTGAATTGGTTATTTTCCGACTAGTTGGTTCACTTCTCGGGACGACCTTTCTCTGATATCATCTTGTTACCACCCGATTCCCAAATCCCTATAGGACACGAGAATCGGACTGACTCGACTGATCCCAAGACCCAGTCGTCCAACGAGAAAGTAACCAAAACGTAGTAAAATAAACCACATTCACCATGCAAGTAACTAAAAGTAACAAAAGTGCAGCAGTAAAGAAAGAACTACTACAGTACACACCACCACAACAGTAGAGAATTAAAAACAGGTACAGAAAAATGAAGTTTACAAAAAAAGAGTACAAAAGTGTAACAAAATACTCACTACTACAGGAACGGGTACAACACAAGTACAACTACTGGGCTCTACTAGGCCCAGCACCCTCCGCAGCCGTAGGCTCTGGCTGCTCAACACCTGGTCCTGAAAAAGGTGGTAAGTACGACACGTCAGCGAAACGCTGAGTAGAGTGGCAACCAGCTAGCTAAGAAAAATAATAAAGGTAGACAAGTAGCTATTATTTTTTATTTCTTTCTTTATTTATCTATTTAATCTTTCTTTGTTTATTTCTCAGGTCTTTCTCTTGATCTCGAATGTTCCTCGTGCGAACGATCTTGATTGCAGTCTTTTCCGAAAAGTAGAAGTAGCACGTGGTGCTCTCCTGGCCAGGAGAGTCCCCCGTGGTGGTCCTACCCTTAGTCAACCACCCCAAGGTTGCTGACAGACGTAACGGTGACTACGACACACGCGATAAATGCATGGGTAGCTACCTCGCACTGGCACGCGGTCAGTCGTTTCCGTTAACGGGTGCGCCCAAAGCATAGCACGGAACCAGTATAGGGCAAAGCCCTCTCAGTAACAAGGGTCCAGCCCCTCCACAGTAACCAAACAGGGGTCTTGCCCCTCCACAGTCCGCGCACGCTCGCCTGACTACCCTAGTTTCCCTAGTGAGCCTAACAAGTCGGTGTAGGACAGCTAGCTGAATCCCGGGCCCCATGGGGTGGCTAGCTCCCTCCCTACACTAGTAGCTCTCCCCGGTATGGTGTACGCGAGGGCCAAAAGTTGGTACAAAGTGGCCAGACCTAACCCCGGGTCTCAACCATAGGGCGGCTGGCTCTGCTCTACATTAAGAGGTAACATGTGCTTCCCTTGGTACTACATACCCAAGGGACAGCACACTTCCCAATACATTCCCAGATTCATTCCATTTATTTCCAGGAGCTCTACTCCTAATTCCCTGTAGGGTTCCCTCATGTTTCTCAGGCCAAGCCATACTAGGTTTCATCATTTCAAGTTTATTCGCATGTAGCATGTGTTTCCAATATTCAAACTTTCTTTTTCAATTTACATACATGTAGCTCGTATTTAATTTCAACAACAGGAATTACATGTAGCAGTTACTAAAAATAGTACTCTACATTTCACAGGCAGCTATTATCCAATTACAGGCAATTATTATTATTCTATCTACTCATCCAAGACTGCAATTCAGGCATTCAATATAATCGTTCCAGTGTTTCTAGTCCTAGGATTCATGCCATGTCCTAGGATCTATCATTTATTTCAGACATGCAGTTAAGTTTGTAATTAACTAAGGGAAGCCACTCTACCCGCAAAATCGAGAGTAATGGGGATGTGATTGGCTAGTCCGCGTGCCTCCGCAACCCCCAAGTCCGCAACAGAACAAGGTCCTAACACAAGGATCAACCACAAGAAACCACTCAGAACATGATAGCAAGCATTCCAACAAGTAGAGGAACTTATACGAAGAAGAACGGAATCTTCAACGCGGAAATTAGACCTCGAACAGACCCTAAACGGGTCAAAAATGACAACTCTGACTCAAATCAGACGTCTGGAATAGCTTCCAGATGTCTTAAAAGGGGTTCATATCCATACCTCGCTCTACGTTGCTCCTCAAACGTCCAGGGGCCCTGCTGAACCGTCTGGACCTAGTTCCAGACGTCCGACTATCTCTCCGGATGTCTGGAGACACTCTCCACCGTCTAGTGACAACCCAGATGTCTGAATCTCGTGGGAGGCCATGTCCCGCGCCATCCCGAAGTGAAACCTGCATGCGCGCGCAAAACTCTATCAACATGGCACGCAACAAAGCTTCTGTGGAACGGCCCACATGGCTATACCCGCAAAAAGAAGCATAGGAGGAAATACGTACCTCTCAGTCGTCTGGAGCTCCCTCCAAACGTCATCCACGTCATCTAGATGTAGGTCCAGACATTTGATTCTAGGAAAAATCCCAGAATCAGGACCTCCTTCGTCTTCTTCCCGCTGCACGCGACCTCGCCGCGCAGTCGCTCGTCTGCTGCTCTGCTACAGCAGCGTCAGGGAAACCTCCCCGACACACACTCCGCCTCACGCACTCCAACTGGTCTCGAGCTACTCCGATGAGCTCTCTCTCTCACAGCTCGCGCGCTCTCTTCTCTTCCCTCTTGCTGCTCTTCTCCTCTCCGCCGCTGCACTCAGCTGTAGCTACCGCGCTCGCTCTCACTCTCGCTCTCGCGCTGGAGGAAGGAGGAGACAGATGGGGTGGGGTGGCGTGAGGGAGAGGAGGGGGGCATTTGTAGGCGTGGGGGAAAGGCTTCTGTAGATCTGTGAGGGAAGAAGGAAGAGAAGAGGGCGGCTGGGGCCGCACGCAAACTCGTGGTCGTGCGCACATAAAAATTAATTTCCAGACGTCTGACCAGACGTCTGGACCAACTCCCAGACGTCTTAAAGTGTTTTGATGTCACGGGTCTTAACACTTATGGGGGTAGTTGCCTTTATACTGCACGAACTGCTTGCACATACACAATGTGGCACTAAATAACTACACCTATTAGCGCGCGTCTGCATGGTTTATTCGAGAGTTTAGGCTATTAATTAAGGCTTAATTAATGGTTTATTTTACAATTAAACTATATAGGTGTGTAGCTAATACATAGGGCTATTAGATGGTATAGTTAATTTACATTAATTAAATATATGATTATATTTTAAAATTAGTTAAAGTTACTGATAATTACATATTGAAATTAATATTTATTTCTTTATTAAAGTTTAATTTAGTGAATTGGTGATTAGGCAGTAATTATAGTTCTTAATTGACCTAGATTAGCTAGAACTTTGCATAAGTTAGGGAAATTAATGCATGCATAAGAATTATCTGTATCTTTACTGCCCTTCTATAGTTATGCATGAAATAATGTTATAATGTGCTGATTAAGTATATTATATCGATTGCAGGCAATAAGCAGATCTGGAGCTGAATTTGGAGTAGGATCTGAAGCTGGATCTGAAATAACGGGAGTCGTAGCAGAGCTGGAGCAGAAGGCCTAGTTTAGATGTAGGAATAATAATGTAAGGGGGTTAAAGGTTTTCTATTCTATTAAGTAGAAATAAAGCAGTAAAATGTGAAGAGCTTAGGTCCATCCTAGTCCTAGGATAGCTTAGAGACCTCCCTAACCCTTAGCCACCCTTAGATTAGGTCACAACACCCTAGGAAGACCTAAAACCCTATTTCCAACCCTTATCTGGACGTCCAGATAAGTTTTAGGATGTCCAAGACCCTTAGCCAACTCCCGCACACCTCAATCCCACTTCTGCAGTGTTATTGGGCGTCCAGACACTTTGTCAGACGTCCAATTTCTGCAGAATACCCAAAATAGAACCCGAAATCCTTCCTGACTCTGATTGGACATCCAGACAACAAGTCTGGACTTCTGATTTTTGAGTATAAGATGTCTGATTATATTATTAGATGTCTGATACTGCTCTCCAATTCCTATTTTGAGATTTAAGCCTTGATCTTGGATCTCTAGGTCCCTAAACCTAATTCCAACCCCATAGGAACCTAAATTAAGGTGCCCTAACCCTAGTACATCACCTATAGACCTCCCTAAGGACCTAATTAGGTCCTTACTAAACCTAATTGACTTGGATCTTAGTCAATTCCATCAACCTATTCAATTGGACTCATTGAGTCCAATTGAGCCCTGATCTCAGCATACACTGTCCAATTAGACTCAGTGAGAGTCCAATTGACCTAGACCTAAATTAATTGAGTTGTTTTACTCTCAATTAAGTTTTCACACACCCAATTAAACTTGTATTAAGTTTAATTGCACTTTACCTTAGTGAATTGGGGTTTACAACCCTAATTTGAGACGTACCTTGACCTAAACCCACTAGAACCTAACCTAATCAACCTAGCCACCTAAGTTTCGACCCACACACACCCACACACACCATCCACACAAAAATACCTAGCCGAGAGTTCTCGAGAACTCTCTACCATGTGTGGTTGCCTTGGTTGCCAAAAATAGCAATCAAGAGCCATTCAATTTTTAGATCCACATTTGGTGGATCTAAAAACCACCATCCACACCCTCTCTCTCACTCTCCCACGAGCTCCCACCATAGGCCTCTTTAGAGAATTCCATAATTCTCTAGAGAGCTTCCCTTAGGTCTATAAAAAGACCTAAGGGGTGGCCATTTGCACCCATTCACTTCCTTGGCATCCATTCCACTTAGGCTAGCCACTTCCATCTCCACTCCACCTCCACGAGTTGAGAACCACCATGGAGGCCACCATCTCCACGCCAGGAAGCTAGATCAGCTCCCCAACCTCTCTCCAAGGGCCGGCCTAAGCTCCATTGACCGCCCCTCCTTCTTCAATCAGCCACTCAAAGGCCATCGGAGACCACCTCTGAATGCCCTTCCTTCTACTAGATTAGTAGCTTAGCTTTTCGTATATTTACTGCTTTTATTTACTGCTTAGTAGTATAGTCTTACTTATCCCCCAATGATGCATGCAAAATCCCCCCATCGATTCTTGTATGCAATCGTTTTCTAGTAGCTAGGTTTAATTTTCAAGCATTTATGTACAAGCTTTCCTCTACGTTTTATGTTGCAAACGACTCTCCCGCTGAATGAATGAAAATGCTTTTATATATATATTTATCTCTATATGTTTGAAATCACCATGAGCTTAATAATTATCATTCTTTTTGTGTGATTCAAGTTGCCTGTCTTACTGTCTATCCATTCTGCAACTAAGCAAGTCATACTTAAATACGTAATAATCACGAACTGATATGCGATTCTAAAAAAAGTAGAGTTGGATAAGATCGATTTGAAAAGTAAAAGCAACACCTCCCAGAGAGGAATGACCGGGACTCAAAGTCTCGTTATTTTTACAAAACAATATCTTTGTTGGATCGTATTTCGCAACTATACTACGATGCTTTTATCAAAAATGCGAGCTACGATTTCTCCCAACAATTGGTGATACAATTGTGACTTAATTTATTTAATTTATATAATTACATGATTAATAAAGATTTTTAATTGATTTTAACTCATTTATTTATATATTTACACATTTAAGTACATGATTTTATTATTATATACATAATTATACAATATACATAGTGTTTTACAGTATAAATAAAGTCATAAATATATTGAAAATAATTTAAAATATAATATACAATAATACAGTATAATTTACTTCATTATCTAATTAATTTACTAATCTACATTAATTTAACTTAATAATATACTTTATTAACTTATATAAATATAAATATATACACTATCTACATAAATAAATAATATAGATGTATTATTGTACATAATAATTATTGTTAATAGTATGTTAAGTTATATATATATTAGTATAGATATGTAGTTATTATTATATATACATATAAGTTATATACATGTATTCCAAATAATTGTACAATATATACATGTATATAATACTATGCCATATAGCTTACATAAATAATCAATATAACTTATTTACATATAAATGGTATAGATATAGTTTATACACACATTTACGTACATATAACTTAATATATATATTGAGTTATGAATATATACAAGTATATACACTATATACATAGGTATTTTTGTAGGATTTTTTAGTTTTTCATATTTTTGTTTTGTTTTTGGGTTTTATAAAGAAAGAGAAAGTGGAGAGAAGGCTACTAGAGAGGAGAAGAATTCTTTATAGTTTTCATTTTTGTTTTTTCTATTTCTAAACTTATAGAAATCTAAAACTTCTACAGGTATATTTTTCTAATTAGGGGACTTGAAACCTAAACCTAACTCAACACCCACCTCAAACACTTCAAGTTCTCACTCAAAATAGTTTTTATTTATTTATTTACAAACTATTCCTATTTTCACATTATTTACGAGATAATACTAGAAAATAGCTAAAATATGATCAGAAATTAATTCAATGCCACAACAAATCATCAGAAGTGCTGGAAATAAAGATCTAAACATGGTACACTTCCAAACAACAATAGAGATCAGAATCAAACCCAAAACAAGATGTAATCATTGAAAACAACGTGAAAATACAATAAGAAAGTTATCAAAGTTTCACCTTACTGATAAAGAATTTCAACATGGATTTATAATCTCTTCAATGCAAACTGAGATCATTTTCAGTACATGAATGCTTGTTATCTATATCATTCTCTCCTGGAAAACACATTGATCTTTAGAACAAGCTCAAAAACCACTTGGAACCCTAGATTACATATCCAACCAGTGTAGGTAGTCCTTTAGCTACTGTCATTGTCCACTAGAATTATCCGGACATTCACAAGCCTACTCAAATCATCTAACACTCATTTAAGGTTCAAAAGACTTAAAGAAAACTCAATGGAACTAAGAATCATTCAAAAATCAATTTAAATCCTTGATCAAATACTGAAAATTCAAACCAACCGTTAACTTCTATGGATGTTGTTGCAGTTGTTTCACTGACAAAGCATATCTCAAATTGAGTTAAAAGTTTAAAACTCATCAAACACTCAAACCTATTGCATACTCATCAAAAAAAAAAATATATCAAATCTTATCCCAAGTGTAAGAAACTCGGTCAAAACATCATAGCTACCAATCGGCCTGGAACTTGAACAATAAAATTAGGAATCCCAAATTCAATTCAAAATAATTAAATCCCAATCTTAAATGTCGTAAATTATCATTTCACAGTCTGGAACTCTTTGAAACATCATTCAAGGCTCATTGAACTAAAGGAAACCCTAATTAATCCCCCCTATAACCCTATAGACAACGAAGAGAGAAGAATTAACTCAGGCATTGAAACTGTTAAGACCCTGGCATCAAACGACTTTTAAGACGTCTGGGAGTTGATCCAGATGTCTGGTCAGACGTCTGGAAATTAATTTTTGCAGCATACAATTTCGCATCTGCGCGCATGCACGTGCAGACTGACCCGCTGCCCTCTTTTCTTTTTTCTCTTTCCTCCCCATCTTGCAGGCGCATCTTTTTCTTCCTCTCTCTCTCCCCACGGCACCTTCAAATATCTCCCCCTCTCCTCTCCCTCACCACCACTCCACCGTTCCCTCCTTCTTCCTATTAGCGTGAGAGTGCGAGAGAGAGGGCATCAACTGCTGCCGGGTGCGTGCGAGGAGGAGGAGGTGTAGCGGGAGGGAGAAGAGGCGAAGCACGTGAGGAAGAGAGAGCGAACTCGCCGGAGCTACCAGGGTCGGCCAGCGGGGGCGCGCAGCAGGAGCTTAGCGCTGGGGAGGTGCTGCTGCAGCTCAGGCAGCAAGTGAGAGCGTCACGGTGCGGTCGTGCGCAGTAGGCGGAGGGCGAGGAGGTCCTGATTCTGGGAATATTTCCCAGAATCAAACGTCTGGACCTACGTCTAGACAACACGGGAGACGTCTAGAGGAAGATCTAGACGTCTGAAAGGTACAATATTTCTTTTTTTTTCTTCCTTTCACGTGTATGGCCATGTTGGCCGTTCCGCCGAAGGATTCTGCCTCTTTGCCATGTTGAGGTCGATTGCGTACACGTGCAGGTTCGTTCGGGAAGGTGCAAGGGCACGCCCTCCCACACAGATCGGACGTCTGGGCACTGCACCAGACGATGGAGAGAGTCTTCAGATGTCCGGAGTGATAGTCGGACGTCTGGAACTAGATCCAGACGGTTCAGCAGGATTTTGGACGTCTGAAGAACCTCACAGAAACAAAGTATGACCTGAACCATCGTTTAAGATGTCTGGAAGATGTTCTAGACGCCTGATTTGGGGCATACTTGTTGTTTTTGACTCGTTTAGGGTCCATTCAAAGTTCGTTTTCCACATTTTAAATTTCATTCTTCTTAGAATTAGTTCCTCCACTTGTTTACAGTACTTGTATCCTATTCTGAGTAGTTCCTTGTGTTTGATCCTTGTATTAGGACCTCATCTCGTTGCAGTTCTGGGGGTTGCGGAGGCACGCGGACCTGCCGATCACGCCCCTAGTACTCCCGATTTTGCAGGTAGAGTGTCTCCCTTTAATTATTTATCAACAATTATGCACTTGTGAGATAATTAATAGATTTTAAGGTATGGCATGAACCCTAAGATTGGAAAACTAGATTGAATGATAGATCCTAGGGTATGGCATGAATCTTAGGACTGGAAAACTAGATTGAATGATAGATCCTAGGGTATAGCAGAATCCTATGATTGGAAAACTAGATTGAATGATAGATCTTAGGGTGTGGCATGAATCCTAGGAACAGAAACACCGAAACGAATGCCGTGAATATATGAATTGCAATCTTGGAAAAGTAAGAAGAAAAATGATACTTGCCTGTAATTGGATAACAGTTGCTTGTTTATGAATGGATATTAACTGTTGAGAACATTGGCTACATGGAAATAAAGCTGAAATGAGGAAACCTAAATTGGCTTAGTTAAAGAAATATGAGCATGAACCCTACGAGGAATTAGGAGTAGAGCTCCTGAGAGGTGAATGGAATGGAATTGGGGAAGTGAGCTGGCCCTTGAGTACGGAGTATCAAGGAGAGCGACTGTCCCCCCTGTTTAGTGAAGAGCGGAGCTAGCCACCCCAGGGATTCGGGGTTAGGTCTGGCCACTTTGTACCGACCTTTGGCCCTCGCGTACGCAATACCGGGGAGAGCTACTAGTGTAGGTAGAGCACTAGCCACCCCACGGGCCCCGGGGTTCTGCTAGCCTTCCTACACCGACTTGTTAGGCCCACCGGGCAAACTAGGGTTGTCAGGTGAGGGTGCGGGGACTGTGGAGGGGCAAGACCCCTGTTTGGTTACTGTGGAGGGGCTGGACCCCTGTTACTAAGAGGGCTCTGCCATATATTGGTTCTGTGCTGTACTTTGGGGCGTACCCGTTAACGGAAATGACTGACCGCATGTCAGTGTGGGGTAGCTACCCGTGCGTTTATCGCGTGTACCGTAGTCACCGTTACGTCTGTCAGTGACCTTGGGGTGGTTGACTGAGGGTAGGACCACCACGGGGGACTCTCCCAGCTAGGAGAGCACCACGTGCTACTTCTACTTTTCGGAAAAGACTGCAATCAAGATGGCTCCCACGAGGAACATTCAAGATCAAGAGAAAGATCTAAGAAATCATTCAAGAATGAGTAAATAGAAAATAAAGAAAGAAATTAAAAATAACAGCTACTTGTCCACCTTACTATTTTCTTAGCTAGTTGGTTGCCACTCTACTCAGTGTTTCGCTGACGTGTCACCTTTTCAGGACCAGGTGTTGAGTAGCCAGAGCCTGTGGCTGCAGAGGGTGCTGGGCCTAGTAGAGCCTAGTAGTTTTACTTGTGTTGTACCCACTGTACCGTTCTTTTGTTGTAGTGAGTATTTTCTGTTACAATTGTACTCTTTTATTGTAAGCATCATGTTTATATACCTGTTTAATTCTCTACTATTGTGGTGGTGTGTACTGTAGCAGTTCTTTTCTTTACTGCAGTACTTTTGTTACTGCTAGTTATATGCATGGTGAATGTGGTTTATTTTACTGCTCTTTTGGTTACTTTCTCGTTGGATGACTGGGTCTTCGGATCAGTCGAGTCAGTCCGATTCTCGTGTCTCGTAAGGATTCGGGAATCGGGTCGTAACAAGATGGTATCAGAGCAAGGTCATCCCAAGAAGTGAACCAACTGGCTAGAAAATAACCAATTCGCATGTCTGTAACTAGAGTAGCCACCAAAACGTATCTTTTAACATCTGTTCTTAGACTTCTTCGTTAGATATTGATTCGTATTGACATTTTTCCATTCTGTATTCGCGTCTCCTTGCAGGAGATGCCTCAACGTGGGACCAGCGAGGCGGGCCGCGGGCACGGCCGAGGACGAGGTCGGAGGGGTGAGCGCGTTGAGGTCGATGCCTCAGTGGACCAGCCATTGCTCCTGGGCATTCAGGCCCAGGACCTCGCCCAGCTGATATGGGATATTGTGCAAGAGGAGCTCCACCCACCGCCACGAACGCCTCTCCCTAGGGCTGCGGAGGGGGAGTCCTCTATGGGACCACGCAACGGACATGGCACTGGACGTGGGGGAGGGGATGGGCCTCCACCGCCCCCACCTTCCTCTGGCACTTCCAAGCACGAGGCTTCTTTACCTGGAGGTGCACCAGTATCTCCACTTCAGCGTCACTTTGAGCTTTTCAGACAGTTCCGGAAGCTGAAGCCCCCCTCCTTCAAGGGGGATGAGGACCCGACCGAGGCGGAGGACTGGCTCGAGCAGATCGAGAAGGTTTTTGACACCCTTCACCCCCCGGTGGAGTGCCACGTGGCCTTTGCCACATACCAGCTGGAGAGCACGACACATAGGTGGTGGAGGGCGGTCAGGGGACAGGAGAAGGATGAGCCGACTTGGGACCAGTGCGTTACCCTCTTCTGTGAGCAGTACTTTCCCCAGACGTGGCATGACCAGAGGAGGCGGGACTTCCACACTCTCCACCAGGGGACGATGATCGTGAGCACGTATTGCACGCGTTTCCTGGAGCTGTCTCGCTTCGTAGCGACAGCAGTGGCCACTAAGGAGGAGCACCTTTGGAGGTTCACCGAGGGGCTCCGATCGGCGATTCGAGGGTATGTTAAACCCCTGAAGCTGCCTACATTCTCGAGGGTAGTAGAGGTAGCTATGACATACGAAGAGACCAACCCGTCCGCATGCGACACTGACAGTGGGCGGAAGAGGCCCTATCAGCCAGACTTCTCACAGGGCCGACAAGAGAGGAGACACGTGGCACCTGCAGGAGAGCCGTCACATTTTGCGGGGCCATCAATGGCCTTTCGGGGCCCCCGACAGGGGCCAGCTGCTAGCACCGGACCCCCGCCCAACCGACAGCAGGAACCCACTGAGGGCGGGAGTAGAGTTCCTCTTTGCTACCAGTGTGGCCAGCCGAGCCACATCAGGAGGGACTTCCCGTCTAGGGCAGGAGGTCAGTAGATGCTTCCCGCATCGAGCACTAGAGGGCGAGCAAGAGGCCGCGGTTTCCAGGTGCGAGGAGGAGGACAGCAGTCACGGGGAGGGTACCGTCCAACAGCTACCCGTCCGACACAGAGCGTGGCTGCTTCATCCACACCTAGGGCTGAGGGGCGTATCAACGCCCTAACACATAGGGATGCCAGAGCTTCGGGACCAATGGTGGCAGGTATGGTTTTGGTTTCCGGCAGACTTGTTTACATGCTTTTCGATTCCGGCGCTACGCACTCGTTCGTCGCAGCCAGTTTTGCAGTTAGTTTGGGGTAGGATTGTATGTTGTTAGAGGATCCGTTCATGATCAGAGGTCCGAGTGGTTTGCTGTCTGTAGCTGAGGAGGTGTACACAGGTTGCGAGGTCAGTGTTGGGGGACAAAGCCTTCCCGCTGACCTGATTATGATACAGATGGAGGACTTTGGCATAATTTTGGGGATGGATTGGCAGTCCGCTTACCACACCTTGGTGGACTGCTTTGAGAGAAAGATCATCTTCTCCATACCGGAGTTGCGTTCTTTCGAGTTCCACGGGAAGCCAGTGGACGGAGGTTTCAGGTGCATTTCTGCACTTCGGGAGACAAGACTTTTGAGCCAGGGGTGTGAGGGCTTCCTAGCTTGTGTAGTGGCAGAGCCCAGCCCTGTGGCAGACTTCTAGAGTATCCCGGTGGTCAGAGAGTACCCGACGTGTTCCCAAATGAGCTGCCAAGACTACCTCCCGAGCGTGAGATCGAGTTTATGATCTCACTAGTACTGGGGACCAGCCCCATCTCCATAGCACCGTACAAGATGGCACCACTTGAGCTGCGAGAGCTCAAGTCTCAGTTGCAGGATCTTTTTGAGAAGGGCTTTGTGAGGCCCAGTGCGTCTCCCTGGGGAGCCCCGGTATTGTTCGTAAAGAAGAAGGATGGTACCCTACGCCGCTGTGTGGACTACAGACAGCTGAATAGGGTCACCATCAAAAATAGATATCCGTTGTCAAGGATAGATGACTTGTTTGACCAGCTGCGAGGTGCCACGGTATTCTCCAAGATCGACTTGAGGTCTGGATACCACCAGTTGAGGATCAAGGATGCAGACATCTCCAAGACAGCTTTCCGCACCCGATACGGACACTACGAGTTTCTGGTCATGCCGTTTGGGTTGTCCAATGCCCCTGCTACCTTCATGGATTTGATGAACCGGGTGTTTAGACTGTACTTGGACCAGTTCATGGTAGTATTCATTGATGATGTGCTCATCTATTCTCGAGATCAGACACAGCATGGACAGCACTTGCAGATGGTTTTGGACACACTGAGACGACGTAGGCTGTATGCCAAATACAGCAAGTGCGAGTTCTAATTGAGCGAGGTGACCTTATTAGGTCATGTGATCTCCGGGGATGGCTTGGCTGTGGACCCAACCAAGGTCGAGGCAGTGCTCAGGTGGGAGAGACCGCGTACGGTCACTGAGATTCGTAGTTTCTTGGGACAGGCAGGCTACTACAGGCAGTTTATTAGGGGCTTCTTGCAGATTGCACGTCCTATGACACAGCTGACCTGGAAGGACGTGCCCTTTACTTGGACAGACGCCTGTGAGGCGTGTTTTCAGGAGCTGAAGGAGAGGCTGACTTCGGCTCCCATGCTCACATCCCAGACAGTAGTGGCGGGTTCATTGTGTACACGGATGCCTCTTTGCAGGGGTTAAGGGGTGTGCTCATGCATAGGGGTCACGTTGTCGTTTACGCTTCGCGGCAACTGAAGCCCCATGAGCATAGCTACCCTACCCATGACCTGGAGCTGGCAGCTATCGTCTTCGTGCTGAAGACTTGGAGGCACTACTTGTACGATGAGACCTTTGAGATTTTCATAGATCACAAGAGCCTCAGATACCTATTTGATCAGAAGGAGCTCAACATGAGACAGAGACGTTGGTTGGAGCTCCCAAAGGACTATGACTGCATCATTTCCTACCACCCGGGAAAGGCCAACGTGGTGGCTGATGCCTTGAGCCGGAAGGCACCCTCACACTTGGCCAGTTTACAAGTGCAAAGTTGGAGCCTCCTGGAGGAGATGGGCAGTTGGCGACCCCTAGAGTTACGGGGGCACTGTGAGGCAGTGACTGTGATGCGACAGACGAGGCCAGAGTTGATAGACCGCATCATCACAGGGCAGATGGCCGACCCGTACTTGCAGTCATTGCGTGATAGAGTACTGTCAGGAGACCCTGGAGACTTCTCTTTTACAGACCAGGTGCTGCGCATGATGGGACATTTGTGCATTCCCAGAGACGAGGAGCTGTTGAGAGAGCTCCTGACTGAGGCACACAATTCCAGATTCACCATACATCCCGGAAACACAAAGATGTACCATGGTTTGAGATGTGACTTTTGGTGGAGGGGAATGAAGCAGAATGTGGGTGAATTCGTGCAGCAGTGTTTAGTGTGCCAGCAGGTGAAGACCGAGCATCAAAGGCCTGCAGGGCTATTGCAGCCACTTCCAATACCAGAGTGGAAGTGGGAGAGCATCACCATGGACTTGGTGATGGGCTTACCTGTTACCCAGCGAGGACCCGACGTAGTCTGGGTGATCGTTGCTAGATTAACGAAGATGAAACGTTTCTTGCCGATCCGAGTCACCTTGGGACCAGCACAGTTGGCAGAGAGGTATATCCGTGACGTGGTACGTCTACACGGAGTTCCGCAGAAGATAGTATCCGACTAGGATACCCGCTTTACGTCCCAGTTTTGGGCTGAGTTTCAGCAGGCCGGGGACGCGGTTGAGGTTCAGTAAGCATACCACCCCCAGATGGACGGACAGTCCGAGCGCATGATACAAACACTTGAGGACCTTTTGCGTGCTTGTGTACTGGACTAGAGGGGCTCTTGGGAGTAGCACTTGCCCCTGGCGGAGTTTGCATATAGTAACAGTTATCACTCGAGCATCGACATGGCACCCTACGAGGTTCTGTACGGACGGAGGTGTACGGCACCCTTGAGTTGGGTTGAGGTGGGGACCAAGTGGGAGGTTGGCCCCAGGCTGATCCGACAGAGTCAATAGGTAGTCAAGCAGATTCACAGGTGACTCCGCACTGTCAGGAGCAGACAGAAGAGCTTTGCAATTCAGAAACGTAGAGAGGTACAATTTGAGGTTAGGGACCACGTCTTCCTTCGCATTTCACCCATGAAGGGCCTGCAGTGGTTTGGGGTGAGAGGGAAGCTCGCGTCGAGGTTCGTAGGACCCTTTAAGGTCCTGGAGCGGGTTGGACCCGTTACTTACAGGCTTGCCCTTCCTCCCCAGCTTTCTGGTGTGCACGACATGTTCCACGTGTCCAACCTCAGGAAGTACGTCGTCGATCCCAGTCACATCCTGAGTCACGAGAGCGTCAAGGTGGGTGATGAGCTAACCTACTCTGAGCGGCCAGTGAAGATTCTCGACAGAGCCGTCTGCAGTCTGAGACAGAAGCAAGTACCCCTAGTGAAGGTTTTGTGGAGGAGCCAGCGGTATGAGGAGGCTACCTGAGAGCCTGAGGCGGCGATGCGGGAGCGATACCCAGAGCTTTTTGAGGGTACAACATTTTGGACCGGCTTCGTTCCTCTTTGAGTTTGTTATGCATATATCGTTCTTTTCCACACTCTAGTTAGCGCAAGTTTCGGGGATGAAACTTCCTTTGAGTTTGTTATGTTGTTAAGACCCCGACATCAAACGTCTTTTAAGACGTCTAGTCAGATGTCTGGAAGCCTTCCCAGACATCTAGAAATTAATTTTTACGGCATACGATTTCGCGTCTGCGTGCTTGCGCGCGCAGACTGACCCGCCGCCCTCTTTTCTTCTCTCTCTTTCCTCCCCGTCCTGCAGGCACATCTTCTTATTCCTCTCTCTCTCCCCACGGCACCTTCAAATATCTCCCCCTCTCCTCTCCCTCACCACCACTCCACCGTCCCCTCCTTCTTCCTGTTAGCGTGAGAGTGCGAGAGCGAGGGAAGCAGCTGCTGCCGGGTGCGTGCGGGGAGGAGGAGGTGTAGCAGGAGGGAGAAGAGGCGGAGCGCGTGAGGAAGAGAGGGAGAACTCGCCTGAGCTACCAGGGTGGGCCGGCGGGGGCACGCAGCAGGAGCTTAGAGCTGGGGAGGTGCTGCTGCAGGCGAGCGCAGCGTGGCACGGCCTGCGCAGCAGGCAGAGGGTGAGGAGGTCCTGATTCTGGGAAAATTTCCCAGAATTAGATGTCTGGACCTACGTCCAGACGACACGGGAGATGTCTAGAGGAAGATCAAGATGTCTGAAAGGTACAATATTTCTTTTCTTTTTCTTCTTTTCGCGTGTACGGCCATGCAGGCCGTTCCACCGACGGATTCTGCCTCTTTGTCATGTTGAGGTCAGTTGCGTACGTGAGCAGGTTCGTTCGAGAAGGCGCAAGGGCACGCCCTCCCACACAGATCGGACATCTGGGCACTGTACCAGACAACGGAGAGAGTCTCTAGACATCCGGAGTGACAGTCGGATGTCTGGAACTAGGTCCAGACGATTCAGTAGGATTCTGGACGTCTGAAGAACCACGTAGAAACAAGGTATGACCTGAACCATCGTTTAAGACGTCTGGAAGATGTTCCAGACGTCTGACTTGGGGCAGACTTGTCATTTTTGACCTGTTTAGGGTTCGTTAGAAGTCTGTTTTCCACGTTTCAAATTTTGTTCTTCTCAGAATTAGTTCCTCTACTTGTTTACAGTACTTGTATCCTATTCTGAGTAGTTCCTTGTGTTTGATCCTTGTGTTAGGACCTCATCCCGTTGCGGTTCTGGGGGTTGCAGAGGTGCGCAGACCTGCCGATCACGCCCCCAGTACTCCCAATTTTGCGGGTAGAGTGGCTCCCTTTAATTATTTATCAACAATTATGCACTTGTGAGATAATTAATAGATTTTAAGGTATGGCATGAACCCTAGGATTGGAAAACTAGATTGAATGATAGATCCTAGGGTATGGCATGAATCCTAAGACTGGAAAACTAGATTGAATGATAGATCCTAGGGTGTGGCATGAATCCTAGGAACAGAAACACCAAAACGAATGTCGTGAATATATGGATTGCAATCTTGGAAAAGTAGGAAGAAAAATGATAATTGCCTGTAATTAGATAACAGTTGCTTGTTTATGAATGGATATTAACTGTTGAGAACATTGGCTACATGGAATAAAGATGAAATGAATAATCCTAAATTGGCTTAGTTAAAGAAATATGAGCATGAATCCTACGGGGAATTAGGAGTAGAGCTCCTGAGAGGTGAATGGAATGGAATTGGGGAAGTGAGCTGGCCCTTGAGTATGGAGTACCAAGGAGAGCGACTGTCCCCCCTGTTTAGTGAAGAGCGGAGCTAGCCGCCCCAGGGACCCGGGGTTAGGTCTGGCCACTTTGTACCGACTTTTGGCCCTCGCCTACACAATACCGGGGAGAGCTACTAGTGTAGGTAGAGCACTAGCCACCCCACGGGCCCCAGGATTCTACTAACCTTCCTACACCGACTTGTTAAGCCCACTGGGCAAACCAGGGTAGTCAGGTGAGGGTGCGTGGGCTGTGGAGGGGCAAGACCCCAGTTTGGTTAGTGTGGAGGGGATGGACCCCTGTTACTGAGAGGGCTCTGCCCTATACTGGTTCCGTGCTGTGCTTTGGGGCGCACCCGTTAATGGAAACGACTGATCGTGTGTCAATGTAGGGTAGCTACCCGTGCGTTTATCGTGCGTGCCGTAGTCACCGTTACGTCTGTCAGTGACCTTGGGGTGGTTGACTGAGGGTAGGACCACCACGGAGGACTCTCCCAACCAGGAGAGCACCACGTGCTACTTCTACTTTTCAGAAAAGACTGCAATCAAGATCGTTCTCACGAGGAACATTCGAGATCAAGAGAAAGATCTGAGAAATAATTCAAGAATGAGTAAATAGAAAATAAAGAATGAAATTAAAAATAACAGCTACTTATCCACCTTACTATTTTCTTTGCTAGTTGGTTGCCACTCTACTCAGTGTTTCGCTGACGTGCCACCTTTGTCACCTTTTCAGGACCAGGTGTTGAGCAGCCAGAGCCTGCGGCTGTAGAGGGTGCTAGGCCTAGTAGAGCCTAGTAGTTTTACTTGTGTTGTACCCACTGTACCGTTCTTCTGTTGTAGTGAATATTTTATGTTACAATTGTACTCTTTTATTGTAAGCATCATGTTTATATACCTGTTTAATTCTCTACTGTTGTGGTGGTGTGTACTGTAGTAGTTCTTTTCTTTACTGCTGTACTTTTGTTACTGCTAGTTATATGCATGGTGAATGTGGCTTATTTTACTGCTCTTTTGGTTACTTTCTCATTGGACGACTGGGTCTTGGGATCAGTCGAGTCGGTCTGATTCTCGTGTCTCGTAGGGATTCGGGAATCGGGTCGTAATAGAAACTAATCAAAATCAAGTTTCAAACCTTCATTCCAATCTATCAAACCTCATTCAAACTCGAATCCACAAGTTAAAATAGTTTTAAATCGAAATATGTTGTCACCCACTGGGGCTTTTAATGTGCAATCGCCAAGGTGATTTGATCATTCTAGATCCCTAAAAACCAATTGAGTCATTGCAAAGGCCTCTGATTAGTGCATCTAATTTTCCTAGGCCTACGCTACTCACATGAAAAGCTAGAAACAGTAGTGAAGGCTGGAATTGGGCACAAATCAAATAATAAATAACAATCTAATTGAAATAGGTCAGAGCCATCGCATTTAACTCAATTCAACTTCAATCAACTCAATTCAAACAATTAAATCAGGTTAAAACTATATTGCTCCAAAGATTTCTCTATCAATCACAAACACCAAATCCGATCTAATCAATCAAATTAAGCTCCATTCAGCTCAGAGGGAGGGCTTTGTGATCTGATAAAGTGGATGTAAGAGCCCTCAAGTGGAATTAACACGCTCTTAAAATTGGAAGTTATAGAACTTCAAATCCAAGAGTGGAATTAGTGGAGGAGGTGAATTACAATTAAAATGTCATGAAATTGAGTGAATGTGATCATGATATGTGGGAGATTGAGAATTAATGTCTCTGATCTGAATTGATTAGAGATGCCTAATTGAGGGAACACTAACATCTAACACTAATCTAAACCAAATCAATGAAATCAAACAGTGAATGCTGCTCTACTCTATCTAATTCAGCTATGAAAGCAATAGATTTAATCTAATCAAAGCTATAAATCCTAATCTAATAGAAGAATGGGACCTAACGAACTGCAGCTGATCACTGTAGCGATGAAGGGTGGTGAGGGGACTTCGAGTGATTGAAACATCAAAGGAGAAGAGCTCTAGGATGCCTTTGGGTGCTATGTGATCCCTAGTGTCATGGACGAAGGATGGAAGAGAATTGGCCTCTATCACAGGCTGTGGAAGAGGAGAAAGGAGAACTGGAAGGTGGATGACGATCAGCTCAGGGGGGAGGGAACCGATAGCCTCATGCAAGGGTCCAAGGATATCTCTTTATATAGACAATGGGACCTGGGGTGACCGGATTCAAAGGTGGCAAGCGTTGGATAGCAACGGGTAAGACGGAGTTTGGAGGGCGCACTAGGGTATAGGATGAATATGAATCGCATGATATGATCTAAGTTTAGGCAGGTAGGTCTAGTCATCAGTGCTAAGCAGTAGATGGTAGACCCATCGTTGGATTGAAGGAGAAGGGAATGGACAATCAAGGAAGCCTGTGTTCTTCATGTTCTAGAGCTGAGAGGTAGCAGGTGTATTGGGGAAATTACAAAGGTGACCCCTCAGCGACTTGGTATGAAATTTGTAAAGAGTCCCATAAGTGACAATTTTCCTATCCAAAAGGTCCCTATAGGCTTTTAAACAAGTCCTTGACTTCTTTTAAGTGAATAAAATGTGAAGTGATGAATATATATGAAGGACCTAAGTGTAAAACTCTAAATACAAGGACCTAACAATGCCAAAATGCAATGAGACTTATGTGGCATATTAATTGAACATATTAGAACATAATCCAACCATTGATTTATGAATTTGAGCTCATGTTGTATTCAATTGACATTTAATACATCCACTTATACACTTAAGTATGAAATCTCTCAAAAGTGACCTAATTATGTTATTTTAACACCAAATTGATGATTTCAGTAATTTCCAATAATTCCCACACTTAACCCATTTCTTATGCTACTTTGTTAGTATTTAACCAAGTTTCTAGCTTAACTTGAGCATTTTAGCTATGATGAGCCACACCCTATCAGCACCTTAATGTGTTTATTTTTATATGTGCAAGTACAAAATTTTAGGTTGAATGGACTTTCTGATTTGAGTTCATTTGGAAGAGGACTAAGCTTAGTCAGTGGACCTATTTAGAGACCCAATTAACCTAGAACCTAACCCAATTCTAGGAGCCTACTTGACCCTATCCTAGCACCTAATTATCTAGCCTAATTAAACCACCAAGTGGCCAGCCAAAGACCTAAAATTCTAACCTATTGTAACGACCCGATTCCCGAGTCCCTATGAGACACGAGAACCGGACCGACTCGACTAATCCCAAGACCTAGTCGTCCAACGAGGAAGTAACCAAAAGAGCAGTAAAATAAACCACATTCAACATGAAATATAACTAGCAGTAACAAAATACAGCAGTAAGAAAAAGAACTACTACAGCATGTACCACCACAACAGTAGAACAACATTCATAACATAACAAGAACTACGAGTAAAGAAAAGTACAGAGAGTAACAAAAACTACTCACTACAGTGGAACAAAAAGGGCACGAAAGAACAGTGGTAACTCTACTGCACCCTACTCGGCCCAGCGTCCTCTGCAGCCGCTGACCCTGGCTGCTCAACACCGGGTCCTGAAAGTAACGAGTGTAACACGTCAGTAGAGTGGCAGCTAAACTAAAGAAGCAGTAAAGTGTACAGTAGCTGTTTTATTTTCTTTCTTCCTTTATTTACGTCTTTCTATTGTTTCACAATTTATCTATTTCTCAGATCCTTCACTTGATCTCGAATGTTCCTCGTGGGAACGATCTTGATTGCAGTCTTTTCCGAACAGTAGAAGTAACACATGGTGCTCTCCTGGCCGGGAGAGTCCCCCGTGGTGATCCTACTCTCAGTCAACCACCCTAAGGTCACTGACAGACGTAACGGTGACTACGGCACGCGCGGTAAACGCACGGGTAGCTAACCCGCACTAGCACGTGGTCAGTCGTTTCCATTAACGGGTGCGCCCAAAGTACAGCACGGAACCAGTATAGGGCAGAGCCCTCTCAGTAACAGGGGTCCAACCCCTCCACAGTAACCAAGCAGGGGCCTTGCCCCGCCACAATCCGCGCACCCTCACCTGACTACCCTGGTTTGCCCAGTGGGCCTAACAAGTCGGTGTAGGTGAGCTAGCAGAACCCCGGGGCCTGTGGGGTAGCTAGTACTCGCCCTACACTAGTAGCTCTCCTCAGTACTGCGTACACGAGGGCCAGCAAGTCAGTACAAAGTGGCCAGACCAAACCCCGGGTCCCTGGGGCAGCTAGCTCCACTCCGCACTAAACAGGGGGAGAGTTGCTCTCCTTGGTACTCCGTACTCAAGGGTCAGCTCACTTCCCCAATTCTATTCCATTCACTTTCCAGGAGTTCTACTCCTAATTCCCCCGTAGGGTTCTAGCTCTTTTGACTCAGTACATTCAGGTTTCACCTTTCCAGTTTCACGTTCATACAACCCATATTCTCAATCATGTTCATTTATTCATAACAGGCAGCTGTTAAACCAATTTACAGGCAGCTATTATTTCCTTTCCACGTTTCCCAAGACTACAATATCTATAATCATATCACTAGTTTTCCAGTCCTAGGATTCATGCCGTACCCTAGGATCTATCATTAAATCTAGTTTTTCAGCCCTAGGATTCATGCAATACCCTAGGATCTATCATTCAATCTGGTTTCTCATTCCTAGGATTCATGCAATGCCCTAGGTTATATCATTCAGTCTGGTATCTCATTCCTAGGATTCATGCAATGCCCTAGGTTCTATTAAGCGTTCCATAATTGTAACAAATTATGTTAATAATTTCTAAAGCCACTCTACCAGCTACAACGGAAGTAATGGGGGCGTGGTCGGAAATCCCGCGTGCCTTCGCAACCCCCGAGACTGCAATGGAATGGGGTCCTAACACAAGGAGTTTCTCAGAATAGTATATAATTACTATAAATGGGTATAGGATTTTATCATGAAAAGAACGCAACTCGAAATGCGGAAAACGGACTCCGAACGGACCCTAAACGGGTCAAAAACGACGAAACAGTCCAAAATCAGACGTCTGGAACCTCTTCCAGACATCTTAAAAAGTGGTTCAGAGGATACCTTTGCTCTGTGTAGTCTCTCAGACGTCCAGAAGCCTGCGAGGGCATCTGGCCTAGTTCCCAGACGTCCGATGGTCACCCCAGATGTCTGGAAGTCCTTCCAGTCGTCTGGCACTGCGGCAAGACGTCTGATTCGCGTTGGATGCGAATCTCAGAACCTGCACGTACCCACTCCTCGTGCTCAGTACGGACGGTTGCAGAAAAGGAAGAAGGACGAAAATAACTTACTTACCAGACGTCTGGACAGTCCTCCAAACGTCTTCACCGTTGTCTGGTTGGAATCCCAGACGTCTGATTCTGAAAAAATTTCCAGAATCAGAGCTCAACTCGCCCTCCGCTCGCGACGCACGGCCACGCCGCGCCCCGTCCGCCTGCTGCTCGAGCTGCAACAGCCCTCCCGCGTCACTCCGCGCCCACGGCTCCCCCGCCGGCAGGCTCTAGCTGCCCTGGCAAGCTCGAGCCCTCACGGCTGAGCGTCTCCTCCCTCGCACGATACCTCCTCCCGCGACTCGCCGCGGCTGCCATTGCTGCCGCTCGCTCACGCTTGCACTTGCACTCCGGCTGGAAGAGGAAGAAGAAGGGAGCGGAGGAGATGAGAGTGAGGGAGAGGGCGAGGGCTCTTTTTAAAGCCGCGCGGGGAGAGAGAGAGAGAGAGAGCAGCGCCTGCGGAGGTGAGAGGGGAAAAAAGAGCATCTGCAGGCCTGCGCGCGCAGGCGCGCAAACGAAATCCACCGTGCCGCGGAAATTAAATCCCAGACGTCTGGAAGGGGTTCCAGACGTCTGGTCAGACGTCTGGGCCAGCTCCCAGACGTCTTAAATGACGTTTTGAAGCTGCGTTCGTAACACCTATTATGGCTGGCCAAGTTATGTTTTATCCCTTAGGAAAACCAACACAAACCTAGATTTTATCCTAACCTAACAACCTACCTAGCCACCTCCCACCTAATATAAACCCTAAACCTTATCTAGCTGCCACCCTCCCTTCATTATCCCTTCCTTAGTTACTGGCCAACATACCTAGAAACAAACCCTATGGCCGACCACTTAAGTTGTTTAAAAGCCCAACAAAATCACCCTCCATCTCATCCCTCCATTCTAGATCTAAGGGCCCTCATCCTATCTATATTAGATGTCCTTAGGATTTAATCTAGGCCATCTAAATTAATGATCCTAGGCACCTTAGTTTGACCAATAAGAAGCCTCCTTGATTCCTATATAAACCCCTTGCCCCCACTCCCCTTAGATCATTCAATCTCTCCATTAGTCTTCCTACTTCCAAATGGCCTCCACCTACTAGAACTAGCCCTCCTTCCATGCCACCTTTGGTGATCTTTGCAGGTGTGGCTTCACATCTGCTACAACAATTCCACCCCAGACTTCGCCTTCGAAGCCCATAGTTTTAGACTTCATTTTTCTAGTTTGAGTTTTACAAGATTTTCTTTCAGAAACATTCTTCTAGTTGTAATCTGAGTTCTACTTGTTCGGACTTATTATCATATAGCAATAAAGATTCTAGTTCTTTTTCAACTTGCCTTCAAGTTGATCACTTTCTTCTGGTGCTTATTATAGTTCTAGTATTTTAGTTAGAAGTTGCATGCTTTAATTCTAGTTCTGGTAATCTTCCTACTTGATCTACTGAGTTAAGAAAGCGAATTAGTCCAGTAGCCTCCCTGCAAATGACTCAGACTCCATTTTTGAACTATGATATTCATATTTTCAAGTTCGATTGAAATAAATTTAAGAGTTTCTAACGCAATTTTACTAAGAAGAAAGTGAATTTTCGTAATCATTTTCACGTGTATAACATTTATCAAGCTTTTCATGCCATTATTTGGATGGTTGTTTCAAACCATAAATAGATTTAACAAGTTTGCAAACCTCTTTCTCATTCCCAGGAGTGACAAATCCCTCAAGCTAGTCCAAATCTCTTTCTCAAGATCGCCATGAAGAAAGGCAGCCTTCACATCCATTTGGTGAATAGTGAGATCATAAATGAAAGCCAATGCAATAAGCATATAGATAGTAGGTATTGTAGTTTCTAGAGAATATGTATCGAAATAATTGATACCTTCCATTTACTTAAACCCCTTGGCAACAAATCTGGCTTTGTATTTTTCAATGGATCCATCAGGCCTAAGTTTCCTCTTAAACACCCATTGCATCCAATAGTAGAACACCCTAGAGATAAATTGACCAACTCTCAAGTGCCATTAGAGATGATTGAGTCCATCTCATTCTTAATGGCATCTTTCTACTGCTTAGCTTCAGAAGAAGCCATAGCAACACAATAAGTGGGGGGTTCACCCTCAATTTGGTAAGCAATAAAATCACTTCCTAAATCCTTCACAATTCTTAGTCATTTACTTCTCCTAGGTTCAAAATCTTCTACTTCATTGGATTCAAAATAAGAAGAGCTAGCCCTTACATTGGACATCCTTTCCACTTGATCCGAAATAGAACTAGATGTAGTGGCTAGATTATTTGAAGTCATATTTTGAGATAATTCTATCTTCATAGGGGAAACATCCTCAAAAAATATACCATCGCAAAGCTCAACCATAGTGTGGACATTTATGCTTGAAATCTCAGATTTTATAACCAAAAATCTATAAGTATAGTTATTATTAACATAATCTAGAAAGACCATGTCAACAATCTTTGGTCTAAGCTTCTTTCTCTTGTGTTCTAGGACAACCATCTTTGCAAAGTAGCCCTACACTTTGAGGTATTTTAAACTTAGTTTCCTATTTCTCAAAATCTCAAATGGACTACTTTCCTTATACTTAAGGGGAACTCTATTCAAAATATGTCATCGTATTCAAAGCTTCTCCCCACATGTAAGTAGGTAATCCTGAGCTTTGCATAAGAGTGTTGACCATGTCAGTTAGGGTCCTATTCTTTCGCTCTACTATCCCATTACATTGTGGGGAATATGGAGCCGTCACTTCATGAACTATACAAAAAGCTTAGCATTATTCATCAAATAAGTTGGATGTATATTCCCCTCCTTTATCTGACCTCAATCTTTTAAGAGTTTTCCTAATTTGTGTTTATGCTTCTTTCTTGAAGATAAGGAATTTACTTAATGCATCATCCTTAAACTTAAGCAAGTACACATAGCACTATTGACTACTATCATCTATAAAGGTGATAAAATACTTTTTATTATCTATAGTGAACACACCATTAAACTCACAGACATCCATGTGCACCAAATCTAGAACTCTAGTATCTCTAGTGATAAAGTGAAAAGGCTTCCTAATTTGTTGAGCGTGCACACATATCTCTCATTTCTTAGTTTTATCTATGGTGTGTTCAGGAATCATATTTAATTTCATCATTCTTTTTAAAGAATTGAAATTTACATGACCCAATCTACCATGCCATATATCACATGTTTCAATAATGCTAAAATAGATTGAATCGAATGAAAACGAACATTATTCAAAGCATTTCTAAATGGTACATCCACATCACATCTCATTCTAAATAATAGATCAAAATCTGTCAAATACCCCTTTCCATAGAAAGTTCCATGTCTTAACATAACAACTTATTACATTTAAAGTTTAACTCAAAACCCTCTCTAACCAACAAAGAGCTAGAAAGAACATTCTTCTTCATAGCAAAAACATGCAACACCTTATGCAGTGTCCAAACTCACCCCAACGAAAACCTTAAGTCCACGCATCTAAATCCCAGCACCTTGGCTGCAAAGTCGTTTCCCATCTTCACAGTCCCACCACTACAAGCCTGATAGGTGACGCGTGTGGAACGCATTGGTTTAATTATGTCATTGTAGCATGCACTCGCATCGTTGGTTTTAAATTAAGATATGGATTTGTGAGTCCAAGTGTTGATCTCAGGGAGGCTTGAAATCAAATTAGTTTTAGTCGTCTTAGGTGTCACAAAATGGTAGCATGGTTTGCTTACGAAAATGACAGCGAAAGAGAGAGAGAGAGAGAGTAGGGTTAGAGCTTGCGTTTAAAACATGACAATCACTTAAGAAGATGTGAACTATCATATAAGAAGCAACATCAACATATAGCATGCAATTAGAGATCGTTTACAAATACAATAATAGATGAAGCTTAAAATGGTGCAACATAGAACTAGTGTAAAAGAGAGTGTGAGGAGGAGGCGAGGCAGCCATGGCGGTGGAGAGGGTCTCCGTCGGCTGTTCGACAACTCCAGGGGCGGATATGGAATGTTTGGTGGAGCTAGGAGAGGGTTAGTATTGCATAGAGAGTGAATGAGAATTGAATCCCCTTGAATGGGGTGGTTGAAGAGGTTTATATAGAGAAGAAGGGGTTTCCAAACTAGGTAAGGATTTTAGAGACATCCAAGACGTCGTTAGACCCATTCTAGAAGTGTTGGTGAAGCCCCTCGCTCGCTGATCCTTAGAGGCGGGCGTGTTTCCTCCTTTAACCTGCGCTTGCACGACCTCAGCTGTCGGATCCGAGGTGCAGATCACCATCAAATAGCTAAGGATGTGCCACATCGCCCCCTTGTACCTGCAAGAGTGTAAGCCTTCTCATGATGGATGCGAGTCAACCATTTGATCGCACTTCAACGACCACGATCATACGAGAGGAGGCGCTCAAATCACGCTTCTCAAGCGGTGAGCGCGCATGATCATGCGCATGCAGGTGAGCTTTCATCTGGAGGCTTCATGTGGACTCCATCTACTATGTTCGTGCCTGCATTGACAGTTGTAATCGACTGCGCTTTCAGTCAAGCGCAATTTGGCAACGCGAGGAGCTTCGAACACTCGCTGCTGCTTGTGAGGCCAAGGCGCTACCCACTGTGCCACCTTCGCAGCTGCTATGGAGTGAAGTCGAGTGGTGATCAGTGTCAACCATTGGATGGAGATCCAACGGTCACAATTTGAAGGTGCGATGGCGGACGTAGTGCTGGAAGCGAGATCGTGGCTCCTCAACCGTCCGATCCTTGGATCAAACGGCTTAAAGCGCTCCTTCATGATGAGCGTGGCTGCTGCGCTGGTGAGGGCGTGACAGATGTCGCCACATGGCCGCTTATGGACTGTTGATCATCATATCAACACCCAGAACTTCTTGGGCTGGTTGAGGGAGCTCCGAATGTCGGATTTGAGCAATTTTGAGTCCATTGGACTCCATTCGTCGTTCTGGATCCGTCCGTGCAATTTAATTGATCATCTGAGGCCTATTTTAGCACGAACTTGTACACATGGCCATTAAACATTGATTTACGAGCAATCTTAATTCGCAATGCATGTAGTGCTCCCATGCCCATTATGGTATGTTATTAGTGCACATATATCCTCAGGATGATCCCTTGTTGATGGAATTATCATCATCGAATCCAGAGCTATCATATCCCCATGCTCATCCCTTGCTAGTCCCTAGCAAGGTTTATCCTAGCCGTTATTTTCATTCGAAATTAGGAATTGATTACTTAGACATATGTTGCTTGTCAACAGGAGAAAACATATACTAAAAGACTAATCCACAAAGGCTAAATAGCGCCAGTGTGTCTGCCAAAATACAAACCACCTAAGTCCTCACTTTAAATTTATTCACATATATTTTTTCCCCTTTTCATCTTTTCTAATTTTTTTGGATTTTTCGAGTTGAGAGTGTGTAGGTAACTTTTTACTGCTAGCCAACCCACCCATAACTCGAAAAAAACTCTAAGTGCTAAGCATCTTGGTGTGAAGATTGTGATAGACTTACTCAATGGTAATTAAAATAGATTTTGAGTTTCTATGCCCCTAGGTGACCGAAAAAGAAAATGCTAAAGGTGTATCTGTCCGATCGGTAGCTTTCTCTTTACTTTTATTTTATGTGGGGTCAACACAAAGATGCTTCCAATGTATATCTCCCTGGATTGCTCTACTTCCCCTCTTCTTCCTTAAGTGTTTTGGGCTTTTTCGTGCGTTTAGTGAGCTGGGTTATGGACAACCAATCAATGAGCTGTTACCACTGACCACTTGCCAGCCATACTCGTGCGGTGAAGTGTGGCTTATTTATTTTTATTATTTTTTTTCATTTTCTTATTTTTCTATTTTTCTATTTCTCCTTTTTTCTTTTCTTTTTCTTTTGTTATTTAGTAGGTGACTTCCCTGATCTAAGATTTACCTAGAGGCAATAATAAAAGAGAATGGTCCTGTGGCTAGGCTCTAGACAACTAGCCAATGAGCTGTTACCCACGACTACTTGCCAGCCATACTACCCTAGAAGGTTCATTAGCTACCCAATTTCTGTTAAATCTCTGAGGAGTGAGTTAGTGCAAAAATGTGTGCAGATGCTTAGATTAAAGTCCGTCCAAGTCAAAGGGCAGGTTGATAAGTCATATACTTATCACCCCACTTTATTGATCAGATTAATGTAAATTAAGGTTGCAAGGATTCAAGGCTAAATCTACATTTTAGTGGACACCTGGGCTGATTAAGCCTGAAGGCCTGAAAAGTGTAAGTGTTCAGGTTCTTCTCATATTATTTCCTACAGTTGACAAGCTCTTCATGCCTAAGTTCTCCTTCCTATATAAATATATATATATAATTCAGGGCGATAATATAAACTCAGAGAATGCGAATTACCACCCTCCATGCTTAAGTTGGACAATGTTCTCATTGGCAAACAAATGTATGCAAGGGGGTACAGAAAGAAATCACCTGAGTGCCACCATGTACCTGATCAGTCTTTATCTTCTAGGTTGTCTCCCAGGAAGCACTGAGTTTATTACCTCCAGCTAGGTGAAGCTCCGTGTCAACCCTCAATGAGGGTGACTACTTCCTTTGGGGGAACCTGGGCAAGAAAATGTTTTAATCTATGGCTGTTTACTATGAAGGTTTTCCCAGTGTTAGGATCTGCAAATTCAACTGCCCCGTTGGGATGAGGTTTGACCACCAAATATGGTCCTATCCACTTTGATCTCAGCTTCCCAAGGAAAAGTTTAAGTCTTGCATCAAAAAATCAGACTTGTTGATTGTGAAGGTTCTACCCTTGTACTAGGAGGGGTGAGATCAGCGTGACAAAAAAAATGCGGAATTGAAAATATATAAACAATCTCACAAAAATAAGCAATCACAAAATGTACACAAAGATTTTTAGGTGGAAACCCAAACCGGGTAAAAACCACCACCTAACCCTCTCGAGTTAGGATTTTCCGATCAACCTAGTTGATCAAATCCACTAACCGAATCACTTTGAACGAGGGTGATTCAACCTCAGTACAACCACGCTACAAGTACAAGGGTAGCGTTCCTCAACCCCTTCTCTCCACGAGAAGGATTTTATCCCACGAAGGAGACGGGAATTCGCAAAGCGAATACCCAACCAGAATACAAAGATAAAATAAACAACAGTCCTATAGAGCCAACAAAATTAAACCTAGCTTCTATAGGAAATAGGAAACTCCCCTTTGCAAGGAGTGCGTCGACGATGACGCGGTGCGTGTGCCACGCGATGGCGCTACGTCGCTCTCGTTATCAACAGCGGGAGAGCGGGCGCGCAAACTGTTTGATGCTCTCAAGATGTAGAACTTGAGCTTGGAGAGCAAGAACTTCTTGGACACAAGAGTGTGAAAATGTGTAGCTAAGTGTATCCAAGTGTATTTCTAAGTGTCTCTTATGTTGTTCTTGTTTACAAAGGTTCCCCTCTATTTATAGAGGACTTAGGAAGGCTTTGGAAGGCTTGGAAAAGCTTCCATAGCCGTTGGGTGCAAAACCCAAGAGAATCAGGCCGAAATCAGGACAATGATTACACTTCACAGGGTTATCAGACGTCTAACTCTGGCATCAGACGTCTGGAAGGCCACTTTAAGACATCTGATTCCAAGGTCAGACGTCTGATTCTGTGCGGGTTTCTCCCTGACTTGAATCAGATCTAAACAGGGTTTTTGTACAAGTCCATCAGACGACATAGAGGACGTCTGGCACTAAGTCTGGACGTCTGGAAACCTACTTTTACCGTGGGAATTGATTTCCAAACGTTGCAACGGCTAGAAAATCTCTGAGAAGAGATTTTGGGTCAGCCGAGGCAAAACGATCATTTATCAGACGTCTGTGAAGTCCTATGGACGTCTGATAAGGCTCTAACGGTCATATTCTTGAGTGTCTTCTAAGCCAGCCAACGGTCCACTAACTGGACGTCTGGCAAAGTCATCAGACGTCTCCTAAGACGTCTGGTATAAGGTCTGGACGTCTGAATTCATCAGACAGAACTAACTATGTCCAGCCTAACAGTTATCAGACGTCTGAAACAACAGTCAGACGTCTTAAAATCCTTTATCAGACGTCTGATTAGTGAATTAGACGTCTGGAAAGTCAGTTTTAACCCTATATTGGTTTTCTAAGTGTTCTACAGAAAACCTACGTATCCTAGGGTTGTGCAGGTGTTCCTAGGACTACTGTTAGGGTTCTTTGAGGCTCTTTAACATAATGTCTAAGGAAAATAAAGAGCAAGAAAATAAATACAAGAGATACATGAAAGGATAAAAAAGAATCTATCATATTCTTCTTGTCTTCCATCTCCAATCTTTCGCTCCACGCGAACCTCCTCTATTTTCCGTCAAGCTCCTCCGATCCGTCCTGGATGCGAACTCGAGTTCCGTCTAAACACGTCTTCATTTGCAATTGACCTGAAATCTAGGACTCAAATTGCAAATGTTAAATAACACGTGTTTTGTTATCATCAAAACAAATGATCGTGGTGCTCTAGCACCAACAGATTGGGCTTGAAGGTTTTCCTATGAATGTGTCTGTCGTAGATGGCTTTCATCTTCTCTTTGTAAAGTCGATTGTTCTCATAAGCATCCCGACAGATTTCCTTGAGCTCGGAGAGTTGGAGTGTCCTTTGTGCTCCGGCCAACTGGGAATCCATATTGCTCTGCTTAACAGCCTAGTATGCCTGGTGTTCCAACTCGAACAGAAGGTGGCAAGACTTGCCAAAGACCAATCGATAATGCGACATGCCTATTGGGGTCTTAAAAGCGGTCCTGTATGCCCAAAGGGCATCATCCAATCGTGTGGACCAATCCTTCCGGTTATGTCTCACAATCTTTTGTAGAATATTCTTGATCTGCCTATTAGAGACCTTAGTTTTCCCATTTGTTTGTGGGTGATACGAGATGGCAATGTGGTAAGTAACACCATATTTTCTAAGTAAGGCATGAAATTAGGCATGAATAAAGTGACTCCCACCATCACTGATCATGACTTTCGGTATCCTAAACTGAGAGAAGATGTTTTGCTTAACAAAGTCCATGATAGCCTTATAGTCACATCTTTGGGTGGCTACAGCTTTGATCCATTTCGTGACATAGTCCACTGAGACTAATATGTACTCGAAGTCGTTGGATGGTGGGAAGAGACCAATAAAATTGATGCCCCAGACATTGAAAATTTTGACGATCAGAATGGGCATAGGGACATCTTATCTTTTCTGGTCATAGTCCCTAATGTCTAGCACCGAGAGCAAGTCTTCTCAAAGCTGTGTGCGTCCTTGAATAAGGATGGCCAGTAGAATCGAGACTGCAAAACTTTTGTAGCCGTCTGCTTCCCAGAGAAGTGGCCACCATAGGCTTGGTCATGATAGAAGGATAGCACACTTTGGACTTCCTCTTCAGAAATACACCTCCTAATGATCTGGTCAGCCCAGAGTCTCAACAGCATAGGATCATCCTAGAAATAGTGCTTGGCTTCAGCCAGGAACTTATCCTGTTGCTGTCTGGACCAACCGTGTGGAGTCTGACCTACCACCAGATAGTTGACTAAGTCTACATTCCAAGGTAGCCTCCTTCCTTAGACGGCTAGAAGTTGTTCATCAAGGAAGGTATCTGTTAAGGGTAATGAAAGTCCAATGTGGTCCGGGTGAAGTCTGGACAAGTGGTCAGCTACAACGTTCTTGGACCTGACCTTGTTGCGTATTTCTAGGTCAAATTCCTGTAAGAGCAGGATCCATCTAATGAGCCTTGGTTTAGCATCCTTTTTGGCCAACAAATGCCAGATAGCCTAATGGTCAGTGTAAACCATCACGTGGGATCCTAGAAGATATGATATGAACTTTTCTAACCCAAAGACTACGGCGAGCAATTCTTTTTATGTGACAATGTAATTCCGTTGAGCCTCATCCAATGTTTTGCTCACGTAGTAGATCACCACAGGTTTCTTCTCTCTTCTTTGTCCTAGGATTGCGCCGACAGCAAAATCTGATGCATCGCACATTATCTCAAAGTCCTGGGACCAATCTGGGGATTGTAAAATAGGTGCAGTGGAGATTGTTTCCCTAAGGGTGCTGTAGCCCTTGATGCAATCAGGTGTCATGTGAAAAAGTGCATTGTTGGCTAGAAGGTCAGTCAGGGGCTTGGAAAGTTTGGAAAAATCCTTAATGAACCTTCTATAGAAGCCAACATGTCCCAGGAAAGATCGGATTTGCTTGACCGTGATAGGGGGTGGAAGTTTGGAAATTAAATCAACCTTAGCCTAATCAACTTCTATGCCCCTATGCGAGACGATGTGACTAAGGACAATCCCTTCCTGAACCATGAAATGGCTCTTTTCCTAGCTTAAAACTAGGTTGACCTTGATACATCGCTTCAGGATCTTCTCCAAGTTGCTAAGACAATGGTCAAATGAGTTCCTAAACATGGAGAAATCATCCATAAAGTCCTCCAGGTATTCACCCACCATCTCTGAAAAGATGGCTATTATGCAACGCTGAAAGGTAGCGGGTGTGTTGCATAACCTGAATGGCATACGACGGAATGCGAACATGCCATACGAGCAAGTGAATGCGGTCACCTCCTGATCCTCTAGTGCAATAGAAACTTGGTTGTATCCTGAATATCCATCCAGGAAGCAAAAATATTTCTGCCATGCCAATCACTCGAGAACCTAGTCAATGAATGGCAGAGGGAAATGATCTTTCTTGGTGGCCTCATTAAGCTTCCTATAGTCGATGCACACCCGCCATGTGGTAGCGGTACGGGTGGGGATGGATTCACCCTGGTCATTGGTGACCACGGTGAGCCCAGCTTTCTTGGGTACCACTTGAGTGGGGCTCACCTAGGGGCTATCGAAAATTGGGTAAATGATGTGTACGTCAAGCCACTTGATTATTCTTTTTTAATGACCTCTTGCATATTTGGGTTCAATCACCTCTGCATCTGGCAAGAAGGTCGAGCCCCATCTTCCAAATAGATCTTGTGAGTGCAATAGATAGGGCTCATTCCCCTTAAGTCAAAAATTGTCCACCCAATGGCTGCCTGATGTTCAGTGAGGGTTGCAGTCAACCTAAGTTCTTGATCCCTAGTTAAATGGCCATTGATAATCACAGGGAATGTCTGGTCAGGTCCTAGGAAGACATACTTGAGATTATCAGGCAAAGGCTTTAGTTCGACTGTAGGTGGGACAACATTTGACTGGTAAGGGAAAGGTGGGAGTTGATCAACATCAATCTCCTCAAATGAAGTTGCTGAAGGTAATCAGCTCTACAAAGGTCAACCTCCATAGGCTGGGATGGGTCAGGGTAGTCATCAATTGGTTGAGTCAGATGATCTACTAAAGAGCTAAGAGTAAGGCATTCTTCCACCAAAGGTTCCACGGGATCGTGCTCCTCAACCCAGCCACAATCAAAAGACTTAGCCGCCCTGAAGATATCCAATTTCATCTTCTTGTCTCCAAAGGTGATTTCCATGCATCCTGTGTCACAATCAATGTTCGCCTTAGCCGTAGCTAAAAAGGGTCTGCCCAAGATGATGGGTGTGTTTTGTAGCTGTTCGGGGACTTCCATGTCGAGGACCAAAAAGTCGACTAGGAAGTAGAAGTCCTTGACCCAAATAATTACGTCCTTGACTACCCCCTTTGGGGTTTTCATGGATCTATCAACCAATTGGATAGACACAGGTGTGGGTTTCAACTCCCCAAATCCAAACTGGTGATAAAGGGTAGTCGAGATTAGGTTGATTGAGGTACCTAAGTCCAAGAACGCTCTATCAAATGCCATGTCCCCAATATTACAAGATGTTAGGGGCACTCCTAGGTCAGTTCGTTTGGGAGGTAGGCTACTCAATATCACTAAACTAGCTTGTTCTGAGAGCACTACCTTCCTAGGTGCTTGGGTTCTCGGCTTATGCTTCGGTGTACAGACATCCTTCAAGAACTTAGCGGAAGCCAGGATATGCTTGATTGCTTCGAGGAGAGGAATATTAATCTGAACTTGTTTGAAAATCTCTAACAACTCCTCATTCTCAACTACATTTTTATTTTTCTTCATTTTCTCCAAGGCCTCAGGGTATGGTGTTTAGGTTTGAATTGGTTTAGTCTCCTGGTCCTTGGGTTCCTCCCACTCATCCTTAGAATCAGGCATCTTAGGAAGCGAGGTCACGAGAGGAGTCGGCCATTTGGGGTCTTGGGTTTTAGTGCCTCTTCTCAAGGTAACCACATTGGCTAAAGCATTGGGACATGGGGAGATCCTTGAGAAGAAGAAGAAGCACCAAACCCAGGGGGTGTTTGTAGGGCTTGCTGGATCATTTGGGCATGCCCTGGATTAGCTTGTGTAGGATCTAAAAAGATTTGGCTATGCGCAAAGACTTAAGCAAACAAATTAGTAATAACAAAAATAATTTACACAAATCACAATCAAACCACAAAGGACACAAAATGTATAGTATTTCCCCTCCCTTGGGTACTCCACTACCTAAGCCTCCCAGCTTAGGGTTTTTAACCCAATTCTCTCAACCCCGAGAGAATCAATTTACTAATCGATGTAATTAACAGGTTACCTCAACCCAATTACAAGAATGGGTTTGTTACAACCCAACGAGCAAATGCTCAAATACAAATGAAAACTAGTGTAAGAAAGAAAACTCTTACAACAAGAGCCTAAGCCTCTTAACAATAATTAAAATAATATTACCGATTTGAGAGCGTAGAAAGGACGTGAATCGCTTTGACAATGTGTAAAAAAAAAAATCACATCATTGAGCTTGCAAGAATGTAGAGAATGAATGACAAGCTACTTCTTTCTCTCTTGAATATGTGGTGGAAATTTAGGAAATATAGCTCTAGGAATTTCTCTTGTATTTCTAATCTTTCTTGTATATTTCTTATGTGCAAACTAAGGGTCCAAGGGTTTATTTATAGAGTTAGGACCTAGTTGGGACATCTACTAGACGGGAATTAATTCCCAATGTTCACATTGTTGAAATTAATTTTCTAGCCGTTCAGAAATGAACCAATGGCTACCTGGTACCAGTACTAAAGTACCTATACCGGTACTAGCAGCTCACTGTCGCTAGTACCTGAGTCCCGATACCGGTACTTATCATAGGTACCGGTACTTGTGACTCCCAAGTTTGAGATTACATGAGCATGGTAACCTACCAGTACCGGTACTCATCATGGGTACCGGTACTTATAAGGTTCAGGCCAGAATAAAGTCTTCAACCTGTGGCCAACCTGTATCGGTACTCATGATTAGTACTGGTACTTGTTGTTCATAGTTTGAGATGAATTCTCAAACCTGTGCCTTGCAAATACCAGTACTGATGAACAGTACATGTACTTGCTTACAAGTACCTGTTTTAAGCAATTTAATCCATTATGTACTTCGAAAATGATCGCAATATAAATCCTAATTTATCTCTAAATGATTTTTACGATCTAAGTTAAGTTCTCTTGTTAAGAGGCATACAATCTATGAAAATAAAATCTAAACTAGAAAAAACAAAGGATTAAAGATGATCTTCTTCTTCTCAATCCATCCTTGTCATCTTGCCTCCTCATCATCTTCTCCTTATCATCAAGCCTCCATCACTTCATGTTTGCCTTGCTCCTTCACCTAAATCTGAAAAACACTTAATGCAAACATTAATCCATAATAATTTTGTTAACACCAAAACAAGATGTGGAACAAGGTTCCAACAGCTTGGAACCCTTGAGGATTAGGACCTCTGTTGATCACATTTCTCGGGTTCGATTGTGGCTAAGAAGGAAGGGACCCCTGTTGTTTACTATCCAACAGCTGGCTCAATTGTCCCTTCACTAATGCCATTTCCTCTTGATGTTTTTGATTCATATTAGCCATCATTTTTATTAGCGTGTCCATTTGGTTTTGTGGGGGAGGGGCCCCCCTATTCTAATTATAGGGTGGTCTAACCGATGGACCTTGCTGATAGGAGGGAGGGTTTGGCTTGGGTTGGTTGTAGAATTGATTTGGTTTTTGGTTTGTCCAGGCAAAATTCGAGTGATTACGCCATTCGGTGTTGTAGGTGTTGGCGAAGGGGTCAGGTTTGAAGTAACCTTGGATGGCCTAGACATCTTCAAAGATAGAAGGTGCCAAGGGGAAGGGGAGAGAGTAATCAGGGTTTGAGAGAGCAAAGGTCCCTCCCTAGAACATAGTCAGCAGTTGTTCCAGGTGTATTTGGTTCATTAGTTGCACCAAATATACATTATGAGCTCCCTTTGCTAGGGAGAGGGTCTATAGTGGGTTTTGGGTTTGGTTCAATAGCTCATCAATCTTTTTGTCCACCAACTCAACTCGATCCAACTTTTTGGCTATAATGTCCATGTCAACCATTCGAAAATTGGCTTGCACCTCATAGATCCCACCACGGGGTTGACTGGATCGATTAAACTAGGTCATGGAGGCATTGTTGAGTGAATTCTCACTCATGGACTCAAAGAGCTCGAACGTGCCCTCCTTATCTTTTTTCAAAAGGTTGCCTCCACATGAGGCATCAACAAAGTTCATAAGGTTGCTGTCCAAACCATGATAGAAGATCTTGGCCAATTGCCACCTTAGTACCTCATGGTGTGGGCATCTCCTCAAAAATTCATTAAATCTTTCCCATGTCTCATGGAATTATTCCCCACCTTGTAGTGTGAATGTGGTAATGGCTCTTCTGAGGGCATTGGTTTTACCTATGGGGAAAAATTTATTCAAGAATGCATGCCTCAATTCCTCCCAGATGGAGATGGGTCTCCCTAAGGTTCTAAGCCAGTGAGATGCTTTGTCTTTTAGGGAGAAAGAGAACATCTTAATTAAAATAATATCCAAGCTAATGTTCCTTGGTTTCACAGTTCGGGAGATCCGATCTAGGTCCTCTAGGTGTTGGAAGGGGTCCTCATTCGAGCTCCCATGAAAGTGGCTTTGAATTAAGCATAGGACATTAGGTTTTAGCTCAAAATTATCTCCCCCTTCGGGGACCCTAAGATGTGGCTCGATCCGGATAGCAGATGGATCGTAAAAATCACGAAGAGGCCTTGGTTGGCCCTCAGGAGTTTGTGGTGGGTTAGGTGGGGGTTGCCCTTGAGGGTTTTGCAATCGGTGTATGTCTTGCATGATGTTTTGGATCTGTTGTTGTTGAAGTTGGTGGTTGGCAAAGATTTGAGCCTGAATGATAGCCATAGCATCGGGTTGAGGTTAGTCCTCAATCTCATCAATTCTTAGGTCAGCCATTTCTCTTGAAAAATCAAGTCTCCTCCTAATTCCCCTCTCTAAAACAAATAGCTAAGGATGAAATGATCGTCTCCTGTGCATACACCAGAGAAGAATGAGGAGGGATGCAGAGACAGGTGTGAGAAGTGTGTGTACAAACAAGCAAGAAAGTCTAGTCCTTATAGTGTATACCTAGGTGACCTAGAAGCCTCAAAGGGAATGATCAAATCTGCAAGCACTTAACCTCCCTTCCGATGTTAATCTAGCCAGGTTGATTAAGAGGGGATTAAGGGGAAGGTTCTTCCTTTGGCTTGCATCACCAGTTCCGTAGACCCCACAACCACGGTCGTTTGACATTTCCCCGCAGCCTAGACACCAGATTTTATAAAGGGAATGAAGTCCAAGTGCCTAGCAAACCTAATCACACCTCCAAGACTTAGACAAGTCCTACCTAGGGCACGTCTACTCCATTTTAATGAGGGGCTAGGTTAGTGCTTGATAACACTGCACAAGGGGGTGATAATTCTGTTAAATAGGGCCCATCTTGAGAATAAAGGGCACAACATAAGTAGAATGGGAGCATTGCATGCATCATGTACCAAGATTGCTTATAAAACTATATTAATGGCCATTTGTGTAAGCACTTGTCAAAGCAGGCCTCAGATGAGCAATCGGACCACACAGATGGATTCAAAACGACGAACAGAGTCCAACGGACTCAAGATCGACCAAATCCAAAATCCAGAGCTCCTACAATGGGCCCAAGAAGTTCTGACCGTTGATCTGGTGATCAACGACCATCGTTGCACCATGTCACCCCCGCTCCACCGCACGCCACTCTCCCTTCAGCTGAGGTCAAATCTCGACCGTCGATCTTCGATTGGACGGCCGAGAATTGCACGCCCGCCTGCAGTCGCTGCGACAAAGCGCGGGAGTTGCGCAACGGTTAGCGCACACGCACGCAACATAGGTTCGAGCCACGCGGTGCGTAAAATTGAAGATGAAGGAAGCACGCGGCAAAATTGGGCCACCCAATCAGTAGCGGGCGGCCGAGATTGCGCCACACGACGTGCCCTCAGATCGCGAGGGCCCATGCACGCACGCACGCCAGGCGACGACGCCCTCTCACATGCACACTCGAGACGCAATCCGAGCGCATCCAAGGGAAGATCTCAGCCATCCAATCTTCGATTAGATGGCTCTCGCGCAGCGGCCGCAGATCGAGCACGAAGAAGAACGGCACTAGCAATTGACCGGCGGGCTGGAGGGCTTCAGCGACGCTTTTGGAATGGTTTTGGCGACGTCTCGGACGTCGCTAAAGCCCCTTCTTCTTTTAGAAAGCCCTTAACCCTATTTAAACCCCCTCCAACCACTCATTCAAGGCATTCACTTCCCTTGCAACTACTCTACCCCTCTCTTAGCTAGCTTTAGGCCCTCTTGTAATCACCGGAGACGACGAGCCGTCGACGAAGCCTCCTCCACCGCCGTGCTGCCTCACCGCTCTCCCCCTCTCTCTCTCTTCCTTTCTTTTAAGCTTTCCTTTACTTTTGTTTGAGCATCTATTTAATGTTGTAAGCTATGAACTAAAGCTGCATGATTAATGAAGCACTTTCCGTTCAGTTATTTATTTTAATTCCTGTTTAAGTTGCATGATCAAGCAAGAAACAACTCTAACCCTAATCTCTCCCTCTCTCTCTATCTCTCTCGCTTTTCAAACCGCATCTTTCGCAAGCAAAACTCTACGCTTTCCATGACAAGTGATAAACAAAATCTGATTTTCATGCCTCCCTTAGATTGACACTCGGACTCACCTTCGTTTCTTTACTTTAAAACTGGCGTTGCAAGTGCGACTATAATGACACTTCTTAACACACACGCACAAACGCATGTCAGTTTTTGGCACCATTGCCGGGGAGGCAATGGATTTGTTTTGTCACCTCCATTCCACATCCATTCTCACATCGTCTAATGCCTTGTTTCCTTTTTACTTGATGGTTGTAGGAATTCAATGCTTGGACGGCGAAGCGACGCATCCCACGATGGTAACGAGGGAGTAGGCGCAACAAGGACTGATAGTGAGTAATTCTTCTCTCATGATTGTTTGCTTGCGTGAAAAAAATTTTAAAAATTGTAAAAATTGAAAAAAATTGGCGTGGTGTATGATTGCTTGACCCACATCCTTAACACATCACCCCACAAAAAAATGTACACTCTAACATTATGAATAAATTCTTGGAGTGTTCTTTTCTTTTTTTTTGAGTGGTGTTTGAGAAGACACCGTGAGTTGACCTGGGCCACACCACTCAACCCTAAAACTGACTCATCTAATAGAAGTTGCATGATCATTAGGATGAGTACATTAGGGTTTTAGAGCCTCTACAGAATAAAAGGAAATCTACTTTCACCGAATTGTGTGCAGAACTTGACGTGCCCACTGAAACTTGTCTGAAAACATTAAGTCAAGTCAACCCTAAAAAGCACTAAAGTAAGGATGAAACACTAAAAGACACCACATCTTAAAAATCCTTGCTTGAAAATCATGTTTTGATAGAAGCACACACCTTGAAAGTGGAAAATTAAGAGGTACCACCCCAATCAACGCCTCATCACATAACCCTAGCACAAGCACTATCCTAGCCCTTTAAAACTGAGTAAACGTGCCCTAGGCAGGATTGAGTTAAGTCTTGAAAGGCAAGGTTTTATTCTCTAGGCACTTGGCTTTCATTCCTTTGGTAGAATCTGGTGACTAGGCTGCGGGCAGTGTCAAACGACCACGATTGTGGGGTCTATGGAATGAGAAGAGCAAGCCAAAGGAAGAACCTTCCCTGCAATCCCCTCGTAATCAACCTGGCCAGTTAGCCTTGGGAAGGGGAGTCCAGTGTTTACAGACTTAATCACCCTTTGTGAGATTTTTAGGTCTCCTACGGAATACACCATAAGGACTAGGCTTGTGTGCTTGATTGAAACACATTTCTCACATCTTTCGCCGTCCGCAACCCCTCCTGTTCTTCTCTAGTGTATGCACGGGAGACGCTCACTGCATCTCGAGTTGTGTGTTTTGGGGCAGGAATCTAGGCGACGCGATTCTTTTAGGAACATAGCTGAACCTAGGATAGATGAGGCTGAGGATCAACCCCCACCAGACGCAATGGCCATCATCCAAGCCCAAATTAATGCAAACCACCGGCTTCAGCAACAATAAATCCACAACATCATGCAGGCCATACAACAGTTACAGAACCCACAAGAACAACCGCCACCACCTTTCCAAGGCATACAAGAGCAACCACCACTCGATATACCACCATTTCAGGATCAGCCGAGGCCCCTCCGCGATTTCTATAATCCCTCCGCTATTAGAGTAGAGCCGCACCTTAGGATCCCCGAAGGGGGAGATGATTTTGAGCTGAAACCGAATGTCTTAAGTCTGATCCAGAACCACTTTCATGGAAGCTCAAATGAGGACCCCTTCCAGCATCTAGAGGATCTCGACTGCATAGCACGAACTGTGAAACCTAGGAACATTAGCCTTGACATTGTTCTAATCAAGATGTTTCCCTTCTCATTAAGAGACAAGGCTTCTCATTAGCTTAAAACCCTAGGTAGACCCATCACCACCTGGGAAGAACTGAGGCATGCATTTTTAAAGAAATTCTTCCCCAAAGGAAAGACCAATGCCCTCAGAAGAGCTATCACTACCTTTACACTCCAGGGTGGGAAACAATTTCATGAGGCATGGGAAAGATTTAATGAACTCTTGAGGAAATGCCCACACCACAAAGTACCAAGGTGGCAATTGGCCCAGATTTTCTGCCACAGTCTGGACAGCAACCTACGGAACTTCGTTGATGCCTCATGCAGGGGGAACTTCCTGAACAAAGATGAGGAGAGCGTGTTTGAGCTCTTTGAGTCTATGAGCGAGAATTCGCTCAACAATGACTCCATGACCCAATTTAACAGGTCCAGTCAACCCCGTGGTGGGATTTATGAGGTACAAGCAAATTCTAGAATGGTTGACATGGACATCATTGCCAAGAAACTGGATCGAGTGGAATTGATGGACAAAAAGATTGATGAGCTACTGAACCAGACCAGGAACCTCTTACAGACTTTCTCCCTGGCAAAGGGAGCACATAATGTTGACCTGGTCCAGCCCTTAACCCAACTGAACCTGGAACAACCCCTAACCACGTTCCAGGGAGGGACCTTTGCTCCCTCAACCCTTGATTACTCTCTTCCCTCTCCATCGACATTGGCTATCCTTGAAGATGTGCAAGCTGTCCAAGGTTATGCAAAACCTGACCCTCTCTCCAACACTTACAACACTGGCTGGCGTAACCACCCCAACTTTGGTTGGACAAACCAGAAGCCACAGCAATTCCAAAACCAGCCTAGGCCAAACTAGCAGCCACACTTGCCCCCTATCAGCAAGGACCACCAATTAGACCCCAATATAATCAGAATAGGGTGGCCCCTCCCCTACAAAATCAAATGGACACCCTAATAAAGATGATGGCTGACATGAAACAGAAACATCAGGAGGAAATGGCCTTAGTAAAGGGGCAGTTAAGCCAACTCTTGGACTATAAGCAACAAGGATCCCTACCTTTCCAGCCACAACCGAACCCACGAAACATAATTAACAGAGGCCCCAATTCGCAAGGGTTGCAAGGCAACCCCGGGCAGGCTCAGATGGTCCAGCCAGCCCCACAAACACCCCCTGGGTTTGTTGCTTCTTCATCCTCATCTTCTCAACGATCAACCCAGGGCCCCAATGCCTCTACGAATGAGGTGACCTTGAGAAGCGACACCAAAACCCAGGATCCCAAATGGCCGACTCTCCCCGAGACTTCACCCGCTGAAATACCTGACTCAGAAGAGGCACCAACCAAGGACCCAGAAATAGAACCAATCCACATTCAGACACCCTACCCTGAGGCCTTGGAAACAATCAAGAAAAAGAAGAATGTTGTGGAAACTGAGGAGCTGTTGGAAATCTTTAAGCAAGTATAGATTAATATTCCGCTCCTTGAAGCCGTAAAACACATCCCTGCTTACGCCAAGTTTTTAAAGGATGCCTATACACCCAAGCGTAAGTCAAGACCACAAGCACCTAGGAAGGTTGTGTTCTCTGAACAAGCAATGTCCGTAATATCAAGCAACCTTCCGCTCAAGCGAACTGACCCAGGAGCACCCCTGATTTCCTACAATATCGGGGACATGACATTTGATAGAGCACTCCTGGACTTAGGTGCTTCTATCAATCTGATTCCAACAACCCTGTACCACCAATTTGGTTTTGGAGAGTTGACACCAACCCCTGTCACCATCCAACTGGCTGATAGATCAGTGAAAACCCCGAAGGCGGTTGTCGAGGATGTGATTGTACGGGGCAAGGACTTCTATTTCCCAGTCGACTTTTTGGTGCTCGACATGGAAGTCCCTGAAAAATTACAGAACGCACCCATAATCTTAGGCAGACCTTTCTTAGCTACAGCTAAGGCAAACATTGATTGTGACACGGGATGTATGGAAATTGCCTTCGGGGATAGGAAAATGCAATTGGATATCTTCCGGGTGACAAAGTCTTTTGATTGCGAATGCATTGAGGAACATGATCCCATGGAAACTCTGATCGAGGAATGCCTTACCCTCAGTTCTATATCAGACCACCAAACCCGTAATGACTGTTCTGACCTATCACCATCACTACCTGTGGACCTCTGTAAGGCTGAGTACCATCACACGACACCATTTGAGGAAATCAATGTTGATCAACTCCCGCCCTTTCCCTTCCCATCGACTGTGGTTCCACCCGCACCTGAACTTAAGCCATTGCCCGAGAATCTCAAGTATGTCTTCTTGGGACCTGACCAGACCTTCCCAGTGATTATTAATTCTCATCTAACCAAGGATCAGGAACTCAGGTTGACTGCGACCCTTTCAGAACATCGGGCCACCATTGGTTGGACCATTTCTGACTTAAGAGGAATTAGCCCATCTATTGCACCCATAAGATTTACCTGGAAGACGGGGCATGACCCTCCCGTCAGATGCAGAGACGTTTAAACCCAAACATGCGGGAGGTCGTTAAGAAAGAAATTATCAAGTGGCTTGACACCGACATCATCTATCCTATCTCCGATAGCCCCTGGGTGAGCCCCACTCAAGTGGTTCCCAAGAAACCTGGGCTCACCGTTGTCACCAATGATCATGGCGAATCCATCCCCACCCACACCACCATCGCATGGCGGGTGTGTATTGATTATAGGAAGCTCAATGAAGCCACTAAGAAGGATCATTTCCCCTTGCCATTCATTAACCAAATCCTTGAAAGATTGGCAGGGAAGAAGTATTTTTGCTTCCTGGATGGATATTCAGGATATAACCAAGTTGCAATTGCTCCAGAGGATCAAGAAAAGATCACATTCACTTGCCTGTATGGCATGTTTGCATTTCGTCGAATGCCGTTCGGGTTATGCAACGCACCTGCGACCTTCCAGCATTGCATGCTAGCCATTTTTTCAAAAATGGTGGGTGAATACTTAGAGGTCATTATGGATGATTTCTCTATATTCGGGAATTCATTAGACCATTGTCTGAGCAACTTGGAGAAAATTCTGAAACGATGTATCGAGGTTAATTTGGTGTTAAGTTGGGAAAAGAGTCATTTTATGGTTCAAGAAGGAATTGTCCTCGGTCACATCGTATCGCATAGGGGCATTGAGGTAGATCGGGCTAAGGTTGATTTGATTTCCAAACTTCCTCCACCTAGCTCGGTCCGACAGATTCACTCATTTCTGGGACATGTTGGCTTCTACCGAAGGTTCATTAAAGACTTTTCCAAGCTTTCCAAACCCTTGACCGACCTTCTAGCCAACGACGCCATATTCCACATGACTTCTAATTACATCCAGGCTTATCACACCCTCCGGGACTTAGTCTCCACCGCACCTGCACTTCAACCCCCAGACTAGTCCCAGGACTTTGAGATTATGTGCAATGTATCAGATTTTGCCATAGGCACTGTCCTGGGACAAAGGCAAGACAAGAAGCCCGTGGTGATTGAAGGGCGTGGAAATCGCATATTTTGAAATCATTGGAAATCGTAGTATAGTTGCAAAAACCACTCGTCAAAGATATTTGTGATAATGAAACTCTCGTAGATCTTTATTCCTTTTAGAACTTGAGTCCCGGTCGTTCATCTCTGGGAGGCGTGAAAACGAATCAAGATTTGGATCGACTTTTATAACCTAAATCTAACCTAAGCTACTATTTTTGTCTTTTTGTGTTTTTGATTTTTTTTATTTCGAAAAGCGAATTGAAACCTAGATCTAGATAAACTAGCAAAAGCCTAAGTGACTATGTGCATCTAAATGAGGCCATGGTGGCCATGCATGGTGTAAAGAAACCAAAGTGTCATATAAGCAAGCAAACATGAGGACAATCAATCACAAAAACATTATTTATGCATGGAAATTTATCACACATCATCTACACTAGAAAGCATATAAATAGAAGAAAATCCCTCACGCCGGAAAGTTGCCACTAGGGCCATCGGCCTTATGTGAGGGTGTAGGCTAGACCTTGGGTATGCAAACCCGTCTACATGCCTACCAAAAGAGATGGCCGGCCACAAGAGGCTATGGGTGAGCCTTCATGGCCGTCCAAGAAGAAGAAGAAGAAGATGGGGGCTAGTGCACCCAAGTGGAGAGAGGAGGGTGTTGCTCCCTTTCTCTACCAATGTCCGTCCTTGAAGCTTTGGAGAGAAGCTTCTCTAGCTAGCCGTCCATGGAGCCTTGTAGGAGGATGAGGAGGATGGCCTTTGAGTTTTGGAGGGTGGAAGAAAGTTTAGAGTGGAGAGGATGGATGGGAGAGTGTATGGAGATTGTCTAATTTCGCAGCCCTCTCTTTACCCTTATGGAAGGCTCCATTTGGTTGCCACTTTTGGTGGCTCCAAAAATAGCAAATGACATAATTTTTGGATCTAGGTTTGACACAAGTTTTTAGGGTTTCCAAGAGAGTGTACATGGGTTTGGTGGGAGTAAAATGGGAAGGTGTGCGTGTGTGTGTTTTTCGTAGGGCTAGGTTGTGGGTTTTGGTAGGATTAGGTGCTAAATAGGTTGGGTCAATCTAGATTAAGTGGGTGTGGACCTAATTAGGCTTAGGAAAGGCTAATTGGGTAGGAGTGAACCTAATTAGGTCTAAGTCAAGTCTAATTAGATGTGTGCATGTGATTAGGCTAGGGTAACCCTAATAGGTATGAGTTAATTAGATCCTGGGTGGATCTAATTGTGCTCGGGTGCACCCAATCAACTGTAGATGCACCCAATTAGGTATGGGATGGTTCAATTGGGTTAGGGATAGGACAAGTAGGGCTATGGATAGTGGACTAGGCTTAGGAGGTCTCTACTTAGGTTTCCTAGGGTGTCTGGTGGGGTTCCTAGGTTAAAATAGGCAAGCTAGGGCTTCCAACACCCAAAATCAGGAACCAGACAGCAGTATCAAACGTCCAGGATAGTGGTCAGACGTCTTATACTACAAAATTGGATGTCTGGACACTAAATTAGACGTCCAATTCTGTGTCAGTATGAGTTTTGGCTTCCTGGATTGTTATTCTGCAGAAATCAGACGTCTAGCCAGATGTCTAGACATCTTAAAAGGTGCTGGAGAGTGGGTTTTGTGTTTTCTAAGGTTGGTTTTGGTTCCTAAGTGTTTGGGAGAGGGATAGGAACATGGATAGTGCTATCCATGTTTGGGTTTTGAGGCTAAGGTGCCCTAATGGAGGTTGTTTTGGGTTTGGGAAGGCTGTCCTAGGGTTTCTAAGGGTAGGGATAAGGCTATCCTCCTCACTCCTCTTATCTGGATCAGTCTTCTTCTTCCTTTATTGCTTTATTCCGCTATCTCCATCCTGGATCACTTTATTATCTATAAATAGCAATAAAAACCATTAACTAGCAGGATATCTCATCTTATTCTAAATAGACTGATGCAATGCATGATATGCAAGATATGAGTGCAATATCCACAATTTAATATAGGTTCAGACATTATTTAGGTTGATTAGGACCTATGATTGCTGTGCAATCATACCCCCATGCCTAAACCTTGCTAGTCCCTAGCAAATGCAAGACTAAATTATTTACAGCAATGGTCCCTAAGGGACTGGTTATTTTATCAAGTGTTTGCATAGAGATTTTTCTCCCTTTTGTTTTCATCCTATGCTTTAGAAATCCAGGCAATCGTGAAGGTGCAACTATGTAGCTTTTACAACGGATTCGAGTGAAAACTAATACACCTCTAAAGCCTGTACTTGACCCTAGTAAAAATTCTAGCAGGATAGGCTGACTTCTTCCATCGGGGTATTCAAGATATTCTATGAATTCCACCCAGCTTTAAGCTTAGGTAGAGGATCTTAAAGTGAAAAGATTATATATTTGGTGGCTCACTCTCGACTGGTGCTACATGGAGATTAGTACTATAGAATCTAGATTCCCAAATTATTAAGTAACTCCACTCAGAGCAAGATGAGAAAAACTATGCTCTCTTTTGGTTCCTTTGTATTCATTCTCTCTTTTTCTTTTTCTTTCTTTTTCTTAGAGCTCACAACCTCACCAGATTCACACATAGGATTTGTATTTGGTGGTCTCACTAGGCATTAACACTTTAATTGAGTTCTCATAACCTTAACACTAAGTCGGGATTCCTCAGTCAGTATTCGGGCGGTCAGAAACACAAGAAAAATAGGTTAAGGCCATATTTGGTGGAGCTCAATTTTATTTGGTGGTATTGCCTCGATGAAATAAACACTAAATATTCATTCTTTTCTTTTTTTTCTTCTTTTTCTAAATTTTTTCTTTTTCAGTTTTTCTTTCTTTTCATCATTCTTTTTCTTTTCTCATTTTTTTTTCAACATAACACAACTGGCATACATCCATGAACTTTATTAAGGAGGCATTATTGGGGATTTGTGGTACTCAAGAGACATTGGGTGGCTTATTTGGTGGAAGTGCCTACTCATGGCACCAGGAGAGACGGATAGGACAGTGCATTTCTGACCTTGACATCAATACCCTCCTTCAGCCGAGGATTCCGTAAAGAATGGTCGTAACCATCCACCTTAGCCCTAGTTTTATGAAAACTCTCTCTCTACGTATTTGCCTTATTCGGTGGCTCTCAATATTTCACACAAAAATGTATACGCTGGAACCGAGAGCGAAAACTATGCCTAATCTCTAAGTATCATCACCTAATTATCTAAGATTCCAGATTCCTTACACTAATCTTAGAGCACCAGTACACTCTACTCTCATCTCACACTATTTGGTGGATTTTTTTTGGAAGAAAATCAGCCTGACTCCCAAAACTCTATCCAGGGGTTCAGGAAAAGAAGCACTGCTTCTTCTCGACAGACTGAAGATGTTTATCATCCTTCACCGTGAATCCATTGCAAATTCTACATGTGTGTGAAAAGTTATACTGGATTCTAGATTACAGGAATCAACTAAAGGATAAAATCCCTAATACATTCTCTTAATAAAATAATCTTGTTCATGAATGCAATGTCTATATATGCTATAAACATGTAACCTCATATAATTTGTACTTCGTGAATTTCCCGTATCGGGTTACAATCATCTTGACCCTAAATTTAGAACAAAAGGTGAGCGGGTGAGTCGGAATTGGTTGTTGCGAATGATTTCTAGCTCCAATGAGAGCACTGGAGGTGGAGTCGGTTGTTCTTTTATTTAAGGTCCTAAAGTACGTTTTACATGCAGCTCCGAGGTTTTCCTAAGTGTTGGCATAAAATTTTTTCATTTTTTCTGTATCTACCCCCCCATGCCTAAGTTCTTGCATGTCCTCATGCATGAATGTAAAAGAAAATAAATGCTGCAGGGAGAGAATGGGTAGAAATCACCTGTAATTGCTCCTGAAATTATATTCAGCACTGGCCAACCTGTTAATATGCAATATAAAAGGAAATATGCTAAAACAAAAATATGCTATGTATAAAAATGATGGTGGAATGTGGGGCGAATGGTATCTATATGTGCTGAGTTTAACGCCTTCAGCTGGGCGAAAGCTCAAAAAGGATATACCAATACAGTATTGAGAATGGCGAGTAAAATGATAAGAATTTTAGTCTCATTCACCAACAGCGGACCGCAAATGCGAACTAGCTATCCATGAATTCCAAGTCCAAATAATCGGGAAAATATGTAGATGAGGCTTGGGATTATCTACAGCCAGATGCTATAGAAGAAAGACAGATAAATACGGGTGCCTGGAAGGAATGAAGGTGAAGGCATCCAGAAGAGGTGATGGAGAATGTGGGTGGTAGGGGTATAGGTGGAGTTGTGTGGGGTGAAATCATATGGGTCCTGATAATGGTTATGAATGGAAGGTATGACCCACGTAGTGTGGTCAGATATGGAAATCAAGGTCCAGTGATCAGTCTCTGTCTCTACCAAAGATGTTTGGGTCTCATCTTCTTCTTTTATCTCTTCCAAATTGTCCAATGCCAATTCCCAATTATCACATGATTCCCCAAAATTCCTAGCTTCCTCTGATAACTCATCATATGTTATTGCCAATAATCTTTCAATTTCTTGAATATATATTTCATAAGGGGATATTTCCCTCTTCTCACTTGGATGAAGTTGGGCATTAGATTTAGTAGTGAGTCCCTCCATGAAGGTGGAATGGGCTGAATCATTGATTGAGGAGTTGTTACAGTCTTTTTGATTTTGTTGCTCCGTGTATGAGATCATTTGAATTAATTCATCAATGTCTCCATGGGTATTCTCAAATACAACAAAATTATATTCAGGTCCCTTAATGTTTGGTTCCTCAAAATGAAATGATTGGTACTCAGGCCCTATATCAAGATCAAGATTCTCAAATAAATCTCCATTCTCAGCTTCCATAGGGTTATCAATATCATCCACCTCAGGTGTTTGATCAACAAAATCCTGCATGACCACCACCGAATCGCGAATCGGTTGTGACACACCTGACCCAGATTCAAACATTTCTGGTTTTTGTTGCTCATCCCGGATTCTATGAAGCTCTTTCCTTATATCATCATATTCTCTTGCACTAGCTTCTTTTATTTCATGAATCATTTTGATCAATTGAGTAATCTGGGATTCATTGCAAGGGGCAGGGGTTTGAATTGGGCTAGGTCGATCAAGATAGTCAACCATACTATCAATGATTTGATCTGGTAGGGAGGGTGACTTATGTGATCTAGTGGATTGTTGATTCGGGTCGTGTGGTTCTACCCAGGTGTCAATTGCCATCGTTTCTTCCGAATTACCCTCCGACTCACTTTCCATGTCATCCAGAAAGTACCTTGACTTTGTTTTCTTAGTGGCTGCATACATATCAAAGTGAATCTTCTCATTGCCACTACTCACCTCCATACATCCTAAGTAACAGTCAATCCGTGCATTGGCTGTAGCCAAGAAAGGTCGACCCAGAATAATGGGTGAATTACTTAACTTCTTCGATATATTCATGTCCAAGACAATAAAATCGACTGGAAAGCTAAGACCTTGCACTTTAATAATCACATCCTGAACTACCCCCTTCGGTAGTTTGATGGAGCTCTGCCATTCTAATGGTGACAGGTGTGTGGTGCAGATCTCCAAGTTTGGTGCGGTCAAAAAGGGCGGTAGGAATCAAGCTAATGGAAGACCCTAGATCCATAAGGGCTTTGTTGAAGGTGAATCCCTTTATGGCACAAGATATGAAGGGTTTTCCAGGGTCAGTCATTTTGGGTGGTATAGTGCAAGAAACAAATGCACTTATGTTAGCTGATAAAACCACCTCTTTAGGTGTTCAAGTCTTTTTTTTCTTTTGTGACTCTTTCTTTAAGGCCTCAGGAAAGGGTAAATAGGTCAAATCAACTTCAGAGGCCTTTTTCTTCTTTTTGTCCCTTGAGTCTAAGTCAGAGCTGGATGTGGGTTTGGTCTTATGATTTTTGGTTGAGCCCAAATCAGGTCGTTTGGGTGGGCTCTTAGCTTTTCTCTTCCTTTTAGAGGCCATAGATTTGACCCTCGCACAAGGGCATGTTTGATAGATTGGAGGAGGGGTCGGAAGAATAGGTAGAGAATAGGAGTGAAAAGGCATTTGCATTCGGGGATAAAGTGATTCTTGAAGTCTCTTGATTTGATCCCCTTGAGATTTCACATGATTTTCCAACTTAGTCAGCCTTTCTTCATTTTTCTTGTCAAAGTCCAACAAAATGTTCATGATATCTTCAATGGTGGTTGCGGGTTGAGCTAGACTAGATGGTTGCCTTAAAGAGGATTGAGTGGAGTATTGGGCTGGCCTAGATTGATGTTCAGTCTGAGTCAGTTTCTGTGGTGGCCATGAAAGATCAGGATTGTCTCTCCACTCAGGGTTATACGAATTTGGATATGAATCAATAGGTGTATCACCCTGAGTGGGGCTGACTATAGAGGGAGTTGATTGAGAACCTGTTATGTGGTCCTGTACTTGTGATCCATTATTCCAATTCATTAGAGATATCTCATCAGGTACAGGTGTATCAGAAATAGTGCACTCCTTAATTGATCTACCCAAATCATGGATTAGGTCCAAAGGTGCATTTTGGGTTGGCTGAGTCCAGGATGCCTCCCCATGGTAGCAAGAATCAGTAGAATAGCCAGTGGTCCCAAAATATGGGTCAGTAGACCCACTAGGCTGGTTGTTCCAAGTCTCTTGTCCCTGGGAGGAGTGATAATATTGAGATTGTGCATGAGATCGTCTAATTTGCTCCAGAAGCTTGGCACATTGATCTGTATAGTCCTTGTTATATTCCCGAAATTCAGCAACTATGGCTTTCAATTGGTTCTGATCTAGATAAGGGTTAAATCCATGAGATTCAGGTTCTAAATAAGCTGGGGGATAAGGATAATCATATCTCAGCTGGTTAGGATGAGTCTCCCAACCAGGAGGAGTCGAAATCATGGTTGGGTAGGGAGATGGAGGACCCCAAGGGTCAAAAGAATGATATGGGTTCATGGATATTTGAGAGAAGATGCGAATAAAGATAAGAGATAGTCTTCACATCAAATCCATTCTCATGCAATCACACCCAAATCAGGCTCAAAAAGGTTTGTTTTGAGTCTTTAAATTTAAACCCTAATGTGAATTACCTAGGGTTTGTGCTTCTTTTAAAATCTGCAGTCAGAGCTTAGTCTGACTTGAAATCACTGCCTAAATCAATAACTGAAGAAAAATATTATGAAATTTGGTAGAGATCTTACTTTTTCAATAAATTTTTCAGGGAATATTTTTTTAATATGTTTACTGTTTCGTGCAATTTTTCATGAATTTTTATGTTCAACGGGGTCAAACAAACCAGATGGACCCCCTACGAGAAGTTCAATTTGAAACAATATCAGAAAAAATCCAAAAATTCTTGAAAATTTATAGAAAAAACTAGGTTTCAGTGGCTTTCCAACCCCATAAATTTCAAGGATATCTAATTTATGTAAAGGACAGAATTAACGTTTAAATTTATAAAAAATCAGAGCGCAGACTGTTCTGACCCTCTTCCAATGTACGAATTTTTAAAATTTTTGTAGTGATAATTTTTCCAAATAAAAGGTGGCCCTGGAAAGCTAGTTTGAAAATCTAATATCAGACCGAATCCCAAGATTTTTGGACTCCAAATTTCACAGCAATAAAATTTTGAATATCGTCAATATTTTCTGGCCGAATTTTCAAATATGATTTTGGTGGGTTTAAATTGTCTCCAAGTTAAAACACACACCAAAGAAAATGATTTTTTTTTTTAATTCAGATCTGAAATTTTGAATTTGAATTTATATATAGATATATTTTTTTTCTTTTTTTCTAACCTAAGAAAGCAATAAACTAGAGGACGAAGAAGATACCTGCGGTCTTCACCACGGGTCGATGTGTGCGTAGATCCTCATCTTGACACCCTACAATCAAAACAAACAGAAGTTAAGCAAATCCAAATCTAAACTCACGTGTTACCTCCCCGGAAACGGCGCCATTTGAAGGGCGTGGAAATCGCATATTTTGAAATCGTTGGAAATCATAGTATAGTCACAAAAACCACTCGTCAAAGATATTTGTGATAATGAAACTCTCGTAGATCTTTATTCATTTTAGAACTTGAGTCCCGGTCGTTCGTCTCTAGGAGGCGTGAAAACAAATCGAGATTTGGATTGGCTTTTATAACCTAAATCTAACCTAAGCTACTATTTTTGTCTTTTTGTGTTTTTGATTTTTTTTATTTCGAAAAGCGAATTGAAACCTAGATCTAGATAAACTAGCAAAAGCCTAAGTGACTATGTGCATCTAAATGAGGCCATGGTGGCCATGCATGGTGTGAAGAAACCAAAGTGTCATATAAGCAAGCAAACATGAGGACAATCAATCACAAAAACATTATTTATGCATAGAAATTTATCACACATCATCTACACTAGAAAGCATATAAATAGAAGAAAATCCCTCAGGATGAAAAGTTGCCACTAGGGCCATCGGCCTTATGTGAGGGTGTAGGCTAGACCTTGAGTATGCAAACCCGTCTACATGCCTACCAAAAGAGATGGCCGGCCACAAGAGGCTATGGGTAAGCCTTCATGGCCGTCCAAGAAGAAGAAGGAGAAGATGGGGGCTAGTGCACCCAAGTGGAGAGAGGAGGGTGTTGCTCCCTTTCTCTACCAATGGCCGTCCTTGAGGCTTTGGAGAGAAGCTTCTCTAGCTAGCCGTCCATGGAACCTTGGAGGACGATGAGGAGGATGGCCTTTGAGTTTTGGAGGGTGGAAGAAAGTTTAGAGTGGAGAGGATGGATGGGAGAGTGTATGGAGATTGTCTAATTTCGTAGCCCTCTCTTTACCCTTATGGAAGGCTCCATTTGGTTGCCACTTTTGGTGGCTCCAAAAATAGCAAATGACATAATTTTTGGATCTAGGTTTGACACAAGTTTTTAGGGTTTCCAAGAGAGTGTACATGGGTTTGGTGGGAGTAAAATGGGAAGGTGTGCGTGTGTGTGTTTTTCATAGGGCTAGGTTGTGGGTTTTGGTAGGATTAGGTGCTAAATAGGTTGGGTCAATCTAGATTAAGTGGGTGTGGACCTAATTAGGCTTAGGAAAGTCTAATTGGGTAGGAGTGAACCTAATTAGGTCTAAGTCAAGTCTAATTAGATGTGTGCATGTGATTAGGCTAGGGTAACCCTAATAGGTATGAGTTAATTAGATCCTGGGTGGATCTAATTGGGCTCGGGTGCACCCAATCAACTGTAGATGCACCCAATTAGGTATGGGGTGGTTCAATTGGGTTAGGGATAGGACAAGTAGGGCTATGGATAGTGGACTAGGCTTAGGAGGTCTCTACTTAGGTTTCCTAGGGTGTCCGGTGGGGTTCCTAGGTTAAAATAGGCAAGCTAGGGCTTCCAACACCCAAAATCAGGAACCAAACAGCAGTATCAGATATCTAGGATAGTGGTCAGACGTCTTATACTACAAAATTGGATGTCTGGACACTAAATTAGACGTCCAATTCTGTGTCAGTATGAGTTTTGGCTTCCTGGATTGTTATTCTGCAGAAATCAGATGTCCAGCCAGATGTCTAGACGTCTTAAAAGGTGCTGGAGAGTGGGTTTTGTGTTTTCTAAGGTTGGTTTTGGTTCCTAAGTATTTGGGAGAGGGATAGGAACATGGATAGTGCTATCCATGTTTGGGTTTTGAGGCTAAGGTGCCCTAATGGAGGTTGTTTTGGGTTTGGGAAGGCTGTCCTAGGGTTTCTAAGGGTAGGGATAAGGCTATCCTCCTCACTCCTCTTATCTGGATCAGTCTTCTTCTTCCTTTATTGCTTTATTCCGCTATCTCCATCCTGGATCACTTTATTATTTGTAAATAGCAATAAAAACCATTAACTAGCAGGATATCTCATCTTATTCTAAATAGACTGATGCAATGCATGATATGCAAGATATGAGTGCAATATCCACAATTTAAGATAGGTTCAGACATTATTTAGGTTGATTATGACCTATGATTGCTGTGCAATCAGTGATCTACTACGCGAGCAAAACGTTGGACGAGGCTCAATGAAATTACACGGTCACAGAGAAAGAGTTGCTCGCTGCAGTCTTTGGACTTGAAAAGTTCCGATCGTACTTGCTGGGATCCCACGTGATGATTTACACTGACCATTCAGCCATCCGACACCTGTTGGCCAAGAAGGAGGCAAAGCCCAAGCTCATCAGATGGATCCTGCTTTTGCAGGAATTTGACCTGGAAATCCGAGACAAGGCCAGATCAAAGAATGTGGTGGCTGACCACTTGTCTAGACTTCATCCAGACCACATTGGACCCTCCATACCTCTATCTGACGCCTTCCCTAATGAACACATCCTGGCTGTGCAAGACAAGAGAATGTCATGGTATGCTAACTACGTCAACTACCTGGTTGTAGGACAAACCCCGCACAGCTGGTCCAGACAGCAACGGGACAGGTTCTTGGTTGAGGCCAAGCACTATTTCTAGGATGATCCCATGTTGTTTCGCCTCTGTGCTGACCAGATCATCAGGAGGTGTATCCCCGAAGACGAAGTTCAAAGTGTGCTTTCCTTCTATCATGACCAGGCTTGTGGTGGCCACTTCTCTGGAAAGAAAACAGCTGAAAAGGTTTTGCAGTCTGGATTTTACTGGTCGTCCCTACTTAAGGACGCACACAACTTTGCCAAGACTTGCTCACGCTGCCAAACGCTGGGGACCATGACCAAGAAAGATATGATGCCCCTCTAGCCCATTTTGATTGTCGAAATCTTTGATGTTTGGGGTATCGATTTTATGGGCCCCTTTCCACCATCCAACGGCTTCGAGTACATCCTGGTCTCGATAGACTATGTTTCCAAATGGATTGAAGCCGTCGCCACCCGCCGATGCGATCACAGGACTGTCATGGACTTTGTTAAGAAGAACATCTTTTCCCAGTTTGGAATACCCAAGGCCATGATCAGTGATGGTGGAAGCCATTTTATCCATTCCCAATTCCGTGCCCTACTTAGAAAATACTGGGTAAACCACCGCATTGCTACCCCATATCATCCACAAACAAATGGGCAGACCGAGGTCTCAAATAGACAAATCAAGAACATTTTACAGAAGACTGTGAGACTTGATAGGAAAGACTGGTCCACATGACTTGATGATGCCCTGTGGGCATACAGGACCTCTTTCAAGACCCCGATAGGCATGTCGCCTTATCACCTGATCTTTGGCAAAGCCTGCCATCTTCCTGTCGAATTGGAACACCGGGCTTACTGGGCTGTCAAGCAATGTAACATGGATTCCCAGTTAACCGGTGTGCAGAGTATACTCCAATTATCTGAGCTCGAAGAAATTTGTCGGGACGCCTTTGACAGTAGTTGACTGTATAAGGAGAAAATGAAAGCCGTCCATGACCGACTCATTCATAGAAAAACCTTTGAGCCTAACCAGCAAGTCTAGCTGTTTGATGCCCGCCTAAAACTCTTCTCAGGGAAACTCAAGTCCAAATGGACAGGACCATTTCGGGTGGTTAAGCCCTACTCTAATGGGGCGGTTGAAATCACTGATCCTAACACTGGGCACACTTTTACAGTTAATGGTCAAAGATTGAAGCACTTCCTGGCCCAGGTTCCCCCAAAGGAGAGTGTCACCCTCGTTGAGGGATGACACGAAGCACCGCCCAGCTGGAAGCGTTAAACTCAGCGCTTCCTGGGAGGCAACCCAGAGGATTCAGACTGATCTGGTATTTTACGTCACTTAGGTACTATCTTTTTGAACCCTTATGCATCCATGTACTTGCCAATGAGGACATTGTCCAACTTAAGCATGGGGGGGTGGTAAATTGCATAATCCTGAGCTTATTTAATCAGTCTGAATAAAAAATAAATAAATTTAGGGAGAAAACTTAAGCATTAGAAACTTGTCAATAGTGGGAAATAATACAAAAAGAACTTAAACACTTAGACTTTTCAGGCCTTCAAGCTTAATCAGCCCTGGTGTCCATTAAAATATGGATTTAGCTTCGAATCCTTGCAACCTTAAGCTATTCTAATCCACCTACTAAATAAGGTGATAAGTATACGACTTATCAACTCACCCTCTAACTCAGAAAAACTTTGAGTCTAAGCATCTGCACACATTTTTGCACAGACTCACTCCTCAAAGATTCTGACAGAAATTGGGTAGCTAATGAACTCTCTAGGGTGGTATGGCTGGCACGTTGTCGTGGGTAACAGCCCATTGGCAGGTTGTCCAGAACCCAGCCACGGGACCATTTCTTCTTCATTGCCTCTAGGTACATTTGAGATCAGGGAAGCTACCTACGAAAAAAAAAACAAGGGGAAGAAAAGAAAATAAACCACACTTCACCTCACGAGTATGGCTGGTAAGTGATCGTGGGTAACAGCCCATTGGTCGGTTGTCTAGAGCCCAGCTCAATAACTGCACAAAAAGAACCAAAACACTTAAGGAAGAAGCGGGGAACTAGTACAAGCCAGGGAGATATACATTAGAAAAATCCTTGTGTTGACCCCAATTAAAACAAACATAGGGAGAAAGCTACCAATCGAACAAATACACCTTCAGGAAAATATATTTCCTCTTCCGGTCACCTAGGGCATAGAAACCCAAAGTCTGTCTGAATTACTGTTAAGTGAGTCTATCACAATCTTCACACCAAATCGAGTTTTGGGTAGGTTGGGTAGCCGTAAAAAGTTACCAACCCACATTGAATTTCGAAAAAATTCTAAAAGATATATATACATATACATATGTATAGTTATATACATTAAAGCAAGGATTTAGGTGATTCATATTTTGGTAGACACCCGAGCGCTGCTTAGTCTTTGTAGATTAAGATCTTGGTATATTTCCTCCTATTGACAAGTAACGAAGTGTCTAAGCAATTACTTCTTAAATTCTGAAAAAAATAAAGGCTAGAATAAACCTTGCTAGGAACTAGCAAGGAGTAAGCATGGGGGTATGATAACACTGCACAAGGGGATGATAATTCTGTTAAATAGGGCCCATCTTGAGAATAAAAGGCACAACATAAGTAGAACGGGAGCATTGCATGCATCATGTACCAAGATTGCTTATAAACTATAGTAATGGCCATTTGTGTAAGCACTTGTCAAAGTAGGCCTCAGATGAGCAATCGAACCGCACGGATGGATTCAGAATGACGAACGGAGTCCAACAAACTCAAGATCGACCAAATCTGACATCCGGAGCTCCTACAACGGGCCCAAGAAGTTCTGACCGTTGATCTGGTGATCAATGGCCCTCGTTGCGCCACGTCACCCCCGCTCCACCGCACGCCACTCTCCCTTCAGCTGAGATCAAATCTCGATCGTCGATCTTCAATCGGACGGCCGAGAACCGGGCGCCCGCCCGCAATCGCCGTGACAAAGCGCGGGCGTGGCGCAACGGTTAGCGCGCACGCCCACACGCACGCGACGCGGGTTCGAGCCGCGCAGTGCGTAAAATTGAAGACGAAGGAAGCGCGTGGAGAAATTGGGCTGCTCGATCAGCAGCGGGCGGCCGAGATCGCGCCACGCGACGCGCCCTCAGATCGCGAGGGCCCATGCACGCGCGCATGCCAGGCGATGACGCCCGCGCACCCGCACACCCAAGGCACAATCCGAGCGCATCCAAGGGAAGATCTCAGCCATCCGATCTTCGATCTGACGGCTCTCACGCAGCGGCCACAGATCGAGCGCGAAGAAAAACGGCGCGGGCAATTGACCGGCGGACTGGAGGGCTTCAGCAATGCTTTTGGAATGGTTTTAGTGACGTCCCAGACGTCGCTAAAGCCCCTTCTTCTTTTAGAAAGCCCTTAACCCTATTTAAACCCCCTCCAACCACTCATTCAAGGAATTCACTTCCCTTGCAACTACTCTACCCCTCTCTTAGCTAGCTTTAGGCCCTCTTGTAATCGCCAGAGACGATGAGCCGCCGACGGAGCCTCCTCCATCGCCGTGGCTGCCTCGCCGCTCTCCCCCCTCTCTCTCTCTTCCTTTCTTTTAAGCTTTCCTTTACTTTTTTTTAAGCATGTATTTAATGTTGTAAGCTATGAATTAAAGCTGCATGATTAATGAAGTACTTTCAGTTCAGTTGTTTATTTTAATTCCTGTTTGAAGTTGCATGATCAAGCAAGAAACAACTCTAACCCTAATCTCTCCCTCTCTCCCTCTCCCTCTCTCTTGCTTTTCAAACCGCATCTTTCACAAGCAAAACTCCGCGCTTTTCGTGACAAGTGATAAGCAAAATCTGATTTTCACGCCTCCCTGAGACCGACACTCAGACTCACCTCCGTTTCTTTACTTTAAAATCGACTTTGCAAGTGCGACTATAACAACACTTCTTAACACACACGCACAAGCGCACGTCAGTGCTCGTGCTTAGAATATGTGATGAGGCATTGTTTGGGGTTGTACCTTTTAGTTAACTGATTTGAGTGTGTGTGTACACTTAATAAAACATGATTCTCAAGCAAGGATTTTAGGATGTGGTGTCTTTTAATGATTTATCCTTGCTTTAATGCTTTTTAGGGTTAGAGTTCCTTAATGTTTTCAAACAATGTTCAAGTGGGCACACAAGGTTTTACACACAACGGGCAAAAATTGATTTCCTTTAAAATGATGTGGCCCTAGAAAAATAACCCTGGTGTATTCACCCTAGTGTTCATGCAGTTCTACCAGGTGAGTTGATTTTAATGATGGTGAGTGGTGCGGCCTAAGTCAAATCATGGTGGCTTCACAAACACCACTTAAAAGAAAGAAGAATACTCCAAAAAGATTTCAAGAACGTTAGAGTGTATTTTTTTTTGTTGGGCGAGTTTGGAATGTGGGTCAAGTAACCATTCACCACACCAATTTTAGATTTATATTTTTTTTAAGCAAGAAAACACTCAATTGGTGGAGTGATACTCATAATAGTCTTCATAGCACTTTACTCCTTGTCTATTGTCTAGGATCGTGCTCCTCCGTCGCCAAGGCGTTGAGTTTTTGCAACCAATCAAGTAGAGAGAGCAAAAATGAGTAAGAAGATATGAATACTAATGCGGGATGAAAGCAACAAAAGAAATCCGTTGCCTTCCCGGCAACGTCACCAAAAACTGACACGCGCGGAACATGTTGGTTTAATTATGTCATTGTAGCATGCCCTCGCGTCGTTAATTTTAAATTAAGATATGGATTTGTGAGTCCAAGTGTCGATCTCAGGATGGCTTGAAATCAGATTAGTTTTAGTCATCTTAAGTGTCACAAAATGGTAGCATGGTTTGCTTGTGAAAACGAGAGCGAAAGAGAGAGAGAGAGTAGGGTTAGAGCTTGCATTTAAAACATGACAATCACTTAAGGAGATGTGAACTATGATCTAAGAAGCAACATCAACATATAGCATGCAATTAGAGATTGTTTAAAAATACAACAATAGATGAAAGCTTAAAATGGTGCAACATAAAACTAGAGTAAAAGAGAGTGCGAGGAGGAGGCGAGGTGGCCACGACGGTGGAGGGGGCCTCCATCGGCGGCTCGACAACTCTGAGGGTAGATATGGAGTGTTTGGTGGAGCTAGGAGAGGGCTAGTATTGCATGGAGAGTGAATGAGAATTGAATCCCCTTGAATGGGGTGGTTGAGGAGGTTTTTATAGAGAAGGGGTTTCCAAACTAGGTAAGGGTTATAGCGACATCCAGGACATCCCTAAACCCATTCTAGAAGTGTCGGTGAAGCCCCTCACCCGCTTGTCCTTAAAGGCGCGCATGTTTCCTCCTTCAATCCGCGACCGCGCTTCCTCAGCCAATAGATCTGAGGTGCGGATCGCCATCGAATATCTGAGGGCATGCCATGTCGCCCCCCCGTGCCTGTAGGAGTGTAAGCCTTCGCGTGATGGACGCACGTCAACCGTTTGATCGCACTTCAACGTCCACGATCGCGTGAGAGGTGCTCGGATCGCACTTCGCATGCGGTGAGAGCGTGTGATTGTGCACGTTGGGGCAAGCTTTCATCTGGAGGCGCCGCGTGGACTCCAGCTACGCTGTTCACGCCTGCATCGACGGTTGTAATCGACTGCGCTTTCGGTCGAGCACGATTTGGTAGCACGTGGAGCTTCTAACGCTCGCGACTGCTTGTGAGGCCAAGGCGCTACCCACTACGCCATCTTCACAATTGTTGCGGAGTGTAGTCGAGTGGCGGCCGGTGTCGACCGTTCGATGGAGATCCAACGGTCACGATTTGAAGGTGCGATGGCGGACGCGGCGCTGGGTGCAAGATCGTGGCTCCTCAAGGATCAGACAGCTTAAAGCGCTCCTTCGTGATGAGTGTGGCTGTTCCGCTAGTGAGGGCACAATGGATGTCACCATGTGGCCGCTTGTGGGCCGTTGATCATCATATCAACGCCTAGAACTTCTTGGGCTGGTTGAGGGAGCTTCAGATGTCAAATTTAAGTGATTTTGAGCCCGTTGGACTTCGTTTGTCATTCTAGATCCATCCGTGCGGTCTGATTGCTCATCTGAGGCCTGTTTTAACATAAACTTGTACACATGGCCATTAAACATTGATTTACAAGCAATCTTAATTCGCAATGCATGTAGTGCTCCCATGCCCATTATGGTATGTTATTAGTGCACATATATCCTCAAGATGATCCCTTGTTGATGGAATTATCATCATCGAATCCAGAGTTATCAATAGGAAGAAAAGAACGATTTATCAGTACAAATATGTACATTGGTCTAGTATCCACGAGCCATTCAGTAAGATCGTGAATAACATAGAGTTCGAGTTTTATTGAGACATACCCATCGTTGGGTCTGGCCTCCTCAATGATCACATTCATTTGAGAATTTCCCTTTGTGGTCTTCTGCTGAGCTTTATTAAAAGGACAATCCTTCTTTTAATGCCCAACCTACCCACAGTGCTAGCATGGTTTGTTCTTAGATTTCTTCTGCATCTTAGGTTTGGCCTTCGTTTGATTTTTATTGCTCTTACTTTTATTCTACTTGCCTTTAGATGTCATGACATTCACCTTAGACTCTACAGGCATTGCGGGCTTATGTTTCATATGCTCTTCTTCAATAGCAATGGCCACCATCAAGTCATCAAGAGAAGTTTTTCCCTTTCTATGCTTGAGAGTCATCCCGAAGTCCTCCCAAGATTAAGGGAATTTCTCAATGATGGACATGACTTGAAATTTCTCAAGAAGCTTCATCTTAGCCTCTACTAAACCATGAAAGAATAACCGAATTCATGTGCCTACTCCGATGCTAACTTGTCCTCAGCCATTTGGAATTTCAGGAATTTTATGATAGAGTATTTCTTGATACCAAGATTCTCGGTATTATACTTCTTGTCAAATTCCTCTCATAGCCCCTTTACAGTGGACATGGATGTGCTATAAACATCAAATAGCACATTGGACAAAACCAATAAGATGCAATCATGGAAAATACGATTGCGCTCATTCCACTTTTCTGCCGCCTTTTGGCCTTCAGGAGTAGGTTTTTCCTTATCCAAAATTCAACATTCAGTTTGTAATCCTGAGATCAAACCAATGGCGGTTAACCAAATCCCGACGCATTGTTGCCAACACTTGAAATTCTACCCATCAAACTTCTTTGGCATATTGGATAAGTCTATATGTAATTTAAAAGTCATTTTCGATGTCACAAATATTTTAGATCGACGCAATACCTTCTCTAGGATTGTTGAAAATAATTCATTTAGGAAATTAATAAATAAAAACATATGCATTTCCAACAATTTAACATTGCTAAAAAATATTAAATCACGTAAGGTTAATATGTTATGGCAAGATACAGAATAAAATAAACAAAGAACATGCAATAGTACAAATAAACAAAATGAAGAAATGTTAGAAGTTACTCTAATTGAAGCATCCATGAAGGACTTTCCTTAGAGAAGATATCGCCCTCCACAATACTGGTGCATCAGAGCCTAACGAACTTCTCCCAGTATACGACAATCCACCTTTAAGATTCGATGCACTTTGAACTTATACGTCCTCGAAAACCATCTCAAGAGAATGAAGCCGAGATAATTTGGTTGATCAACCAAATTCCTAATTGATCTACCAATTTAATTGGTTGATCAATAAAAAAATCTCTCATGAATAACTCTCAACCTTTGCATGAGATCGACAAACTTGATTGAAGATTAATCTACCAATCTTATGTCAAACAAATGTACTATGAAAGAAAGATAAGAAGGAAAGAGAGTGAGAGAGAGTGGAGAGAGTTCATGCACTTGTTATATGTCAAATGAGAGCCCCCTTGTGGCCTTTATATAGAGCCATGACCCAATGTTTGTGGAAGTTCACGTTTTATATAAATATGATAATTGATCGATCAATTTAATCTCATTTATCAATCAAATTAATTGATCGATCAAAGTTAACTTATTGGTTGACTAAACCAATTGATCAGTCGAATTTAGCCCATTGATCAATCAAAATAATTGATCAATCAATTTTACCTTTTGATCGACCAATCTAAGACAAAATAATGAGATTTAAAAATCCGTAGCAAAAGTGTCCAGTTCCAAATTAATTCTCACCCGAGTGCGAGCTCAACTCGGGGCGAGGTAGGTGAGCACGTGCATGGTTGCCAAGTTGACTTTTCACTCTTTACTATATAAGTTATGAGAGGTAGAAGCTTTTTACATCTACCAAATGATTTGCCCACTTCCACTATAGGATTAGAAATTTCTACAAAATCTTACTAATTTCAACATAAATTTCCACATCACTATATATCGACTACATCTCAATTGATGCAATTAGACTTCCAACACTGGCAAATTATGATTCCTAGGATTTGTTCGAAGAGAAGATTTGGTCGATTAATAAGAGGATTTAGCGAAAAGCAAGCAATCACACAATAATTTAGGAAGTTCCAAGGATATTTGACCTCTATTCGCTATGAATTTGGTGGGTTACAAGTCTATGACTCCGTATTATTGGAATACAACAAAATTGACTTTGATGTTCAACAGCGTACATGCTTTCTCTTAATCTAACTGTTGATCTTTGTAATTACACCTAATCAAAGATTTTTCCTAATCTAAGGATGTTATTAAGAATCAAAACAATTAGTTATTAAAGTGGCAAAGGCTTAAGTAGATCCTCTGTTAACATGACAAGAAACTTTTGAGCATGCAAAAAATCTCTAGCCAATAATCACCAAATCACCAAATGGGCAAGGGACCAATTCCCACCTAACTGATACTTGCAAACCTCTTCGATAAGACGGAAGGCAAGTGTACCATTGATGTAAACACATTTACACCATCGGTGGATTCATTCTTGAATTATTTGGTCAGCCTTGTGAAATCCATGTAAATTGTTATAAAAAAAAAAGGAAGGATTAGTTGGACATTAGGACTTTTCAAATCCTAAGAAATTTTACATTAGGATCTGAACACAAAGACCCCTCAAGTCTTTGGACTTAATTAGCCTGGGTATCCATTAAACTGTGAATTTGTTTTTTGAGTCCTCGCCATCTTGGCTGAAAAACGCTGGACGTGTGCGAGCGTTAAGGAGCGGGCAGCCGAGGAGGCACGCATGGGCGCAGCGACGATGGCCACGTCGGGGCTTTAGTGACGGATTTATCCGTCACTAAAGACCCCTTATTTATTATTTTGAAGATGTAATGTCCATTTTGCCCCACTCCTTGCAACTATAAAAGGAGACCCCCTCCATACGAAATTCTCATCCTTTCTTTCTCCTCTCTACCCCTCCAAAGCTCAAAAGAAGCTTGTCCCACACCCGGGATGCTTCTTGCGAGATAAAGTCCAATTTTGTTCCCCTTCGGAAGTGGATCCCGCGACGACGACGGCGTGCTGCTCCGTTCCTGTTCTTCTGCTTCGTCCTCCTTCATCCTGCTTCATTCTCCTTCGTCCAGGCATCGTTCCGTCCGGCTTGTCCTCCAAGGAATCGTCGAGGAGGATAATTTCTCTCTCCCATTCTTATTTACAGCTTTTCTAGTGTAGAATTTTTTGCTTTATAGTGTAATTGATTTTCCGCATTCTAGTGTAACTTTTATAAACTATTTAAATATTGAATGCATGTTCTCTTTCTCTCTCTCTCTCTCTCATAGTTTGATAGCCCCATTGTAATTATAGCACCTTGCTTAAAGAAAATCCTAAAAAAAATATAATTGCGAAAATAGATCAACGTAACCTCCATGTGTTCAACCCAGAATTATTTTCGGTATAAATTTTATTTGTTGAACACGAATTCTTCGCTTCCGAACTATAACGACAGGTTTTCCAAAACCAATCTCGTTAGCATAGGTTCGTAAATATTCAACAACCATCTTGCGAATTTTTCTCTAAGGATCTCATGCCTCGAGATGTTTACCTGTGTTCTTTACCCCCAATATTTATAAGACCATACTGTTTTGTTGGACAATAATATCTTCATTACTCAAAAACTTGATATAAGTTCCTTCACATATATGTAGTTAATTTCTAGGCTTCTACTGATAGATGAGTATGAGCAAGAAATTGATCAGATTTGTGAAAATATGTATACAAAATATGCTAAGTTTAGGTATAGATACGTGTAATATTAGGCTTTTATAATAACTCCAAGCAAAAAAAAACAACTGACATATTAAATAAATGCATATTAGAATAGAGGAATTTTTATACCCAGAGATGCTAAATAACATTAATATCGTACTTTGTCAAATATCGTATCCCCCACGAAAGGCACAACTCGCAGTCGCGTATGCCCATCTCTATCAGCCTTTATCTCTGTCCCTATCTCTACCCCCCTCTCTCTCGATCCTGATAACGAGACATCTTTGTTTCAAACCCTGGAAGCAAATGCAGTTTTCGTTCTCGGAATTCAACCACGCACGTGTCATCTCACGGGTGGTTTTCTCCCTTTTTTGGGTCAAAAAATCTTTCCTCACTTGTCACTTTTTAAGCATAGGTAATGATATGAGACCTCTAGTTTGAAATTATTTTGTTGCCAACATGTGAGAGAAATGCATACTTGATTCTTACCATCTCCAACCCCCCTTCCTATAAAAATCGAAGTCATGCAAAGCCTCAAAGAGACCAATTTTAGTAATTGCAGATTGTCAATAGATGACGTGAGACTTTCCCTTAGTTAGATATAACATGAGATTTACTTGAGAGCCTACCTTTAGTCATTATAGGAAATTTAAGCAACATACTCTAATTAGTCAAAAAGTAAACAAATATATATTGTAATACATTTTGTAATGCATGTCTTCAACTCAACAAAATACATCGGTATATTTATATTTTTAATCGATATATTTTGATTTTACTGAAATATATCAATTAAAAATTAAATTTTATAAATTAAAAGTTAAAATACATTGATGTATTTTAACTTTCAACTTCTAGAAAATGGATCTTCATTTAAAAAGTGAAATGTAATTTTCACCTATAGATTTTGGGTTTAGGATTTAGGATTTAAGGTTTAAGATTTAGGTTTATGGAAAATAATTTTTCACCTTTAGGTTTAAGATTTAGGATTTATGATTTAGTATTTACGACACTATATATTAAATCTTAAACTTAAAGGTGAAAAATTTTTTAAGTAAAAAATTATTTTTCAAAGGTAAAGAATCACTTTACATAAATAAAAATTAATTAATAATCAAAATACATCAACGTATCTCTATTTTCAACTGATATATTTTAATTTTTAATAAATAAATTAAAATACATCTAACTCAATATCAAAATATATCGATGTATTTTTTATTAGACATCAATGAAGATATGCTGAATAAAGAAAAATGTTTCCTAGGAAGAGATCAGGAGAATAAAGTCCCATCCTGAATGTGGCTAAGGATAAATATCTCCACGGAAAGAAACAAAATTAACTACTTCCTTGAGCCTTCCTTGCAACGGAGCTTAATCCAATTCATTTTGAGAGCTGACGACAACCTTGTGGGAGCTCGAGTCCAAAGGAAACACCCAAATGTGGACCCATTTTCTCCACCTACATACAATTTCACAATGGTTAACCTTCCTTGTAATGTAAATAGTAACAGTAAAATGATAAAAAAAATATACATTACTGAATATTTTACAACATTAAGAGTGAGAAAATATAATTTTAACTGATATATTTTAATTTTTAATTAATAAAAATTATTTTTTATAAATAAAAATAATTTTTTAAGTAAAATATCTTTAAATTTTAATCGATATGTTTTAATTTAAAATTAATAAAAAATTATTCTCAACCACTACCATTTGTAAGCTAAATACATCAATATTTTTTTTTAATTAATAAAAAATTATTTTCAATTATTATATTTTAATTTTCAATAAATCTATTTATTTTCATCGATAAGATTTAACTTTTAATCAATATATTTTAAATTTTAACTAATACATTACACATTTTTTTTAAATAGAAACATGAGTGAAAGATACGAGCATTATAAAATATATCGTTACCCTAGATTAACCTTTTCGAAAGTAGGTCGAAATGCAACCACGGATTTTAAACAGCATAACCTACGATTAACAAGTAAACTCCACCGAACAACCACCCTCTTTTGTCTCGGTACACTTAACGAGAATATCATTGATCTCAAGGTACAACGTAAACTAGCCCTCGCTGTTAAAAATATCACCTCCCAAGTTGCCCAAAACAAAAAGAAAGATATCCTTTAACAACTTGCAAAAACGCATGAATATAATAGCCATAGTCTTTTCTTTTTTTTTTTGGCACTTCTTTCTCCGTCTCATTTCTCCTTTTCCACTCCCCTTTACATGACCACTCGATTACCCTTTATTCCCGAGAAAAACCACAAGCCCTTTGGTGCAAAAGGGCAGCGACGCACAAAGCCACGAGTTTGCTTTATATTCCCCCATTATCTCCTCTCTGCCTTTCTCAGCCACTTTTACTTGCCCTTTTCTTTCTTCTTTGCACGAGTCACCCCGATAGCTTCTCAGAGGATAAGAAGAGAAAAAAGATTGATACTTGATTAGAAGGCAACATTGGAACATCATTATAACTGGAAAAGCTGAAAGAAGAAAAAGTAGAGCGGCACTTCACCACCATCAACTAAGAGAGCATGAAGCGCCACTATGATAATTACCCACTGCTCCTCTCACGAACTCACTTTGAATCCAACACAAGAGAGAGAGAAGGAGTTTTCCACTACATGGTCTCAAGGGTTAAAGCAGATTAAATTGTTATTGCTACTACCACATTGGGTTCCTGGAAAAGCCCAAAGAAAGAGCAGAGCCTCCTCAAGCTCCTTTTATCACCTAAGCAGGCAGAGAGAGCTGCTGCCACCGTCGTCCTCTTCGTTGTTCGACTCGCTGGTGACGCAGCTCAATTCCGAGCGTGCAGGCGAAGCCGGCATCCGATCGTCGCGCCGCCGCATGAAGTCGAAGAACACCACCGGTGCTGCGCCTTCCACGTCGGGCTCTTCGTGGTCATCCCTCGTGGCCCTTCGCTTCCTGAACACACGGCAGAGGACCCAACCCTCCTCCTTGTGCACTTGGAGGTCCTCCTGCGCCAGCACAGTGGAGTACAGATCAGTCGAGTAGAGCCTTTGCTACATCACATAAAGGAGACCTTTTGAAATATCTAATTATAAACTAATGTCAAACAACAACAAAAATAAAAAAAGTGGCGAGGAACCACACGCAAGCTATAAGGCCAATTCACATTGATAAGGCATCTGGGGGTCGCAATCGCCAGTGATTTGGTTGTCGAGGTGTGGGAACCACAGGAGATTACAGAGGTGACAGGTTCCCTACTTGCCATGAACTCCCCCAAGGGTGGGGTGGGTATCTTTTGCTCCAAATCCACGAAGCAGTTGACCAGAGGATGCATAATGGCATGATTCCCCCTAATTAATTACGTTTCAACCAATATGTACCCATTGTTTGCATTGCATCTCGATGATGCACGCGTCTCGTCTAACGCATGCCCGTCTGTCTACAGCATCTAATTAACTACTACTACTACTATCAGTGGAGTGGTTGCCACGAAATAGCAATGGAATTGCCATCCCATCTAATTTTTGTGTTGCAGAAACAAGAGGGGAGCAAGTGGTTGAGAATTTCTGGCCACCTAATTAACATGTTTGAAGAGCTCCAATTTCAACTACAGCTAAGCTATCTCTTGCAGGCAGGCATGCCGTGTGCCAAGTGGTGCAAAAGTAGTAATTTGCAGAGAGTGGCAAGTCTCGAGAGCTCACAAGCTGCTCCTTCGGAGGACGAATAGGGGCATGGGGGCCGGCAGCTGCGAGGCGGTATTCGTGCATGACCCAGTCGGTTCGCGCGCCGCGAGGGGCCCTGCCCTGGTAGAACACGAGGACCCTCTTTGTGCCGACGACCTGGTTGGTCCTGGTTGCCATGACCTGCCTGTCCTTGCCGGTGACCTTCCAGTAGCCGGTGCCGGCCGCCCGGTTGCAGCGGCTGCCCACGCGGTACTTGGCCTCCCTCCAGTTGAAAAAGTACCTCTCCTTGTCGGAACAACCCGCCCCGACAGCTGCCATCAGGAAGAAGAAGGAATCAAAAGAGATCACCCACTCTCAGTTCGTCCACCGAAACAAATTAATGTTGCGCGCGCGCAACGCATCTATTGCATGATGCAAGAATTCCTCCAAATCCGCATGCTTTTTGGGTTAAAGAAAATATCATATCTTTGAAGCCAATTGGATGGAACCAACTCGTTTGCATTGGACACCAGTGGGATTATTGTGCTTTGGCATGGCATTCTTTTATGGCTATAATAATGATAATAATAATAATAATTCTTTTAAGAACGAGAAGTGGTGCCATTTGTATGCATGCGGCAACAAATACCGTTGTAATTGAGAAATGATGCAACACATTATAATGAATGTTAATCATGTTTAGGTGGCATTTGTATTGAGACATTGGAAAAGGAGGGAGGCAGATTAATTAAAAACACGAGAGAGAGAGAGAGGAGCAAAGGCTAAAACAGACCAGGCAGATCCCAGGGATCATATCTGGAGAGCTCGATGTCAGGGATGATGGCAGCGGGAAGTGGGCAGCAGAAGACCTTCCTCTTGAGGTACTGCTCCACCAGCTCCTCGTCCGTTGGGTGGAACCTGAACCCCGGAGGCAACCTCATCACCCTCTCCATCCACCCTCTATACCAATCTCGCCAAGATTCAAGCTTTTAGCCCCCTCCACACCTCGACCTCCCAAAATCACACCTACCCACTTTCCATATCCCCGCGAAGAAGCATAAAAAGAAGGAAGGAAAGGGTGGAGAAGAAAAGGAAGCGTCCGGCTTTCAAGGAAAAGGACAGGCAAAGAAGAGGAAGAGAAGGATGAAGAAGAAGTGGGGGAGGGGATGTTGAGGAGGCGTGGAGACGGGGCTTTATAGCAAGGAACTGGGCATAAGAAGACGACCCGAAGTTAGCGTAAACCAGACTCAATCGCCTCTCTCTCTCTTCCCCCCGCCTCCACCCTTCGTCCTCCTCCTGCCTTTTCCTCCCGTGATTCCATTTCCCCCATTGTCATGGCGTTTGCATTCCGATCCCCCCCACCACTTAACCCCGCACTCCTCTTTATTATATACAACGACTCGATTTTCGCAGCTGGGGAAAGGCAGGCTGTAAACAATAATAATAATAATAATAATAGTAAAAGATAATTAACAATACCGAATAAAAGAAAGAATGCTGCATTTTCGGCGTATATTATTATAACGATAAGACAACAATAAAAGGAGGACGTAAAGTTAGAGGGAGGAGGAGGAGGGGCAGGAGACGTGTAATTGGACGTAAAGTTAGGGTGCGTTTGCCAAAAGCCACAAGGTGCTGATTTTGTCTTGAGGATAAAAAAAAAAAGAAAAATATTTCCTGCGTGTAATATTGTACGCAAAATTATACGCTTCTTATAAAAAAGTTTTATATGATTCATGAAATGTCGTGAGAAAAATATCACAATATATATATGTCTGTGTAATTCGACATAAAAAGTCGTGTCTTGTAATGGACGTAAAAAAAAAAAAAAACCTCACATGATCATTGTTTTACCCTTTTGATCTCATGCATCCTCTTCTCGATGAACATAAGTGCTCTTCTCGATGGTTGAAACGTGTAAGGTCCATTAATCTGTTAATTGGTTGTAATAGATACCACATATGAATTGCCACGACAAATTAGCTTCGTTGGTGATTGCGTATTGTCTCGTAGGATTGTAAGTTAACCTCATTGTTTTATTCAACAATGAGAACATTTATAATTGGGATAAGTTTTTTTCATCACTCTACAAGAGCACTGAAACATCACCACTTATTCATCTATTTGCGACAGTTGCCAAAGAAAATGCAGCAAGTACATGAGCTAAATTAACTTTTTAGCTAGTTGTCATCGAGATAAGTTAGCATATGGAATGAGTAAGATTAAGATATTTCATTAATTATATGATAGGATAAGCAATGAGTTGGATGGAGGATTACAATATCTCTTATATCGAAATTTGTAAATGAAAATAGCATTAATGGAGATGGTTACATGGGAATCGTAAACCTAACCGACCCTCCAACATGATGCATTGGAATGCACGTGATATAACCCTCACGAGCAAGATGAACTCAGGGTTGACCTACGAGCAAATGAAGCCCGCATGTTTTGGTTAGGATCGATTATCGAAAATTACAAACGTTTAGACTAATTCACTACTCGGTTGTACCTCAAATGTCTGAACCTTGTAACAATGTGGAGATATGTGTGATTTTGGTTCATGCTTTTGGCAAAAATTAGGTTTTTGTGATGACTTTTTAGGAGGATTGAAAACTTGGAATTAGTTGCTCCCTTTGGCTGAAGCAACGTAAAGGGCCTCTATTTGTGATGAAGAAAGCGACAAATCATGAAAGCATGGGCATCATTTTAAACCCTTCAAAACATAAAATGTAATCCAAATCAAGTCAAAAACGTAGAAAACTATTTACTAATTGAAAGTATACCTCTATGATTGCTTGTCACAAGTTCATCATAACTCCGAGATGTTGATGAGATGGAACACTAGAGATGATCAAAGAAGACAATCTTCTTCCATGGCAAAGTCCCCTTCTCACTTATTTTTCTCCAAGATGCGTAAGCACCATAAGAGTTGAGATATGCCATTTCTTCTTCTAGTTGGGAGTGAGGCAAAACCTTAAATCCTAATTGAAGCCCTATTGAAGTCCATCACATTGTCCATCATTAAGAAAATGGACCACTTCTACATTTACTAAAATGTGCCATTGATGCTTCTCCAAGCACTATTAAATTATATATTTCTGTTAATTTAAATATATAACTTAATTTCCTATTACCATGTTGCTAATTGCCTTAGATTATAGCAAAATCTTGTAGGCAATCCATAGCCCATTTATGATTAAGATCACTCTAAATCAAGGGTTAAGATCAAATGTTGATCATATTTGATTCTAATAATTATTTCACATTTCTCCAATTTCTTATTCCATATTGATAAATTAATTTGAGCATTACTCTATAATTCTCCAATTATGTGTTGTCCTTAATTCATCAATAAACCAAATCAATAGTAATAGATGTCCAGCATGCATCTTTAGGGAAGCGTGATGGTTAATGGATTATTAAAGCAATAGCCAACCATGAAGATACATGTATTATCTCATATCATGTAAGCAGTTCAAAGTTTAGGATTCTCTCCCATTATAGTCACTCGAGTTGATATATGTGAACGGCCATTTTCACTTGAATAGAAGATATACTAAATAACTTCCCTAAGTTTGTTTAGTTTATTCATTCTTGTTTCATTCTAGTTATTAAAATGGCCACTAATAGAATTGGACATCCAAAGCTCTAATGATGAGCTCATACTCTATTCCAACTATTGGATTTATGTGAATCTTTTCTTAAGAAGACATCTACATCCTACACTAAATCATGTAATTAAACCAACTTCTCCACATATTGGCTTCACACTCTATGAAACCACAATCATGTAGTTGCTAAATCTACATGACCTAGATATAAAAAGGACTTCGGTCTTAGGTATAAGTACATGAGTCTCTTTCTCTAAGGGCAATGCTCAAAAGAGGACTTCCATAATCTTAAAAGAGGAGATCGCCTTTGTGATCATGCTAACATGACGATTGTGAAATTTCTATTCACTATTGAACTCTTTCCATTAGGACTTTATTCCAAGTGATTGTCTCTTATAAATAACCTAAATGAGTGTCATTACTTCTAAGACTAGAACTATGATCGTGAAAATTTCTCAATGGCAGTGATCATTTATACATTTAAATCTAGTATCCACTATTCTTAATCATTCCAAGTAATTAATCCACTATCCTTATCTAATCTAACCTTTATGTCAGTAAACCTAAAAACGTAGGCAAGGCCAATATACACATAAATGTGCCCAATGTTTATTTATTCAGATATATGGCAGCACATCTAATTCATGTACTCATTACATAATTAGACAGCACATTTGAGGGCACATAACTTCAATATATGGGTGTTGGTGCAAGGGTACCTCGATCGTTAATTTTGATGATAATAAAACACTTACTATTTAACATTTGCATTTAAGTTTGAGTTTCAAGATAATTACAAATGGATACAAGTGTGAAGGAACTCAAGCTCGCATCCATGGAGGATTAGAGGAGCTTGATGGAGGAGAAGGAGCTTCACGTGGAGCGAGAGCTTGAAGAAGATGAAGAATAGGATAGAAGTTCTTTCTATTTCTTTTATGCATTTGTCTTTTTGGTCTTTGCTTTTTATTTCCTTAGATCATTTGTTAAAGAGCCTCAAAGTACCAAAACAGTAGTCCTAGGATCGCATACTCAACCCTAGGATACTTAGACATCTCATAGAGAATTTAGAAAACCAAAGTAGGCATCAGACAACCTGATCAGATGTCCACTTTGAACATCAGACATCTGATCTTAGACTTTAAGATGTCAGACTGTTTAATCAGACGTCCAAAACACTTAGGCTAGAAACTCACTCTCTGTCTGCTAGTTTTAGACGTCCAACCCTTAGTCCAGACGTCTTAGACGATGTCTCATGACCTTGCCAGACATTCAACTAGAGGACTGTTGGTTTGACAAATCTATTATTTGAGGATTAACCCTTAATATGATTCACATTCACCTTCAGATGTTTGTAGTTGTTACGAACGTGGCCTCAAGATGGGTTTTTAAGACGTCTGGGAAGTGGCCCATGAAGTTTCCCTACCAGGAGAGGGTGACGTAATAATTGCAGAAATAAATATAAACAATCTCACAAATTAGACAATCACACAAAGTACACAAAGTATTTTTAGGTGGAAACCCAAACCGGGTGAAAACCACCACCTAACCCTCTCGAGTTAGGATTTTCCGATCAACCAAGTTGATCAAAATCCACTAAACGAATCACTTTAAATGAGGGTGATTCAACCTCAAATACAACCACGCTACAAGTGTGAGGGTAGCGTTCCTCAACCCCTTCTCTTCATGAGAAGGATTTTGTCCCTCGAAGGAGACGGGAATTCGCAAAGCGAATACCCAACCAAATAACAAAGATAAAATAAACAAGTAATCCTATAGAGCCAACAAAATAATTTTTAACCTAAGCTTCTATAGGAATTAGGATGCTTCCCTTTGAAAGGAGTGCGTCGACGACACGGATGTGTGAGCCATGCGACGGCGCAACTTCGCTCTCGTGAACTACGGCGGGAGAGCGGGTGCGCGAAGGCTTGATGCTCTCAAGATGTAGAACTTGAGCTTAGAGAGCAAGAGAGACACAAAATGGTTTGAAAGTGTATTGCAAGGTGTGTATTGGTGTTTCTAGGTGTGTGTTGGTGTGTAAAGGCTCCCCTCTATTTATAGAGGCCTTAGGAAGGCCTTGGAAGGTGTAACGACCCGGTTCCGAGTCCCTACGAGACACGAGAACCAGACCGACTCGACTAATCCCAAGACCTAGTCGTCCAACGAGGAAGTAACCAAAAGAGCAGTAAAAATAAACCACATTCAGCATGAATATAACTAACAGTAAGAAAGTACAGCAGTAAGGAAAAAAACTACTACAGTATATACCACCACAACAGTAGAACAACATTTATCATATAACATGAACTGCAGGTAAAGAAAAGTACAGCGGAAACAAGAACTACTCACTATAACGGAAACAAAGAGGTACAAAAGACAGTGGTAACTCTACTGGACCCTACTCGGCCCAGCGTCCTCTGCAGCCGCTGGCCTTGGCTGCTCAACACCTGGTCCTGAAAAAGGTAACGAGTGTAACACGTTAGCAAAACGCTGAGTAAAGTGGCAACTAAAACTGAAGACAACAGTAGAGTGTACAGTAGTTGTTATGTTCTATTACTTTCTTTATTCACATCTTTCAATTGTCTCACTATTTCATTTATTCCCCAGATCTTTTTCTTGATCTCGAATGTTCCTCGTGGGAACGATCTTGATTACAGTCTTTTCCAAAAAGTAGAAGTAGCACGTGGTGCTCTCCTGGCCGGGAGAGTCCCCCGTGGTGATCCTACCCTCAGTCAACCACCCCAAGGTCACTAACAGACGTAACAGTGACTACGGCACACGCGATAAACGCACAGGTAGCTAACCCGTACTGGCACGCGGTCAGTCGTTTCCGTTAACAGGTGCGCCCAAAGCACAGCACGGAACCAGTCCAGGGCAGAGCCCTCTCAGTAACAGGGGTCCAACCCCTCCACAGTAACCAAACCGGGGCCTTACCCCTCCACAGTCCGCGCACCCTCGCCTGACTACCCTGGTTTGCCCCAGCGGGCCTAACAAGTCGGTGTGGGAGGCTAGCAGAACCCCGGGGCCCGTGGGGTAGCTAGTACCTCCCTACACTAGTAGCTCTCCTCGGTACTACGTACGCGAGGGCCAGCAAGTCGGTACAGAGTGGCCAGTCCTAACCCCGGGTCCTTGGGGCGGCTGGCTCCGCTCTGCACTAAACAGGGGGACAGTCGCTCTCCTTGGTACTCCGTACTCAAGGGCCAGCTCACTTCCCCAATACTATTGCATTCACTTTCCAGGAGTTTTACTCCTACTTCCCCGTAGGGTTCCAGCCTTTTTACTCAAACATCCAGGTTTCACTTTCCAGTTTCACATTCTTACAATCCATGTTCTCAACCACGTTATTTATTCACAACAGGCAGCTGTTAATTCAAATTACAGGCAGCTTTATATCTCTTTCCATTTTCCAAGACTGCAGTATTATACATTCCACTAGTTTTCCCATCCTAGGATTCATGCCATATTCTAGGATCTATCATACAATCTAGTTTTCCAGTCCTAAGATTCATGCAACACCTAGGAGCTATCATTCCATCTATTTCTCATTCCTAGGATTCATGCAATGTCCTAGGTTCTATTTATGCTTCCATAATTTAACAGATTTTATTAATAACTTAAAGCCACTCTACCAGGTACAACGGGAGTAATGGGGGCGTGATCGGGAATCTCGCGTGCCTCCGCGACTCCCAAGACTACAATTGAACGAGGTCCTATCACAAGGATCAAACACAAGGAGAGTCTCAAAACAGTGTATAGCTACTGTAGACGGGTAGAGGAATTAATTCTGAAAAGAACGCAACTCGAATCGCGGAAAACGGAGCCCGAACGGGCCCTAAACGGGTCAAAAACGATGACACTGTGTAAAATCAGACGTCTAGAACTTCTTCCAGACGTCTTAAAAAGTGGATCAGAGAATTACCTGTTCAGTGTGGTTTCCCAGACGTCCAGAAGTCTGCGGGGACGTCTGGCCTATCTCCCAGACATCCGATGGTCACCCCGGACGTTTGGAGGTCGCTCCCGCCGTCTGGTACAACAGCCAGACGTCTGATTCGTGTTGGATGGCGAATTACCTAGCCTGCGCACACCCATCTCCCTCCCTTAGTATGGTCAGTCGACAGGAAGGAAGAAGAAGACGGAAAACTCACCTTTCAGACTTCTGGAAGGTCTTCCAGACGTCACCCTCGCCGTCTGGCTATCAACCCAGACGTCTGATTCTGGAAATTTTTCCAGAACAGGGCACCACCCGGTTTCCACTCGCGACGCCGCCCGCGTCGCACCTCGCGCGCCTGCTGCTCAGACCACAGCAGTCCCCCCTCCGCGTCACTCCGCGCCCCCCGCGCCCTCCGCCGGCCGGCCCTAGCAGCCCCGGCGAGCTCACCCTCACGGCAGAGCTCCGCTCTCGCACGCCGCACCTCCTCCATGCTCACTGCGGCCGCCGCTGCCACCCTTGCGCTCGCGCTCACGCTCACTGGCTGAAGGAGAAGAGGGAGGAGACGGTGGAGACGACGGGAGGGAGCGCGTGGCCTTTTAAGGCCGCGCGAGGAGGAGAGAGAGGACGTGGCAGGCATCTGCAGCCGCAGGGAAAGAGGGAATAAGCGAATATCCGATCTGCGCGCTCAGGCGCGCAGACGACTCGCGCGTGTCGAAATTAACGGATTTCCAGACGTCTGAAAACGATCCCAGACGTCTGGTCAGACGTCTGGATGTTATCCAAGATGTCTGGTCCGACGTCTTGGCCACCTCCCAGACGTCTTAAAAGACGTCTGGGGCATGCGTTCGTTACAATATAACAAACTCAAAGGAAGTTTCGTCCCCGAAACTTGCGCTAACTAGGGTGAGGGAAAAGACGTCCAAATAACCATAACAAACTCAAAGAGGACCGAAGCCGGTCCGAAAAGACATACCTGCGAAAAGCTCCGGGTACTGCTCCCGCATTGCCGCCTCAGGCTCCCAGGTAGCCTCCTCGTATCGCTGGCTCCTCCATAAAACCTTTACCAGGGGTACTTGCTTTCGTCTCAAACTACGGATGGCTCGGTCTAGAATCTGCACTGGCCGCTCGGGGTAGGTCAGGTTGTCGCTCACCTCGACGCTCTCGTGACTCAGTACGTGACTGGAATCGGCTACGTACTTCCTGAGGTTGGACACGTGGAATACGTCGTGCACACTAGAAAGCTGCGCGGGAAGGGCAAGTTTGTAAGCAACAGGTCCAACCCGCTCTAGGACCTCAAAGGGCCCCACGAACCTCGGCGCAAGCTTCCCTCTCACCCCAAACCGCTGTAAGCCCTTCATGGGCGAAACATGAAGGAAGACGTGGTCCCCAACCTCAAACTTCACCTCTCTGCGTCTTCGATCCGCGTAGCTCTTCTGTCTGCTCCTGATAGTGCGGAGTCGTCTGTGGATCTGCTCAACTACCTCCTGACTCTGTCGGATCAACCTGGGGCCAACCTCCCACTTGGTCCCCACCTCAACCCAACTCAAGGGTGCCGTACACTTCCGTTCGTACAGAGCCTCGTAGGGAGCCATGCCGATGCTCGAGTGATAACTGTTGTTGTATGCAAACTCTGCCAGGGGCAGGTGCTCCTCCCAAGAGCCCCTCCAGTCCAATACACAGGCACGCAAAAGGTCCTCAAGTGTCTGTATCGTGCGCTCAGACTGTCCGTCCGTCTGGGGGTGGTAAGCCGTGCTAAACCTCAACCTCGTCCCCAAGGCCTGCTGAAACTCAGCCCAAAACTGGGACGTAAAGCGGGTATCCCGGTCGGATACGATCTCCCGCGGAACTCCGTGTAGTCGTACCACATCATGGATATACCTCTTTGCCAACTGTGCTGGTCCCAAAGTGACTCGGATCGGCAAGAAACGCGCCATTTCGTCAGTCTATCCACTATTACCCAGACTGCGTCGTGTCCCCGCTGGGTAACAGGTAAGCCCACCACCAAGTCCATGGTGATGCTCTCCCACTTCCACTCTGGCACTGGAAGCGGCTGAAGCGGCCCTGCAGGCCTCTGATGCTTGGCTTTCACCTGCTGGCACACTAAGCACTGTTGCACGAACTCACCCACATCCTGCTTCATCCCTCTCCACCAAAACTCGCGTCTCAAGTCGTGGTACATTTTCGTGTTCCCGGGATGTATGGTGAATCTGGAACCGTGTGCCTCAGTCAGGAGCTCTCTCAACAGCTCCTCGTCTCTGGGAACGCATAACCGTCCCCTCAAACGTAGCACTTGGTCTGTGAAAGAGAAGTCACCTGGATCTCCTGACAGTACTCTGTCGCGCAAAGACTGCAAGTACGGATCGGCCATCTGTCCTGTGATGATGCGGTCCATCAACTCTAGCCTAGTCTGCCGTGTCACCGTCACTGCCCCACAGTACCCGCGTAACTCTAGAGGTCGCCAACTGCCCACCTCCTCCAAAAGGCTCCAACTCTGTAATTGTAGACTGGCCAAGCGTGTGGGCGCCTTACGGCTCAAGGCGTCAGCCACCACATTGGCCTTTCCCGGGTGGTAGGAGATGCTGCAGTCGTAGTCCTTCAGGAGCTCCAACCAACGTCTCTGTCTCATGTTGAGCTCCTTCTGATCAAAAAGGTATCTGAGGCTCTTGTGATCTGTAAAAATCTCGAAGGTCTCACCGTACAAGTAGTGCCTCCAGGTCTTCAGCGCGAAGATAACAGCTGCCAACTCTAGGTCGTGGGTAGGGTAGGTATGCTCATGGGGCTTCAGTTGCCTCGAAGCGTAAGCGACAACGTAACCCCTCTGCATGAGCACACCTCCTAACCCCTGGAAGGAGGCATCCGTGTACACAACGAACCCGCCACTACTGTCAGGGATGGTGAGCACGGGAGCCGAGGTCAACCTCTCCTTCGGCTCCAGAAAACACGCCTCACAAGCATCTGTCTAAGCGAAAGGCACGTCCTTCCGGGTCAACTGTGTCATAGGACGCGCAATCTGTGAAAATCCTCTGATGAACCATCTGTAGTAGCCAGCTAGTCCCAGGAAACTGCGGATCTCAGTGACTGAACGCGGTCTCTCCCACCTGAGCACTGCCTCGACCTTGGCTGGGTCCACCGCCAGGCCATCTCCAGAGATCACATGACCCAAGAAGGTCACCTCCCTCAACCAGAACTCGCACTTGCTGTATTTGGCATACAGCCTGCGTCGCCTCAGAGTGTCCAAAACCATCCGCAAGTGCTGTTCGTGCTGCGTCCGATCTCTAGAATAGATGAGTACATCATCTATGAAAACCACCACGAACTGGTCCAAGTACGGTCTAAACACTCGGTTCATCAGGTCCATAAAAGAAGCGGGGGCATTGGTCAGCCCAAACGGCATGACCAAAAACTCGTAGTGTCCGTACCGGGTGCAGAAAGCTGTCTTGGAGACGTCGGTCTCCCTGATCCTCAACTGGTGGTATCCAGACCTCAAGTCTATCTTGGAAAACACCGTGGCACCCCGCAACTGGTCAAACAAATCATCGATCCTCGGCAAAGGATGTCTGTTCTTGATGGTGACCCTGTTCAGCTGTCGGTAGTCCACACAAAGATGTAGGGTCCCATCCTTCTTCTTCACAAATAGTACCGGGGCTCCCCATGGAGATGCACTGGGCCTCACGAAACCTTTCTCCAGAAGGTCCTGCAACTGAGACTTGAGCTCTCGCAGCTCAAGCGATGCCATCCTGTATGGCACGGTGGAGATGGGGCTGGTCCCTGGTACTAGTGAGATCTCAAACTCGATCTCACGCTCGGGCGGTAGTCCTGGTAACTCGTCTGGAAACACGTCAGGGTACTCTCTGACCACCGGGATGCTCTGGAAGTCTGCCACAGGGCTGGGCTCTGCCACCACACAAGCTAGGAAGCCCTCACACCCCTGGCTCAAAAGTCTCGCCGCCCGAAGTGCCGAAATGCACCTAAAACCTCCGTCCACTAGCTGTCCGTGAAACTCGAAAGAAGGCAACTCCGGAATGGAGAAGACAATCTTCCTCTCAAAACAGTCCACCAAGGCGTGGTAAGCAGACAGCCAATCCATCCCCAGAATCACTCCAAAGTCCTCCATCTGGATCATAATCAGGTCAGCTGGTAGGCTATGTCCTCCGATGCTGACCTCGCAATCCGTGTACACCTCCTCAGCTACAAACAGCTGACCACTCGGACCTCTGATTACGAACGGATTCTCTAATAGAGTATAATCCTGGTCCAAACTAACTGCGAAACTGGCTGCAACAAACGAGTACGTAGCGTCGGAATCGAAAAGCGTGTAAATGAGTCTGCCAGAAATCGAAACCATACCTGCTACCACCGATCCCGAAGCTCTGGCATCCCTGTGTGTTAGGGCGTTGATACGCCCCTCAGCTCTAGGTGCGGACGAAGCAGCCACACTCTGCGTCGGACGGGTAGGTGCTGGCCGGTACCCTCCTCCTGACTGTTGTCCTCCTCCTCGCGCCTGGGAACTGCGGCCTCCTGCGCGCCCTCTAGTGCTCTGCGCGGGGAGTATCTGCTGACCTCCTGCCCTAGATGGGCAGTCCCTCCTGACGTGGCCCGGCTGGCCACACTGGTAGCAGAGGGGAACCCGACTCCCGCCCTCAGTGGGTCCCTGCTGTCGACTAGGTGGGGGTCCGGTGCTGGCGACTGGCCCTTGTCGAGGGCCCCCAAAGGCCACTGATGGCCCTGCACAACGTGACGGCTCTCCTGCGGACGCCACATGTCTCCGTTCTCGCCGGCCCTGTGAGAAGTCTGGCTGAAAGGGCCTCTTCCGCCCGCCGTCGGTGTCTCGCGTGGACGGGTTGGTCTCCTCGTAAGTCATAGCTGCCTCTACCACCCTTGAAAATGTAGGTAGCTTCAGGGGTTTGACATACCCCCGGATCACAGGCCGGAGCCCCTCGGTGAACCTCCAAAGGCGGTCCTCCTCAGTGGCTACCGCTGTCGCTGCAAAGAGGGACAGCTCCAAGAAACAAGTGCGGTACGTGCTCACAGTCATCGTCCCTTGGCGGAGAGTGTGGAACTCCCGCCTCCTCTGGTCCTGCCACGTCTGGGGAAAGTACTGCTCGCAGAAGAGGGTGATGAACTGGTCCCACGTCGGCTCATCCCTTTCCTATCCCCGGACCGCCCTCCACCACCGGTGTGCCGCACTCTCCAGCTGGTACGTGGCAAAGGCCACGCGGCACTCCACCGGGGGGCGAAGGGTGTCGAAGATCTTCTCCAACTGCTCAAGCCAGTCCTCTGCCTCGGTTGGGTCCTCATCCCCCTTGAAGGAGGGGGGCTTCAGCTTCCGGAACTGTCCGAAAAGCTCGAAGTGGCGCTGTAGGGGAGGTGCTGGTGCACCTCCAGGCGAAGGTGCCTCGTGTACAGAAGTGTCGGAGGAAGGTGGGGGTGGCAACAGCCCATCCCCTCCCTCGTGTCCAGCGCTGTGTCCGTCGCGTGGTCCCACAGAGGACTACCCCTCTGTAGCCCCAGGAGGAGGTGCTCGGGGCGGTGGGTGGAGCTCCTCTCGTACAATATCTCGTATCAGTCTGGAAAGGTCCTGGGCCTGGATGCCCGGGAGTGGTGGCTGGTCCACCGAGACGTCAAAAACAGCACGTCCACCTCACCGACCTCACCCTTGGCCGCGCCCGCGGCCAGTCTCGCCAGTCCCGCGACGAGGCATCTCCTGCAAGGAGACGCGAAACAAAACGGAAACGTCAAAGCAGACGGTACCTAACGAAACTTCTAAGAGCTCATGTCAAGAGATATGTTGTGGTGGCTACTCTAGCTATAAACATGTGAATTGGTTATTTTTCAGTCAGTTGATTCACTTCTCGGGACGACCTTGCTCTGATACCATCTTGTAACGACCCGGTTTCGAGTCCCTACGAGACATGAGAACCAGACCGACTTGACTAATCCCAAGACCTAGTCGTCCAACGAGGAAGTAACCAAAAGAGCAGTAAAAATAAACCACATTCAGCATGAATATAACTAACAGTAAGAAAGTACAGCAGTAAGAAAAGAAACTACTACAGTATATACCACCACAACAGTAGAACAACATTTATCATATAACATGAACTGCAGGTAAAGAAAAGTACAGCGGAAACAAGAACTACTCACTATAACGGAAACAAAGAGGTACAAAAGACAGTGGTAACTCTACTGGACCCTACTCGGCCCAGCGTCCTCTGTAGCCGCTGGCCCTGACTGCTCAACACCTGGTCCTGAAAAAGGTAACGAGTGTAACACGTCAGCAAAACGCTGAGTAGAGTGGCTTTAAGTTATTAATAAAATCTGTTAAATTATGGAACCATAAATAGAACCTAGGACATTGCATGAATCCTAGGAATGAGAAATAGATGGAATGATAGCTCCTAGGTGTTGCATGAATCCTAGGACTGGAAAACTAGATTGTATGATAGATCCTAGGATATGGCATGAATCCTAGGATGGGAAAACTAGTGGAATGTATAATACTGCAGTCTTGGAAAATGGAAAGAGATATAAAGCTGCCTGTAATTTGAATTAACAGCTGCCTGTTGTGAATAAATAATGTGGTTGAGAACATGGATTGTAAGAATGTGAAACTGGAAAGTGAAACCTGGATGTTTGAGTAAAAAGGATGGAACCCTACGGGGAAGTAGGAGTAGAACTCCTAGAAAGTGAATGGAATAGTATTGGGGAAGTGAGCTGGCCCTTGAGTACGGAGTACTAAGGAGAGTGACTGTCCCCCTGTTTAGTGCAGAGCGGAGCCAGCCGCCCCAGGGACCCGGGGTTAGGACTGGCCACTCTGTACCGACTTGCTGGCCCTCGAGTACGTAGTACCGAGGAGAGCTACTAGTGTAGGGAGGTACTAGCTACCCCACGGGCCCCGGGGTTCTGCTAGCCTCCCACACCGACTTGTTAGGCCCGCTGGGGCAAACTAGGGTAGTCAGGCGAGGGTGCGCGGACTGTGGAGGGGCAAGGCCCCGGTTTGGTTACTGTGGAGGGGTTGGACCCCTGTTACTGAGAGGGCTCTGCCCTGGACTGGTTCCGTGCTGTACTTTGGGCGCACCCGTTAACAGAAACGACTGACCGCATGCCAGTACGGGTTAGCTACCTGTGAGTTTATCGCGCGTGCTGTAGTCACCGTTACGTCTGTCAGTGACCTTGGGGTGGTTGACTGAGGGTAGGATCACCACGGGGGACTCTCCCAGCCAGGAGAGCACCACGTGCTACTTCTACTTTTTGGAAAAGACTGTAATCAAGATCGTTCCCACGAGGAACATTCGAGATCAAGAAAAAGATCTGGGGAATAAATGAAATAGTGAGACAATTGAAAGATGTGAATAAAGAAAGTAATAGAACATAACAGCTACTGTACACTCTACTGTTGTCTTCAGTTTTAGTTGCCACTCTACTCAGCGTTTTGCTGACGTGTTACACTCGTTACGTTTTTCAAGACCAGGTGTTGAGCAGCCAGGGCCAGCGGCTGCAGAGGACGCTGGGCCGAGTAGGGTCCAGTAGAGTTACCACTGTCTTTTGTACCTCTTTGTTTCCGTTATAGTGAGTAGTTCTTGTTTCCGCTGTACTTTTCTTTACCTGCAGTTCATGTTATATGATAAATGTTGTTCTACTGTTGTGGTGGTATATACTGTAGTAGTTTCTTTCCTTACTGTTGTACTTTCTTACTGTTAGTTATATTCATGCTGAATGTGGTTTATTTTTACTGCTCTTTTGGTTACTTCCTCATTGGACGACTAGGTCTTGGGATTAGTCGAGTCGGTCCAGTTCTCGTGTCTCGTAGGTACTTAGAATCGGGTCGTTACAGAAGGCTTAGAAAAGCTTCCATAGCTGTTGGGTGCAAAGCCCAAGTGAATCAGCCCGAAATCAGAAACTATCATTGTTCTGACAGGCTTATCAGACATCTAATTCTGGCATCAGACATCTGGAAGTTCACTTTAAGACATCCGATTTCAATGTCAGACGTCTAATTTTGGGCGGGTTCCTTCCTGACTTGAATCAGATCTAAACAGGGTTCTTGTGCAGGTCCATCAGACGACATATAGGACGTTTGGCACTATGTCTGGATGTCTGGAAACCCACTTTTACTGTGGGAATGGATTTCCAAATGTTACAACGGCTAGAAAATCTCTGAGAAGAGATTTTGGGTCAGCCGAGGCAAAACGGTCAATTATCAGACGTCTGGAAAGTCCTATGGACATCTGATAAGGCTCTAACAGTCACATTCTTGAGTGTTCGCTAAGTCAGCCAACGGTCCACTAATTGGACGTCTAGCAAAGACATCAGATGTCTCCTAAGACGTCTGGTTTAAGGTCTGGACGTCTGATTTCATCAGACAGAACTAACTATGTCCAGGCTAAATGTTATCAGACGTCTGAATCAACAGTCAGACATCTTAAAACACTTTATCAAAAGTCTGATTTTGGAATTAGACGTCTGGAAATGCTGTTTGAACCCTATATTTGTTTTCTAAGTTCTCTACAGAAAACTTAAGTATCCTAGGGTTGTGCCAGTGTTCCTAGGACTACTGTTAGGGTACTTTGAGGCTCTTTAACATAATTTTCTAAGGAAATAAAGAGCAAGAAAATAACGACAAATGTACATGAAAGGAATAAAATGGAATTCTATCCTATTCTTCTTGTCCTTCCATCTTCAATCTATCGCTCCTCGCGAATCTTCTCTGTTCTCTGTCAAGCTCCTCCAATCCATCCTGGATACGAGCTCTAATTCCGTCTAAACACGTCTACATTTGCAATTGACCTAAAATCTAAAACTCCAAGTGCAAATGTTAAATAACACGTGTTTTGTTATCATAAAAACAAATGATTGTGGTGCTCCAGCACCAACAGCCCAGACGTCTGACCAGACGTCTGGAACCCTTTCCAGACGTCTGGTATTAAATTTTTGCGGCGTACGAGGTTGCGTTTGCGCGCATGCGCACGCAGACTGCACTCGCCGCTCTCTTCTCTCTTTTTTCCCTCTCTCCTCCTGCAGGGCACAGCTCCTTTCTCTCTCTCTCCCCGCGCGGCCTTATAAGGCCCCTCACCCTCTCCCTCACCCTCATCTCCTCAGCTTTCCTCTTCTCCTTCTCCCTGTCGGTGCGAGAGTGCGAGCGAGCAAGTGAGCGGCGGCAGCAGCGGCCGCGGCGAGTGTGCGGGAGGGGGTGTTGAGAGAAGAAGAAGACGCTCGACCGTGAGGGCTCGAGCTTGCTGGGGCAGCTAGAGCCGGCCGACGGGGGAGCAGCGGGTGTGGAGTGTCGTGGAGGGGCTGCAGCAGCTCGGGCAACAGGAGGACGGAGCGCGGCGCGGCCATGCGTCGCGGGCGGAAAGCGAGTCGGGCTCTGATTCTGAAAAATTTTCCAGAATCAGACGTCTGGGCTTACAACCAGACAACGGTGAAGACGTCTGGAGGACTGTCCAGACGTCTGGCAGGTAAGATATTTCTATCTTCTTCCTTTTTCGCGTGTACGGCCATGCGGCCGTCCGTCGCGCCTTCGTCTACGAACCTTCGTGCTGAGAGCAGGGTGGGTGCATGTAGGTTCTGCTCGGGAGGGTGCAAGGACTCGCCATCCCACGTGAATCAGACATCTGGCCACAGTGCTAGACGACGGCAAGGACTTCCAGATGTTCGGGGTGACCATCAGACATCTGGGAACTAAGCCAGACGCCCTCACAGGCTTCTAGACGTCTAAAGGACTACACAGAGCAAAGGTACACTCTGACCCACATTTTAAGACGTCTGGAAGAAGTTCCAGACTTCTGATTTTGGGCAGTTTCGTCGTTTTCGACCCGTTTAGGGCCCGTTCGGAGTCCGTTTTTCACGTTTCAAGTCACGTTCTTTCCAGAATAAAATCCTCTACCCGTTTACAGTAATTATATACCGTTCTGAGAAACTCCTTGTGTTTGATCCTTATGTTAGGACCCCGTTCCATTGCAGTCTTGGGGGTTGCGGAGGCACGCGGGATTTCCAACCATGCCCCCAGTACTCCCGTTGTAGCTGGTAGAGTGGCTTTTAATTATTTAGTATAATTTGTTACAATTGTGGAACAAGTAATAGAGTCTAGGGCGTTGCATGAACCCTAAGACTGAGAAACTAGATTGAATGATAGATCCTAGGGTATTGCATGAATCCTAGGACTGGAAAACTAGATTGAATAATAGATCCTAGGGTACGGCATGAATCCTAGGACTGGAGAACTAGTGGAATATATATACATATATTGCAGTCTTGGAAAAGTGGAAAGGAAATAAAAGTTGCCTGTAAACAAATAGCTGCTTGTAAATAAATAGCTGTCGGTAAATAAATAGCTGCCTGTCATGAATGAATAAATATGATTAAGAATATGGGTTTTATGAAGTAAGACTGGAACAGTGAACCCTACAATGGCCAAACAAAAGAATACGAACCCTACGGGGAATTAGGAGTAGAACTCCTGGAAAGAGAATAGAACGGAACTGAGAAAGTGAAACGTGGAAGTGTGTTGTCTCTTGGGTACATGGTACCAACAAGAGCACACATTACCTCTTAGTGTAGAGGGGAGCTTGCCGCCCTCAGGTTGAGACCAGGGTGGGTTTGGCCACTGTACACCGACTTGCTGGCCCTCGCATACGTAGTACCGAAGAGAGCTACTAGTGTAGGGAGAGCACTAGCTACCCCTCGGGCCCCGGGGTTCTGCTAGCCTCCTACACTGACTTGTTAGGCCCACTGGGCAAACCAGGGTAGTCAGGCGAGGGTGCGTGGACTGTGGAGGGGTTGGACCCCTGTTACTGAGAGGGCTCTGCCCTATACTGGTTCCATGCTATGTTTTGAGCGCACCCGTTAACGGAAACGATTGACCGCGTGCCAGTGCGGGGTAGCTACCCGTGCGCTTATCGCACGTGCCGTAGTCATCGTTACATCTGTCAACGACCTTGGGGTGGTTGACTGGGGTGTAGGACCACCACGGGGGACTCTCCCGGCCAAGAGAGCACCACGTATTACTTCTACTTTTCGGAAAAGCTTGCAATCAAGATCGTTCCCACAGGGAACATTCGAGATCAAGTGAAGGATCTGAGAAATAGATAAATTGTGAAATAATAGAAAGACGTAAATAAAGGAAGAAAGAAAATATAACAGCTACTGTACACTCTACTGTTTCTGTAGCTTTAGCTGCCACTCTACTCAGCATTTCGCTGACGTGTTACACTCGTTACTTTTCAGGACCAGGTGTTGAGCAGCCAGGGTCAGCGGCTGCAGAGGACGCTGGGCCGAGTAGGGTCCAGTAGCGTTACCCGTAGTTCTTTTTGTACTTTCTGCCACTGTAGTGAGTAGTTTCCTTGTTACTCCTTGTACTTCTTTATTGTAAACTTCATGTTATGTACATATTTGTTGTTCTACTGTTGTGGTGGTGTATACTGTAGTAGTTACTTTTCTTACTGCTGTATTTTGTTACTGCTAGTTATATTCATGCTAAATGTAGTTTATTTTAGTGCTCTTTTGGTTACTTCCTCGTTGGACGACTAGGTCTTGGGATTAGTCGAGTCGGTCTGATTCTCGTGTCTCGTAGGGACTCGGGAATCGGGTCATTAGAAGATGGTATCAAAGCAAGGTCGTCCCGAGAAGTGAATCAACTGACTGGAAAATAACCAATTCACATGTCTGTAACTAGAGTAGCCACCACAACATATCTTTTGACATGAGATCTTAGACGTTTTCGTTAGATATCGTTCCATATTAACGTGTTTCCGTTTTGTTTCACGTCTCCTTGCAGGAGATGCCTCGTCGCGGGACTAGCGAGGCAGGCCGCGGGTGCGGCCGAAGACGAGGTCGGCGAGGTGGGCGTGCTGCTGTCGACGCCTCGGTGGACCAACCACTGCTCCCGGGCATTCAGGCCCAGGACCTCACCCAGCTGATATGGGATATTGTGCAAGAGGAGCTCCACCCACCGCCCCGAGCGCCTCTCCCTGGGGTTGCGAAGGGGGAGTCCTCTGTAGGACCACACGACGGACGCGGCGCTGGACATGGGGGAGGGGATGGGCCGCCGCCGCCCCCACCTTCCTCCGACACTTCTGTGCATGAGGCACCTTTGCCTAGAGGTGCACCAGCATCTCCACTGCAGCGCCACTTCGAGCTCTTCGGGCAGTTCCAGAAGCTAAAGCCCCCCTCCTTCAAGGGGGATGAGGACCCGACCGAGGCAGAGGATTGGCTCGAGCAGCTTGAGAAGATTTTTGACACCCTTCGCCCCCCGGTGGAGTGCCGCGTGGCCTTTGCCACGTACCAGCTAGAGAGTGCGGCACACAGGTGGTGGAGTGCGGTCAGGGGACAGGAAAGGGACGAGCCGACCTAGGATCGGTTCGTCACCCTCTTCTACATGCAGTACTTTCCCCATACGTGGCAGGACCAGAGGAGGCGGGAGTTCCACACTCTCTACCAGGGGACGATGACCGTGAGCGCGTACCGCACGCGTTTTCTGGAGCTGTCCCGCTTTGCAGCGACAGTGGTAGCCACCGAGGAGGAGCGCCTTTGGAGGTTCACCGAGGGGCTCCGACCTGCGATTCGGGGGTATGTCAAAACCCTGAAGCTGCCTACGTTTTCGAGGGTGGTGGAGGCAGCTATGACCTACGAGGAGACCAACCCGTCCGCGCGAGACACTGACGGCGGGCGGAAGAGGCCCTTCCAGCTAGACTTTTCACAGGACCGACGAGAGAGGAGACACGTGGCATTCGCAGGAGAGCCATCACGTTTTGTAGGGCCATCAGTGTCTTTTGGGGGCCCTCGATAGCGGCCAGTCGCCAACACCGGAGCCCCGCCCAGCCGACAGCAGGGACCCACTGAGGGCGGGAGTCAGGTTCCCCTCTGCTACCAATGTGGCCAGCCAGGCCACATCAGGAGGGACTGCCCGTCTAGGGTAGGAGGTCAGCAGATACTTCCCACGCCGAGCACTGGAGGGCACGCAGGAGGCCGCGGTTCCCAGACGCGAGGAGGAGGACAGTAGTCACGAGGAGGGTACTGGCCAGCACCTACCCATCCGACGCAGAGTGTGGCTGCTTTGTCCGCACCTAGAGCTGAGGGGCGTATCAACGCCCTGACACACAGGGATGCCAGAGCTTCAAGATCGGTGGTGGCAGGTATGGTTTTAGTTTCCGGCAAACTCATTTACACACTTTTCGATTCCGGCATTATGCACTCGTTTGTCGCAGCCAGTTTCGCAGTTAGTTTGGGCCAGGACTATACGCTATTAGAGAATTCATTCGTAATCAGAGGTCCGAGTGGTCAGCTGTTTGTGGCTGAGGAGGTGTACACGGGTTGCGAGGTTAATGTCGGGGGACATAGTCTGTCAGCTGACCTGATTATGATACAGATGGAGGACTTTGGCGTAATTCTAGGGATGGACTGGCTGTCCGCTTATCACGTTTGGGTGGACTATTTTGAGAGGAAGATCGTCTTCTCCATACCGGAGTTGCCTTCTTTCGAGTTTCATGAACAACCAGTGGACGGAGGCTTCAGGCGCATTTTGGCACTTTGGGCGGCGAGACTTTTGAGCCAGGGGTGTGAGGGCTCCCTTGCTTGTGTGATGGCAGAGCCCAGCCCTGTGGCAGACTTCCAGAGCATCCCGGTGGTCAGAGAGTAACCTGACGTGTTCTCAGACGAGTTACTGATGAGAGCCTCATCATGAGCCATAACTAGCTCATTTTGACCCAATAAAGAAGATAAAAGCTCCTACATAACCTAGAAAAGGGCCTAAATGAAGGAATAAGTGCTCTAAGAAGAAAACATGAATTAAAGGTTAAAACTGCAATTTTACCATTGCAGTTCATAAACGGGATTTCTCAGAGGCAAAACATAGGTCAAATGGTCTAAATGAGATAAAAAGTGGGTTGAGTCAATCAGAAATGGGTTTATGTGCAATCTAGGAATTAAATGACATTTGGTAACCTTAAAATAGACCCGCTTAAATTAACAAGGTTCCGGTCAGTATAAAAATCAAGTAAACCCTCTAAAAATCATGGAAAAATACTCCTTAGGGTTTAGAACACTTAATGTGGCCTTTGGAACCTAGTTTGACCTAGATCAGGGTCCTAGCTCTTTAATTAACCTAATTTGGGTTTTTACACAAAATGTCCAGTCAAACGAGGTCAAACCTAAAATCCAACTTCACCATTGGATTCCTTAGGTCCAAATGAGGTTTATACCAAAATTTGGACCTAAGTGGAGGTCATCTTGACCTACTTTGTAATTTAGTACACCCAAATCACAACTTGGTCCCTATCTTTTGAAAATCATTGCAGAGAGCCCCCTAAGTTCCTCGCCACCTTTGCAATCAGGTCCTGCCGCCATTGTTAGGGCAGAACAGATCTTCGACGAGGTTTAGAGAGGGATTACTCTCTGATTCCTCAGAGATTCCCTCCCAGAAATGGAAGGGAGATTCTCTGAGGAATTCCCTTCCATCTATAGCCAATCACGATCTCTGGTGTGAACCCAATCTCTCGTGCGAATGCACGAGGGATTTGGTATCCACCTTCTTTCCTTCTCTGTTAGCCGGCGGAGGTGATTGCGTGCCCTCCACGCACTAGAAGGTTCGGCCAACATCTATAAAAGGATCTTCAGACCCGGCCGCAGATCTTCAGACTTGAATTGGCGGAGATTCCCCCAAACTTTCCTCTCTTCCATCTCCAACCAAGAGACCCGCAAGCTCCGGCGACCTCCTCCCCTCCTTCTCGTCGCTCTGCTGCCATACCAGCAACAGAGTCAACTTCGCCTCTTCCTCCCGCGTCGCGCCGTACCAAGCACGCGTGCCCTTGACCTCGTCCTCGTCGCCGCTCCCTCCCTCAGGGTTCTTTTTCTCCGATGATGGCAGTTACGCGCCGTCCACTCTGCTGCCTCCCTTCCTTCCAGATCACTCCAGATACCTTCTCCATCTTCCCCTCTCTCTTTTCCCCTGTTATTTTATTTAATTGCCCCCCGACAGTGCCTGACCACCTCCATCTTCCTCGCATCCGACCAACCTCCGGCGAGCTGCCCCCACCATTCCGCCCCTCCACACGGCTCGCCAACCATCTCATAAGCTCTGCCTCACCACCAGGAACAACTTCCACCCATCCATCATCCTTCTACACCTCCACCACAGTCCCTCGAACCCCACACTTTCAACCACAGGTTGACCTAGGCCCGCATGCCTAGACCATCCCACGGCCTGTAGCACCGTGCACCATCTTCGCCGTGCCACGGAGAAGGTGCCCAGTTGGTCTGATTAGGCCGATAGGCCGTATTGGTGTTTGACAGTAGCGACGCTCCTGCCGCCATTGACGACAGTTGAAGAAGCTCCAAAGCAGCTCCAGGTGTTAGGTCTTCCAGGCTTCAGGCGCAGCAGGTTCGCGCGAGCAGTGCGAAGCCCTCGAGTCCAGCCAGGGGTGCTGCGAAGCTAGTAGCCTTGGCAATTGCACGAAGAATCCTCTGCGGGCGTGAGCGAGAGCGGGGCAGAGACTTTAGTCCCACATCGTTGAAACGTGAAACACAGGTGAGCCATAAATTATTTTGTGATATTGCCTTACCGCCTCCGAAAGCACAGGGGTGAGGTCCCTCACCTGATCCACTCGACTCATCCGCGGTTTCACCTCGCGGATCTGGCGGGATCCGACCCGACCCTAACCTGAGCACTCCTCGCACATCACCCACCTGCCGGTGCGCCTGGTCCCGGGTGCAAAATCTGACCCGATTACCCGTGTGGCTCTGGGAGAGCGTCCTTGAGCGAATTGTAGAGAAAGAGAGAGACGTTTGGGTAGAGGGAAGGGGGTAGGTTTTGCATTGGCTGTGGTGTGCGCAGGAAAGAAGGAAGAGAGGAAGAAGCGAACACTTAGCCGCTGCAGCAAGGGAAAAGAAGAGAAGGAAGAGGTGAAGGAAAGCAAAAAGAAGAACTGAAGAAATAGAAGAGCAGGAGCAGAAGAAGAAGGAACTCTGAAGAAAGAAAGCTGAGCAAGGCAGAGATCTAAGAGAAGGAAGGACTGCAAAAAAGACAAAAAGAAAGAAGACAGAAGGGAAACAAAGGCAGGAAGAAGAAGTATTCGCAGGAAAGGGAAGAGAAGAGAAAGAAGTTCAAGGAAGAAAAAGACCTGTGGATCAGAAGAAAAGAAGAAGAGCCAACGAAGAAGAAGGCAGAAGAGAGAAAGAAGACTACTTTTAAGACGTCTGATAAAGAAATCAGACGTCCAATTCTGTTTTCTTTTAGCAATTCTTTTTATAACTCTCTCTCTTTGAATCAATTATGTTCATTTAAAAGTTGTATTCTTTGGTTTTGAAAGTACTGAGATTGCTCCCTGTGTTCGACCTCGGATACTCTAGTTTTTGAGTAATAAAATTCTCTATATTTGTTTGAACGTTTTGTCGGCTATATTACAACGTGTTATCTTTTAAAATTTGATCACAAAAATGTGCAAACATTTTGGCGCCATTGCCGGGGAGCAACAGGCACTTTTAAAGCTTTTGATTACAACTTTTCTATCCAATATTTGACCTAACTCCTCTCTTTTGTTGTGCTCAAACAGGGAAAGCAAAAAGGAAAGAAGAGCAGCCGCACAACAGACACTCCAAGGAACAGGTAATTTCCATAAGCCCTCCCTCTGAAGTCTCTCAAAATCTGAAAGGAAAATAAAAAGAAAGATCAATCAACTTAGGGCTACCTGTTTCATATTTAGTAACTCATCAAGTTGCCTGATTTTCATTTCAACACATTTTTATCTGCTCATCCAACTAAGGTAACTAGGGCTAAAACTTTCTTGATTGAGCCCTAGGTACTAAATTCTGAGGCAACTAAATTGGACCCACTAGAGCCAATTTAAGGATTAAAAAGCTAGGGTTTTTAGAGACACACCTTACTTAAACAAAGAAATAAATTTTTCCAAAAAGAGGTGTGCCTAAACCTTGATTGAAAAGATCTACACAAGAAGAACCCTAAGCAAATCAGGCTTTTAATCCATTTGAACCTTAAAAAGAAAAGGACCTAAAATCTCTAAAGGAACAAAAGGTGAAGTTGATCCCTTGGGTCAACCAACCTTAAAATTAGGTCACTTTTTCACTGAAAATACCTAAAAGTTCAAGTGGAACATTAAGCACCTTGATGTTAAAGTAAAAAAGGTAGACTTAAGAGGTCAAGGTCCCCATTCTTGTCTACCTGGAACTGCAGTGACAAGAGAGGTCGGGTGGGGGAAACCCTGTAACTCGTGGGGATGCTCTACCATGTAGGGGTCTTTGCGGGACTCTCCCTCTCTGGCTGCCCAGGTGTTTCTCATGTGGACGACCTTTCTGATTAAGGGGTCCATCCGCCCCGAACCTCTATAGTCACGCAACAATTTTTTGTGTGTCTTGATTGGGTCCAGCACCTTCTAAATCTCATCACATCCTTCGGTGCATGTTTGGTAGGAGGTCCTTAAGGCCACCCTTAAGACCTCCTTTAGAAATTCATTCTCGTCGAGGCCAAGCCTTGACGCCTTTGTTTGTGCAGCAACCTCACTACATAAATCTTTCATCTGATTCAGACCCTAGTTCTCCTTCTTCCATCATGGCACAACCCATTGAAGAGGAGAATAACCTTGAACACCAACTTCAACGCCTTAACGATCTCTTTCAGAACTTTGTAAACCCACCGCAGCGACCTATGATGCGAGATCACTATAATCCCACTGCGGTGGCGATCGAACCTCGAGTACGAATCCTGATTGGAGGACCTGATTCTGAACTGAAGCCCAATATGATTCATGCCATATCGAAGTTTCATGGGCTTAACTCTGAGGATCCATTCCAACACATTAAACAACTCAAGCATCTGGCCCAGACCTTCGGGTCAGATGTACAAAACCGGGATATCCTACTCATGAAAATGTTTTCGTTCTCCCTCATGGACAAGGCTGCACACTGGTATCAAACTCAGACCCGTCCGATCAACACATGGGAGGAACTGCAGTCCAAATTTTTGAAAAAATTCTTCCCCGTTGGCCAGACGAATGCCTTGCGCCACTAGATCACGCATTTCACTCAACAACCGGGAGAACCTCTTCACGAAGCATGGGATCGATTCTTAGATCTCATGCGAAAGTGTCCCCATCACGGAGTTCCTAAGTAGGAACAAGTCCAGTCTTTTTACCAGGGACTCTGTGAAGACATTCGTTTATTCGTCAATGCAACGTGTGGAGGAAACATCATGGGTCAACACGAGGACACGGTGTGGGAGATTCTTGAAAACATGTGCGAGAACTCCATAAATAATGACTCCATGGGCTTATTCGACAGGATGAATGCCCGCGCATCAACGAATCTGAGAGGGACACATGAGATGCAGGACCTGTCCAATTCTGTCGACTTGGAACTAATGGCCAGTTGGTTGGACAAGGTTTCTATCATAGAAAAGAAGGTGGACGAGCTAACTCGACATTTGCAGCAAGCCACCTCTACGCAAAACTCTTTTGCACGACCTCCTCTGGCAAGGGAAACTATGCAAAACATCTATCACCAATCTGCCAAGGGGATGGACCCATATCCACCCCCGTCTACCTCTCAGACCGGAGTGACCTTCGATCCATTCTACTCGAGTTGGGGGAACTCTGAACCCTCGTATTCTGACTTTCCTGAGGCTCCTCAGAACTGTGAGGACCTCAACGCCATCTAGAATGACCCATTCTCCAATACCTACAACCCTGGATGGCGAAATCATCCTAACTTTCAGTGGGCTGGAAATTCTCAAAGACCACCATATCAACCCCGTCCACAAGCCCCTCGTCCATATCAGCCGCCTCAGCCTCGGCCCAATCCCACCTACCAATCCGAGCAAAACCAGGATCAAATGACTCTTATCCTTCAAGCACTGGCTGACATTCAAAAGACGAATGCTCCAATGCAAAAACAGCACAAGGACGAGATCATAGAGGTTCGCAACCAACTGGCTCAGATGGCAAATTCCCGCCAACCTGGTACCCTTCCCTCGCAACCTCTGCCCAACCCAAATAACGTGCTAACCCAGAAGTGCGTTATGAATCCAAATTCAGGCCAAACACATGTGATTTATCAGGCCCCTACTGCTCCATCGCCAGACGGGATGGAAGCTTCAACATCTTATGCGGGATTTCAGCAGCAGCCACCCCTCCTACCTAACCCAAACCAAAATCAGGCCGGATTAAACTCTGTAACAACACGTAGTGGTAGAACAACCCATGACCCACATTATCCAACCCACTCCAAGCCTGATAATAGCCAAGACCCTAGGATAGTTATCCAAGATACCACTGTCCCAGATCAAGAACCTGGACCTATCCTAGAGGAACCAACTAGGATCCCATTTCCTGAGGCCTTGACCAAAGGAAAAGGATAACTAAACCTGTGGCTCCTGAGGAGGATCTGATCAAGCTCTTTGAATAGGTCCATATAAACATCCCATTGATGGATGCAATTCGCCACATACCGGCTTACGCAAGATTCTTGAAAGACATATGTACCCCTAAACGTAAGCCATGAACCAAGGATGGGAATCCAATCGTACTGTCAGAGCAAGCCAGCTCTGTCATCTTGAGCAAACTCCCACCCAAGGCTAAAGACCCAAGAACTCCCTTGATTTCTTGTAAAATTGGTGAAACCCAATTTGATAGAGCCTTACTAGACCTAGGTGCCTCCATAAATTTAATACCTACATCCCTCTTTGACCACCTTGAAGAATCTGAACTTAAACCCACTGAGGTGACATTGCAGTTAGCCGATCGATCCATCAAGTCACCTAAAGGAATACTCGAGGATGTCATTGTTAGGGTACGGGATTTCTATTTTCCGGTGGACTTCATAGTACTGGACATGGATTCACCTAAGAACCCAAGGGACACACCAATCATATTAGGGAGACCCTTTCTGGCCACTGCTAGGGCCAACATAAACTGCGAAGAGGGCCAGATAGAATTAAAATTTGGGAATCAAAACCTGAAGATTGACATTTTCAAGGCCCAATAAGGGATTAATTGCGGGGTTATAGAGGAAATATGTGATGTCAAAGCCGTGGTTGATGAATTGCATATAGAGGACAACCTGGTCATCCCTGATCAACCACTAGAAAATCAAAACCTGCTAACAGAGGAGTGTGAACATGATCTAGACACACCTATGAGTCCTACCATTGCTCCTGATACAAACCCCGAACCACCCGCTGCTACTGAAAATCCTATCAAGGAACTCAAGCCCCTTCCCGAACATCTGAAGTACGTGTTTTTGGATTCAAATCAGACGTTTCCTGTGATTATCAACTCTCGACTCACACCTGACCAGGAACTCCGTTTGATTTCTGTTCTCCAGCAACATCGTTGAGCTATTGGATGGACTCTCGATGATTTGACTAGCATGAGCCCTTCATACTGCACACATCGAATATACACAGAAGAAGGTGCACGACCTTCAAGAGAAATGCAAAGACGCCTAAATCCTAGCCTACAAGAGGTCGTGAAAAAGGAGATCATAAAGTGGTTAGATGCAGGGATCATCTACCCGATCTCCGACAGTCGTTGGGTGAGTCCAATACAAGTGGTGCCTAAAAAGGCAGGACTTACCATTATCACGACCGAAGCTGGAGAAGTCATTTCTACCCGAATAGCTAACTCGTGGAGAGTCTGCATTGATTACAGAAGACTCAATTCCTCCATGAAGAAGGATCATTTCCCACTACCGTTTATTGATCAGATCCTCGAAAAACTAGTGGGAAATAGGTTATTCTGCTTTCTTGATGGGTACTCCTGTTACAATCAGGTGGCAATCCATCCAGAAGACCAAGAAAAGACCACATTCACCTGCCCCTTCGGGACGTACGTGTTTCGAAGGATGCCATTCGGTCTCTGCAATGCACCTGCAACTTTTCAGTGGTGCATGCTTGCCATATTCTCAGATATGGTAGGTGATTATCTGGAAGTCTTCATGGATGACTTTTCAGTTTTTGGAGAATCATTTGACGATTGCCTCTAACAGTTGGTCCAAATACTCAGGCGATGCATCGAGGTGAATTTGGTTCTTTCCTGGGAAAAGAGCCATTTCATGGTGCCTGAGGGAATTGTCCTGGGACATTTAATCTCGGAGAAAGGCATCTAAGTGGATCGAGCTAAGGTTAACCTGATTTCCAAGCTCCCTATGACTAGCTCGATTAAGGACATCCGATCTGTTTTGGGGCACGTCGGTTTTTACCGTCGATTTATCCCTGATTTCTCCAAAATCGCGCGCCCCCTGACCAATCTTCTCTCCAAGGATGTGCCTTTCAAAATTTCCAAGGAATGCACTCAAGCATTTGAGATCCTACATGACCGAGTCACCCAAGCCCCAATCCTACAGTCCCCTGATTGGTCTCAACCCTTTGAGATCATGTGCGATGCATCTGACTTCGCTGTAGGAGCGGTTTTGGGGTAGAAAATTGACGGGAAACCTGTGGTCATTTACTACGCCAGCAAAACACTGGATGAGGCTCAGCGTAACTATACGGTTACTGAGAAAGAGCTGCTGGCCGTAGTATTTGCCCTGGAAAAATTTAGATCATTCCTTCTGGGTTCCCGTGTTATCATATACTCGGATCACACAGCTGTGAGGCATCTCCTTGCAAAGAAGGACGCGAAACCTCGATTAATCCGATGGATCTTACTGTTGCAAGAATTTGACCTCGAGATTCGCGACAAGGCGGGAAAGCAGAATGTGGTAGCTGATCACTTGTCCCACCTTCCTTCTAAAATAATCGACCCTTACGGACCTATTACAGAACATTTTCCTGATGAGCACCTCCTGACTATCAGTACAAGTCTTCCATGGTTCGCTGATATAGTTAATTACTTGGCATCACATCAGATTCCGCCCGATTGGCCGAAGGCCAAAAAGGACAAATTACGTTCCGATGCCAAGTATTACCTATGGGAAGACCCGTATCTATTCCGCATTGGTGCTGATTAGATAATTCGACGATGCATCGTGGAAGTGGAAATCAAAGACATACTCTCATTTTTGCCATGACCAGGCATGCGGTGGACATTTTTCAGGACATAGAACCGCATCAAAAGTCCTCCAGTGTGGCTTTTACTGGCCCACAATTTTCAAAGATGCATACGATCACTGTAAGGCATGTTCCCGTTGCCAGACTCTGGGCAACATGAGCCGTCGAGACATGATGCCTCTACAGCCGATCTTGGTATGCGAAATTTTTGATATTTGGGGGATTGATTTCATGGGACCCTTCCCGATCTCGGATGGCTTCGAATACATCTTACTCACAGTTGACTATGTTTCCAAGTGGATAGAAGCCATTTCGACCCGAACCAACAATCATAAAGTCGTTATAAAATTCCTTCATCAAAACATTTTCTCAAGGTTCGGGATTCCACGTGCTATAATTTCTGACGGAGGGACCCATTTTACAAATGCTCAGTTCAGGTCATTGATGACCAAATACGGGGTATCACACCGAATCTCTACTCCTTACCACCCCCAAACAAATGGTCTAGCTGAGCTATCTAACCAAGAGATCAAGAAGATCCTTCAGGTTACTGTTCGACCTGATAGAAAAGATTGGTCTTCTCGGCTTCCGGAAGCATTGTGGGCCTATAGGACCGCCCACAAGACCCAATTAGGAATGTCTCCCTTCAGACTAGTGTACAGGAAGGCATGTCACCTCCCCGTCGAGTTGGAGCATAAAGCCTATTGGGTAGTACGGACCTGTAATCTGGATCTTTCTAAGGCTGGAACCCACAGAAGACTTCAAATGAGAGAGATCGATGAATTACGCCACGATGCATATGAGAACTCGCGAATTTATAAAGAACGGGTTAAAGCTTTTCACGACAAACACATTTCTAGAAAGGTCTTTCATCCTGGTAAAAAAGTTTTACTCTTTGATGCCCGACTCAAATTATTCCCAGGAAAGCTAAGATCCAAGTGGGTCGGACCCTACCTAGTCCAACAAATCTTCGGAAATGGAGCCATTGAAATCAGCCCACTCAGCCATGATTCTGAACCCTTTGTCGTGAACGGTCAGAGACTCAAGCCGTTCATTGACATGACCGATATAGATTTGGCTAAGTCATCCTTTACCCTCCATTCCTCTTGAGCTCTTTGCACCCAGCCGATGGCATAAAACTCAGCGCTTAACGGGAGGCAACCCGTCATTCTTTGAAAAACCCGAAACCTTTTCTGACATCTCTATGCGGAATTCATTTTGCACTTTAGGGTTCATCCATTAGAACAGCCGACTTCACCTCAGGTATCCCTACCCGAGACTAGAAATCGTTCGCAACAAGTCACTTTAACCCATTCACTCACCACACACTTGTCCTAATGCATGAACTAAGCTGAAATCTAACCCACCTAATTTACAATGGGGACATTGCAAATCTTAGGCATGGGGGTATGAAAGTGCAAAATGTTAGGAAAATTCATATCAAGAAAGGGTTTCAATAAAAAAAAAAAAGACTTGGTGGAGGGGAGGAACAATTCAGGGTCATACAAATGAGGAGGAGAAAAAAGAGTAAAATGACAAAAAGGAGCACAAAATGAAAATGAAAAGTTATAGTCATTAGTAAAGGATTAAGGGGTTAACTGAAGTTCTAGACCAAATCAAATAAAAGAAAAAGTGCTAAGGAGACATAACAAGAGATTAGCAGGAACGCTGGTCTTAGCCCTCTTGGGCTAGAATCTTTAGCTTAAAAATTCACGTATCCGTTAAAATCTGGATAATCCTCAAGAGGTTGGGGAAAATGCGAAGCTTAAGTATTAGGTCTAAGGCTTAGGAAGTATTCGGCCTCGTTAACTGATCTCTGGTTTGCGGGATTCGGTAACCTAAGCACCCCAAGTTCACACACAGTTGGGTTCAGTGCACATAAACATCCAAATCACGCAAAAAAGCGTTTAATGTTCTGAAAAAGTCACCTAGATTAGGAGGGGCCAATCAACATAAATTGATTTGGACGAGTTCCCGGCGCGGAGAGGTGGGAAATTCCCCTCAAAGATGCGTAACAACATATTGTCTCCTCGGTGCTTGTCTCTTAGGATATTTAAATATCCTACTGGGGGCATGTGAGCACTCTGCTGGTTCAGATACCATGGGAGGCATTATCACGAAATGTCGATCGCCAGGGTCTAAATTCGGCCACGGAACGCCATGGGTGGGATTATCTCGAAATCTCGAAAGCCAGGGACCCTTGAGGATTGATGATGGGGACGAGGAATCCGATACAGACCGTGTTGAAAAGCTAATATGAAGCTAGAAATAAAAAGAAAAGAGAGAGAAAAGCTCTCCAAACAAATAAATCTTCTATCTCTCTCTTACAAAAACGCACTGCAAACTGAACTTAGGCTAAAAATGTCTGAAGCACGGGTGCTTTAACCGCGGAGTCCAACAAACCCTAGGTTAGTTTTTATGGGCCGTAGAAACCTTTGTGGAGGATTGAGGCTAAAGCGTGTTAGGTCCGGATTTTGGTTGGTACTTGAGAACCTCTAGGCCTATTGTCGGCATTCCTACCTAATCACAAAAGAAAAGGAGAAGCACTTATCATGATTGTTGACAGACACTCTGGGTCTAGAACGGAAGTAAAACCTTGAAATTTTGCTAAGGGACTAGCAAAAGATAGGCATGGGGGTATGATGAGAGCCTCATCATGAGCCATAACTAGCTCATTTTGACCCAATAAAGAAGATAAAAGTTCCTACATAACCTAGAAAAATGCCTAAATGAAGGAATACGTGCTCTGAGAAGAAAACAAGAATTAAAGGTTAAAACTGCAATTTTACCATTGCAGTGCATAAACGGGATTTCTCAGAGGCAAAACATAGGTCAAATGGTCTAAATGAGATAAAAAGTGGGTTGAGTCAATCAGAAATGGGTTTATGTGCAATCTAGGAATTAAATGACATTTGGTAACCCTAAAACAGACCCGCTTAAATTAACAAGGTTTCGGTCAAGATAAAAATCAATTAAACCCTCTAAAAATCATGGAAAAATACTCCTTAGGGTTTAGAACACTTAACGTGGCCTTTGGAACCTAGTTTGACCTAGATTAAGGTCCTAGCTCTTCAATTAACCTAATTTGGGTTTTTACTCAAAATGTCTAGTCAAACGAGGTCAAACCTAAAATCCGACTTCACCATTGGATTCCTTAGGTCCAAATGAGGTTTATACCAAAATTTGGACCTAAGTGGAGGTCATCTTGACCTACTTTGCAATTTAGTACACCTAAATCACAACTTAGTCCCTATCTTTTGAAAATCATTGCAGAGAGCCCCCTAAGTTCCTCGCCACCTTTGCAATCAGGTCCTGCCGCCATTGTTAGGGCAGAACAGATCTCCGGTGAGGTTTAGAGAGGGATTACTCTTTGATTCCTCAGAGATTCCCTCCCAGAAATGGAAGGGAGATTCTCTGAGGAATTCCCTTCCATCTATAGCCAATCACGATCTCTGGTGTGAACCTAATCTCTCGTGCGAACGCACGAGGGATTTGGGTATCCACCTTCTTTCCTTCTCCAGCGAGCCGGCGGAGGTGATTGCGCGCCCTCCACGCACTAGAAGGTTCGGCGAACACCTATAAAAGGATCTTCAGACCCGGCCGCAGATCTTCAGACTTGAATTGGCGGAGATTTCCCCAAACTTTCCTCTCTTCCATCTCCGGCCAAGAGACCCGCAAGCTCCGATGACCTCCTCCCCTCCTTCTCGTCGCTCTGCTGCCATACCAGCAGCAGAGTCAACTTCGCCTCTTCCTCTCACGTCGCGCCGTACCAAGCGCGCGTGCCCCTGACCTCATCCTTGTCGCCGCTCCCTCCCTCAGGGTTCTTCTTCTCCGACGACGGTAGTTACGCGCCGTCCACTCCGCTGCCTCCCTTCCTTCCAGATCACTCCAGATACCTTCTCCATCTTCCCCTCTCTCTTTTCCCCCTGTTATTTTATTTAATTGCCCCTCGACAGTGCCTGACCACCTCCATCTTCCTCGCATCCGACCAACCTCCGGCGAGCCGCTCCCACCATTTCGCCCCTCCACATGGCTCGCCAACCATCTCATAAGCTCCGCCTCACCACCAGGAACAACTTTCGCCCATCCATCATCCTTCTACACCTTCACCACAGTCCCTCGAACAACCCCACACTTCCGGCCATGGGTTGACCTAGGCCCGCACGCCTAGACCATCCCACGGCCTGCAGCACCGTGCACCATCTTCGCCGTGCCACGGCGAAGGTGCCCAGCTGTTCTGATTAGGCCGATAGGCCGTATTGGTGTTTGACAGTATCTGCGCTCTTGCCGCCATTGACGACAGTTGAAGAAGCTCCAAAGCAGCTCCAGGCGTCAGGTCTTCCAGGCTTCAGGCACAACAGGTTCGCGGGAGCAGTGCGAAGCCCTCGTGTCCAGCCAGGGGTGCTGCGAAGCCAGCAGCCTTGGCAATTGCACGAAGAATCCTCTGCGGGCGCGCGCGAGAGAGGGGCAGAGACTTTAGTCCCACATCGTTGAAACGCGAAACATAGGTGCGCCATAAATTATTTTTGTGATATTGCCTTACCGCCTCCGAAAGCACAGGGGTGAGGTCCCTCACCTGATCCACTCGACTCATCCGCAGTTTCACCTCACGGATCTGGCGGGATCCGACCCGACCCTAACCTGAGCACTCCTCGCGCATCACCCACCTGCCGGTGCGGCTGGTCCCGGGTGCGAAATCCGACCCGATTACCCATGTGGCTCTGGGAGAGCGTACTTGAGTGAATTGCAGAGAAAGAGAGAGACGTTTGGGTAGAGGGAAGGGGGTAGGTTTTGCATTGGCTGCGGTGTGCACAGGAAAGAAGGAAGAGAGGAAGAAGCGAATACTTAGCCGCTGTAGTAAGGGAAAAGAAGAGAAGGAAGAGGCGAAGGAAAGCAAAAAGAAGAACTGAAGAAATAGAAGAGCAGGAGCAGAAGAAGAAGGAACTCTGAAGAAAGAAAGCTGAGCAAGGAAGAGATCTGAGAGAAGGAAGGACTACAGAAAAGACAAAAAGAAAGAAGAAGACAGAAGGGAAATAAAGGCAGGAAGAAGAAGTCTTCGCAGGAAAGGGAAGAGAAGAGAAAGAAGTTCAAGGATGAAAAAGACCTGTGGATCAGAAGAAAAGAAGAAGAGCCAACAAAGAAGAAGAAGGCAGAAGAGAGAAAGAAGACTACTTTTAAGATGTCTGATAAAGAAATCAGACGTCCAATTCTGTTTTCTTTTAGCAATTCTTTTTATAACTCTCTCTCTTTGAATCAATTATGTTCATTTAAAAGTTGTATTCTTTGGTTTTGAAAGTACTGAGATTGCTCCCTGTGTTCGACCTCGGATACTCTAGTTTTTCGAGTAATAAAATTCTCTATATTTGTTTGAACGTTTTGTCGGCTATATTACAACGTGTTATCTTTTAAAATCCGATCACAAAAATGTACAAACAGTTACCAGGACTACTGCCCGAGTGTGAGATCGAGTTTGAGATCTCACTAGTACAAGGGACCAGCCCCATCTCCACCGCACCATACCGGATGGCACCACTTGAGCTACGAGAGCTCAAGTCTCAGTTGCAGGATCTTCTGGAGAAGGGCTTCGTGAGGCCCAGTGCGTCTCCCTGGGGAGCCCCGGTACTGTTTGTGAAGAAGCAGGATGGTACCCTATGCCTTTGTGTGGACTACCGACAGCTGAATAGGGTCACCATCAAGAACAGATATCCGCTGCCGAGGATCGATGACTTGTTTGACCAGTTGCGAGGTGCCACGGTGTTCTCCAAGATCGACTTGAGGTCTGGATTCCACCAGTTGAGGATCAGGGAGGCAGATGTCTCCAAGATAGCTTTCCGCACCCGGTACGGACACTACGAGTTTTTGGTCATGCCGTTTGGGCTGACCAATGCCCCCGTTGCTTTCACGGACCTGATGAACCGGGTGTTTAGGCCGTACTTGGACCAATTCACGGTAGTATTCATTGACGATGTACTCATCTATTCTCGAGATCAGACGCAGCACGGACAGCACTTGCGGATGGTTCTAGACACACTGAGACGACGTAGGCTGTACGCCAAATATAGCAAGTGCGAGTTCTGGTTTGAGGAGGTGACCTTCTTAGGCCATGTGATCTCTGGGGATGGCTTGGCGGTGGACCCAGCCAAGGTCGAGGCAGTGCTCAGGTGGGAGAGACCACGTTCAGTCACTGAGATTCGCAATTTCCTGGGACTGGCAGGCTACTACAGACGGTTCATCAGGGGTTTTTCACAGATTGCGCATCCTATGACACGGTTGACTCAGAAGGACGTGCCCTTCACTTGGACAGATGCCTGTGAGGCGTGTTTTCAGGAGCTGAAGGAGAGGTTGACTTCGGCTCCTGTGCTCACCATCTCTGACAGTAGTGGCAGGTTCGTTGTGTACACGGACGCCTCCTTGTAGGGGTTAGGAGGTGTGCTCATGCAGAGGGGTCACGTTGTCGCTTACGCTTCGCGGCAACTGAAGCCCCATGAGCATACCTACCCTACCCATGACCTGGAGCTAGCAGCTGCCGTCTTCGCGCAGAAGACCTGGAGGCACTACTTGTACGGTGAGACCTTCGAGATTTTCACAGATCACAAGAGCCTTAGATACCTTTTTGATCAGAAGGAGCTCAACATGAGACAGAGACATTGGTTGGAGCTCCTGAAGGACTATGACTGCAGCATTTCCTACCACCCGGGAAAGGCCAACGTGGTGGCTGACACCTTGAGCTGGAAGGCGCCCACACACTTGGCCAGTTTATAGTTACAGAGTTGGAGCCTTTTTGAGGAGGTGGGCAGTTGGCGACCCCTAAAGTTACGAGAGCACTGTGGGGTAGTAACTGTGACACGACAGACTAGGCTAGAGCTGATAGACCGCATCATCACAGGACAGATGGTCGATCCGTAGTTGCAGTCCCTACGCGACAGAGTACTGTCAGGAGACCCAGGGGACTTCTCTTTCACAGACCAGGTACTGCGCCTGAGGGGATGGTTGTGCGTTCCCAGAGACAAGGAGCTGTTGAGAGAGCTCCTGACTGAGGCACACAGTTCCAGATTCACCATACATCTGGGAAACATGAAGATGTACCATGACTTGAGACGCGAGTTTTGGTGGAGGGGGATGAAGCGCGATGTGGGTGAATTCGTGCAGCAGTGCTTAGTGTGCCAGCAGGTGAAAGCCGAGCATTAGAGGCCTGCAGGGTCGCTACAGCCGCTTCCAGTGCCAGAGTGGAAGTGGGAGAGCATCACCATGGACTTGGTGGTGGGCTTACCTGTTACCCAGCGAGGACACGATGTAGTCTGGGTAATTGTGGATAGACTGACGAAGACGGCACGATTCTTGCCGATCCGAGTCACTTTGGGACCAGCACAGTTGGCAGAGAGGTATATCCGTGACATGGTACGACTACACGGAGTTTCGCAGGAGATCATATCCGACCGGGATACCCACTTTACGTCCCAGTTTTGGATTGAGTTTCAGCAGGCCCTGGGGACGCGGTTGAGATTTAGTACCGCTTACCACCCCCAGACGGACGGACATTCTGAGCGCACGATACAGACACTTGAGAACCTTTTGTGTGCCTGTGTACTGGACTGGAGGGGCTCTTGGGAGGAGCACCTGCCCCTGGCGGAGTTTGCATACAACAACAGCTATCACTCGAGCATCGGCATGGCTCCCTACGAGGCTCTGTACGGACAGAGGTGTACGGCACCCTTGAGTTGGGTTGAGGTTGGGGACCACGTCTTCCTTCGTGTTTCTCCCATGAAGGGCCTGCAGCGGTTTGGGGTGAGAGGGAAGCTCGCACCGAGGTTCGTGGGGCCCTTTGAGGTCCTGGAGTGGGTTGGACCCATTGCTTACAGACTTGCCCTCCCTCCTCAGCTTTCTGGTGTGCACGATGTGTTCCACGTGTCCAACCTCAGGAAGTACACAGAGCGAAGGTACACTCTGACCCACATTTTAAGACGTCTAGAAGAGGTTCCAGACGTCTGATTTTGGGCAGTTTCGTCATTTTCGACCCGTTTAGGGCCTGTTCAGAGTCTGTTTTTCGCGTTTCGAGTTGCGTTCTTTCCAGAATAAAATCCTCTACCCATTTACAGTAATTATATACCATTCTAAGAAGCTCCTTGTGTTTGATCCTTGTGTTAGGACCCCGTTCCATTGTAGTCTTGGGGTTTGCGGAGGCACGCGGGATTTCCAACCACGCCCCCAGTACTCCCGTTGTAGCTGGTAGAGTGGCTTTTAATTATTTAGTATAATTTGTTACAATTGTGGAACAAGTAATAGAGTCTAGGGCGTTGCATGAACCCTAGGACTGAGAAACTAGATTGAATGATAGATCCTAGGGTATTGCATGAATCCTAGGACTGGAAAACTAGATTGAATAATAGATCCTAGGGTACGGCATGAATCCTAGGACTGGAAAACTTGTGGAATATATATACATATATTCCAGTCTTGGAAAAGTGGAAAGGAAATAATAGCTGCCTGTAAACAAATAGCTGCCTGTAAATAAATAGCTGCAGGTAAATAAATAGCTGCCTGTCATGAATGAATAAATATGATTAAGAATATGGGTTGTATGAAGTAAGACTGGAACAGTGAACCCTACAATGGCCAAACAAAAGAATACGAACCCTACGGGGAATTAGGAGAACTCCTAGAAAGAGAATAGAACGGAACTAAGAAAGTGAAACGTGGAAGTGTGTTGTCTCTTAGGTACGTGGTACCAACGAGAGCACACATTACCTCTTAGTGTAGAGGGGAGCTTGCTGCCCTTAGGTTGAGACCGGGGTGGGTTTGGCCACTGTACACCGACTTGTTGGCCCTCGCGTACGCAGTACCGAGGAGAGCTAATAGTGTAGGGAGAGCACTAGCTACCCCACGGGCCCCGGGATTCTGCTAGCCTCCTACACCGACTTGTTAGGCCCACTGGGCAAACCAGGGTAGTCAGACGAGGGTGCGCGGACTGTGGAGGGGTTGGACCCATGTTACTGAGAGGGCTCTGCCCTATACTGGTTCTGTGCTATGTTTTGAGCGCACCCGTTAACGGAAACCACTGACCGCATGCCAGTGCGGGGTAGCTACCCGTGCGCTTATCGTGCGTGCCGTAGTCACCATTACGTCTGTCAGCGACCTTGAGGTGGTTGACTGGGGGGTAGGACCACCACGGGGGACTCTCCCGGCCAGGAGAGCACCACGTGTTACTTCTACTTTTCGGAAAAGACTACAATCAAGATCGTTCCCATGAGGAACATTCGAGATCAAGTGAAGGATCTGAGAAATAGATAAATTGTGAAATAATAGAAAGACGTAAATAAAGGAAGAAAGAAAATATAACAGCTACTGTACACTCTACTGTTTCTGTAGCTTTAGCTGCCACTCTACTCAGCGTTTCGCTGACGTGTTACACTCGCTACTTTTCAGGACTAGGTGTTGAGCAGCCAGGGTCAGCAGCTGCAGAGGACGCTGGGCCGAGTAGGGTCCAGTAGCGTTACCCGCAATTCTTTTTGTACTTTCTGCCATTGTAGTGAGTAGTTTCCTTGTTACTCCTTGTACTTCTTTATTGTAAACTTCATGTTATGTACATATTTGTTGTTCTACTGTTGTGGTGGTGTATACTGTAGTAGTTCCTTTTCTTACTACTGTATTTTGTTACTGCTAGTTATATTCATGCTGAATGTGGTTTATTTTACTGCTCCTTTGGTTACTTCCTCGTTGGACGACTAGGTCTTGGGATTAGTCGAGTCGGTCCGATTCTCGTGTCTCGTAGGGACTCGGGAATCGGGTCGTTATAGTAGTTCATCCTAGATGTCTGATAAATAGATGTTAGGCTAAGATCTAACCTTAATTACTTCTTATTAGACCTTATAGCCATTTGAGCCTCATTAAATCCATTCCCGCAGTGATTTGTGTTTTTAGACATCCAAACCTATTGCTAAATGTCTGATCTATCATCTGTGCATCTTAACACTAGAGCCCTGTTTTGATTTTGACAAAGTAGGAAGGAAACCCATGTAGAATTAGATGTCTAATTAGATTCCTAGACATCTTAAAACACCTCTTTAGACATCTGTCTTGATCTAAACCAGTCCAGATCTTCCACCCTTCTAGATCAGACGATGACCCAGACGTCTGATAATAGATGTAAACGTTTGATAACCTTATCAAAATCATTAATGACTTTGATTTCGACCTGATTTGCCTTGGGTTTATTCCCATTGGCTATAAAAGCCTTCCAACGGCTATAAGAGGCTTCTTTTTTTTTTCCAAAAAATGGGAGTCAATCTTATTCATCCCCCACTCCCTGGAGGCCAAAAGGAAGGGGAACAGGGGGCCTAGACCAAAACCTATTCCATACAAGAAAAGAGGACCACGACTCGTGGCCTAGTACAAAAATGCAAAACAAAACCCAAGGCGACACAGCCTAGCCAACAATATAAGGAAATTGGATTTTATCTAATCTAAGCATCCCACGACATGAAGCAGGGATCGCCCATTCCAAGTTGAAAAGTTGCCAGGAATCCGTAGAAGTAGAGGCAATCGAATGCACCATGTGGTTGGCCATAGGGTGGATGTATGTAAGCTTTGTGCCTTGAGGACAAAGATTTTTAGCCTCCCTCAGTGAAGGCCGAATGTGCCAAGCAACTAGGATTTTCCCATTCTACCAATAATAAAGAAGAGTATAATCCATTTCAAGGCAAATATTATCCATGACGGCATGCCCAGAACGTAGGAAATGAATGATAGCTTCAATGATACCATGCTCAGGTGAGGGAGAGGGGTCCTACAAGAAGCCGCGACTGTCAATGCACCATAGCCGTCATGGAGAATTCAAGCAATCAAGTAGGAGCCATGATGGTAACTCGACGTGAAGTTGACTTTGAAGCCAGACGTCGGACGGATCCAAGAAACAGCAAAAACTTTGGATTTTTGAGATCTCAACCAAGTAGACATGTTAAAATAGCTCCAATTGTGATGAAGAAAGTGGTTTGTGTGAGCTAAATTGAAATTGTTGTGCTTGCTCTTATTACGCAACCACCAAATGTTATGCCAAATGAAGGTGGTAAGACCCTTGATCCTCTTACTAGATTTGTCGTTGGAGTTCAAGAATTTGTGGAATAAGGAAATAGGCGGGATGGGTTCGATGAGCATGATCCTGAAGGTCCAATTGGACAAAGTGAGAGTGAGTTCACTATGGCAGAAAAGGTGGATGCATGTTTCAGAGGAGGGATTGGTAAGACAACAGACACATTTGGATGGGAGGTTGATACCACACTTTTGAATAGCATCATCAGTACAAAGTCTACCGTGAACAATCCTCCAAGCAGTGAGGCAAAGACAGAGAGGGAGTTTGAGGTTCTAGAGGCTTTGAAAAACATGGATGGGATGAGACAGCATGATGTTGATTTTGTAGGCAAAAGAGATGGAGAAATTGCCATCCGAGGAAGGGGACCAGATAGGAACATCTCTTCCAACCCGAATGGTGGTCTGGAAGATGTTAGCCCGAGTGTCAGGAGGGATATAGTGAATATGATCGATAGAATCAAGTTGATCCAAAACATCGTTGATTTTGACCCTTGGGGTCTCAATGTCATGCGGAAGGAAGTCCTTGAGAGGGGAGTTGCTGATCCAAATATCCAACCAAAACATAAGGTCCCCTTAACCTCCCAACGGATATAAGGTTTCATAACATTATAGGCTGCGAGTAAGGATTTGATTCTGCTGAAGCGAGTGTGGGAGGGGTTATGGGAGAGACCATAGAGGCCCTTCATGAGAGACGAATAGGGAGAAGACCCAAAAAGGATATTCTAGAGCCTTTTCATCTGGAAGGCTTTGATGACCGCAGAGAGATTCCTGACGCCAAGCCTACTATTGGCCAAAGGTTTACAAATAGTGGACCAGGCAATCCAATGATGGTGGCATTCCTCATCAGAGGAATTCCAAAAGAAATTGGCAAACGTGGAATCTAGAGTAGAGATGACCGACTCGGGGGTGTTAATAACTAAGAGAATGTGGATGGGAATGGAGGATAAAAAGTGTTTGATGAGGAGCCTGGTGGTGGACGACAGAAGTTTGGCTTTCCATCCCGACAGTTTAGAGTGGATTTTATCAATGAGACCATGGAAGTTGGTAGTCTTGGCTCTGCCAATGAAGATCAGGCACCCCAGGTAGATGAAGAGGAAGGACCTGAGTTGGAAGCCTGTAATGGAGAGGATCCTCGATAGTCTGCCTACCAGGAAGTGCTTCCCCACAAAGCAGAAGCTTTTGAGGTAATTAAGTCTTTGGCCGAAATTGGATTCAAAATCATGAATGAAGGCCATAAGGTTAGAAGTGGACCTCAAACTCCCATTGAGGAAAAGAATGATGTCATCGGCATAGAGCAGGGCCATGGAGGCGGGGATGCCCCGTTTGATAGCAAACGTATCCAGCCAACCCAAATGGGCCAACTCCTTGATTCCATGGATAAAAGGTTCCATGAAAAGGTCAAAGAGGAAAGGAGAAAGAGGATCCCCTTGTCTCAACCCCCGGGAGACCTTGAAGAAACGAGAGGAGCACCCATCAACTAAGATGGAGGACCCTTCGTGCTCCACGAAACCCTTGATAAGATTGATGACCCTAGTGGAGAACCCAAAATTGCAAAGAGTGTTGTAGAGGGCTCCCCACTCCACATGATAATAGGCTTTTTGAAGATCGAGCTGAAAGATGATATTGCAGCCAAACACTTTACGGTTGAGTCTTTGGACGAGCTCAAAAGTAGTCAAAATGTGATCAAATATCGATCTCCCTTTGATGAAATCAGCCTGTTTCGGGGAAATGAGCCTAGGAAGCAGCTTGGCTAAACGATTCACGAAAATGCCAGAAGCGATCTTGTAGGTGACATTGCAAAGGCTTATGGGGCGAAAATCGACCAAATCAGAGGAATTTGATTTCTTAGGGATGAGGGATATAAAGGTAGCATTGAAAGATCTGGGAGCTCCCTGAGAGGAATAGAAGTGAGCATTGAACCCATCAGGGCCAGGGGTGCTGTTGGCAGGCAAGTCATTAATGGTATTGTGAATCTCATATTCATTGGGGATACTAGTTAAGTTGGCACAATCTTTAGGGGTGACGATCGGAGGTATGACATCAAGAAACCTATTGATATCACTCGTGCCATCGAAGGTTAGGAGAGATTGGAAGAAATTAGTTGCTTTGGAAGCAGCCAACTCCCACGAACCATTACCAATGGAGGAGGAGAGGGAGTTCCGATTACGCTTAGCAAATCTCTTTTTGATGGTGGCAAAAAAGAAGGCATTATTGCCTTCACCATGGAGCTACCAACCAATCTTGGCTTTTTGGGCCAGGAAGTCATAGTATTTAGCGAGGGCATCCTCTTGTTGGATAGGAGTATCTGCAAGCTCAGAAGAGATCTGATCATACCAATGGGATGTCAGTTTGGCCTCCAGATCATCATGACGACTCTCTAGATCTTTGACAATTGAGCGAATGTCGTCGAAATACCACCTATTCCAAGATTGAAGGGCTTTTTTGAGAATGTAGAGCTTGAAGTAGAGGTTGTCGAGGTGATTATGAGTAGGATTAAGGGAGAGTGTATCCCAAACATGTCTGACCACATTAAGGAAGGAAGGATCTTTGAGCCACATGTTCTGAAACCTAAAGGGACAAGGTCTAGATGCATTGTGAGTAGAAAGAGAAAAAATCACAGGCGAATGGTTCGAATTCCGCCTAGAAAGGTAGGATACGGAGGGCGAAAGGGCTAAGGTAGGAGGAGAAACGAATATCCTATCCAATTTTTTATAAATACTCGCACTGCCATGTCTACCATTACACCAAGAAAGTTGGTTCCCATCCATAGGAAGTTCCAAAACACCTAATGAGTCTCTCCACCTCAAGAAGTCAGTGGCTTGGGGTAAGTTAAAAGGGAGGCCACCACTTTTTCCAGATGCACATAGGATACAGTTAAAGTCGCCACCTATAAACCAAGGGACAGAAGACGTATCCATTAGATCAGAGAGGTGAAGCCAAAGGTCCCATCTGGAGTCCGAATCACAGGAGGCATAGACTCCGGATATGTAGCACATGGCATTAAGAAGCTCGCAGCGGACAGATATCGCTTGGGGCATAGTACTGATGATGAAAGTATGGATACTGTTGTTAGAGAAGCACCAAATGTTAGGAGCACACAGGGAGATATGAGTTTGAGAAAAGCCAATCAAGTCCATGAAAATCGGAGCTAAAGAAGCATCAACAAAAGGCTCGAAGAGGAATATGATATCAAGATTGTTCACCTGAATCATATATTGGATATTGATGGGAACACCATCATGAGCCATAACTAGCTCATTTTGACCTACTGAAGTTAATAAATGCTCCTACATAACCAACTAAAGGTCATAATTCATTGCATAACCATTCTGAGAGAACAATAAGAAACTAGGGTTAAATTTGCAATTTTACCAGCTGATCATGAATGCAGCACAGCCATGGGTTTTCCTAAGGGCTGAATAAAGGTCAAATGGTCTTAATAAGATAGCAAGTGGGTTGGTTTAAACAAAAAAGGGTTTGTGTGTGTTCTGAGAATTAAATGACTTTTTGAAACCCTAAAAATAGATCCACTTAATTAACCAAGGTTCTGGTCAGGATAAAATTCACTTAAACCCTCTAAAAATCATAAAAAATCTTCTATAGGGTTTAGTACCTTCAATTTGGCTATCAGAACCCATCTTGACCTAAAATGGAGTCTCAGACAGATATTTACCCTAATTTGGGTTTATGCATAAATTACCCAGTCAAACGTTGTCAAAACCAAAATCCAACTTCACCATTGGATTTATTAGGTCCAAATTAGGTTTGTACCAAACTTTGGACCCAAGGAGAACTTGTCTTGGTCTAGTTTGCAAAAAGGTCCCGTCTAATTACATTTATACCCCCAACTTTCAAAAACCCTTGCATACAGCCCCCTAAATTATTCATCATCTTCACAATTAGGTCCCTCTGCCATTATCTCAGAGGAAACCTACTCCGACGACCTTCAACTTGGATTTTCTTCCTGATTGATTGATGAATCCCTTCCAAAATTGGAAGGGAGATTCATCAAGTAATTCCCTTCAATCTAAGTTCGTTCATATGGTCCAGATCTTCTTGAATCTCTCATTCGAACGCATGAGAGATTTGAGACTTAAGAATCTCCCAAATGCGGTGAGTATTCCTAGCTTGGAAGCTTGGCTTCAAAGCACAAAACCCTCTCTGATGACCTATAAAAGACTCCCTAGGGTTCAACCGTTCCCAGCTTGAAATTGGGTCGGAAATCCCCCTCTTTCTCTCTCCTCTTCGATCGCAAGTCTCCGCAAGCTCCGGCGGTCTCTCTCCGACTCTTCTCGTCATTTGGCACCAAAATCAGTGGCGGATTCGTCTTCCCCTCCGTCCTCCGCGTCGCGTAATACCAGCCGTCACCATCGTTTCCTCGTCTTCGCTGCCACCTCTCCTACGGAGGTTTGTCTTCCCTACGTACGGCAACCACACCGGCGTGGGATTCCTTTCCCTTTTCGTCCTTAGAGTAGACTCTTAGGTTCCCTATCTCTCTTACTTTCTCCCCCTCTTTATTTCCCAAAAACAACCACCAATGCTACTGAACACCTTCATCTCCTCCATCTCTGGCGACTCCTCCGGCAAGGTGTTCCCACCGCTATGCACCTCCATCTACCTTGCCGACCACCCTACAGCCACCACTGCACCTTCCCGTTCATTTCCCCTCACTCCATTCGCTCCATCATCCACCCAAACACCTTCTCGAATAAACCCACTCTCACCGACCGTTCCAGTCACCTTCCGACCACCACAGCCACTCGCATAACACGCCACTGCCACCATCACATTCGCCATGCCACGACGATCCTACTGAGCATTCTGACATGGCCATAAGGCCCCTTTTCTTGAATCTCTGGTGTCAGGTCAAAACTGCCATTGCCGTCGAGCTTCGAGCAAGCTTCAAGCTATCCAGGGTGCTTCCGGTCCAACTGATACCTCCAGGCTGTGCGGAATAGAGGCTTGCAGGAATCCAAGGCTTTATGCAAGGGCATTAGAAATCGTAGCCTCATAAAATTGGCTGAGTACCCTACTGCTGCGTTGCGTAAAAGAAAGGTGGGACATTTAGTCCCACCTCGGATATGAAGAAGTGCCTGTAGCCGCATAATACCAAAAAGTGACAATGGCTGTTTGCCTCCAATCACTGAGGGTGAGGTCCTCCTACACCTTCACCCGGACTCGTCCGCGACACCTCACCCGCAGACCTGGCCAACTCGATTACTCGCCTGACCTGCACTCCTCTCTCACCACCACACACCGGTGAGCCTAGACCCGGGTATGCGCTAGGTTCGATTACCCGACCGACTGTGGCTCTAGGAGAGCGAGATTGAAATAGAAAGAGAAGAGAGGAGAGTTACGCGGGGGAAGGGGAGTTTTTGCCCTAGGAAGTTTGGCTCCAACACTTAGCCAGATTCAGAAGGCAGAAAAGCCAGAGAAGGAAGAAGAGAAGAAGAGAAGAATTAAAGGAGGAAGAAGAGAAAGAAGAACAGAAGGAGCAAAGCAGGGCTAAAGGCCTATGGAAGAAGAAGAAGAGATGAAGGCCTAAGGAAGAAGAAGAAGTGAAATCAGAGAGAAAAAGTGAAGAAGAAGGAAGAGGCACGCAGACAAAAGAAAAAGGAGTACTGTAGCAAAAATTCACTTAAGACGTCTGATTTCATAATCTCTCCTTTAGTCAATTTCAGTAACTATTCTATGTATTAGACTTATAATTGGCGATTCAAATCACCATTATTTTGTCTAAAATTCTTTTTACTCTTCATATACTCATATGCTCTACTTGCAAATTAGTTTTTGAGTAATATTTTGTGTTCAAATTACATTAATTGTTAAGTTTAGTGTGTGAATTCTATTTGCTCCCTGTGTTCGACCTGGAAATCTTTTTAAGTAAAAAAATTATATTTGTTTGAATGCTATTTCAGCTATACTACAACACAACACTTTTTAAACACCGACTTAGCGCGATAAAACATTTTGGTGCTATTGCCAGGGAGCAACGTGCAATTCACTGCTATTCTCTGCACTATTTGATTATATTTGAGCACTAACTTGCCCTATTTGCTTTATTTTGATTTTACGAGGTACTTCACGAGGAGATCTTTCATGCAAATCAACCATTGCAGGGCAGATAACTTCTCTATTCTTCCTTAATCAACCTCCTAATCTTGGGAAGACAAAAAGGAAATAATCAATTAGGAATTACCTACCTTATTTTTCATAATAATTATCATATAAAAAGGCAAGTTTCCTGATTTGCGAAATTCTTTTCAAATCTCATTGAAGTTGAAGCAATTCTATTTAGAGATCCCACCCCAAATTTCTTGTGCCTATTAGGGACTATTCTTAATTTATAATCTTCTTGGACTACGCACTTCTTGTTTGAAGTCTAAGGAGAACATTTTTGAAGATCAAAGTAGACTTGGAAATAAAGCCAATTAGGGTTTCTGCATTAGGGTTTTGGAGTGCTAGTTCACACTTGCCTACATAAAAGGAAACAAACCCACCCGCATTTGTGTACTACCCAAGCCCTTGATTGAAAAGATCTAATTAAGAAAAACCCTAAAATCAGGCTCTAAATTCACTTGAACCCTAAAATCCTTGGACCTAATAACTTGGGAGTCAACTCAGGGTGGTTTCTAGGTCTTGACCTAGAGTTCATTCTGCCATCTTTAGGGTAGGTCAGGTAAAATTGGTCTACATTGTAGGCCAACTAACCTCTAAATTAGGTCACAAGTCAAATCAACTGCTAATTCAAGTGAAAACAAAGGCACAAATTAGGACATAAAACTGGTAGAATTAAGAGGTCAAGTTATCTATTCTGGTCTACCTGGACCCTCAGTGACAAGGAAGGTCAGGTGGAGGAAACCCTATAACTTGTGGGTGAGCTCTACCGTGTAGGGGTCTTTACGGGACTCTCCCTTCCTAGCTACTCAGGTAATTCTCAGGTGGACGACTTTCTGATCCAGGGGTATCATCCGCCCCAAACCTCTATAGTCATCCAAAATCTTTGGGTACCTTGATTGAGTCAATATCACATCCAGCCCCTCATCCCTTTTATTTAGAGCACACATAGATTTCCTTGGAATCTTTTTCAGATATAATCAATTTCGATCTAAACTTGAATTTTGATTCTACATCTTGATTCCACCATCTAATTCAAAAATGTAGCCTGGCTACTTAGGAAAATCATTGAGGAAACCTGAATCTCAAAGATCCATGAGAGATAGAATGGTTGAGGATGCCCTTAAATTTTATGAGATTGATTACGAAACCTCAAAACCAATTGAAGACATTCAAGTTAATGTATCGACAACAACAACCTTCATTGTAAACTATGCACAATTATTATTAACAAAAGCAACAAATGGATCAACCCGGGATATTCTCATAACAGGATACATCGAGATAGAAAAATTGCATAACTTTGAATATCTCCAATGCATGACAAATTCTGTACTTTGGGAAAAACACCAAGATGATTTTAAAAAATGGGAAGAAATGATGAAACTATTGAAACAAGTTATCGATAAAAAATACCCGTACATGCCCCAAATAGTTAATGAAACATCTTGGAATAATATTGAGGATCAACATGATTTCCCAAATCCTGGGTTTGAGACACAAGGTTGTTGTGGATTCCCAACCTAGATGGAATATGATATGCCTGATCTTGAAATAGGTTGGGACTTCCCAATTGCAGGAGAACACGATTTTGAGCCAACCCTAGAAAACCAAAACCCTGGTTCGCCAAGCATAGAACTCCTAGACTCCTATAATAATAAGATTGAATCAGAACCTCTCGAGGGTGTAAATCCCACCCCTTACTCTGATAAGGTGACCCTCGAAGGCAATTCTGGCCAAGATTCTAGTAATTCAACCCACATTCTTAGCCTAGAATATGGATCTGAATCTTCTTGGGATAATTATAAGGCCCTGCATGACGAAAATCAAAGTTTGAATTTGGATTATGATTCTGGGCCTTTATTTGATGAATGTACCTCTCCAACATCCTCAGAAATACCGATTAATTTTTCGAAAGTCACGCCAATCTACGATACAGAAATCGATGAGTTGGAAGAGTGGGGTTTTGATTAGGTCTTCCCTATAAGCCAAAAACCTGAACCTAGATCCAATAGGGACACCTTTTTAAGCTCGGAATCTACGAATAGGTTAGACCCAAGTCAGGTTGCTGAGTCTACATCATGTGATTTACTCTGTGGTGGAACCTGTGATCTCAAATCAAATTCAGAACTTGATTCTCGCAATTTCTCCTATGATTTCGAATCTTACTATGATTATGGAGAACCATTGTTTCTTAACAACTATGAGCCAATCTATGACCTCAGCACACATGATCCATTCTTCGACTCTGACTCTAAGGTCCCTAATCCTGAGATCACTAATTCAAAATCTGGTTCCATTGAGATGGAATCATTTCTTTTTGATACTCAGGAATCAGAAACAAAAAGTACCGAAAGTGACTACAACCCAGAATTCGAATCTTTTCTTGACTCAGATTTTCTTCATCCTATAAACACTCTTCAGGCATTTACCTTTGAGTTTGATGGCCACTATGAGGACTCTCTAAATGAACCCACCTTTGAACCCTTACTAGATGAGCCCTCACACACAATTCGTATTGATGCCACATCCTGTACATATACAGAACCTATTCAAACCCATTTTCAACCCTGACCCGCAATCGGGCTCAATTTTTATTCTGATTCCCCTCTTAATTAGTCGATTGCAAATGATTCTCCTCCACATTTTTATCGGGTTTCAGACATAGATCTGACTACAAATCATGCTTCCTCCTTCTCTGATCACTCCTGTAGGGTTCCTACATCCACCATTGATTCTTTTTCATTTAAGGATCGGTACTCTGATCAGGCTGATTCGACTCAACCAAACCCTAGCTATACACTTCCATACCATTTCGAGTTCCAAAGTATATGGTGGGTTCTACATCTCTTGATCTACATTTATCAACCCATCAGATTGATTGGGTTTGGGTTGCATCATCAGCCTGTTTACTTGAACAAGCATCTAGTTGGACCAACCAGGCTTTTGATCAAGATGCTTGTTCTGCAAAACTCATCCAATTTGACCACTCCTTCTCTAGACCATTTCTCGCTCAGCTGAAGGCATTAAATTTAGTGCTTAATGGGAGGCAACCTATCATTCCAAAAATCAAGATCCTTCTGTACTTCATGTCTATTGCACCCTAAGTTCGATTTTAGAACAGTCAATCCCACCTCTGGTACATGTGCTAGAGCTTGAAATCACCCACAATAATCATTCCCGACCCATTCGCCCACCCGATAATCCTGTTCTAAATTCCTGAACCCAAAACTGTTTCGCACCCTCCATTTACAATGAGGACATTGCAAAACTTAGGAATAAGGGGGTGGTAAATTGCAAGCATTCAAAAATCAAAAGTTCGGAAAGGTTCTCACAAAAAAATCACATATTCCAAAAATACCAAAAAAAAATCTTGAAAAAAGACAAAAATATGGGAGGAGAGGAAATTTTGAGGAGAAAAAAAGGGAGGAGTTAAAAATGTCAAAAAGGAACACAATTTGAAAAGAAAATGAGATAGTCATTAATAAGAAATTAAGAAATTAACTTAGTTCTAGACCAAGTCAAAAGAAAGAAAATGAAAGGCAAAAAGTGTTAATGAAACAGAGAAGAGATTAGTAGGAACGCTAATTTTAGGCCTTTTGGGCTATAATCCTAGGCGTAAATTCAAGTACCTGCTAAGATCTGGATAGTCCTCAAGAGGTTGGGGAAAATGCGAAGCTTAAGTATTAGGTCTAAGGCTTAGGGAGTATTCGGCCTCGTTAACTGACCTCTAGTTTGTGGGACTCGGTAACCTAAGCACCCCAATCCACACACAGTTTGGTTCAGTGCGCCTAAGTATCAAAATCACGCAAATGCGTTTAAATTGTTTTGAAAAAGTCACCTAGATTAGGAGTGGCTGATCAACACAAGTTCATTTGGGCGAGTTCCCGGCATGGAGAGGCGAGAAATTCCCCTTGAAGATGCACAATAACATATTGTCTCCTTGGTGCTTGTCTCCTAGGATATCTACATATCCTACCAGGGGCATGTAAGCACCCTATGCTGGTTCAGATGCCATGGGTGGCATTATCTTGAAATGTGGATTGCCAGACTCTGGATTTAGCTATAGAACACCATGGGCAGGATTATCTCGAAATCTCGAAAGCCAAGGTTCTGGGGGTTGCCATGGGCGGTGCTATCTCGAAGTATCAATTGCAAGGACCCTTTGAGGATTGATGATGGGGACTAAGAATCCGATGCAGACTATGTTGTTAAGCCAATCCGAAGCTAGAAATAAAAAGAAAAGAGAGAGAAAACTCTCCAAAAATAAAGAAAAATTTCCCTGTCTCTCTCTGACAAAAACACACTGCAAACTGAACCAAGGTTAAAACATGTTACAAGCATGGGTGCTTTAACCACAGAGTTCAACGAACCATAGGTTAGTTCCTATAGGCCTTAGAAACCTTCGCAGCAGACTGAGGCTAGAGCTGGTTAGGTCAGAATCTTGGTTGGTACTTGAGTACCTTTAGGCTTACTATCGGCATTCTATCCTAATCTACAAAAGGAAGCATGCATCAAACTTTTAAGTATCAAAAGATTTCATGGTCAAGAATCAAAGTTAATACCTTAAAATTTTGCTAAGGGACTAGCAAAATCTAGGCATGGGGGTTGATGGGAACACCATCATGAGCCCTAACTAGCTCATTTTGACCCAATGAAGTCAATAAATGCTCCTACATAACCAACTGAAGGTCATAATTCATTGCATAACCATTCTGAGAGAAAAAATAAGAAAGTAGGGTTAAAACTATAATTTTACCAGCTTATCACGAATGCAGTACAACCACAAGTTTTCTCAAGGGTTGAATAAAGGTCAAATGGTCTTAATAAGATAACAAGTGGGTTGGATTAAACAGAAAAGGGTTTGTGTGTGTTTTGAGAATTAAATGATTTTTTGAAACCCTAAAAATAGACCTACTTAATTAACCAAGGTTCTGGTCATGATAAAATTTACTTAAACCCTCTAAAAATCATATAAAAATCTTCTCTAGGGCTTAGTACCTTCAATTTGGCCATCAGAACCCATCTTGACCTAAAATGGAGTCTCAGACAGATATTTGCCCTAATTTGGGTTTTTGCATAAATTACCTAGTCAAATGTGGTCAAAACCAAAATCCAATTTCGCCATTGGATTTATTAGGTCCAAATTAGGTTTTTTCCAAAATTTGGACCCAAGGAGAACTTGTCTTGACCTAGTTTGCAAAAAGGTCCTATTTGATTACATTTATACCCCCAACTTTCAAAAATCCTTGCATATAGCCCCCTAACTTCTTCATCATCCTCACAATTAGGTCCCTCTACCTTTATTGCGGCGGAAACCTACTCCAACGACCTTCAACTTGGATTTTCTCCCTGATTGATTAATGAATCCCTTCCAAAATTGGAAGGGAGATTCATCAAGTAATTCCCTCCTATCTAAGCCCGTTCATATGGTCCAGATCTTCCCCAATCTCTCATGCAAACGCATGAGAGATTTGGGTCTTAAGAAGCTTCCAAATCCGGTGAGCATTCCTAGCTTGGAAGCTTGGCTTCCAAGCACAAAACCCTCTCTGATGACCTATAAAAGACTCCCTAGGGTTCAACCATTCTCCTCCGCTTGAAATTGGGTTGGAAATCCCCCTCTTCCTCACTCCTCTTTGGTTGCAAGTCTTTGCAAGATCTGGTAGTCTCTCTCCGACTCTTCTCGTCGGTTGACCACAAAATCGGTGGCGGATTCATCTTCCCCTTCATCCTCCGTGTCGCATAATACCAGTCATTGCTGTCCTTTCCCTATCTTCGCTGCCGCCTCTCCTATGGAGGTTCGTCTTCCCCACGTCCAGCAACCACACCAATGTGGGATTCCTTTCCCTTTTTGTCCTTAGAGTAGACTCTTAGGTTCCCTATCTCTCTTACTTTCTCCCCCTCTCTTTATTTCCCAAAATCGACCACCAACTCTACTGAACACCTTCATCTCCTCCATCTCCGGCGACTCCTCCGGCGAGGTGTTCCCACCGCTATGCACCTCCATCCACCTTGCCAACCACCCTACAACCTCCACTGCACCTTCTCGCTCATTTCCTCTCACTCCATTCGCTCCATCATCCACCCAAACACCTTCCCGAACAAACCCACTCTCACCGATTGTTCCCGTCACCGTCCGACCACCACAGCCACTTGCTCAACACGCCACTACCACCGTCACATTTTCTGTGCCACGGTGATCCTGCTGAGCGTTCTGACGTGGCCATAAGGCCCCTTTTCTTGAATCTCAGGTGTCAGATTAGAACCGCCATCGCCGCCGAGCTTCGAGCAAGCTTCAAGCTGCTCCAGGGTGCTTCCACTCCAGGGGATACCTCCAAGCTATGCAGAATAGAGGCTTACAGAAATCCAAAACTTCACGCAAGGGAATTAGCAGCCGCAGCCTCATCAAATTGGCTGAGTACCCTGCTGTTGCGTTGCACGAAAGAAAGGTGGGACATTTAGTCCCACCTTGAATATGAAGATGTGCCTGCAGCCGCATCATACCAAAAAGTGATAGCAACTATTTGCCTCCAATCATTGAGGGTGAGGTCCTCCTATACCTTCACTCAGACTCGTTTGCGACACCTCACCTGTGGACCTGGCCGACCCGATTACCCACCTAACCTGCACTCGCTCACCACTGCACGCGGTGAGCCTGGGCCCGGGTATGCACTAGGTCCGATTACCCGACTGACTGTGTTTCTGGGAGAGCAAGACTAAAATAGAAACAGAAGAGAGGAGAGTGACGTGGGGGAAGGGGGGTTTTGCCCTGGGAGGTTTGGCTCCAACACTTAGATGGATTCAGAAGGAAAAAAAGCTAGAGAAGGAAGAAGAGAAGAAGAAGAGGAGAATTAAAGGAGGAAGAAGAGAAAGAAGAACAGAAGAAGAAGGAGCAAAGCAGGGCTGAAGGCCTAAGGAAGAAGAAGAAGAGATGAAGGCCTAAAGAAGAAGAAGAAGAAGTGAAATCAGAGAGAAAAAGTGAAGAAGGAAGAGGCACGTAGACAAAAGAAAAAGGAGTACTGTAGCAAAAGTCACTTAAGACATCTGATTTCATACTCTCTCCTTTAGTCAATTTCAGTAACTATTCTATGTATTAGACTTATAATTGGTGATTCAAATCACCATTGTTTTGTCTAAAATTCTTTTTAATCTTTATATACTCATATGCTCTACTTGCAAATTAGTTTTTAAGTAATATTTTGTGTTGAAATTACATTAATTGTTAAGTTTAGTGTGTGAATTCTATTTGCTCCCTGTGTTCGACCTAGAAATCTTTTCGAGTAAAAAAATTGTATTTGTTTGAACGCTATTTCAGCTATATTGCAACGCAACACTTTTTAAACACCGACTTAGCATGATAAACAGATATGATTGGAGGTGGGCATGTTAAGTGCCCCTCTACAGTTCTAGAAAACCCCTTTCATTGATAAGAAGGTATAGATAGCGATTTACTGTGACTTCTCATCAACCTACCGCTTCCCTATTCAGAGCCACCCCCACGAACTCCTTTAGACCTACTGGTTGAGTGTGCCACATATGCGTCTCCAAGGCCATGGGAAAAGTGTTGGTGCTAGAGCACCACGATCGTTTATTTTGATGATAACAAAACACGTGTTATTTAACATTTGCATTTGAAGTCTTAGATTTTAGGTTAATTGTATATGGAGACGTGTTTAGATGGAGCTCGAGCTCGCATCCATGGTGGATTGGAAGAGCTTGATAGAGGAGGAGCTTCGCGAGGAGCGAAAGGTTGAAGAAGGAAGGAGATGAAGAATACGATAGATTTCCTTCATTGTATTTTGTACTTTATTTTTTGCTTTTTATCTTTCATAGATTACTTGTTAAAGAGTCTCAAAGAACCCTTAAAGTAGTCTTAGGAACACTTGCACAACCTTAGGACACTTAGGCTTTTTGTAGAGAACTTTGAAAATCAAAATAGTATTCTGACAGCCTAATCAGACATTTAATATGGAAATCAGACATCTGATAGTGACTTCTAAGATGACTTACAGTTGACTTAGACGTCTAATAACTTAGGCTGGACTTAGAAGGTTCTATCTGATGAAATTAGACGACCAGACCTTAGTATAGACGTCTTAGAAGACGTCTGATGGTTGTGCCAGACATCTAATTAGTGGAACATTGGCTATCAAGGTAAACGTTTAGGAATATAACCGTTAGGCTTATATTAGACGTCCATAGATAACTCCAGATGTTTGATATGTGACCGTTGAGTCTCATTGTGAGCCAAAATCACCTTTGTCAGATTTTCTACCCATGAACATATCTTGGGAATCCATTCCCGCTGTACAATAGATTTCTAGATGTCCAGACCTAGTGCTAGATGTCCTGTACATCATCCAGTGGCCTTACACTAGAACCTTGTTTAAGTTTGAACCAAGTCAGGAAGGAAACTTGCCTAGAATCAGACGTCTGACTTAGTTCCCAAACACCTTAAACTAGTTTTCCAGATATCTTATACCTGGAACAGACGTCTGATGACCCTGTCAGAATCATAATTAATTCTGATTACATATTCTTTTGCCTTGGGTTCAACCCCAACGGCTATGGAAGCCTTCTGAGGTCTTCCAAAGCCTTCCTAGGCCCTTTATAAATAGAGGAGGACCCTTGCCTTGCAAAGATATACTAAGACACACCCAAGCAACATATTTCCATATCTCTTGTGTTAAAAAGAAGTAGAAGATCATCTAGAAGAAGCTCTAGCTCTCCAAGCATTTGTTCCACATCTAGAGAGCTTCAATCCAGTTGCACACCCACTCTCCCGCCGACGTCACAAGAGCGTTGTTGTGCCAAAGCATAGTTCATGCACCCACGTTGTCACGCTGACGCACTCCCATCTAAGGGAAGTTCCCTTACCTATAGTAGCTAAATTTAACCATATACTTTGTTGGCTCTATAAGGTTGCCTTGTAATTTTTCTTTGTTATTAGTTGGGTATTTGCATTGCGAATTTCTATCTCCTTCGTGAGGCAAAATCCTCCTTGTGAAGAGGAGTGGTTGAGGAACGCTACCCTCGTACTCGTAGCGTGGTTGTAATTGAGGTTGTACTACCCTCATTAAAGTAGTATGTTAGTGGATTTGATTGACTTTGTCGATTGGGAAATCCTAACTCGAGAGGGTTAGGTGGTGGTTTTCAGCCGATTTGGGTTTCCACCAAAAAAATTACTTGTGTCTTGTGTAATTGCTTCATTTGTGAGATTGTTATCTTTTTTATTCCGCATTTTATACGTCATGCATATCTCACCCCCTCCCGTAGGGAATTACAAAAAGACGATAGTTTGGTTGTCAACCGAATCAGAACTGGAGGCCAAGGAATGTTCATCATTGCTCACTAAAAGATGCTCCTCTAACTCAACAATTTCCCAAATTAAAGGGGGGTCAGGATCTGGTGGTGTAGGGGACGGGAATGGGAAATAGATTCCCCAAGTGATAGGGCCATTTTCAAGAGACAAGCATTTAGCGGAATCCTGATTATGGTTTTGATTTTCAACAAACAGAACCTCATCCTCTTGCTTACTAATATGAAAAAATGCATTGTTGAAGGAGGCAAAGCGGTTCTCGTCAACAAAGTCATAATCCAAATGTGAACTAATCACATTATGCGTGAAAAATCGAGCATTGCAAGAGCTGAAATCAGTTTGGGCTTGGGGGGCTATGGAAGACGATCACAAAATCATCGACTAAGAGGCATCAACTGAAAGAGGTTCACGCTCCAGAGCACGGGAAGTACCAGTGCAACATTTATCAGAGCCGCTTGAAAATGCAAGCGAAGAATCAACCAACGGCAAGTCACAAACCAGAGGCATATCAACACACGAAGGGCTATCAATAGGATAAGAGAATACTTGCTGGGGGATCGGGATATCAGAAGACCAAGTCTTCATGTACTCCACCCCCAGATCATCGATGTGCAGCAACGTAGAGAGCTTCTTTGATTTTCGTTTCATTCAGACCTTGCGTTTCACTTTGGTCGAAGCCGGAGGACCTCCTAAAGCTCTAGACCCTCCCAGAGAAGGAGAATTTATACAACCAGGATCAAACACCCCCCCACGGTCCTCAGGCATTGAATCAGGGAGGGGCTCACGGTGCTCAGTAGGGCCCGACTCAAAGGAGGTCAGGGCCCTCTCCTTCGCTGGCACAGCTGATGACTGCCCATGGTCGGTGGAGTGCGAAGCTCCAGAAGCCCCAGTGCGACCTGTAGCAGAAGCAGAGGAGCAAGAATGCACAGTGTTACGACTCGATTCCTAAATCCCTACAAGATACGAGATCGGACCAACTCGACTGATCTCAAGACCCAGTTGTTCAATGAGAAAGTAACCAAAAAGTAGGAAAGTAAACCACATTCACTATGCTAAGCAACTAACAGTAACAAAAGTACAATAGTAAAGAAATAAAACTACTACAGTACATACCATCACAACAGTAGGAAAGTAACCAGGTACAATAATGTAAAGTACAGAATGTAAGAGTACAAACGTAAACGTACAAGAGTCTACACACTACTACAAAAGAGTACAGCAAGAGAAACTACAGCTACTGGGCTCTACTAGGCCCAGCACCCTCTGTAATCGTAGGCTCTGGTTGCTCAACACTTAGACCTGAAAAGGGTTATGAGTACACAAAGTCAGCGAAAGCTGAGTAGAGTGGCAAGCAACTAACTAAAGCAGTAAAAGTGGACAGGTAGTTGTTGTTTTTCAATTACTTTCTTTAACTAATTATTCTTTTTTATCACTTGGTTTATTTATCAGGTCTCTTTCTTGATCTCAAATGTTCCTCATGGGAACGATCTTGATTGTAGTCTTTTTCGAAAAGTAGAAGGCACATGTGGTGCTCTCCTGGTTGGGAGAGTCCCCCATGGTGATCCTACACCCAATCAACCACCCCAAGGTCACGGACAGACGTAACGATGACTACGGCATGCGCGATAAGCGCACAGGTAGCTACCCCACACTAGCACGTGATTAGTCGTTTCCTTTAGTGGGTGCGCCCAAAGCACAGCACAGAACCAGTATAGGGCCTAGCCCTCTCAGTAACAGGGGTCTAGCCCCTAAGAACCAAATAGGGGTCTCACCCCTCCACAGTCCGCGCACCCCCACCTGACTACCCTAGTTTGCCCAGTGGGCCTAACAAGTCGATGTAGGGTGGTTAGCTGAACCCCGGGCCCTGTGGGGTAGCTAGCTCTCTCCCTACACTAGTAGCTCTCCCTAGTACTGTGTACGTGAGGGCCAAGAAGTCAGTACAGAGTGGCCAATCCTAACCCCGGGTCCTAACCCAAGGGCGGCTAGCTCCGCTCTACACTAAACAGGGGGACAGTCGCTCTCCTTGGTACTCCGTACTCAAGGGCCAGCTCACTTCCCCAATTCCATTCCATTTACCTTTCAGGAGCTCTACTCCTAATTCCCCATAGGCTTCATGCTCATATTTCTCATGCCATGCCATACCAGGTGTCATCATTTTGATTTCCATTCTCAAGTTTTACATATGCAGCTTGTATTGCTATCGTTCACACTTCCATTTACAGGTTATACACAGGTAGCTCGGATTTCCATCATTCACATTACCATTCTCATTTTATATATATGCAGCTCGTATCATGTCATCTAACATACACAACAGGAAATTTACATGCAACAGTTAGCTAGCACAAGTACTTCATATTTCACAGATAGCTATTATTCATTTACAGGCAATTGTTATCATGCTATCTACTCATTCAAGACTGCAATTCAATCATCCAATACAGACATTTCAAGTGTTTCTCATCCTAGGATTCATGCCATATCCTAGGTTCTAATCATTCATTCCACACATGCATTTAGGTTATAATTAAATTAGAGGAAGCCACTCTACCAGTAAACATGGGAGTATTGGGGGCTTGAACGGCAGGCTCACGTGCCTCAGCAAGCCCTGAACCCGCAACGGAACGATGTCCTATCACAAGGAACAATCACAAGGGAACTATCAGAACAGTATGGAAAACCTTCTAACAAGTAGAGGAACTCACAAGGAATACATCAGTATCTCATTTATGTAAAACGGAACTCAAACAGACCCTAAACGGGTCAAAAATAGGGTTTCTATATTAAATCAGACATTTGGAACACCTTCCAGACGTCTTAAAAGAGTCTAGCAATGTACCTAAGTCTCTGCGCCAATCCTAAGATGTCCAGGAACTCTTCTAGACCATCTGGACCCAGCTCCAAATGTCCGACCACCTCTCTGGACGTCTGGAAGCACTTCGCATCATCTGGTACGTCACCCAGACATCTGAAATGCTTGGGAGGGCATGTCCCATGCCTTCCTGAAGCGAATCTTGCATGTCACCAGCAGATCTCTCAAAACAGGCATGCAACAGGGGATCGGCGGAGCGATCTGCATGACTGTATCCGCAAAGGGGACGTACCTTCACGAAGCCCTCTCCTTATATGTATGAAACCACCTCCAGACGTCCGCACCGTTGTCTGGAGGTCACTCTAGACGTCTGATTCTGGGAAAAACCCAAAACCAGAACCTGCTTCCGCTGCTCCCGTGCCGCGCGTGGCTGCGCCATGCCCTCTCGCCTACAGCTCCGGTTGCAGTAGTGTCGGGGAGGACCTCCCCGACGCACTCCTTCGCCTCGCGCATGCGTTTCTTCGACCGTACGCTCACCAGTGAGCTCCCACGTGAGCTCGCAAGCTCACCTCCTCCTCTCCTTCTCACGCCACTCCTCCTCTCCTTCTTACACCGCTCTCGCGCTCTCGCTCGCTCTGGGAAGAAGAGAGGAAGGTGGCTGGTGGCTGAGAAGTGAGGAGGATGAGGGTGGAGGAGGGGTTTTATAGATTGGGTTTAGGGTTTGCTTGAAGGTGGGGAAAGAGAGAGAAGGAGGAAAAATGAGAAGGTACTGTCTGTGCACAGCACACGCACTGGCATGAGCTCGTACCCAAAGATTTTCGATTTCCAGACGTCTGGGAAGGTGTCCAAATGTCTGACCAGACGTCTGACCCACAGTCCAGACATCTTGAAAGGCTCAAACATCACGGGTCTTGACATCATAACAAACTTAAAGGAAGTTTCATCCCCAAAGCTTGAGCTAGCTAGGGTGCGGAAAAAGAACAACATACGCATAACAAACTTAAAGAGGACCAAAGCCGGTCCGAAAAGACGTACCCTCAAAAAGCTCCGGGTACCACTCTCGCATTGCCGCCTCAGGCTCCCAGGTAGCCTCCTTGTACCTCTGGCTCCACCACAAGACCTTCACTAGGGGTACCTACTTCCGTCTCAAACTTTGGATGGCTCTGTCTAGTATCTGCACTGGTCGCTCGAGGTAGGTTAGGTCGTCACCCACCTTGATACTCTCATGGCTCAGAACGTGACTGGTATCGACGACATACTTCCTGAGGTTGGACATGTGGAACACGTCGAGCACACCAGAAAGCTGTGGAGGAAGGGCAAGCCTGTAAGTAACGAGTCCTACCCTCTCTAGGACCTCAAAGGGCCCACAAACCTCGACGCAAGCTTCCCTTTCACCAAAAAATGCTACAGGCCCTTCATGGGTGAAACGTGTAGAAAGATGTGATCCCCAACCTCGAACTGCACCTCTCTGCACTTCCGATCGGCATAACTCTTCTGTCTGCTCCTGAGAGTGCGAAGCCGTCTGTGAATTTGCTCAACCACCTCCTAACTCTATCGGATCAGCCTGGGGCTAACCTCCCACTTGGTCCCCACCTCAACACAACTCAAGGGCATAGTACACCTCCGTCCATACAGAGCCTCGTAGGGTGCCATGCTGATGCTCGAGTGATAACTGTTATTATATGCAAACTTTGCCAGGGCAAGTGCTCCTCCCAAGAGCCCCTCCAGTCAAGTACACAGGCATGCAAAAGGTCCTCAAGCATCTGTATCGTGCGCTTTGACTATCCATTTATCTGGGAGTGGTATGCCGTGCTAAACCTCAACCGTGTCCCCAAAGCTTGCTGAAACTTAGCCCAAAATTGGGATGTAAAACAAGTATACTGGTCGGATACAATCTCATGCAGAACTCCGTACAGACATACCACATCACGGATATATCTCTCTGCTAACTGCGCTGGTACTAAGGTGACTCGGATTGGCAAGAAACGTGTCGTCTTCATCAATCTGCCTACAATCACCCAGACTGCGTCGTGTCCTCATTGGGTAACGGGCAAGCCCACCACCAAGTCCATGGTGATGCTCTCCCACTTCCACTCTGGCACGGGAAGTGGTTGCAACGGCCCTGCAGGCCTCTGATGCATGGTCTTCACCTACTGACACACCAACACTGCTGCATGAACTCACCTATATCCCGCTTCATCCCCCTCCACCAAAAGTCACGTCTTAGATCATGATACATCTTTGTGTTCCTGGGATGTATGGTGAACCTGGAACCATGTGCCTTAGTCAGGAGCTCTCTCAACAACTCCTCATCCCTAGGAGCACACAAACGTCCCCTTATGCGCAGTACCTCGTCAGTAAAGGAGAAGTCTCCATGGTCCCCTAACAGTACTCTGTCATGCAACGACTGCAGGTACATGTTAGTCATATGTCCTGTGATGATGCGGTCTATCAGCTCTGGTCTCATCTGCCATGTCACAATCACTACCCCACAGTGCCCCAGTAACTTTAGGGGTTGCCAACTACCCAACTCCTCCATGAGTCTCCAACTCCGTGCCTATAAACTAGCCAAGTGGGTGGGTGCCTTCCGGCTCAAGGCGTCAGCCACCACGTTGGCCTTCCCGAGGTGGTAGGAGATTTTACAGTTGAAAGAGCGATCTTCGTTTTCGTTGAAAACTTTATCATAAAATGATGTGTCATTGTATTTAATCGCGTGGTAGAAAATCGCTTTTCAAAAACATTTTAATTGTCAGAATCTAACCACGAATAGTTAGGCCATCTCCATAGGGAGGAATTAGCCTATTTAAATTAATAAACGGTGTCTCGTTTATTCGGGAAACTCAATAGATATGCATGCTACTTCGTGCCTTTCGTTTTCTCACATAAATGTTTGTTTTAACCAATTAATCAAGAAGATGAGGGTGCATATGCAAAATTACCACAATATAATATTTAAATTATGACCTTGGTAATAGCGAACAATGTTAATATTAATCTCCTAACTAATGACACTATAATTAATATTTCATATTGTATGTCATTCGGAAGGAGAAATCAATTATATGTAATTTTGAATTAAGCAAGGGGTGTCCACGCAAATTGTGCAGCAATATATTAATTCAGAAAATAAATGAACAGTAACTTGACAATGGTATTTTCTGTAAATTTTAATGGTGGAGGAAACAGAGCATTTGCTCTCTCTCCTCCTCACGAGAGAGAGAGAGAGAGAGCACCGACGGGGCTGTCGTGAGGCTCAGGAGAACGACGAGGACGAAGGCTATCTGATGGAGGTGGCAGCGTTGGTGGAGACGGCCAGAGGTAGTCGGAGGAGGTGGCCGGAGCGCTGCCTGTTGAACACGAAGGTGGAGCGGCTGCTGCAAGGCAGCCTATGGCGCGCGCTGGTGCGCCCCCGTGCAGGCGAGGCGGGTGCTTTGCACGCAGCACCTGCGGCTGGTGGTGTGCGGGAGCGTTGCTGCAGAGCGGTGCAGGAGCGGGAAGGCTTGGTGTGGGTGCCTGCGATTGCATTGAGGGGAGGTGCGCCTGCAGTGAGGCACGCGGTTGGGAGAGCCTGCGAGCGTGCTGAAGGGAGGTGCGTCTGTGGTGAGGCGCGCGGTTGGGAGCACCTGCGGGCGTGCTGAAGGGAGGTGCGCCTGCAGTGAGGCGTGGTTGGGAGTGCCTGCGGGCGCGTTGAAGGGAGGTATGCCTGTAGTGAGGCGCACAGTTAGGAGCGCCTACGGGCGTGGCTGGAGGTGGATGTGCCTGTAGATGGCGGTGAAGGCACACAGCGCCTTTTGGCGCGGTTGGAGGGAGATGCTGTGCAGGAGAGGCGCGCGGTGGGGAGCCAACCGACGGGCGTGCGCAAGGTGGTGCGGTTGGGTGTGCTGAGTATACAGTGCATGCGGTGGAGAAGGAGCGAGCACCGTGCTCATCCTCTTCACAGTGAAGATAGAGCCTTTCCCCGCAGGGGGGAAGATTGATCTCTAGTCCATGCCGCCTCCTCTCTTTTTAACTCTTCTCTCTCTCTGCGTGCGCCAATCAAGGGATTTTTAAATCCCTTTTCTATTTTTGGCCGGCGGGCGTTGGAGGAGACGGCTGGAGGAAAGGGAAAAGTTCCGCCAGTTGTTGGGGAAATTTTCTCCCCAACCCTTGCTCTTTCTGAATATAATACCTGCATATAAAAATAACAAAATCATTACATAATAAGTTATAGAATGTTATAAACATAAATCATGATGCGCACAATTCTTCTACAACTTAATTGTAATTATTAACACACCTACAAGGTACGATTAACGGTACTTAGGCTTAATATTAGTCCATTAAAATGGACTCATCAAATACCCCCATGCCTAAGATTTGCTAGTCCCTAGCAAAAATGAAAAATAATAGAAGTAAATAGAAGATTTCTTCTTTTCTTACTTCAAAACTTTTGAAATCTAGACAAATGTGAAGTGCTGATAGCCTAGGTAACAGATCCAAGTGAAAGAGCCAAATCGCATTGGGAGTTCGTACATCACCCTTGGCAAAAATTTCTGTCGAGATTGGAAACTACTTCCCTCGGGGATAAAGCAGACGATAATCTGTAATTTGACCCTAGCGTTTGGCTTAGGTAGGAGATATCGAGTTGAATGGATTTGTATTTGGTGGCACACACTCATCTGGTGCTACATATAGTCTAATACCGCAAACTCTAGATCTCTAGACTATTAGACAAGTTAACTCTGAGAGAGGCTACACAATTGTGCTCTCTTGATGTTCCTAGACACTCTCTCTCTTCTTTCTTTCTGAGATCACGAATCTCGCCAAATTTAGAAATTGTAGTCACTATTTGGTGGCCTCACATGGGATCAACACTTCAATTAAAGTCCTAATAATTCTACAACTAAGTTAGAGTCCTCAACCAGTATTCGAGCGATCAGAAATACTAAAAGGTAGGTATGGGTCATATTTGGTGGAACGCGAAAGGTGTTTTGCTGCCTCAGAAACAATATTACATTAGAAACTTGGACTTTTTTTTTTGGTAATATAACTATTTCTTCTTTTTCTTCTTTCTTTTTCTTTTTTCTATTTCTTCTTTTTCTACTTCTTTTTCAATATATATATATATTTCTTGTTTTTGTTTCTTTTTCAATCAACACAACACGATACGGATTTTTATTTACGAGGCATTATTAGGGATGATGATGGTCAAGAGGAAGTTGTGTGGCTTATTTGGTGGAAGTGCCTATTCTCGACACCAGGAAAGAATGGATAGGACAGGCATATTTCTGACCTTTGACATTATTACCCTCCTTCAGCTAAGGACTCTATGAAGGATGGTCGTAACCATCCACCATAGTTATAGCTTTATTAAGACTCAATCTCTATGTATCTGCCTTATTTGGTGACTCTCAGGAATTCACTCAAAGTATGCACACAGGAACAGAGTGAAAACTACGCCTAACTCTGAAGTATCATCATCTAATTATCCAGAACTTAAGAGTCCTTGCACTAGACTTAGCGCACCAGTAATCTCTCTACTTCTTCTCACAAATATGAGGGATTTATTAGAAGATAGTATGCCTGACTCTCTATGAACTGTCCAAGGGTTCAATGGACTACAAATGCTTATTGGTTTTCCCCAAGGATGCATTACCAAGTCTACGTGTACGTAAAATAAATGTACTGGATTCTAAGCTTAAGAAATAATTCCGGAAGAAAAACCTCCAATAACAAAGGTATTTTGCTAGGGACTAGCCCAATCGGCTCAAGAAAGGGAATTTTTTTTTAATATATATAAATATGTATGCAAATATTTATAAATGCTATAAACACTATAAACATTCTCAGGTTATATCCCCCCATGCCTAAGACTGACAATGTCCTCATTGGAAAAATATAGACATAGAAGAATATCACTTGAGGAGGAGAGTGGGAGGAGCTAAGGCTCCTCAAGCCATAGTGCGTCCAAAACCTGGCCATCTGAAAGAGTAATATATGGTTTAATTCGCTAACCATTTACTTTAAAGTTCACACCTGAAATAGGGTTCCTGATCTCTACAGCTCCATGAGGGAAGGTATTGTTAACAACCGATGGCCCATCCCAACGGGACTTGAGCTTTCCAGGAAATAATTTAAGTCTAGAATTGAACAGCTAGACCCACTGGTTGGGCTCAAAAGTCTTTCTAATGATGTGCTTGTCATGGAAGACTTTTGTACCTTTCTTGTAAGCTTGAGAAGTTTCATAAGCTTCATTACGAAGCTCCTCAAGCTCACTTAATTCTAACATACATGCTTTTCTCGCTTTATCCAGATTTAAGTTAACGTTTTTAATGGCCCAGTAAGCTTTATGTTGGATTTCAACGGGAAGGTGGCACGCTTTTCCGTAGACAAGACGGAAAGGAGACATGCCCAAGGGAGTCTTATATGCAATTCTGTAGGCTCAAAGAGCATCATTTAGTTTTTTAGACCAATCCTTCCGATCAGGCCTGACAGTTTTCTCTAAAATTTGCTTAATCTCCCTATTAGACACTTCAACTTATCCACTCGTTTGGGGATGATAAGGTGTGGCTATCATGTGGTTGACTCCCAAATTTTGGAGTAGTCTTGTGAAGTGTACATTCTTAAAGTGAGGTCCTCCATCACTTATGATCGTCCTTGGGCACCCATACCGAGAAATGATATTAGCCTTAACAAAGCCCAAGACCACGGAATGGTCATTGGTTCACGTGGGGATGGCTTTTATCCATTTTGATACATAATCAATAGCCACAAGGATGTATTCATATCCGAAGGACACAAGAAAGGGACCCATGAAGTCAATGCCCCAAATATCAAAGATTTCAATAGGGAGGATAGGTTGTTGGGGCATCTCATCCCTTTTTCCAATGGTTCCCATTTGCTGGTAGCGTAGACATGCGCCCACATACGTATGTGCATCTCGGAATAATGTGGGCCACCAAAAATCAGACTGAAGAACCTTATGAGCAGTCTTCTTCCCACTAAAATGTCCCCCACAGTGGAGGTTATGGCAGAAACTCAGAACACTTCTTTGTTCCTCATCAGGGATGCAACGGCGAAACAGCTGGTCAGGGCCTATTCTAAAAAGCTTGGTTCCTCCTAGTGATAAAATTTAGCATTGGCGATAAACCTGTCTCGCTTCTGCTTGTCCCAAGTACTGGGGGTGATGCCCGTGACCAGATAGTTCACTATGTCAGCGAACCAAGGAGTTTTAGCTTCCACGGCCATTAGAGACTTATCAGGGAAAGTCTCTTGAATACCGCCAGCAGGGTTTGATGCCTTAATAGGGATCCTAGATAAATGGTCTGCTACCACATTCTCAACTCCTTTCTTGTCTTTAATTTCCAGGTCAAATTCTTGGAGTAGCAGAATCCAACGAATTAGGCGAGGTTTGGTGTCCTTTTTAGCCAGAAGATGCTTAAGGGCGGAATGATCAGTGAACACCACAACCTTGGATCCCAAAAGATAAGACTGAAACTTTTCCAAAGCAAATACTACAGCAAGTAATTCCTTTTCAGTGACCGTGTAGTTTTGCTGAGGATTCGTAAGGGTCTTGTTGGCATAATGCAGCACATGAGGTTTTCCATCAACCCTTTGACCTAAGACCGCTCCCACTGCAAAATCAGAAGCATCGCACATAAGCTCAAACGGGAGGGTCCAATCTGGTGCTTGGAGAATCGATGCGGTAATGAGGGCTTTCTTCAAAGCTTGGAAAGCCTCGCCACATCTATCATCAAAATCGAAGGAGACATCCTTCGCTAATAGGTCGCAGAGTGGCTTAGAGATTTTACTGAAGTCTCTAATGAAGCGCCTATAAAATTTAGCATGGCCAAGGAAAGATCTAACCTGACGAACATTGGCGGGCAATGGAAGCTTAGAGATGGAATTGATTTTTGCGGTGTCCACTTCTAATCCTCTCTCGGAAACTACATGCCCTAACACAATGCCCTGCTGGACCATAAAGTGGGTTTTCTCCCAGCTAAGCACCAGTTTTGCCTCTTCGCAACGGGTTAAGACTTTATCAAGGTGCGAAAGGCGTAGGTCAAACGACGACCCATAAATGGAGAAGTCATCCATGAAAATTTCAACGAACTCGTCGATCATATCAGAAAAGATAGCCATCATACAATGTTGGAAAGTGGCAGGAGCGTTACATAACCTGAATGGCATACGGCGGAACGCAAAAGTGCCATAAAGACTCGTGAAGGTGGTACGCTCTTGATCATCAAGAAAAATGGCTATCTGATTATACCCAGAGTACCCGTCAAGAAAACAAAAGTACTTATTCCCCGCCAATCATTCCAAAATTTGGTCGATAAACTGTAAGGGGAAATGGTCATTCTGGGTAGCCGTGTTTAAACGGCGGTAATCAATGCAGACCCTCCAACCAGTTGAGGGTCTAGTGGTCACCAATTCTCCTTGGTCATTCTCCTCCACAGTGATTCCTGCCTTTTTCGGAACTACGTGAATAGGACTGACCCATTTACTATCTGAAATGGGATAGATAATCCTCGCATCCAGCCATTTCAGAATCTCTTTTTTAACAACCTCCCACATATTTGGATTGAGCCTTCTCTGCATGTCTCGGAAAGGCTTCACGGACTCCTCCGTGTATATATGATGCATGCAAAGAGAGGGATCAATACCCTTAATATCAGCAATTGTCCAGGCAATTGCTTCCTTGTGCCTTTGTAAACACTCAAGCAGAGCTCCCGCCTACAATTTAGATAATGCAGACGAGATAATAACAGGGAGCGTGTTATTAGGGCCAAGGAAAGCATATTTCAATGTGCTCGGGAGGGGTTTCAACTCCAATTCAGGAGCCTTTTGGATTGAGGGTTTTAGTTGAGATGTCCTCGCCTCAGGCAGCGGATCTACCTTCCCAGTCTAGGGTGGGGACAGAGACTTAGTGTGTACCCCCAGCAACTCTTCTAGTTCGGGCATTTTCCTTTCAGTTTCTTTAATAAACGAGGGATGGTCCTGAGATATGACCTTCTGAAGGGGATCTCTACATAAGAGTGCTGGAGTAGTCTCTTCAATTATTTCATCAACAACCTCAATCTGAGAACAATCTTCAAATCCGAGTTGCTTGTAAGTATCAAAAACATTCAACCGGATCTTCTTATTTCAAAAGCCCATTTTAAGTGCCTCGGATCTACAATTTATAGAGGCATTAGCTGTGGCCAAAAAGGGGCATCCCAGAATAATGGATGGCTTTGTGGGCTTATTAGATGGGTCAGTATCAAGTACCAGAAAGTCAACGGGGAAGAAGAAATCCTCCACTCTCACAAGGACATCTTCCAACATTCCCCGCGGTGTCTTAAGTGATCTGTTTGCAACCTGGAGGATTATTGGACTAGGCTTCAGCTTTCCTTCTCCCAAAAGGTCGTAGATAGAGCTCGGTAGAATGTTTACCCCCGCACCCAGATCGAGCAGAGCCTCATCAATGTGTTGGTTACCTATAACCACTGAAATATACGGGGGCCCTGGGTATTTCATTTTGGGGGGTGTTCCATGCTGAAGAACCGAGCTAACATAGTCAGGTAGGATGACCTTGGTTTGGACCTGTTTCCTAGATCGATGCTTTTGGGTGCACAGGTCCTTCAGAACCTTGGCATAGGACAGAATCTTTTAATCGCTTCCAACAGAGGCAAGTTAATCTGGACTTGCCTAAAAGTAACCATAATCTCTTCCGTCCTATCCTTGGCTCTAGACGAGCCAACAGAAGATTCCCCAGGAGCAGATAGGCGCTCTGGATAGGGCACCCTCAGCTTCTGGGTAGAGGGGTCGTCATGGCGGGAAAGGGGTGGTGGAAGGACGACATCCTCATTGTGGGTGATTTTTTGTGAGGGAGAGTGGTGTGGCTCTTCCTCAGGTGAGATGGAAGTTGGGTCAGGTGTGGAAGGGGAATTTTGAGATGTAACCGTAGGAGTGTTATCAGGCTTGTCAATCTTTTTTCCACTCCTCAACACGGTCACTACTTAGGCTTGCTCCCTGAATACAACCCCCTTGCCCTTAGGGTTCTCCTCAGAAGAGCTAGGCAGCTTCCCCGGATCACGTTGCCTAACTGCCTCAGTAAGATGACCAATTTGGGATTGCATATCAGTAATCATCTTATTTTGAGATTGGATGACCATATTCTGATGCTCTTGCATTGCTTTCATCATGGCCTTCAGTTCATTAATCTCAGAGGGCTTATTCGGAGGAGGGTTTTCATAAGAAGGTTGGTATGTGGGCTGGGGAGGTAAGGGTCTTGTATTCCCTGAGTTAGAAGCATTAGCTTGCTTCCAAGAGAAGTTTGGATGGTTCCGCCACCCTAGATTATAATGTTGGAGTAAGGGTTATTGCGAGGGGGCGGAAACCTTGGGCTACATTCAAGTCGGCCTGAATCAACTCAGGGAGTTGGGTTGCCTGATGGCACTCTGTAGTGGTGTGCATTGTGCTTTGGAAAATGGAGCATTCTCTTGAAGCCTGAGAAATAGAGGCAGCTTGTGGGTTCATGTTGGGGTTTGCTAAAAGCCTATCAAAGTTTTTATTCAATAGTTGAATCTGATAAGCCAAATCCTGAGAAGCCCCAGCTTCATGGGCCTCTATCTTCCTCTACAAGATTGATGGTTTTCTTTCTTGATATGCAGAGGACAGATGTATGGAGTTGTCTCTTAAAGTTTCAAATAATGCCCAGGCTTCATCCTCAGTTCTGGTCATAAAGGTTCCTATACAGGCTGCATCAATGGTTTGCCTATGCCTTTCAGATAATCCGTTATAGAACCTTTCGACCAATTGCCATCTTGGCACTTGATGGTGGGGGCATAACCTAAGAAGGTCATTAAAGCACTCCCAAGTCTCATGAAATTGCTCCCCTTCCTGTTGAGTAAAACCCATAATCTCTCTTCTGTAATGGTTGGTTTTACTCATAGGAAAATACTTTTTTAAAAATTCTCCCTTAAGGGTAGCTCAATCATTTACCCTTGCATCGAGGGTATGATACCAGTGCTTGGCCTAATCCTTTAGGGAGAAAGGAAATAGAGTCCTCATCAGGGCTTCATCAGTAAAGCCCTGGAGCTTCACCGTGGAACAGACCTCAGTGAATTCCTCCAAATGCCGGTAGGGGTCCTCCCTAGTAGTACCATAAAAAGAGGGCAATAAAGATATGGTATTGCTCTTGATCTCATACGGATTATCCCCTACTGGTCGTCTTAGTGCTTGTGCAGGTTGGTTAGTAGGAATAAAATAGTCCCTTAGGGTCCTTTGTTGATTTGCACCTTGCTCAGCCATTCCTTCTTTTTCTTCTCCTAGGTGAGCTCTCCTAAGAATTCTCTCAGGCTCAGGATCAAATACTAGACTACCCTCAAGAGAGCATCTACCAAACATACAAAACACAATTCAGAATTTTTTTTTTTATTTAGTAAGTCAAACCTCCACTCCAAAGATAAGTCAAAAGATCATGACTTATCCCTCCGTTGCCACGTAAGTGGTATAAGAGGGGTGTGGACTTGAAATCTTAATCTTCTTTAATATAAATGGCCAAACAAGTTTTTCACTGCAATTACGTGCCTTAATTCAACCTTCGAGTGCCCTAGGACCTATACTTTGCTTGGATGATACTCCTAGGTGATCAAGTGAGAAGTTACTCCAAGGATGAACAAAGGGATGCAAGTATGGCGAACCCTTCCTTTGAGGCGATGCGTATGCGGTGCCCCTTAACTACCCTTTTGTTCCTTTAAGGGGTGTCCCCCTCCGTGGAGTATCAAAACACTTGATCAAAAGATAGTATCACCACCACCACAAAGCACAATAGGAGGGTCTGCACCGATAAAGAGATCGGTGCTATAGCCTTAAGGGATCGAGCCTTAGTGCGGTGCCTAATGTGCATGCTCAGTGTCAAAAGTGTGCAACACACTGCAAATCTTTGTAATTTCTTCTGAAATCACAGACAAGTCCCTTAGAATCAGATCAAATGTGAATTGCTTTTAGGGTTGAATCTGATTATTAGTTCCGCTTTTAGTTATGTGACCACTGAATTAGTAAATTCAAACAACTTGGTGGTCTTGAATTTAAATTTGAATGCAAATGCATGAACAGGAGCTAGATGCAAATGTTAGAAAGATATACCTATCTCCAGCAATCTTCGTGCTAATATGCTTGCAATGCAATAATAAGATCTAATGTGCTGCTCAATCACCCCTAAATGCACGCACCTAAGGGCATGCAACTTCTAAATAGGCAGCTCGATATTTTCTTTATTGGTTTTTAAAAGCAAGCAAGTAGAAAATATAATCACGCATGCACCAAAAATATTGTAAGCCCTAGTAGCTAAAGAATGTAGGGACAAACCCCCAAAAATTCAGCCCCAATTACTACAAGGGCGAAAAGACAGAATTAAATTGTGACGACTGAGAATCCTCTACGAAACAGGATCTTAGTCTCCATCTTTTCCTCGTGTGGCTTAACTCTTGGTTGCTGTCGCCACTCTGTTGCGCCTCGTCGCCTCTTCAGATTCCTTGCACAATAATCAAAATGATTAGATAATTTCGCAACTCAAAAGATTTAAAAATAATAAAGTAAATCTATTGTGTCTGTTGCCTCCTCGGCAACGGTGCCAATTTGAAAGAGCGATCTTCATTTTCGTTGAAAACTTTATCATAAAATGATGTGTCATTGTATTTAATCGCGCGGTAGAAAATCGCTTTTCAAAAACATTTTAATTGTTAGAATCTAACCACGAATAGTTAGGTCATCTCCACAGGGAGGAATTAGCCTATTTAAATTAATAAACAGTGTCTCGTTTATTCGGGAAACTCAATAGATATGCATGCTACTTCGTGCTTTTCTTTTTCTCACATAAATGTTTGTTTTAACCAATTAATCAAGAAGATGAGGGTGCATATGCAAAATTACCATAATATAATATTCTAAATAATGACCTTGGTAATAACAAACAATGTTAATATTAATCTCCTAACTAATGACACTATAATTAATATCTCATATTATATGTCATTCAGAAGGAGAAATCAATTATATGTAATTTCGAATTAAGCAAGGGGTGTCCAAGCAAATTTTGCAGCAATATATTAATTCAGAAAATAAATGAACAATAACTTGACAATGGCATTTTCTGTAAATTTTAATGGTGGAGGAAACAAAGCATTTGCTCTCTCTCCTCCTCGCGAGAGAGAGAGAGCACTGGCGGGGCTGTTGCGAGGCTCAGGAGGACGGCAAGGATGAAGGCTATCTGATGGAGGCGGCGATGTTGGCAGAGACGGCTGGAGGCAGTCGGAGGAGGTGGCCGGAGCGCCACCTGTTGAACACGAAGGCGGAGCGACTACTGCAGGGCAGCCTGTGGCACGCGCTGGTGCGCGCCCGTGCAGGTGAGGCGGGTGCTCTGCACGCAGCGCCTGCAGCTAGTGGCATGCGGGTGCATTGCTGCAGTGCAGTGCAGGAGCGGGAAGGCTTGGTGCGGGTGCCTGCGATTGCACTGAAGGGAGGTGTGCCTGCAGTGAGGTGCGCGATTGGGAGCGCCTGCGGGCGTGCTGAAGGGAGGTGTGCCTGCAGTGAGGCACGCGGTTGGGAGCACCTGCGGACGCACTGAAGGGAGGTGCGCCTGCAGTGAGGCACGCGGTTGGGAGCGCCTGCGGGCGCGACTAGAGGTGGATGTGCCTGCAGATGGCGGTGAAGGTGCATAGCTCCTTTAGGTACGACTGGAGGGAGATGCTATGCGGGAGAGGTGCGCGATGGGGAGCCAGCCGACAGGCGTGCGCAAGGTGGTGCGGTTGGGTGCGCTGAGTGCATAGAGCATGCGGTGGAGAAGGAGCAGGCATCGTGCTTGCCCTCTTCACAGTGGAGAAGATAGAGCCTTTTGTTTACACCTCAAAACACGCCTATAAGAACGCCTTCTTGTGCTATTTTCTAGCATTAACTATGTATATTACAATCCTGTAGTTGCATTTGTAAAAACGCTTGCATGCATGCATTTAATTGAGAGGAGAAGAGAATGGAATAAATGGCTTGCATTTTTACATTTTTCTTCAAGTGTCTCTTTGCAAAAGTCCCCTCTCCATATTTTATTTTCATCTTTCTTTCTTCTTCCAACGGTTTTTCTTCTTCCCGCGGCTGAATTTCGTCCACGCCATGCGCCTCTCCCTGCAGCTGCCACTCTCCGCGCCTCTCCCTGCTGCTGCCATGCCTCCCCGCCATGCTCTCCTCCTCTATAAAGCCGCAGCTCTTCCTCGCGACGGATGGAGGGGGGACGTTGCTGCAATACGCAGCTGCGGCAGCAACTCAAACCCGCAACCACCTTCGCACCCGCTCTCCCCTCCCATACGCCGGCCCTCCGTCGAGGAGGCACCCGACGAGCAGGAGAACCCACTGTGGTGCTCACCACCACAGTGGGAACACCACCGCCCAGCTCTTCAACGAGCAGGTGGGCGTGGTGTTTTCTTTTCTCTTCGTTTTCATTTCCACGCCATTGCTGCCGCTTCAAGGTCCGAAGCTTGAAGCAGCAGCAGCAGCAGCGGCCCAGCGGCGACAGCAGCAGCAGCAGCACCCCCGCCTCCTCCGCGACCTTCCCCGCAGGCGTGCAACCCTCCGCGCGCGCCTGCAGGCCCGTTCCCCGTCTCCGCCTCTGCTCTGTCGCCTCTGCAATTCCACCCGCGACAGGCCGCTGCGCGCACTGCAGCGGCCGGCTACGGCCTCGCACCGACCCCGACGAACCTCTGCAACCCTCCGCGACCGACTGCAGACTCCCAGCCACCCTCTCCGAGCACGCCATCGCCCGCTCTCCTTCCTCGCACCCGGCCTGCAGACGCCTCACCTTCTCCGCGCGAAGACGCGCCTGCATCCGCGATCTTCAGACGTCCGCCTCCGCCTTCAGACGACGCGGCGTCAGACGTCTGCCGCCGCGAGCAGACGCCTTAACTCGCTGCCATCGTCCGCGCTCGCGATCTCTCCCGCCTGCTCTTTCTCTCTCTGGCGCTCTCTCTCTCTCCGCCGATCTCTCCCGCCCGCTCCCTCTCTGTCTGCCGCTCTCTCTCTCTCACGTATTCTCTATCTCTCTCTCTCTCTCTCTCTCTTTTTTCACTTACAGCAACACACACACACCCATTCACCGACACACACACACACACACACTCATAGTAACATATATACATACATATATATATATATATACATATATCTATATATATACTTATATATACATAGTATATCTATATAGTTATGTATACATACATATAATATAATATATATATACATATACATATATAATATATATATATATACACATACTCATATACATATATATATATATATACATATCTATATACTTATACATATACACATATATATATACATATATATCTAGATACATATATACTTATATACATATATATATATATATCTATATAGTATTATATATATATACTTATATACATATATACATAGCTATATACATATATACATACATATATATATATATCTATATATATCTATACATATATACTTATACATTTATATACATACATATGTACATATACTTTCATGTTATTTATTATACGCTGTATCGCGGGGATATCTGCACCAGTTGCTGATATTCCCTGATACTCGCGTACAAAAAAGCGTGGTCCCATACATCATCCATCCTCCATCCACACTCCACGCGGCACCTAGTCGTGTTGGTTGCGTCTCTCTAGACGTCGGCTGACTCGACATAGTGCTACACTCCATCGTCACCTCCACCCCCACCCCTTTATATATATACTACATATAAATCTATAGCTACTATATTTACTTTCTATCTGTTAGCTTCCTTCTTAGTAAAAAGATAAAAAAAAAAGGTATAAAAGTGAAAAGATAATCTTTGATTTGCAGGTACTTCGTCTTGCGAGTAGCAAGGCGTGTTTTGGAACTCTGTTTTGGCTAAAAGCCAAGGACACAATTTTTGAGGGTGTGCCTCAAGAACAAGGATTACCAGAAAAAAACCTAAATAAGAAAAATACCAAAAACAGAATAAACGAACGGAAGAGACGCATTTTAAGGAAAACGTAGAAACTCGACTTGAACCCCACTTCCCTGAGTTCGACCCTGGGCCTAAAAGTGACAAGATAAAATCAATTAGGCCAGGTTAAAAATTTTGTAAAGAGATGGTTAGGTCTGAATTAGGTTAACCACTATACACATTTCAACGATAAAAATATCATATTAACAACCTATCCGGGCCGACCATCATAAGTTTTCTGGCACCGTTGCCGGGGAGGTGCACTTTCGAGTAAGTTTCTATCCAATTCCTTTAAATTTGTCTCTTCTCTCTTCACGGGTATTGTTGTTTTTGGTGTGCAGGTGAACCTGGTGGAAGGAGAAGAAGGCTGACGAAGTCAAGGACGTGAGCAGATCCAAGGTGGGAACGAGAGCGTGAAGACGCCGACATCGCATTGGAACTTCGCACACGTTGCCGAACAAGTAGGTTTTCTTTTCTCATCAAATTAGGGTTAACTTGCCACCACACAAAAAAAAAAAAAAAAAAATTTTAAAACTAAAAACTAGAAAAACTTTTTGGGATTTCTTGAGGGCAAGTGGATTAAAATTCACTTGATTGATTGGTTGTCTTCACTCCCACTGCCCCGGGATTTCCTGCCTTACTTCGCATAGCGAAAATCCTAGAATCTTGATTCTTAGATTTTTCGCCGTGGGAAGTATTCTTTGAGGCAAAGAAAAAGATTGCTTGTATCCCTCTTTTGCCTCACTTATCTTTAATTCAGGATCACATTTTTGGTGGGGAGATTTGGAATTGAGTTGATTCCAACCCCACCACGACTTTTCAAACTTGCCTGTGATTCGATCCTGAATACTTCAACCCCAACAATTTTACTTTCTTTATCTGTTGGTTGAAGCCTTGTGTGTGGATATCTTTCTGGTGATTGGGAGCACTTGAATTGAAGTGTTTTGGCTCCCTTTCACATTGGTATAAAATTGATTCGCGCATCCACACATAGAAATCTCCATTTAGGGTAGCCCATTGCATTTTAGCATGCATTAACTAACTGATAATTGAAGAAGGGTTTCTTGGGCTTTAGAAAGAAAACCTGTATTCTTGCAAAACCCGGAGATTGGTTGAATTGGTAATTCAGCAAAATCCTAAAATTCATACTACTTAAGGTTGAACTCTAAAAACCATTCACCAATTAAAACTTCAATTCGGGGAGATTTCCCCGTTGCATGCTTGTTCTTACACACTCTTAAAATCAATCACTTGGGCATTACCCGTAAACAACGCCCTTCATATTCCAAAAGCACTTGACCCTAAGCCTCTAATTAAAACTGGTAGTAACTTGACCCTTACTAAGGATTGGAGGTCTAACTACCTGTGTGTAGCGACTACGTGCTGGTGAGAGTTCCCGCGTGCTATCGGGTGTCTAAGACTGGGGCAAATGGCCTTTCAATCTGGCCCGGTGGTTCCGCGGTGCTCGCATTCGGTTCCGTAGTTCGTGATAGTAGGTAACTTAGATCTTTAGGTCTAAGGGCACACTGTAGAGGTTAGGAACTTGACTGTATTGATTTGTAATCAAGTGTACCTTTGCGGCATCATTTCTCTCATCCCTTTTCCCTTCTCATCTCCCCAATTCTTCCTGCGGTAGTGCATGTTTGGGAGGAGGTCACAAAACCCTGAATTGCTTGTATTGACTGATAAATCTAGAAAAAGAGCCGAATCATCCTCCTCCTCCACAAACATGGCACACACCCCCGCCTCACCACTTCGTCACAATTTCAATTCTTTCAACACCAGGCTTATCCCGGGAAACCCTGCAAGACCTTCCTTATCGAGTGTCGCGCCAAGCGACTCGGTAAGTCATGTGGAACTGGCTTCTGTGAGCCAGTATTTCAACACGGAGGACCAAGCCTCCGTGTACTCGGACACATATGCGGACACGTCTTCTGGCATAGAAGATGCCTGCACCCTGGGGAATAACCCGTTTTCTGCCACGTATAACCCAGGGTGGCACAATCATCCCAATTTTGCATGGTCCAACAACCCGCAGCGTCGAAACCCCGCTGGTGGACCAATGCGAGCGTCTGCACCCGTCATCCCAAGGGCCCAGTCTAATCCTATGGCAACTCTGCCATCAGGCCCTTGTGTACAGAAAACCAAACACGCATCAAAACCTCTTGATAAATTGATGCGAATGATGACGGAAATGTCAAAGCGCCATAAAGAAAACATGACCTCTCTTCAGCATTTGGCGCAGCAGAATGCTGAGATCAGTCAACTAAGCATGGTGACTCGATCTCAGGGCACTTTTCCCGCCCAACCTGTTCCAAACCCGCAAAACTTTGTACCCTGTGGTCCGCAACCACAGGTACAACCTTCTCAGGAACAGGTTCATCAAATTCTGCAAGCTCCGAGTATTCCTTCGGGATTTCAGGTTAATCCCGCTGCAGCACCGCACTCTTATGATGATAGTGATCACATCAAGGATGACACGTCTGACGAGGACGTGACTGTCAGTACGTGTATCGAACTAATTGGAGCTGATTCAGACTGCTGCAAATTACCTGACGACTGCCTGACCAACACAAACTGTGACGTTCCCCAATCCCTCCCTATTCCTGTACCTTCTCCTGACCAGACTTCTGACGAGGTTTTCTCCGCTTCCCATACCTCGTGGTCTGAGTCATTGCCGGGCTGCTCACCGCCGGTCCACACTATGGAAGACCGGATTGCCCTTTCTTTGCTGCTAAATCAGGCGGATTTGCAAATCCACACTGGGACCTTGAGCCCACAGCTTACTCACCGGGGCTATTCCCTTTTGGATCCATCTATCCAAAAAGCCCCCCTTCTTGGCCAATCTAAGGGCCAACTTCCTCTTCCTGATCTGTTTTCTGATCTGCCTGGGACACTCGTCCCAGAAAACGCCAAATCTCTCACCATCCACCATTACTTTTCACGCCTCTATTGCGATTACTTCGCTTTTCTCTTCACCACCCACCATCCACCCACCCTTCCACCCTGATTTATACCCTGAACCTCAGCTCCTGTTACCCGATCTGTCGTCCGTTCTCTGCCTTTCCCTGCATGCATATGAGGACATAGCATTGTTTGGCATGGGGGGGTGGATAGGCATCCATAGGATCCGGGTATTTTATGGTATCAGACAATTACCACCTATTTATAAATATGCAAGAAAAAGAAAAAAGAAAAGAAAAAAAAAATTAAAAAAAAAAATATAGTAATAAATGGTGTTTAGTAATGATCTAAAAGCTGAAACAAAAAAATACAATAAGTGTTTATGGATATTCAACCTCTGTTTTGAAGAATTTCTAGGCCACAGAAGCTTGATTCGCTCAGGCTCGGCTTAATTCACTTAAAGCATTGACGAAATATATCAAAATCTCTCCTAACTAAGAACGTTTCTTATACCTGAGACACAGTACAGGATTCGTTGGTTTGCTTTTTCTTGAGAGCTTAAGTAAACTTGGTTCACACTACACATATCAGGAAAGATCAGGTGAACATAAGATCCAACCCTAGTGTTCATTAGGAAAGGTGGAGTCCTTACCTGTGCGTGCAGGTAGACTTTTTATCCCAAGCTTTAGTCTTGTGTTTAGGAGTGGCTCTTTCCACCAAAAAGAAACTCTCCCACCAAAAAGAAAAAAAAAAAAAGAAGTGTGCTCTTTCAAAATGTGTTGTAAGAGATATACTGACATATGTTTCAAAAAAAAAAAAAAAAAAAAAAAGAAGAAGTTGCAAAAGAGTCAGTATATCTCATAAATGTCTGTATAATTTATTTTTCGAAAATGGGAGTTGAGTTTTCCGTAATCATCTTAAGGGTCAATCCGAAAACACGAGCTGAAATTGGGACCAACCTGTACTTAAAAATTCGTGAAACCCTGGGAGTGAGTCTTAAGGTTCATCTGGTCAGTCTTGATCCTTCACTATGCACAAACCATAACCTCTTGAGCTCTCGAGTATGGCAAAAACCTCCTGGGTCCTGGAAATCATACTTAAGGTTTAAATATCAAGAGTCCTGCTTAATTGAGAGATGATCTATGTCATGTAGGACTTAAAGTACTGGTAGTCTTCTTTACAATTGGTTCTCACAATATTTGATAATAAACACACCTATATCACCTCAGAAGAAAATCTTCAGCTTAAGATCATTTCTAAATACGGTTTTGCTAGGGACTAGCAAAAGATAGGCATGGGGGTATATGTTTGCACCTCAAAACACGCCTATAAGAACGCCTTCTTGTGCTATTTTCTAGCATTAACTATGTATATTATAATCCTGTAGTTGCATTTGTAAAAACGCTTGCATGCATGCATTTAATTGAGAGGAGAAGAGAATGGAATAAATGGCTTGCATTTTTACATTTTTCTTCAAGTGTCTCTTTGCAAAAGTCCCCTCTCCATATTTTATTTTCATCTTTTTTTCTTCTTCCAACGGTTTTTCTTCTTCCCGCGGCTGAATTTCGTCCACGCCATGCGCCTCTCCCTGCAGCTGCCACTCTCCGCGCCTCTCCCTGCTGCTGCCATGCCTCCCAGCCATGCTCTCCTCCTCTATAAAGCCGCAGCTCTTCCTCGCGACGGATGGAGGGGGGATGTTGCTGCAATACGCAGCTGCGGCAGCAACTCAAACCCGCAACCACCTTCGCACCCGCTCTCCCCTCCCATACGCCGGCCCTCCGTCGAGGAGGCACCCGACGAGCAGGAGAACCCACTGTGGTGCTCACCACCACAGTGGGAACACCACCGCCCAGCTCTTCAATGAGCAGGTGGGCGTGGTGTTTTCTTTTCTCTTCGTTTTCATCTCCACGCCATTGCTGCCGCTTCAAGGTCCGAAGCTTGAAGCAGCAGCAGCAGCGGCCCAGCGGCGACAGCAGCAGCAGCAGCACCCCCGCCTCCTCCGCGACCTTCCCCGCAGGCGTGCAACCCTCCGCGCGCGCCTGCAGGCCCGTTCCCCGTCTCCGCCTCTGCTCTGTCGCCTCTGCAATTCCACCTGCGACAGGCCGCTGCGCGCACTGCAGCGGCCGGCTACGGCCTCGCACCGACCCCGACGAACCTCTGCAACCCTCCGCGACCGACTGCAGACTCCCAGCCACCCTCTCTGAGCACGCCATCGCCCGCTCTCCTTCCTCGCACCCGGCCTGCAGACGCCTCACCTTCTCCGCGCGAAGACGCGCCTGCATCAGCGATCTTCAGACGTCCGCCTCCGCCTTCAGACGACGCGGCGTCAGACGTCCGCCGCCGCGAGCAGACGCCTTAACTCGCTGCCATCGTCCGCGCTCGCGATCTCTCCCGCCCGCTCTTTCTCTCTCTGGTGCTCTCTCTCTCTCCGCCGATCTCTCCCGCCCGCTCCCTCTCTGTCTGCCGCTCTCTCTCTCTCTCACGTATTCTCTATCTCTCTCTCTCTCTCTCTCTTTTTTTTCACTTACAGCAACACACACACACCCATTCACCGACACACACACACACACTCATAGTAACATATATACATACATATATATATATATATACATATATCTATATATATACTTATATATACATAGTATATCTATATAGTTATGTATACATACATATAATATAATATATATATACATATACATATATAATATATATATATATATATATATATATATATATATATATATATATACACATACTCATATACATATATATATACATATCTATATACTTATACATATACACATATATATATACATATATATCTAGATACATATATACTTATATACATATATATATATCTATATAGTATTATATATATATACTTATATACATATATACATAGCTATATACATATATACATACATATATATATATATCTATATATATCTATACATATATACTTATACATTTATATACATACATATGTACATATACTTTCATGTTATTTATTATACGCTGTATCGCGGGGATATCTGCACCAGTTGCTGATATTCCCTGATACATGCGTACAAAAAAGCGTGGTCCCATACATCATCCATCCTCCATCCACACTCCACGCGGCACCTAGTCGTGTTGGTTGCGTCTCTCTAGACGTCGGCTGACTCGACATAGTGCTACACTCCATCGTCACCTCCACCCCCACCCCTTTATATATATACTACATATAAATCTATAGCTACTATATTTACTTTCTATCTGTTAGCTTCCTTCTTAGTAAAAAGATAAAAAAAAAAAGGTATAAAAGTGAAAAGATAATCTTTGATTTGCAGGTACTTCGTCTTGCGAGTAGCAAGGCGTGTTTTGGAACTCTGTTTTGGCTAAAAGCCAAGGACACAATTTTTGAGGGTGTGCCTCAAGAACAAGGATTACCAGAAAAAAACCTAAATAAGAAAAATACCAAAAACAGAATAAACGAACGGAAGAGACGCGTTTTAAGGAAAACGTAGAAACTCGACTTGAACCCCACTTCCCTGAGTTCGACCCTGGGCCTAAAAGTGACAAGATAAAATCAATTAGGCCAGGTTAAAAATTTTGTAAAGAGATGGTTAGGTCTGAATTAGGTTAACCACTATACACATTTCAACGATAAAAATATCATATTAACAGCCTATCTGGGCCGACCATCATACCTTTCCCCGCAGGGGGGAAGATTGATCTCTAGTCCACGTCGCCTCCTCTCTTTTTAACTCTTCTCTCTCTCCGCGTGGGCCAATCAAGGGATTTTTAAATCCCTTTTCTATTTTTGGCCTGCGGGCATTGGAGGAGACGGCCGAAGGAAAGGGAAAAGTTCCGCCGATTGTTGGGGAAAGTTGCTCCCCAACCCTTACTCTTTCTAAATATAATACCTGCACATAAAAATAACAAAATTATTACATATTAAGTTATAGAATGTTATAAACGTAAATCATGATGCGTACAATTCTTCTACAACTTAATTGCAATTATTAACACACCTACAAGGTACAATTAAAGGTACTTAGCTTAATATTAGTCCATTAAAATGGACTCATCAGCAGTCATAGTCCTTTAGGAGTTCTAACCAACGTCTCTGTCTCATGTTAAGCTCCTTCTTATCAAACAAATAATGAGGCTCTTATGATCTGTGAATATCTCAAAAGTCTCACCGTACATGTAGTGCCTCCATGTCTTCAGCGCGAAGACGACAGCTGACAAGTCGATTTTTCACTTTCGATTGAGTTTGCAAATGAAATAATGCGTTGTAGTATTTAAGTGGTGGAAAAATCGACTAATCAATAATAAAAATAACCACTCACAGAAGAGCAGGTCGTGTCCACAAGGAGTCAATTATGCAATAAACTCTTGATTATTTTGTATTCTTTCGATCAAGTGCGAAATCCTTAGTCAAATTCGACATAAAATGCGATGGAAAGAAGATTCACAATGACTCAAAAATATAAGGGTATATGTGTAATTTTCCCTCACTGAAATCTTCAATAAATACATGATGATTTTTTATAATTTTCAATTGACATATAGTAGAGAAAATTGGTGCACATGTTAATCCCAAAACCAATCTTGAAACAGGTGAATATCAATAACGTGCAATTATCAAAAAGCATGAGTGTGCATTCGCAATTTTGCCATAATAAAATAATCATAAATGGAAATTAATTTCTGGTGGCAATGGCATTAAATGTAATTTTTAATAAACTTGTAAACAGAGGATTTTTTGCCCCAGCTTGTGCGCACAGGAGGAGAGACGGACGTCGAGGTTGTGCGCACAGCTGAAGATCACCCCGCTCAGGCCACACCCGATGGTGGTGACGGCGCGACTAATGGTAGCCTGTGGTGGCTGCAAGAAGGAGAAGAAGGTGGCGGCAGTGGTTCTACGTAGCCTGGCAGGGGCGCGGGTGGGGCAAGGCACCTGCACTACGGTGAGGGTGGGCAAGCTAAGCTGCTGGAGGGAGGCTGCAGGTGCGCGTGGAGGTTTTGCAGCACCTGCGAGGGCGTGCCAGGCTGTTTGCAGAGAGGAGCACCAGGCGCTGGAGAGACGTTAGCTGAGGCGGGCGCTGGAGGCGCAGGTGCGGTTTTGCTTGCGGTGGAGAAGGTGCTGCGGGGGGGGGGCGCTATGCGGGTGCGATAGATGCAGGATGGGGTGCTGGCTGGAGACGTTGGTGAGGCGAGGCGGGTGCCTGCAGGCTACTTGGTGAGGGTGTTTGGCTGTGCTAGGTGCAAGCGGGTGGATGGGCGCTTGCGGTGGAGGTTGTGGCTGGCGTGAAGGTGATGGTGCTGCAGAGGGGGGAAGCATTGCGGTGGAGAAGGTGCGGTGCTTGCAGGCGTGCAAGGGCATGTAGAGAGTTGCTTGCATGGGTGCAGTTTCACCTTCAGGCGCGGTTGGAGGGAGCGGTGGAAGACTTGGTGCACAGTGCATGCGGTGGTTGCACCCTTCCTGGATGATGAAGCTCCTCCTCTCCTTTCTTCGCCTCCTCTTAACTCCTCTCCTCCGCCCTTCCAGGGATTTTCAAAATCCTTTCTAAATATGGCCTTGTCTGTTGAGGGAGGGCGGCGGGAGATTAGATAAATGTGCGGGAGGAGTTGCGGCCGGTCGGAGGATGAGGGAGGGATAGCACCGGCTATTTATTGGGGAAATTTATTCCCCCCTTGTTCTTTCTAAATATCATTCCTGCAACAAAAAAACGTAACATCATTACATATTAAGTTATAGAATACTATAAAATAGATGTAAACTTAAATCATGATGAATGCAAACATTCTATAACTTAATGTAGTTATTAATAAATCTAAAAGGTACGATTAAAGTTACTTAGGCGTAATATTAGTCCATTAAAATGGACTCATCAACAGCTACTAGCTCTAGGTCGTGGGTAGGGTAGCTATGCTCATGGGGCTTCAGTTGTTGCGAAGCGTAAGCGACAATGTGACCCTGCTGCATGAGCACACCCCCTAACCCTTGCAAAGAAGCATCCATGTACACAACGAAATCGCCACTGCTATCTGGGATGGTAAGCACAGGCGCTGAAGTCAGCCTTTCCTTCAACTGTTGAAAACACGCCTCACAAGCATCTGTCCAAGAAAAGGGCACGTCCTTCCGAGTCAACTATGTCATAGGATGCGCAATCTGCGAGAAACCCCTAATAAACCACAGGCAGTAACTTGCCTATCCTAAGAAACTGCAGATCTCTATCACTGTATGTGGTCTCTCCCACCTGAGCAATTCCTCTACCTTGGCTGGGTCCACAGCCAAGCCATCCCCTGAAATCACATGACCCAAGAAGGTCACCTACCTCAACTAGAACTCGCACTTGCTGTATTTGGCATACAGCCTGCATCGTCTTAATGTGTCCAAAACCAGCCGCAAGTGATGTCCGTGCTGTGCCTGATCCCGCGAGTAGATGAGCACGTCATTGATAAACACAACCACAAACTGATCCAGATATAGTCTGAACACCCGGTTCATCAAATCCATGAAAGCAGTGGCGGCGTTGGTTAGCCCAAACGGCATGACCAAAAACTCATAGTGTTCGTACCGAGTGCGAAAAGCTGTCTTGGAGATGTCGGTCTCCTTGATCCTCAACTGGTGGTAGCCAGACCTCCAGTCTATCTTCGAGAAAATCGTGGCACCATGCAACTGGTCAAACAAATCATCAATCCTCGGCAGCGGATACCTGTTCTTGATGGTGACCCTATTCAGCTGTCTGTAGTCCACACAAAGGCATAGGGTACCATCCTTCTTCTTCACAAATAATATCGGGGCTCCCTACGGAGATGTACTGGGCCTCACAAAGCCCTTCTCCAAAAGGTCCTGCAACTGGGATTTGAGCTCTCATAGCTCAAGTGGTGCCATCCTGTAAGGTGCTGTAGAAATGGGGTTGGTCCCCAGTACCAGTGAGATCTCGAACTCGATCTCACGCTCAGGCGGTAGTCCTGGCAGCTCCTCTGGAAACACGTCGGGGTACTCTCTAACCACCGGGATGCTCTGAAAGTCTGCCACGGGGCTGGGCTCTGCCACTACGCAAGCCAGAAAGCCCTCACACCCTTGGCCCAAAAGTCTCATCGCCTGAAGTGCAGAAATGCACCTGAAGCCTCCGTCCACCGCCTGTCTGTGAAACTCAAAAGAAGGCATGTCCGGTATGGAGAAGATGATCTTCCTCTCAAAATAGTCCACCAAAGCGTGGTAAGCAGACAGCCAACCCATCCCAAGAATCACGCCAAAGTCCTTCATCGGTATCACAATCAGGTCAGCAGGGAGGCTGTGTCCCCCAACACTGATCTCACAGTCTGTGTAAACCTCCTCAATTACAAATAGCTGACCACCCGGACCTCTGATCACAAAAGGATCCTTTAACAGCACACAGTAATGCCCTAAATTGACAGCAAAACTAACAACAACAAACCAGTGCGTGGCGCCGGAGTCAAAAAGTGTGCAACAAGTCTGCCGGAAACTGTAACCATACCTGCCACCACTGAACTTGAAGCTCTGGCGTTTTTGTGTGTCAGGGCGTTGATACGCCCCTCAGCTCTTGGTGTGGAAGAAGCAGCCACACTCTACGTTAGATGGGTAGCCGCTGGCCGGTACCCTCCCCGCGACTGCTATCCTCCCCCACACGCCTGGGAACCATGGCCTCCTGCTCGTCCTCCAACGCTCGGTGCGGGGAGCATCTGCTGACCTCTAGCCTTAGACGGGCAGTCCCTCCTAATGTGGCCCGGCTGGCCACACTGGTAGCAAAGGGGAACTCGATTCCTGCCCTCGGTAGGTCCCTGCTAATGGTTGGGCGGGGGTCCAGTGCTAGCAGTTGGCCCCTGTCGGAGGTCCCCAAAGGCCACTGATGGCCCCGCAAAGTGTGATGGCTCTCTTGCGGGTGCCACGTGCCTCCTCTCTCGCCGGCCCTGTGAGTAGTCTGGCTGGTAGGGCCTCTTCTGTTTGCTGTCAGTATCACATGCATCCGGGTTGGTCTCCCTGCCTCCACCACTCTCGAGAACGTAGGCAGCTTCAGGGGTTTGACATACCCCCGAATAGTAGGCTAGAGCCCCTCGATGAACCTCCACAAGCACTCCTCCTCAGTAGCCACAGCTGTCACGGTGAAACGAGACAGCTTCAGAAAATGCATATGATACGCGCTCACAGTCATCGTCCCCTGGCGGAGAGTGTGGAACTCCCGCCTCCTCTAATCCTGCCACGTCTGCAGAAAGTACTGCTCGTAGAAGAGGGTGACAAACTGGTCCCACGTCGGCTCTGCCCTCTCCTGACCTCTGACCACCCTCCACCACCTGTGTGCCGCGCTCTCCAGCTGGTACGTGGCAAAGGCCACATAGCACTCCGCAGGGGGTGAAGGGTGCCAAACACCTTCTCGATCTGCTCGAGCCAATCCTCCACCTCGGTCGGGTCCTCATCCCCCTTGAAGGAGGGGGGCTTCAGCTTCCGGAATTGTCCGAAAATCTCGTAGTGTCTTTGAAGTGGGGAAACGGGCACGCCCCCAGGCAGGGAGGGCTCATGCTCGGAAGTGTCAGAGTGCGGTGGGGGTAGTGGAGGACCACCTCCTCCCCCACGTCCATCACTGCGTCTGTCTCGTGGTCCTACAGAGGTCACCCCCTCCACGTCTCTAGGGAGAGGCGCCCGTGGAGGCAGGTGGAGCTCCTCTCGTACTATCTCGCATATCAGCTGGGCGAGGTCCTGGGCCTAAATGCCTGGAAGAAGTGGTTGGTCCACCAAAACGTCGGGCTCAACACATCCACCCCTCCGACCTCGTCCATGGCCATGTCCGCGGCCCGCCTCAATGACCCCACGGGGCATCTCCTGCAAGGAGATGCGAACAACAGAACAGGAAGACGTCAATTTCAACGGACATTCAGCAAAATAACCTCAGAACAGATGTCAAAAGGTATGTTGTGGTGGTTACTCTAGTTATAAGCACGTGAATTGGTTATTCTCGAGCTAGTTGGTTCACCTCTCGGGATTACCTTGCTCTGATACCATCTTGTTACGACCCGGTTTCCGAATCCCTACAGGACACGAGATCGGACTGACTCGACTGATGCCAAGACCCAGTCATCCAATGAGAAAGTAACCAAAAAGCAGGAAAGTAAACCACATTCACTATGCTAAGCAACTAACAGTAACAAAAGTATAGCAGTAAAGAAATAAAAACTACTACAGTACATACCACCACAACAGTAGGAAAGTAGCCAGGTACAAGAATATAAAGTACAGAATGTAAGAGTACGAACGTAAAGGTACAAGAGTCTACTCACTACTACAAAAGAGTACAGCAAGAGAAACTACAGCTACCTGGCTCTATTAGGCCCAACATCCTCTGCAGCTGTAGGCTCTGGCTGCTCAACACCTGGACCTAAAAGGGGTTATGAGTACACAAAGTCAGCGAACGCTGAGTAGAGTGGCAACCAACTAACTAAAGCAGTAAAAGTGGACAGGTAGCTGTTGTTTTTCAATTACTTTCTTTAACTAATTATTCTTTTTCATCATGTTTTATTTATCAGGTCTCTTTCTTGATCTCGAATGTTCCTCGTGGGAATGATCTTGATTGCAGTCTTTTCCGAAGAGTAGAAGGCACACGTGGTGCTCTCCTGGCAAGGAGAGTCCCTCGTGGTGATCCTACACCCAGTAAAGCACCCCAAGGTCACGGACAGACGTAACGGTGACTATGGCACGCACGATAAGTGCATGGGTAGCTACCCCGCACTGGCATGTGGTTAGTCGTTTCTGTTAGTGGGTGCACCCAAAGTACAGCACGGAACCAGTATAGGGCCTAGCCCTCTCAGTAACAGGGGTCTAGCCCATAAGAACCAAACAGGGGTCTCGCCCCTCCAAAGTCCGCGCACCCTCGCCTGACTACCCTGGTTTGCTCAGTGGGCTGAACAAGTCGATGTAGGGCGGCTAGCTGAACCCCGAGCCCCGTGGGGTGGCTAGCTCTCTCCCTACACTAGTAGCTCTCCCTGGTACTGTGTACGCGAGGGCCAAGAAGTCGGTACAGAGTGGCCAATCCTAACCCCGGGTCCCAACCCAAGGGCGGCTAGCTCCGCTATGCACTAAACAGGGGGACAGTCGCTCTCCTTGGTACTCTGTACTCAAGGGCCAGCTCACTTCCCCTCTCACATTCCTAGTTCCATTCCATTTATTTCTAGGAGCTCTACTCCTAATTCCCCATAGGGTTCATGCTCATATTTCTCATGCCATGCCATACTAAGTTTCATCATTTCGAATTCCATTCTTAGGTTTTACATATGCAGTTTGTATTGCTATCGTTCACACTTCCATTTACAGGTTATACACAAGTAGCTCGTATTTCCATCATTCACATTACCATTCTCATTTTATATACATGCAGTTCGTATCATGTCATTTAACATATATAACAAGAAATTTACATGCAATAGTTAGCTAGCACAAGTACTTCATATTTCACAGGCAGCTGTTATTCATTTACAGGCAATTGTTATTATGCTATCTACTCATTCAAGACTGCAATTCAATCATCCAATACAGACATTTCAAGTGTTTCTCCTCCTAGGATTCATGCCATATCCTAGGTTCTAATCATTCATTCCACACACGCATTTAGGTTATAATTAAATTAGGGGAAGCCACTCTATTGGTAAACCTGGGAGTATTGGGGGCTTGAATGGCAGGCTCACGTGCCTCAGCAAGCCCCAAACCCGCAACGAAATGAAGTCCTATCACAAGGAACAATCACAAGGGAACTATCAAAACAGTATGGAAAACCTTCTAACAAGTAGAGGAACTCACAAGGAACACATCGGTATCTTATTTGCGTAAAACGGAACTCAAACGGACCCTAAACGGGTCAAAAATAGGGTTTCTGTCTCAAATCAGACATCTGGAACACCTTCCAGATGTCTTAAAAGAGTCCAGCAATGTACCTAAGCCTTTGCGCCAATCCTCAGACGTCCAAGAACTCTTCTAGACCATCTGGACCCAGCTCAAGATGTCCGACCACCTCTTTGGACATCCGGAAGCGCTTCCCGTCGTCTGGTACATCGCCCAGACGTCTGAAATGCTTGAGAGGGTGTGTCCCGCGCCTTCCCAAAGTGAATCATGCACGCCACCAGCAGATCTCTCAAAACGGGCATGCAACAAGGGATCGGTGGAGTGGTCTACATGGCCGTATCTGCAAAGGGGACGTACCTTCGCGAAGCCCTCTCCTCAGTCGTTTGAAACCACCTCCAGAAGTCTGCACCATCATCTGGAGGTTAGTCCAAATGTCTTATTCTGGGAAAAACCAAGAACCAGAACCTGCTTCCGCTGCTCCCGCGTTGCTCCCTCTCGCCTGTAGCTCCGGCTGCAGTAGTGTCGGGGAGGACCTCCCCAATGCAGTCCTCTGCCTCGCATACACGTCGCTCCGGCCGTGCGCTCACCGGTGAGCTCCCATGCGAGCTTGCAAGCTCACCTCCTCCTCTCCTTCTTACGCTGCTCCTCCTCTCCTTCTCATGCCGCTCTCGCTCACTCTGGGAAGAAGAGAGGAAGGTGGCTGGTGGCTGAGAAGTGAGGACGACGAGGGTGGAGGAGGGGTTTTATAGATTGGGTTTAGGGTTTTCTTGGAGGCAGGGGAAGAGAGAGAAGGAGAAAAAATGAGAAGGTACTGTCTGCGTGCAGCATGCATGCAGACGCAAGCTCGTACCTAAAGATTTTCTATTTCCAGATGTTTGGGAAGGTGTCTAGACGTCTGACCCACATTCCAAATGTCTTACCAGACGTCTAATCCACAGTCCAGATGTCTTAAAAGGCTCAAACAGCACGGGTCTTAACACATAGTATGACCAAGTTTCAAACAGAGCAAACAACACAGGGGAATCCATTCAAAACAACCTTTTGATGAACCATCAAACCCCCATTGGAAATCTGAACAAATGAAGGATGGGGCTCGAGAAGGTTCATCTCAACACACACCTGCGGATAACCTGGTCTCAAGCCTTGAACCGTGCATGGGTCCAGAAACACAGGGGAACCCAGTTGATAAGCAAGGGATAGGAGCACATTCGGATGGTTGAGATGAAGGTTAAGACTAGGGAATCCCACCCAGATAGGCACCGACATAATTGCTGCGTCCATGAGAAACGAAGGAGTCCAACGAATGAACAAAAGCCAGGCATTGTTAAAAAACATGGAGCCAAGAGAGAAAAGCCTAGAAAACTCCAGGTAAGAGGAGCAATTAACAAACCAGTGCCTCACATCCAAATCCGTTAAGGAAAACTCAGAGATCTTCACCTTATGAAGGAGGAATTCATTAACCACCTGGAAGGACAGTTTCGATCCCATTGCCCGAATCATCACCGAACGACAGAAACCCTTAGAAAGGTTTGCAACTTGGTTGGCGGAGAGGGAAGTGTGGAGGTGGTTGTCCACCCTAGAGGGCAAACGAACCAGCATAGAAAGTTATTCAAAAGGAAGGGCCACCAAGGAGCCATGGTTGTTCACCACAGAAGCATAAGAAGGTCTCTGCGACGGAGATGCTCTTGGATCCGAGGTAATTGGATCAGAGGGAGACTCAGAGAAGATCCCATGATCCAACGACAAGATCCACACGAGGAGCGTAAAACAAAAACAAAGCCAAAATGACAAAACAAAGTGGTAAAACACACGGAGCACACATGAGAAAAACACAATCGCAAACCCTGGCCCTGAGGGACACCCGCAGCTCCTACCCAAGGGGAGGAGCCATGGCGAGGGGCCAACCGACTCCCCTCCAGGGGAGGAGAGGACGAAGGGCCTCATCAGAAGAGGAGGGCGAGGGAAACCCTAGGGGAGAGGGGAGAGCAAACGTAGGAGAGGTCGGGAGCAGCAAAGGGAGAGAGGAAAGAACCCCCACGAGAGCGTAGCGAAGGGAGGGCACAACAACAGCCGATCGATTTCAATTTTCATTACTTTATTTATAAGAGGCTTTTAAACCCTTCTTAGAGCCTCTATAAATAAAGGAGGACCCTTGCTTTTTACATACACCAAAGCAATACTTCTTCCACTCATATTGTGTCCAAGAGAAGAGAGAATCAAGAAGGAAAGTCACCCTACTTTCCAAGCTCTTAAGTATACACTGTGCACCCGCTCTCCCCGTTGCATATGAGAGTGCCATAGTGCCATAGCGTGGTTCACGCACCCGTGTTGGTAGCCAACACACTTCCATCAAAGGGAAGTTTACTTTGCCTATAGTAGATTGTTTTACTTACATACTTTGTGGCTCTATAGGATATTGTTGTATTGTCTTTGTTGGGTATTTGCCTTGCGAATTCCCGTCTCCCTCGTGAGACAAAATACTCCTCGTGAAGAGGAGGGGTTTGAGGTACACTACCCTCGTTCAAAGTAGTGTGGTTGTAAGAGGTTGTACTACCCTCGTTTAAGTAATACGTTAGTGGATTTGATCGACTAAGTCAATCAGGAAATCCTAAGTCGAGAGGCCTAGGTGGTGGTTTTTACCCAGGTTTGGGTTTCCACCTAAAAATTCTTGTGTACTTGTGTGCTTGCTTTATTTGTGAGATTGGTTATATTTTTTCCTCTTTATTTATTTATCACGCAAATATCATGCCCCTCCATTAGAACCTTCAATGGGGCCTTCTTTCCTCTTATAATTCTAAATAGTTACATAAGGCTCATGTATCGGGTTGGGATGTCATGCTAAAGATAATATTTTACAACTTTCTAGACCTTAATGTTTGCATTTAATTTAGTTCTTTAAAGGCCAATTTGAATGTTGGGTTGTAAAAAAACAAGGATAAAGGAAGAATTAAGTCATATGTTATTGGATGGTTTTACTAATATTGTGAAATAATGATGTCACATTTAGAAAATGTGAAATAAATTTAAAAATTTTTATACTTGAATACAATAGAGGTGACAATAATATTGATTAAGATGCTCAAAGTCACACTAGATTACCATATTGTAAGTTATGTTACATCAAGAAGTAAATGATTCAAATAAATTTATCCAAGGAGGGATGGAATGAGGAAATCTCAAGGTTCAAAGCTAAATCCTATGTTTGTAATCTACCCATAAATCTTAAAATAAATATGGTAGAGTCCCCAAACATCCCATCCAAGCGGATTGCACCATTGATGTCTAACACTACAAGAAAATCTATTTTTGGCGACGGTGAAAATCATCGCTAAAAGTAATAAAACCATCTCAATTTGGCATTACAGAAGGTTGTGAAGCAAATAATCTTTCATGATGGTTATTAATACTAACCATTGCTAATAGTACCAACCCTATTTATCATGATTCGTGTCCTTTTGCGATGACTTATGCCCGTTGTAAAAACACTTTTGAGATGGTTATTTAATAACTGTCATAAATTCATTATTGGTGACAGTTGTTATAATAATCATTGCTAAATAGAGTTTCGCTATGGTTGTGAAAACGTCGCAAAAAAATAGGTTGTTAGGAGGGGGTCGTCTTGCTAACTTTTTGCGACGGTTGTATAACCATCTCAAAAGGGAATTGGCGACGATTATTTTAATAACTGTCACCATATATAATTTTTTTTAAGTAATTAGATTTTACTAATGATAATCAAATGTAACATTTAAATTAACCTACATAACATTTAATAACACAATATAGCATTCAATAAAACAAATAGATAAGGAATAAACATTACATTACTAAAAATTAACTTAAAAATTATTTACAAAAGATCAATAACATTACATAAATAAACCATAAACATTCCATAAATAAAAATAAGAAATATAAAGAAAAGATGCGAGCTAAACTTCCACACCAATACCATGACTAGCACCTACTACACCGAAATCATCATCTGGCCCATGACATGCAGGATAATGGAAGCTGCTGTAATCAGGTCCACCTCCACCTCAAAGTATGGTCATCATCTCCACCTACTACACCTCCTACTGTGACATCTACTCCTTTAAATCCAGTCTTTACTGACGGATCTCCTATCTAGCAGCTCGTAGCTCTCTGGTCACATTGTTCAACTACATTGAATCTGTTGTACCTGCGACCTCAGTAGAAGACACGCTAGACGATCCCTTCCGTCCATACCAAGTGGTGAGCATCTGGCTCTGACCCCCACTATGATCAAATCTACCATGTTCCGGAGGCATAACTGTCCGGAAAGCCTCCTCAGGTGTCATAGTAGGTTGCTGGGTCGTAGAGTTCTCGTCTGTAAGCGGAGGTGGGTGGACCAAATCGTACATTCCTCCCTAATTACATTTTTATCTAAGTAATATATTCGACTGAAATGAAAGTTAAATTTAAATAATTAAAAAAAAAACTTACATGCTTGGCTCGGTAGTTCTCGTGAATCCATGTGTGCCTGCCGTCCGTAACTTTGCTATGAGTGAACTCATAGACTTCAAGATGATCTAATTGGGTACCGTCATGTGCAGTTGCCTAAAATTAAATAAATATAAAAAATAATTAATAATTTAAAGTTACATGTTAATTAGACATATAAATAAATAGGAAATGTACTTACATATCTTGTCTTGAGCTTATCAATACTCATCCGACCCAAGACATGAGTCTATGGTGGAGCTTTGGCCCTATTGACCTTGTTCTTTTTTGCCTGATCCTGTAGAAAATACATATATATATATTTATTAGTAAACAAATTAATAATAATTAAAATTTAATGCATAACAATTATTTAACTACCTCCGTCTCAGGATTACTCCAATGTTGACAACAATCATTCCATACCTCTGGCAGTATGGAAAGAGGTACATTCCTCAAGGCCTCCTCATATGACCTATTTACAAAATACTAAATAACAAAGAAAATAAATTATATAATTAAAATGTAAATTTGAAAGAAATAAAAAAAATTATTATCGCTTTTTCCATTTTAAGTCTCCAATCTCGATGACGTCTCACTGCATGGCTAAGGATATACTGGGGATGTTAGGATTGTCCTCCCAATCGAAGATCACCTATAAATTAATCATTTATATACATCAAATCACATTAAAAGAAATATATATAAATCTTAATATATATTAATTACCTCTAAGTGACGAATGATCTCCCTCTTGAGTTCCTTTGAGGCAATCCGCCAATCAAAACAAGAGGGGGATAATGCTCTTCACAACCTTGGAGAGCCTGCTGCTAAAAAGAGGGTAGTTGAGATCTTCCCCACCAAGGGTGATCTTCACCTTCACCCTCGTGCCCTCTAGTATAGCCTCCAAGTCCTTATTTCTCATCGGGCCTCTTCATTTCTTCTTCACTAAAATTAATAACAATAATATTATGAATGAAGAGTAAATATGAAATTTAAAAACTTTTAAAATATAGAAAATAACAATTTACTTACCAATAGTACTGGGCCCTGCCTGATCAGGATTTGTGTTGGCCTCAGGGTGGCCAACCTCAGCATCCCTCTCGTCCTTCTCCTCGTCCCCCTCCTCATCCTTGTTGTCGTGGGAGTCCTGTACGTCGTTCCCATCCCCCTCGTCCTAGTCATGGTCGTGACTGTCAACCTCATCCTTAGGCTCGGGTAATGTCACAAACTTAGGGATGACTGGCTTCTTCCCCTTCCTTATAAAAAGGGACTGTGCAAGTGCACCAGGACGGATATGTGTGTGTACGAAGGGGGGGTGGAGGAAATTGGGAGTGGGTACTACATATGTATCGGTGGTAAGAGTGTAGGGGTCCTGGGGGGGAGTAGGCTGGGTAGGGAAGGTTTGGGTGTGGTGAGGTCGTGTATGGGGAGGCTGTGTGGTAGGTGGCTGTGTGGTACGTGGCTGTGTGGAAGGAGGCTGTGTGGTACAGGGGACCTGGGTATCAAGGGTGGTGTCAAGACTCCTGCGACGAGAAGCCCACTTCTTTAGTTTTACCATCTGCACAACACAAAAAAAATAATTAATGACAAAAAAATACAAATATATAATTCATATGAAAAACATGCATATAACTGAAAGCAATCAGTAATGTTGCCCTGAAATAATATTGGTCATGTAGAAGGAAAAAATTAATAGAACTGTGTCAACAACCTATAGATAAAAAAATTATTATATCAGTATAAGAATGCTTTATGAGTAAATTTATATTATAAAAGAAGATTTGTAAATTATACCTTATATATCAATGTTTGTTGCATTTGGATCTAAATTTAGTTGTTGAAGTTCTTGATATGCTTCAGGTTCTAATTCAGGTTCCCATTCCTTTTGAGAATCGTAATAACTACGTGGCATTGTTCTAATGGTAATTACCTATCCACTTTTGCTATTATCAGTCACATAGAAGACTTGAGAGACTTGACATGCTAAAGTGAACGATTTAGTGTTTTGAAGAATTCGAATGTTATTATTCAGACTTATATACTTGTGTTTCTTATCAACCTTAAACCCGACACCTTCCTTGAAAACATCAAATCATTCACACTTGAAGAGGATAAGTCTGCGATCATATTTGAAGCTAATCTCGAGAATTTCATCAATCTGTCCATAATAACCATCACACCTGCCGGCTAGTTCGCAAGGAACAACAATGTCAGCTTGCTGTGTAGCCTTTACATCATCGACATGTGGCTCTCGGACATCCAAAGAATGCCCAAAATCTCCATGTCTACATATTGCCCATGTAAGGTGTAGCCTTTACATCCAACATGTAGCTACAAGTCTACAAGTAATGTAGCTCTAGATGAATAACCAAAATCTCCATGTCTTTTCTTATTTTTATTGCGTCTTTTGGACTATCTATTAAATTTAGGACATCCAACATATTTTCCATGACATTTTTCTCTATGTGCATCACTTCCAAGTTGTGCTGGACTGTCAGATCTTTCCAATATGGGAGTTGCATGAAGAAAATGCTTTTCTTCTTAAAGCTCGAATACTTTAATGCAGTAAGGTCTTTTCTAAAAAGGCGTCGTCCCAATCTTATGTTTTAAAGTTCTTGCAATTTCTGTATTATTTGTACTCTTAACAACATAACAAAATCTATGCTTAGCTTATTTCTTAGATTCCTAGAGGAATATTGACAAGATTTTTCATCAAATATGTCTTTGAATTGTGTTGTTTGCCATCTGTGGTCAATTGGAAGGAATCTGCGGTGACCCAAGTAACACAACTTGTTGCTTTCAGGCAATCGAAGATGATGTGTGTCATCTATACAAATTGGACATGCCAATTTTCCTTTTGTACTCCATCCAGACAAATTTGCATATGCTAGAAAGTCATTGATAGTCCACAGTAATGCATCACACATCACAAAGAATTCTTTCTTTCCTGCATTGTATGTTTGAATGTCGTTATCCCACAATAGTTTCAGTTCATCCACTAATGGTTGCAAGTATATATCTATAGCATTTCCTAATTACTTTGGGCCTGGGATTAATAATGTCAGCATCATAAGCAACGATCGCATACACAATCGAGGAGGTAGGTTGTAAGTTACCATCACCATTGGCCATATTGAATATGACGGATACATAATCTTAAATGGATTAAATCCGTCGCTTGCAAGACCCACTCTTACATTATGTGATTTCTATGTGAATGATACATGCCTCTATCAAATTTTATCCACTCAGAATCTACGGGGTGATGAATGTGGCCATCTTGTGATTTGTTCTGCTTATGACATTCCATCAATTTCATAGTCTTACTTGATATAAATAGGCGTTGAAGTGTAGGAATCAATGGAAAGTATCATAGGATCTTCTCTGCCTGTTTCTTTCCATGTTGATTCCCAGATTTTCCAACCTTATATCTTGACGTACCACACACTGGACAAGTATCAAGACCAGCATATTCACTTCTGAACAATACACAATCGTTTGGACAAGCGTCATTCTTTTCGCAATTCAAGCCCAATACCCTAATCAGTTTCTTCGCATCATACAACGACTTTGGATAACCATTAGGCTTAGATAGGAGCTCTCCAATAAATTCAAGTACCTCAGACATTAATTTAGATGTGCCTCTATTGATAACCTTCATCTAAAATAATTTCAATAGAAATGTCAACCTTGACATAGAGCTCACTCCAGGAGCAATTGGTTCATCGGCTGCCTTAATAGCATCATAAAAGTTGTTACAACTTTGTAACATGTCACTATCATCTATGATGTTATCTGCTGCTCTTCGTTCATCCAACATCTCCTCGATCCCATCACCTTCAATATTACTAGTAGGCACCTCATCAACATTCATTGAATCAGTTTCATAAGCTTTTACAATGAATTCTCCATGAGCAATCCACTTAGTGTAATGCTGTCACCAACCATTACAGATTACGTGCTCTAACACAATGTTACGATCATGTACTCCATTTAAACACCTTTGACAAGGATAGAAAATCAACTGTAGAAGTTCCCCTCATCTGAATGATTTCCTATCATCATGGAAAGCCCAATCCAAGAACTCCTTCACTCCATTCTTATATCAAATGTAATCTGAATTTCTCAAACTAATCCAAGACTTGTTCATAATGACCTAAATAAATATTTACAAAAGGTCTCGAGTTAATGTCATGTTATGAAAAAAAATCTACTCTTACATGTACCTAAATCACCCACTAATTATGAATAAACATTGAAATGTTATATATATATATTTGTATTTTGATTATGATTTTCACTTTAATAGTCCATCCTTGAAGATTTGATTACAATGTTACTTGTTACATGTAACTGGTGTATGGAGAAATTTTGACAACATCTCCTTGCACTTCGCCAGTATACCCCCCAAGACTAACCTTAACTACTTTCCTAATAACTCTCATTTAAGGGTGCTTTAGCAACATAGATAAGATCAATTGGTATACTAGAGAAGAGCGAAAAGAAACTACCGAAATTCCTCTAGACATCAGTTTCATGTAATAAGTAATCCTAAGTTGTGATCAAATCTTCACGGACCCCCCTTTGTTTAGAACTTCTTTGAATAAAAGACGACGACTCTTATGGCATACTATAAAGACAAAACTTCATGCATGTGAGGTATATACACACTCTGCATTGTCTGTATAACATGATCATAAGTGTCGACAGGCAAGTATTTTGACATGACTATCCCCTCCTAAAACCTATAACCTAGGGGTTAGAATACTGATTCCGCAACAATCATAGATCCCAATATACCTAAATTAAGTTAGATCCTAACTTAACTTAGGCATTCTACATTCACATGCATCATACTTTGCATCATAGTTAATTTATTAGTTTTTTTAATAATAATGACATATTATGTTCTAATCGAAAGGTATTAAAAATAGTAGAAAATTTAAGGCTGCGGATGGCTGATCAAATCATATGGATCTGCTTAGAATGACGACGGGAGTCCAACGCCTTTGAGATCTCATCGATTAGACTCTCGTAGCATCCTATGGAGTCCGTAGAAGAGCTAGAGCCAAGAGGCAAATAGATGGAAATTCATACCTCAGATATCAAATGCAACCATACGGATGGATCCGAATCAACGATCGCAGTCTAACGATACAAAAATCATTTTGATCGGAGACCTACAACACTGTCTACAAAGAAAAGAAGATGGACGACCACGATGGCACCATTGCGTTCGCCCAACATCACCACCCAACCTTTGAAGAAGACCTCTCTCGTGCCTTGTGGGCTATTGTATCGTCATTCAACAGCCACAAAGGCACCACGTCGACCGCTCCCTAGCGCTCAGTTAAGGATGATCATCCTCAACTATTGGATCTCCATCCAACGGCTGAGGGCAGCCGCACACAAAATAGAAACCGCAACAAAGCACTGGCGTAGAGCATTGGTTCATGTGCTAGTGCGAGATCTAGAGACGCACGATCGAGGCACGATTCACGTAAATTGGAGGCGGCAGCGAGCACAAGTAGAATTGGAGTGTCGGATCTCCATCAAGCGATGATGAGATGAATGCACGATGCGTTGCTATGTGTTGGATGGCCACGCATGCGATGACGTGCAACCAAATGGGCACGTGCATGTTTGAAATTCAAAGCAATGCAGACTAAGCGTTTAAGTCGTCCGATCTAGTGATCCGACGGCTAAGAGGTGATCGGTGCGTGCTCACAAGGATTGTGCGCAAATTATGCGCTTGTGGTTGGCGGTGAGGGCTAGCGTGAGTGACAGCCATCAGATGAAGATCAGACCACCAGGGGGGGTGCCACGTGGCATCTCCAGAGCGCATTTGCACATTTAAGGAGTTTTGGAAGGCCTTTTTAAGTGCAATATGATCTGTTGATCTCCCGATCAACGAATCTGATCAATTTGAGGTTGTTCACAGTTTGGAGGGCCAAATACCAACTTTGCCCCAAATTTGGACTATAAAAAGGGCCCTAGGGCCCCCCAATATGAAGCATACTCTCCTCCAGATCTCTTCTTCCATCTCTCTTGACCTTCAAGCTTCTCCAGCTATCTCCCTCTTCCTCTGAAGCATCCACCAAGCCACCTTGGTGCACCATTGCTGCTCTCCCCAACCTCTCTAGAAAGCCACCATGGACTACCTGTGACGCCCTTATTCTATTAGATTAGATAGTTATTTTAATTCATGCATTATACGTTATAGCTGTTTAGTTCTAGTTGCAAACTCATGATCAATCTACTACCTGATTCGCTTTATATATATTGTGATTAGTATTTAGATCTAAATCAGTGTTATAGTCAAATCATTTTCTGCCTCCCTAAGTTCGACTGGGACTCACCTCTCGTTAAATTTTATTTATTTCGATGTATTTCGCGTTATACTACAACGTAATCATTTTTTAATATGATCTATGCCTGGAATAAATTGGCGTCGTTGTCGGGGAGGCACGGCAATTTTTGATTTCATATCTGATTTAGTGTATTTCTTCTGTGTGCAAGAATGAAGCAAGGATATCCGCACACATCGAGCGTAGGTGAAGATTATCAGGTACACACATTCATCTTGGTAGAATTTTATATTAGATTAGGATAGGAGTTATCTGAAAAAGAAAATCAGGATTTTTTAGGTAGTTTAGGATTTGCTTTGCTTAAAAAAAATGAAAAAAGAAAAAATTCTCTACTATTTTTAGAAACTCGACCAGAAACTGAACACAATTTTAAAAATTCAATTGCTATATTTTTAATGATTAAAAAATCTTGAAATTCGAGCAAGAATTAGATTTTCAAACTATCTTTCCAATGGCACCATTTTCAAAAAGAAATTCAACTTGTGGAATTTTTAAAAATTTGTGGAGTACACAGGGATAAGATAGAATGAAATTTGAATTTTTATGAACTTTAGAAATTGATTCTGACCAACTCACAAATCTGATTGACCCAAGAATAGTGGGGTTTGAAAGATAATCAAATTATATTTAATTCTCATATTTTTCTTGAATTTTTTGATCATATTTGATACTATTTCCAATAGAAAAATCAACACGGGGTCAATCTCAAATATGACCCCGTATTAGTAAAAAAATTCATAACTATTTATTGGAAATAGTAAAAATTCTAAAAAGATACTCTCTGAAAAGGTTATTGAAAAAGGAATATTTATGCTAATTTTCAAATCATTTGGATTCCAAATTCACCTGAGAGTACATGTTTAACTAGTGGTCTACTTTCTACAAAAACATAGAAGTGGATGAGCCCTTAGGACCACATTAGACTAGCCTGAACTCAATTGAGGCCAATGATTAGTCGGTGAGTCGAGTCACCTTGTGGATAGCTCACCACCTACTAAATTGAAGAAAAAGGTTAAAAATCATAAGAACATATCTAATAACCTACATATGTCTTGAAACTATTGGGTGATTTCAACCTCTTCTGCAAAACCTAGTGATTAAGCCTGCGAGGGAGTGTCAAATGACCGCGGCTAAGGGGTACAAAGGAACTGGAGGCGAAAGTCGAAGGATGAACCTTCCTCTTAGTCCCCTCATAACCTGACTAGCTGGGCTAGCTTAAGAGGTGGGGATCATCTTTAGTCGGTTTCTCGATGAATTTTTTCAATAATTTGAACCTGAACAAAAAATATGGTCATCTGATCTTAAGGACCAATCTGATTAACAAGGCCTTAGCCTTATTTGGATTGACTACACTAACCTTTGTGTTGGTGTATGTAAGGAAGAAGGCCATTATGACCTAGACTTATGGGACCTTGGGAGCCAAACCCGAGGCTGCAAAGGTGACTTTCGCCCGACCCTTCTTCCCAACCCTCTTCCTCTCGATTAGCTGAGATGGCTAATCCCGGTCCTAGAGTTGGTTAGTGATGATAACATCATCATCAGTCATATCTAGCTTTATTTAGTCATATCCCATCATTAAATGCTCCTACATAACTGCTAGAGAGACGTAATTCACTGTAAATTCATTCTGAGAGAATAACAAGAAAATAGGGGTAAAATTACAATTTTAACAGCATATCTCAATTTCAGAATAATCATGAGGTTTTTCAGGGGTTAATTAAATGTCAAATGGTCTTAAATGTCTAACAAATAGGTCCGTGAAGATAGAAATGGATTTTCACGTGTTTCGAGAATTAAATGACATTTGAAATCCTAAAAATTACCCGCTTAATATATTGAGGTTCTGGTCAGGATAAAATTCACCTACATCCTCTAAAATTCATATAAAAATATTCTCTAGGGTTTGGTACCTTCAATTTGACCATCAGACCTCGCTTTGACCTAAAATAGAGCCACAAACAAACTTTTGCCTAATTTGGGTTTTTGTAGAAATTACCCAATCAAACGAGGTCAAAATCTAAATCTGACTCCACCATCAAATTCCTTGGGTCCAAATTAGGTTTGTACTAAAACTTGGGCTCAATTAGAGATCATCTTGATTAGGTTTTCATTTCATTCCAGTCTGATTCTTTCTCTCACACCCATACCCTTAGCATTTGAAAGTATTTGTGTTTACCCCCATAACTTCATCGCCTTCTTCACAAATAGGTCCCGCCGCCTGAAGTTTCCTAAATCCTACTTCGGAAACCTTCAAATAGAAAGATTTCCCTGATTTCTCACTCAATACCTTCCAAAATTGGAAGGGAGATTCCTAAGAAGATCTCCTACAATTTGAGCCATGCTTTAGGCCCTGATTCACACTAGAATCCTCATGCGAATCCTTCAAAGAATTGGGTTTCCAACTCTGGCAAGCCTTCCAAGCTTGGGAAGCTTGCTTCCCAAGCTCTAACTGCTCCCTGAGGCCTATATAACGATCCCAAGGGCCTGCCCATTCTTCTCAGCAAGGTTTGGGGCCAAAACCCTCTTCAAAACTCCACCTCCGTCCCTGCTCCGCCTTAGCTCCAGCGAGCTCCTCCCTCCATCGCTCTCCAGCCTCCCAAAGGCCAAATTGGGAGTGCCATTATCTTCGTCTCCTTTGTCTGTGGCTGGTGTACCAAAGCCAGGGCCATCCTCCCCTCTCTTCCTCGTCGTCCACCCCCACCGGCGTACCTTCTTCCACGGCGCCAACCTGCCAACACCGGTTACCAATCCTACCCCTTCATCTATTAGATTAGGGTTAGTTTAGTTAGTTTAGCATCTTAGGTTAGTTTTACACCCCAAAAACCCAAAAACAAACCCTAGACACCACCATTCACCTTCATCTCCTCCATCTCCAGCGACCACTCTAGTGAGGGTTTCCATCCGCTACACATCTCCATCCCCCTCTCCAACAAGCCCACAACTTCCACCATGCGCCCACGACCAAAAGCCCTAACTATATTGGGCCGCTTGACCACCCCAGTCACCTGTCGACCAACCAACCATTCTTTGCCCAACTCCATTGTACGACCTCCATGTACACTCGCACGCACTGCCACGATCATTGGCATATTCATCATCCTTATACGATCTTCCTGAGTTATTTTAACAAGAACGAAAGATTGTATCTTGGATTTCAGGTATTCGTGGTCAGCCACCATTACCGTGAAGCTTCGAGCAAGTTTTAAAGCTTGATTCCCAGCCAATAGCTCCAAGCGAAAGCACCAGGTGGTGCAAAATCATCAGGCGAACATCTCCAAGTGGTCAATTGGGACGTTTGACCAACATTGAATGTGAATTGAATGAAGGAGCGTCGTTGCTGCTTATGCAAAGAAGACGGGGACTTTAGTCCCACATTGTCAGCTAACGAGCAAGCACTGTGGTATATTATGCAAAAGTGTTGAGGGCTTATCACCTCAACACACAAGGGGGTGATGTCCCCCATGCCCCACACGCCTCACCCGTGAGACAACGCACATGGGCTTGGTCTGACTTGTATACCTGCCTACACCTGCACACACCTCAGCTACTACCCCACACTGGTAGCCCTGGTCCCGAGTGCGCTCTAAACCGATTACCTGATTACCTGGTACTGTGCATGGCCTTGTGAAGGCAGGAAAGAGGAGAAACCAGAGAGAATGAAAGAGAGAGAGCACACGGGGTCAAGGGGGGTTTTGCTCTAATATGTATTCGGCTAACACTTAGCCAATTTTAGACAATTTCGTAAGGTGCCCCCTGGTGCATAAGAGACAAAGCCAAGTGAAGAAGAAAGAAAAGGCAAAGGTCAAAGAAGAGAAAAAGAAGCCATAGAAGAATAACCAAGGCAAGGAAGAAAGAGGAAGCAGAAGAGGAGGACCGTAGAAGAAGGGAAGGAAGAAGAGATAGCCAAAGAAGAATAGTAGCAGTAAAAGAAAAGAGGAATCACTGTAGCAACACATTTTTAAGACGTCTGATTTCCTGATTATCAGCTCCTTCATATTGATTATATTTAAGTAATTGCTATATGTGTTAGACTAATAATTGATGATCCAAATCACCGTTATTTTATCTAGATTTCTGTTAACTCTTCATAAACTCATGCTATACATTGCATATTAGTTTTTGAGTAATTAATTGTGCTCATTTATATTACTTGTTGAGATTAGCAATTGAATTCCATATTTGCTCCCAGCGAATGACCTCGGACATCATTTCTGACATTCGAGTTATAAATTTTATCTATTATTTGAGCTATTTTTGAGGAATTATTATTACAACGAATGCATCTTTTAAACCCCCTCGATCAGCCGTACCAACAGTTAGGGCCCTGAGAATCAAGACCCAATGGCTCGTCTGGAAGCAAGGGTTGAGGAGCTTGAGCAAAGATACGAGCAAAGCATTGACAAGATCCTCACAACGCTAGACAAGATGCAGCATCCACCACGCAGAGAACAACTACGGGACTTTTACGATCCGTCGGCGATGATTATAGACCTCAGTTTCGGATTCTCGTGAGTAGAGATGCATACGAGTTAAAGTTGAACATCATAAGTCTAATTCAAACTCCCTTGCATGGAAACTCGAATGAGGATCCCTTCAAGCACATCGAAGATCTGAGTCAAATCGCAGAATCAGTTTGACCCAGAAATGTAGACATTGGAATTATTCTTATGAATCTTTTTTCCTTACTCTCTCAAGGATAAAGCTTTCTATTGGTTCATGACTATTGGGAGGCCGATTAGAACCTGGGAGGAATTATGTCACGAATTCCTCCAAAAGTTCTTCCCAATTGGTCGAACAAATGCAATGAGGTACGCAATCACAACCTTCTCCCAAGGCCTAGGAGAGAAACTACATGACGCCTAGGATAGATTCCATGATCTTCTCAAGAAATGCCCACACCATGGTGTACCCAGATGGCACCTTGTACAAGTCTTTTACCATGGGCTGGATGGCACACATCGATACTTAGCTAATGCATCTAGCGGCAGGAATTTCCTTGCGAAGGACGAGAATAGCGCATTCAAACTATTCGAATCCTTAGCAAAGAACTAGATGAATGCCACCTCTATGAACCAATTCTAGTGACCTAGACAGCAACGAGTTAATGTCCACGAAGCTCATGCCGAATTTACTCGAGCTGATATGGACATTAACATCAAGAAGCTAGACAAGGTGGATCTACTCAATAAGAAGCTCGATGAATTAATGCGAGCAAGATCTGGGTCTCCTGGTAGTACAACTGCATCACACTCCTCTCTTGCATACCGAGCCCCTCGTACTCATGAGCAGCTTTTCACTCAGGAAGTTTCTTCTCCAACTCCACGAGATCCTACGTATCAAGAAACCGTGAATAATCTGGATATGGAGTCGTATAATCAGGGTTACACACCACATGACAATTCGAGTGCGTATTCTTTTGATGAATTTGCATCTGAGACATCCTCAACCTATGAAGATGTCAGTGCTATCCAAGGTTACAGGTGTAATAACCTGTATTCCGAAATGTATAATCCTGGTTGGCGCCAACATCCTAACTTCTCATGGTCTAGTAACTCACAAAGACCAAATCCACACTACCAGACCAGACAATACGAGAATGTGCAGAACACATACCTGAGGCAGCAGCCATTCCCATGTCAGTAACAAACACGTTCTGTTTATCAGCCGCTACACCAAGCTGCCAATTACCCTCTGAAGCAGGCCGACCCTTTGGAGTCATTGAAGGAGGAATTGCAGGAGTCAATCTGGAAATCGACTCATGATAATTTGCAAATTATGAAAGCAATGGCTGATCAGATACAAAATACATAGAGTACGTAGAATTAGATGCTGCAGGAGCATAGATCATAGGGAGCCTTGCCCTCCCAACCTATCCTGAACTCAAGATACGTATAGAATCAGGATGCCCCGCCTAGGTTCCATGCACCATAGGGACAGGCACATGCTATTTTACAAGCACCTCCTGCACCACCTGGTTTTGGGCAAGGTTAGCCACCTTTACTACAAAACCTCGTGTATTCTGTTCCTTCCGCTCCTTCCCCACCTCATGGACAGCACGTCGATGCAAAGGCTGCCACTTTGATGAGTAGAAAAACTACACAGGACCTTCTACTTAGGCAAGCGGGTCATGATTTCTCATGCTCTCTACCGTAGGATGGCTCATCACCCTCTTCCTCTTAGGAGCCACCTTTGGTAGACAAAGGAAAGAAGCTAGTTGACCCTGAGATTCCTGCTCCCTTTCCCAAGGCTTTAATACAAGATTCAGGTCGGAAAAAGGATACGCGTAATTTTGAGGACCTGAAATCCATGTTCAAAGAAGTTCACATTCAAGTCCCTCTCCTCGAGGCAATAGATCACATCCCTGCTGTCGCTAGGTTCCTCAAGGACTATTGTACTCCGAAGCGACAACAGAAAATCGGATGACAAGCGGTATTGTCAAAAGAAGCTAGCACTATTATTTTAGCTGACTTACCACCCAAAAAGAAAGACCTAGGCACACCACTTATTTCCTACTTATTGCAGGATTCTCCATTTGATTGGGCCTTCTTGATTTGGGGTCATCTATCAACCTAACTCCCATCACAGTATTTAATCGATTTCAATTTGGGGAGTTGAAACCCACCTCGGTTACCATACAGTTGGCTAACCAATCGGTGAAAACACCAATGGGGGTGGTTGAAAATGTGATAGTAAAAGTCCAAGGATTCTGCTTCCCAATGGACTTTTTCGTTCTTGATATGGAGCTTTTTCCTAATCTCTGCAATGCACCGATTATTTTGGGTCACCCATTGTTGGCGACAACCCACACAAATATCGACTGTGCATCTGGGTGTATGGAGATAGCCTTAGGAAGTGAAAAGCTTAAACTAGACATCTTCAGGGCTTCAAGGAACTTCGACTATGATCTAATCGAGGAGGACGGTGAAGATGAAGATTCAGCTTTATGTGGGAACATTAGGCTCCTCTGCAATGACCCAATGGCACATTCATCTCCACTATCAAGGTTCTTAGATCTGGATCCACACGGGACTGAGGTTAATGATGTGCACATTTCATCCTGCGGATATAATTGTCTAGGGTGTTCATCTGATTACAACACCCCTGATCCTGAGTATCCTATCCTGCAAAGCACTGATCTGTTCCCCTTTAGACAGGATTTTATGACCTCTGCAAGTGGATTTCCCGTCAGTCAAGATCATTAGATTTCCGCTATTGATTCCTCTCCTCCCACATACGAACCTTCTCCCCACCCATCGATAATTGAGTTAAAGCCCTTACCTGATTCACTCAAATATGTGTTTCTAGGAAAAAGTGAGACATACCCAGTGATCATCAATGCTCACTTGACCTTGGAGCAAGAACATCAATTGATCTCTGTACTACAAGCACATAGGGCTGCTATTGAGTGGAGCATTATTGATCTCCATGGGATTCACCCCTCATATTGCACTCATCATATCTACACAGATGAAGGGGTGAAACCAACATGACAACCTCAGAGGTTCTTGAACCCAAATATGTTGGAGGTTGTTAAGAAGGAGATCATCAAATGGCTAGATGCGGACATTATTTATCTAATTTCCGACAGCCAGTGGATGAGTCCTACTCATATTGTGCCCAAAAAGGCAGGATTCATCATAATCAAGAATGAAACAGGCGAATCCATCCTGACCAGCACCACTGCTTCATGGGGGGTTTGCATTGATTATAGGAAACTGAACACGGCTACCAAAAAGGATCTTTTTCCTTTACCTTTTATTGATCAAATTTTAGAAAGGTTAGTCGGGCATAGTTTCTTCTACTTTCTGGATGGATACTCCGAGTATAATCAAGTTGCGTTCAACTCGGAAGACCAAGACAAGACAACTTTTACATGTCCCTTTGAAACATTCACTTTTAAGCAGATGCCCTTTGGCCTCTGTAACGCACCAGCAACATTTCAACGTTGCATGATGGTCATCTTCTCTGATATGATCGGGGACTACGTAGAAGTGTTTATGGATGACTTCTCCATTTTCAGAGATGACTTCTCATCTTGTCTTGATAACCTCACAAAGATCCTGAGGAGGTGCATAGATGATGTGAAAAGTCGTGTGATTTGTAAAAGCAGGTTTTGAATGTCGTTGTAACACACGAATTCGCATACGCTTTTAAATTTGTATCCTAGATAGGGAAGCATCTAGGGTTGTCCAAGGAGGCAAAAATTGCAAATCAATTCTCTTGCTAAAAATAAATCTCAACTTTCTTTTTGGTATTTTAAATATATATGTATTTGTGTTTTGAAATAATACAGGCAAAGTGCGAATTGTGACAAAAAAGTGCTGACACCTAAAATGCTAACCTAAAACTTAGGAGATTAAAATGTCCACTACCTAAGCTCACTCTGGACAAGTGGAGGCCTACAGTAATTAGGGAGTGGAAGTAGAATAAGTGCTAGAACAACAGTAACAATTGCAATAGGAAATTAAAAAGAAGGTAATTTGATTAACTATAATTTATGTTCTTTTTAAAGCCAAGTAGAGGAATGCTTCTACTAGAAATGAAAAAATCTAAAAGGAATAAAAGAAACACAAATCCTCTTGTAAATTTGGTGAAGAAGGGAGTCTTCTTGCTCCAAGCCTAGCTTCTCCTTGGCTTGGAAAGAAGGCCTCCTCCTTCTCCGTCCTTGAGAGCTCCTCCAAGGTGGATGCTACCACCTTTAATGCTCTCCTCCAAGGGGTGGGTGTGCACCACCCTTAAATTCTCCTCCAAAGATCTTCCTTGCCTGGCTCCTCCTTTGGCTGGCGTGGGCTCAAGAGAGAAGGGAAGAGGGGAAGGCACCAAAGGGACAGAATATCCCCTTAATCTTCTTCTTCTTCTCTCTTGGGCGTGAGCTCTAGGTAGAGTATGAGAGTGAATTTGCTAGCCAAGGATGGTTTGAATGGTGGTGGGTAGTGGTCTTTTTATAGGGTAGCATGGGGGGTTAAGGTGACTCTTGAAATGGAGGGCTAAGATGGGAAGATGGTGGTGGTTAGTTGATCCTAGGGTTAAGGATGGTTGGCGCCACCTAAGGGGTGTAAGGGGGTAGTTAGGGTTGGTCAAGGGGCACCTAAAAGCGGGGCCTAGAAGGTGGGATTATGTGGTTGGTGGAGATGGGTTTAAAGGGAGATGAAGAAGGTTTTTCGAGGGAAAAGTGGCGCCAACAAGGGGGTAGTTAGGGTGGTTTTGGCACCACTTTTAGGTGTCTTTTGGAGGTGGTGGGTAGGCTAGGTTGACGCCAAGTACGGTTAGCTTATGTGGAGCCTAGGTGGAGCTAGTTGGTGGAGTTGTTAGGTAGGGTTTTTGGGTGGTACAAGCTAAGGAAGTTGGACCATAGCTAAGCTAAGCTAAGCTAAGCTAGCTTAGCTAATGGTGGAGTAGAGGAGGAGGTGTTGGAGCTAGGGTTTGGAGGGAGGAGCTGGTTCTGAAGAGTCCGGAGTTGAAGTGGAGCTGGCAGCTGCTGAAGAGGTCAACATGGGGCTACTCCAGCTGGCTTAGCTTGCTAGTTCTTTGCTAGCTGCTAAAATGAGCTAGACTCAACTAGGTTGAGCTGGATATGAGCTGACTTGAGCTAAGGTGAGCTAAGATGAACTCTATTGAGCTGCCATTCAGCTGAGATTGGCTGAATGGAGTTGGGATGAGCTAACTCTAATTCAAGTGAGCTAGGTTCCAGCTGTGGTGAGCTGGATCAAGCTGAGTTCCAGCTAGTTTGAGCTCCTCCACCATTTTCCTTCTTGAGTGCTAGGGTTTTAGGGATTTGTATATCTTGTTCATCCCTAATACTCACAAAAACACATTAAAACAACAAAAGAAAATGCAATGCATGCATAACCTTGTTAATGCCTAAATGCAGCCCAAAAACCTGTTTGCGGAGTAAAATCCTAAGAGCTAGGTTTGTTTTAATGCATAAGAATGATGATAAACTGGTGTTTATCACACCCCCATGCTTATCTTTTGCTAGTCTCTTAGCAAAACTTCAATTTTTTTGGAAAATGGAATTTTTGGGAAATAAACATCTATTGACTTGTTTTAACCTCTCAATCGAGTGGTTAAACAAGTCCTGAGCTTATTTCAAGTCAGATTCTTTAAGAAACAAACTCACTGTCAAATCTTGCATTTTAATGAACAAATGAGGAATTAAATGTGATACTGAGGATCCTTGTAACCTCAGGATCATTTTTGAATAAAAAATGGTAAGTTTTATCAATCTATACATACTTTTCATATTTTTATGGACTCACCGGAGCTCCGGCGAACCAAAATTGTGTTTTAGCCTCTAGAACTTGTTGCGAAGCTCCAGAATGATAAAATTTGGATCACTAATTGTCATGAGGATATTTGTTTGAAGATTTAGCCACTGGAGCTGTAGAATGAACTTCATCTTCCCCAACTCCAGTGGAGTTGGAGAAGTCTATTTAAAAAGATTTAAGAAGCATTTAATGTTCCCAGAAGCTATTTAAACCTTTAAAACACTATAACAACTTTTGAATGATTCTGTCGAACAAACACCTTTTCAAGTTCAGGCGGCAAGCCTGAAACCATAGAAATCAAGTCAGAACACCTTCCTGAAGATCTGACTAAGTTCTGGATGTTGAGGAGACTCAAATTAAGACGTTGATTTCCTGTGGAAAAGCTTTGAAAAGAAAGTCATTTTTTGTGCTTCCACAGTCAAACATGAGTCTGTTAATGGAGATTTGAGGTCGAATTGAGATATTGAGGAGATTAAACTGTTTCTGGGATCTTGTTTGATGATCTGAAAGTGATTAAAATGAGCTTAGTTGAGTTATTGTTTGAGAATTTAGTTCCTATTAATTTGGGTTACTTTCGAACCCAAACCAACAGGAGAAGCATTTTGTTGAAATTTAAATTTGAATCCTGCCCAGATTAATCTGTTATAACCCTTAGAATTAGCTTAAATCAATTAAAAGTACTCTTTTGTGTCTGTTGCACATATTGAAGTCTGAAAAGTCAAACTCTGAAGCTTTCAGAGAAGTGAAGAGCATCTCTACTGGTTCTGAAGGTCTTAAAACTTAAAACCTATTCTGAAAGTTGCGGAATCACTTATATAACATGTATAGACCTTAAAATAAAAGAGAGAAGTCCATCTGAGGACTCTGTTGATTTAATTTCACCTCCAGGCGTTTAAATAACCTGTAGGAACCCCTGATTTCATATTTCAAATTGAAAAGGAAAACATCATGAAAACATTAAATTGACCCTGCAATTATGTAGATCTATCTTAGAGCTTTCTAACAAACTTGAAATCACTCGATTTGGAGCTCTGGGTAGAAAGTTATGATCATTTGAAGTTGGGTCTGGAAGGGGTAGGATAGTCCCACATCGCTTGTTCACGAGCGCGTGCCTGGGGATAAAAATAATTTGTTACATTGGCTATGTAGTCGTTAGCACTCGATGCACCAGTTACCGATTCGATCTGAACATGAGCATGTGTGTGTGTGCGGGCTTGTGCCTGCAGGTGTACGCCCTTGGGGGTGTGAGCGAATGTGCCCTGGGAGGGCGAGAGCGGCCTGGGAGGTCGGGTTGAGCTGAAATGGCTCGAGACTGTGGACCGATAAGAAATAAATCGGAAACGAACCTAATTGAGATTAGGTGAGGACCGACTTGGGTCTGGTCCCACCCTGGTCTCAGGGTGCTGTGTATCCTCGAAAGGATCTCGCCGCAAATAAAATAAATTTTGGTTAAAAAAGTAAAAAAAATCTAGTTCAGCTGAAAGTTTAAGGACTTAAGGAAATGAGAAGCCGCTGAAGGATGCTAAGTTAAAATGCTAAGTGTCAAGCTAAGGCTAAGGAACAAAGAAAGAACAGGCGCTAAGGAGTATCAAAGAAAAAAAGCTAAGGAACAGAGGTGAAGACTAAGGAAAGAGAATAAGAGATAGGAAGAGGAGAAGATAGGAAGAAAAGAAGAAAGGTAAGAAAAGAGTTTGAGAGATAGAGAAGAAAATAAAAGAAAGAAAGAAGAAGATGAGAGGCTGAAGACTGAAAGGAAAATGAATCTTTTCTTGCATCATTTTTAATTACTTTTTGTTCTTAATTGTAGAAAGGCATGTTTTAATAGAACAACTTGTATTGCCTTAACTTCTTTTGAAATAAAATTGGAAAACAAACATCATTTTGGGAAATATATTTTGCATATGGAATTTTGTATATTCTTTATAGTTTAAATATTTTTAAAAAATTCATGTTTTAAAAATCAAACTAGTTATACCTCCTAAACTTATAGAAAAATAAAAGAAAATTGGTGAATTTGGATAAAATTATTTGACCTCACAGTGAACGACTTGGACTCAACCAGTAAATTCTCAAATATTAGGTTAATTCGACCCTATAATACACAACCGACACAACTTCGAGTTAACCTAAATGATTTCTTCTACTCTTAATTAAGTGAAATTAACTTAATTACTGGGTTGAGTGGAATCGCATGATAATGTGCCCCCTTAATCTTCTTCTCTACTCCTTCTTGGCCATAGGTACAGGTGGTTGTAGGTGGAATAATACACTAATGGAGGATGCTCTAAAATGGTGGTAGGTGGTGGGTTTATATATAGTAGTAAGGGGGCTAAGGTGACTCTTGAAAGGGAGGGCTAAGATGGGAAGATGGAGGTGGTTGGGGATCCTATGGCTAAAGGAAATTGGCGCCAACCCAAGGGACACCTAGGGGGTGGTTATGGGTGGTGGCACCCCTTGAAGTTGGCACCAAAATGGCTTCTAGAAGGGGGGCTTAGGTGGCACCAAGTAGGGTTCTAGGAGGGGTAGGCAGGTGGCTAGGATGGGTTGTAGGGTTAAGTGTATGGTGGATATGGGGGTGGATGTTTGCGCCAGAAAGGGGGGTAGTTAGGGTTACGTTTCGGTGCCAAAATTGGCGCCTTTTGGTGGTGATGATGGGGTGAAGAGGTGGCTAGGTGGTGGCACCAACTTGGAGTAGGATAGCTAGCTTAGGTAGGGCTTAAGTTGGTGGAGCTAGCTAGGGTTGAGTTGAAGGTGGTGGATGGCCAAGGAGCTGGTTGCTAGCTAAGCTAAGCTATGCAAGCATAGCTAGCTATGGAGTAGAGGAGGAGTTATTGGAGCTAGGGTTTGAAGAGAGGAGCTGAGGAGGAGAAGTCTGGAGCTAGAATTGGAGCTGGCAGCTGCTGAAGAGGATGGCATGGAGCTACTCTAGTTGGCTTAGCTTGCTAGTTCTTTGCTAGTTGCTAAGCCAAGCTAAATTGAGCTGGCTTCTACCATAATGAGCTGAGGTGAGCTGGGTCTGGTGCTCCGGGGAGGATTAAGCTGGTTGAGGTAGCTAAGGTGGCTTAGCTCAACTGAGTTGAGCTAAGCTGAGTTTCCGGGAGCTGGACTTGAGCTTCTTGAGCTAGGATGAGTTCTTCTTCAGCTGGATGGAGTTGAGTGGAGTTGGATATAGCCGGATCTAAGCTGAGGTGAACTCTAGTCAACTCAGTTTAGATAGCTAGAGCTCCCTATGGACTAGTGGGAGTTGAGATAAGCTAGACTCAACTAGGTTGAGCTGGATCTGAGCTGACCTGAGGTAGGGTGAGCTAAGATGAGCTCTCTTGAGCTGCCATTTAGTTGAGATTAGATGAATGGAGTTGGGATGAGCTAACCCTAGTCCAAGTGAGTTAGGTTCCAGCTGTGGTGAGCTGGATCAAGCTGAGTTTCAGTTAGTCTGAGCTCCTCCTTCACCATTTGCCTTCTTGAGTGCTAGGATTTTAGAGATCTGTATATCTGTTCATCCCTAATACTCATAAAAACACATTAAAACAACAAAAGAAAATGCAATGCATCCCTAAATTAGTTAATGCCTAAATACAACCCAAAAAACCATTTGTGGAGTAAAATCCCAAGAGCTAGGTTTGTTTTAGTGCATAAGAATGATGATAAACTGGCGTTTATCACACCCCAATGCTTATCTTTTGCTAGTCTCTTAGCAAAACTTTAATATTTTTTTTGGAAAATGAAATTTTTTGGGAAATCTAATTTTTTCGACTTTTGAGGGGAAAAAATTAAGGGATCTTGGTTGATCTAAACACAGGAGGCACGGGATTTGTTAAGGACAAACATCGGGATTTGTTTTTGGATCCAACCATTAGACAAAATGGGATCAATATATCCTCCAGAAAATTCACAAATTAACCCCTTGTTAATTCAGATGACTTGAAATTTTTTGTTTTTAGGATTTTTCTGGCTCATGAATCTGATTCGCAACTTGCAAAATCCTTTAAAACCTTGTCTCCGTGCTTGTGAAAAGCCAACATTTATAGGGGCATGTTAATTTATTTATTTATTCTTTTTTTTTCCTTCTCCCCCATGCTTATTTTTAGCTTAGCCTTACAATAGATGTGTCAGGATCATCATTCCCGTTACCAATCCTCGAGGGGGCTTTGGCGTCAGTACTTTGCGATAGCACTGTCCATGACACCACCCAGGAGCTCACAACCCCAAAACACAATGAGGTGTAAAGGGGCGCTCCAAGAAAACTCAAGCTCTTACTCCAACACTATATGTAGAGCACCGTCCAAGACACTTGAGCTGCTAAAATGCGCTTTAATGCTCCATCTAAAGATATGACATATAGATATGGAGCAGTGTCGAGGCGGTAACATGTTGACATCATGTCCTCAAAGGAGGCATTTTCCTCCTCGACGATGGGAACTCAAACCAATGATCTGCTTCAGTCTTTTACTAAGTCCAAACAAAGGAGTTTTTCAAACTTTTAGTTGTTTTTAAGTGTTGGCTTGTGTGTGAAAATTGACACAAGAAGTTCCTCAAGAAATGCAAGTTTTTGAATCAGAAACTAAGTCAAATACTTTTCATATTACAAAATAGGATCAAGTCACCTGAACTATCATGAGTTCAGGTGGAATTTTAGAGAAGGATATCTGATCTAGTCTAAAAATAGACCCTGAAATTCTAATGATCAGATCCACATCCTCATCCCTAGTTTGTTAAAGATTAAATCCCATTGTACCCAAAAGTGAATTTTTCAACCTTAGTTCCGATTTCAAAATTTTTCCTCAAAATGTTTTCAACATTTTTATTTTTTTGGGTATGCAAGCAGGAAAATAAAATAACTAAAGAAAAATGCATGTTTTTAGGTTTTTGAAAATCCTAAATCGATCGTCAAATTTTAAAAACACCCCCCTATGCTTAAGATATGCAATGTCCTCATGCATTAGGAGGGAAAAGGGATCACCTTAATGAAGAGTGGTCGGGTTTAGGAGGGTCAAAACCTAGAAAAAGAAAGGAAAAAGGAAAGCAGGAAAAATCATGGGTTACCTCCCATCCAGTGCTATCTTTTACGCCATTCAACCAGGTGTGAAGGTATGCACGAAAGATGGAAAATCATGTAAATAATTGGACACTTGAATGTCCTCAAGAAATGTGTTATCCTCAAGATCCCTAAAAAGATGAATGGTAAAGAAATTGATATCAAAATGAAACGGAAAAATGGAAGAATGACCCGGATCTGGCCATGGTTTAAGTGCATGTAAAATGCCAGACTCTGGTGGATCAGGTGATAGGTCCAATGGAAAGAGAGGGGGAAAGGAGTCAATGAGATGTAGGGCAGGTGAAGTTAGTGTGGATATTTTTGGTGAAAAATCAGGAAGATGAAAAGGGGGAAAGTCAAACCCTAGTTGATCTGGAAAGTCTTGGACCACATAATTATCCTTAGAATAAGAATCAATAAAATCTAGATCAATAGTGGTCAAAGATGAATGAGATTGGATCAACATAGACTTCTCAAATACTGCTTCTATTTTATTATCAGTGTCCTAAAAATTTTTGTGTTCAATGGACCTCTTAGAAGCTTGGCATAAATCTAATGAGAAGGTCTGGTTGCTGCAACTTATATTCATTTTCTCAAAATGAGAATTGATATTAGCTGCTGCCATAATCAGAAAAGGTCTTCCAAGGATGGCATAATGAGAGCCTTAGGTATCTCTATGTCAAGGACCAGAAAATTTACCGAAAATAGACAATTCCAGACCTTGACAATACTATCCTCAACAACTCCCCACGGTTGAATGGTAGATCGGTCTTCTAATTGAAATTAAACCTTAGTAGGTTTTAAATCACTGAATCGAAATTCCTCAAATAAGATCGGGGGGATGAGATTACTAGAGGTACCTAAGTTGAGAGGGGCACGAAAAAAAATGGTGTCAGTTATGGCAACTGAGATGAGTGATGTACCCTGGTCCTTTTTCGTGAAAGGCAGCTTGCTCTGAAAAACTGAGCTGGCTGTCTTTGAAAGGACCAACCTTTCTAGATTCTGATCATGCCCTTTTGAAGTAAATTTTTTAGAGGCATGGGGAGAATCTAGGAAGGGAATATTCCTCTCAACTTGCTCAAATAAGTCCAAAGGATTGTGGTCAGAGGGCTCTGATTTTGGATTGTTGGATTGCAATTTTTGAGAGTGGGAAATAGGGTTTGAATTAGGTGTTTTTGGGATTTCTTTCTCTTCTTCCTTATTGAGGTTAGGGGAGTCAATCTGCATTGGTTGGGAATTAGTTTCATCATTTGAATGTGAAGGTCTTAAATCCATGGTGGTTTCCTCACTCCTCAAAGTCTCTGCATACGCAGCTTGGTGATCACTGGGAGGAGGTGGGGGGCCTGATGTTGATAGAAACTGGGTTGGTGCTGCGATATTGGGTTAATAGGAGGCTGAACCATGTGGTTCTGATGTTGGTATCCACCCGGGTGTTGGTTCCTGTGATTAATAAAGTTTGGTGTGGGTTGGGATGGTGAGTGTCTTGCAGGTCTTTGAGTCAGAATTTCCCCAATTTGATCAATGAGATTGTTAATAAGATGGGTTGTTTCCTTTTTTTTTCTTTGTAACTCCTGCAAGGTTTTCATCATTTGGGCATTAATGTCTTCTTGAGATTGCCCAAATTGATAAGTCTGATTTGAACCATACCCTCCAAACGAGTTTTGTTGTTGGTGTGGAACTGGATTGGTCCAGGAGTGAGCCGGATAATTCCCCCCATTAGAGGAATTTTTCAATTTCTCCTTGAAAGTAGGGACATTTTGGGTGGGGTGATGATTGGGATAAACATAATTCCCTGTTGAACCATAGAAAGCCGTAGAATAATAATTATACTCAGCACGGGATTTATGCAGACTTTCTTTCTTGCGGGTGTTAAAAGGGGTGAGATGTGGAATGTGTGGAGCTTGGGTAGGTGTGGCAAGACTCCCTTGGTTGGCTAGGTTTGTTAAATCCTTATGCAACTGTTGTTGCTTAACTTGTAGCTGAGCCATGATAGAGTACAGATTAGGTGGAGGGGCCTGATTAAGTAGCTCCTGGGTGGAAAGATTGGGGAAAGAATAATTAGCATGTAAGTTAGAGGACCAATTTTTATTTGCCATTTTTAAAGAAGAGGAAGAATACAGGAAAAGTCTTTTTGGGGAGGCAAAAATCAAGTGGTCCCTCCAAGTGTGGAGTTTTGGACCGTCGCTCGTGCAAAATGGAAGAAACGGGAGGGGAGGTGAAGAGATGGAGAAGAGAGAAGTGTGCACACAAGCAATCAATTTCTAGACCTAACTTAATTGTGACTCCCTAGAAATTAACCTAAGACTTGGTCTACCTAGGAAATAAGTAATCAATAGTGAATACTCGTTCTGTCAACAAATCTAGCCAAGTTGCTTAAGGGGAGGTTTGGGCCCAAGCGTTTCCCAGGAAAATCCCCAGGTGCTTGTACAAACCCGCGCCTGGTCGTTTGACATGGCCCCTCAGCCTGAACACCAGATATAGATGATATAATTGGTATTAACTAGAGAAAACTTAAGACCTATATAGCAAGTCTAAGTTGATGAAAACCTTAGGGGTCAAATTGCTACCAATTTTAATTAGGTCTAGGATACTAGTGTGCACATGGAATGTGGAGGGTGTTGAATGGGTTGTTGCCCTGTTATTTCAATTTTTTTAGTGTGTGTGTAGGAATTGGAAAGTGGTTACAATGAAAAGTAAGTTGTCACAAAATTATTGTATTTCTATCTTTTAGGATTGGATTTAACTTAGTGTATTTTTAGGATTTTCTTTTTAAGTTTTCAAACAAGTTTGAGATTCCACAAACAAGAGGAAATCAAGTTGTATGGGTGAAGATATGTTTCCTTTTGTTGTTTGTTTCTAAAACTGAAAAAAGAAACCCTAATCAAATTGGTCCTAGGACAAAAATTTACTACCAATGAGTTGTTTTTAGGCTTTCTGTATTAAGTAGTGGTCCAAACAATTCAAACAACACCATTACTTTGAAGAGAATCAAACAAGGAATCCATAAAATATTTTTGTAAGATTTTAGAAATTTGTCTAATAATTGTTTTGAATTTTTACTTGTACTAGTCTCAAAGTCTAGAAATGATACCCGTGAGTATTTTAGACTTTTTATATTACCACTGACCTCATAAAATTTTGGTGATTTTATATGATGTTTAAAATTTTACAAGGATTCCATAAAGCTAAATTTCACAAAAATTGGATGAGTATAAAAATTCTAAAAATTCACGGACAGTAGCAAAATAGGAAGACTTGAGGGTGTGACCCCTCTATAGTCCACAGATTTTTAAAAATTAAATACAAATCCAATTGATCTAAAATTTGGAACAAATGTTCCTAACTTAATTTGGAATCACTGTATGAAATTTTATGATTTTAGGAGGCTTGTGGTGTTGGGGATTGATTTTTCAAGTCCACATAGAAATCTAGACCAGAAAAATAGAGCAATAATACTTGGATTGGAGTGGTGTTTAGTGAAGCATACAAGCAAACAATGGATTTTTATGGGCACCACTCCACTTAATTAAAGTGTTTAGGATCCTGAAAGCCAAGTTTAATATGTTTTTGGTAGTCTTTTAGCCTAAATGTGACAAGAAATGGGGAACCAACCTGACATCGTGGGAAGAAAAGGAACTTTGAACTTTCGCTTCTCAATTCCCGCTTTCCCACTGTAGTTCCTGCACACAATAGATAAAAGAAAGAGAAGGGGATGAGATCCACTTCAAGCAAGAGAAAGAAAAATTAAGCAAAGCCGTGCCTCCCTGGTAACGGCACCAAAAAGTGATGAGAAAAGTCGCGTGATTTATAAAAGTAGGTTTTTAATGTCGTTGTAACATGCAAATTCTCATACGTTTTTAAATTTATATCCTAGATAGTAGGGTATCTAGGGTCATCCAAGGAGTCAATATGTTTGCAAAATTCAGGTCTCTTGCTTGGAAATAGAAATCACCTTTCTTTTTGGTCTTTTCCAATATATCATTTTTATGTTTTTGAAATTAAGGCAACATGTGAAATTGTTGGCGTGAAAGTGACTAACACTTAACTCAATACACTACTCCTAAAGTGGCAAGTAGAGACTCTCCCTAAGCTCACTATAGGCAAGTGGAGGCCTAGAATAATTAGGGAGAGGGAGTGAAGAATGCTAAAAACAAAGCAATTAAGAATGCAACTAAAAAAGGCAACTTGATTAATGAGAAAGTGTTGTACAAGAACCCTAGTAGAGGAAAGCTTCTACAACTAGAATTATAAGTACAAAGTAAAGAAGCACTAATCCTTCAAAAATTGATGAAGAGGGGAGGCTCCTTGCTCCAAGCCTAGTAGCTCTTGGGCTTGAAAAGAAGTGCTCCAACTCTTTGTCTCTGAAAGATCCACCAAATTGATGTCCTCCAAAGCAAGTCCTAAGGGGGCATGCCCTAAGCTTTTCTCCAAGGGTGGATGTCCACCCTAGGTTCTTCTCCTTTGCCTGGCCATCCTCCTTGAAGTGGAAAGCTCCTCCTCCTTGGCATGGCCCAAGTTGAAGAGAGTGGGGAGAAGAAGGCACCAAAGGGGCTGGTGATGTGTGATGAGACACTCATCATGATCTTTAATTACCCCCAATTAACTAGTCTTCCTAGTTAATTAGCTAAGGTTATGAATATATAAGGGTTAATTATAGAATAAGGGATATGTAGTAAAGGGCGTTAAAATAAGTTAAAAATAACATTTTATCATTCAATTAACATTATCAATAATTTAGATAATAATTGGACTCGAAATCCTATTAATCATTCCCTTAATTAATAAGATAAGTAACTTAAATATAATGTATACCTAAGTATGTAATAACTTAAGTAATTTTACTTAATCTAATAAATTAACATAAAAAGGTCAAAAATGTAAATTCAAGGTGTAAACATAGTATTTACCTTATTTACTAGCATATATAAAAAGTTGAAAAAGATTTAAGTTAAAATAAACCTTCAAAACCTGGGTTTACATTTTAGTCCTTAAAATTCATTACAGTCGAGTCCTTATTTCTCACATAGGTCCTTAATTTTTATTACTTTTATGTCCCTCTTCGTCTTCTTCTTCTTCTTTAGCCGAATGAACGGCTGCCGGTAGAGAGTCACCCCACCGTGCGATCACCGCCCTGCCAACATTATCCTTCTTTGTCCAATCTCTTGCAGCTTGCGCTCACCACCTCCACTTCATCCACCGGTCTGGATTAACTGAGAATCCTATTTTTCAGTGGGAGATAACCTCACTGTCGTTGAAGACGACGACGGAGGTTAAGCTCCTCGAGCTCCTTCTTCAGCCAGACCCCGCCACTCTCTTCGCCGCAAACTGCTATAAATACCCCCTCACACCTCTGATTTTATTCAAGTTGGCTCCCTTCCCTCTTCTAACACTGTAGTCGACCTAATAGGCTATTCATCCAAAACTCCGGTGACTTCCCATTCCATTTTCTGACTGCCTCCATTCATCTTAAGCAGCCGAGGAGATCCGCCGTGGTCTTCCGCGTCTCTGACATAGGCACCGACCCAAGGAATCCTCCACTCCACCTCAAATCTGCCCGCCAGAGATCTTTCATCCACCCTTTGATTTCGTCATCCGCCATGAGACTTCGGCAGAACCCTATTGACCCCTTCGTCTAGGTAACAGTAGATTAGGAGTAGGAGTAGGAGTAGGCTAGCTTAGTTAGTTAGTTTAGGTAGTTAGGTTAGAGTAATTTCAGATTTTAGTTTCACCTTCTCCGACTTCGACGAGCTCCTTGAGCTCGCTAGAGCTTTAATCTTGCCTTTTTAACTCACTCTACACCTTCCTTTATCTTCCATGTTCATTTCTAAATCACTTAATCGCTAATTGAATCACGTAATCGTTTAATTCACATTCCACCTTCACCGACTGCTGTCACTGTCTATGGTGACAATAATTGAGATAATTCCACCTTCATTGGGTTCTTCATCAACTATCCACCACTTTAGAACCCTAATCGACATTATAATACCAATAAATATCATCTATAAATTAAATGCCCAAATTTTAATTAAGTTTCTGAGCTCGCTGTCCATGGCGGCTCAGGAACAGTTCAAATCTTAAATTAAATACATATTTATGAATATAAACATCTGTTGACATGTTTTAACCTCTCAATCGATTGGTTAAACAAGTCCTGAGCTTATTTCAAATCAGATTCTTTAAGAAACAAACTCACTATCAAATCTTACATTTTAAAGAACAAATGAGGAATTAAATGTGATACTGAGGTTCCTTGTAACCTCAGGATCCTTTTTGAATAAAAAATGGTTAGTTTTATCAATCTATACATACTTTTCATATTTTTCTGGACTCATCGGAGCTCCGGTGAGCTCCGGCGAACCAAAATTGTGTTTTAGTCTCTGGAACTTGTTGTAAAGCTCCAGAATGATAAAATATGGATCACTGATTGTCTTGAGGATATTTGTTTGAATATTTAGCCACTGGAGCTGTAGAATGAACTTCATCTTCCCCAACTCCGGTGGAGTTGGAGAAGTTTGTTTAAAAAGATTTAAGAAGCATTTAATGATCTCAGAAGCTTCAGTGCAATGCACTGAAGCTATTTAAACCTTTAAAACACTGTAACAACTTCTGAATGATTCTATTGAACAAACACCTTTTCAAGTTCAGGCGGCAAGCCTGAAACCCTAGAAATCAAGTCAGAACACCTTCCTGAAGATCTGAATAAGTTCTGGACGTTGAGGAGACTCAAATTATGACTTTGATTTCCTGTGGAAAAACTTTGAACAGAAAGTCAATTTTTGTGCTTCCATAGTCAAACATGAGTCTGTTAATGGAGATCTGAGCTCGAATTGAGATATTGAGGAGATTAAGCTATTTCTGGGATCTTGTTTGATGATCTGAAAGTGATTAAAGTGAGCTCAGTTGAGTTATTGTTTGAGAATTTAGTTCCTGTTAATTTGGATTACTTTCGAACCCAAACTAGCAGGAGAAGCATTTTGTTGAAATTTAAATTTGAATCCTGCCCAGATTAATCTGTTATAACCCTTAGAATTAGTTTAAATCAATTAAAAGTACTCTTTTGTGTCTGTTGCACATATTGAAGTCTGAAAAGTCAAACTCTGAAGCTTTCAGAGAAGTGAAGAGCTTCTCTACTGGTTCTGAAGGTCTTAAGAACTTAAAACCTATTCTGAAAGTTGCGGAATCACTTATATAACATGTATAGACCTTAAAATAAAAGAGAGAAGTCCATCTGAGGACTCTGTTGATTTAATTTCACTTCCAGGCGTTTAAATAACCCGTAGGAACCCCTGATTTCATCTTTCAAATTGAAAAGGAAAACATCATCAAAACATTAAATTGACCCTGCAATTATGTAGATCTATCTTAGAGCTTTCTAACAAACTTGAAATCACTCAATTTGGAGCTCTGGGTAGAAAGTTATGATCATTTGAAGTTGGGTCTGGAAGGGGTAGGATAGTCCCACATCGCTTGTTCACGAGCGCATGCCTGGGGATAAAAACAATTTGTTACATTGGCTATTTAGTCGTTAGCACTCGACGCACCAGTTACCGATTCGATCTGAACATGAGCATGTGTGTGTGTGTGCGGGCTTGTGCCTGCAGGTGTATGCCCTTGGGGGTGTGAGCGAATGTGCCCTGGGAGGGCGAGAGCGGCCTGGGAGGTCGGGTTGAGCCGAAATGGCTCGAGATTGTGGACCGATAAGAAATAAATCGGAAACGAACCTAATTGAGATTAGGCGACGACCGAGTAGGGTCTGGTCCCACCGTGGTCTCAGGGTGCTATGTATCCTCGAAAGGACCTCCCTGCAAATATAATAAATTTTGGTTAAAAAAGTAAAAAAAACTTGGTTCAGCTGAAAGTTTAAGGACTTAAGGAAAAGAGAAGCTGCCGAAGGATGTTAAGTTAAAATGCTAAGTGTTGAGCAAAGGCTAAGGAACAAAGAAAGAACAGGTGCTAAGGAGTGTCAAAGGAAAAAAAGCTAAGGAACAAAGGAGAAGACTAAGGAAAGAGAATAAGAGACAGGAAGAGAAGACAGGAAGAAAAGAAGAAAGGTAAGAAAAGAGTTCGAGCGATAGAGAAGAAAATAAAAGAAAGAAAGAAGAAGATGAGAGACTGAAGACTGAAAGGAAAATGAATCTTTTCTTGCATCATTTTTAATTACTTTTTGTTCTTAATTGTAGAAAGGCATGTTTTAATAGAGCAACTTTTATTGCCTTAATTTCTTTTAAAATAAAATTGGAAAACAAATATCATTTTCAGTAAATATATTTTGCATATGGAATTTTGTATATTTTTTATAGTTTAAATATTTTGATAAAATTCATGTTTTAAAAATCAAACTTGTTATACCTCCTAAACTTATAGAAAAATAAAAGAAAATTGGTGAATTTGGAGAAAATTATTATACCTCCCAGTGGACGACCTGGACTCAACCAATAACAATTCTAAGATGTTAGGTTAATTCGACCATATACTACATAATCCACACAACTTCGAGTTAACCTAAGTGATTTCTTCTACTCTTAATTAAGTGAAATTAACTTAATTACTGGGTTGAGTGGAATCGCACGATCATTTTAATGGCGTCGTTGCCGGGGAGGTAATATTTTGATTCACTAAAATTTAAAAGGATTAATTATTTAATTAGGAGGTATTTTGTAAATATTTTTTGTTTTTACTAACTTTAGTTCTAATTAGTGTGTTGTGTTTTGTTTTTGTTTTTGTTTTTATTTTCTGTCTTCTTTTCAGGTTTACCTCTGCGGGTAATCTTAGGAGAAGGTAGGAATCAGTGTTATTATTTTTGCTTTGTAAGTATTTCTTAATCTTTTGTTTTGTTGCATTTTAAAAAAAAAATACAAAAATACATCTTTTCTGACTAGCAGCAGCATAAACATAGGCATACACTCTTAGGAGTGCATATTATCTACTAGTATTTTAGCAATCTAACTTGGGAAATTTTTTAAATTGTTTTTCTCGCATTAGTGGGAAAACACGAGAAAACCCACGTAGATCCCTATCTTCTAAGAATTAAAAAGACCACATATTTTTATTTGAAAAGATATAAAAAGCAGCCATTGTAGTTTAATTGATATATTTTTGAAAAAGATTAACTAAAAAGAGGAAGTAAAATTGGTGACTTAAATCTGTTTGCAAAATGCATGCGGGTTTTTATATCGCTATCGTCTGTTGCATGCTATCGCGCACACAACGCGATCACTAGAGTCACATGAGTCTATTTTTCTATCTCTCCTCTTTGCACCTCTTAGGGCTTTGGCCGAAGATCAACAAGTCTGCCTCACTAGTAGAGCCCCGGGGAGCTAGTAGTGAGCGATCTTGATCCTAGACCTTAGGCCTTTGAGCTTTAAGGTATGCACCTGTGTAGTCACGAATTAGGACACGTATTTTGATACTGTTACTCTATTTGTTTACGTCAAATTATTTTGCGTACCTTAGGAATTTCTTCTTTCCTTTGAAAGAAGAGCAAAACCCACGTCTTTTGCACTATTTTGCGGGTTTTTTGTGCCATTATTTTCTTATCGGTGGTGTGCATGTGCACTTGCACATTATTTTCCATTTATGGATGGGAGGCGATCCTTGCATCCGCCTCTTGCACCATCGTTGACAGGTGATCCTAGGCCGGTTGCAGATAAGCAACCAATGGTTTTCCCATCTGATCCATCTACTTCCATGGATCCAATGCAGAAACTTAATCCCGAGATCCCTTCTTGTTCTAGTTAGGGAGAGATGCCGCCTTTTGATGTTCATGAGGCACTCCTGAACTAGAATCGTAGGATGCTAGAGCAAACTAGACAAATCAATTTATTAACAGTAGCCTTAAATAATCTATAGACTCTTCAAACCCGTTCTTCACCTCGACCTGAGGCGGGTTTTGAAAACCCTGATTTACCGATCAATCATCCAAGGCCTCTGCTTAGAGATTATTATAACCCGTCCAATGCACAAGTAGAGCCTAATGTTAGGATACCTATTGGGGAAAATGATCCAGAATTAAAGCCAAACATTCTAGGTTTAATCCCCCACTTTCACGGATTTGCATCTGAGGATCCATTTCAACATATAGAAGATCTTAAAAATTTATCCCAAACTCTTGGTCCTCGAAATCAAAATAGGGAAATCCTACTAATGAAAATGTTCTCTTTTAGCCTTAATTTAAAGCAGCATATTGGTATAGAACTATAGCAAGACCAATCTCAACTTGGGCTGAACTCGAATCTGCATTTTTGAAGAAATTCTTTCCAATTAGTCGAACCAATGCTTTATGGCGAGCTATTACTACTTTCAATCAAAATCAAGGAGAACCAATTCATGAAGCATGGGAAATTTTTCATGAATTTCAAAGGAAATGCCTACATCATGACATCCCTCGTTGGCAACTCATGCACATCTTTTATTATGGTTTACAAGAGGGCATTCGCAATCTAGTCGATGCCTCTTGTGGGGGGAATTTTCTAAATCGCGACGTAGAATCTGCTTCAGAATTATTTGAAGGGATGGCGGAAAACTCGATCAACAATGCATCAATGTCGCAATTTTTGCAGGGAGCAAATACGAATCATCAAAATCCGCATAAGGGCATTCACGAGATCGGTAATCCGTCCAGTTCAAAGGATTTAGAGATTATTGCAGAAAAACTGGACAAAGTAGATATCGTAGCAAAGCATCTCGACGAGGTTAGAAACACAATGGAGACTCTTACGCCTCTACTTATTACAAATCCCACGTATTTACCTATTTCGCAAATTCCCGCGGGGAGGGAATTTATGAATAATCTTGATTCTAGAGATCCATCTCCCTTGGGTTTTCTATCTACTCCTTCACTAACCCAAGGAGGGACCTTTGTCCCACAATCTTACCCACCCTTTTCCCCACCCTTAACTGTTGCAGAAAACACACCATATCCTCTTGATTTAAACACCATTCAGGGATACACACCAAGATCAAACCCATATTCAAATTCCTATAATCCTGGATGGCATAATCACCCTAATTTTACTTGGTCTGACCATACACAAAGACCATATCTGACTCAGACCAGACAAAACCCACCTACATTGTCGTTTCAGCAACACAATGCAAGGCCATTTTATGCGGGTTCGTAAAACCCCGTAGGGCCAAATAGAGATTCATAGCTAGACCAGATTTTGAGAGCTGTGACTGAGAGCCAGCGACAAAATGCTGAGGCTCTTGCTGAAGTCCAACGACAATGTTCAGCAGAATTGGCTGATCTTAGGGGTCAAATCATGTAGTTAACTGAATCTCGTCAGCTAGGGACCCTTCCATCCCAGCCAATTCCAAACCCTAGAAATATCCAGCAAAGACAACACCCGGGAGTTCAAAATCCGAATCAGGGACATGTCCATCTTCTTAATCAATTACCCCTGAATCCAAATCTGAATCAAAATCTGAATCCATTTATTTCTAATCTTGATTTTCAATATCTAAATCAATAGCAATCAGTTGCGAATCAACCATTAATTAATGATCTATCTTTCCAAAATTCACAAGCATCTTCTTCTTCAGCTGCTTCTTCTCATGCGGGTATTAACTCTGTTACAACCTGCCATGGAACTTCCACTAGGGATCCAATTTTTCCAAGGAACCTATCCCAAGACCCTAGTACATCTAGATTAACCCCTGTTTCTACATCTGGAAGAGGTGCAGAACCCAATCCCGCAATTCCCGCTAATTCGCAAGATCAGGATAACACCTCAGTAGAACAGGAAACCCACGTCCCATTCCCAGAAGCTGAGAAGAAGACTAGGAAACAAAAATAACCTGTTACATTAGATGAAGATTTGATTAAGATTTTTGAATAGGTACACATTAATATCCCACTCCTAGATGCTATCAAACACATTCCGACTTACGCAAGATTTCTTAAGGAATTGTGTACTCCTAAGCATAAGTCAAAGAAAGGAAGCACTGCTATACTTTCAGAGCATGTGAGCTCTATTATTTCAAGTACACTTCCTTTAAAAAAGAAACACCCAGGATCTCCATTTATTTCCTGTATAATTGGGGGTTAGTGTTTTGATAGAGTCCTCCTAGATTTAGGAGCTTCTATTAACCTCATTCCTTTCTCTTTGGTAAAACATTTTCAAATAGAAAACCTTAAGTCTACCAATGTGACTTTACAATTAGCTGATAGATCTATTAAGTCACCAAAAGGAATGTTGGAGGATGTTATTGTAAGAGTTCGGGATTTTTACTTCCTTGTAGATTTTATTATTCTTGATATGGAAGTGCCTGAATACATTAGCCACACCCCAATTATCTTAGGGAGACCCTTTTTGGCTACTGCAAAAGCCAACATTGATTATGAATCAGGAAAGATTGAATTGAAATTTGGGGAGAAGACAATTAAGTTAGATATATTTAGAGCTTCTAGTGGATTTGATTGTGAATGGATTGAGGAAATAAAATCAATAGAAGTTTTTGAGGATGACATTAGTTCTTTAGATTTAGAGGACACATCTTTTGATATCTTATACCCTCAAAGCAATGAAACATTATTGGAATCTCTACTCAATCCCAAATTTGACTCTGAATCTGAATCACTTTTCACAATTGAGAATCCTGCCCCAAATCCTGCTGTTGATTCTACTCCTATGCTTGAATTAAAACCATTGCTTGATAAACTCAAATATGTATATCTCGAAGCTGATCAAACATATCCTGTAATAATAAGTTCTCATCTCTCTGAATCACAAGAATCCAAATTGATCAAAGTACTTCGAGATCATAAGAAGGCAATTGGGTGAACTTTACATGATCTCACTGGGATTAGCCCCAATATTTGTACTCATCGCATCTATATTGAAGATGGGGCACGACCTTCAAGAGAAGCTCAAAGATGCCTAAACCCTAATTTAAAGGAGGTCGTTAAGAAAGAGATAATCAAGTGGCTTGATGCAGATATTATTTATCCTATATTTGATAGCCCTTGGGTGAGTCCAATTCAAGTGGTACCCAAAAAGGCAGGACTAACCATAATCAAAACTGAATCCGGAGAAACCATTCCCACACGAATTACGAATTCGTGGCGGGTTTGTATAGATTATCGAAAACTGAATTCTGTTACAAAGAAGGACCATTTTTTTTACCATTCATTGATCAAATCCTTGAGAGATTAGCTGGTAATAGGTTCTTCTGCTTTTTAGATGGTTACTCTGGATATAATCAAGTTGTAATTTATCCTGAAGATCAAGAGAAAATGACTTTCACTTGCCCCTTCGAAACCTCTGCTTTCCGAAGAATGCCATTTGGGCTTTGCAATGCACCCGCGACTTTTCAGTGTTGCATGTTAGCCATTTTTACCGAAATGGTGGGTGAATATATGGAGGTTTTTATGGATGATTTTTCAGTCTTCGGGGAGACATTTGATATTTTCTTGGATAATTTGTCGAAGGTTCTAACAAGATGTATTGAGGTTAACCTTGTCCTTAGTTGGGAGAAGAGCCATTTTATGATTCCTGAGGGCATAGTACTTGGTCATCTCGTCTCTGAGCGGGGCATCCAAGTAGATCGAGCCAAGATCAATCAAATTGCAAATCTTCCAATTCCTGACTCGATCAAAGGCATTAGATCATTTCTCGGGCATGTGGGGTTTTATAGAAGATTCATCCTTGATTTTTCAAAAATTGCCCGACCACTCACAAACCTCCTCACAAAGGATGTGATTTTTGAGATGGATGAGGAGTGTATTTTAGCATTTAAAACTTTGAGAGATAGAGTTACACAGGCTCCAATTTTGCAACCACCTAATTGGGATTTACCATTTGAAATCATGTGTGATGCATCAGATTATGCAATAGGAGCTATTTTAGGACAGAAAATTGTAGAAGAATCCGGTGGTAATTTATTATGTTAGTAAAACATTGAATGAGACACAAAGGAATTACACAGTTACAGAGAAAGAGTTACTAGTAATAGTATTTGGATTAGAAAAATTTAGATCTTACATACTCGGATCTCAAATCATAGTGTACTCTGATCACTCAGCTATTTGACACCTTCTATCTAAGAAGGACATGAAACCTAGGTTAATCAGATGGATCTTGCTTTTGCAAGAATTTGACCTAGAAATTCGTGATAAGGCGGGTAGGCAAAATGTTGTTGCAGATCATCTTTCTCGTCTTCCTTCTGATACAATTGAATCATCTCCACCAATCACAGAACACTTCCTTGATGGACATCTTTTTACTATATCCACAGATCTTCCTTGGTATGTAGATATTGTTAATTATTTGGTTACACCAATTCCCACCAGATTGGGACAGGAATCGCAAATCACGACTCAAAGCAGAAGCCAAATACTATTTTTGGGAAGATCCATATCTTTTTAGACTCTATAATGATCAAATCATCAGGCGTTGTGTCACCTCTTCTGAGATTGATTCTATCCTATCTTTTTGTCACGAACAGGCCTGTGGTGGTCACTTTTCTGGTAGAAAGACCGTTGCAAAAGTTTTGCAATGCGGGTTTTATTGGCCCACGTTATTTGCTGATTCTCAGACTTATTATAAGGCATGTAGTCGCTGCCAAACACTTGGTGCCATGTCTCGGAAAGACATGATGCCTTTGAACCCAATTCTAGTCTGTGAAATCTTTGACATTTGGGGCATAGATTTTATGGGTCGGTTTCTGTCCTCTTTTGGCTTCCATTATATTTTTTTTGCTGTCGACTATGTTTCTCATTGGATTGAAGCCATACCCACACGCACAAACAACCATCGAGTTGTCATTCCTTTTATACAGAGTCACATTTTCGCTCGTTTTGGGGTACCTCGTGCAATTATTTCTTACGGTGGTTCCCATTTTATTAACGCCCAATTTAAAACTTTACTTAGAAAATATGGGGTTGCACATCGTAATTCTACACCTTATCATCCCCAGACTAATGGGAAAACAGAGGTCTCTAATCGGGAGATCAAAGAGATCCTTCAAATGACAATCCGACCCGATAGGAAGGTTTGGTCTTCTCATTTAGATGAGGCTTTGTGGGCTTATAGGACTGCCCACAAAACACCAATAGGCATGTCACCATACAGACTTGTTTATGGGAAACCCTATCATCTTCCCGTAGAAATTGAACACAAGGCCTATTAGGCGATTAAAGCCTGTAATTTAGACCTCTTGAAGGCTGGTGAAAATCATAGGTTGCAGCTTAGTGAACTAGAGGAATTACGTCATGATTCCTATGAAAGTTCAAAGCTGTATAAGGAGAAACTTAAAGCCTTCCATGACAAATTCATTTCCCGCAAATCCTTTGCACCTGGTCAGAAGGTGTTGTTATTTGATGCCCGTTTGAAGCTCTTCCCTGGTGAACTTAGGTCTAAATGGCAAGGGCCATTTATTGTATTAGAGTCTTCGATAATGGAGCTGTCGAAATCATTGAACCCAATAAGGATCAACCCTTCAAAGTCAATGGTCAATGTCTTAAACCTTTCTTGGAATCACATCCTTTGGGTCTTGTTGGAGAATGTTATCGGCTCCACTAGGGTTTTTCTATCCACCACACTTGTATATAGTTGTTTCATGTTTTTACCCTTTTAGATTTTCTTATACACTTACTTTTAAAATTTCACTTCTTATCATATTGATTACTTTCATTTAGTCCGACTGACCACTCTAACCTTTGGTCAGAAACGAAATCGTCCGTACTAAGATTTTTAATCTCCTCTATTCGACTCCTTCCATTACCCTATACTAAATGAAGTGTAATATCTTTTCACCCTTCTTACAATGATGACATTATAAAATTTTGGCTTGGGGGGGTGTTGAAGTGAAAATTTCACTTTAAGTGTGGGTTTAAAAAATATAAAAACACATAAAACTTAAATATCCACGAAATTTAAAAAAATAAAAATTTCAAAAATGATAAAAATTTAAAAAAATTAAAAATTTCATAAAAATTTGAAAATTTTTTGAAAAAATCATAAAAAATGGAAAATCTTATATACATAAAAATAAAAATATATAAATACAAAAATTTGAAAAAGAAAATTCATAAAAGTAATAAGAGGGGTTTATTCATTTTTAATAAAGAAAAGAAGAAATATATATATATATATACTATAGTTAAGAGCTTAATTTTCTTTTAGGTCAGAAGTTTAAAATGTATATAGAATATATATTATGAGTATTTAAGAGCAATCAATTCTTAATTATATTTTTACTTAAACATTTTGTAAAAACACACTTTTGTGTTTAAAATTTTTAAAACAAGATTTTATTTGAATTAAGGAATCTTTTAAATCTTTTAAAAATTTGTTTTTCTATTCTTACTTTGAATTAAGAAACTAAGTGCGTTAAGATTTTAAACTTAAGTTTGGAATTGAATTATAACTTTTTAATCAATTAGATTAAGTAATCCTTTTGCTTTTTGAAAATTTGATTTTATCATAAAGTTAAGTAAAAGGCTAGATATTCAGAGTTAATTAAATAGAGAGTTGGTAGAATTTTAGTTTACAAAACTTACAAGCTAGAGATAAATAACTAGACTTGGTAAACTTTGTCTTGACGGATCCTATAGGAGGAAACTAAAAATTTGAAGAACCTAAGAGTAAAGGGCTTTGTTGTCCAAGTTCTGGTTTGAGAGCTAAGTAACCTAAACATCTAAATTCACTCACATAGAATTATCTTGTTGACATCTGAGACCGCGAAAACGCAGAGGTTAAGAGATCAATTATGAATCCTCTTTAGTCCAAGGATTTCCGTGGGGCAGTTCTTGAAAGGGTGAAGGATGTGCCACTCACTTGGAAAAAGGATTTGGAGAATAATGAGAAGGGGGAAAAGAAATGAAAAAGAAAAATAAGTAAAACACCCTGCAGTTAAGTGCCTTGTTAAAAATGGGTACTTATGTAGTTTTTCCATAAATAAATAAAAGCATCTCGTTACAAATGGATGCTACCCTTCCTTCCATCAAATAAAAAGAACACCTTGGTACAAATGGGTGTTCTAACCTATAGAAAAAGAAAAAAAAATATGGAGAAAAAAATATTAGGAATAAGAGACCCAGTGGTCCACTGGGGAGATATACACAAAAAGTGTTGACCTCGGGATAGAAAACTGGTGAGGAGAAAGCAACCAAACTAAGTAAGGCCAAGCCAAAGGCTTGAATTGGAATAATTGGGATTGGAAAGTGATGTCTTAAGATTCGAATTTTTGCAACTTTGGGTGTCTTTAGGACAATTCTCTTTACTAAACACAGATGTTTTAAAATCATAGCTACTGAACCTTGGTATTGGGTAGTGAAGCCTAAGAAATTAGGTTTTGAAGATTTTAAGTTGAGACCTAAAGGAGAAGAATTGACAAAATCCTAGGTCTAGAAGTTAATCTTTAGTGTTGTAGGCTAGTAAATTAGAGTTTTACTACTCTAAGTTTGATTAATAATGAGTATCTGGTTAATTTGCTTAAACTTATATTGATAAAAGTCAAATATCATAAACAAGGGATTAACTTAAATCTATTTAAGTTTTTGAGTAAAAATTTAATTCTCAATTCTTAAGTTTTGTTTTTCTTAAAACACTTTGTATTCTAGTTTGAGTTAAGAATAGTTACAAAGATTAAGAGATTTTTGAAGAATTCTAATTCAAAATAAAATTCTTGTTTACAAATTATTTTAAGTGTGTTTTGAAAATGTTATAAGTATAAGTCTAAATAAGAAAAATTTTCACATATGCTCTATACATTAATCATTTATATTAAACTTAAAAATTTCTGACCTAAGCTTTCCTGTACATAGTTACTATTTATAATAATTTAAACCCAAGTGCTTTAAATCATCATAGTCTTAGTTAATTTTGCTGGGGACTAGCAAAACTTTAGCTTGGGGGTAATGATGAGACACTCATCATGATCTTTAATTACCCCCAATTAACTAGTCTTCCTAGTTAATTAGCTAAGGTTATGAATATATAAGGGTTAATTATAGAATAAGGGATATGTAGTAAAGGGCGTTAAAATAAGTTAAAAATACATTTTATCATTCAATTAACATTATCAATAATTTAGATAATAATTGGACTCGAAATCCTATTAATCATTCCCTTAATTAATAAGATAAGTAACTTAAATATAATGTATACCTAAGTATGTAATAACTTAAGTAATTTTACTTAATCTAATAAATTAACATATATAAAAAGTTGAAAAAGATTTAAGTTAAAATAAACCTTCAAAACCTGGGTTTACATTTTAGTCCTTAAACATCATTACAGTCGGGTCCTTATTTCTCACATAGGTCTTTAAGTTTTATTACTTTTATGTCCCTCTTCATCTTCTTCTTCTTCTTCTTCAGCCGAATGAACGGCTGGCAGTAGAGAGTCACCCCACCGCGCGATCACCGCCCTGCCGACATCATCCTTCTTTGTCCAAGCTCTTGCAGCTTGCGCTCACCAACTCCACTTCATCCACCGGTATGGATTAACTGGGAATCCTATTTTTCAGTGGGAGATAACCTCACCATCGTCGAAGACGACGACGGAGGTTAAGCTCCCCGAGCTCCTTCTTCTGCCAGACCTCGCCACTCTCTTTGCCGCAAACTGCTATAATTACCCCCTCACACCTCTGATTTTACTCAAGTTGGCTCCCTTCCCTCTTCTAACACTGTAGCCAACCCAATAGGCTATTTGTCCAAAACTCCGGCGACTTCCCATTCCATTTTCCGACTGCCTCCATTCATCTTAAGCAGCCGAGGAGATCCGCCGTGGTCTTCTGCATCTCTGACACAAGTGCCGACCCAAGGAATCCTTCGCTCCACCTCAAATCCGCCCGCCAGAGATCTTTCTTCCACCCTCTGATTTCGTCGTCCGCCATGAGACTTTGGCGGAACCCCATTGACCCCTTCGTCCAGGTAATAGAAGATTAGGAGTAGGAGTAGGCTAGCTTAGTTAGTTAGTTTAGGTAGTTAGGTTAGAGTAATTTCAGATTTTAGTTTCATATTCCCCGACTCCAGCAAGTTCCTTGAGCTCGGTAGAGCTTTAATCTTGTCTTTTTAACTCACTGTACACCTTCCTTTATCTTCCATGTTCATTTCCAAATCACTTAATCGCTAATTGAATCACCTAATCGCCTAATTCACATTCCACCTTCACCGACTGCTGTCACTGTCTATGGTGACAGTAATCGAGATAATTCCACCTTCATTAGGTTCTTCATCAACTATCCACCACTTTAGAACCCTAATCGACGTAATAATACCTATAAATATCATCTATAAATTAAATGCCCAAATTTTAATTAAGCTTCTGAGCTCGCTGTCCATGGCGGCTCAGGAATAGTTCAAATCTTAAATTAAATACATATTTATGAATATAAACATCTGTTGACTTCTTTTAACCTCTCAATCGAGTGGTTAAACAAGTCCTGAGCTTATTTCAAATCAGATTCTTTAAGAAACAAACTCACTGTCAAATCTTACATTTTAATGAACAAATGAGGAATTAAATGTGATACTGAGGATCCTTGTAACCTCAGGATCGTTTTTGAATAAAAAATGGTAAGTTTTATCAATCTATACATACTTTTCATATTTTTATGGACTCACCGGAGCTCCGGCGAACCAAAATTGTGTTTTAGCCTCTAGAACTTGTTGTGAAGCTCCAGAATAATAAAATTTGGATCACTAATTGTCATGAGAATATTTGTTTGAAGATTTAGCCACTGGAGCTGTAGAATGAACTTCATCTTCCCCAACTCCGGTGGAGTTGGAGAAGTCTGTTTAAAAAGATTTAAGAAGCATTTAATGTTCCCAGAAGCTATTTAAACCTTTAAAACACTATAACAACTTCTGAATGATTCTGTCAAACAAACACCTTTTCAAGTTCAGGTGACAAGCCCGAAACCATAGAAATCACGTTAGAACACCTTCCTGAAGATTTGAATAAGTTCTGGATGTTAAGGAGACTCAAATTAAGACGTTGATTTCCGGTGGAAAAGCTTTGAACATAAAGTCATTTTTTGTGCTTCCACAGTCAAACATGAGTCTATTAATGGAGATTTGAGCTCGAATTGAGATATTGAGGAGATTAAACTGTTTCTGGGATCTTGTTTGATGATCTGAAAGTGATTAAAGTGAGCTCAGTTGAGTTATTGTTTGAGAATTTAGTTCCTATTAATTTGGGTTACTTTCGAACCCAAACCAACAGGAGAAGCATTTTGTTGAAATTTAAATTTGAATCCTGCCCAGATTAATCTGTTATAACCCTTGGAATTAGTTTAAATCAATTAGAAGTACTCTTTTGTGTCTGTTGCACATATTGAAGTCTGAAAAGTCAAACTCTGAAGCTTTCAGAGAAGTGAAGAGCTTCTCTACTGGTTCTGAAGGTCTTAAGAACTTAAAACCTATTCTGAAAGTTGCAGAATCACTTATATAACATGTATAGACCTTAAAATAAAAGAGAGAAGTCCATCTGAGGACTCTGTTGATTTAATTTCACCTCCAGGCATTTAAATAACCCGTAGGAACCCCTGATTTCATCTTTCAAATTGAAAAGGAAAACATCATCAAAACATTAAATTGACCCTGCAATTATGTAGATCTATCTTAGAGCTTTCTAACAAACTTGAAATCACTCGATTTAGAGCTATCGGTAGAAAGTTATGATCATTTGAAGTTGGGTCTGGAAGGGGTAGGATAGTCCCACATCGCTTGTTCACGAGCGCGTGCCTGGGGATAAAAATAATTTGTTACTTTGGCTATGTAGTCGTTAGCGCTCGGCGCACCGGTTACCAATTCGATCTGAACATGAGCATGTGTGTGTGTGTGCGGGCTTGTGCCTGCGGGTGTGCGCCCTTGGGGGTGTGAGCGAATGTGCCCTTGGACGGCGAGAGTGGCCTGGGTGGTCGGGTTGAGCCGAAATGGCTCGAGACTGTGGACCGATAAGAAATAAACTAGAAGCGAACCTAATTGAGATTAGGCGAGGACCGAGTAGGGTCTGGTCCCACCCTGGTCTCAGGGTGCTATGTATCCTCGAAAGGACCTCGCCGCAAATAAAATAAATTTTGGTTAAAAAAGTTAAAAAAATCTAGTTCAGCTGAAAGTTTAAGGACTTAAGGAAAAGAGAAGCCGCTGAAGGATGCTAAGTTAAAATGCTAAGTGTCAAGCTAAGGCTAAGGAACAAAGAAAGAACATGCGCTAAGGAGTGTCAAAGAAAAAAAAGCTAAGGAACAGAGGAGAAGACTAAGGAAAGAGAACAAGAGACAGGAAGAGGAGAAGACAGGAAGAAAAGAAGAAAGGTAAGAAAAGAGTTTGAGAGATAGAGAAGAAAATAAAAGAAAGAAAGAAGAAGATGAGAGGCTGAAGACTGAAAGGAAAATGAATCTTTTCTTGAATCATTTTTAATTACTTTTTGTTCTTAATTGTAGAAAGGCATGTTTTAATAGAACAACTTGTATTGCCTTAACTTCTTTTGAAATAAAATTGGAAAACAAACATCATTTTGCGTAAATATATTTTGCATATGGAATTTTGTATATTCTTTATAGTTTAAATATTTTTAAAAAATTCATGTTTTAAAAATCAAACTAGTTATACCTCCTAAACTTATAGAAAAATAAAAGAAAATTGGTGAATTTGGAGAAAATTATTAGACCTCCCAGTGAACGACCTGGACTCAACCAGTAAAAATTCTAAAATATTAGGTTAATTCGACCCTATACTACACAACCGACACAACTTCGAGTTAACCTAAATGATTTCTTCTACTCTTAATTAAGTGAAATTAACTTAATTACTGGGTTGAGTGGAATCGCATGATCAATGTGCCCCCTTAATCTTCTTCTCTACTCCTTCTTCTTGGCCATAGGTACAGGTGGTTGTAGGTGGAATAATACACTAATGGAGGATGCTCTAAAATGGTGGTAGGTGGTGGGTTTATATATAGTAGTAAGGGGGCTAAGGTGACTCTTGAAAGGGAGGGCTAAGATGGGAAGATGGAGGTGGTTGGGGATCCTATGGCTAAAGGCAATTGGCGCCAACCCAAGGGACACCTAGGGGGTGGTTATGGGTGGTGGCACCCCTTGAAGTTGGCACCAAAATGGCTTCTAGAAGGGGGGCTTAGGTGGCGCCATGTAGGGTTCTAGGAGGGGTAGGCAGGTGGCTAGGATGGGTTGTAGGGTTAAGTGTATGGTGGATATGGGGGTGGATGTTGGCGCCAGAATGGGGGGTAGTTAGGGTTAGGTTTTGGCGCCAAAATTGGTGCCTTTTGGTGGGGATGATGGGGTGAAGAGGTGGCTAGGTGGTGGCGCCAACATGAAGTAGGATAGCTAGCTTAGGTAGGGCTTAAGTTGGTGGAGCTAGCTAGGGTTGAGTTGAAGGTGGTGGATGGCCAAGGAGCTGGTTGCTAGCTAAGCTAAGCTATGCTAGCATAGCTAGCTATGGAGTAGACGAGGAGTTATTGGAGCTAGGGTTTGAAGAGAGTGAAATTGCACTAGAGGGGGGGTGAATAGTGAAATTATAGAGTATTGTAATACAACAAATTCAATCACACAATATACTCAATTATTTTTAGGTGGAAACCCAAGATGGGTGAAAACCACCACCTAAGCCAATCTCTTGACTTAGGATTTTCGATCACAAGGTGATCAATCCACTAACCACACTACTTAAACGAGGGTAGTGTACCTCAATTACAATTCCCACCTCCGATCCCTAAACGGAGGTTTCTTTCTTCAAAATGAAGAGACGGGGACCCGACAGGCTGGATACCCAAAATACAGAAATTAACAAGTAAAAATAACACCTATAGAGCACCCCAATAATTTAGTTGCTTTCTTATCTACTAAGCATGAAAAGAACTCCCTGATGATTTGCAGAATGGAGCGAGCCGGGAGTATGGATTTGCCCTTTGATCAGAGTATTAGCACAGCACAAGGGCAAGATGGAGCTTAGAGTAGTGAGCAAGAGATTTTTCTTATGGAATTGTATCTCAAGAGGTGTGTTTTGCCAAAGAAGAGTTGTAGTCTATTTATAGGCAAGTTTGGAACCTTCAAGAACACTTGGGAGAGCTCTTCTAGCCGTTGGAGACAAATCCCAAGAGTTTAGGACGAAATCCACACAAAATCAGGGCAATGATGATTCTGACAGCAACATCAGACGTCTAATTATAGGATCAGACGTCTTACAGGACGTCTGATTTTTACTCTGGTCTTCTAATATTGCAGGACATCCTTAACTGACTCTATTGGATCAAAAGAAGGATGTCTGATATTATGTCATAAGACGTCTGATTATTTCATTGGACGTCTAATGAATGGTGCATTCATTCCTGTTATCATCGGATCCAAACAGGGTTCTAGGTTTAGAGTATCAGACGTCGTTATGGACGTCTGAGGACATTAACAGACGTCTGGAAACCTAAATACTCTTCCTCCCTACTTCTGCCAAAAGATTATGTGGCCGTAGAGAGATACGCACAGAAAATCATGGCCAACGGTTCAAAGGCAGACGTCTGGAAGTGTGTCAAGACGTCTGGAAATTATTTTTGCCGACAAAAAGTCTAACGGTTAGTATGAGGACGTCTGGGTAAAGAATCAGACGTCTGTGGACGGTTATCGACGTCTGAAAGTGAAGTCCTTCGACTGATGTTTATGAGGAGATGAACAAAGGCAGAAATATTTGAAATTAGATGTCTGATACACATGTCAGACGTCTTATGGTGGAAAATCAGACGTCTGGACTTTTTCATGGACGTCTGATAAAAGTATAAGTGTTGGGTTTTTGTTTCTAATTTATCCTAAGTGTAGAGAGCCTAAGTTAGCTATTTATAGGTTATGTTTGGGGGCTCTTTACGATATTTCTAGACTCAAATAAGATGAAAATTACAACCTTTGAAAGTTTACATGAAAAAAGCCTAAGACCTAATACTTATGCTACTCGTCTTCACGCTTTTAATCTCCCGTCTTGGAAAGCTTTTTGAAATCCTACAAATATGTTATTATAGAGAGAAAACAATATGCTACGCTTTATTTATTATTTCATTTTCTACATTTTGTAAAATCATCAAAATATTATATATGAGTAGTTGAACTAACAATCTCCCCCTTTTTGATGATTTCAAAATATAGCTGTAGGTTCCTCTTTCCTCCCCCTAAAGATTGTACTTGATAGCCTTTTTCTATTTAAGAAGGTTGTTTTTATATTATTCCTTAATTTCTTACCTACATTCTTCTCCCCCTTTTTGAATATCATCATGAAGGGTTGTTAAAGGGAGTTGAAATCCAAACTACAAGAGTGATATCTACAAAGTAGAGTGCATGAGTAAAACTACATGTTTAAAAGATGACAAGGCATTAAGGAAAATTTATTAGGAATAGAAATATTTAAGCATGGACTAGCTATTTGTTCCCAAAAATATTAAGTACAGGGTCAAGGCCCCTTAATACAAACTTAGAATAAAAGACAGAAAAATAGAAGCACTAAAACTATTCTTCTTGATCTTGGCAGCGGCGGCGACGAGCGGGTCCTTGTCCTATCTGCAAATTTTGAACATCTGATCTAAGTTCGTCGATGTCGCGGCGCATGCTTCCCATGTAGGTGTACATCTCGCCGGTTCGACGCAGCAGGAGGGAGGTGCCGAAGGAGAGGGAATCTGTGGCTGGATCCCATGCTTCATCAAAGCTCGAGCGGGGAGCTTCTATTTGAAGGGGCCGTGGTTCATGGAAGTCTGGAAAGGGTGGAAGGGGCTCTTCTTCCATGGGTTCGTCGGCGGGCTCAAGATGTTCTCTAAGTATATGCATCTTGGCGGCTGTGGCCCAGTTGTAAAGCTCAATTTTCTTGTCAACTGCTTGGTCAGTTATGGAAATCCGATGGGATGAAAAGATTTTGGATAGAATAGACCCAAACGGAAGTGATGCCCCATGGTCCTCATTCATGATGCGAACAATGAGGCGGCAATAATTGAAAGGAATATGACGAACGGCCGCAAAAAGGAGAGCCTTGTGTTGGCGTGAGATGTAATCAAAACCTCCCGATTTGTTTAGGAGGTCCCACCCAAAAATGCGAGAGAGTAGACGTGGAAGGGGTTTGAGATTTTTGCACGGTAGAGTGCCAAGGTTTTCAACATATTTTTCCGGGAGAACTAACTCTTGATTGATGATTTCTGGGTCGTATTGCCTCAGAATGTCATTGAAATCATTTCCCTCATTGGGGATGGCTAGAAGGTCAGAGATAGTTTCGGATGTGATGTGTATTTCACGACCAAATAGGCGGGTATGGAGTTCAAGTTCATCGTTGCTGTAGTCCCCAACGATGTTGGCATAAAAGAGACGGCAAAGATCAGGGAACACACCAAGAGTTCCAATGCCGGAGTGGAATTGACGGTCAAAATATTGGAAAAGATGGAGAGTTTGGAAGTGTTCCCGAAGGTTCAAATGGGCAAAATCATTCCAAACAATAAAACGAGGGCATTTAACTTTGGCATTCGCGAAACGACGAAATCGCTGCCTAGCGATGTCACCCCGCAATTGATCTGCCAAATAAGTGGAAGAGGAACTGGAAGATCCCTCAACTTGCTTCCTACAGGGAGGCATATTTGGTGGAATGGGTGGTTAGGTTTAGGAAAAAAATGAGTGGTGTGTTGAGGATAGAATACCTGCAAAAAAGAAACAACCATTCAACCAAACAACATTCACCCAAAACATAGTTTCAAACACTGCAATCATCATGAAAAAATATGTGGCAGTATGCCTTGAGGCAATACAACCTGCCATGTAGTTGTGGCAATATACCTTTGGATGCAAGCCACTAAAATGTCGGCTTGATCCTCATGAGGTAATACCCTTGCCATGGAAGATGCAGCTAGGGCTAACAGGGTTTTCTTGACCGAGGGTTAGGGTTCTAAGGCTGATAATGATATGAAATGCACATGTAGGTCAAGTGAATCAAGAAGGAGAACTAGATGCTACAGGATGCTGCAAGGTCGTGGGTAAAAGATCATGGAGACGCCCTAGGAGTGGAGAGGATATACCCACGGGAGGAGGGAAGCCTCCAAATGCGCGGTCGAGAGGCAGGGAGGACGCGCGCAGAGGAGCAGCAGTTCTGTCAGTCGTCGAAGAGGCGCGACGGTCGTCTGGCTGCGAGCAGAACTTTGCCAACTGCTGCTGTGGGCCGTCGGGTGTGAGGGAGAGCGGCGCACAGATCTTGTGTGGGGTAGGGATTTTGGACAGGAGAGTGGGACCTTTGCGAAGGGGATCTTATATCCCAAGGTCACGGAGCAAGTCTCCCCCTGAAGTTGGGGAGATTTGCATTTCAAACCGTCCAGAGAAAAGCCGCGACGTGCAGATTTTTCCCCGATTAGACGTCTGGCAACGATGTCAGACGTCGGGATTTGCCAGAGGGATTTTAGCCCATTTCAGGGCGACGTCTGTTTTATTCATCAGACGAAAAATCAGACGACTAATTATAATATAGACGTCTGATTTCTGCAGGAATCCTCCCCAGCAAAAAGATTTATTCTCTAGGTTGTCGTCTGATTTCTTACTCAAACGACAAAGAAGACGTCTAAATTTAATATTAGACGTCCGATTTCTGCAGACAGACCTTGCTGGATTTTCGTCTAAAGTTACAGGGTCGTCCGCTTTTCCTGTCAGACGATCCCTACGACGTCTAACCACATATTCAGACGTCCGACATGCAGTACATGTTCTGTCTCCGAGATAGACGTCTGTCAACACATTTGGACGACATTTCAGACGTCTGTGTGGTGTACCAGACGTCTGATATGACTGTTTTGTTATATAAAATCGTCGTCTGTCCCAGATGTTTAGACGACGAATTTTAATGTATAAGACGTCTAATTATTTAATCAGACGTCTGATATTGGACAGAGTGTGCATTTGGATGTTTGAACTGAGAATGAAGGCTTCTAACTTAGTGAAATCAAGGTTCAATCTATGCTCATGACAAAAGAGGTTCCATTAAATCACTAAATTCTTCAAATATCACTTAGCTTACATATGCCTAGTTTCCTACGTATATAATTAAAGCGATCATAAATCAAAGGTTTAGTGAAAATATCAGCTAATTGCAGTTCAGTACAAATAAATTCAACTTCGATTTCTCCCTTAAGTACATTGTCTCTTAGGAAGTGATGTCGAACATCAATATGTTTTGTGCGAGAGTGATGTACGAGATTTTTCGAGAGGTTGATAGCACTAGTATTGTCACATAATATTTTTATCTTATTGAATATCAAGTTAAAATCCTTCAAAGTATTTTTCATCCAAAGCACTTGGGAACATGCTAGTGCAGCGGCTATGTATTCAGCTTCTGTAGTTGATAATGCTACACTAGATTGTTTCTTTGAGAACCAAGAGACTAGTGATTCGCCTAAGAATTGGCACGTCCCACTAGTACTCTTCCTATCGGTGTGGCTACCTGCGTAGTCCGCATCGCTATATGTAACTAAGTTGAATTGTGGACTTCTAGGGTAGAATAAGCCATAATCAGATGTGTCAACTAGATATCTAAATATTCGTTTTACAGCATTTAGGTGTGATTGTTTAGGATTTGATTGAAACCTAGCGCATAAGCAGGTACTAAACAAAATATCAGGTCTACTGGAAGTTAAATACAGTAAAGATCCAATCATGCTACGATAGAGCTTTTGATCTATGGGCGTACCTGATTCGTCCAAGTCTAAGGAAGTTGTGACACTCATAGGAGTGTTCTTCCCTTTACTTTTGTTCATATCAAATCTCTTCAACATCTCCTTTGTGTATTTAGATTGACACACAAAGGTTCCAATTTCGAGCTGAGTGATTTGCAAGCCCAAGAAAAACTTGAGTTCACCCATCAAACTCATTTTGAATTCTTCCTGCATAATTTCTGAAAACTTTCTACACATATATTCATTAGTAGCACCAAATATAATATCATCTACATATATTTGAACTAATAAAATGTCTTTTCCTTTTCTTTTAATGAATAATGTGGAATCAGCTTCCCCTATAGAGAATTTTGCATTTAACAAGTAGTCTTTGAGCCTTTCATACCAAGCTCTAGGAGCTTGCTTTAGACCATATAGTGCCTTGTTTAATTTGTAGACAAAATGAGGCTTATCATGAGACTCAAAACCAGGAGGTTGTTTTACAAAAACTTCCTCCTTAATGAATCCGTTAAGAAACGCGCTCTTAACGTCCATTTGAAAGAGTTTAAAGCCAAGAAAGGCGGCATAAGCAAGAAGCATGCGAATTGATTCGAGTCGAGCTACGGGAGCGTAGGTCTCATCAAAATCAATTCCTTCTTCTTGGTTGTACCCTTGTGCTACCAACCGAGCCTTGTTTCGAATAACTATACCGGATTCATTCAACTTGTTCCGGAATACCCATTTGGTACCTATTACCGTTTGCCCTTCAGGCTTAGGTACTAGATCCCAAACTTCATTCCTTTGGAATTGGTTGAGTTCCTCCTGCATGGCCATCATCCAAGTTTCTTCGGAGCATGCTTCCTCGACACTCTTCGGTTCAACTTGAGATACAAAGGCGGAGAGACCAAAGGTGCAACTAAAACGAGATCGGGTTTTAACGCCATTAGAAACACTTCCAATGACTTGACTTTCGGGATGATCCCTTTGATATATCCAATCTTTTGGAAGATTATGGATATTGGAGTTTGGAATGTTAGACACATCAATAGAAGAATCATCTTCATCATCCATATTGACTCGGTCAATGGAGGAATGAGGAGATTCATCGAAGGAGACATGAAGGGTTTCCTCCACTATTAATGTGGTCTTGTTAAAAACCCGATACGCCTTACTACGTGAAGAGTAACCAATAAAGATGGCTTCTTCACCTTTGGCATCAAATTTATCTAAATTAGAGCGGGTATTCAAGACAAAACATCGACATCCAAAAACTTTAAAATAACTAATTTTGGGTATTTTCCCATAGTATAGTTCAAAACAAGTTTTTCGCAATCCGGATCAAATTAAGGTACGATTTAACACGTAACAAGCCGTGTTAACCGCCTCAGCCCAAAAGTACTTCGGTAACCCCGAGTCTATGAGCAATGTTCGAGCACACTCTTGAAGAGTACGGTTCTTTCTCTCAACCACCCCATTTTGTTGAGGTGTTCGAGGAAAAGAGAACTCATGAGCAATACCATGCTCTTGACAAAAATCATCAAACAAGGAATTTTCAAACTCGCCCCCATGATCACTACGGATACGAGTGATTTGGTAGCCTTTTTCAGTTTGAATTTTCCTACAAAAAATAGAAAAGACGGAAAACACTCCTTTAGATCTCAAGAAGGAGACCCATGAAAACCTCGAAAAATCATCTACAATTACAAGGCAATATTTGCATCCACTGAGGCTCTCATATTTTGTTGGTCCAAACAGATCTAGGTGAAGTAGTTCTAAAGGTCTTGATGTGGATATTACTTCTTTGCTTTTAAAACTAGATTTTATAATCTTACCTAATTTACATGAATCACAAATAAGCTCATTTAAAAATTTTCTTTTAGGAAGACCTCGGATTAGTTCATGTTTAGCTAATTTTTGAACCAGCTTTATATGAACATGTCCTAGTCTTTTATGCCATATACTTAACTCATCATTTGCTACAAGACATTCATAAGTGTCATTTTTATCAAATTCTACGACATAGATGTCTTTAAATCTAGTTCCCTTAAGAAGGGTTTCATTGGTTAATGCATGCATAATTTCAAACATTTTAGAAGTAAATACTACTTTAAAACCCTTATCACATATTTGACTTACACTTAAAAGATTATGTTTTAGTCCTTTAACTAGAGAAACATTTAAGATGGGAGAGAGAGGGTTACCTATTTTACCAAGGCCAATAATATGGCCCTTGTGGTTGTTGCCAAATGTAACTGTTCCTCCATCCGTAGATTGTACGGTTGGAGGTCCAAAAATAGGCGCTTGTCTCCTGTCATATGTTTGGAGCATCCGGAGTCCATCACCCATCGGCCTCCTTGGTGGTGGTGGTCTCCTTGTCTTCCTCCTTGTAGACCTTCTTCCTCCTACAAAAGATCTTCGATGGTGACTTGGTGTTTCTATAGGTCTTTCTAATTTGAGTCGTCCATCCTTCATTTTGTATATCCAATTTTTGACATTATGATATCCTTTCATCCCTACAAAACAAAGTGAGAGTTGTCTTTTCAGTATCCATTGTAAAGTGGATCCGTATTTGTTAGTGGTCTCCTTTAGAGGAGGGTCCTTTTTCGGCTCACTTTGACTAGGCTCATAAAAGCCTAATCCAAATTTACTTGAGGAAGGTTTTTGATGGGCAATGAGTTTGTCCAAGTTATCTTTCCCCTTTGTAAATTTGGCTAGGTCCTCAAGAAGTTGGTTTGACTTTTCTTTGAGATGATTTATCTCTATTTTCATTATATCTAGTTTATCTTCTAATGCCCTAATCTCTACTCTAAGTAAGCCATTTTCATCCTTTTTAAAAGAGTTTGATTTTTCAAGCACATGGATTTTGTCGAGTAATTCTTCTCTATCTAAAAATTTTTGTTCACTCATTGCTGTATACAAATCATTTGTTAATGACTCTTTCTCAATCATTAGATTTCTTATTTGCATATTTAAAGCAGTGGTTTCTTTTGTAAGAATTAGATTCTTTTCTTCAAGATCATTGATTAATCTCTTATTTTCTAACTTTTCTTCTTTTAAAGCCTTGCTTTGGGTTTTAGTTTTCTTAAGATCTATATATAATGAATCAAAGGCATCTTGTAATTCATCTAAAGAGTAGGGGTTTACCTCAGGTTCCTCAGATTCAGACTCGGAACCATCATTTGTTGCCATTAGTCCCAAGCATGCCGTTCTTCATTTGTTTCCTCCTCCTCTTCTTCCTCGGAGGTGGAGTCATCCCACGTTGCTTGAAACGCCTTCTTCTTGAATCCTTTCGGTTTGGAGATCTTCTTGTAGTCAGAAGGCTTCTTGGATTTCTTCTCATCATCCCTTTTGAGTAAGGGACAATCTTTCCTTATGTGACCTCTCTTTTTGCAATTATAGCAAATTAGAGGGTCTTCTTCTTTTTTCCTTCCCTTGATCTCTCTTCTATTTCTGAGAAACTTTTTAAACTTTTTAGCTAATAAAACAAATTCTTCATCATCGGTACTTACCTCATCATCCGAAGTAGCTTTGAAGGCTAAGGTCTTCTTCTTTGGCTCCGATGAGATTGATTTCTTCTTTTGCTCCATTTTTGATTCGTAAGCCATGAGATTCCCAAGTAGATTTTCCATGTCTAGATCCTCTACTTGGTTGGCTTCTTCTATTGCCGTTACCTTTTGCTCCCACTCGGGTCCAAGGGAGCGAAGGAGTTTCCCTTGAAGCTCCCCCTTTATAAATGTCTTTCCCAAAGACTTGAGGTTATTCACGATTAACGTGAATCGAGTGTACATGTCCCCAAGTCTTTCATTCTCCTTCATAGAGAAAGCTTCGAATTCCTACGATAACAAGTTTATCTTTGAGGATTTAACTTTAGATGTACCTTCGTGAGTAACCTCCAAGGTTCTCCAGATCTCGTGGGCCGTTTCGCATTGGCTGATGCGGTTGAATTCCTCCGAGCTGAGAGCGCAGTAGAGTGAGTTCATTGCCTTGGCATTCAGTCCAAGGTGATGGATTTGCTCCACTGTGTAACCAGTTTCTGGTTTCTCGGGAATGACGTATGCGGATTCGCATTTCTCCCAAATGGAGAAATCGTTGGCTTGAAGCCACATCTTCATTCTCAGCTTCCAGTAAGTGTAGTTGGTTCCTTCGAAGAGTGGTGGTCGAGTGGTGGATTGCCCCTCCAATCTGCTTGTGGAAATGGCCTTCCCCTCCATGTGATCTTTCCGCGGATGTTACTCCTGTAGGTGGAAAACCTGCTCTGATACCAAATGAAATTGCACTAGAGGGGGGGTGAATAGTGAAATTATAGAGTATTGTAATACAACAAATTCAATCACACAATATACTCAATTATTTTTAGGTGGAAACCCAAGATGGGTGAAAACCACCACCTAAGCCAATCTCTTGACTTAGGATTTTCGATCACAAGGTGATCAATTCACTAACCACACTACTTAAACGAGGGTAGTGTACCTCAATTACAATTCCCACCTCCGATCCCTAAACGGAGGTTTCTTTCTTCAAAATGAAGAGACGGGGACCCGACAGGCCAGATACCCAAAATACAAAAATTAACAAGTAAAAATAACACCTATAGAGCACCCCAATAATTTAGTTGCTTTCTTATCTACTAAGCATGAAAAGAACTCCCTGATGATTTGCAGAACGGAGCGAGCCGGGAGTATGGATTTGCCCTTTGATCAGAGTATTAGCACAGCACAAGGGCAAGATGGAGCTTAGAGTAGTGAGCAAGAGATTTTTCTAATGGAATTATATCTCAAGAGGTGTGTTTTGCCAAAGAAGAGTTGTAGTCTATTTATAGGCAAGTTTGGAACCTTCAAGAACACTTGGGAGAGCTCTTCTAGCCGTTGGAGACAAATCCCAAGAGTTTAGGACGAAATCCACACAAAATCAGGGCAATGATGATTCTGACAGCAACATCAGATGTCTAATTATAGGATCAGATGTCTTACAGGACGTCTGATTTTTACTCTGGTCGTCTAATATTGCAGGACATCCTTAACTGACTCTATTGGATCAAAAGAAGGACGTCTGATATTATGTCATAAGACGTCTGATTATTTCATTGGACGTCTAATGATGGTGCATTCGTTCCTGTTATCATCGGATCCAAACAGGGTTCTAGGTTTAGAGGATCAGACGTCGTTATGGACGTCTGAGGACATTAACAGACGTCCGGAAACCTAAATACTCTTCCTCCCTACTTCTGCCAAAAGATTATGTGGCCGTAGAGAGATGCGCACAGAAAATCATGGCCAACGTTTCAAAGGCAGACGTCTGGAAGTGTGTCAAGACGTCTGGAAATTGTTTTTGCCGACAAAAAGTCTAACGGTTAGTATGAGGACGTCTGGGTAAAGAATCAGACGTCTGTGGACGGTTATCGACGTCTGAAAGTGAAGTCCTTCGACTGATGTTTATGAGGAGATGAACAAAGGCAGAAATATTTGAAATTAGACGTCTGATACACATGTCAGACGTCTTATGGTGGAAAATCAGACGTCTGGACTTTTTCATGGACGTCTGATAAAAGTATAAGTGTTGGGTTTTTGTTTCTAATTTATCCTAAGTGTAGAGAGCCTAAGTTAGCTATTTATAGGTTATGTTTGGGGGCTCTTTACAATATTTCTAGACTCAAATAAGATGAAAATTACAACCTTTGAAAGTTTACATGAAAAAAGCCTAAGACCTAATACTTATGCTACTCGTCTTCACGCTTTTAATCTCCCATCTTGGAAAGCTTTTTGAAATCCTGCAAATATGTTATTATAGAGAGAAAACAATATGCTACGCTTTATTTATTATTTCATTTTCTATATTTTGTAAAATCATCAAAATATTATATATGAGTAGTTGAACTAACAGAGAGGAGCTGAGGAGGAGAAGTCTGGGGCTAGAACTGGAGCTGGCAGCTACTGAAGAGGATGGCATGGAGCTACTCTAGCTGGCTTAGCTTGCTAGTTCTTTGCTAGCTGCTAAGCCAAGCTAAATTGAGCTGGCTTCTACCATAATGAGCTGAGGTGAGCTGGGTCTAGTGCTCCCGGGGAGGATCAAGCTGGTTGAGGTAGCTAAGGTGGCTTAGCTCAATTGAGTTGAGCTAAGCTGAGTTTTCGGGAGCTGGACTTGAGCTTCCTGAGCTAGGATGAGTTCTTCTTCAGCTGGATGGAGTTGAGTGGAGTTGGATATAGCTGGATCTAAGCTGAGGTGAACTCCAGTCAACTCAGTTGAGATAGCTAGAGCTCCCTGTGGACTAGTGGGAGTTGAGATGAGCTAGACTCAACTAGGTTGAGCTGGATCTGAGCTGACCTGAGCTAGGGTGAGCTAAGATGATCTCTCTTGAGCTGCCATCCAGCTGAGATTAGCTGAATGGAGCTGGGATGAGCTAACCCTAGTCCAAGTGAGCTAGGTTCTAGCTGTGGTGAGTTGGATCAAGCTGAGTTCCAGTTAGTCTGAGCTCATCCTTCACCATTTGCCTTGTTGAGTGCTAGGGTTTTAGAGATCTATATATCTGTTCATCCCTAACACTCACAAAAACACATTAAAATAACAAAAGAAAATGCAATGCATGCCTAACCTTGTTAATGCCTAAATGCAGCCCAGAAACCTATTTGCGGAGTAAAATCCTAAGAGCTAGGTTTGTTTTAATGCATAAGAATGATGATAAACTGGCGTTTATCAACCACCCAGGAGCTTACAACCCCAAAACACAATGCGGTGTAAAAGGGCGCTCCAAGCAAACTCAAGCTCTTGCTCTGACACTACAGGTAGAGCATTGTCCAAGACACTTGAGCTGCTAAAATGTGCTTTAGTGCTCCATCTAAAGATATGAAATATAGATATGGCGCAGTGCTGAGGTAGTAACATGTTGACATCGCATCCTCAAAGGAGGTATTTTCTTCCTTCTCGGCGGTGGGAACTCAAACCAATGATCTGCTTCAGACTTTTACTAAGTCCAAACAAGGGAGTTTTTCTAATTTTAGTTATTTTTAAGTGTTGGCTTGTGTGTGAAAATTGACATAAGAAGTTCCTCAAGAAATGCAAATTTTTGAATCAGAGACAAAGCCAAATACTTTCCACATTATAAAATAGGATCAAGTCACCCAAACTATCATGAGTTCAGGTGGAATTTTAGAGAAGGATATCTGATCTAGTCTAAAAATAGACCCTGAAATTCTAATGATTAGATTTGCATCCTCATCCCTAGTTTGTTAAAGATTAAATCCCATTGTACCCAAAAGTGAATTTTTTTCAACCTTAGTCCCGATTTCAAACATTTTTCCTTAAAAAGTTTTCAACATTTTTATTTTTTTGGGTATGCAAGCAAGAAAATAAAATAACTAAAGAAAAATGCATGTTTTTAGGTTTTGAAAATCCTAAATCGACCGTCAAATTTTAAAAACACCCCCACATGCTTAAGATATGCAATGTCCTCATGCATTAGGAGGGAAAAGGGATCACCTTAGTGAAGAACGGTCGGGATTAGGATGATCAAAACCTGGAAAAAGAAGAAAAAAGGAAAGCAGGAAAAAATGATGGGTTACCTCCCATCCAGTGCTATCTTTTACGCCATTCAACCGGGCGTGAAGGTATACACGGAAGACGGAAAATCATGTAAATAGTTGGACACTTGGATGCCCACAAAAAAGGTGTCTTCTTCTAGATCCCTAGAAAATTGATTAGAAGCAATATTGGGATCAAAGTTGGATGGAAAATGATAAGTTTAGGCCGAGTCTGGCCATGGTTTTAAATCAGGTTTGATGACAAATTTGAGCGGGGTTGGTGGTAGGTCCATAAGAAAGGAGTCGGGGAAGGGATGGTGAGGATTGGGTGAAGTTAGTGTGTAAAAATGGGGTGCGGGAATAGTGGGTGGGTTAGGGTGATCAGGGGGTGAATCAGGAATGGATTTGGGGTTAAGACAAGTCTCCAGATCACAGATTTTGCCGACCATTGATTCTGAATCAGAGTCCTCAAAAAAATTATGGTCGGTAAGGGTATCTATCAACATTGTCTCCTCCACCATATTGGAAATTTCCGTATCTGAGTCCTCAAAAAAGTTATCATCATGGAATCTCCTGGAGGATTTGAAAATATCTGAAGTGATAGTTTGGCTTGCGCAAGTGATATCCATTTTGCCTGTGTGGCAATTGATATTTTCCTTTGCAGTGGCCAAAAAAGGGCGTCCAAGGATTATTGGGGAGTCTAGTAATGATTCAAGTACCTCAATGTCAGGAACCAGAAAGTCTGCAGGGAAGACACAATTTTGGACCTTGACCAAAACATTCTCGACAATCCCATGAGGTTTGATTGTAGATCGGTCGGCTAATTGCAGGGTAACCTCGACGGGTTTTAATTCACTGATCTGAAATTCTTCAAATAAAATCATGGGAATAATATTAACTGAGGCACCAAGATCAAGGAGGGTACGATTAAGAGTAATATCATCAATAATTACTAAAATTAAAGGCGAACCTAGATCTTTCATCTTAGGAGGCAGCTTGCCCTGTATGACAGAGCTTACTGTCTCCGAATGATGCACCTGTTCTAGATTTTTGGCCTGCCTTTTAGGAGTATAGATCTCCTTCAAAAATTTGGCATAGGCAAGTATATATTTGATGGCATCTCGGAGAGGAATATTGATTTGAACTTGCCCAAAAAGATCCATGAGCTCTTCTGTAATGGGCTTAGATTTCTCTTTTCTGTTGGTGGTAGGGTGGAGAGCTTGTGGGAAAGGGATAGGAATCCTGTCTTGAGATTTTTGTATTTCTTTTTCTTCCTGATGGGGAGGTGGGGAGTCAATTTGCACAGGGATTTCACCAGGTTTCTGTGAAGGCCTAGGATCAGTGGTGATTTTCCCACTCCTCAAAGTAACTGCATGTGCAGTCGGATTATTATTTGGAGGAGGTGGGGGGGCCTGTGATTGTGGAAACCTGGGAGGCTGCTGAGGTGGTGGATTAAGAGGAGGCTGATTTGGGTAGTGTGGAGTTCTGCCTGAATATTGGTTCCTTTGGTGATTAGGGTTGGGCATGGGTTGGGACTGAAGATGTCCTGCAAGTCTTTGCGTGGGAGTAACCCCAATCTGGTTGTTCAGATCTGTGATGGTGCGGGTTACTTTTGTCATTTTTGTTTGCATTTCTTGTAGGCTTCGCATCATTTGGGCATTGATGTCTTGTTGGGATGGCCCAGGATGAAAGGTTGGATTCGACCCATACCCCTTAAAATGATCTGGCTGGGAAGGAACCTGATTATTTCAGGAGCAGTTTGGGTAATTTTTCCAATTGGAAGAATTTTTAAAGGGCTCTTGGATGGCAGAAATATTGTGAGTGGGGTTAAGATCTGGATAGTTGTAATTACCCAGTGAATCATGGGAAACCTCAGAATATTGGTAATAATCAGCAGGAGTAGTGTTGAGATTGTGCAAATTTTCTCTTCATGGAAAGTTAGGTTAGGTTAGATGTGGACTGTGTGGAGCTTGGGTTGATGTGGCCAGTCTTTCCTCAAGTTTCTTTTGATTAATATGCATCTGATAGAGTTTTTGAGCGATTATTTGAAGGTCGTCTTGGGTGACAGGGATTGATTGAGTGCCTACTTCATGAACACTGAACTGCAAGTTTTGAGTTCTGCAAAATGTGTTCATGGAAGCTTGATTAAATGAGTTTTCACTCATTTCTTCAAAAAGGTCATATGCACTTTCAGCATCCTTATTTAAGAAGTTGCCACCACATGAGGCATCGACGAAATGTCGAATTCTATCTTCTAATCCATGATAGAAGATTTGCACGAGCTGCCGTAAGGGAATATTGTGGTGCGGACAACTTCTTAAGAGATCTTGAAATCTTTCCCAAGAATCATAGAAAGTTTCACCAGATTTTTTTTGAAAGGTCGTAATAGATCTTCGCAGGGAATTAGTATGACCTATGGGAAAGAATTTCTTGAGGAAGGCACTCTTGAGCTGAGGCCAAGTTGTGATTGGTCGGCCAATGGTCCTGAACCAATAAGCGGCTTTATCTTTAAGAGATAATGGAAATAACCGCATCAGCCATAAGTCCTCTTGCACATTTCTTGAACGGGTTGTTTGTGCAAGAAGAGTCAGCTCTTCAAGGTGGCTGAAGGGGTCTTCCCTAAAAAGGCCATGGAAGTGTTTAATTAGGTTCAGGACTGCAGGCTTGATCTCAAAGTTCCCCTCTGGTATGACCACCCCTGGTCGTTCCTCATAGTGAGACGGATCATAAAAATATTTTAGAGGAATAATAGGCTGCTGACAGGGTGGTGGGTTTGGCCTTTGATTGACTAGGTTTTGGACATTCCTAGTCAATGTTTGTTGATTGGAATTTAATTTATCAATTTGCTTAGCCATCAATTTTAAAAGATCAGGCAGGGGGTCTTGATGTTGTGTTTGGGGCAATTCAAGATTAGGGAGCTCCAAGTATGGGAAGTTAAAGGTGGGTGGGTTTTGGGTGGAAGGGTTAGAATTAGGGTTTTCCTATAGAAACACCAATACTTGCAATGGAGTGGTGTTAACGAAACATTCAAGCAAATAATGAATTTTTATGGGCATCACTCCACTTAATTAAAGTGTTTAGGGTTCTGAAAGCTAAGTTTAATATTTTTTTGGTAGTCATTTAGCCTAAATGTGACAAGAAATGGGTAACCAACCTGAAATCCATGAGAAGAAAAGGAACTTTAAGCTTTCGCTTCCAAATTCCTGCTTTCCTGCTGTAATTCCTGCACACACGAAAGAAAAGAAAGAGAAGGGGATGAGATCCACTTCAAGCAAGAGAAAAATGACTAATGCAAAGCTGTGACTCCTCAGCAACGGTGCCAAAAAGTGATGTGAAAAGTCGCGTGATTTATAAAAGCGGATTTTTAATGTCGTTGTAACACGTGAATTCGCATACGGTTTTAAATTTGTATCCTAGATAGGGGAGTATCTAGGGTCGTCCAAGGAGGCAAAAATTGTAATTCAATTCTCTTGCTAAAAATAAATCTCAACTTTCTTTTTGGTATTTTAAATATATATATATTTTGTGTTTTGAAATAATATGGGCAAAGTGCGAATTGTGACGAAAAAGTGCTAACACCTAAAATGCTAAGCTAAAACTTAAGAGATTAAAATGTCCACTATGTAAGCTCACTCTAGGCAAGTGGAGGCCTAGAGTAATTAGGGAGTGGAAGTAGAATAAGTGCTAGAACAACAGTAACAATTGCAATAGGAAATTAAAAAGAAGGCAATTTGATTAAGTAGAATTTATGTTCTTTTCAAAGACAAGTAGAGGAATGCTTCTACTCAAAATGAAAAAATCTAAAAGCAATAAAAGAAACACAAATCCTCTTGCAAAATTTGGTGAAGAAGGGAGTCTTCTTGATCCAAGCCTAGCTGCTCCTTAGCTTGAAAAGAGGGCCTCCTTCTTCTCCTTCCTTGAGAGCTCCTCCAAGGTGGATGCTACCACCTTCAATACTCTCCTCCAAGGGGTGGGTGTGCACCACCCTCAAATTCTCCTCCAAGGTGGTGTGGACCACCTTCAAGATCTCCTCCAAAGATCTTCCTTGCCTGGCTCCTCCTTTGGCTGGCGTGAACTCAAGAGAGAAGGGAAGAGGGGAAGGCACCAACGGGATAGAATATCCCCTTAATCTTCTTCTTCTTCTCTCTTGGGCGTGGGATCTAGGTAGAGTATTAGAGTGAATTTGCTAGCCAAGGATGGTTTGAATGGTGGTGGGTAGTGGTCAGTTTATAGGGTAGGATGGGGGGTTAAGGTGACTCTTGAAATGGAGGACTAAGATGGGAAGATGGAGGTGGTTAGTTGATCCTAGGGTTAATGATGGTTGGCACCACCTAAGGGGTGTAAGGGGGGTAGTTAGGGTTGGTCAAGGGGCACCTAAAAGTGGCACCTAGAAGGTGGGATTATGTGGATGGTGGAGATGGGTTTAAAGGGAGATGTGTGGTGGAGATGAAGGGGGTTTTTGGAGGGAAATGTGGCGCCAACAAGGGGGTAGTTAGGGTGGTTTTGGTGCCACTTTTAGGTATCTTTTGGAGGTGGTGGGTAGGCTAGGTTGGCGCCAAGTATGGTTAGCTTATGTGGAGCTTGGGTGGAGCTAGTTGGTGGAGTTGTTAGGTAGGGTTTTTGGGTGGTACAAGCCAAGGAAGCTGGAGCATAGCTAAGCTAAGCTAAGCTAAGCTAAGCTAGCTTAGCTAGCTTAGCTAATGGTGGAGTAGAGGAGGAGGTGTTGGAGCTAGGGTTTGGAGGGAGGAGCTGGTTCTGAAGAGTCCAGAACTAAAGTGGAGCTGGCAGTTGCTGAAGAGGTCAACATGGGGCTACTCCAGCTGGCTTAGCTTGCTAGTTCTTTGCTAGCTACTAAGCCAAGCTAAAGTGAGCTGGCTTCTGTTGAATGGAGCTGAGGTGAGCTGGGTCTGGTGCTCCCGGGGAGGATTGAGCTGGTTGAGACAGCTAAGGTAGCTTAGCTCAATTAGCTTGAGCTAAGACGGGTCCCCGGGAGCTGGACTTGAGCTTCCTGAGCTGGGATGAGTTCTTCTTCAGCTGGCTGAAGTTGAGTGGAGCTGGATGTAGTTGGATCTGAGCTGGGGTGAACTCTAGTCAACTCAGCTTAGTTAGCTAGAGCTCCCTATGGACTAGTGGGAGCTAAAATGAGCTAGACTCAACTAGGTTGAGCTGGATATGAGCTGACTTGAGCTAGGGTGAGCTAAGATGAACTCTCTTGAGCTACCATTCAGCTGAGATTAGCTGAATGGAGCTGGGATGAGCTAACCCTAGTTCAAGTGAGCTAGGTTCCAACTGTGGTGAGCTGGATCAAGCTGAGTTCCAACTAGTCTGAGCTCCTCCTTCATCATTTGCCTTCTTGAGTGCTAGGGTTTTAGGGATCTGTATATCTTGTTCATCCCTAACACACAAAAACACATTAAAATAACAAAAGAAAATGCAATGCATGCCTACCTAGTTAATGCCTAAATGCAGCCCAAAAACCCATTTGCGGAGTAAAATCCTAAGAGCTAGGTTTGTTTTAATGCATAAGAATGATGATAAACTGGCATTTATCAATAGACGTTAACCTAGTACTTTCATGGGAGAAAAACCATTTCATGGTGAGGGATGGAATTGTACTAGGTCAAAAGATCTCTTCTAATGGACTCAAGGTCGTCCAAGCTAAGTCTGAGATCATTTCTCGATTACCTCTGCATAGCTCGGTAAAACAAATCAGATCATTCTTAGGGCATGTCAGATTCTACCAGAGATTCATTCGAGACTTCTTGAAAATTGCCTATCCATTGAAAAATCTCTTGGTAGCCGACATCCCCTTTAACTTCAATTCCTCGTGTCTCAGTGTTTTCGAGACCTTACGAAGCACTATTTCGAATGCACCTATTCTCCAACCACCTGACTGGTCTCTCGACTTCGAGATGATGTGTGACGCCTCAAACTTTGCTATCGAAGCCATTCTAGGCCAACGTCAGGAGCGCCATCCATTCGTAATATACTACGCTAGCAAGACGTTGAACGAGGCTCAGCATAACTATACGGTTACTGAGAAAGAACTACTAGTTGTAGTATTTGGGTTGGAGAAGTTTAGATCATACCTACTCGAGTCAAAAGTGATTATTTTCATTGACCATTCATCCCACCGGCATTTGCTGGCAAAGAAGGATGCCAAACCCTGACTTATCAGATGGATCCTTCTTTTGCAGGAGTTTGATGTCAAGATCCGTGATAGAACTGGAGCTCATAATGTTGTGGCAGATCACTTGTCTCGGCTAGACATAGAACACATCCCATACTCCCCGCTTATCTCTGATCAATTCTCGGATGAGTCTCTGTTGGCTATCAACTCTGTTGAGTTTCCATGGTATGTTGATATTGCAAATTATCTCATTGCAGGCAAGCTGCCTGCAGGATTATCCAAGGATCAAAAACTCAGGTTTATTTCAGAGGCTAAGTTTTATTTCTGGGATGACCCACTGCTCTTTCTCATTGGGGCCGATCAGATCATCAGAAGATGCATCCCAGACTTAGAAATCTCAAGTGCGTTATTCTTTTGGCACAAAAATGCCTTTGGGGGTCATTTCTCAGGCCGAAAAACTACTGCAAAGATTTTGCAGTCTGGATTCTTCTGGCCAACCATTTTTAGAGACACACATGAGTTTGCCAAATGTTATAAGAGATGTCAGTCGGTCAGTTCTATGACTCAGAGAGACATGATGCCTCTCCAACCTATTCTGGTTATAGAAGTGTTTGACATCTGGGGCATTGACTTTATGGGCCATTTCCCGAACTTGCACGGCTTCGAGTACATACTCCTGGTAGTTGACTCTATCTTAAAGTGGGTTAAAGCCATCCCAGCAAGATGGGCTGATCATCAGACAGATATATCCTTTGTGCGGGAATTTATTTTCCCAAGATTCGTAATCCCTCGTGCTCTGATTAGCGACAGAGGTAGCCACTTCATCCATTCACATTTTAGATCTCTATTGAAGAAATACAAGGTACATCACTGCATTGCTACGCCATATTATCCACAGACAAATGGGTAGTCTGAAGTATCTAAGCTTATTCTTCAAAAGACGGTTAGACCTGATAAAAAGGATTGGTCCAATCGATTGATCGACGCACTTTGGGCATATCGGACCACATACAAGGCCCCACTTGGAATGTCACCATACCCCATGGTGTATGGAAAGGCCTATCACCTTCCTGTAGAACTAGAGCACCGTGCCTTTTGCGTAGTGCAGAAGTGTAATTTTAACCTTGATGAAGGACGTTATGAAAGGAAGCTCCAGCTCAATGAGTTAGAAGAGATTCGGTGGGAAGCCTATGAGAATGCAAAGATATACAAAGATAAGACTAAGGCTTTCCACGACTGACACATCCGGAGAAAGGAATTCACGTCTAACCAGCATGTCTGGTTATTTGATTCTTGGCTCAAATTCTTTGTGGGAAAGCTCAAGTCTAAGTGGACTGGGTCGTATCTGGTGATCCACCCGTATTCTAACGGGGTGGTCCAAATTATAGAATCAAAATCTAGGAAAGTTTTATAGTAAATGGCTAGCGCTTGAAGCCATTTTTAGCCCAGAAACCTCCTCTTGCTGATGAAACGATACATCCTCTCCAGGACGTGTGACTGACATTTAGCCCAGATGGAGGCATTAAACTTAACACTTATATATATATGCATATCCTTTATACATAGCATATTTCATTCTGGCATATTATGCGTATTTTGATTACCATTGTAGTGTTGGCATGCGCTGAATGACAAATAAGGAGTACCTCTAGGTGATTTTTACCCACTTATGCCCTGTCTTATTACATTTTCTCTTATTCATGCATGAGGACATGCAATAACTTAGGCATGGGGGGGTAGTACATATAAACTGAAAATTTTTTGCCAACATCTTAGGAAATAGATCTTTTTATCAAGAGCTTTTATTAGGGATTTATCCTTTAGTTGATTCTTGAACTTAGAATCCAGTACACTTTCACACTTGCACGTAGAATTTGCAATGGATCCACTAAGAAGACTGATAGACATCTCTAGTTTGTCGGGAAGAAGCATTGCTTCTTCTCTTAAACCTTTGGACAGTAATCAGGGAGTCAGGCAAATCATCTTCTAATAGATCCACCAAATAATTGTGAGATGAAAGTAGAGAGTTGATCACGTGCTTTTACTCAACTCAGTAATTAAGTTAATTTCACTTAATTAAGAGTAGAAGAAGTCACTTAGGTTAACTTGAAATTGTGTCGGTTGTGTAGTATAGGGTCGAATCAACCTAACATTTTAGAAATTTTTACTGGTTGAGGCCAGGTCGTTCACTGGAAGGTATAATAATTTTTCCAAATTCACCAGTTATATTTTATTTCTCTATAAGTTTAGGAGGTATAACTAAGTTGATTTTTAAAACATGAATTTTGCCAAAATATTTAAACTATAAATAATATACAAAATTCCATATGAAAAACATATTTACTCAAATGATGTATTTTATTAACAAGAAAACATGTTAGTTTTTTATTTTATTTCAAAGCAATTAAGGCAATAAAAGTTGTTCAATTAAAATATGCCTTTTTACAATTAAGAACAAAAAGTAATTAAATGATGCAAGAGAAATAACATTCTTCATTTATTTTCTTCAGCCTCTTATCTTCTTCTCCTTTTCTTTCATTTTCTTCTCTTTTTATTCTCTATCTCGAGTTCTTTCTTACCTTTCTTTTGTTGTTCCTGCCTTCTCCTGCCTTCTTCTCTTCCCTTGGTACCTGTTCTTTAACACTCCTTAGTGCCTGCTCTCCTCTTTGTTTCCTTTGCTTCCTTAGCCTTCTTCAACTTAACACTAGCTTTCAATACTTAGCCATCAGCTCAAAACTTAGCATTTTAACAACCATCGGCTTCTCTTTCAATTCCCTTAGACTTTCACCTGAACCGGGTTTTTTTACTTTTTAACCAAAAATTATTTTATTTGCAGAGAGGACCTTTCGAGGATACACAGCACCCTGAGACCAGGGTGGGACTAGACCCTACTCGATCCTCGTCTAATCTCAATTAGGTTCGTTTTCGGTTCATTTCATATTTGGTTCATAATGTCGAGCAAAATCGGCTCAACCTGGCCTCCCAGGCCTCTCGCCCTCCCAGGGCACATTCACTCACGCCCCCAAGGGTGCACACATACAGGCACACAAGCCCGCACACACACATGCACATGCTCAGATCAGATCGGTAACCGGTGCGCCAAGCACTGATGACTGAATAGCCCATGCAACAAATTGCTTTTGTTCCCAAGCATGCGCTCAGAAACTAGCGATGTGGGACTATCTAACCCCTTCCAGACCCAACTTCACATGATCATAACTTCCTACCTAGAGCTCCAAATCGAGTGATTTAAAGTTTGTTAGAAGCCTCTAAGGTAGATCTAAATAATTGCAGGGTCAATTTAAGGTTTTGAAGATGTTTTCCTCTTCAATTTGAAAGATAAAATTAGGGGTTCCTACAGGTTATTTATAGCCTAGAAATGGTTTTAATGTCATAGAGTCTTTAGATGGACTTTTATTTCTTATTTAAAGGTCTGTACAAGTTATACAATTAATTCTGCATCTGTTAGAGTAGGTTTTAAGCTCTCAAGACCTTCAGATAGTGTACAAAAGGTTGAAGCTTCTCTGAAAGCTTCAGAGATTGAATTTCAGACTTTGATTTGTGCAACAGACACAAAAGAGTGTTTCTAATCAATTTAAACTAATTCTAAGGGTTGTAATTAACTTATCTGGGCAGGATTCATGTTTAAATTTCAACAAAATGGCATTGCTGTTGGTTTGGGTTCGAAAGTAACCCAAATTGATAGGATTCAAATTCTCACTAAATAAATCATCTAAGCTCACTTTATTCTTTCTCAGACTATTCAACAAATTCTCAGAAACAGTTTACACTCCTCAATACCTCAATTCGAGCTCAGAACGCCATAATCGAACTCAGTTTGACTGTGGAGGCACAAAAATTGACTTTCTATTAAAAACTTCTCCATAGGAAATCAAAGCCTCGAATAAAGTCTTCTCATCCTCAAAAACTTATTCAGATCTTCAGATAGGTGTTCTGACCTTGATTCCTAGGGTTTCAGCTCGCCGCCTGAGGTTCAAAATGCATTTGTTTGACAGAGCCAATCAGAAGTTATTACAGTATTATAAGAGTTTAAATAGCTTCAGTGCATTGCATTAAAGCTTCTGACTACCTTAAATTCCTCTTATATCTCTTTATCAGACTTCTCCAACTCTGCCGGAATTGGAGAAGATGAACTTCAATCTTTGGCTTCAGACACTAAAGCTTCAAACAAATATCCTCAAGACAATCAATGATCTATATTACATCATTCTGGAGCTTCTCAACAAGTTTCACAGGCTGAAGTACAAAAATGGCTTATCGGAGCTCGCTGGAGCTCCGATGAGTCCAGAAAATATGAAAAGTGTATACAGATTGATTAAACTTACCATTTTTGATTTAGAAAGGATCCTGAGGTTACAAGGAACCTCAGTATCACATTTAATTCTTCATTTGTCCATTAGAATTAAGATTTGACAGTGAATTCATTTCTTTAAAAATTTGATTTGAAATAAGCTCAGGACTTGTTTAAGCACTCAATTGAGAGGTTAAAACAAGTCAACAAGTAATAGTAGTAATAATTATATAGTTAATTAATAGTTTGAACTGCTCCTGAGTCGCCATTGACAGCGAGCTTAGGAGCTTAATTATATTTGGGCATTTAATTTATATGTGGTATTAATATGTATTATAGTGTCGATTAGGGTTCATAAGTGGTGAATAGATGATGAAAGAACCCAGTGAAGGTGGAATTAACTCGACTACTGTCACCATGGATAGTGGTAGTAGTCGGTGGAGGTGATATGTGAATTAGGCGATTAGGTGATTCAATTAAATGATTAAATGATTTAGAAATGATTATGGAAGTTAAAGGAAGGTGGACAGCGATTTCAAAAGATGAAATTAAGTCTCTGGCGAGCTCAAGGAGCTCGTCGGAGTTGGAGAAGATGAAACTAAAATCTAAAATTACTCTAATCTAACTACCTAAACTAACTAACTAAGCTAGCCTACTCCTACTCCTACTCCTAATCTACTATTACCTGGACGAAGGGGTCAATAGGGTTCCACCAAAGTCTCATGGCAGACGACGAAATTAGAGGGTGAAAGAAAGATCTCCGGCGGGCGAATTTGAGGTGGAGCGGAGGGTTCCTTTGGTCAGCGCCTGTGTCAAAGATGCGGAAGACCACAGCAGATCTCCTCAACTGATCAGAATGAATGGAGGAAGTCGGAAAGTGGAATGGGAAGTCACCGGAGTTTTGGACGAATAGCCTGTTGGGTTGGCTGCAGTGTTAGAAGAGGGAAGGGAGCCAACTTTAGTAAAATCCGAGGGGTGAGGGGGTATTTATAGCAGTTGGTGGTGAAGAGAATGGCGGGGTCTAGCCGAAGAAGGAGCTTGAGGAGCTTAACCTCCGTCATCGTCTCCGACTATGGTGAAGTTATCTCCCACTGAAAAATTGGATTTCCGGTTAATCTAGACCGGTGGATCAAGAGGAGGTGGTGAGCGCAAGCAGCAAGAGCTTGGACAAAGAAGGTTGATGTCGACAAGGAGGTGATTATGCAGTGGCGTGACTCTCTGCCGTCAGCCGTTCATTTGGCTGAAGAAGAAGAAGAGGGAAAGGGACTTAAATGTAATAAAAATTAAGGACCTATGTGAGAAATAAGGACCTGATTGTAATGAATTTTATGGACCAAAATGTAAACTCAGGTTTTGAAGGTTTATTTTAATTTAGATCTTTTTCAACTTTTTATATATGTTAGTAAATAAGGTAAATATTATATTTTCACCTTGAATTTACATTTTTGACCTTTTTAGATTAATTTATTAGATTAAGTAAAATCACTTAAGTTATTATATACTTAGGTATACATTAAGTTTTAAGTTACTTATCTTATTAATTAAGGGAATGATTAATAGGATTTCGAGTCCAATTATTAACTAAATTATTAATAATGTTAATTGAATGATAAAATGTCATTTTAAACTTATTTTAAGGTCCTTTACTAAATATCCCTTATTTTATAATTAACCCTTATATATTCATAACCTTAGCTAATTAACTAGGAAGACTAGTTAATTAGGGGTAATTAGAGATCATGATGAGTGCCTCATCAAGAGTCTACTGGTGCTCTAAGACTAGTGTAAGGAATCTTAATCTCTGGATAATTAGATAATGATACTCGGAGTTAGGCACAGTTTTCGCTCTCAGTTCTTGTGTACAAATTTTTTCGTGAAAATCCTTGTGAGAGCCACCAAATAAGGTAAATATACAGAGAGTGGGTTTTGATAAAACTAAGACTAAGGTGGATGGTCATGGCTGTCCTTTACGGAATCCTCAACTGCAAGAGGCTACTAATGTCAAGGTCAGAAATACATTATCTTATCCATTCGCTTCCTGGTGCTGAGAATAGACACTTCCACCAAATAAACCACCTGATATCTTCTTGAACATCCCCAATCCCAAATAACGCCTCATGAATAAAAGTACATATGCTATGTTGCATTGTGTTAGTATTTAGGTTTGAAAAAAAAAGAGAAAAAAGGTGAGAAAAGAGAAAGGAAAAAAAAAGAGAGAAAAAAAGAGTATATGTATATATAAATCTTGCCATGTTGAGAAGTGTGAGTTATGTTTTAGTTGAGTCAAGTACATTGAGGCAACAACACCTATCATCTTCACAATCCACCAAATACAGCCTTGACCTACTTTTCCTATTTTTCTGATCGCTTGAATAGAGCTGAGGGATTCTAACTTAGTTATAAGGTTATTAGAATCTAATTGAAGTGTAATGCCATGAAAGACCACCAAACATATTTATGAATCTGGTCAGATGTAAGCTCAAGAAGAAAAGAAAAGAAAAAGAAAAGAGGAAAAAGAGAAAAGAATGAGTACAAAGGACTTAAGAGGGCATAGTTTTTCAGCCTCTCTCTAAGTTGATTTTTGTTTGATAATCTGGAAATCTAGATTCTGAAATACTAGTCTCTATGTAGTACCAAAGGAGAGTGAGCTACCAAATATAAATCCATTTAACTCAGACATCTTCTACCAAAGTCAAAAATCCACGGTTAAAAACTAGAGGTTATTCTATGTCCCCGAGAGAAGAGGTTGCCTATTCCAATAGAATTTTACTAAGGGTCAAGCACAAGCTTTAGATGTGTATCAAATTTTTGCTTGGATCCAGTGCATACGCTATAATACTATACTTTCACGATTATCTGGATTCTACATTTCTGGATGAAGACAAAAAGAAATAAATCATTAGTCCAACTCTTGGTAGAATGCATTTAGTCTTGCACTTACTAGGGACTAGCAAGATTTAGGCATGCGGGTATGATTGCGCAACAATCATAGATCCTAATATACTTGAATTAAGTTAGATCCTAGCTTAACTTAGGCATTTGCATTCATATGCATCATACTTTGCATCATAGTTGATTTATTAGTTTTGTGAATAATAATGACATTTTGTTCTAATTGAAAGGTATTATTGCAAGAAATTCGAGGCTGCGGATGACCGATCCAACCATATGGATCTGGTCAGAATGATGACGAGAGTCCAACACCTCTAAGATCGCATAGATCAGACTCCCATAGCATCCTATGGAGTTCGCAGAAGAGCTTGGGCCAAGAGGCAAATAGGTGGAAATATGGACCTCAGATGTCAAATCCAATCTCATGGATGGATCTGGATCAACGATCGTAGTCCAACACAAAAATCATTTCGATCAGAGACCTACAACACTGTCTACAAAGAAAAGAAGATGGACGGCCACTATGGTGCCATGTGGAGCCATCGCAACTGCCCAACATCGCCACCCAACCTCTGAAGAAGACCTCTCTCGCACCTTGTGAGCCATTAGATCTTCATCCAATGACCACAAAGGCGCCATTATCGCGCTTGCAAGGATTGATCGCAAATTATGCGCTTGTAGTTGGCGGTGCCGGTGAGTGCGAGCGATAGCCATCAAATGAAGATCAGACGGCGGAGGGGTGCGCCACGTGGCATCTCCAGAGCGCATCCGCATGTTTAAGGAGTTTTGGAAGGCTTTTCTAAGTGCGATCTGATCCGTTGATCTCCCAATCAACAAATTTGATCGATCTGAGGTTGTTGCACAGTTTGGAGGGCCAAATATCATCTTTGCCCCTCATTTTGACTATAAAAAGGACCCCAAGGGCCCCCATTTGAAGCATACTCTCCTCTAGATCTCTTCTTCCATCTCTCCAGACCTTCAAGCTTCTTCGGCTCTCTCCCTCTTCCTCTGAAGCATCCACCAAGCCACCTTGGTGCATTGCTGCTGCTCTCCCCAACCTCTCTAGAAGGCCACCACGAACCGCCCGTGGTGCCCTTATTCTATTAGATTAGATAGTTATTTTAATTCAAGCATTATATGTTATAGCTGTTTAGTTCTAGTTGCAAACTCATGATCAATCTACTACCTGATTCACTTTATATATATATTGTGATTAGTATTTAGATCTAAATCAGTGTTATAGTCAAATCATTTTCTGGCTCCCTAAGTTCGACTGGGACTCACCTCTCGTTAAATTTTATTTGTTTTGACGTATTTCATGCTATACTACGACATAATCATTCTTTTAATGCAAACTATGCCTCGAACAAATGCCCATTGTTTGGCCTTAAGTACATCTAGATATGTGCAAGTGTTTGTATCTATAACTTTACTAAAATCATACAATTTGCAGTAAAAAATAATAAGTTATACATACAAAATAAATATACTCTAAAGTACCCTACCTCCCTTCCTTTCTCTCCTCTCCCTTCCCTCTTACACCATACCTCCTTGCCTCCCTTTCTCTCCTCTCCTTTCCCTCCTATACCCCTCCCTACCTTGCCTCTTTTTTTCTCCTCTTATTCCCTCTTCTCCTTATCCTTCCCTTCCTCTTCCCTCCTCTACTCTCCTCTCTCTTTTTCTACTTTCTTCACATCTTCCCATTCTTCTTTATCTAAACTTGTCCTATCTAATTGTTTCTCATCTCTTGTACTCTCTCTCTTTTCTTCCTCTTAACTTCTTTAATTATTAAAATTTTTGGCAGAACTTCGCCTGTAATATAAACTTCTTCCCATAATAAACATACAAAAATAAACATTCATAACTACCATATTTATTTAGACAAATGCAAGTAAAGAGATCATGTGGGTACTCCCCACATTCATTTACATACACAACATAGTAAACAGAATTAAGTGGGTACACCCTACATTCATAAATATTTACAAAATAATTCAAAAAATTCAGTGGGTACTCCCTGCATTCATGAACATTCACAATTTATTAATGTAATAAATCATAAATTCATACCTCGACAACACACATGAATTGACGAGAACATGTCTGACAATGAGCATAACCTAAATCAAATTACACAAATCAAAATAATAAATATCAAACTGTAATAAGAAATTAACAAAAATAAATAAATAAAAATTGATAACAAATAATTAACTATTAAAGTTTACGGTGATTGTGGGGATTGGAGGAGAGAAGGAGGAGATGGTTGGGGATGGCGAGCAACAGGGGTGGGGGGTGGGGGCGAGGTAGGGAGCGAGAGCGGGCCAAGGGTGGATGGGGTCACCGAGGCAGGGTTGCGGGGAAGTGGGGGCAACACGGGGCAATGCAAGCAGGGAGTGAGGAGCGGCGCGGTGTAGATGCAAGAGGCTACGCGGGGCAGCACGGGGGGTGGCGAGGGGCGATGCAAGAGGCGGCTTGAAATGACCCGCCGCTCCTTGGTTGGATAAGACGACAGGAGTGTTCACCAGACGTCTGGATAGATGGCTGGATGTCTGAAAGTAAGGAGAATCGTATGTTCTTTTGCTTTTCGTGCACATGGGACGCGCATGCATTTTTCCCCCTCTAGCCTCCTCACCAAAACCCTAATCACCATCTATTTAAACCTCCACACACCCACGCCACCCTCTCCATCACTACCAGCCACCGCCACCTCCATCTTCTTCCCCCTGCCGGCAACCATCTTGGTCACCACCCCTCTGCTGCGAGTGAGTAAGGGTGTGAAGGAGAGAGGGAGAGAGTTTGAGCGAGGGTGTGAGAAAGAGGGAGAGACCTCACGGGAGCTCATGTGCGAGGGGTGCCTTGCTATGAGTGCAACGATGCAAGCTCTGTGGATCTTGAGGAGGTGGAGCTCGGAGGTGTGAGGACCTCCGAGGATCTCGAAGGTGCAAGGAGAGGAGTCGTGCAAGGAGGAGGAGCTCGCTAAGGGGAGCTTCGCAACCTCCTGAGGCTGCTGGAGTAGTAGCTGTGGGCAGCGCGGAGGAGTCCGCGTAGAGAAGAAGACTTGCAAGAGAGTTCTGCGGGCAGACTTGCTGATATCAGACTTCTGGAGCATTGGCCAGACGTCTAGAGTAGCAGAGGGACGTCCAGGAACTTCTGAAAGCATGTTTAGTGTTGAGGTACATAACTCTGCACAGGCTCTGGACCATGTAGACCTTACCGCAAGATGAATTAGCCATTTTTGGCTATGCACGTGCGTATGCAGGTGCAGAGCGTTGGAAAGGCGCGTGGTGCACCCTTCGAGGTACTTTTGGATGTCTTAGCACATTACTAGATGTCTAACTGTACTCCCAGATGACCGGAAGGAGAGTCCGATGTCTGGGGCTCCCCTCAAATGATTGAGGAAGGATCTGGACGGCCAACGAAGTTGCAGGAAACACAAGGTGAGTTCTGACATCATTTAAGACGTCTGATTTTGGGCAATATGCACGTTTTTGGCCCATTCGAGGCCTGATTTCCACAAAAAAGTACTATTATTTTTCGCTTGAGTTTCTCTACGTGATAGTGTCGAGTATATACTATTTTGAACTTGTCTAATGTGACTTAGTCACTGGTATAGGTCACCAGCTTGTAGTGTGTTCGGGGCCTGCGGAGACGATAGGACCTACGGCTCTGGCCCCCATTCCTCCCATGTTTCCTGGTAGAGTGGTTTGCTTTAATATCAAGATTTAATCAAACAAAGTGTATGTTTAGAATAACTTAATTGAACCTTAGGACATGAAATGAACCCTAGGGTAGAAACGAACGAATATTGCTTGGGCTACACAGTTTCTTTGAGATGCATGTTAAACCAACTTGCTAACAAATGTATTAGTTGATTGATGTGATGCTTTCTCAATTAATAAAACATGAGCTGCCTATTATAAGAATGAAACTCGTAATGTGAATAGTGAGATCTAAATGTTGGAAAATGGAATGAAAGGAATACAATCATGAACCCTAAGGGGAATTACGAGAAGAACTCCTGCATATTGAAAGAACTTAGTAAATAGACGGGAAGTGAGCTGGCCCTTGCGTACCTGGTACCAAGGAGAGTAATTGTCCCTTTAGTGTAGAGGGGAGCTAGTTGCACCTTCGGGTTGAGACCTGAGGTTAGGCCTAGTCGCTCTACACCAACTTCTATTTGGCCCTCGTGTACGTGGTACCAAGGTGAGCTACTTTGTGTAGGGAGGGAGCTACCTGCCCCACGGGGCCCAAGGTTATGACTAGCCGCCCTACACCGACTCTTGTTAGGCCTATTGGGCAAACCGGGATAGTCAAACGAGGGTACGTGGATAGTGGAGGGGTGAGACCCCTATTATGTTCTGAGTGGCAAGACCCCTGTTCTAAGAGGGCAAGTGTTGAACGTTCGAGTTGCTACGCTAATGTGTTCGATTTTGAAAACCTGCCATTGTAGCATGGAAGCGAAGAACTCGTGTTCAACAAATAAAATTTATATCGAAATGGAAATTCTAGGTCGAACACAGGGAGGCGGACGTTTGATTTAAAAATAACGCGTTTGATTTTATTTGTCACGAAATAAATTAATTGATTAGAACTATCTAACTATTTACAATAAATAGAAGAGAGAGAGAGAGAATAAGGGAGAGAGAATAATACAAACAAAAATCAAAAGAGATATAGATTGCACATGGAATTCATTATCAAAAGGATTGTTCATTACACTAAACATCACGATGAGAAAGCAGGAAAATGATTACACTAGAAAGCGGTAAATCTACTCTAGAAAGTAGTAAATCTATTTTAGAAAGCAGTAAAAGGAATGGGGAGAGAGATATCCTCCTCGACGGTCGCTTGGAGGACGAGCCGGACGGGACGACACCTGGACGAAGGAGGATGAAGTAGGATGAAGGAGGATGAAACAGAAGAACGGGAACGGGGCAGCACGTCATCGTCGTCGCGGGATCCGCTTCCGAAAGGGGATGAAAATTTGACTTTATCTCGCGAGGAACATCTCGGGTGTGGGACAAGCTTCTCTTGAGCTTTGGAGAGGTAGAGAAGAGAAGGAAGGGATGAGAATTTCGTGTGGAGGGGGTCGCCTTTTATAGTTGTAAGGAGTGGGGGCAATTTGGTCATTACAACTTTAAAAACATTAATTTAGGACCTTTAGTGACAGATAAAACCGTCGCTAAAGGTCTAAACGTGGGTGTAGTGGGTGGCACGCACACGTCCACTCGCTTGCCCGCGCGTTCAACTCAAGTGCACGTCTAGCCAATCTCGCGATCAGACGGCTTAGATCGCGCCTTCACCCGCCTACGTTGCGCTCCCCATCGCGTGCGATGCCGCATCTTCGCCACGCATGCAACAGCGCATGGGTGCTATCGAGCGTGCACATCCGTTTGATCGCGATCCGACACTTGCCCGCGCCGCTAGCCCGCTCGCTGCGAATCGAATGCACGTCTGAAGGTAGCCGAGCGCCTTATCCACTACGCTGTGCGCGTGGATGGGCGGGCGGCCAAAGTTTTGACTGCACGTTCAAGACTGTTGGATCTAGATCCAATGGCCCAGATCGCACATTGGATTCTCTTTGGAAAGGTAGTGGTGGACCTGAGGGCCGATTAGACGGCTGAGATGGCGCCACGTGGTGCCATCTTGGCCGTCCATCTTCTGGATGATGTAGATGGTGCCACGGTTATTGGATTGAGTCGATTTTTTGCGCCGTTAGGCTGCGATCGTTGATCTGAATCCACCCGTGCAGTCGAATTTGTCATTTGAAGTGCATATTCACACCATCTTGGCCCTTGATCTTCTAGGGTTCCCCGGTCACTATCTGATGCTACAGATGTCTGATTAGGGCAATCTTGGAGCCGTTGAACTCCAAACATCGCTCTGGTCACATCTGTACGGTTGGATCTTCGATCCGAGGCCCCGATAAAAAGTTTTCCCTGTCCAAGAACATAAAAGGAGACAATTAACCTCCATTTTATTCAAACTACTCTAAATGCAAGATGATGCCTGTTATGCAATATTTATAGCATGCAATGCAATTCTATGCTTAAGAACATGCATAAATAGACATCTTAAGTAGTGTAAACATGTTGACATCAGCAAGGCCCTGTATTGTTCCATGTTGTACCTTTAGGTGTACCTGTTAGTGGAAATGACTGACCACATGCTAGTGCAGGGTAGCTACCAGTGCACTTATCACGCGTGCCGTAGTCACCGCTACGCTGTGACCGTGACCACGGGGTGGTTGACTGGGTGTAGGTTTACCACGGGTGACTCTCCCTACCAGGAGCGCACCACGTGTACATCCTACATCACAAGCAAGACTGCAATCAAGATCTTTCCCTTAAGGAACAGGCTAGATTAAGAAATGACCAAATAAATAAATGAACAAACAAATTAGAACTACTTTGTTGAGCTAAATGAAAATGAAAGATTAATTAGTGTCTTATCTTAATTGCATGTACATGGCTTAATTACCACTCTACTCAACGTTCGCTAACATGGAATTTTATAACCTTGCTCAGGTTAGGGAGTTGAGCAGCCAGTACCACCGGCTACAGAGGGAGTTGGGCCCAGTCGAGCCCAACCTTAGTTGTGTTTCCTTTTCATTTCCTAGCTACTTTTGTAGTAGTGAGTATTTTGTTATATGAAATACTATTTCTATTATATTTCCGCTTTACTTTCTGCAGTTGTAGTTTTGATGGCCTGTAGTATTATGAGGCATTTCGTTCTGTTTCCTTTACTGTTTCTGAATTATTTTCTGCTTAGTTACATTGTGCTTGTGGTTGTGGAATATTTTCTACTTTTTGTTATTCCTTGTTGGACAATTAGGTCTTGGGATTAGTTGAGGCGGGCCGATCTTGGTTCCTGTAGGGACCTAGGATCGGATCATAACACGGCCACGGGGGGCAGTGGAGGAGGGGAGAGTGTAGGGGAGGGGGCGGCACCTCGAGGAGGAGGGGTGGGCTAGGGAGGGAGAGTCGACGGCATGTTGGGGAGAGGTGGGGAGGGGGTGGCTCGCATGAGGAAGGAGAACTATTTCGGGGGATGGGGAAGGGGTGCGGTCGCACACTAATATTGACCATTGACGATGGTTGATCCGATCAACCGTCGCCGATGTGAGTATAGATATTCTCTAGGCGACTCACATTGGCGCTAAATGTGAGTAAATCACCTTTTCCCACCTCACGTGTGAATTTATTTTTTTACCTGCCGCTAACATTTTGCGATGGTTTATAAAACTTTCGCAAATGTTTATTTGTGATGGGTTTAGGATTAACGTCGCGATTATAAAAAGGACGACTTTTCCTACCCAATGTGGGAGTAGATATTTTCGCACAACAGCATGCATTGGTGACGATGGATCTAACAACCGTTGCTAATTGCAAGTTTGCATTCCCTTAACAGTTAGAGACGGTTTATAGCGACATTCGAACATATAACCATCACTAATATGTAACTATTAGCTATAATTCACGACCGTCACAATTTTAATGTTGCCAATAGTGACTTTTCTTGTAGTGTAAGATGCTAAAAAAGTTCTAAAGATCATAATAATACCATAGATATCTTTCATTAGAAATTGATCTTAATCGCACAAGAAACACCAATTAATAATTGAGCTCCACCTATTACGATCATAGGTGTATGTCTCAGGGTGGGGTCTAACCACCAATCTCCCACTAAAAATAAAGTTCAGTACACTAATTGCTAATCTCACTTTCTCTTGCTTACACATGAGAGTAATACAAAGTATGAAAGGGAAAAATACTGAAAAAGATGCACTCATGGTTACAACAAAATATAGATTTAGTAATATTTCACCTTGCCATAAATAAAGTATGTGTCATTAATAGTACCCTTTAGCAACATGTCCAAATAATTCTTTGCTGACAAAAAGTGTTAGCTAACAGATATTTTTTACTGCAAATTTATATGTTCGTAAAGTCATGCATGAGCAGCATAACTATACTATTTACCGCTACATTGGTGAATATAAATGTCAAGATTATTATAATTTAGTCTTCATAGTATATGTTAATTAAGAAAGTTACTCTTAATTAATGTAACAAGATATAGTTTAAATTTTTATATAAATCCTTTTATAAATAACATATTGGATTAGTGATCATTTTCTTCATGACAATTACTAGTATATTATCTTAAATTTTACATAAATGCCTAAAAATCTAACATTGCTTTTTGCCTATATAGATACGTACACAACAGATATATACAAACGTATATATTTATGTATGTTTAAATATATACACACACACATAGATGTGTATATACATGTATATATATAAATATATATGGATACAAATATATGTACACACATAATTATACATCAATATGTACATACACTCATATAGATATATAATCACATACATTATGCATGCATTTATGTATATATAAACACACATTTATATAAGGTTATTCTCATTTAATTTTCAACCAGCAATTGTTTTCTCATCTGCCTCATATATAATAGACAATAAAATCAAACTTTTGGTCAAAAAAATTGAAGGTAGATAGAAATTTATTTCTCACCTTTTTTGATCTTATAATAGACAATAAAATCAAACTTTTGGTCAAAAAAATTGAAGGTAGATAGAAATTTATTTCTCACCTTTTTTGATCTTATAAAAAGGACCAAACAAATTACCCATCAAATGCTTCCCTCCTTAGACGTGTGTTCACTTCTTCCCCTCCACTGCTAAGAGGATCATCATGATCATGCACCCACTCTTCCCAACTATTTAGCCATCTCCAATGCTTCTCCATCAAAAAAGTATTTTGTTTTCCCCTTTAGATCTTTTTGTACATACCATGAAAGCTTGCAGTACCCTCATGATTGGTTCTCTCCTCTTTACACAGAACAAGATCCCCAATCCCCATATGAATTCCTTATAATGACTTCGGTAGACCTTCGTATGTGATGATCGAACTACCCCCCAAAGTGATCATCGAACTACAAAGAGATAATCTTTGTATGTGATAGGACCAAACAAACCCAATTGCCTTTCCCAAAAATGATGATCGAACTCCCCCCACCACAATCCCCTTCCTACGTGTCTGCTGGTAAGTTGGAGTTGCTTCCTAAGGCCCCTCCACCTTCCTTCGCTAAGTTAGAGTTGCTTCCACCTAGAGTCTGGGCTTGCCCTCTCTGCAATGAGTGGTGAGTGCACTTTGAAATTAGCACAATAGAGGGGATTTGTGCTTTAAAAAAATATACGTAAATAAAAATTTAAATCACAAACAAACTACAAGAGAACACAAGGATTTATAAAGAAAACCCATACCAAGAAAAATATGTTGGAGTTATGTGTCCTGAGAGAACCAACCAGAGTCAAATCCCTCAATCGATGATTTAGATCTAATTGTCAGATCACATAGACACATTAATATGGTTAGATGGGTCCCCTAGTACAATTAGGAAAATGTATTGTAGTCATGTTGGATATATCGATAATCGGTATCGAAGATCCAAATGATTTAAATCAAGGATTTCGATAAGTTATCAGTAATCATCATGATATCCAACTGTTGTCTCAAGTCTAAGAAGAGATGACAATCTTCTCTAGAGACCATTGCCTAACAAATACCCTTAATGCACATCCTCTACATAGAAATGTAAATTCAGGGTGGTCATGCAAGTTGAGTTAAGGAATTGATGTGATGAGATGGAGATGTGGAAGTCCTTTTATCATTGTCATGATAAAGGCGTATCCCTTTACTTAAGACAAAATTTTGTCTCTTTGTTTGAATATGCATAGTTAGTGGATAGATAATTGATGTACTCACCATGGTGTTGAGACTGGAAAGTTAGTGTGCATATGAGGGTACAAAAGGTATATGATCTCTCAAAAGGATCACATAGATCTTCTGGCATAAGTGTATGTAGCAGATTGGGATACTTTGGCTTGCTCCATATATATTGGAAGGTATAAAATTCCATGCATAGTCATTCATAAGCCAAAATCACAATAGTATAAATCATGGTCATTGTAGTGTGAAATCAAGATCATTTTCACATTTGTAAAACCTAACTCTAAAGATTTTAAAGTTGAAATCAGGAGTCTAGGTCATCTTAGGGAAGCGAAATGGAGTTTTTGTTGTTTTTCAAAGTTCTCGATTATTCTATTTTTGGCATTTTGTGTTTTCAATTTTTTTGGGTTTTTGGAATAGAGATCGAAATGAGAGATGTGAAGCAACTAACTACGAATATGAAATAAGTAAATGAAAGTAATAAAAAGGCAAGACAAAAGTGATGAAGTAAAAACTAGACTTTATTAATTGAAGAAGTTTGACTACAACTAATGAAAGCAACTAGAACAATAAGAACAACTCAAACTAAAGTAACTAAAAAAACAACTAGAACTAGGTTAACTAGAATGAAAGTACTAGAACAAAAATGTAAAAGTGATAAAGAGAGGGGGGGAGGTGGGTGTAGAGGCACTAGGTTGGTGGTGGAACGGTCAACCCAATCCTGTTGCCCTTGAAGAAGAATTCACCGAAGTACAAGAGCGAAGCAAAGATTTGAAGATAGAGATAGACATTGGATGGAGTTGGCATGGAGTTATGGTTTGGGAAAGAAGGTAGGGGGGTCAACCATTAATAGAGAGTAAGAGGAAGAAAGTACCCCCAAGGGGGCATCTAAAGGGGGTGAGGAATGAAGCCAAGGGGTCGGCCATAGGGCCTTTTATAGAAGGTGGGGAGGCTTTTGATTAGTTGAGAAGTGGTGACTTGGATTGAGGAAATGAAGGACCAAGATGGAAGGTGGACGAGGGGACAGCCAAGATGCCTTGGGCTTAGGTTGCGTGGACTTAGGATTAGGTTAGGTTTTCTTTATGAAGGGTTGCGATTGAGATGGCAATGGAATGGAGGGTGGAGATGACATTATTGTGGTCAGCCAAGGGGGGTTTTATTTGGATTCAAATGGCTGGCCATATGTTTTGTTGGGAAGGGATATGGTCTAGGTTGTAGTGGCGCCAACTTCGTTAATTTGAATTTGAATTTGAATTTTGGTGGTCCCCAGATGGGAGTTGGAGGGTAGGGATTTAGGGCTATATGTGGCCGACCATTACGTGGTCTTTGGATAGGCTTACATGGCCAGCTAAGGTAGAGTGGTTAGGGCTAGGTTTTAGGTTGAGGGGAATTAAGGTGTAGGCTATGTTTGGTTAGGTGAGTCCAATTGATGAGCCCAATCACATTGTCTCTGAAGTAGGGCTCAATCTAGAATCTAAATTTGGCACCTACAAGGAGAAGAAAATGTACAACAAGGCACCACATAAATCTATGCTACAAATTACAACAATTAAACCCTAAAATGCATTATTTACAAGATGATGCATAAATGTTTATAATGCCCTAACCTAATGCAACTATGGTTAAAATACCCTTAAATCAACAATAGTTAAGCATGAATTATATAATTAAATATCAATTCATCAGCTGTACGAATCTTGATTAGACCCATACATGAAAGAGAAGACAGTCCTTTGGGAAAAGATCCGATCCTAGTTTTCATCCCAATGATACAAGGAGAGCATGAAAATATGTAACCCATTATAAGATTGATAGTGAATATGTAATCCTAAGGGTTACATATGTCTTCCATTGTAAAAGATTCACAAGTATTTGGAATATCTAAGGGAGGAGTAACACCATAATTCCCTTAATCCTAAACTCTACATTATTGGAGTGATAAAACTAATAATGATTTTGATGGGCTCCTTGTCAAATAATTAAATATAATTTAAGGAGTTAAATTGTATTTAATTTGGTGATTAATTGCACCTAATTTAATTAGGTTAGAATCCAAGGATTGGATTGCAATTAATTATTAATGTTTGGATACTAGATCATAATATCCCATAATTTATTCTAGGCCAAACTTATAAAAATCAGGTAGGATTAGATCCTAACCCTTGGATGGAGATCCAAGTGTGCTCATCATATTAGGATTAGGATCAAGACCTTATAAATATCTCCCTAAACCTAAAGGGAAACCCTAATTTGATTCCAATAAATCACCTTTGATTATGTTCAAGCATCTTCCTCCAAAAACCCTAAGAGAGAAAGGAGAAGAGAGAAGAAAGCACAACCGTCAGTTCCCCCATCCTCTTTCCCCTCTGTTCTGGACGTCCAGGGGCCTCAGGAGAGGTCCTGAGGCTTGATTAGACATCTAAAAGCCTATCTAGATGTCTAAAACCCTTGAGTTTTGGATGTCCAAGATTCATGTCAAAAGTACAGACGTATAGAAAGAGTACCAAGCATGAATCCATGATTGATGTCCTTGATCAGACATCTTGTTGGTGTTTGTTGTTGACTCTGAATCCATGATAGGCCTTGTTCTTGGAGGATTTGAGGCATTGGATGCCTCCATGAATCACGAAGGTGTTCGTAGGATGCAAAGGAGTTCGCATAGCAGACTTGAGATCAAGTGTTCTTGGCACAAAGGGCTTCATCCGCCTACTGAGAAGAAGGGAGTCCCATCAAGTGGGACTTATTTAAGGAGGTGCAACACTTGGTTACGCCATATCACTTTAGCCATATCACCACTTGGTCACACAAACCTCACCTTAGCTACATCACCACTTGTTCACTGTTACGACCTGATTTTGCTCCACACGAAAACCTGGGTCGGATCACGTCATCTATCCCAAGACTTGGTCGTCTAATGAGAAATAAACCAAATCATAACATTGCCACACATGCATTCTAGCAAGAGAGAAATAATTAACGACAAAAGAAAAAGAACATGATTCATGCACAAATGTCCATTCTTAAGAACTAAACATAGCATTTAGACATAACCATCACAATTAAAAGATAAGAACCAAAGAGTAGAAGCTAGTAGTTCTGAACAGAACAAAATACTCACTACAACGGAAAGAAAGACATGCTACAACAGAGTGGAAATAGAATAGTTAAGGCTAGGCTCGCTTGGGCCCAACTCTCTTTTATAGCCAGTGAAGCTGGCTACTCACTCCTTTGACCTGAGTACAAGTGGTAAACGTCAGCAAAAGTTGAGTAGAATAGCAAGTATACATTAAGCTATCAACACTTTAAACTAATAAGAAAATAATGAAGTTGTAGGCAATTTGTATGTTTTGTTTTCGTAATTAACTATTAGTTTCTTGATTCCAAGAATTCTAGAAAAAGGGTCCCACTTTCTCTTGATTCACATGTTCCCTAATGGAACGATCTCGTGATGTAGAGCATACAAATGGTGCACTCCTAGCCAAAAGAACACCCCCGCATTGCCCTACTCCTGATCTACCACCCTAGGGTCATAGTTGTGACATAGTGGTGACTACGACATGTATAATAAACACATGGGAGGCTACCTTGCACTAGCACGTGGTTAGTCGTTTCCGCTAATGGGTATGCTCTAAGTCATACAACACAAAATAGAACAGGGCCGCATCCTACACCAGTCTGCGTACCCTAGCTTGACTATCCCGGTTGGCCCTGTGGACCTAACAGGAGTCGGTGCAAAGAGGCCATGTGTACCTCGGGTCCCCACCCAAGAAGGTCAGCTCATTCCCTGCACTATTAGATGATCAGCTCTCTTCAGTATGTGTGTACCCGAGAGCCAGTTCATCCCCTTACTAAAACAACACCCGGCCACTTGACCCATCATAAATTTCCCAAACGTTTGCCATGTATAGTGACTTCCTTTTTTATTCCACCTACGAAGATATATGCATCTAGGTACATGATAGATATTCTACGCAAGACACACATGCTCGTACATTGTTGGTACATCCACTGAACTTTCTGATACCCACATATCATTAGGGCTACACACCACTAAGTCATAAGTCGTGTCATATCTATACTGTAATATCAATAAAAAGGAAAACTCATCGAAGCAAACACACCCCTTTGTTATTTCATTTGCCTCCCTCTCCACTTGTGGAGTCACCAACAGGTGGCAAGGTTGCCCCAATGCATTCCTCCACCACATACAGCAGTAATAAAATTATACACACACACACACTCATCCACAAACACTTACATCCTCTAGAGGGGGATTCACAAGCCCATATTTAGGTGGGACTACAAAAGGATATATCATTCGAGTCCAAAATTTAATGGAATGGAAAGGAACGTACATGGTATATATATATAATATATATCTTTAGAGCATGTAATTTCACATAAGAAATGAAACTACACATATGCATTACAAATAAGTATTTGACCGTAAATTCATGTTGTGGGTTGAGTGATAAACGCCAGTTTATCATCATTCTTATGCATTAAAACAAACCTAGCTTTTAGGATTTTGCTCCGCAAATAGGTTTTTGGGTTGCATTTAGGCATTAATTAGGTTAGGCATGCATTGCATTTTTTATTGTGTTTTTTATGTGTTTTTGTGAGTGTAAGGGATAAACAGATTGTCAGATCCCTAGAACCCTAGCACTCAGGAAGGCAACTAGTGAAGGAGAAGCTTAAACCAGCTAGAACTCAGCTTGATCCATCTCACCATTGCTGGAATCCATCTCACTTGAACTAGGGTTAGCTCATCCTAGCTCCATTCAGCTCATCGCAGCTCACCTTAGCTCAAGTCAGCTCAGATCTAGCTCAACTTAGCTAGGTCTAGCTCATCTCAGCTCCCATTAGTTTACTAGGAGCTCTAGTTAGCTCAATTGAGTTGATTGGAGTCCACCTCAGCTCAGGACCAGCTACATTTAGCTCCACTCAACTCCAGCCAGCTGAAGATGACTTCATCTTAGCTCAGGAAGCTTAAGTCCAGCTCCCAGGGAGCTAAGCTACCTTAGCTACCTAAACTAGCTAGGTCCTCCCTGGGAGCATCAGACCTAGATCACCTCAACTCCTTTCAGTAGAAGCCAGCTTTCTTTATCTTGGCTTAGTAGCTAGCAAAGAACTAGCAAGCTAAGCCAGCTAAGGTAGCTCCTTGCAGCTCTCTTCAGCAGCCACCAACTCCAGTGCAGCTCAAGATGACTACCTCCAGCTCTTCTCCCTCAAAACCCTAGCTCCAAATGCCTCCAACCCTACTCCCTACTAGCTAAGCTAGCTTAGGTTAGCTAGTCCACCTCCATGGCACCAAAACCTACTACCCTACTACCTAAGCTCCAACAAAAAGACCACCTACTCCTACTTTAATTTGGTGCCAACTATCCCTTCCATCACCATCTTACATCCACCATCAAAACCCATCTCCACCCTCCATTTTTTCCCTCCAAAATCAATACCTTCTAGAAGGTATTTTTGGAGGGAAAACCAAGGCACCTCTTCATTTCCCTCCCATTTTTCCCTCCAAAAATATCCAAGCACCCCTTCATTTCCATCCAAGAAAAACACCATAACCACCCCCTTCCCATCCTATAAATACTCTACCCTACCACCACATAATTCCCATTCTCCATTTGTATATTTTCTACCCTATATCCACCTACATCTCATGGCCAAGAAGAAGAAGGAGAGAAGAAGATTAAGGGGGCATCCTACCCGCCCCCTTCGTGCCTTCTTCCCCTTCTCTCTTCTTCTTGTGCCATGCCAAGGAGGAGGAGCATTCCACTAGGAGGACGGCCAGGCAATTGGAGGAGGAAGGGTGGTGCACGTCCACCCTTGGGATAAGCATAGGCACACCCCCCTTTAGGGTTTGCCTTGGAGGACATCATCTTGGCAAAGCTTTGCAAGGAAGGAGTTGGAATGTCCCTTTTCAAGCCCAAGAACCACTGAGCTTGGACCAAGGAGCCTCTCATCTTCACCATCATTACAGAAGGATTGGTGTTTTTGTCATTTTTTGTAGTTTTTCTAGTAGTAGAAAGCATTCCTCTACTAGGGTTCTCGCGTAAACAATCTTCCTTATTAAATCAAGTTGCTTTCTTTGTAATTCTTTTGTCACATTTGTTTTCTTCCTCTCTAGCACTCTTCACTCCTCCCTAATTACGCTAGGCCTCCATGTGCCTAGGGTGAGCTTAGGGAGAGGAATTAATTGTCACTTAGGTTTTATCTTAGTGATTGTAGGTCTTAGTTGCTTTCCCTCCAAGAACTCGCGTATTCGTCGTTATTTCAAAACATAAAAAAATATAAATTTAAAAACACCAAAAAGATAGTTGATTTCTATTTCCAAGCAAGAGATTAGATTTTGCAACATATTGCCTCCTTGGACAACCCTAGATACCCCACTATCTAGGTTATAAATTTTAAAAGCGAAAGTGGATTTACACGTTACAACAACTAAAAAATAATTTTAACAAATTATGTATTTTCCCCATGATTGAGCCTAATCTGATCCTACAATATCAAATTATTTAAAATAAAATGGGAAGGAAACAAATAGATGTGCCGCTCTATTACGAGGATTCAAGAGGTATGGAGGTGTGGGTGGCTTAGCTGCAACTTCAACGAGTGTTGGGCTATCCCTGGGAAAAATGCTTGGGTCAACCAAGGTTTAGTATCTTTTGATCTAATTTCTAGTATGCCAAATAGGCTCAAAACAGTGCTAATAGGATCATGACAGCTTTCCATTGGTACCTTGTTTGCAGAAATCGGAGGTTGCTTGGACCTTGAATTAGTCCAAAAATGAACTCTGGTTCATGTAAATCGATGGTTCAAGTGAAGGCTTGTGCTCCCACTCCTTCCCTCATGCCATGTGCAGACGTGGGAACTTACAACGACCCCTCTCTTTTCAGCTCACCTTGCGAGGCATGTAGCTGAGGCGTGAAATGAGGTGCCTGCAACTCTCCTTCTCCCTCGTGAACTGCATGTAGAGGGTGGAGGGAAAAAGGGCTTGTGCCACTCCTTCCCACTTCCTTCCCTCAATCCATATGTGCCCTCTCCCCCTCAAATTTTCCAACGGGGCATCCCCTCTCCTCAGGGTGCATGTGGATGAAGTAGGTGCACCTTCCCTCACTCTTTCTCTCTCATAGGAATGGGAAATGGTTCACCGCTGAGGTGGGAATGGAGGCGCAAAAAATGAGGAGAGGAGGGTTTTTATGGGGTAGTGTGGTAGGGTTTAGGGTCGCTAGGATCAAAGTGGAACATGGTAAAATTATAGGAATGGCCTCTTTCATAGGGAATAAAAAAACACCATGAAGGTTCAGAAAAACTTGCAGGGGCCTTTAGGAAGGGTCATTTCAGTGACGCAACCTCTTCCCACTTCTCTATCTAAGTTCACCATCTCCCACACCATTAATCATCTTCTTCATCACCTTCATTAGATCCCACACCATTTCCACCATCCTCTCCCTCTCCACCGCCCTCTCCATGGCCCTCCCTTCTCCCCCTTTAAAACCCTTGGTCCCCCTCTACCTATCCTACTCTCCCTTCTACTCCATCTCCACCAAGGCTTCTCTATCTTCCTCAACATCTCAGGCTTCTTCCTTTTCTTCAAGCAAGCTACCGCCTTGTGGTCGACAATGGTGATAGCAGAAAAACACAATTTTATAAAGGATGTGAATTAAGTGTCATTACAATTCCTAGATAGTGGAGTATTTAGGGTCGTCCAAAGATTCAACTCTAGTTAAAAAGATAAACTCTCCCTCACTCTCTCAGATCTTCCATTTTTAGGGTTTTTGTGGTTTTGTGATTTTTTCAGGGTTTTAGAAATCAAGGCAATTGAGATAGAAATATACGTAAGTAAAAATGTGAAATAAAACAAAACCCTAAATGCGAAATCACTGCACAACATGTCCCTAAATGTGAAATCTGCATTGTTTCTTCCACCAACTGTTCCATTTTTGAATCTGAGTCCTCAAAGAAATCTAGCTCATGGAACCTCTTTGAATCTTGAAATATATCTAAGGTGATAGTTTGGCCATTGCAAGTGATTTTCATCTTTCCATAATCACAATCAATATTAGCTTTTGCGGTGGCCAGAAAAGATCTTCCAAGGATGATGGTGGCATTCTTTAGGGCTTCAGGTACCTCGATGTCCAAGATTAGAAAATCTATGGCATATAAATAGTTATATTCTCGGACAATAACATCCTCAACAATCCCCTTAGGTTGAATTGTAGATCAGTCTGCCAATTGTAAAGTTACTTTAGCTGGTTTCAACTCACTAAACTAAAATTCCTCAAATAAGATAGTGAGGATGAGATTAATAAAGGCACCTAAATCAAGCAGGATGCAATCAAATGTTGTCATTATTGACAATAGAAATAAATGGGGCACCCAAGTCTTTCTTTCTCAAAGGTAGCTTGCTTTGGACTACAAAGCTTATTGTATTTGTCTGCCTTTTAGGAGTACATAAATCTTTCAACAATTTAGCATAGACAGGAATGTATTTAATGGCATCTAGTAGGGGAATATTAATTTCTACTTGCTCAAATAATTCCATGAGTTCCTTACTGGTGGGCTTAGTCTTATTTTTTCTCTTGTTGGTGGAATGCAGAGCTTGAGGGAAAAGAATAGGGTTTTTGCCTTTTTCAATTTCATTTCCCAAGTATGGGTGAGGGTAGAGTCTACTTGCATTTGTTTTAGGTGGTTTTCCTATGTTGATTCTGTTGAATGAGAAGGCCCAAGATTTTAAGTGGTTTTCCTTCTCCTCAAAGTTACTGCATTGGCAGTGTGCTTATTTTAGGAGGAGGTCGGGGGACCTGATTTTGGTGGAAACCTGGGGGGACTAAGGTGCAGGGTGGATGGGAGGTTGTATAGGGCTATTCCTACCTTGATAGTGGTTCTTTTTATTATTGGGGTTGGGCATGGGTTGAGAAGGTGGGTTCCATTGTAGGTCTTTTGTCTGAAGTGACTCCAATTTGGTTTTGCAAAGTTGTAACAATTCAGGTTACTTCAGACATCTGATTTTGCATACCTTGCAGGGTGTTCACAACGTGGGTGTTGATATCATCTTGAGAATGTCCAGGTTGATATGAGTTTAAGTTTTGCCCATAAACCCCAAATTGATTCTATCTTTAGTAAGGAACTTGATTAGTATCCTTCTAAGAGAAATTCGGGTGGTTCCTCCAATTTACATTGCATGAGTTGGAGGGATTTCTAAAATGTTCCTGGAGGGCAGAAATGTTATTTGGTGCTGAGTTGAAAGAATTTGGGTTCACATAATCAAAAGTCCCAGCCAAATTTGATGTAACCTCAGGAAAAGAATTGTTCTTAGTAAGGACCATGCCAATGTGATGCAAGTTTTCTCTTTCAAAAGGTTAGGTGTGGTCGGGGGTGGAGTCAGCTTATGATTGTTAAATCTTTCCTCCATCTTTTTCTGGTGAATCTGCATCTAATCAACTCTTTGGGCAATCATTTGAATGTCACTAGGATCAATTTGGTGTGAGAATCTATCTCATTAAGACCTAGTCTTGGGTTGGTGCTCCTACCAAAAGTAGCCATAGATGCATGATTGAATGAATTTTTACTCATTTCCTCAAATAATTGGTAGGCACTCTTACCACCCTTGTTCAAGAAATTCCCACCACAAGAGGCATCAAGAAATCTTCTAAGTTGATCTTCAAGTCCATGATAGAAGATTTGGACATGTTGCCAGAATAGTACCTCATGATGTAGGCAACTTCTCAAGAGCTCTTGAAATCTCTCACAAGATTCATGCAGAGATTCACCTTGGTTTTGTTGAAAGGTCGTAATGGATCGTCGAAGGGTATTAGTACGACCTATAAGAAAGAACCTTTTTAGAAATGTGCTTTTTAGTTGACACCAATTGGTAATAGGTCTACCAACGATCCTGAACTTTATCCTTGAGAGTCAAGTGGAAGAGTCTCATCAGCCACATATATTCCCACAATTTGCAAGAATGGGTGGTTTGAGCGAGGACGGTTAATTCCTTTATGTGGCTAAAGGGGTCCTCTTTTGGCAGGCCATGAAAGTGTTTGAATAAGTTCAAGATGGCAGGTTTGATTTCAAAATCTCCCTTGAGTATAACCACTCTAGGTCTTTCCTCATAGTTGGAAGGATCATGGAAATCCTTCAAAGAAATGAAGGGTTCCTCAAGGGGTGGATTTTTTCTCTAGTTAGCTAGGTTAGTCACCATCCTAGCCAACTATTGTTGATTCGTTTGAAGTTGAGAAAGTTGATCAACCATCATAAGGAGGGGATTTGCATTTTCAGGGTTTGGCATCCTAGCATTAGGTAGCATTTCATAATGAAGGTTAGGGATGGGAATGTCAGGTTATAGGTTTTGGGGGTTGTTTCATGTTGTGAGTGAGAGGTAAAGGAGGAATTATTTTTGGACCTATCTTGAGTGTTTTCCATTATTTCTTTTGAATATGAAAAGGATGAATGCAAGAAATATGGTTGATGTAAACACATTTACACTACTTAAAATGTCTATTTATGCATGTTCTTAAGCATAGGATTGCATTTCATGATATAAATATTGCATAGCATGCATCATCTCGCATTTAGAGTAGTTTGAATAAAATGGAGGTTAATTGTCTCCTTTTATGTGCTTGGACAGGGCAAACATTTTATCGGGGCCTCGGATCAAAGATCCAACTGTATGGATATGATCAGGGCGACGATTGGAGTTCAACGACTCCAAGATCGCCCTAATCAGACATCCGTAGCATCAGATAGAGATCGGGGAACCCTAGAAGATCAAGGGCCAGGATGGTGTAAATCCACACTTCAGATGACAAATCCGACTGCACGGATGAATTCGGATCGACAATCGTAGCCAACGACACAAAAATCGAGTCAATCCGACATCCGTGGCACCATCTACAACTTCCAGAAGATGGACGGCCAAGATGGCGCCACGTGGCGCCATCTCAGCCGCCCAAACGGCCGCTGGCATTTTGTGAAGGCCCCCACCCGATCGCTCTCCACCGTCAGATGGAGATCCAACGGCTGTGGCCGCCGGCGCTTAAAACATGCGCTCGACCATCCGCGCCCCGCAGTGCAGCGGTCGAGCGCGCTTACGCGAGCGCGGGGTGCGGGTTCGAGCCGCGGCGAGTGGATTGGAGGCGCGGGTAATTGAGGTGCGTGGAGCGTCGGATGGAGATCGTGCGGTCGCGGGCGCCTGATAGCGCCGACGTGCGATTGGAAGCCCCGCGTAACGCGCGATCGCACGCGTAGGCGTGCGGGTTGCAGCGGGTGCGGACGCGATTTAACCCGTCCGATCTCGCGATCGGACGGCTGAAAAGCACTGGACGTGCGCGAGCGTTGAGGAGCGGGCAGCCGAGGAGGCGCGCGTGGGCGCGGCGGCGACGGCCACGTCGGGGCTTTAGTGACGGATTTATCCGTCACTAAAGACCCCTTATTTATTATTTTGAAGATGTAATGTCCATTTTGCCCCCACTCCTTGCAACTATAAAAGGAGACCCCCTCCATACAAAATTCCCATCTCTTCTTTCTCCTCTCTACCCCTCCAAAGCTCAAGAGAAGCTTGTCCCACACCCGGGATGCTTCTCGCGAGATAAAGTCCAATTTTCGTTACCCTTCGGAAGTGGATCCCGCGACGACGACGGCGTGCTGCTTCGTTCCCTTTCTTATGCTTTGTCCTCCTTCGTCCCGCTTCATTCTCCTTCGTCCAGGCATCGTCCCGTCCGGCTCGTCCTCCGAGCAACCGTCGAGGAGGATTTCTCTCTCCCTATTCTTTTTACCGCTTTCTAGTATAGATTTACTGCTTTCTAGATTAATCTACTCGTCCTCCAAGCAATCGTCGAGGAGGTCATTTCTCTCTCCACTCTTTTAATGCTTTCTAGAGTAAATTTATCGCTTTCTAGAGTAATTGTTTTATGCTTTCTAGTTGTAATGAACAATCCCTTCAATACAAAAATTCCTTATTTATTCTACATCTCATTTTGATTTCTCTGTGTAATATTCTCTTTCTCTCTTACTCTCTCTCTCTCTCTTCTATTTATTGTAAATAATTAGATGGTTCTAAATTGAATTATTCTGTAACAAATAAAAAGAAACGCGTAGTTTTTAAATCAAACGTCTGCCTCCCTGTGTTCGACCCGGAATTTTAATTTCGGTATAAATTTTATTTGTTAAACACGAATTCTTCGCTTTCGAACTACAACGACTGGTTTTCCAAAACCAATCTCGTTAGCGTAGGTTCGTACATGTTCAACATTTTGGCGCCGTTGCCGGGGAGGCAACGATCTTTGATTTCTCTTCGCGTTTTGTAACTTACAAATCATTTACCTCACTTTTCTCCTTTCTTATTGTAATTGCAGGTACTCTTTCGAGGCAGGCAAAAGCGGTAGAGTGGAGTAAAGTGCTGTAGAAGGTTTTGTGAGTTACCCCCCACCTCCCAACCATTAGATTTCATTTCATCACATAATAACTCAAACATCAATCAACCTAGGTGTTTTTAGAAACTCTAAGGTTAGATTGTTTGTTGTTTGACACCCATACTCACCCCAACCCCCACATTAAAAAGAAAAAAAAAATCTCACAAAGGTACACAACCTCACTGATTTTCAAACTCAACCGGTAAACCAATCTTTGGAGCCGGTACACACATCCAAACACATAATTGAGTAGAAATCAGATTAGGTAATCATTTGTGTGCCTAATTAAGTGGTGCAACAGGCCAATTGTTTGAGTTGATTGGGCCGCACCATTTCAAATAAAATCAACTCATCAAGTAGCTGCCAATTAGGTTAAACTCTTAGGGATTTACCAGGCACTCCACATTCTTTTTAAATTTTAAAGGAAAACATCTTTACCTGTGCTTGCAAAACCTGGTGTGCTAATGAAACTTGATTGAAAACACCTAAAGTTGAATCCTAAAAGCTACTAAGCAAGATTTGAACCTTAAAATTCACGACATCAAAAACAATCTTGCTTGAAAACCAGTGGTTGTGCACTCACACACGAATCAATCAATCATTAAGGGCACAACCCATTTAAAGGGCCCATCACATTCCAAAGCACATTCAAACCTAGCCCTAAATAAAATAGAGTAGACGTTGGCCTTAAGGTTGGACTCGCTCTTCAAAACCCAGAACGAGATTATTTTCGATTAGTCTGTTTCTACTGTTCAATCTGATGTCTAGCTAGGGGAGTAGAGTCAAACGATCGCGGCTGGGGGGTACACTAGGAACCGGAGGCGCAAGCCGAAGGAAGAACCTTCTCCCTAGTCCCTCCTTCTAACTGGTTGGATTGAACAGACAGAAGTAGATCAAATCGTTCCTTTATCTCAAGACAGGTTTTGGGAGTCTGTAGGTCTTTAGGCTAACCCATTTAAGGACAGGTTTGATTGTTTATATTGCAGGGCACCTTTCTTCCTCCCGTGTCTCATGAATCCTTCCATATATTTCACGCATTCCCGCTCTTTCCCTCCTGTTGTAAATTATCCTCAACATGACGATTATCCCAACTCGTATTGTAATCGACCATCAGTTAGTTGGGATAATTCGGATTGGGGATACAATTCCGGACCCCCGTGTTTAGGGTCTAACCCTGAACACTTTGATTCTGATTTTTATCTTCTCAGAGCTACATCGATTATAGATCGTCCTCCTTTCATGAACAGCCTAATACGATCTACAATCAAGAAGGATACACTGATCCTTACCCATCCTCTGATTTCACTGCCTTTAGGTCATCACCATCTTTTGAACAATCTGAAATGACCTATTATCAGGATGGGTATAACGAATCTTAATTCGTTAATTCCTCTGCATTGATGTCAAACCTGCCTAATCCTAAACCAACTCATTTGGTTCAGGTTAACCAGGTTCAAGATAAGGTTCTGGCTAACTTGAGAAATATCATTTAATCTTTAGAAGTTCAGCCAACACCTTGCATTGAGAGATTGGAGCCCCTGATTCAGATGATTGATGATTTAAACAAGTCTTTGTTGGATTGGCTCCAGGACGTTAAGGATAAGAACCCGGGTGAGTTTCTACTTGGGAAATTAGCGAAATTGAGGATGAGATTCGTGGTTGCTTTGATTCAATCTTCGGATGATTCTCAGGATGAACCCTCTTCAGGAAAGCCAATGACAGAACCTTCTCAGGCACCTGTTGGGGGGGACACTTGTTACAATGCTGACCAGATTGAATTAAAGCAACCAATTAAGGATTACCTGATTTCTTCACCTGAGATCCCTGAGCCGGGTTACGAGAAAACGTATATCTCCTGGGAACACAAAGTGACAACTGATTTTGGGACATACATTGATACGGATCCTGATTTCTTTGATGGTAAAGATTCAAGTTGCGAAGTCTCACATGAGTTTTCAGATCACGATTTTTGTGAGACGATTGGGCCTGAGGAATCTGATAGATCAATTGATAGCCCAATAACTGAGAACACTGATCTTATTAGGGCACACATTACGGATCCAGAATCACATTTTCTGGAGGAATCAATTCAATGCCCTGATTATCAGTTACACCCTGTTGAGCTTATTGATGATTCTAATTCTGAGATAATTAGACCCTAGTCAATTTTGATTCTGCCACATCATTTAGACTTGGAGATTTCAGACGGGGTGATGAATATACAAGAGGTCCTGGAATTTGATATGCTAAATGAGGAGGACAGGAGCTGGGAAGTTTTGATTTGGGAAGTTAATTCAGGAGGAAATGGAAGATTGAGTCGAAGGGTTCCTTTTAAGTTGAAACCATCAAATCAGAACCCTTACGACATTTGTTTCGAGGATGTTCAACCCAAGCACACATTCAACGATTATCCTTTTGAGCTTCAATTTTCTGTAACCCGACTTTTTGGTCTTGGGTTGCATCCTCAGAAATCGTAGGCCCGATCCCGCTTACATTCTAATTTTAGATTTTGGGTAATTTTTATCCAGAACCTAAGATATTCTTGATTATGGGGTGTGGGTCTGCACCACAATCTGGTCCACATCTGTGGACCTCTGCTGACAGGTCAGAGGATTCTTCTGTTCATTCTAATTCTGACCTGCACATGTGAATTCTTCATTTCTTTTCTTTGTATAGTGTGCCTAGCTGAAGGCACTAAACTCAGCACTTATACAGTTCTTTTTCGTTTTCATCTTGGAGAGGACCTGATATTCACATAATTCCGGTGCTTTCTACGCTTTTCCACTCTGTTTTATGTCTTTTTAATACAATGAGGACATTGCATTAGATAGGCATGGGGGGGTGGATATTCATCTCTGAATTCATTCGTCAGCTCCGTAGATTTGTTTATTTTCTTTTATAAAAATAAAAAATTCGGAATTAGGAAAGAGAATTTGGGTTTAAGAAAATTTTCAATCTTAGGAAATACTACATTAGGATCTGAACACAAAGACCCCTCAGGTCTTTGGACTTAATTAGCCTGTGTATCCACTAAAATGTGGATTTGTCTTTGAGTCCTCGCCATCTTAATTCTATTATAATTGGAATAAATAAGTTTGGGTGATAAGTACACGACTTATCAACCCGCCCTCTGATTTGAGGGAAATTTGAGTTTTAAGCATCTACACACTTTCTTTGCACTGACTAGTTATTCGGCGATTCTAACGGAAATTGGGTAGCTAATGAACCTTCTAGGGTGATATGGCTGGCAAGTTATCGTGGGTAACAACCCATAGGTAGGTTGTCTAGAGCCCAGTCACTGGACCTTTCTCTTTTTGCTGCCTTTAGGTAAATCTTAGATCAGGGAAGCCACCTACTTAAAAAAAAAATCAAAAAGAAAAAGGAGAAAAGAACAAAAATAAATAAGCCACACTTCGCCGCACGAGTATGGCTGGCAAGTTGTCGGTGGTAACAGCTCATCGACCGGTTGTCCAGAACCCAGCTCAGAAAACGCACTAAAAATTCCCAAAACACTTAGGAAGAAGCGGAGAAGTAGAATAAACCGGGAGATATACACTGGATTCACCCTTGTGTTGACCCCGTAAAAAAATAAAAGTAGGGAGAAAGCTACCGATTGTAAAGATACACCTTTAGGCAGAATTCTTTTTGAGGTCACCTAGAGGCGTAGAAATCCGAAGTCCGTTCTAATTGCCGGTCAACGAGTCTATCACAATCACAATAAGATGCTTAAAACTTAGGGTTCTCATCAAATCTTGGGTGAGTTGAATGGCCGTAGAAAGCCACTCTTAAACCCTAAAATTTGAAAATCCAAAAAAATTAGAAAAGAGTAAAAAGAGAAAAAGAAATTTTTCTTTGAATAAGGCGAGGGCTTGAGGCAGTCTGCATTTTGACTGATACCAGGGTACTGTTGTGTCTTTGAAAGTTCAGTTCCTAAGTAGACAATTTCTTAATGATTGAAAATAACTCAAGTCCAAATAATCTAACCTAATTCTTTTATAAATAGCATATAGTTTTTGCTAGGGACTAGCAAAAGATAGGCATGGGGGTATGATGTAAACACATTTACACTACTTAAAATGTCTATTTATGCATGTTCTTAAGCATAGGATTGCATTTCATGATATAAATATTGCATAACATGCATCATCTCGCATTTAGAGTAGTTTGAATAAAATGGAGGTTAATTGTCTCCTTTTATGTGCTTGGACAGGGCAAACATTTTATCGGGGCCTCGGATCAAAGATCCAACTGTATGGATATGATCAGGGCGACGATTGGAGTTCAACGACTCCAAGATCGCCCTAATCAGGCATCCGTAGCATCAGATAGAGACCGGGGAACCCTAGAAGATCAAGGGCCAGGATGGTGTAAATCCACACTTCAGATGACAAATCCGACCGCACGGATGAATTCGGATCGACGATCGCAGCCCAACGACACAAAAATCGAGTCAATCCGACATCCGTGGCACCATCTACAACTTCCAGAAGATGGACGGCCAAGATGGCGCCACGTGGCGCCATCTCAGCCGCCCAAACGGCCGCTGGCATTTTGTGAAGGCCCCCACTCGATCGCTCTCCACCGTCAGATGGAGATCCAACGGCTATGGCCGCCCGGCGCTTAAAACGTGCGCTCGACCATCCGCGCCCCGCAGCGCAGCGGTCAAGCGCGCTTACGCAAGAGCGGGGCACGGGTTCGAGCCACGGCGAGTGGATTGCAGGCGCGGGTAATTGAGGTGCATGGAGCGTCGATGGAGATCGTGCGGTCGCGAGCGCCCGATATCGCCGACGCGCGATTGGATGCCCCGCGTAACGCGCGATCGCACGTGCAGGCGGGCGGGTTGCAGCGGGCGCGGACGCGATTTAAGCCGTCCGATCTCGCGATCGGACGGCTGAAAAGCGCTGGACGTGCACAAGCGTTGAGGAGCGGGCAGCCGAGGAGGCACGCGTGGGCGCGGCGGCGACGGCCACGTCGGGGCTGTAGTGACGGATTTATCCGTCACTAAAGACCCCTTATTTATTATTTTGAAGATGTAATGTCCATTTTGCCCCCACTCCTTGCAACTATAAAAGGAGACCCCCTCCATACGAAATTCTCATCCCTTCTTTCTCCTCTCTACCCCTCCAAAGCTCAAGAGAAGCTTGTCCCACACCCGGGATGCTTCTTGCGAGATAAAGTCCAATTTTCGTTCCCCTTCGGAAGTGGATCCCGCGACGACGGCGGCGTGCTGCTTCGTTCCCGTTCTTCTGCTTCGTCCTCCTTTGTCCCGCTTCATTCTCCTTCGTCCAGGCGTCGTCCCGTCCGGCTCGTCCTCCAAGCAACCATCGAGGAGGATTTCTCTCTCCCTATTCTTTTTACCGCTTTCTAGTATAGATTTACTGCTTTCTGGATTAATCTACTCGTCCTCCAAGCAATCGTCGAGGAGGACATTTCTCTCTCCATTCTTTTAATGCTTTCTAGAGTAAATTTATCGCTTTCTAGAGTAATTGTTTTATGCTTTCTAGTTGTAATGAACAATCCCTTCAATACAAAAATTCCTTATTTATTCTACATCTCATTTTGATTTCTCTGTGTAATATTCTCTCTCTCTTACTCTCTCTCTCTCTTCTATTTATTGTAAATAATTAGATGGTTCTAAATTGAATTATTTTGTAACAAATAAAAAGAAACGTGTAGTTTTTAAATCAAACGTCTGCCTCCCTGTGTTCGACCCGGAATTTTAATTTCGGTATAAATTTTATTTGTTGAACACGAATTCTTCGCTTTCGAACTACAACGACAGGTTTTCCGAAACCAATCTCGTTAGCGTAGGTTCGTACACGTTCAACAATTGTCTTTTTGTGTGACAGGAGGAATCAGTTGGTCCCTCCAAGTGTGACTTTTGGTATCGGCGCTTGTGCATACACTTATGGAAGAACGGGGGAGGAGATAAGGGAAGGAGATGAGAGAATTTTTGTATGCACACAAGCAAACAAAATTCTAGGTCTTAAGGTTGACCCCTTCATGACCTAAGACTCAGTTACCCATATACCAAAATAAACACAATGAACTACCCTTCCATTAATTAACCTGGTCAAGTTGGTAAAGGGGGGAATTGGACCCAAGCATGTCCCAAGAATGTCACTGGGGGCTTGTATAAACCCGTTCCCAACTGTTTGGCATAGCCCCTCAACTTAGATACCAAGTTAATGTAAGGAATTACAACCTATTGTAATTAATTTGATATATGTGTATCAAGCCTAAAATTGGATGAACTCCTTAAGGGTCAAGTTGCTCCCAATTTTAATTAGGCTTAGGATGTGTACACACACGAGTTTGTGATGGGCGTTGTTGGGCTAGTTTCCTTAATTAATCTCTTTTCCTTGTGTGTGTGAATTAGGCTGGAATGATTCCCAATGCCAAAATAATTGGTTTGCAAATAAAGGATTTGATGAGTCTTTTAGGGTTTGATATTTTTATGTTTGTTTTTAGGATGTTCTCCTTTTAAGTTTTCAAACAAGTTTCAATATCACACAAACAATTGCAAACAAGGTTTGGAGTTGGTGAAATCCAATTTCTTTAAGTTGATGTGTGACTAAGATAAGAGAAAATAATCTTGAAGTTAAAATCCTAAGTATGCAACTCCTATGAAATGAATAGATTTTGATTTAACTTTTTAAGTGGTGGTCCAAAGGCAAAAACACCACCACTAGAAATAAAATCAAACAAGGATTTTGAAATTGGTTTTTTAGGATTTTTCAAAATCATTTGCTATTTTTTTGAGATTTTTTCTGGCTGGTGTCAAAATCTAGAAATGATAGTTTTGAAAACTTGATTCTACAGAATCCTTAAATGACGTACAAAATATTTGAAAATTTTATATCTTGTAGAGGATTGTCCGAGTATTCCATCAATGTAAATTTCATCCAAATCTAATGAGCAAAAAAAATTATCAAATTCTAGAATAGTAGGAAAATAGTAAGGAATTAAGGTTTGACCCCTATTCAGTTCTTGAATTTTTGAAACTTTTTTACTTGGTAAGTTTCTTTGAAATTTGAAAATTAAGTTCCTGACTCAAAGGGGCTTCTAATAGAAGAGTTTGAAAACTTTATAAGCCTCTTTATACCCAACTTGATTTTTCAAAATTGAAATGAAATTTGGATTTTTCAAAAATAAAACACCAATGGAGACAAAGTGGTGGAAAAGTGATTCAAACAAGCAACAAAATGGATTTTAGGGTTCCACCACCCCTAAATTTCTTATTTTTATATGTTTTGATATTTTTAATATTTTTTTGGGTATTTTCTTAGGGTTTAAAAAGGGTTTTGGCAAGGGATTTACTTGAAACCTACAGGAAGACAAGAATCTTGAAGCTTTCACTCCAAACGATACCACTTCTGCTCCTGTTTCCACTTCGCACCTACACAAAATGTAAAAAGAAGATAGGTGAAGATCTAATCAAGCAAGAGAGAACTTTTAAAGATAACTAGGTCGTACCTCCTAATGAGGTGTGTCTCATCATAGCTAAAATGCCAAGTTAAGCTAGAAACTAGGTTAAGCACTACACAATTAACACAAAAAAAGGGTTAAGTGTGGAAATTAAGAAAAATGACCTAAAATAGCAAATTGGCATTAAAAACACACAATTATTCTATTCACAAGTGTAATTTGACTATCCAATTGCAAATTAAATACATCTTTGGACTTAAAAGCCTAAATTAAAAGTGAAATCATGTTCCTAAATATTCAAGTGAGCTTCAATAGAAACTTCATGGCATTTTGACATCATTAGGACCCTACATTATTGATTTTACATATAGGCCCTTCATGTATTCACATTTAAAAGTCTCAAGGACCTCTTTGGAGGGCATTAGGGACCTTTTTAAGAAAGTTAGGGACTGCGCTTTAATCCTTTCCACCACCTATTGGTTTAATTACAATTCTTACGTCGTTTCACCCATTTGGGTCTAATTACAAATATCCCAAACACACTTATGCCACTCGTGCACTGTTCACACACAAAGAACACGGTGCACAGGCACCATTGATTCTTTATGTCCCTGATCGAACAGTAGATCGCGATCCAATCTTCGCGCACTCCTACACGTTCCCTCACCTCTCCTCCCAGATCCCATCCAATGATGCATTTTTTGTTTGAAGCTTCCCGCCTCTGTCCAAGATCATACCCACCATATGCCCTAACCATGCCTAATCTCACCTCGTGTTTCTCTGATTCACTCCCTCGTCTACTTAAGCACCCCTCAGGGCTCGCGTGCAAACGATCACCTCCCTACTACAGCTCTTGAGTCTATCCTTTCTTCCACTCCGATCTCCCCTCCTCATCAACCCCTGTTCCACTGCTTTGGCAGTGAAATCTGACCTTCTCTGACTCTTCCTCGCCGCTAAGGACCACATAGCACCTGAGGGTGACTTGAGCTTCACTAGCAAGTTTTCCTCTTTGTCAAAGTCTTCTCCCTCAGTTCTTCTTCTCCACCCACCAGGTAGAGATCCCCAGGTCCCATTCATCCACTTAGAATAGATTTTCCTTGCTTTCTAGAGTAGTCTAGAGTAGTAATTAGTGTACTGTAGATCATGTAGAAGTAGATTAGATGATGAATTAGTTGATGTGTTAGTTTAGATTAGAGTAGTTTAGTTTAGGAACGATCTCGTCCTCTCTGATCAATCCATATTAGAGAAGTGTTTTCACCCCATTCACACTATTCATACAGCTCCTTCATCACTCAGTATCATTGTTACATTCTTCCCTCAAAGATTTAAATCTCATTTCACCCCTCCATTAGAGTTGAATTCAGATCTGGAAGCTTTCTAGCTCTTAGATTTGGATTCGCGCTCAAATCCATTTGAGGGTCTTTTCACTCATTCCATTTGGTCACAAATGACCCTCCCATGATTTCAAATTGATCTTAATTGATGATTTCATCTGATCTAGATTTGATGGTCAATCAAGTGATTTATAGGCAATTGCATTCAATTTGGGTTTGATTTAGTATATCGAATGGATTTAAGTTGAATTTGATATAATGCGATTGTCTTACAGTCATTTGATTAGATCTGTGTCGTTTGAGTTTTAAATGCCCAATTTCCATCTCAAGTGCTGAATTTGGTTCTTGATTGAAAGTTAGAGCCAAGAAAAATCAATGCATTGGTTTAAGGCTTTAGCAATGGTTTAAATCTAATACTGGGAGAGTTGAGTTCGGTTTACGAATGTGTTCTCAAGATTCAATCAGAGTTTGGAGGATTTTAGTTATCTCTATGATTGTTTAAAATGATTGACTTGGATTTACAAAGTTTTATCTTCAATTTGAGGTGTTCATGCCTAACAGTCTGATTGTTAGATTTTCAGAGTTTAACATCATTCATGGTTTAAATGAATGGATTTAATTAAATCTAAATTTAGAGACGGACAAATCAAAAGGGACTGATCTAATATGTATCAATCCAACATTGATCTAAATGAAGAGCTTTCAAGTCGAATTTCAAGTTATTTTAAAGTGTATTTAACCTCTGATTTCAAAGGAATTTATGAGATCTTCTGGGGTAGCTGATCAGGCTTCAAGCCTAATTTTACCACTGAGTTGGCTACCAAAACAACAACAGCTCTCAGCTATTAGAATTGGGTAGCAATTACTGCCAAGTTGATAGTACCAGTAATAGCACCTACTATGTCTTGCCTTAAGATAAGTTTGAGCTGGAATTTGAAGTGTAATGGGAAGCTAAATTGTGTATACTGTTAGAATTTTGAACAAGCATTCATGTACTTGGATTGATTTTTAATTACTTGTAATCTTGTTTAAAGTCACTTTCAGCTGCATGTGCCAAACTGTCCAACTGTAAATTTGAATGAAATTGAGTTGATAATTAGGTTAAATTGTTTATACATCTTTCTTGATATGTGTTGAAGGTGTTTGAATGCCTAAACATGTTGTTCGACCCTTCAAACCCTCTTTAGTGCCTTAGGTTTCACTTTAAACACTCATTCAAGGCCTAAATTGGGTTAATTGTAAGATAAATAAAGCATATAAAAAAATCATAAAAAATAAAATAAAGGTGTCTTGAGTAGATTTAGGTTTATTTCTAGGTGTATGCAAAATTTCAACGTAATCCGAAGCTTCAACTTTGTAGAATATACCAACCGATGGTTCGATCTACTTTGGAATTCAATAAAAGAACCAAAGCTCAAAATACCAAAAAGAATTCCTCTCTCTCTCATCTCACCCTTTCTCTCTCATCTACTACCTCTATTATACATACAAAACTAATAAAAATCATAAAATATCCAAAAATACACAAAAATACCATGTATATTTTATTTATACTTGTAAATATAAGTTAATACTAAGTTATATGTATATATTGTAAAATATGAAAATATTATGCATAAATAACTTATAAATGTATTCTATATATTAAATTAAGTATTTAGGATGATTTATTGTATATATAACTTTATTGTATAATTTTATATTAATTTATATTAACTTAAATGTATATTATCCTAAGTAATTATAAACACCTATGTATATGTCTATAATTATATCTAATATTGTACATATGCATTTAACTAAGTATCATATATTGTACCATACATGTATATTTATCTAATTATGTATTTATTGTAGGTAATTAAGTTACTAAGTTAATTAGGTAAGTTATTAACTTAAAATAAAATAAATTAGTAAATTAAGTTAATACTGAAGTAATTTATCATGTACACTTGTATAGTATTATTTTAAGTATGTTTGACCTATTTATACTGTATTTGTATCATATTACAGTATTTATAATTTAATTATGTGTATATATATTTAAAACATGTATTTAAATTATATAAATTTAAAAAAAAGCACTAAAATAAATTAGAACATGTGCAATAAATACTTTAATGTATAAATTATCTTTGTACAAAGTCAATTTCATGATTAAGTCATTAATTTATACTTTAATTAAGAAACTAATCCTTAAATTAACATGTACAAACCCCTAACTTTAACTAATTTTAGCATATATTTAAATAACTTAATTTCATAAATAAATTATATAATCATGTAGCCCTATATATGGGCTTTCTAAAAATATAAATTAATTTAAATTTTGAATTAATTTCGATCCTCAAACGAGGGCCAAAATCGTGAAATCAAGATGCGTGCGGGTGCTGTGCAACGCTCAAAAGGTGCTAAACAAAGTGCCACATCGGTGGCATGCGACTGCTCTGAGCAATATAAAAAAATTTGATGTGTAGGCAACACGCTGAAATGAGAAAATAACACGAGCATATTACCCATTAATCTTCTCTTACGAGCATATGAGCATGATTGTGTATAGTGTTGGGCCAGGGGCGTACACTGTAGTGGGCTGATATTAGGCCTGATATTGGACCTAAGAATGCACTCTAAAATACCTAAATATAAACTAGGTCCAATTCATAGTAGTGGTCTGGTCCCACTCTAATGGGTGTTGCATATCCCTCGAATCGAACTGGTCCGCCCATTAAAAACCTAATTTTTTGGTAAGTGAATAGTAAGAGTAGTGCGAGAGAGAGAGAGAGAGATCCTAAGGAATTCTACGTGTGAAAATGTGGCTAAGTGTTGCAGTGTGTGTGTGTGAGTGTGCCCGTACTTGTATGTGTATATGTATACTTATATGTATATCATAAGTATAATAGTAAATGTACATGTATAATATATAAAATATATAAAATAATGTATATGTATATAGGTAATATATGTATACATAAATATAAGTATAGTAGGTACTGTTTGAGCCTTATCTAAACATAAATAACTCCTATGACTTTAGTGACGTATGTATCCGTCATTGTAGATATGCATATATGTTAGTAAAACGTATTCTTTTGCATTATGTTATGTACATATTTTACTAAGGCTATAGCGATGCATATTTATGTTATTGTATATATATAGTATATGTTACTAAAGATATTAGTATGTGTTAATATAACTTAATATATGATGTGCATACATCTAAATAGCCAAAAATGTCTATTAATGCATGTTCCTGGTGTCATATTAACATCATACATTGTAAATATTTCATAACATGCATAATCATGCATTTATATCAAATTGTATAAATTGTATAGTAATTATCTCCTTCTATGGTTAGGGATAGGGAGACTTTTAATTGGGGCCTTGGATTAAAGATCCAACCATACAGATCTGATCAGGGCGACGATTGGAGTTCAAGGACTCCAAGGTTGCTTTAATCGAACATCCGTAGCACTAGATATAGACTGAGGAAGCCTAAAGATCAAGGGCCAAGATGGTGCCAAACTACACTTCAGACTACAAATCTGATCACACAGATGGGTTCGGATCGATGATCGCAGCCTAACAGCATGAAACTTGGCTCAATTCGACATCCGTGGCACCTTCTACATGTCACAGAAGATGGATGGCCGTGATGGCGCCACATGGCGCTATCACAGCCACCCAAATCAGCCGCAGCACCACTCACCATCTTATGAAGGCACGACGAGGCGAGATCTAGGCCATTGGATCTTGATCCAATGGCCATGAGCACACGCGCCTAAAACAAAAGCACGACAAAGAAGGGGAGGCAGCATAGTGGTTACGCCGCTGCAAGCGAGACGCGAAGCTCGCGTTCGAAATGCATCGTGCCTCAAATCAGGCGTGGGTGCAGGAGTGGGTACAATCCACCCGTCAGATGGCGATCGGGTAGGCGAGAAGTGGAGATGTGGCGCATGGAGGAGCCTTGGATCACCAAGCGCACAATGATGCGCTTCTACACGCCCCATCGCACGCATGGGCGCGGTTAGGCACAGAAGAAGGTGTGTACGAGGAGTAGTCTGAGCCGTCCGATCTCGCGATTGGATGGCTAAGATTTCAAGAATGTGGGCGAGAGTTATGCGCATGGCAGGCAAGGAGGCGAGCGCGCACGCAAGGCTACGGCAACGTAGGGTCTATAGTGACGCTTAAATCCATCACTAAAGACCCGCTAATTTAATGTTTTAATTATGAAATGACCAAATTGCCCCCATCCTTGCAACTATAAAAGGAGACCCCTACCCTATGAAATCCTCATCCCTTCCTTCACCTCTCTCCCTCTCCAAAGCTCAAGAAAAGCTTGTCCCACACCCAGGATGTTATTCTAGAGCCAAAATCCAATTTTCTCATCCCCATTCCGGAAGTGGATCCCGCGACGACGACGACGTGCTGCCTCGTTCTCGCTTCTTCCTGCTTCATCCTCCTTCTTCCTGCTCCATCCCTCATCTTCCAGGCATCATCCCATCCAGCTCATCCTCCAAGCAGCCGTCGAGGAGAATAACTTCTCTCTATCTTCTCTTTTACTGATTTTTAGAATAGATTTCTCGCTTTCTAGTGTAGATTTCCTGCTTTCTAGTGTAGTGGGTAGTTGTAATCGTAATGAACATCAACTTGTGATAATGAAATCTATGTTTATTCTACCTCTCCTTTGTCTTTATTTGTAATATTCTCTCTCTGTCTTCTATTCCTTATTCTTTAAGTAGATAGTTGGTTTAGATTCAATTCGACTAGCTAATATGCTTTGTGACAATTAAACAAACGTGATTTTCAATCAAACGTCTGCCTCCCTGTGTTCAACTCAGAATTCTTAGAGTTTCGATATAAATTTATCTGTTGACGGATTTCTTCACAAATCGAACTACAACGACGGGTTTTTCAAAACCAACTTCGATCGCGTAGTTTTCCATTCTCAACATTTTGGCGCCGTTGCCGGGGAGGCGATGCTCTTTGATTTTTCGCATTTTCCCACCTTACTTATCTTTAACCTCACTTTTCTCCTCTTTTATTGTGATTGAAGGTACTCTCACAAGGTGAGCAAAAGCGGTAGATTTGAGTAAAGTGCTGTTGAAGGGTTTGTAAGTTTACCCCCCTCCCCACCCATTAGATTTCATTCCATCACCTAATAACACAAACCCTAATTAACCTAGGAGTCTACATAAACTCTAAGGTTAGTTTTAATTGTTTGTTTGACACCTACACCTGCCTCACCCTCTACATATAAAAGAAAAATTCAAAAAAAAAATCTCTCACAGAGGTACACAACCTCTTCTGATTTTTAAACTCAACCGGTAAACTGATCTTTGGAACCTGTACACACACCCAAACATATAATCGAGTAGAAATCAAAATAGGTAATCACTTGTGTGCCTAATTAAGTGGTGCATCAGGCCAATTGTTTGAGTTGATTGGGCCGCACCACTTCAATTAAAATCAACTCATCAAGTAGTTGCCACAGAGGTTCAACTTTTAGGGATTTACCAGGTACTCCACATTCTTTTAAGCTTTAAAGGAAAACATCTTCACCTGTACTTTCAAAACCTGGTGTGCCAACTGAACTTGATTGAATATACCTAAAGTTGAATCCTAAAAGATACTAAGCAAGATTTGAACCCTAAAATTCACCGCACCCAAAAATAATCTTGCTTGAAAACCACTGGTTGTGCACGCACACACATATCAATTAATTATTAAGGGCACAACCCAGATAAAGGGCCCATCACATTCCAAAGCACATTCAAACCTAACCCTAATTAAAATAGAGTAGATGTTGGCCCTAAGGATTGGACTCGTTCTTCGGAGCCTAGACCAAGATTATTTTCAATTAGTCTGTTTCTACCGTTCAACCTGATGTCTAGCTAGGGGAGCATAATCAAACGATCGCGGCTGGGGGGTACACTAGGAACCTGAGGCATAAGCCAAAGGAAGAACCTTCTCCCCAGTCCATCCCTCTAACTAGTTGGATTGACTGGAAAGAAGTAGATCAAATCAATTCTTTATCTCAAGATAGGTTCTGGGAGTCTGTAGGTCTTTATGCTAGCCCATTTAAGGACAAGTTTGTTTGTTTGTATTGCAGGGCACCTTTCTTCCTCTCGTTCTATCATGGATCCTTCCACATTCTACACGCATACCCATTCTTATCCTCCTAATACATCTTATTCCCAAAATGATTATTATTCCAACCAAACTCATTCTCATCCATCTTTTAGTTGGGATAATTCTAATTGGGGATACAATTCTGGACCTTCGTGTTAAGGGTTTAACCCTAGGCACCATGATCTTGATTCTTATCCTTCTCCAAGCTACACTGATTTTAAATCATCACCCTCATTTGGACAACCTAATATGAGCTACAATCAAGAAGGATGCACTGATCCTTACTCCTCCCCAGAATACACTGCCTTTAGGTCATCACCACCTTATGAACAACCTGAAATGACCTATTATCAGGGAGGGTATCAAGATCCTCAATTCATTGATTCCCCTGCACTGAACCCAAACCAACCCAACCCTAAACCAAACCATGTGGTTAAGGTTAACCAAGTCCAAGAAAAGGTGTTGGCTAACTTGAGGAACACCATACAATCTTTAGAAGATTAGTCAACACCTTGCACTGAAGATTTGGAGCCCCTGATTGAAATGATTGATGATCTGAACAAGTATTTATTGGATTGGCTCCAGGATGTTAAGGATAAGGGCCCGGGTGAGTTTTTACTTGGAAATTATCGAAATTGAGGATGAGATTTGTGGTTGCTTGAGTTCAATCTTGAGATTATTTCCAGGATGAACCCCCTTCAGGACAGCTAATGTCAGAACTCGCTCAGACACCTATTGGTGGGGACAAGTGTTACGAGACTGAGATTGACCAGGTTGTTTTGGAGCAATCCAATAAGGATGAATTGATTTCTTCACCTGAGATCCCTGAGTCGGGGTATGAAGAAATGTATGTTCCAATGGATCAAAAAGTGATTGATAATTTTGAGACATATATTAATGAGGATTCAGATTTCTTTGATTCTGAAGGTGAGGAATCATTACAGGAAGTCTCACATGAGTTTACATAACACAATTCTAGTGAGACAATTGGGCCTAAGGAATTTAATAAATCATTTGATGGCCCTGAAATTGAGGAACTTGTTCCTGTTGGGGCTCGTATGGTGGATTTAGATCTTGATTTCATCAAGGATTTAATTCAAAGCCCCATTCCTCAATTACACCCTTTTGAGCTTACTGACGATCCTGTTTTTGAGGTCACTGGACCCATGTCAATTCTGATTCAGTCAAATATTTTAGACTTGGAAATTTCAGATGGGGTGATTAACATGCATGAGGTTCCAGAATTTGAAATCTTGAATGAGGAAGATAGGAGGTGGGAAATATTGATTTGGGAAGCCAATTCTGGAGGAAGGAAAAGATTGTGTCTAAGGGTTCCAATTTATCTAAAACTCCCAACCATCTACCAAGACCCTTATGACATCTTTGACTTTGATGATGTCCAACCCAAGCACATATTCATTGATTATCCTTTTGAGCTTGATTTCTCTGTAACATGACTTTTTGGTCTTGGGTTGCATTCTCGCAGATTGCAGGCCCAACCCCACTTGCATACTGATTTCAGGTTTTGAATAATTTTTATCCAGAACCTTAGATATACTCGACCATGGGGTATGGGTTTGCATCACAATTCGGTCCACATCTGTGGACATCTGCTGGAAAGTCTTGAGGTGAATCTTTTTATTTTGATTCTGACCTGCACCTGTGAATTCTCTATTTCTTCTTTATTTGTATAGTGTGCCTAGCTGAAGGAACGGACTTCAGCACATATATAGGTTCTTTTCATCTTAGAGCCAACCCATTATTCACGCAATTTAGGTGCTTTCTACTCTACTCCACTCTGTTTCATGTCTTTTTAATACAATGAGGACATTGCATTAGATAGGCATAAGGGGGTGGATATTCATCACTGAATTATTTTGTCAACTCTATAGATTCTTTTTATTTTCTTTTGATTTGTTTAAAAAAATATTGAATTAGGAGAGAATAATTGGGCATTAGGACTTTTCGATCTTAGGAAATATTACAGTAGGATTTGAACACTAAGACCCTTCAGGCCTTTAGGCTTAATCAGCCTGAGTATCTACTAAAATGTGGATTTGTTTATCGAGTCCTCGCCATCTTGAATTCCATTTCAATTTTATTAAATAAGTTTGGGTGATAACTACATGACTTATCAACCCACCATCTAATTTGAGGGAACTTTAAGTCTAAGCATCTACACACTATTTGCACTGACTCGTTGTTCGACGGTTTTAGGATAAATTGGGTATCTAATGAACCTTCTAGGGTGGTATGGCTAGCAAGTTATCGTGGGTAACAGCCCATAGGTAGGTTGTCCAGAGCCCAGCCACTGGACCATTCTTTTCCTGCTGCCTTTAGGTAAATCTTAAATTAGGGAAGTCACCTACTTAAAAAAAAAGAAAAAAAATCCAAAAAAATTAGAAAAAAATAAAAAGAGAAAAGGAGAAAAGAAAAAAATAATAAGCCACACTTCACCGTATGAGTATGGCTGGCAAGTTATCATGGGTAACAGCCCATTGGTAGGTTGTCCAGAACCCAACTCAAGAAATGCACGTAAAAAATTCTAAAACACTTAGGAAGAAGTGGAGAAGTAGAATAAGCCGAGGAGATATACACTGGATTCACCCTTGTATTGACCTCATAAAAAAATAAAAGTAGGGAGAAAGGTACTGGTCATATAAATACACCTTTAGGTAGAATTCCTTTTAAGGTCACTTAGGGGCATAGAAACCCGAAGTCCATTCTGATAGCCGATCAACGAGTCTATCACATTCACAAAAGGATGCTTAGAACTTGGGGTTCTCATCAAGTCTTGGGTGGGTTGAGTGGCCATAGAAAGCTACTCTGTAACCCTAAACTCAAAAATCCAAAAAAATTTGAAAAGAAGAAAAAGGAGAAAAAGAGATCCTTCTTTGAATAAGGCTAGGGCTTGAGGCGATCTGCATTTTGGCAGATACCCGGGCACTGTTGTGTCTTTGAAAGTTCAGGTCCTATGTAAAAATTTCTTAATGTTGAAAATAACTTTTGCCCGAGTAATCCAACCCTAATTCTTTTATAAATAGCATGTAGTTTTTGCTAGGGACTAGCAAAAGATAGGCATGGGGTGTGATGTGCATACATCTAAATAGCCAAAAATGTCTATTAATGCATGTTCTTAGTGTCATATTAGCATCATTCATTGTAAATATTGCATAGCATGCATAATCATGCATTTAGGTCAAATTGTATAAATTGTATAGTAATTATCTCCATTTATGGTCAAGGATAGTGCGACTTTTAATTGGGGCCTCAGATCGAAGATCCAACCATACGGATCTGATCAGGGCGACGATTGGAGTTCAATGACTCCAAGATTTCCCTGATCGAACATCCGTAGCACCAGATATAGACCGAGGAAGCCTAAAGATCAAGGTCCAAGATTATGCCAAACCGCACTTCAAACAACAATCTGACCGCACAGATGGGTTTGGATCGATGATCGCAGCCTAATGGCACAAAAATCGACTCAATCCGACATCCGTGGCACCTTCTACATGTCACTGAAGATGGACGACCGTGATGGTGCCACATCGAGCCATCACAGCCGCCCAAATCGACTGCAGCACCGCTCCCAATCTTATGAAGGCACAACGAGGCGTGATCTAGGTCATTGGATCTTGATCCAACGGCCGTGAGCATGCACGCCTACAATAAAAGCGTGAGAAAGAAGGGGAGGCAGCGTAGTGGTTACAGGAGCGGGCGCAATCCACCCATCAGATGGTGATCGGGTAGGCGAGAAGCAGTGACGTGGTGCATGGAGGAGCCTTGGATAGCCATGCACATGATGACGCACTTCTGCATGCCCCATCGCATGCATGGGCACGGTTAGGCGTAGAAGAAGGTGCGTGCAAGGAGCAATCTGAGTTGTCCGATCTCGCAATCGGAGGGCTGAGATTTAGAGAACGTGGGTGAGTGTTATGCGCATGGCAAGTGAGGAGGCAGGCGCATGTGTGAGGCTATGGCGACGTGTTGTCTTTAGTGACGCTTAAATCCGTCACTAAAGACCCCCTCATTTAATGTTTTAATTATGAAATGACCAAATTGCCCCCTATCCTTGCAACTATAAAAGGAGACCCCTACCCTATGAAATCCTCATCCCTTCCTTTACCTCTCTCCCTCTCCAAAGCTCAAGAAAAGCTTATCCCACGTTGACGACGTGTTGCCTCATTCTTGCTTCTTCCTGCTTCATCCTTCTTCCCACTCGTCCCCCATCTTCCAAGCGTCGTCCCATTCGACTCGTCCTCCAAGCAGCCGTCGAGGAGGATAACTTCTCTCTATCTTCTCTTTTACTACTTTTTAGAATAGATTTCCCACTTTCTAGTGTAGATTTCTTATTTTCTAGTGTAGTGGGTAGTTGTAATTGTAATGAACATCAACTTGTGATAATGAAATCCATGTTTATTCTACCTCTCTTTGTTTTTATTTATAATATTCTCTCTCTGTCTTCTATTCTTTATTCTTTAAGTAGATAGTTGGTTTAGATTCAATTCGACTAGCTAATCTACTTCGTGACAATTAAACAAACGCAATGTTGAATCAAACATTTGCCTCCCTGTGTTTGAGCCGGAATTCTTAGAGTTTCGTTATAAATTTATCTGTTGACGGATTTCTTCGAAAATCGAACTACAATGATAGTGTTTTTCAAAACAAACTTCGATCGCATAGTTTTCCATTCTCAACAATATAGTACATATTGGTAGCTATTTTTGTACCTATACTTAGGTCTTGTTTAGTATAGTATACATAACTAACATATAGTAATTATACTTAGTTTTAATGCTTGTTTAGCTATAAATTTATTTAAGGCATTGAAGTGCTTTTTTATTAATTCTTTTGTATAAAATTAACCAATTCAATTCATTAATTGATTCATTGATTCATGTTCTAAATAAAATTGACATTTTTGGAATAAAAAAAAAAATGGAATATAGGGAGTGATGTATATCAATAATTGCTTCCCAGTGAACGACTTGGAATAAACTAGTAAAAATTAAGTAAATAAATAAAATGACATAACATCTGTTTGCATTGTGACAAATATACTACAATAATGACATTTAAAACATTATTTTTATTACAACATGGATATTTGCCCATCACCTCCCCAGCAACAACACCAAAAATTGATAAAGGAAATATGAAATTTTATAAAGGATGCAAATTAAGTGTCGTTGCAATGCATAAATCAAATCAACTTTTTTTAATAGGGTAGGAGTGCTATCGTTAACAATAGCAGATCATGAGCATTTTATTCATAAGTCATAACAAAGAACAACGTTCACAAAGAATCTCTCCACACTCCCACTAGCTCACTGCAAGTTCTAACAATATTCCCCACATTTATCAGTGTCCCTCTAAATAATTTATTGTTACGAGTACACCAGATACACCACAGAACTCTTGCCATCAATGTATGTAGTTTGGATGAATTTCTAAAGTACGTCCATAGTTCATCCCATGAGGGAAGGCCTTCTCTGAATATGATTCTCCAAGTTTGATCTGTCACCAAGCATGTAAAAAAATGTGTATACTGCTATCAGTTCGGAAGTCACATAGTGGGTAGTTTTGGGCTAGGGCACCCAGTCTTGTGTGCCTCATGTCACTGGTAATGAGAGCATCTCTTCTGCATAGCTAGAGGAAAATTTTTATTTTTAGAGGCATTTTTAAATGCCAAATACCAGCATAATCCTTGTCCACTAGCAAAGAAGTATTATCGTCTCCAACAATCAGATATTTATAGGCCTTAGTTGGGGAGAATGGCCCATGATTCCAGACATACTGATCAGGTCCACCCAACGGCTGGAAAGGTTCTAATCCCTCCTCAACAGAGCACATTCTTCTTATAAGCATCCTCCCACTCTAGCCGCATGGTCCACAAGCCTCTAATTGCTATTCAGAGGGTCCCAGCTATCATTTACTGAGATGGATTTTTCCACTGCAGCATTGAATGCACGTGGGAATCTATTTTTCAGCAGGTCCAAACTAAAGCAATGATCCTACCAGAAGGAGAACTGCTGGCCATCCCCAAGTTTTGGCGCAAAGCTTGACCAGTTGTCGTGGACTGCTGCCCAAACAGACCTCCAAAATAGAGATGGTTGGTGAGGGGTAGAGGTGTATCTGGTTACGTGAGAGTTGCCATGGACATCTTTGATGATCGCCGACCAACTCCTACCATTGCCTTCAAGAATTTTAACGACCCATTTGATCAGTAGGGAGTTGTTAAACTCCTTCAGTGAGTGGATACCCAGACCATCTTATTGTTTAGGAGTGCATAATTTCTGCCATTTAATGGGGTGTAGGAATCTGCCCTCAAATTTTGTCCCTTTCCAAAAGAATCACTTCCACAGTGTGTCAAGTCTTTTCCAAATTGATTTTGGCTCCCCAAAAATGGATAAGAAGAAGACTGGGATAAAGGCTATTACTGAGTTTAAGAGGATCAGCCTGCCTCCCTTCGACAACTATTGGTTGCTCCAACTCTCTAGCTTGGCAGCAACTTTCTCAAATAAGGGGTTCCAGTCGCTCTTTTTTAATTTAGTGTCTCACAAAGGGAGTCCTAGATATTTCACTGATAGGTTTCCAATAGGAGTATGAAGGCTGGAGGATAGCCTCTCAGTTTCATGAGTAGCCAATCCAAAGCATTTGAGAGAGGACTTGGTGCCATTTATCTTCAGATCAGAAATTTCACCAAACGTGGTCACCATAGTATGAAGGATCTTAGCTTCATTTAGACCCCCTTCCGTAAAGAAAATAGTGTCGTCTGCATATTGCAATATTGGCACCATAGCTCTGGAGGTAGTCAAGGAATAAACTCTTACCAAACCTGCCTCTGAGAGTTTGCAAGTGAAGCAAGCTAGGGTGTCCACCGCAAGATTGAAAATAAGTGGAGCTAGGGGGCAGCTCTGTCTAACCCCACATTAGGGTTGAATCCAAGTTTCACAAGGTTTTCATCTATAATAGGAGAAAAGGATGAAGTTACGATACATCTTTTCATCCAAATAATCCACTTAGGTGGGAACCCCCTACTCATAATTTCCCAAAGATAGTGACAGGAGACTGAGTCAAAAGCCCTATTGAATTCCACCTTCCACATGAAGGCTTTACATTTCCATCTATGCCATTTGGTGACCATCTCCTGAGCTATGATAAAAGACTCTTACAGTGACCTGTTGGGAAGGAAAGCTGACTATACTGGATTAATCATATGTTGTAGAACTCCCCTCAATCTATTTTCTAAGGCCTTGCTAATAATCAAATAAATAGAGTTTGTCAAAGCAATAGGTCTAAACTCTTGTAGGCTCTCTGCTCCTTGCTTCTTAGGCAGTAAGAATGGGTATGATTTATTGATTCTCTCAAATCCCGAGTTGCTCTCTTCGAACTCTTTAATTACATCCATCACATCATGCTTCACCACCGGCCAAAATTCCCTATAAAAGAAGACTTGAAATCCATCAAGGCCCAGGGAGCCCTCAGAGTTCAACCCAGCCATTTCCTCTTCAACCTCCTGGATTGTGATAGGTGCAATCAGATGTTCAGCTTCAAATTGGTCTACCTGAGAGAAGTCTGAAGTGGTTAGTCTCCAACTTCCTCTTTTTGTAGCTCTGGTAGCTTCGTTGAATAACCTGATCACTTCTTTTTTGATAGCTCCACGGGAGGACAACACCTAATCACTTGATTGAAAAGAAGAGATGTAATTGATTCTCCTTCTAGAGCTGGCTGCAGTGTGAAAGAAGTTGGTATTTGCATCTCCTTCCTTCAGCCATAGTTGTCTAGATTTTTCTCTCCAATCAATTTCCCTCTTTAGATCTTCCTCTAAAATGGTCTCCTGACAAGTTTTACATTGCAGTCACTTATCTTTTGTTAGCTGGCCCTTATCCTCTTTTTCATCCAGCAGTTGCACCTTATTTAAGGCTTCCATCCTTCTTTGGTCTCACAAGACCTCTATTACATTTCTATATTCCTTCATGACAGATTTAAGTTCTTTGAGTTTGGTAGCAAGCTTGAAGGTGATTGTGCCTTCCACCTGCTTGGATACCCACCAGTTGGTAATCATATCCTTACATCCTTCTTCCCTGAGCCATGACTTTCTGAATTCTGATCAACTTTTAAATTTGTATTCCTAGATAGTAAACTATCTAGGATCATCCAAGGAGGCAACTCTAGTTAAAAATATAAAGAAGCTCTCTCTCACTCTCTCAAATCTTCCTTTTTTAGGGTTTTGGAAATCGCAACAATTGAGATAGAAATACGCGCAAGTAAAAATGTGAAATAAAATGAAACTCGTCCTTCCTAAGCTTACCCTAGGCAAGAGTGGCCTAGGGTAATTAGGAAGGTAGTGTGTGCAACAAAAAAAACTACGGGAATTAAAGAAGCATACTAAACACAAAATGGAAAGGCAAACTTTGTATTAATTGTTGAGAAGATGCAAATGTGACAATTGGAGGGGTCACATGTGTAGAGGGTTTTTTACACAAGTAACCTCCAAATATAGAGGAAGCTTGTTACTACCACATACAAATACAAAGAATGTAAATTTGAGATAGAAAGAAGATCCCAAAAATGGTGCTTGAAGTGATCTTCACTCTATACTTGGAAGCTTCTGAGTATAAGGATGATGCTCCTCTTGCTCCTTAGATGATGATGTTCTCTAAATGCTCCTACAAGTGTGGACATCTTCCTCCTTGCTTGGCCATCCTCTTAGTGTAGTGCTCCTTGGCTTTTCTTAAGGTGGATGTGGATGGTGGTTATAGAAGGAGAGTTGGTGCCACTTTTGAAGGGGTGTAATGATGGTCGGTGCCAACCATGAAGAGGCACCTAGGAGGGTTGGTAGTTGGTGGTTATGGAGGGCTTTTTGGAGGGAAATGAAGAGATGTCCAAGGAGGAAAATTGGTGCCAAGATGAAGGGGTGCCTTAGGGCATTTTGGGCACCACCTTGGTGGTGGTTATTTGTAGGTTGTTGGCCTAAACTTTAGGTGGAGGTGGGGAGCTAGGTATTTGAGTAGGAGGAGAACTTAGTAGCTAGCTTAGTTAGCTTTATCTAGCTAGTAGCAAGGAGCTAGGTGGAGCTACCTTGATTTGGAATGTAGCTGAGAAGAGCTGAGGTGGAGTTGAATTGGGGTTCAACATCTAGGCTAGTTAGCTAGCTAGGAGCTAGGAGCTACACAAAAGTGAGTTGAGCTAACAAGGGCTAGAATGGAGTTGGGTAAAGCTAGTTGGAGTTGAGATAAGCTCGAAAGGGAGCTTAGAGAACTTCTGTCCTCATCTTCTAGGGTTTCTACCTTTCATTTCAGTTTGCTAGGGTTTAGATGATTAGCAAAGGTCCCATAATCCTTGACAAGCAAACAATGCATATTAATATGATAAAACACTATGAAAAGCTAATAATGCATTCAATGTCCCTAAATGTGCATGTATGCCTAATGCAAGCCTAATACTATAGTGCAGATGAAAAATACCTAGGAAATAGGTGTGAAATGTGCCGTAGAATGAGGTTAAATAGGAGTTTATCAAGCGGCACTCTCCACCTTCACTCTCTACTGCCTGAGACTCTCCTCTCTCTCCTCATTCTTCATTGTTTTCTTTTTCTGATGATTTTGTAGATTTTTCTTTTGATGCCTTTTGTAGTTCATTAACTAGTACAAGTTTGATTTCAATGAAATTTTACATTTTGATGCTATTTTCATTTGCATTTTATATCCCTTTCCCTTAGATAATCTTGCATATTAGTCTAATTGCTAGTTTCCTAATCTTAGTTGAATTTTTGAATTTTTGCATTGGTTTCCATGCATCAAAAAATTTCAAAAGAATATATTTCGTTTCTCCATATTAGGTTTAATTTGTGTCAAAATTTCGTACAAAAAATCTCTCTCTATAAAAATTAGAAAGTATTTTACATTCAGGTTTTAACATTGTCACAATCTAGTCCTTGCATTTTCTTCCTGGTTTTATTGTGTACTCTAGACATTATTTTTGTATAAATTTTTCTAGGAGCCTTAGTTAGTCTGTAAAGGAGGTTCAATAATTTTATTAGGATTTTTACATTTTCAAAAATTATTTATTCACAAATTACTTTTAGATTTTGATTATGCAGTTGAGTCCCTAATTCGACATCCCTTTATCTTCTTCCCAATATAAAATACCAAAGAAAATCTAAAAAACCTACAACACCAAAAACACATTAGTTAGGTCAAAATAGGAAGCATTTAGATCCTACGCCTCCTTGCGAGACAACTCAAAGTCCCATCCTTCACTTAAATCTTTTATGAGTTCGATTTATAAATTTAAAATGGTCATGATTTTTGCACTATGTCGATGCTTTTATCACTTAGAGAATCTTGATGATCAACAACCATTCATGACTTGGAGATTGAACAAATGGATGTGAAGACTACTTTTCTTCATGATGATCTTAAGGAGGAAATCTGCATGATGAGCCCAAAGGTTTTGAAGTTAAAGGCAAGGAAGACTATGTTTGCAGGTTGTGGAACTGTCATTATGGTTTGAAGCAGGCTCCTAGGTAGTGGTACAAGAAGTTTGAATCTTTCATGGGGGAGCATGGCTACACCAAGAGTACTTGAGATCATTATATCTTCATGATGAAACTCTTAAGTGATGATTCTATCATTTTGTTAATTTATGTTGATGAAATGTTCATTGTTGACAGCAATACCATGAGAATTTCAAGCTTGAAAAAAGAGTTGAGAAAGTCCTTTTCTATGAAGGACTTGGGACCTACAAGTCAAATATTGTGCACAAATATCACACATGACAAGAAGTCAAAGAGGTTATGGTTAACCCAAGATAAGTACATTGAGAAGGTACTTCAACGATTTAACATGGACAAAGCCAAGCTCGTAAGTATCACTCTTGGAGCACACTTCAAGTTAAGCACTAAGCAAAGTCCAAGAATAGAAAAGGAGAAGGATGTGGAAAGGATTCCCTATGCCTCAGCTACATGTAGTCTGATGTATGCTATGGTATGTACAAGACTTGATATTGCTTGGTTGGAGTTGTTAGCATCTCCAGAGAAAGAATATTGGAAAGCAATTAAGTGGATTTTACGATATATATCTTCATGGGACTAACAACTTGTGTCTATGTTTTGGAGCAGAAAAATAGTTCTTATTGGCTATACATATTCAGACATGGAAGGAGATATAAATTAGAGAAGATCCATATCTGGTTACTTGATGGCATGTGCAAGTGGTGTAGTTTCTTGGCAATCCAGACTTCAAAAATGTGTGGCCTTATCTACTACAAAAGTAGACTTTATTGTAGCTATAGTGGCTAGTAAGGAGTTGTTGTGGATGAAGTTCATGCAGGAACTTGAATTTATGCAAGTCAAGTATGTCTTTTATTGTGACAGTCAAAGTACGATTCACCTTGCCAGGAACTCACTTTTCATGCAAGGTCGAAGAACATAGATGTGAGGTATCATTGGATATGATATGTTAGATGATGAGAGCCTCATCATGAGCCATAACTAGCTCATTTTGACCCAATAAAGAAGATAAAAGCTCCTACATAACCTAGAAGAAGGCCTAACTGAAGGAACAAGTGCCCTGAGAAGAAAACATGAAATAAAGGTTAAAACTGCAATTTTACCATTGCAGTACATAAACGGGATTTCTCAGAGGCAAAACATAGGTCAAATGGTCTAAATAAGATAAAAAGTGGGTTGAGTCAATCAGAAATGGGTTCATGTGCAATCTAAGAACTAAATGACACTTGGTAACCCTAAAATAGACCCGCTTAAATTAACAAGGTTCCGATCAGAACAAAAAGTAAGTAAACCCTCTACAAATCATGGAAAAACATACTCTAGGGTTTATAACACTTAATTTGGCCTTTGGAACCTAGTTTGACCTAGATTAGGGTCCTAGCTCTTGAATTAACCTAATTTGGGTTTTTACGCAAAATATCCAGTCAAACGAGGTCAAACCTAAAATCCAACTTCTCCATTGGATTCCTTAGGTCCAAATTAGGTTTATACCAAAATTTGGACCTAAGGAGAGGTCATCTTGACCTACTTTGCAATTTAGTACACCCAAATCACAAATTGGTCCCTATCTTTTGAATACCGTTGCAGAGAACCCCCTAGGTTCTTCGCCTCCTTTGCAAACTGGTCCTGCCGCCATTGTTAGGGCAGAACCGAGCTCCGACGAGGTTCGGAGAGGGATTGCTCTCTAATCCCTCAGAGATTCCCTCCCAGAAATGGAAGGAGGATTCTCTGAGGAATTCCCTTCCTTATAAAGTCAATTACAATCGCTGGTGTGAACCCAATCTCTCGTGCGAACGCACGGAGATTTGGGTATCCTAACTCCTTTCCATCTCCGGCGACCAACCTCAGGCAATTACGTGCCCTTCACGCCCTGCACACCCAGTCCAGTGCCTATATAAGAACCCACAACTCCGGCCGAAGAGGCTGAGCTTGATTTGGCCGAGTTTCCCCCTTCAATTCCTCTCCTCCTGCCCGGCCAAATGTCCCAGCTAGCTCCGGCGAGCCCCCCTCCCCTCCCTCTTCGCTCTTCCACAAAACCAGTGGCAGAGTTAGCTTCCTGACCTCCCTCCGCGTCGCGCAGTACCAGCGCACGCTGCCTCAGCATCGTCGTCGCCGCCATTCTCCCCCCACTGGGCGTCATCTTCTCCGGCGACAGCAGGTACTGCTGTCCGCCTTCCGTCCCCTTTCGTCCTTATAATTTGGTTAGAACTCCTCTCCATCCTCTCCTCTCTCTTTTTCCCCTGTTATCTCATCTGATTACCCCTCGACCGACGCTGACCACCCTCATCTTCCACATCACCGACCGACCTCCGGCAAGCCGCTTCCACCATTCCAGCCCCCCACACGGCTCTCCAACCACCTCGGGAGCTCTGCCTCACCACCAGGAACTCGCTCCACCCCACAACTGCCACTCCAGACCACCATAACCACCCCTCGAACAACCCACCATCTCCGGCCACAGGTTGACCTAGGCGTGCACGCCTAGGCCGACCGGCAACCTGCAGCATCACCTACCGCCTTCGCCGTGCTACGGCGAAGGTTTCCAGCTATTCTGATTGGGACAATAGGCCGTTCTGTGGAATCTCAGGTGAACGCCCCGGCCGCCATTAACAGCCGAAGCAGCAGGAAGCTTGGAGCAGCAGCAGGAAGCTTGGAGCAGCAGCAGGCGTCAGGCTTCCCAGGCGGCAGGTGCAGCAGACTCTCGCAAGTGTTGCGAGGTGACTGAGTTCAGCGAGGAGCACCAGCAGGGCCTTCAGCGTGGGCAATTGCACACGAGAGTCTGCGGGCGCGCGCAAAGGAAGGGCGGAACGTTTAGTCCCACATCGTGGAATCTCAAGGCACAGGTATGGTATAAAGAGTTTTTGTGATATAGCTTTACTGCCTCGAAAGCACAGGGGTGAGGTCCCTCACTGACCCCACCCGCCTCGTCCGTGTCCTGACCACGCAGATCTGGCGGATCCGACCCGACCTAGACCTACGCACTCCTCGCGCATCACACCACCTTCAGGTGCGCCTGGTCCCGGGTACGATTCGACTCGATTATGCCTGTGGCTCTGGGAGAGCAGCTCAGAGTGAATTGCTTGAGAGTGAGAGACACGCAGGTAGATGGAGAAGGGTTAGGTTTTGCTCTTGTACAGGCAGGCTGATTGCAGGAGAAGGACTTGGCCGCTGCAGAAGAGAGAAGCAAGGCAAGACCACAGAAGAGAAGAGTAAGAAGCAAGGTAGAGAAGAAGAAAAGAAAGAGCAAGACACAGAGAAGAAGAGAGGCAAAGAAAAGATTAGAAGATCAAAAGAAGAAGAAGAAGGCTTCGCAAGACAAGAAAGAAAGCAGAGAGAAGCAAAACGAAGAAGAAAATGAGAGACGGCAGAAGAAGAAGAAAAGGAGAAATACTTTTAAGACGTCTGATCTTGTGATCAGACGTCCAATTTCATATTTTTGTCCTAATTAATTTTAATTGCATACATTCACATTTGAATTGATATTTTGAGTAAATTAGAGTGTTCAATTACATTTTGACTAGCAGTAAATTCCATTTGCTCCCTGTGTTCGACCTCAGATACTCCGATTTTCGAGTAATAAAAATCTTTATTTGTTTTGAACGCTTTAGCGGCTATACTACAACATGATATTATCTTTTAACAAACCGCACAAAAGCGCGACGAACATTAGAATTAAAGCAACTTGAGTACTTGCAAAGAACCACACAGATGATGATGGTGCTGATATGATGACAAAAGCTCTGCCACTTAAAAAATTTGAGGCATGCTCCTCCATTGCTGGATTGGAGTGGTTCCCACATCATTGGTGAGGTAGACATATGTTAGGTGGGTATCCTTCTTGTGAGAACCTACTTACACATATAGGATCTATTGACACATTTTCATCAAGTTCAAAATATGCATTGTAGTATAATCAACAAAAGCGAATTGACATTTAAATTTATAATCTTGAAAAATGTGAGTTCGAGGTCATTCGTAGGGAGCAAATATGGAATTCACACATTAGTTGTAGTAATAAACAAATAAGCACAATGATTAATCACAACAAAGATATGCAATGAATAATAAACTCAAAAATGTATTTAATGATAAAAAATTGCATCTTAAAAGTCAATGGGATAAAAAGAATGATGAAACCCTAAAAATGATGGTTTGAATCACCAATTTAATCCCACAACTAAGCACATATCCCAAATTCTCAAATCAAATCAATTTCCCAACAGTGGTTTTGAACCACTAACCCACAAATATCCACGTCAACACAAGTGCACAGTATCTCCACAATACTTAAGCTAATATCAAAACCAATGCTTCTCTCAGATTAGATGTCAAATATGAGGCACAAAACCCTTAAGGAGCAAACTAGATCAGCCGTTCAAATTTCAAGCCAAAAATACCCTTAGGCACGAATCCCAAAATCTAAAACCACACCCAGCCTTGCTCTCGGGCATGCGCTTACATGTGCATGTGAAGTGAGCATGTGTGTGCATGTGTATGGGCTTTCAGGGACCCTATTTACACAGAGGGAATGATCGATTTTATAAAATAAGTACTGCATCGTAGTATAGTTGAAATTGCCTTGTAAACAAATAAGAATTTTATTACTCGAATGTTGAGTCCGAGGTTGAACACAGGGAGCAAATGGAATTCATACTAATCTCAATAATAGATGCAATTTGAACACTTAAATTTACTCAAAATCTAATTAAAAATTTAATGCAGGAGTTTATGAATAATGAATTGTAGCAATAAAAGAGAAATTGAGAGGAATAAAATAAAAAGGTTGATTCTTCTTCTCTTGGCTCTCTTTTTAGCTTCCTCTTCTTTTCTTCCTTGGTTCTTCTTTCTGCCTTCTCCTTCTTGGCTTCTCTTCTTTCTTTTCTTCTTTGACTTTCTCTTCTCTGACTTTAGCTCTTTCTACTTTAGCCGTGCCTTCTTTCTTCTTCTTTGATTTCTCCTTCCTTCTTCCTTCAGCTTTGCCTTTTCTTCCTTAGCTTCCTTAGCTTCTGCCTTCCACCCTTTGCTTTTCTTCAGCTGCACCCTCTCTGCTATAGTGCCTCTTCTTCCTTCCTTACTTAGCGTCCTCTGATCCTTAGCTTTCTTCTGCTTCTTCTGCGGCTCCTTCCTTCAGCTTCCTTGGCTTTGGCTCTTCTTTCCTTCTTTTGCCTTCAGATCCTCAACTTCCTTTGCAACTCCTCCTCCTGCCCTTAGCTTCTTCAGCTTCCTCTCCCTTCTTCCTTTCTTCTTTCCCTACACACAAGTGCAAAACCTACCCCTACCCCCCCCTCGTGTACACACTCTCTCTATTCTCTCTTGGGTTCACTCTCCTAGAGCCAATCGGGTATTCGGGTCGGGTCATGCGCACCCGGGTCCAGGTGCACCGGTGTGGGTGGTGTACAAGGAGTGCACGATAAACGAGTCAGGCAGGCCAGGTCCGCGTAGCGTGGGTCGCGGACGTGGCAGGTGATCGGGCGAGGGGACCTCACCCCATGATTGGAGGCAACAAACTGATATCACAAATTCACTTTATACCACTCAGCACGCTTCAGACTTAGCGGGTGGGACTAAAAGCCCCACCCGCTTCTCACGCACCTGCAGGAGGTTGCTTTGCCTAATTGCTACATCTGCGACGCCTCTCAAAGCCAATTGCCTGGCTGAATGCTCGCATGAGGTGAATTCGCATCACCTAGGACCTGAGACCTGGAGCGCAACTGCCTAGAGTGAGCTTGCGAGCTTCTTCGAGTCTGCGCTAATGGCAATGGAGGCTCAATCCTGCGATCAATTAATATGGCCTTGCGGCCTCATTAAACCACACAAGAAGCTTCGCCGTGGCACAGCGAAGGTGCTGCGGTATGTGGCTGGCCGCGAGGTAGCCGAGGCATGTGTTCCTAGGTCGGTCTATGGCCATGATGATGGGTGTGGTTGGGGGGCGAGTGTGGAGGTGATGGCGGTCGATGGAGATGCGGAAAATGGTCAGTGGATGGTGTTAGAGGTTCTGAGGGGTCTGGCGAGGTGGATGGGTGTGTGGAGGTGACGAAGACACCTCGCCGTTGGTCTGTTGGAGATGAGGACGATGGTGGTGGTCTGCGGTGTCGAGGGGTTGAAAATAGAAATAAAGAAGGGGGAAATGAAGAAAGGAGAGAGGGGAAGAGTTTTAACATAATTAAGGGATGAAAGGATAAGGAGGGTGACTGGCACATACCTACTGTCGCTGGAGAAGAAAGTTCTAGTGGAGAGGGAACGGCAACGACGAAGAGGCTTTTGGTGCATGCGCAAGTATGGCGCAATGCAGACGACGGAGGTGGAGAAGACTCTACCATTGGTATTGTGGCAGAGCGATGAGAAGAGGGAGGAGGAGCCACCGGAGCTTGATGGATGCTTGGCCGGAGGAGAAGAGAAGAAATTGGAGGGTTTACTCAGGCCAAACCAAGCTGAATCTGAGCGGCAGGGATAGGGGATCCTTTTATAGGTATTGGCAGAGGTTCTTGTGCATGGAAGGAAAGCTTCCAAGTGCAAGAATCCTCGCTGGAGTAGGACTATGCAAGAGATACCAATGCCTCTCAAGCGTTCGCATGAGAGATTGGGTGAGAAAGAAGGTTGGAGATTACGTTCAGATGATAGGGAATTCCTCAGAGAATCTCCCTTTCAAATTTGAGAGGGAGTTTCTGAGGAATCAGAGAGAAATACCCTCTGGAGTCCTCGTCGAAGTAGGACTCCTCTGCTGTAATGGCAGAGGGACCTAATTGCAAAGAGTGGCAAGGAAGATAGGGGTCTGCACAATGGTTTTCAAAAGTTAGGGGTCAAAATGTAATTAGGTGGACTATTTTGCAAAGTAGGTCAAGGTGACCACTCCTTAGGTCCAAATTTTGGTACAAACCTAGTTTGGACCTAAGGAATCCAATGGTGAAGTTATATTTTAGGTTTGACCACGTTTGACTAGACATTTTACACAAAAACACAATCTAGGGCAAATAATTAGCTAGGACCCCTACTTAGGTCAGAATAGGTTCCAAAGGCCAATTTGATGGTTCTAAACTCTAGGGGATATTTTTCCATGAATTTTAGAGGGCTTAGTTGATTTTTATCTTGACCAGAACCTTGTTGAATTAAGTGAGTCTGTTTTAGGGTTACAAGAAGTCATGTAATTCTCAGATTATACACTAACCCTTTTCTGACTTAACCAACCCACTTTCTATCTTGTTAAGATCATTTGACCTATTTTTAGCCCTTGAGAAATCCTGTTGATGTACTGCAATGATAAAATTACAATTTTACCCTTTGTTTCTTATTTTCTTCTCAGAACAGTTATTCCTTGAATTAGGTCCTTCATTTGGTTATGTAGGAGCTTTTGCTCTCTTTTCTAGGTCAAAATGAGCTAGTCAAGGCTCATTATGGTGTTCCTATCATACCCCCATGCCTAAATTTTGCTAGTCCCTTAGCAACATTTCAAGGTTTTAACTTCTATTCTAGACCATGTGTTTCTTTCAAAATTTATGACAAGTGCTCTTTTCTTTTTCTTTTTGATTAGTTTAGAATGCCGACAGTAGGCCTAGAGGTACTCAAGTACCAACCAAGATCCGAACCTGACCAGCTCTAGCCTCGATCCTCCACAAAGGTTTTTAAGGCCTGTAGGAACTATCCTAAGGTTCGTTGGACTCCACGGTTAAAGCACCCATGCTTGAGACATATTTTAGCCTTGGTTCAGTTTGTAGTGCATTTTTGTAAGAGAGAGACAGATGATTTTTTGTTTGGAGAGTTTTCTCTCTTTTCTTTTCATTTCTAGCTTCGGATTGGCTTCTCAACACGGTCTGTATCGAATTCCTCGTCCCCATCATCAATCCTCAAAGGTCCCTAGCAATCGATGCTTTGTGATAGCACTGCCCATTGCAACCCCTAAAACCTTGGCTTTCGAGATTTCAAGATAATCCCACCCATTGGTGTTCCGTAGCCAAATCCAGACCCTGGTAATTAACATTTCGTGATAATGCCGCCCATGGTATCTGAACCAGCAGAGTGCTTACGTGCCCCTGGTAGGATATGTAAATATCCTAGGAGACAATCATCGAGGAGATGATATGTTGTTACGCATCTTCGAGGGGAATTTTCTGCCTCTCCGTGCCGGGAACTCATCCAAATTAACTTATGTTGAGTGGCCACTCCTAATCTAAGCAACTTTTTTCAAAACATTTAAACACTTTTGCGTGATTTTGATAGTTATGTGCACTGAACTAGACTATGTGTGGATTGGGGTACTTAGGTTACCGAGTCCCGTAAATCGAAGGTCAATTAACAAGGCTGAATACTAAGATTCGCATTTTCCCCAACCTCTTGAGGATTATCTAGATCTTAGCGGATACTTGAATTTTTAAGCCTAAGAGTCTAGCCCAAAAGGCCTAAGATCAGTGTTCCTACTAATCTCTTGTTGTGTCTCATTAGCACTTTTTCCTTTATTCCTTTTCCCTTGATGTGGTCTAGAACTTTGGTTAATCCCTTAATCTCTTACTAATGACTATTTCTTTTTCTTTTTCATTTTGTGCTCCTTTTTGTCATTTTGCCCTTTTCCTCTTCATGTTCATGTGACTTCAAAATTTTCTCTCCCATCCTCCAATTTTTTTGTTCTTTTTCACAATTTTCTATTTTTTTGGTATTTTTGGCATATGTGATTTTTTTGTGAGAATCCTTCTGACTTTTCTTCGTTTCTGTATGTTTGCACTTTACCACCCCCCATGCTTAAGTTTTGCAATGTCCTCATTGTAAACGGAGGGTGTGAAATAGTGTAGGGTTCAGGGACTTAAATAGGACCTATCGGATGGGTGAATGGGTCGGGAATGACTTTTGCAGATGATTTCAAGCTCTGGTACTGTACCAGAGGTGAGATCAACTGTTCTAAGGCTGAACTCAGGGTGCAATAGACGTGGAGTACAGATGGATAATCAGACGGATCTTGGGTTTTTGGGATGATGGGTTGCCTCCCGTTAAGCACTAAATTTAACGCCTTCAGCCGAGCGAGAAATGGTATGGAGAGGGAGTGGTCAAATCAGTAGAGTTTTGTAGAACAAACACCTTGATTAGGAGCTTGGTTGGTCCAACCAGGTGCTTGTTAAGATCAACAAGTTGATGATGCAGCCCAAACCCTATTAATCTGTTGGGTTGATAATTGTAGATCAAAAGATGTGGAACCCACCATATGCTTTGGAGCTCTGATGGATGTGGAAGTATAAATTCAGGTTTTGGCTGAGTTGAATCAGCCTGGTCAGAGTAGGGATTTGTAAAGTAATCAGTGAATGATAAAGAAACCCTACAGGAGTGACCAGAGAATGATGGGGCATGTTTTTCTGTCTGATCAATGTTTGATATCAGTATATGTGTGGAGTTGAGTCATCTGCAATCGGCTCAGTGAGAGGGGAATCAGAATAGAAATTGAGTTCGATTGCAGGTCAGGGTTGAAAATGGGTTTTGATAGGTTCTATATGTGTGGAAGAGGTGGCTTCAATGAGAATTGTGTATGAGGGCTCTTCTAGAAAGAAGTTATAGGTGGTTTCATGTAGAGAGTCCTCATAGTAGCTTTCGAAATCAAAAGTGAATGCCTGAAGAGTGTCTATAGGATGATGGAAATTTGAGTAAAGAGAAGATTCGAATTCTGGGTTGCAGTCACTCGGCATTTTCTGGTTTTGGTTCCTGTGGATCAAAACGAAATGATTCCATGTCACTGGAACTTGAACTTAAATTAGTGATCTTGGGAATCGTGATCTCAGAGTCAGGGTCAAAGAATGAATCATGTGAGCTGAGGTCGTAGATTGGCTTGTTGTATTCAAGAAGCAGAGTCTCTCCGACATCATGGTCAGATTCGAAATCGTCGGAGATATTGTGAAAATCAAATTCTGAATGAGATTCGAGATTAAAGGTTCTACCACAGAATGTAGATTCAGCAGCCTGATTGGGGTCTAGCCTATATATAAATTCTGAGCTTAAAAAGGTGTTGATTTTTGGTCTAGGCTCAAGTTCTAGGCTTGTGGGAAAGACCTTATCAAAACCCCACTCGTCCAACTCCTCGATTTCTGTATCGTAAATTGGCGTGACTTCCGAAAAATCAATCTGATTCTCTGAGGATGTTGGAGAGGGATATTCATCAAATAGAGGCTCAGAATCATATTCTTCTTTAAAAATTTGATCTTCTTCATACGGGGCCTCATAATCTTCCTAATACGTTTCAGATCCAGATTCTAGGCTTAGGATGTGGGTTGAATCACTAAAATCTAGGTCTGAATAACCTCTGAGGATCACCTTATCAGAATAAGTGGTGGAATTTACACCCTCGAGAGGTTCAGTGCTAATCTCATCATTGCAGGAGTTTCAGAATTCTATGCTTGGTGATCCATGATCTAGGGTTGGCTCAACATTGTGTTTTCTTGCAATTGGAACTTCCCAACCTTTTTCAATATCAGACATGTTGTATTCTATCTGGGTTGGGAATCCACAACCACTCTGTCTCAAACCCAAGATCTGGGAAATCGGATTGATCCTCAATACTATTCCAAGATGGTTCATCATCTGTTTGTGGCATATACGTGCATTTCTAGTCGATAATTTGTTTCAATAATCTCATTATCTCTTCCTATTTTTCAAGATCATCTTGATGTTGTTCCTAAAGTACAGGATTTGTTATGCATTAAAGGTATTCAAAGTTGTGTAATTTCTCTATCTTAATGTATCATGTGATGAGAATGTCTCAGGTTGATCCATTTGTGGCTTCAGTCAATAATACTTGGACACAGTTTATGATGAAGGTTGTGGTTGTTGGTACATTAACCTAAATGTCTTCTACTGGTGTTGAGGTTTTGCATTCAATTTCATAGAATTCAAGGGAATCCTCAATCATCCTATCTCTCATGGATCTCTGTGATTCAGGTTTTTTGAAGGGTAATCCTAAGTAATTCGGCTGCATATTTGGATCAGATGGTGGAATAAAGATGTAGAATCAGAATTTGGATCAAGATATAGACTCAAGTTGTGAAGTGAATAGATCAGAATAGAGAGTCTCACTAAAGATTTATGTGTGTGCTCTAAAGAGAAGGGATGAGGGATTGGATGTGTTTTTGACCCAATCAAGACACCCAAAAGATGTTTGGATGACTATGGAGGTTTGGGGCAGATGATACCCCCGGATCGGAAAGTCATCCACCTAAGAATTACCTGGGTAGCCAGAGAGGGAGAGTCTCGCAAAGACCCCTACACAGTAGAGCATACCCACGGGTTATAGGGTTTCCCCCACCTGACCTCTCTTGTCACTGAGATTCCAGGTAGACCATAATGGGGACCTTGACCTCTTAAGTCTACCACTTAAGTCACTTGAACTTTAGAAGTTTTGATTTTGTGACCTAATTTGGAGGTTGGCTGACCCAAGGGGTCAACTTCACCTGACCTGCCCTAATGATGGCAGAATGATTCTAGGTCAAGACCTAGAAATCATCCTGATTTGACTCCCAGGTTATTAGGTCCAATGTTTTTAAGATTCAAGTGATTTTAGAGATCAATTTTAGGGTTTGTCTTGCTTAGATCTTTTCAATCAAGGGCTTGGGTAGCACACTGATGCAGGTGGGTTTATTTCCTTTTATGCAAGCATGTGTAAACTAGCACTCCAAAACCCCATTGTATAAACCCTAATTTGATTCTATTTCCAATCCCCTTTGCTTTTCACAAAAGTTCTCTTTGGACTTAAAAACAAGAAGTGTGTAGTCCACGGAGATTCGAAAATTAAGCATGATTTCTACTAGGCATAGGAACTTGTGGGGTAGGATCTCTCAAAAAAATCGCTTCTCTTTCAATAAGATTTGAAAAATTTTCGCAAAATAAGGAAACTTTCCCTTTAAAGAAGGTAATTACTATAGAAAGAAGGCAATTAATTCCTAATTTAATTGCTTCCTTTTTGTCTTCCTAGGATTAGGAGATGGATTTAGGGAAGAAGAGAGAATTTACCTGCCCTAGAGTGGTTGATTCGCGTGGGAGATTTCCTTCATAAAAGACCTTGCAAGAAGCACAGCAAAACAAATAGGGTAAGTTAGTGCTCAAATAGAATCAAAAGAATGTAGAGACTAGTGATGAATTGCACGTTGCTCCCTGGCAATGGCACCAAAATGTTTACATAGAGGGCGAGATCAATTTTATAAAATAAGTACTGCATCGTAGTATAGTTGAAATCACCTTGTAAACAAATAAGAATTTTATTACTTGAATGTTGAATCCGAGGTCGAACACAGAGAGCAAATGGAATTCATACTAATCTCAATAATAGATGCAATTTGAACACTTAAAGTTACTCAAAATCTAATTCAAAATTTAATGTAGGAGTTTATGAATACTGAATTGTAGCAATAAAAGAGAAATTGAGAGGAATAAAATAAAAAGGTTGATTCTTCTTCTCTTGGCTCTCTCTTTAGCTTCCTCTTCTTTTCTTCCTTGGTTCTTCTTTCTGCCTTCTCCTTCTTGGCTTCTCTTCTTTCTTTTCTTCTTTGACTTTCTCTTCTCTGACTTTAGCTCTTTCTACTTTAGCCGTGCCTTCTTTCTTCTTCTTTGATTTCTCCTTCCTTCAGCTTTGCCTTTGCCTTTTCTTCCTTAGCTTCCTCAGCTTCTGCCTTCCACCCTTTACTTTTCTTTAGCTACGCCCTCCCTACTACAGTTCCTCTTCTTCCTTCCTTACTTAGCGTCCTCTGATCCTTAGCTTTCTTCTACTTCTGTGGCTCCTTCCTTCAGCTTCCTTGGCTTTGGCTCTTCTTTGCTTCTTTTGCCTTCAGATCCTCAGCTTCCTTTACGGCTCCTCCAGCCCTTAGCTTCTTCAGCTTCCTCTCCCTTCTTCCTTTCTTCTTTCCCTGCAAACAAGTGTAAAACCTACCCCTACCCCCCTGTGTACACTCTCTCTCTATTCTCTCTTGGGTTCGCTCTCCGAGAGCCAATCGGGTATTTGGGTCGGGTCACGCGCACCGGCGTGGGTGGTGCACGAGGAGTGCGCGGTAAATGGGTCAGGCAAGCCAGGTCCACGTAGCGTGGGTCGCGGATGAGGTAGGTGATCAGGCGAGGGGACCTCACCCCATGATCGGAGGCAACAAGTCAATATCACAAATTCACTTTATACCACTCAACGTGCTTCATACTTTCTGAGGAGGGACTAAAAGTCCCACCCGCTTCTCACGCACCCACAGAAGGTTGCTTTGCCTAATTGTTGCAGCTATGATGCCTCTCAAAGCCAATTTCCTGGCTGAATGCACGCATGAGGTGAATCCGCATCACTTGGGACTTGAGACCTGGAGTGCAACTGCCTGGAGCGAGCTTGCGAGCTTCTTCGAGTCTACGCTAATGGCGATGGAGGCTCAATCCTGCGATCAATAAATACGACATGCGACCTCATTAAACCACATAGGAAGCTTCGCCATGGCACGGCGAAGGTGCTGCAGTAGGTGGCTGGCCGCGGGGGGCCTAAGCATGCGTGCCTAGGTCAGTTTATGGCTGTGATGATGAGTGTGATTGGGGGGCGAGTGTGGAGGTGATGGCAGTCGATGGAGATGGGGAAAATGGTCAATGGATGGTGGCGGAGGTTCTGAGGGGTCTGGCGAGGTGGATGGGTGTGTGGAGGTGATGGAGACACCTCGCCGATGGTCTGCCAGAGATAAGGACGATGGTGGTGGTTTGCGGTGTCGAGGGGTTGAAAATAGAAATAAAGAAGGGGGAAATGAAGAGAGAAGAGAGGGGAAGAGTTTTAACCTAATTAAGGGACGAAAGGATAAGGAGGGCAGCAGGCACGTACCTGCCACCGTCGGAGAAGAAAGTTCCAGTGGAGAGGGAACGATGACGACAAAGAGGCTTTTGGCACGTGTACAGGTATGGCGCGATGCGGACGACGGAGGCAGAGAAGACTCTGCCACTAGTATTGTGGCAGAGCGAAGAGAAGAGGGAGAAGGAGTCGTCGGAGCTCGCTAGATGCTTGGCAAGAGGAGAAGAGAAGAAATTGGAGGGTTTACTCTGGCCAAACCAATGTGAATCTAAGCGGCTGGGACAGGGGATCCTTTTATAGGTCCTAGGAGAGGTTCTTGTGCTTGGAAGGCAAGCTTCCAAGTGCAAGAATCCTCAATCGAAGTAGGACTGTGTGAGAGATAACCATGTCTCTCAAGCGTTCGCATGAGAGATTGGGTGCAAATCAAGGCTGGCGATTACGTTCAGATGATAAGGAATTCCTCAGAGAATCTCCCTTTCAAATTTGAGAGGGGGTCTCTGAGGAATCAGAGAGAAATCCCCTCTAGAATCCTCACCGGAGTAGGACTCCTCTGCTGTAATGGTAGAGGGACCTAATTGCAAAGAGTGGAGAGGAAGATATGGGGGTCTGCATAATGATTTTCAAAAGTTAGGGGTCAAAATGTAATTAGGTGGATTATTTTGCAAAGTAGGTCAAGGTGACCTCTCCTTAGGTCCAAATTTTGGTACAAACCTAATTTAGACCTAAGAAATCCAATGGTGAAGTTAGATTTTAGTTTTTACCATGTTTGACTGGACATTTTACACAAAAACCAAATCTAAGGCAAATAATTAGCTAGGACCCTTAGGTCAAAATAGGTTCCAAAGGCCAATTTGAAGGTTCTAAATCCTAGGAGATATTTTTCCATGAATTTTAGAGGGTTTACTTGATTTTTATCCTAACCAGAACCTTGTTGAATTAAGTGAGTCTGTTTTAGGGTTACAAGAAGTCATTTAATTCTCAAATTGCACACTAACCCTTTTCTGACTAAACCAACCTACTTTTTATCTTGTTAAGACCATTTGACCTATGTTTAGCCCCTAAGAAATCCTATTGATGTACTACAATGGTAAAATTACAATTTTACCCTTTGTTTCTTATTTTCTTCTCAGAACAGTTATTCCTTGAATTAGGCCTTTCATTTGGTTATGTAGGAGCTTTTGTTTTCTTTTCTAGGTCAAAATGAGCTAGTTAGGGCTCATGATGGTGTTCCCATCAGACCCAACCCCCTATGACCATGGGCACCAAGGCAACCACAATGAAACATTATTAAGTCACTTTGTTTTAGCTTTTAACGATGTGGGACAAAATGTCTTGCTCCTTCTTCAGTTGCTACATCTAGGAATTCTACACAATCGAATTAGTACTGTGTGCTATGCTCAATTGGTGCTATAGGAGGCTTCGCTAAGTCAAACTGCACCTGCTTTGGTTGAGATCAAAGATGGTCAGACGGCGGCAGACGGTGGTGGAGTGGTCATCGATGGTAGTGAACACCTACGATAAGGAGCATGGGCTCTAAGCCCTAATTAGCTAGTTTACGATGATCGCCGTAAGGTGTAGAGTGTGATGGAGGTGATGATTGAGTGGTTGAAGGCTTGTGGAAGGTGGTCAAACTTGGGGAAGATGTTGGAAGCGTGTGTTTTGCGATGGAGTGATGTAGTGGTCGAAGCTTCTAATTTATGTAGGGCTTTTGATTGGTATAGGATGAGGAAGCTTTTGGTAGAGTTGGTTTGGTGTTTGGTGGTCAGTGGTGGCCAAGCGAAGCTCACCGGAGCTTCGCCAGTTGTGAAGAAGATGGAAAGGATGAGAAGCGGTTGTCAGTTGAATTGAGATGAGGAGAGGTTGAATTGAATCTAGGGATAGAGAGAGTGAGAGCGAACCTAAATTATGGATGAAAGGGATAGGGAATCCTCGCCAGCGTGGCTTACCAGTGCCAAGGACAATGAAGCCTCTGGTGAGGGAATTGGCAACGAGGAGAAGGGTAAAGAGCCTCTGCTGTGGCCAGTGAGAGGTAGAAGAGAGAAATGAAGGCAAAGGACCAACCAATTTTGACTGTTGGATGATTGGAGGACGACGGGGGAAGGAGGTCGCTAGAGCCACGACGGAGGTGGCCAGAGAAGAGAAGATGGTGTTTTAGGCCATGATCGGGCAAAAATTGGGTCGTTGGACTTCGGGGAGCTTTTATAGAGTAGTTTGCGAGCTTAATTTGGGAGATTTGAGCCATAGGAGTAGGATTTGGAATCAAAAAGTTCCCAAAATTTCCTTGGATTCACAGGGGCTTCACACCCAAGATCTGCTTCTTAATTCATGTTCAAATGATTTCCCAAGGTATGAATATCAATTCCACCAAATTTGGTTGGATTTGGTGTTGGTTTGTTGCTATCTTGGGTCGGTCAAAGTCGTTGCTGCTTGGTTGACTCAACAATGGCGATGTTGATAGGGATTTTCGTCAATGTTAGAGAAATGTGTTATAGTACAATTGACAAATAGCTCTTCAACAAATAAAATTTATAACTTTAATTCTATAAATGAAGTCCGACGTCGAACATAGGGAGTAAGTAGGAATTCACGTGCTAAGCTCAATAAAATATAAATGAGCACAATGAATGAAGCATAATAAAGATATTCTATGTATGATAACTACTCAAAATTTATAATCAATGTATGACATGATTATTTGATGGGAACACCATCATGAGCCATAACTAGCTCATTTTAGTTATTATTAAGGAATAAATGCTCCTACATAAGAGAGCCCTAATTCATTGCATAATCATTCTGAGGGAAAGATAAGAAAATAGGGTTAAAACTATAATTTTACCATCATATCATGAATGCAGTACAATCACGAGTTTTCTTAGGGGTTAATTAAGGGTCAAATGGTCCTAAAAGGCTAACAAGTGGGTTAGAACAGATAGAATTGGGTTTTCACGTGTTTTCAGAATTAAATGACTTCTGAAACCCTAAAAATTGACTCGCTTAATTAATTGAGGTTCTGGTCAGGATAAAATTCTCCTAAACCCTCTAAAATTCATAGAAAATATTCTCTAGGGTTTGGTACCTTCAATTTGACCATCAGAACCTGTCTTTACCCAAAATAGTCTCAGACTAACATTTGCCCTAATTTGGGTTTTTGCATAAATTACCTAGTCAAACTTGGTCAAAACCAAAATCCAACCTCATCATTGGATTCCTTAGGTCCAAATTAGGTTTCTACCAAAATTTGGACCCAATCTGAGATCATCTTGACCTAGTTTGTAATTTAGTCCTATCTGACTCTTTTATTTCTCACACATGCCCCTAACTTTTGAATTCTTAAAAATAGGCCCCTAGCTTTGTCATCTTCTTCACAAATAGGTCCCCACCGCACCAAAATCCTATTTCTACAACTCCAGCGACCTTCAATGGGAAGATCTCCTTAATTTCTCACTTAATCCCTTCCAAAACTGGAATGAGATTCCTTGAGAAGTTCTCTCTCCAATGAATCCGATCATGAGTCTAAAAGCCTTCTCAATCTCTCATGCGTTCGCATGAGAGATTTGGGTATCTTAAAACTTCCTACTTTGGCGACATTTCCTAGCTTGGGAGATTGGCTTCCAAGCTCAAAACCCCTTCATGAACCCTATAAAAGGAGCCCCAAGGCACGACCATGTTCTTCAACTAGGTTTAAGGCCACAAAACCCTCTTCTTCCTCTCCCACGGCTAGCTCTGACCTAAGCTCTGATGAGCTCCTACCCCGTCGTCCCACGGCCTCCCAATGGTCAAATTGGGAGCATCTTCTTCCTCCCTGACTTCCTCTGCCTCTCGACGACCACATCAGAGGCGCCTTAAACCCGTTCTTCACCGTCATCTCTCCCTTAGGAGTTTCATCTTCCATGGTGCTGGCCAATCAAATCCTGTGTCCTCCTTCCCCTTTCATCTCTAATACTAGGTCCTTTAACTCCCTCTTCCCCTCTACTTCCTCTTCTTTTCTTCTATCATTCAATTTCGACCTCTGCTACTACCGTTCACCCTCATCTCCTCCATCTCCGGCGACCACTTCAGCAAGGGTTCCCGCCCGCTACACATGACCATTCTCCTCGCCAACTAGTCCACAAGCTTCATCGTGCTCCACCTCACAAAAGCCTTAACATCTCCCCTACTATTACTCATCTTAACACCCCAACAACCGACCCACTGCTGCACCACCATCTTCGACCTTCGCACACCACCATATGCCCTCTCACGCCACCGCCACTGCCAACCACCGACGAAGGTCCTGAAGTATTTTAACTTGGCTGCAAGGCCGTATTCCTATCTGCAGGTGTCTTTGCTGGAGCTCCACCACCTCCGCCATCGTCTCCTTCGTTCTTCGAGCTCCAGGTGTCACGAGCCCCAGGAAACATCCCCTGGCTGTGCGGAAGGCTTCCAAGCACACGCCCAGGTGGTCAATCGGGCACCACACCATCCACTTCAGCTTTAATTGAGGAGACCTCCACCTACTGCCAGCTGCGCGAAGAAGGGTGGGACTTTAGTCCCACCTCGTTTGCTAACGAAGAGGCATAGGCGCATAAGAGGAATTTCTACAATAGCCTCGTTGCCTCAGTAGCATGGGGTGAGGTCCCCTCGCACGTGCCCACGCATGCCCTCGCCTGCGGCCATGCCACACTGGTCAGAGCTTTGATCCAATTACCCGTATACCCACCTGATTTGAAAGAGAGGAGGAGGAACTTTGAGTGAGAAAGAGAGCAGGGTTTAGGGGGTTTTGCTCTCTGTGACACTTAGTCGCTGGAGGGATTGCTTCTCTTGTGAATAAGAAGAAGAGAAAGCAGAGAAGGAAAGAAGAGAAAATAAGAAAAGAGAAGGCTCAATCGCATAAGAGAAGAGGAAGAAGAAGAAAATCTAAAGAAGAGAAAGGGAAGAAGCCAAGGAAGGAAAGAATAAGTACAGTGCTAGGGAAGCACTATAGCATCTGATGTTTAGGTCATCTGATCTTACCAGCAGACATCTGCTTTGAGGCTTGATACTTAGAATTACTATTGAGATATTGAATACTTAATATATATGCTTAGAGAATAATTGGTGGTTTAAATCACCATTATTTTAGCTTCTCTACCTTTTTATTGCCTCCAAATACATGACAATTCATTGAATATCTAATGTGACAGATTAGTATTTATTGAATATCATTTTGTGGTTTAAATTCTTGTGGTCATTTATATTATCTATTGAGATTAACACGTGAATTCCTATTTGCTCCCTGTGTTCGACCTTGGATTTCATTCGAGTAATAAATTGTATTTGTTTTTCGTGCTGATTCGACCTATACTGCAATGCGATGATTTTAAAACCCATTTGAGAGTGACTAATAGTATTTCAAGTGTTAACTATGAAAAAAAGATACCTAGAACAAAATAATGGTGATTTAGATCACCAATTATTAGTCTAAGCACGTATATATCAATTACTCAATGAATATGAAATGAATGAATAGTGATCAGAAGTCTAGCAGGTGGCTCAGACGACTTAAATGTCGCCTGTTGTAGTCTCTTCAATCTTCTGTTGTTCTTCTTCTCTTCTTTTTTCCTTTCTCTTCTTCTGCTTCTCTTAGGCACGGCTCTTCATTTTCCTTCTCTCTTTCAGAGCCTGCTCCTCTTCTTTCTTCAAAGAGCATAAGGTTCCTCTCTCACAAGTAAGTGTTGGCCAATGCACAGAGGAGCAAAGCCCTCCCCTCCCCTGCTCTCTCTTTCTCTCCTTCCTACTTTCCTCTTTCTCTTAAACCAGGCTTATCAGGTATTTGGGTTGCGTAACCTGGTCTAGGGCTGCAGCATGGGGTCGCAGCCGAGGAATGAAAGGCTAGTCAGGTCGAGTATGTGCGAATGTGAAGGGGACCTCACCTCATGTTTGGAGGCGATAATGCCATGTGACAAAATCAACTTATGCGTGCTCATACGCCTCTCTGCCATCAATGTGGGACTAATGTCCCTTCTCCTTTTTGCGTCTACAGCAGCAGCAATAGGTGGCTTCAATTGGTGTCTAGGGAGTAGTCGAGACTCCCAATTGACCACCTGGAGATGATCCTTAGGTGATTCCTCATCACCTAGAGTGAGCACCTGGGAGTGAGGTCACAAGAACATGCTCTGGAGCTCTTCAAAGAAGCTTCAGTAATGATGGTGGAGGGGCAAACACCTGAAAACAAGAGCACAACCTTTCGGCCAAGTTAAACCAGCTCAAAAGCTTCGCAAGGGAGTGGTGAGGGCATTGGTGGCAGTGGTGTGTGATAAATGCCAGTTTATCATCATTCTTATGCACTAAAATAAACCTAGCTCTTAGGATTTTACTCCGTAAATGGGTTTTTGGGCTGCATTTAGGCATTAATTAGGTTAGTAATGCATTGCATTTTTTTATTATCTTTTTAATGTATTTTTGTGAGTGTTAGGGATAAACAAATTAACAGATCCTTAGAACCCTAGCACTCAGGAAGGCAACAGATGAAGGAGAAGCACAAACTAGCTGGAACTCAGCTTGATCCAGCTCACCATAGCTGGAATCCAGCTCACTTGGATTAGGGTCAGGTCATCCTAGCTCCATTCAGCTCATCTCAACTGAATGACAGCTCAAGAGAGCTCATCTTAGCTCACCCTAGCTCAGGTCAACTCAGATCCAGCTCAACTTAGATGAGTCTAGCTCATCTCAGCTCCCATTAGTCCACAGGGAGCTCTAGCTAGCTCAGCTGAGTTGACTGGAGTTCATCCCAGCTCAAGTCCAGCTACATCCAGCTCCACTCAACTTCAGCTAGCTAAAGATGAATTCATCCCAGCTCAAGAAGCCCAAATTCAGGTTCGGGGGACTCAGCTTAGCTCAACTTAGTTGAGCTAAGCTACCTTAGCTGCCTCAACCAACTTGATCCTCCCTGGGAGCACCAGACCTAGCTCACCTCAGCTCATTATGGTAGAAGCCAACTTACTTTAGCTTGGCTTAGTAGCTAACAAAGAACTAGCAAGCTAAGCCAGCTAGAGTAGCTCCATGCCACCCTCTTCAGTAGCTGCCAGCTCCAGTTCAAGCTCTAGGCTTCTCCTCCTCAGCTCCTCTCTTCAAACCCTTGCTCCAATACCTCCTCCTTTACTCCATAGCTAGCTAAGCTAGCTTAGCTTAGCTTAGCTTAGCTAGCAACTAGCTCCTTGGCCATCCACCACCTTCAACTCAACCCTAACTAGCTCCACCAACTTAAGCCCTACCTAAGCTAGCTATCCTACTTCAAGTTGGTGCCACCACCTAGCCACCTCTTCACCCCATCATCCCCACCAAAAGGCACCAATTTTGGCGCCAAAACCTAACCCTAACTACCCCCTTTTTTGATGCCAACATCCACCTCCATATCCACCATACATATAACCCTACAACCCATCCTAGCCACCCACCTACCCCTCCTTCTAGAACCCTACTTGGCGCCACCTAAGCCCCCTGAAACGTCGCGGCAACCGGGTTTGAGGGTTTTGGTTTTGTTATAACGTTGTAGTAAAGCCGGTTATTACCAACATTTCAAATATAAATTTTTTACTCGGAAAATGAAAGAGTTCCCGAGGTCGAACTCAGGGAGCAAGTCGTATTCTAGAGATATACATGTTTCTTTTACAAAATAAAGAGAGAGGGAAAGAATTTGTTGTGATGTTCTTCTTTCTTTCTTTTCTTCAGATATCCTTCTTCTTCTTTGTTCTGCAGAGGTGATGTTCCTCTTCAGATCTCCTTCTTCTTCTTCCTTGGTTTCTGTCTTGGCCTCTCCTTTTTTATGCAGTCTCTTCTGTGAATGTTTCTTCTTCCTTTCTTTCTTCAGATCTCCTTCTTCTTCTTCCTTATGGCTGCAGAGCTTCTACCTTCAGCTACTAAGTCTTCCTTTCTTCTTCTTCTGCTTTGGCCGTTGCTCTTCTTTTCTTTCTTTCTTCAGCCTGCCTTCTTTCCTGCTCTGGCTGCTGACCTTCCGTCGTCTGACCCGGTGCTTCGACGACTTAACTATGCATTTGCTACAGTGCAGCTCCTTCTTCTTCGCCTGCACTTCTTCCGCGGGTCTTCTTCTTCGCCTGCACACTTCAGAGTTTCTCGTCAGAAGCAAAACCTACTCTACCCTCCCCCCCCCCGCGTCTCTCTTTCTCTCTGAAACCACTCTTCGGAAAGCTCTCCCAGAGCTACCGGGTAACCGGGTTCGGATCAGGCCCGGGTCCAGGCCCACCGGCGTGCGTGGTGGGCGAGGAGTGCAGGTCAGTCGAGTCGGGTCGGGTCGGTTCGGGTCAGGTCCGCGGGGCGTGAGCGCGGACGAGACCGGGTAACCGGGCGGGTGAAGGGGACCTCACCCCGTGTACTGAGGCAGTAAGGCTACTGCACTTTTGCATCTTATGTCGCTGCGGCTCTTCAGGCGTTTCCGAGGTGGGACTAAACGGCCCACCTCAATTGCGCGCCCGCAGCGGGGAATTCAGCAGGAGATGGCAGTGTCACGCGGAGTTTTCTTCCTCGGCTGCGAACCTGGTGTTTTGCCAAAACTCCTCGCAAGGCCTGGGAGTGAATCTGGGCTTGGCGCTGAGCGTGGCGCGCCTGTAGCTGCAGGCGGAAGCAGGTCCTCCTGCGCGTCAATGGCGGCGGAGGTTGGGTGGCCTGTCCACAAGAAAACGGCCTCTCGGCCTAATCAGAGAGTGCCAGGAGCTTCGCCAGGGTGCGGCGAAGCTCGTGTGGGGGGTGGCGAGGCGCGGGGCGGTGTGCGAGGGCTGCCCTAGGTCGGACTGTGGGTCGGAGGATGGGTCTGTTCGGTGGAGTTGCAGAGGGTGATGTGGGGGAAGTGGTAGGGCGGAGATTGATCAGGGTGAGGAGGCGGAGGTCCTGCGGTGGTTGGCGAGCCGTGTGGGTCGCTGAGGTGATGGGAGCAGCTCGCCGGAGGGTGGTCGGAGACGAAGGGGGTGAAGGTGGTCAGGGTCGGTCGAGGGCTTAATTGACTAAATTGAAAGTGGGGAACGAAAGAGGAGAAGAAGGGGAGTAGCTCTAGCTTACTTGCAGGGACGAAAGGGGAGGAACAGGGCGACAGTCGTATCGACTGTCGCCGGAGAAGACGATGCTCAGGGAAAGGGGCGGCGGCGAGCAGAGAGCCGGAGAGGCGCCAGCTGGGTGCGGCGTGGCGCGGGAAGAGCAGGGGAGGAAGTCTCTGCTGCTGGTATTGCGGCAGAGCGAAGAGGTGGAGGGGGAGGAAGCCGCCGGAGCTGGTGAGCGTCTGCCGGAGGAAGAAGAGAAGAAAGTTGGGGATTTTCTCCGTCAGATCCAGGCTGCCCTGGTCGGTGGAGCAGCGGGGGGTATTTATAGGGATGAAACAGGGAGGAAGGCGGAGGGAGACGACGTGTCTCCCTCGCCGGAGAATGGTCGGAAACACGAACCCATACCGTCCATGCGTTCGCACGGCCGGTATGGTGGGCTACAATGACCAGGGGGGTGCCCCTGCGACGGCTGACGACGCAGGGCACCCCCGGTTTACTTGCCAGGTCCTCCACCTCACCCTGCGCGGCGCCATGCTCCGCGCAAGGTCGCCGGAGCATGGTGCTGGCAGGGTTTTGCAGGAGGGACCTGATTGCAAAGAACGAAGGAGAGTTAGGGGCCAAAATGCGAGGGTTCAAAAGTTGAGGGCCAAAGAGTAAATATATGAGGACCAAAGTGTAAAGTCGGTCAAGGGGGTTTCTTCTTAGGCTCAAGTTTTTATACATGACTAATTAGGACCTAAGGAATCTGATGGTGAATTTCATTTTCATCTTAAACCTTTTTTGACCGGTCAATTTGCGCAAAAACCCAAATTAAGTTATTAATTGGGCATGGTTCTCAATGTAGGTCAAAATGGGTTCTAAAGGCCAAATTGAAGGTTCTAAACCCTAGAGATTATTTTTCTATGAATTTTAGAGGGTTTATTCTATTTTTACTTTGCCTCGAACCTTGTGAATTGAAGTGGGTTTCTTTAGGGTTACAGATTTATCATTTAGTTTCTTGGAATTGCTTGTAGCCCTTGCTAGATCACTTTTATTCTTATTAATCTGCTTTGACCTATGTTTGGGCCCTGAATTACCCTGTATGCAGATTATACTGGTGAAATTGCATTTTTACCCCTTATGACTTGTTTTCTCCTTAAACTCAGAATTCTCTGAGTTAAGCCTTTCCTTGAGTTATGTAGGAGCTTTTATCCTTTGTATTGGGTCAAAATGAGCTAGTTATGGCTCATGATGAGGTTCTCATCATACCCCCATGCCTAGCTTTTGCTAGTCCCTTAGCAAAAACTTAAGGTTTCAACCCTTGTTCTAGACCATGAAGTTTCTAATGGTTTTAGATAAGTGCCCTTTTTTATTTGAGCATAGATTAGGTTAGAATGCTGACCATAGGCCTAAAAGGTACTCTAGTACCAATCAAGATCCAAATCTGTCTAGCCTTAGCCTCAGTCTTTTAGCAAAGGTTTTTAAGGCCCACAAGAACTAACCTAAGGTTTATTGGACTTCGTGGTTAAAGCACCCGTGCTTGAAATGATTTTAGCCCTGGCTCAGTTCGCAGTGCGTTTTGTAAGAGAGAGATAGAAAGTTTTTCTGCTTGGAGAGTTTTCTCTCTCTTTTTCTTTTTAGTTCTAGCCTAGGATTGGCTTTTCAACACGGTCTGTATCAGATTCCTTGCTCCCATCATCAATCCTCAAGGGTTCCTGGCGATCGATGCTTCGAGATAGCACCGCCCATGGCAACCCCCGGAACCCTGGCTATTGAGATTTCGAGATAATCCCATCCATGGTATTCCGTGGCCGAATCCAGACCCTGGCAATTGACACTTCGAGATAATGCCATCCATGGAATCTGAACCAGCAGAGTGCTTACATGCCCCCCGTAGGATATGTAAATATCCTAAGAGACAAGCACCGAGGAGATGATATTTTGTTACGCATCTTCGAGGGGATTTCCCGCCTCTCTGCGCTGGGAACTCGTCCAAATCAACTTGTCTTGATCGGCCGCTCCTATTCTAGGTGTTCTTTTCAGATTTTTGCGACGCTTCTGCGTGATTCTGATTTTTACGCTTACTGAACCAGGCTGTGTGTGAGATTAGGGTGCTTAGGTTACTGAGTCCCGTAAACCAAAAATTAGTTAACGAGGCCGAATACTCCCTAAGCCTTAGACCTAATACTTCAGCTTTTCATTTTCCTCAACCTCTTGAGGAGTGTCCAGATCTTAATGGGTACTAAGAGTCTATTCAAGAATGCCTAAGGTTTGCATTCTTTACTAATCTTATTGTGCACTTTTCTTGAATGAGGTCTAGAACTTAGGTTAATTCCTTAGTTCCTTACTAATGACTATCACTTTTTCTCATAATTTTGTGCTCCTTTTTCATTTTGTTTCTTTTCTCCTTCACAAAATTTTCTTCTCCTCTTTTCCTCTTATTCTTTTTCGAAAAAATTTTTTAATTTTTATGGTGTTTTTGGCATATGTGAATTTTTTTTGTTTGAAACCTTTTCTTACAAGTTTTTGTACTTTCATACCCCCCCATGCCTAAGATTTGCAATGTCCTCATTGTAACCTAGGGGGTCTTAGTTTATTCCTTAAGACAGAAATTTGGATGAGTGAATGGGTCGGGTTGAATTTTTGCGGACGATTTCAAATCCCAGATGCAAACATCTGAGTTGGGGTCGGCTGTCTACAAGGGTGAACTTCGAGTGCTGAAAGGTGTCAGAACAAGTTTCAGGTTTTCAAAGAGAATGACGGGCTGCCTCCCGTTAAGCGCTGAGTTTTACGCCATCGGCTGGGCGCAATAAGCTCAAGGGGAAAGGAGGATATAAGATGCCTCAGCCAAATCAGTAGAAGTTACATCAATGAACGGCTTGAGTCTCTGATCGTTCACGATGAAAGGTTCAGAATCGTGGCTGAGTGGACTGATTTCGATTGCTCCATTTCCAAAAACCTGTCGGACCAAATATGGTCCGACCCACTTAGATCTCAGTTTTCCTGGGAAGAGTTTGAGTCGGGCATCAAAGAGTAGGACCTTTTGACCAGGATGAAAGATCTTTCTCGAGATGTGTTTGTCGTGGAAGGCTTTAACCCGCTCCTTGTAGATTTGCGAGTTCTCGTACGCATCTATGCGTAATTCATCGATCTCGCTGATTTGGAGTTTTCTGTGGGTCCCAGCCTTAGAAAGATCCAGATTACAGTTCCGTACTGCCCAATAGGCTTTATGCTCCAGTTCGACGGGAAGGTGGCATGCCTTTCCGTACACCAATCTAAAGGGAGACATGCCCAATTGGGTCTTGTGGGCGGTCCTATAGGCCCACAATGGTTCCGGAAGTCGGGACGACCAGTCCTTCCTGTCAGGTCGAACAGTGACTTGCAGGATTTTCTTGATCTCCCGATTAGACAGCTCAGCTAGACCATTAGTTTGGGGGTGGTAAGGAGTAGAGATTCGGTGAGACACCCCGTATTTGGCCATCAGTGACCTAAACTGAGCATTTGTGAAATGGGTCCCCCCATCAGAGATTATTGCACGAGGAATCCCGAACCTTGAGAAAATGTGTTGATGAATGAATTTGAGAACGATTTTGTGATCACAGGTTCGGGTCGGTATGGCTTCGATCCATTTGGACACGTAGTCCACAGCCAACAGAATGTATTCGAAACCATCCGAAACAGGAAAGGGGCCCATAAAATCAATCCCCCAAACATCAAAGATTTCGCATACTAGAATCGGTTGCATAGGCATCATGTCGCGATGGCTCATGTTGCCCAAAGTCTGGCAACGACTGCATGCCTTGCAATGACTGTATGCGTCTTTGAACAGTGTGGGCCAGTAAAAGCCGCACTGGAGGACTTTTGATGCGGTTTTATGCCCGGCAAAATGGCCACCGCATGCCTGGTCATGGCAGAAAGAGAGGATATTGTTGACTTCCCCTTCCGGGACACATCTCCGGATGATCTGATCGGCACCTATGCGGAAGAGGTACGGGTCTTCCCAAATGTAATACTTGGCATCGGAGCGTAATTTGTCTTTCTTGGCCTTCGGCCAATCGGACGGGGTCTGATGAGATGCCAACTAATTTACAATATTAGCAAACCATGGAAGGCTAGTACCAATAGTCAGCAGGTGCTCATCGGGAAAATGCTCAGTGATGGGTCCGGAAGGGTCTATTATTTCAGAAGGAAGACGGGACAAGTGATCAGCTACCACGTTTTGTTTTCCCACTTTATCGCGAATCTCGAGGTCAAATTCTTGCAACAGCAAGATCCATCGGATCAATCGAGGTTTCGCGTCCTTCTTTGCAAGGAGATGCCTCACAGCCGTGTGATCCGAGTATATGATGACATGGGAACCCAGAAGGTATGATCTGAACTTCTCTAGGGCAAATACTACAGCTAGCAGCTCTTTCTCAGTAACCGTATAGTTACGCTGAGCCTCATCGAGTGTTTTGCTGGCGTAGTAAATGACCACAGGTTTCTTGTCATTTTTCTGCCCCAAAACCGCTCCTACAGCGAAGTCGGATGCATCACACATGATCTCAAAGGGTTGAGACCAATCAGGGGACTGTAGGATCAGGGCTTGGGTGACTCGGTCACGCAGGATTTCAAATGCTTGAGTGCATTCCTTGGAGATTTCGAAGGGAACATCCTTGGAGAGAAGAGTGGTCAGGGGGCGTGCGATTTTTGAAAAATCAGGGATAAATCGTCGATAAAAACCGACATGCCCTAAAAAGGATCGGATGTCCCTGATCGAGCTAGGCATAGGAAGGTGAGAAATCAGATTAACCTTAGCTCGATCCACTTGGATACCTTTCTCCGAAATTGAGTGTCCCAGGACAATTCCCTCAGGCACCATGAAATGGCTTTTTTCCCAGGAAAGAACCAAATTCACGTCGATGCACCGCCTGAGTATCTGGACCAAGTGTTGGAGGCAATCGTCGAATGATGCTCCGAAAATTGAAAAGTCATCCATGAAGACTTCCAGATAATCACCTACCATATCTGAGAATATGGCAAGCATGCATCGCTGAAAAGTAGCGGGTGCATTGCAAAGACCGAAAGGCATCCTTCGGAAAGCGTATGTTCCGAAGGGGCAGGTGAACGTGGTCTTTTCTTGGTCCTCAGGATGGATTGCCACCTGGTTATAACCGGAGTACCCGTCAAGAAAGCAGAAGAACCTATTTCCCGCTAGTTTTTCGAGAATTTGATCAATGAAGGGTAGTGGGAAATGATCCTTCTTCGTGGAGGAATTGAGTCGACGGTAATCTATACAGACTCTCCACGAGTTGGCTAATCGGGTAGGAATGATTTCTCCGGTCTCAGTAGTTATAGTGGTGAGTCCTGCCTTCTTAGGCACGACCTGAATTGGGCTCACCCAACGACTATCGGAGATCGGGTAGATGATCCCGGCATCTAACCACTTGATGATCTCCTTTTTCACGACCTCCTGCAGATTGGGGTTTAAGCGTCTCTGCATTTCACGAGAAGGTCGTGTGCCCTCTTCTGAATAGATATGATGAGTACAATAAGAGGGACTTATTCCAGTCAAATCATCGAGAGTCCATCCGATGGCTCTTCGATGTTGCTGGAGGACAACAATCAGACTGGTTTCCTGTTCAGGACTGAGGTTGGAATTGATGATCACAGGAAGGGTCTGATTAGAACCCAAAAAGATGTATTTTAAGTGAGCAGGAAGGGGTTTCAGTTCGAGGATGGGGTTTTCAGCAGCAGCGGGTGGTTCAGTATAGATGTGAGATTTAAGGGTGGGAGTTACCGGGTTGTTCATATCTGGATTCAACTCCTCTGTTTGCGGGTCAAGATCCTTCTGTGGTTGATGAGGCACAATCGAGTCACTCTGGAGGTGTGATTCATCAACCAAAGTCTTGATGTCACAAACTTGCTCGATGACGCCGCAATTAATTCCTTGTTGGGCCTTAAATATATCAATTTTCAGTGTTTGATCTCCAAACTTAAGCTCTATTTGGCCCTCCTCACAGCTGATGTTGGCTCTAGCAGTAGCCAAGAAAGGTCTCCCTAGAATGATTGGTGTATCCCTAGGGTTCTCGGGTGCATCCATGTCTAAGACTATAAAGTCCACTGGAAAATAGAAATCCCGCACTCTCACGATAACATCCTCGAGAATCCCTTTTGGTGACTTTATAGATCGATCTGCTAATTGTAATGTCACCTCGGTTGGTTTCAGCTCAGATTCTTCTAGATGGTCCAGTAAGGATGTGGGTATCAGATTTATAGATGCACCCAAGTCTAACAATGCTCTATCAAATTGGGTACCACCTATCTTACAGGAGATTAGGGGAGTTCCAGGATCTTTTGCCTTGGGCGGGAGTCTACTAAGGATTACAGAGCTGGCTTGCTCTGACAGAACAATTGGGCTCCCTCCCTTGGTTCGCAGCTTACGCTGGGGTGTACATAAATTTTTTAGAAATCGTGCGTAAGCTGGTACGTGGCGGATTGCATCCATCAAGGGGATGCTTATGTGGACCTGCTCAAAGAGCTTGACCAGGTCCTCCTCAGGGGCCACGGGTTTGGTGGTCTTCTTTCCCTTGGTCAGGGCCTCGGGAAACGGGATCTTGGTTGGTTCTTCTAGGATAGGTTCAGGTTGTGGATCTGGAACAGTGGTACCTTGGATAACTATCCTAGGGTCATGGTTATCAGGCTGGGAGTGGTTTGGATAATGCGGGTCTTGATTTGTCTTACCACTACGTGTTGTTACAGAATTTAATCCGGCCTGATTTTGGTTTGGGTTTGGTAGGAGGGGTGGCTGCTGCTGAAATCCCGCACGAGAAGTTGAGGCATCCATCTCGTCTGGAGATGGAGCAGTGGGGGCCTGATAAATCCATTGAGCGTGGCCTAAATTTGGATTCATAACGCGCTTCTGGGTTGGCACGTTATTTGGGTTAGGAAGAGGTTGGGAAGGGAGTGTGCCTGGTTGGCGAGAATTTGCCAACTGGGCCAGTTGAGTTTTAACTTCAGTAAGCTCGTCCTTGTGCTGTTTTTGAATAGTCGCATTCGATTTTTGAATGTCAGCCAGAGTCTGGAGGATTAAGGACATTTGATCTTGATTTGGCCCTGATGGATAAGTAGGGTTGGGCCGAGGCTGAGGCGGCTGGTAGTGATGAGAGGGCTGTGGGCGGGACTGAAAAGGTGGTCTTTGGGTTTGGAAATTTCCTGCCCACTGAAAATTTGGATGGTTTCGCCATCCAGGGTTGTAAGTGTTGGAGAATGGGTCGTTCTGGAAGGCGTTGAGGTCCTCGCAGATCTGAGGAACCTCCTGAGAGTCAGGGAAAGGAGGAATGGAGTTTCCCCGGCTGGTGTAGAAAGGATCGGATGATCTTCCAGTCCAAGAATCAGATGGGGATGGATATGGATCCATCCCAGGGGAGGATCGGTGGAGGATGTTTTGCACAGTCTCCTGTGTGGAAGGAGGTTGTGCAAAGGAGTTACGCGCAGAGGTGGCTCGCTGCAAGTGCTGAGTCAGCTCATCCACCTTCTTTTCAATGATTGAGACCTTGTCCAATCGACTGGCCATTAATTCCAGGTCGACTGATGCGGACAGGCCCTGCGTCTCATGTGCTCCCTTAAGATTCGTCGCTGCGCGGGTATTCGTCCTGTCGAATAATCCCATGGAGTCATTGTTGATGGAGTTCTCGCACATGTTTTCGAGAATCTCCCATACGGTGTCTTCATGTTGACCCATGATGTTTCCTCCGCAGGTTGCATTGACGAAAAGGCGGATGTCCTCACGGAGTCCCTGGTAAAAAGATTGGACTTGTTCCCATTTAGGAACTCCGTGATGGGGGCACTTTCTCATGAGATCCTGAAAACGATCCCATGCCTCATGGAGAGGTTCTCCTGATTGTTGAGTGAAGTGTGTAATCTGATGGCGCAAGGCGTTGGTCCGACCAACGGGAAAGAACTTTTTCAAAAACTCGGATTGAAGTTCTTCCCAAGTGTTGATCGGCCGGGTCTGAGTTTGATACCAATGGGCGGCCTTGTCCATAAGAGAAAAGGAGAACATCTTCATGAGAAGAATATCCCGATTTTGCGCATCTGATCCAAAAGTGTGGGCCAGATGCTTTAGCTGTTTGATGTGCTGGAAGGGATCTTCGGAATTAAGCCCATGGAATTTAGGTATATTATGAATCATGTTGGGCTTTAGTTCGGAATCAGGTCCTCCAATCGGGATTCTGACTCGAGGCTCAATGGCCACCGCAGCAGGATTGTAGTGGTCCCGCATCATAGGACGTTGTGGTGGGTGTACGAAGTTTTGGAAGAGGTCATTGAGTCGCTGGAGCTGGTGTTCCAGATTATTTTCTTCCTCAACTGGCTGAGCCATGATGAGGGAAGAAGAAGAACTTGGTTCTGAATCAGAAGAGAGAATAATGTGAGGGTGTTGCTGCACAAATACGGGCGTCGAGGCTTGGCCTTGACGAGAGCGAATTTCTAATGGAGGTCTTAAGGGTGGTCGTAGAGACCTCCTTCCGTACATGCACAGTTGGGAGAGGTAAGTTTAGAAGGTGCTGGACCCAATCAAGACACCCAAAAATGTGTTGGGTGACTATAGAGGTGCGGGGCAGATGGACCCCTTGATCAGAAAGATCGTCCACCTGAGAATTACCTGGGCAGCCAGAGAGGGAGAGTCCCGCGAAGACCCCTACACGGTAGAGCGTCCCCACGGGTTACAGGGTTTCCCCCACCCGACCTCTCTTGTCACTGCGGTTCCAGGTAGACCAGAATGGGGATCTTGACCTCTTAAGTCTACCAATTTTAAGATCAGGGTGCTTAAGGTTTCACTTGAACTTTAGTCTTTTTAAGTGCAAAGAGTGACCTAATTTAAGGTTGGTTAACCCAAAGGGGTCAACTTTACCTCTTGTTTTCTTTGAGAGCTTTTTGGGTCCTTTCTTTTAGGGTTCAAGTGTTTAGAGAGAGCCAATTGTTTAGGATTTTTCTTGTTAATTATTTTCAATCAATGGTTTGGGCACACCTCTTTTGGATTTCCTCAATTCTTGATTAAGGGGTGTGTCTCAACTGAAATCCTATTGTTTAACCTTATGTTGGCTCTACTTGGTCCATTTAACTCTTTGTTGGGCAATTAGGGCTCAAGCAAGAATGTGTTAGCCCTTAAATACCCTTAATAGTGTGCAGGAGTGATGAGTTGAAAACATGCAACTCTTTATGGTTACTAAGTATGGAAGACAGGTTAGCCCTATATTGCTTGTTCTTTTCTTTTCTTCCTCTTTAGAGTTTAGGGGTTAATAGTGAGAGGAAAAAATTTACCTGTCTTCGGAGTGGTTGTCGTGTGGTTGCTTGTCTTCTTGAGTTCCTGTAGCTGCACAAAAGAGAGGAGATTATCAGAAATTAAAAGAAACAGGAATGTTTACCTCTAGAATAGCCGTTGCTCCCCGGCAACGGTGCCAAAATGAAACGTCGCGGCAACCGGGTTTGAGGGTTTTGGTTTTGTTATAACGTTGTAGTAAAGCCGGTTATTACCAACATTTCAAATATAAATTTTTTACTCGGAAAATGAAAGAGTTCCCGAGGTCGAACTCAGGGAGCAAGTCGTATTCTAGAGATATACATGTTTCTTTTACAAAATAAAGAGAGAGGGAAAGAATTTGTTGTGATGTTCTTCTTTCTTTCTTTTCTTCAGATCTCCTTCTTCTTCTTTGTTCTGCAGAGGTGATGTTCCTCTTCAGATCTCCTTCTTCTTCTTCCTTGGTTTCTGTCTTGGCCTCTCTTCTTCTTTTTTATGCAGTCTCTTCTGTGAATGTTTCTTCTTCCTTTCTTTCTTCAGATCTCCTTCTTCTTCTTCCTTATGGCTGCAGAGCTTCTACCTTCAGCTACTAAGTCTTCCTTTCTTCTTCTTCTGCTTTGGCCGTTGCTCTTCTTTTCTTTCTTTCTTCAGCCTGCCTTCTTTCCTGCTCTGGCTGCTGACCTTCCGTCGTCTGACCCGGTGCTTCGACGACTTAACTATGCATTTGCTACAGTGCAGCTCCTTCTTCTTCGCCTGCACTTCTTCTTCCGCGGGTCTTCTTCTTCGCCTGCACACTTCAAAGTTTCTCGTCAGAAGCAAAACCTACTCTACCCTCCCCCCCCCCCCGCGTCTCTCTTTCTCTCTGAAACCACTCTTCGGAAAGCTCTCCCAGAGCTACCGGGTAACCGGGTTCGGATCAGGCCCGGGTCCAAGCCCACCGGCGTGCGTGGTGGGCGAGGAGTGCAGGTCAGTCGAGTCGGGTCGGGTCGGTTCGGGTCAGGTCCGCGGGGCGTGAGCGCGGACGAGACCGGGTAACCGGGCGGGTGAAGGGGACCTCACCCCGTGTACTGAGGCAGTAAGGCTACTGCACTTTTGCATCTTATGTCGCTGCGGCTCTTCAGGCGTTTCCGAGGTGGGACTAAACGGCCCACCTCAATTGCGCGCCCGCAGCGGGGAATTCAGCAGGAGATGGCAGTGTCACGCGGAGTTTTCTTCCTCGGCTGCGAACCTGGTGTTTTGCCAAAACTCCTCGCAAGGCCTGGGAGTGAATCTGGGCTTGGCGCTGAGCGTGGCGCGCCTGTAGCTGCAGGCGGAAGCAGGTCCTCCTGCGCGTCAATGGCGGCGGAGGTCGGGTGGCCTGTCCACAAGAAAACGGCCTCTCGGCCTAATCAGAGAGTGCCAGGAGCTTCGCCAGGGTGCGGCGAAGCTCGTGTGGGGGGTGGCGAGGCGCGGGGCGGTGTGCGAGGGCTGCCCTAGGTCGGACTGTGGGTCGGAGGATGGGTCTGTTCGGTGGAGTTGCAGAGGGTGATGTGGGGGAAGTGGTAGGGCGGAGATTGATCAGGGTGAGGAGGCGGAGGTCCTGCGGTGGTTGGCGAGCCGTGTGGGTCGCTGAGGTGATGGGAGCGGCTCGCCGGAGGGTGGTCGGAGACGAAGGGGGTGAAGGTGGTCAGGGTCGGTCGAGGGCTTAATTGACTAAATTGAAAGCGGGGAACGAAAGAGGAGAAGAAGGGGAGTAGCTCTAGCTTACTTGCAGGGACGAAAGGGGAGGAACAGGGCGACAGTCGTATCGACTGTCGCCGGAGAAGACGATGCTCAGGGAAAGGGGCGGCGGCGAGCAGAGAGCCGGAGAGGCGCCAGCTGGGTGCGGCGTGGCGCGGGAAGAGCAGGGGAGGAAGTCTCTGCTGCTGGTATTGCGGCAGAGCGAAGAGGTGGAGGGGGAGGAAGCCGCCGGAGCTGGTGAGCGTCTGCCGGAGGAAGAAGAGAAGAAAGTTGGGGATTTTCTCCGTCAGATCCAGGCTGCCCTGGTCGGTGGAGCAGCGGGGGGTATTTATAGGGATGAAACAGGGAGGAAGGCGGAGGGAGACGACGTGTCTCCCTCGCCGGAGAATGGTCGGAAACACGAACCCATACCGTCCGTGCATTCGCACGGCCGGTATGGTGGGCTACAATGACCAGGGGGGTGCCCCTGCGACGGCTGACGACGCAGGGCACCCCCGGTTTACTTGCCAGGTCCTCCACCTCACCCTGCGCGGCGCCATGCTCCGCGCAAGGTCGCCGGAGCATGGTGCTGGCAGGGTTTTGCAGGAGGGACCTGATTGCAAAGAACGAAGGAGAGTTAGGGGCCAAAATGCGAGGGTTCAAAAGTTGAGGGCCAAAGAGTAAATATATGAGGACCAAAGTGTAAAGTCGGTCAAGGGGGTTTCTTCTTAGGCTCAAGTTTTTATACATGACTAATTAGGACCTAAGGAATCTGATGGTGAATTTCATTTTCATCTTAAACCTTTTTTGACCGGTCAATTTGCGCAAAAACCCAAATTAAGTTATTAATTGGGCATGGTTCTCAATGTAGGTCAAAATGGGTTCTAAAGGCCAAATTGAAGTTTCTAAACCCTAGAGATTATTTTTCTATGAATTTTAGAGGGTTTATTCTATTTTTACTTTGCCTCGAACCTTGTGAATTGAAGTGGGTTACTTTAGGGTTACAGATTTATCATTTAGTTTCTTGGAATTGCTTGTAGCCCTTGCTAGATCACTTTTATTCTTATTAAGCTGCTTTGACCTATTTTTGGGCCCTGAATTACCCTGTATGCATATTATACTGGTGAAATTGCATTTTTACCCCTTATGACTTGTTTTCTCCTTAAACTCAGAATTCTCTGAGTTAAGCCTTTCCTTGAGTTATGTAGGAGCTTTTATCCTTTGTATTGGGTCAAAATGAGCTAGTTATGGCTCATGATGAGGTTCTCATCACCCCCCTTCTAGAAACCATTCTGACGCCAACTTCAAGGGGTGCCACCACCCATAACCACCACCTAGGTGCCCCTTGGGTTGGTGTCAATCACCCTTAGCCATAGGATCCCCAACTACCCCCCATATCCTATCCTAGCCATCCATTCCAAGAGCCACCTATGCCCCCTTCCTACTCTATATAAACCCACCACCTACCACCATTTTAGGGAATCCTACATTAGTGTTTAATTCCACCTACATCCACCTATACCTACGGCCAAGAAGGAGTAGAGAAGAAGATTAAGGGGGCACATCACCAACCCCTTTGGTGCCTTCTTCTCCCCACTTTCTTCAACTTGTGCCACGCCAAGGAGGAGGAGCATTCTACTTCAAGGAGGATGGCCAGGCAAAGGAGAAGGACCTAGGGTGGACGTCCACCGTTGGAGGAGGAAAATTAAAGGTGGTAGCTACCACCTTGGAGGACATCATTTGGAGGAGCATCTCACGCCAAGGAGAAGAAGGAGTTGTCTTTTCAAGTCAAGGAGCTACTTGGCTTGGAGCAAGAAGAGGCCGCTTCTTCACCATCTATCTAGAGGATTTGTGTTTTATTTTTCTTGTATTTTCAAGTAGAGTAGAAGCATTCCTCTATAGGTTTTGTGTGCACAATTTTTCTTTAATTCAAATATCCTTCTTTCAATTTCTATTGCATAGCTTGTTACAAATTTTGCCTAGCAATTGTTTCACTTCCTCTCCCCAATTTTTCTAGGCCTCCACGTGCCTAGGGTGAGCTTAGGGAGGAGCTCTACCTATCACCTTAGGGTTAGGTTTCTTGAATTAGGCATTAGTTGTTTTCTAGCTTTCAACAAAAACTTGCATGTTGCCTTTATTTCAAAAATCATAAAAACTCTATATTCAAAAGACCAGAAAGAAAGTTGAGATTTATTTTCCAAGTAAGATATTTAATTTTTGCAAACTTGCCTCCTTGGACGACTCTAGATACCCCATTATCTAGGAATATAAATTTAAAAGCGAATCCGTTTTTATGCGTTACAACAACTTAAAACCTGAAATTAACAAACCACGCAAAAATGAGATCAGTGTGTACAAGGATGGTCAGAGATGGCTGGCAAAGGTGGAGGAAGTCGCGTGAAGTGGGTTTGTTCGGTGGGTGGTTTGGGTGGTCAATAGCCCTAGAAAGGGTAGGGCTTTTGTTCGTGGTGATGTGGTGGAGGTGTATGGCTTGTTGGTGAAGCATTTGGAGGTGTGAGGTGATGTAAATGCCTCGCCGGAGAGGTGGCTGGAGTGAAGGGAGATGAAGGTGTGTGTTCGGTCAAGGGAGTATTTTTAGGTTTTGAGTATGGGGAATTAACCTAAAGATCTAACTAACCTAACTACCTAATCTAATTAGATGAAGGGGGTAGGATCCACACCGGCTTTGGCATGATGGCGACAAAGAAGATGAAGCCTCCGATGAAGGAGTAGTGAGGAAGACGAGGTAGAAGCATTCGTCAGTATTGCGAGATGCGGAAGAACGTGGGAAGGAATCCGATGGATATTGTCCGTGACGGCGAATTAGAAAGGTGGAGGGAGGGGCTCGTCGAAGCTCGCTGAGCTTTCGGTTTAGGAGAAGAGAAGATGATGGGGAACTAGACAAAAACGAGTTAAGGAGCATGGCCTTGCGACTTGGGTCCTTAAATAGTCCTCAAAGAGCTTTCCAAGCTTGAAAGCTTCAAAGCTTCATGAAATAGGAGACCCATTCCTTCAAATGATGCACATTAGGTTTTGAATAGGAATTAGAGCCCAAGATGCAGCTCAGATTGTAGGGAAATCTCTCTGGAGTCTCCCTTCCAAGTTTGGAAGAGATTGGGCAAGAAATCAGGGAGAACTCCTTGATTTAAAGTCACCGGAGTTGGGTATAGGAGTTTGAAGGCGAAGGGGACCTATTTGTGAAGAAGATGATGAAGTTAGTGGGGTATTTGCAAAGAATTTTGAAAGCTAGGGGTTTAAGTGAGAGAAGAAGAATTAGACTAGACCAAAATGCAAACTAGGGCAAGATGATCTCTAATTGGGCCCAAATTTTGGTACAAACCTAACTTGTACCCAGGGAATCTGATGGTGAAGTCAGATTTAGGTTTCGACCAAGTTTGACTAGGTAATTTATGCAAAAATCTAAATTAGGGAAATTATCTATCTAAGACTATTTTAGGTCAAAATGGGTTCCAATGGTCAAATCAAAGGTACCAAACCTTAGGGAATATTTTTATATGAGTTTTAGAAGGTTTAGGTGAATCTTATCTTGACCAGAACCTTAGTTAATTAAGCGGGTCTGTTTTTAGGGTTTCAGATGTCCATTAATTTTCGAAAAGCATGAAAACCCATTTTTGTCTGCATGAACCCATTTATTAGTCATTTATGACCATTTGACCTTTAATTAACCCCTGGGAAATCCCGTGACTGCTCTGCATTTAGAATATTATGTTAAAACTGTAGGTTTACCCCTATTTTCATGTTTATCTCTCAAAATGGATTTGCAGTGAATTACGGCTCTTTGGCGATTATGTAGGAGCATTTATCTATTGATTATGACTAATTAAAGCTATATATGACTGATGATGACATTATCATCATACCCCCATGCCTAAATTTTGCTAGTCCCTTAGCAAAATCTTATGAAATGAACTTGAATTCTAGACCTTGCTTTGTTGCCCGAAGTCCTGATTTATTCTTCTTTTTAGAAGTTAGGTCAGAATGCCAATAATAGGCCTAGAGGTACTCAAGTACCAACCAAGATCCAAACCTGACCAGCTTTAGCCTTAGTTTACTGCGAAGATTTCTAAGGCCGCAGAAACTATCCTAAGGTTTGTTTGACCCAGCGGTTGACGCACCTGTGCTTGTAACATGATTAGTCCAGATTTAGTTTACAGTGCGTTTTTGTAAGAGAGAGGGATAGAAGAATTTTGCATTTTTGGAGAGCTTTCTCTCTTTTTCTTGATTATTTGTAGCTTCAGATTGGCTCAAAAACATAATCTGTATAGAATTCCTAGTTCCCACCATCAATCCTCGCAAGGTCCCTAGCAATCGATGCTTCGAGATAGCACCGCCCATGACAACCCCCAAAACCCTGGCTTTCGACACTTCGAGATAGTGCCACCCATGGCATTCTGTAGCTAAATTCAGGCCCTGGAAATCGACATTTCAGGATAATTCCGCCCATGGCACCTGAATTAGCACACGTTGCCTACATGCCCCTAGTAGGATATTTAGATATCCTAGGAGACAAGCACCGAGGAGACAATATGTTATTGGGCTCTTCAAGGGAAATTTTCCGCCTCTCCTCACCGAGAACTCGTCTAAATCAACTTGTGTTGATAAGTCGCTCCTAATTTAGGTAGCTTTTTTAGAACAGAATAAACGCTTTTGCGTGATTTTGATTTTTAAGCGACTGAACTAGACTTGTGTGTGCATTAGGGTGCTTAGGTTACCAAGTCCCACAAATCAGAGGTCAGTTAACGAGGCCGAATAATCCTTAAGCCTTACACCTAATACGTAAGCTTTGCATTTTCCTCAACCTCTTGAGGACTATCCAGATCTTAACGGATACTTGAATGTTTAAGCCTAAAACAAGCCTAAGAGGCCTAAGATCAGCACTCATACTAATCTCTTATCTCTCTACTATTCTAGGACTTAATTTTTTTTCTTTTGATTTGGTCTAGAACTTAAGTGGATTCCATAATCATTTACTAATGACTATCCATTTTGTTTCAAATTGTTGCTTCTTTTTGACATTTAAATCACCTCCTCATTTCCTCCTTAAGAATGATATGCAATTAAGCTTACAAAATTTCCTCCCCTTTCTCCATTTTTTGTTATTTTTCAATTTTTATTTTTTTTGGTTTATTTGAATATGAGTAATTTAATTTAATTTTTGTGAGAACCCTTCAGAAACTTGAATTTTTATGTGTTTGCATTTTAACACCCCCCCATGCCTAAGTTTTGCAATGTGTTCATTGTAAATCGGAGGGTATGGAATCAGCTTGGTTCAAGGGTTAGAATAGGATCAAAAGGGTGGGTGAACGGGTCGGGATGACTGTTGCGGATGATTTCAAGCTTTGATACGAATACCAAAGGTGGAGTCGGCTGTTCTAAAATTGAACTTTGAAGTGCAATAAACGTGTAGCTCAAAAGGATAATCAGAAGGGTCTCGAGTTTTTGGACTAACAGGTTGCCTCTCGTTAAGCGCTAAATTCAATGCCTTCAGTCAAGCAGGAGATGATCATGGAGGAGTGGTCAAATTAGACGAATTTTGTAGAACAAGCACCTTAATCAATAGCCTGGTTGGTCCAACCAGGTGTTTGTTCAGATCAACAAGCTAATGATGTAACCTATACCCAATCAATCTAGCGGGTTGATGGATGTGAATCACTAGATGTGGTGCCCACCAGATGCCTTGAAGTTCAAATGGATGTGGCAGTGAGAATCGTGGGTTTGGCTGATTCCAATCAGCCTGGTCAGAGTAGGGATCTTCAAAAGAGAACTGATCTGTGGATGATGTGAGATCCCTATGAAAGTGATCAGAGAATGGTAAGATGTGATTTACATTCTGATTGACATTTGAATCTTAATCAAAAGATGGAGAAGAATCATATGCGACCGGCTCATCGAGTGGAGAATCAGAGTAGAAATTGATTCTGATAACAGGTTGGGGTTGGGATCAAATTTGACAAGGTTTTGTGTGTGCTGTAGAAGAGGTGGCTTCTTTAAGAACTATGTATTTTGACGACTCCTCTAGAAAGGATTCAAAAGTAGGCTCATCTATAAAGTCCTCATAATGCCCATCAAAATCAAAAGTAAATGCCTAGGGAGTGCTTATAGGGTCATGGAAATCTGAGTCAAGAAAAGATTCGAACTCTGGATTGCTGACACTCTCAGCACTTACTATTTCTGATTCCCGAAGATCAGAAAGGAATGATTCCATCTCAATGGAACCTGATTTTGAATCAGTGATCTTAGGATCAGAGACCTCAGAGTTAAAGTTGAAGAATGGGTCATGGATGCTAGGGTCATAGATTGTTTTGGAGTCATTAGGAAACAACAGTTCTCCAAAATCAGAGTATGATTCGAAATCGTCGAAGAACTTGAGAAGATCATGTTCTGAACTTGATTCCAAATCAGAGGTTCCACCACAGAAAGGGTCAAGATATGTAGAAGCAACAACCTGACTTGAATCTAACCTACCTTTAGATTCTGAGCTCAAAAAGGTGTCCCTAGTAGGTATAGGCTTGGTTTCTTGGCTCCTAGGATAGACCCAATCGAGTCCCAGCTCTTCCAATGCCTTGATTTCTGTATCATAGATCAGCGTGACTTTCAAAAAATCAATTAGTGTCTCTAAGGAGGTTGGAGAGATGTATTCATCAAATACAGGCCCTGAATTGTATTCTAGATTTGAAATTTGTGTTTCATCATATAGGGCCTCATGATTATCCCAAATAGGCTTGAATCTAGATTCTATGTTAAGGGTAAGGATTGGATCACTAGAATCTAGGCTGGGCTCTATTGGGATGTCAGAACCATTCTCAAGAATCACCTTAACAGAATAAGAGGTGGAATTTATGTCCTTGAGAGGTTTTGACTCAATATCATTACCACAGGTGTCGGGGAAATCTAAGCTCGATGGACCAACTTCCTATTTTCCTTGGGTTGGTTTGGAATTGTGAACACTTGTAATTGGATCCTCCCAACCCATCTCAAGATCAAGAATGTCAATTGTTATGAAATTTGAATTTGAATTCATTTGGGTTGGGGGTCCACAACAACCTTGATTCTTGAACCCGGGATTTGGGAAATTATGTTGATCATTAGAAACACTCCAAGATGTTTCATTAATTTCTGACGGGTATTTTTGATCAATGGATAGATATAACCTATTCAGCAATTCTCCCTTTATTTCCAAAAATTTCTAGAGGTCTTCTGGAAATAAAGGATTTGACCAATATTGCAGACAATTCACTGTGTTCTCCTAGGAGATCATCCCAGGTTTAACCATGGTTCATTTGTATCCATATTATCTCCACACGGTTCGCGATGTGGTCCATTGTTTTCTGAAATTTATCCTGAATGTCCTTTTTAAAATATTCCTCATAGTGACTATAAGCACCCTCAATCATCTTTCCTTTCATGCTCATTTGGGACTCAGGTTTCCTAAATAGTCTTCCTAGGTTGCCAGGTTGCATTTTCAAATCAAGTTGTCGAATCAAGATGTAGAATCAAACTCAGGATCAGATTGGAACTTTATTAGATATGAAAGAAATTCTCAAGAAGATTTAATGAGGTCTCTTAGGTTAAAAACCTAATGACCTTCCTATGTATGTGCTCTAGAGAAAAGATGAGCGACTGGATATTATTTGGACCCAATCAAGGCACCTGAAGATTTTTGGATGACTAAGGTAGTTTCGAGGCAGATGATACCTCTAAATTAGAAATTCGCACACTCGAGAAATACCTAGGCAGAGAGGAAGGGAGAGCCTCGCAAAGACCCTTACATGGTAGAGCATCCCCACGGGTTACAGGGTTTCCCCCACCCGACCTTCCTTGTCACTGCGGTTCCAAGTAGACCAGAATGTATGAACTTAAGACATTAAGTCTACCAAATTTAGCCTAATTAGTGCCTTGAATTTCACTTGATTAGAAGTTGATTTGACTTGTGACCTAAGCTGGAGGTTAATTGGCCTACAATGTAGGTCAACTAAGTCTACCAATTTTAGCCTAATTAGTGCCTTGAATTTCACTTGATTAGAAGTTGATTTGACTTGTCACCTAAGTTGGAGGTTGATTGGCCTACAATGTTGGTTAACTTCACCTGACCTGCCTTAAAGATGGAAGAATGAAATCTAGGTCAAGACCTAGAAATCACCCTGAATTGACTCTAAGGTTATTAGGTCCACAATTTTTAAGGTTCAAGTGAAATTAGAGACTGATTTTTAGGGTTCTCCTTAATTAGATCTTTTCAAATAGGGGTTTGGGTAGCACACAAATGTGGGAGGTTTTATTCTCTTTAATGTAGGCAAATGTGAACTAGCACTTCAAGACCCTAGAGTATAATACTAGTTAGCTCTATTTCAAGTATAATTTAATGTCAAAATGTTCACCTTGGGCTTCAAGCAAGAATTGTGTTAGCCCAAAGAGATTTAGAAATTAAGTGTAGTTCATAATAGGTACAAGCAATCAAGGTAGGGATTTTCTAATCAGAATCACTTCAAGCTTCAATCAGATATGAAAATTTTTGCAAATCAAGAAAACTTTTGCCTTTAAATGAAAATTACTATGAAAATAAGGCAAATGAATCCTACTTGGTTTTGTTTCCTTTTCTCTCTTCCAAGGATTAGGAGATGAGGGAAGAAGTGAGATTACCTGCCCTAGGAGTGGCTGTTTTGCACGGAAGATCGCCTCGTGAAGTACCTTGCAAAATCACCAGAAATAAAATAGGACAAGTTAGTGCTCAAATATAATCAAATAAAACAGAGAATAGTAGTGAATACGCATTGCTCCCCGGCAACGATGTCAAAATGTTGATATGGCTTTTCGTCAATATTAGAGAAATGCGTTGTAGTACAATTAACAAATAACTCTTCAACAAAAACAATTTATAACTCAAATTCTAGAAATGAAGTCTGAGGTCGAACACAGGGAGCAAGTTGAAATTCACATGCTAATATCAATCAAAATATAAGTGAGCACAATGAATGAAGCATAATAAAGATATTCAATGAATGATAACTACTCAAAATTGATAATCAATGTATAACATGAGTATTTCAAGAGTTAACTATGATAAAAAGATACCTAGAACAAAATAATGGTGATTTAGATCGGCAATTATTAGTTTAAGCACATATATATCAATTACTCAATGAATATGAAATGAATGAACAGTAATCAGATGTCTGGAAAGTGGCTCAAACGACTTAAATGTCGCCTGCTATAGTGTCTTCAATCTTCTGTTGTTCTTCTTCTCTTCTTTTTTCCTTTCTCTTCTTCTGCTTCTTCTCTTAGGCACGACTCTTCTTTTTCCTTCTCTCTTTCAAAGCCTGCTCCTCTTCTTTCTTCAGAGAGCATAAGGGTCCTCTCTCATGGGTAAGTGTTGGCCAACGCACAGAGGAGCAAAACCTTCCTCTCCCCCACTCTCTCTTTCTCCCCTTCCTCCTTTTCTCTTTCTCTAAAATCAAGCTTATCGAGTATTCGGGTCGCATAACCGGGCCCAGGGTTGTTGGCATGGGGTCGTGGTCGAGGAGTGAAAGGCTAGTCGAGTCAGGTATGTGCGAATGTGAAGGGGACCTCACCCTATGTTTAGAGGAAATAAGGCCATGTGACAAAATTAACTTATGCATGCTCATACGCCTCTCTCCCATCGATGTAGGGCTAATGTCCCTCCTTTTCGCGTCTGTAGCAGCAGTAATAGGTGGCTTCAATTGGTGTATGGGGAGTAGTCAAAACTCCCAATTGACCACCTGGAGATGATCCTTAGATGATTCCTCGTCACTTGGAGCGAGCACCTAGGAGTGGGGTCACAAGAACACACTCTGGAGCTCTTTGAAGAAGCTTCAACAATGGCGGCGGAGGGGCGAACACTTGAAAACAAGAGCACGGCCTTTTGGCCAAGTTAAACCAGCTCAAAAGCTTCGCAAGGGAGCAGTGAGGGCGTTGGTGGCGGTGGCGTGCTGCGAGGATGGTTGGAGATGGCTAGCGAAGGTGGAGGAGGTCACGTGAAGTGGGTTTGTTTAGTGGGTGGTTTGGGTGGTCAATAGCCTTGGAAAGGGTAGGGCTTTTGTTCGTGGTGTTGAGGTGGAGGTGTATGGCTTGTTGGAGAGGCGTTTGGAGGTGTGAGGTGATGGAAATGCCTCGCCGGAGAGGTGGTTGGAGCAAAGGGAGATGATGGCGTGTGTTCGGTTGAGGGGGTATTTTTTGGGTTTTGAGTATGGGGAATTAACCTAAAGATCTAACTAACCTAACTACCTCTAATTAGATGAAGGGGGTAGAATCCGCATCGGCTTTGGCAGGCTGGCGATAGAGAAGATGAAGACTCCGGTGAAGGAGCAGCAAGGAAGACGAGGTAGGAAGAGTTCGCTGGTATTGCGAGATGAGGAGAATGTGGGAAGAAGGAATCCGCCGACTATTGTCTATGACGATAGATGAGGAGGGTTGATGGAGGGGCTCACCGGAGCTCGTGGAGCTTTCGGTTATGGAGAAGAGAAGACGATGGGGAACCGGCCAAAAATGGGCTAAGGAGCACGACCTTGCAACTTGGGTCCTTAAATAGGCCTCAAGAGAGCTTTCCAAGCTTGGAGACCAAGTTTGGAAGCTTCGAAGCTTCACGAAATAGGAGACCCACTCCTTCAAATTATTCGCATTAGGTTTTGAATAGGAATTAGAACCCAAGATGTAGCTCAGATTATAGGGAAATCTCTCCGGAGTCTCCAAAGTTTGGAAGAGATTGGGTGAGAAATCAGGGAGAACTCCTTGATTGAAGGTCTCCAGAGTTGGGTTTAAGAGTCTGAAGGAGGCGGGGACCTTTGTTTGAAAAAGTTGATGAAGTTAGGGGGGTATTCGCAAAGAATTTTGAAAGCTAGGGGTTTAAGTGAGAGAAGAAGAATCAGACTGGATCAAATGCAAACTAAGTCAACATGTTATCTGATTGAGCCCAAATTTTGGTACAAACTTAATTTAAAACCAAGGCATATGATTGTGAAGTCAGATTTAGGTTTTGATCAAGTTTGACTGGATAATTTATGCACAAATCCATATAAGCATAATTATTTGTCTGAGACTCTGTTTTATGTCAAAATGGGTTCCAATGGTCAAATCAAATGTACCAAACCTTAGGGAATATTTTTATATAATTTTTAGAAGGTTTAGGTGAATTTTATCCTGACTAAAACCTCAGTTAATTAAGTGAGTTCTATTTTTAGGGTTTTAGATGTCCATTAATTCTCGAAACGTGTGAAAACCTATTTCTATTTACATGAACTCACTTATTAGGCATTTATGAACATTTAACCTTTAATTAAACCCTAGGAAACCCTGTGATTGCTCTGCATTTAAGATATTCTGTTAAAACTATAGTTTTACCCCTATTTTCATGTTTATCTCTCAGAATAGATTTGCAGTGAATTACGACTATTTAGCGGTTATATAGGAGCATTTATCTGTTGATTACGACTAATTAAAGTTAGATATGGTTGATGGTGATGTTATCATCAGGAGGAAAGGACCCAAATGCAAGGAAGATGGGAAAGTTAGAGGGCCATTTCTAAGAAACTTGAAACCTAGGGTCTTAAGTATAAGAAATAGAGATTTTAGGGACTGAATTGCAAACTTGGTCAAGATGGACTCTGCTTAATCCCAGATTTTGGTGTTAACCTAATTAGGACCCAATGAATTCAATGGTGGACTTGGATTTGAGTTTTGGCTACATTTTTTTGGTAAAATTGCATAGAAGCCCAAATTAGGGAAAATTTCCATCTGAATCTCTATTTTAGGTCAAAATGGGTTCAGATGGTCAAACCAAAGGTACCAAACCTCTTAAAATATTTTTCTATGAATTTTATAAGGTTACATTAATTTTATCCTGACCATAATTGTTGAGAGTGAATTTCTGCTTGTTGGCACACTACCAAGTTTTTATCCCCGGCAACGGTGCAAAAATGTTGAGACGTAGAAAATCATCGTAGTTAGTGGGAAAATATCTTGTCGTAGTATAGTGATGAAAGTCGCAACAACATTTAAATTTTTAAGTGCTCGAAAATAAAAAGAGTCTGAGGTCATTTGTTGGAAGCAAATGTGGAATTTACACACTAATCACAATTAGAAACAGTGAGCACAATAATTCACAAAAGATATGTAATGAATAACAATAAAAAATATATTCAACAATAGCAATTGTATCTTAGGAATCAATGGGATGAAAAGAATACTAAAACTCTAAAAATGGTGATTTGAATCACCACTTAATTCCTCAATTAAGCATATATCCCAAATATCTCAATTTAAATCAATTTCACTACAGTAGTCTTGAACCACTAACTCTCAATTTCCACGTCATCACTATCAAATATATTCACAGTACTTCAATGAATAGTAGACGTTAGCACAAGGGAATCAGACACCTTAAACACCCACGTGTGGAGTGAGGGTCACGAATCTTGAAGCAGAAACCACCCGCTACTTCCCTAAGATAATCCCCTTCTCTTTCTCTCAAAACCAAGTCAGGTATATGGGTAATCGGGTAAATGGACTAAGGACCAGGCCCGCGTGCATGTGGGCACGAACGACATGTGAGAGGGAAGGTGAGAAGGGACCCAACCCTCGTGTCTTGGGACTATCAAATAACCCACGTCATCACTATCAAATAACCCACAGGGTCCTCAATGGGCATGAAACATTATGAATGAGTTTCCAAATTAGATGCCCACAATGTGGGACTATCTAGAACTCTTTCCTTTGCATAGCTACAGGTGAGGGATGTTGGAGCTAATTCGAGTTGTTGATGATGCTACTTGTCCCATTGATGACCCAGAAGTCCACGTGATGCTTGCCCACATCTATTAGAAGTGGCACGGTGGTGGTTGAGGAGTAGAGCACAGTGGACGAGGGCGGCATGAATCGTCAATGGCGGTGAAGACTTGAAATGATAAAGACAGTCTCTAAGCCCCAAGTAGATAGCTCAGGGACATCGCCATGGCCCAAGGAATGTGATGGTGGTGGTCCTGAGGAGTTTGGAGCACTGTAGAGGGTGTTCGGTGATGGAGATGAAGGTACTATGGTGAGTTGTTCATCAGGGTGTAGGAGTGGATGAATCACCTAATAGGGAGAGAGCTTTTGGTGGCAAGGTTGTGGTGAAGGTTTTGGAGGTGGTGGAGGTACGTATAGTGAAGTGTGGTGACATGGCTAGCTCACCGGAGCTGCGTTGAAGGCAGAGAAGATGAGGGGGAGAGTGATTCGGTGGTGGAAACTAAGACCTAAGATCCTAAATCTAGTCTAGAGAGGAAGAGGAAGAGATAGAACCTAATTATTTGGACAATGGGCATAAGATTCATGTCGGCGTGACTTTTTGGACACAGAGAAGATGAAATTTCTGGTGATGTGGACGGCAAGGAAGAAAGGGGGAGGATGCCTCAGCTTTGACCGACGACAAGCAGACAAAGATGAGGAAGATGATGGCACTCTCAATTTGATCATTGGGAGGCCGAAGAGAAGGAGTCGAGGGGGATTGCCAGAGCCGCGGTCAGAGGTGACCAGAGTTGAGGAGGAAGAGGTATTTTTCGCCTAAACTAGGCTCAGGAGGACGTTAAGACCTAAAGGAGCCTTTACAGAGCTCAGAACCAGGCTCTAAATCAGGGAAGAGGCCAGATTGAGTTAGGATTTGGAATCAAGAAACCCCACATTTTTCGTGAGCTTGCATGATCTTTTTGCTCTAGATTAGGGTCTAAAATCCTGATGGAATTGTTCTCCACTGTTTAAACACTAATCCCATCAAACTTGGTGAGATTTGGTGCTTCTTTGATGTAGTTTCAAGTTAGTCAAAGGTCGATGCTACTCAGTTGACCCAACAATGGCGGCAAGGGTATTTATGTGAAAGTGATGAGAAAGTTAGGGGGGTAAATGCAAGAAAATCAAAAGTTAAGGGGCTGATTATGAGAAATAGAGATCTTAGGGACTGAATTGCAAACTAGATCAAGACGAACTCTGATTGGGCCCAAATTTTGGTGGTAACCTAATTTTGACCCAAGGAATCTAATGGTGAACTTGGATTTGAGTGTTGACCATATTTGACTATGTAAATGGCAAAGAATCCCAAATGAGGGTAAATTCCCATCTAAAACTCTGTTGTAGGTCAAAATAAGTTCAGATGGTCTAACCAAGGGTAACAAACCTCTTAGAATAGTTTTATATGAATTTTAGGATATTTATATTGATTTTATTCTGACCAGAACCTCTTTAATTTAAGTAAGGCTGATAATTAGGGTTTTGTGTACCGTTTTCGCCCTCGAACTGTGTGAAACCCTATTTCTGCTACTGTGGACCCACTTTTTGGTCTTTTATGATCAATTGACCTTTAATTAACCACTGAGTAACCCCGTAATTAATCTGCATTCATGATGTGATGTTAAAATAACAGAATTAACCCTATTTTATTGTCTTCGCAGAATAGATTAGAGTGAAATTATTATCCTCAGATGATCATTTAAGAGCATTTTATCTCTTGATTCCGACTAATTTAAGTGAGCTATGACGAATGATGGTGTTACCATCAATAACCTTTCCAATTTAAGTGGGGTTGATAATTAGAGTTTTGTGTCTTATTTTTTCCTCGAAATGCGTGAAACCCTATTTTTGTCAGTGTGGACCCAATTTTTAGACTTTTATGCTCATTTGACATTTAATTAAGCCCTGACTAACCCCATAGTTAATCTGTATTTATGATGTGCTTGTTAAAACTGCAGAATTAATCTTATTTTCTTATTTTCTCCTCAAAATAGATCAGATTGGAATTACGATCCTCGAGCGATCACTTAAGAGCATTTATCTCTTGATTCCAATTAATTCATGCTAGTTGTTATGAATGATGTTGTTACCATCATTTCCCCATGCCTAACTTTTTCTAGTCCCTAGCAAAATCTCATGGAAAGAATTGGATCTCTGGACCATGTTTTTGATGTTCAGATGCCTATCTGTGCCTCTTCTCTAGAAATCAGATAAGAACACCAACAATAGGCCTAGAGGTACTCAAGTACCAGCCAAGGTCCAGACTTGACCAGCTTCAGCCATAGGTCTGCCATGAAGGTTTCTTAGGCCCACAAAGATTGCCTAGAGGTTCGTTGACCCTAGTGGTTAAAGCACTAGTGTGTAGACATATCAAGTTCAGGTTCAGTTTGCCAGTGCATTTTTTATAAGAGAGATAGAGAGAAATATTTTATTCTGAGAGTTCTCTCTTTTCTTTTTACATTCCCTAAATCCAATAATGGATTGGCCTTAAACATGGTCTGTATCGGATTTCTTGCCCCTATTGGTGCTAGAGCACCATGAACATTTATTTTGATGATAACAAAACATGTGTTATTCAACATTTGCACTTGAAGTCTTAGATTTCAGGTTAATTGCAAATTTAGACGTGTTTAGACGGAGTTCAAGCTCGTATCCATGGCGGATTGGAGGAGTTTGACGGAGAACAGAGGAACTTTGCGAGGAGCGATAGCTTGAAGAAGTGTGAAGACAAGAATATGATAGATTTCCTTTTATCTTGTTTTATGTAATTTGTTTCTTTATTTTTCTCTTTATTTCTTTCTTAGATGTTATGTTAAAGAGCCTCAAAGAACCCTTAAAGTAGTCTTAGGAACACCTGCACAACCCTAAAATACTTAGGTTTTCTGTAGAGAACTTAGAAAACCAAAATAGGGTTTTGATAGCCTAATTAGACGTCTGATAGTGACTTTTAAGACATTTGACTGTTGACTTAAACGTCCAATAACTTTGGCTGGACTTTGTTCCTTCTGTTTGATGAAATCAGACATCCAGACTTTAGTCCAGGCATCTTAGAAGACATCTAATGTTTGTACCAAATGCCCAATTAGTGGAACGTCGGCTACCTAAGTATACGTTGAGGATTATGACTGTTATGCTTATATCAAACGTTTGTAGAGGACCCCAGATGTCTGATATGTGACCGTTTTGCCTCCATTGACCCAAAATCATCTTTGTGAGATTTTCTAGCCGTTAACCTATCTCGGGAATCCATTCCCGCTATACAATAGGTTTCCAGATGTCCATACCTAGTGCCAGACATTCTGTACGTCATCTGATGGTTATACACTAGAACCCTATTTAGGTATGAATTAAGTCAGGAAGGAAACCCACCTGGAATCAGGCATCTGACTTAGTTCCCAGACATCTTAAGCAAGTTTTCCAGACGTTTGATACCTAGACTAGACGTCTAATGACCCTATCAGAATCATAATTGATTCTGATTATAGGCCTATTTTGCCTTGGGTTCAACCCCAACAACTATGGAAGCTTTCTAAGGGCTTCTAAAGCCTTCCTAGGCCCTCTATAAATAGAGGAGGACTCTTGGCTTATAAAGACACACCTTGAATACCATTTCCACATCTCTTGTGTAAAAAAGAAGTAGAAGATCATCTAGAAGAAGTTCTAGCTCTCCGAGCTTTTGTTCCACATCTAGAGAGCTTGAATCCAGTTGTTTACCCTCTCTACCTCCGCAATTACGAGAGCGACGAGGCGCCCCCCGTGTGGTTCACACACCCACGTCGTTCCGCCGACGCACTCCCTTCATCAAAGGGAAGTTTCTTTAACTATAGTAGCTAGGTTAATCTTTGTTGGCTCTATAGGATGTGTTGTAATTTTTCTTTGTAATTGTGTCGAGTATTCGTGTTGCGAATTCCCATCTCCTTCGTGAGACAAAATCCTTCTTGTGAAGAGAAGGGGTTTTTGAGGTACACTACCCTCGTTCAAAGTAGTGTGGTTGTAAGAGGCTAAGTCACCCTCATTGAAGTGACTTGTTTAGTGGATTTGATCGACTAGGTCAATCGGGAAATCCCAACTCGAGAGGGTTAGGTGGTGGTTTTCACCTGGTTTGGGTTTCCACCTAAAAATACTTATGTACATTGTGAGATTGCTCTTTTTGTGAGATTGTCTATTTTTATTCCACATTTTATACATCACGCATATCTCACCCCCTCCCGTAGGGAATTACAATTGGTATCAGAGCAGGTTCTTGCTTATTTGGCATAAAAATCGATAAGAGATCTTTAGAGGGGAGCAGTTCAGTGATCAGGATTTTCGAGGGGTAGTCCACCACCCATCCACCTTTCTTCGACGGGAACAACTACCCTATTGGAAGCTGCGTATGAAGACGTGGCTTCAAGCCAATGACTTCACGATTTGGGCTAAATGCAAGACGCCGTTTGACTTCCCAGAGAAACCCACGGGAGGCTACTCGCAACAATAATTCCATGAGCTCCCTCTCAACGTGAAGACGATGAATGCGTTGTATTGCACGCTCAGCCCGGAGGAGTTTAACAGAATCTCACAATGTGCCATCTCATATGAGATTTAGCACACACTTGAGGTAACTCACGAGGGTACCTCCAAGGTAAAGTCTTCAAAACTCAACTTACTTTCTCAAGAATTTGAATCTTTTTCTATAAAGACTAAGGAATCTTTAAGTGAGATGAACACTAGGTTCACTCTCATAGTGAACAATCTTAAGGCATTAGGAAAGACCTTCATCAAGGGGGAGCTTCAAGGGAAGCTTCTTCGTTCCCTTAGACCGGAATGGGAACAAAAGGTTACAGCCATTGAGGAGGCGAACAAGGTGGAGGAGCTCAACAAGGAGGATCTCCTAGGCAATCTAGTGGCCTACGAGACAAAGTTGAAGTAGAAGAAGAAGGATACACCAGAGCCAAAGCTGAAGAAGACTCTCGCCTTCAAAGCCACTTCAGACACCGAGGTAAGTTCTGATGACGAAGACTTTAAATTTTTGCTTAACAAAGTTTTCCAAGTTTTGTAGGAAATCAAAGAAAGAAAAGGAGAAGAAGGAAAAAGATAGTCCGAGATGTTGCTACCATTGCAACGAAAAGGGTCATCTTCAACCTGAGTGCCCTCTTCTCAAGAAGGAGAAGAAGAAGGAGAAGAAGTATAAGAAGAAAGCATTCCAAGAAACTTGGGACGACTCGAGCTCAGAAGAAGAAGAAGAAGAAGAAGAAGAAGAAGAAAATCCCGAAAAGAAGAATGAAACTGCCTACATAGGTTTCATGGCCTTGGCAGGAGATAGCGAAAGTGACTCCGACAATGAGGTAAATTCCAATTTACAAGATGCATTTGATGAATTATTTGAACTTAGTAAATCAGTTAAGGTAGAAAATAAAAATATTAAAAAGAATCTTAGCTTTCTTAAATTTGAAAATGATAAGTTAGAAATAAAACTTAAGGACCTAGAAAGTAGTTCTAGTCCTAAAGATGATTTGTCATTAGAAAATCACAATCTAATCATTGAAAATAGCAAATTGATTGAGGAGAACACTAATTTAAAATTAGAAGTTTCAGTTTAAAAACCAAGATGCATTTTATAGAAAAAGAAATTGCATGTTTTAGGGAAAAATCAAATAATTTGATCAATAAAGTAGAAACTTTATTTAGCCCTAAGGTTGAGAAAGGATCTCCGTCAAGGAGACCCGCTAACAGGTCCAAATCCAAATTGATTTGGATATCGAAGAAAGATTTAGAATCCTGTTTTGTGGGTCATAAAGATTACAACACAAAGGACTGGACCTACAAGCTGAAAGATGGCCAACTCAAATTGGGAGGACCAAGGAGTAGACCGGGGAAGGAAAAGAGGAGACCGACAAGACGACGAATAACCAATTGACCCGTCGTATGTCGACCGCAAGATTAGAGGCCAACGTCGATCCCCGGACCTCCAAGTTACGAATGGGAACCCCATCTAATTTGGCATCCACCTCCATTTGGGCCATTCTATTGGCCATGGTAGGTGAGGTAATCTCTAAACCCTATCTTTTTTTATCATTAGCATATAGATAGGGGGAGTTAAAATTAATGAGCTACTTGTCAATCTTTAAGGGGGAGTTTCAAAAATAAGTTAGCTATATTTCCTTTAGAAAGAGGAATGATGGGAACACCATCATGAGCCCTAACTAGCTCATTTTGACCCAATGAAGAGAATAAAGCTCCTACATAACCAATTGGAGGTCACAATTCACTGAATAACCTTTCTGAGAGAAAAGTAAGAAACAAGGGGCAAAAATGCAATTTTATCATTGTAGTACAACAACAGGTTTTCTCAAGGGCTAAACACAGGTCAAAAAGTCTTAACAAAATAAAAAGTGGGTTGGATTTGACAGAAAAGGGTTTGTATGTACCTTGTGAATTAAATGACTTCTTGAAATCCTAAAACAGACCCACTTGATTAATCAAGGTTCTGGTCAGGATAAAATTCACCTAAACCCTCGAAAAATCATATAAAAATATTCTCTAGTTTTTAGAACTTTCAATTTGGCCATTGGAACCCATCTTGACCTAGAATGGGGTCTCAGACATATATTTGCCCTAAATTGGATTTTTGCATAAATTACCCAGTCAAACGTAGTCAAACCCAAAATTCAACATCACCATTGGATTACTTATGTCAAAATTAGGTTTGTACCAAAATTTGGATCTAAGGGGAACTCATCTTGACCCACTTTGCAAATAGGTCCAATCTGACTACATTTGTACCCCTATCTTTCAAAAATCTTTGCAAAAGCCCCCTAGCTTCTTCATCATTCTCTCAATTAGGTCCCTCCGCCATTATAGTGGAGGAATCCTACTCCGGCAAGCTTTAGAAGGTGATTTCTCCCTGATTTCTCAGAGAATCCCCTTCAAAATTGGAAGGGAGATTCTTTGAGAAAATCCCTCTAATGTGAACCTAGTTTGATGCCCTACTTGTTACCCAATCTCTCATGTGAACGCATGAAAGATTTGGGTCTTTTTTGAAGTTTCCATCTCCAGCGACCATACCTTAGTTGGAAGCTTGGCTTCCAAGCACAATTCCCCCTCCAGAGATGTATTTAAGGAGCCCCAGATCCAACTGACTCCTCTAAGCATGAAATCGATCGGAAACCTCCTCAAATTCTTCTCTCCTCCTCTGGCTGATTCACTCATCAAGCTCCAGCGACCTTCCCTGATCTCCCTCATCACTTGACCACAATACTGGTGGCAGGTTCTTCTTCCTTGCATTCGTCCGCGTCACGCAGCACCCACCGATGCCCTTGTCTCCCCTTCCTCCTCACCGACCGTCCCTCTTTGAGCGCTTTCATCTTCAGCGTCGATAGTACGTGCCCGACACCATCCTCGCCTTCCCTTCATCCACTATCACCCTAGATAAGTCCCCTTCACCCTCTACTTCCTTTCCCTCTCTTTATTTCCCTAAATCGACTACTGCCACACTCCACCACCATCATCTCCTCCACCTCCGGCAATACCACTGACGAGGTGCTCCTGTCACTCTGCACCTCCATCTACCTTGCCAACCACCCTACGACCTCTGCCTCAACTCTCTGGTCACAACCCTTCACTCCATTCACTCCTTCGACCACCCAAAAGCACCCTCGAACACACCCACAGATACGCACACAGTGTGCCTTAGGCACGCTCGCACAGGCATCCCCACGACACACCAACCACCACTGCACATTCGCCATGCCTCGACGAAGCTTCCTGAGCAATTTAACATGGCCGTGAGGCCATTGTGGTGATTTCAGGTACAGGCATCCTCCGCCATTAACGCAAAGCTTGATGCAAGCTTGAAGCAAGCTCCAGGCCGTGCCAGTTCCAGGTCTCTGTCCCAGGTTGTGCGGAACACCCTCGCACACGACTCCAGGCATTCAATTCTAGCTGAGGCTGTGGCAGTTAAGGCAATCAGAGAGCACCTTTACTACAGGTGCACAAGAGGAAGGTGGCACATTTAGTCCCACCTCGAAAAGTTCTGAGGCACAGCACCCACATAAGTTGAATTCTTGCCAGTAGTTGTTTGCCTCCGAATCACGGGGTGAGGTCCCCCTCACCCGAACCGAACCGGCCTCGTCCGTGACCATGCCCCACGGACCTGATTGACTCGACCCGACTTGCACTCCTCGCCTACCACCGCACACCGATGGGCCTCGCACTTGGTACTAACTTGCTATATCTCTTTTTTGTGGTTGTTTCAGGGAGAAGATTCAAAGAAAGACAACCACACATCAAACACACTATGGGCAAGTAATTTCTGATTACTTTCTCTTAAGCCCCTCATTCTGAAAAGGAGAAAAGATAAAATCAATTAGGGCTACTTGCTTTACATTCTTAGCTAATTCATCAAGTTGCCTGATTTGACTTCAACAATAAAATTGATTTGTGCACCCATTTAAGGTAACTAGGGCTACCACATTCTTGATTGAGCCCTAGATAACACATTTGATAAATTAAATTGGACCAAGATTAGAGCCAAATTAAGGATTTCCATTTAGAGTTTTAGAGACACACCTTCATAAGCAAGAATTAACTTTCCAAAAAGAGGTGTGCTTAAGCCTTGGTTGAAGAGATTTATTCAAGAAAACCCTAAAATTCAAGCTCTTAATCTCACTTGAATCCTAAAAGAAGAGACCTAAAACTTCTCAAAGGACAAATAGGTGAAGTTCACCCATTTTGTTAAGTCAACCAACGTTGAAATTAGGTCACTTTTTGCACTCAATACATCTAAAGTTCAAGTGAAATCTTAAGCACCCATTCTCTTTAATAAAACTGGTAGACTTAAGAGGTCAAGTCCCCATTCTAGTCTACCAGGAACATCAGAGACAAGAGAGGTCGGGTAGGGGAAACCCTGTAACTCATGGGGGCACTCTACATTGTAGGGGACTTTGCAGGACTCTCCCACTCTGGCTACCTAGGTATTTCTCAGGTGGACGACTTTCTGACTAAGGCGTATCATCCGCCCCGAACCTCTATAGTCATCCAAATTTTTGGGTGTCTTGATTGGGTCCATCACATTCTACTCTCATCCAGACCATCGGTGCATGTTCGATAGGAGGTCCTTAAGACCATCCTTGAGGCCTCCTTTAGTGATTCACTCTCGTTGAGGTCAAGTCTCAACTTTCGTGTTTATGCAGCAACCCCACCACATAGACATCTCTCTGATTCATCTAAACCCAATTTTCCTTCTTCCATCATCATGGCACATCTTGTAGAAGAAGAGAATAACCTTGAGAACCAACTCCAGCGCATTAATGATTTATTCCAAGCCTTTGTGAATCCACCGCAGTGTCCTATGATGCGAGATCACTACAATCCCACTGCGGTGGCGATCGAACCTCGAGTCCAAATCCCGGCTGGAGGTCCTAATTATGAACTCAAGCCCAACATGATTCATGCTATTCCAAAGTTTCATGGGCTTAATTCCGAGGATCCCTTCCAGCACATCAAACAACTCAAGCATCTGGCCCAAACCTTCGGGTCAGATGTCCAAAATCGGGATGTTCTTCTCACGAAGATGTTCTCCTTCTCTCTCATGGACAAAGCAGCTCATTGGTATCAAACTCAAATGCATCCAATCAACACATGGGTTGAACTACAATCCGAGTTTTTGAAAAGGATCTTCCCAGTTGGTCGGATGAATGCCTTAAGACACCAGATTACACACTTTACACAGCAGTCTGGAGAACCACTTCATGAAGCATGGGACCATTTTTCGCATCTCATGCAAAAGTGCCCCCATCACGGAGTTCCTAAATGGGAACAAGTCTAGTCTTTTTACCAAGGACTCCGTGAAGATATCCGCTTATTCGTCAATGCAACTTGCAGAGGAAATATCATGGGTCAACACGAAGACACTGTGTGGGAGATTCTCGAGAATATGTGCGTGAACTCCATCAATAATGACTCCATGGGCTTATTCGACCGGACGAATGCCCGCGCATCGACAAATCCAAGGGGAGCACACGAGACGCAGGGCCTGTCCGCATCAGTCAACTTGGAATTGATAGCTAGTTGTTTGGACAAGGTCTCTATCATTGAGAAGAAGGTGGATGAGCTAACTCAACATCTGCAGTGAGCCACCTCTGTGCAAAACCCGTTCGCAGAACCGCCCTCTGGGAGGGAAGCTGTGCATAACATCTATCACCGATCTTCTTAGGGTATGGACTCGTATCCACCCCCGTCTGAGTTAGGACCAGAGGAAACTCCGATCCTGCTTACTCTAGTTGGGGGAACTTTGAACCCTCGTACTCTAACTTTTCTGAGATTCCTCAGACCTATGAGGACCTCAAAGCCATCCAGAATGACCCATTCTCTAACACCTATAACCCTGGATGGCAGAATCATCCCAATTTCCTATGGGCGGGAAATAATCAGAATCAAAGACCACCATATCAACCCCATCCACAAGCTCCTCGTCCATATCAGCCACCTCAGCCTCAGCCCAACCCCACCTATCAATCTGGGCCAACTCTGACAGATCAAATGACTCTTATCCTTCAGACCTTTGCTGACATTCAGAAGACAAATGCAGCCATGTAGAAACAACACAAGGAAGAGATCATAGAGGTTCGAAATCAACTCACCCAGATGGCAAATTCTCGCCAACCTGGCACACTCCCTTCGCAACCTCTACCGAATCCGAATAACGTGCTGAACCAGAGGCGCATTATGAACCCAAATCCAAGCCAAGCCCACATGATTTATCAAGCCCCTTCTGTTCTATCACCTGACAGGATGGAAGCTTTGACATCCTACTTGGGATTTCAGTAACAGCCACCTATTTTACCGACACTGAACCAAAACCAGGCAGGACTAAATTTAGTAACAACCCGTAGTGGCAAAACAACACAAGACCCACCTCACCCAAGCCACTTTCAGCCTGGTAGTAACCCAAACCCTAGGATAGTTATCCAGGATACCCCTATCCCTAATCAAGAACTTGAACCTATTCTAGAGGAACCATCTAAGGTTCCATTTTCCAAGGCCTTGACCAAGGGAAAGAGGTCAAACAAACCCATGGCACCTGAGGAGGATTTGGTTAAGCTTTTTGAACAGGTCCATATAAGTATCCCCTTGATGGATGCTATCCGCCACGTACCGGCTTACGCACAATTTTTGAAAGACATGTGTACACCTAAGCATAAACCGCGAACCAAAAGTGGGAGTCCAATCATATTGTCAGAGCAAGCCAGCTCTGTAATTTTAAGCAAACTCCCACCTAAGGCAAAAGACCCAGGTACTCCCCTGATTTCCTGTACAATTGGTGGTACCCAATTTGATAGAGCTTTATTGGACCTAGGAGCCTCCATAAACCTAATACCTACATCCCTACTTGACCATCTTGAGGAATATGAGCTTAAACTGACAGAGGTGACATTACAATTAGCTGATTGATCTATTAAGTCACCTAAAGGAGTTCTTGAGGATGTCATTGTTAGGGTTCGGGATTTCTATTTCCCGATGGACTTTGTAGTCTTGGATATGGATGCCCCAGAAAACCCGAGGGATACACCAATTATACTAGAGAGACCCTTTTTGGCCACTGCTAGGGCCAGCATAAATTGTGAGGAGGGCCAAATTGAACTGAAATTTGGAAACCAAACACTAAAGATTGACATCTTTAAGGCCCAACAAGGGATTAATTGTGGTGTTATAGAATAAATATGTGATATCAAGGCTGTGGTTGACGATCCATATATTGAGGAAAACCTAACCACTTTTGATCAACCATAAGGGGATCAAAACCTGCAATTAGAGGAGTCCAAACTTGATGTAGACACACCCATAACTCCTTCCCTTGCTACTGACACACACCCTGAACCACCCGTTGTTGTTGATAACCCTATTTTCGAACTCAAGCCTCTTCCCGACCATCGTAAGTATGTCTCTTTAGGTTCCAATCTGATGTTTCCTGTGATTATCAACTCCAGACTCACACCTGATCAGGAATCTTGTCTGATTATTGTTCTCCAGCAACATCGAAGAGCCATTGGATGGATGGTCGCGTCGTGCTTCGCATGTCTAGAAATCAAGGTTACAAGTAACCCATTGTCGTAGTTGCAAAATACGTTGATCAAATAAAATTTATACCGAAACTCTAAGGGAGTCCCAGGTCGAACACAGGGAGGCGACATTTACTTTATTGAAAATCGTGCTTCGATTTTATTTGTTCTTGGTCGTTTTTATCTTTTCTAATTTTTTTATTTTTTAGCAGGCAAGAGATCAGGTTGATGAGTTCTAGCTAATCTACTTGCAAGAATATATATTTGAGAGAGAAAGAGAGAGAGAGAGAAACAAACATCTATTTATCAAGAATTGTTTGTTACAACTATGAAAGCAGGAAAAATCTACACTATGAAAGCATAAAAAGATAGATGAGGTGAGAGAAATCCCCCTCAACGGTTGCTCGGAGGATGACTCGCTCTGACATCGCCTGGAGGAAGGTGGTGAGGAGCGAGACGAAGGAGGACGGAGCCGGAGGACAGAGGATGGGGCAGGACGACGTCGCGGCGAGGATCTTCTTCCCGAAGGGCGGTGAGAGGATGGCCACAGGATGCTCCACGAAGGGGGGTGAGAGGATAGAAAACTATTTGGTTTTACTCTAGAGGTGCATCCCGGGCTTGGGACAAGCTCTCTCTAGAGCCTTGGAGGTGGTGAGAGGAAGAAAGGAAGAGATGCTTTGGAATGGTGGTGGGTAGGTCCTTTTATAGTGGATGAGGAAGAACAAATTCGCTTCTGGGTCATTACTGACGTCCATAAACGTCGCTGCAGCTGTCACTGAAGATCCGCCCTTCAAATCCACTTGCTGGCGTACGCTGACCATTAGTGACAGCTGTAAGCGTCACTAAAGGTGCGTCACTAAAGATCCGCACCTGCCCCGCTGGCACCCGCCCCGTTGGCGCCCTCCACTTGCACGCATCACGTGCCTTGTGCGCGCGCACAGCATACGCTGTGCTGCTACTGCGCGCGGTTGTAGCTGTGCGCGTGCGGTACGCATGGCTACGACTATGCGCATGCACTGCTGCTGGCCGATGTTGGGCGACCTGGATGGAGCCACGTGGCACCACCTGGGTCGCCCATTCTTCTTTCTTTTATAGAGGGTGCTCAGGTGCTCCGATCGAGATGATTCCCACGCTGTTGGACTATGGTCGTCGCTCCGGATCCATCCGTATAGTTGGATTTTCCATCCGAAACTCGTATGGATGTCGCATTGTCCCCATGGCCATTGATCTTCCTCGGGCGTCATGTGATGCTATGGGACTTCGATCTGACGATTTCAGAGGCGTTAGACTCCGATCGTCGTATTAATCAGATCCGTATGGTCTGATCGTCCATCCGAGGCCCTGAAATAAATCCTCTCCTCTCCTGACCATAAAAAGAACCCAATTAACACAAAATATATACAACTACTCTAAATGCACAATGATGCATTTATGCAATATTTATAACATGAAATGCAAATCTAAGCCTAGGAACATGCATGAATAGGCATTTTAAACTAGATAGATGTGTCTATATCAATGGACTCTCGATGATTTGACTAGCATCAGCTGCTCTTACTGCACACACTGTATCTACACTAAAGAGGGCACACGACCTTCCCATGAAATGCAGAGACGTCTGAATCCTAATCTGCAGGAGGTCATGAAAAAGCAGATCATCAAGTGGTTAGATGCTGGGATCATCTACCCGATCTCCGACAGTCAGTGGGTGAGTCCAATCCAGGTTGTCCCTAAGAAGGTAGGACTCACCATGATCACAACTGAAATCGGAGAAATCATACCAACCCGTGTAGCAAATTCATGGAGAGTCTGCATTGATTATAGAAGACTTAATACATTCACAATGAAGGATCATTTCCCACTATCGTTTATTAATTAGATCCTTGAGAAAATAGCGGGAAATAGGTTCTTATGCTTTTTAGATGGCTACGTCGATTATAATCAGGTGGCAATCCATCCTGAGGACCAAGAAAAGACCACATTCACCTACCCCTTCAGGATGTACGCGTTCCAATGGATGTCGTTCGGTCTCTACAATGCACCTGCTACTTTTTAGTAGTGCATGCTTGCCATATTCTTAGATATGGTAGGTGATTATCCGGAAATCTTCATGGATGACTTTTCAGTATTTGGCGAATCATTTGACAATTACCTCCTACACTTGGTCTAGATCCTCAGGTGGTGCATCGATGTGAATCTGGTTCTTTCTTGGGAAAAGAGCCATTTCATGGTGCCTGAAGGAATTGTCCTGGGACATCTCTTATCAGAAAAAGGCATCCAGGTCGATCAAGCCAAGGTGAATCTAATTTCCAAACTCCCTATGCCTAGCTCGATCAAGGACATCTGATCTTTTCTGAGGCATGTCGGTTTTTACCGTCGATTCATTCTTGATTTCTCAAAGATCGTGTGCCCCTTAACCACTCTACTATCTAAGGATGTTCCTTTCAAAATCTCCAAGGAATGCACCCAAGCATTTGAAATCCTACGTGATCGAGTTACCCAATCTCTGATCTTACAGTCCCCTGATTGGTCTCAACCCTTTGAGATCATGTGCGATGCATCTGATTTTGCTATAGGAGCGGTACTTGGGCAGAAAATTGACGAGAAACTCGTGGTCATCTACTATGCTAGCAAGACACTTGATCAGGCTCAACGTAACTACATAGTTACTGAGAAAGAGCTACTAGCCATAGTATTTGCCTTGGAAAAGTTCAGATCATATCTTCTGGGCTCCCATTTTATCATTTACTCTGATCACACAACTGTGAGGCATCTCTTTGCGAAGTAGGATGCGAAACCTCGATTAATCAGTTGGATCTTGCTGTTGCAAGAGTTTGACCTTGAGATTCGCGACAAAGAGGGAAAATAGAACATGGTAGCTGATCACTTGTTCCGCCTTCCTTATGATATTATCGACCCTTCCAGACCCATTACAGAACATTTTCCTAATGGGCACCTCCTGACTATCAGTACAGGACTTCCATGGTTTGCTGATCTAGTAAACTATCTGGCATCACATCAGATCCTGTCCAATTGGTTGAAGTCCAAGAAGGACAAATTGCTTTTCGTTGCCAAGTATTACTTCTGAAAAGACCATATCTTTTCCGCATTGGTGCTGATCAAATCATTTGACGATGTGTCGCGGAAGCGAAAATTCAGGACATCTTATCTTTCTACCATGACCAGGCATGCGGTGGACACTTCTAAGGTCATAAAACCGCAGCGAAAGTCCTCCAATGTAGCTTTTATTGGCTCATGATTTTCAAAGACACATACAACCACTATAGGGCATGCACACATTGCCAGACTTTAGGCAACATGAGCCACCATGATATGATGCCCTTAGAGCTGATTCTCGTATGCGAAATCGTCGATGTCTAGGGGATTGATTTTATGGGACCCTTTCCTGTTTCAGACGGCTTCGAGTACATTTTATTCATTGTTGACTACGTGTCCAAATGGATCAAAGCCATTCCTACCTGAACCAATGATCATAAGGTGGTTATCAAATTCACTCATCAGAACATCTTTTCGCGGTTCAGGATTCCATGTGCTATAATCTCTGATGGAGGGACCCATTTGACTAATGCCCAGTTCAGGTCACTAATGACCAAATATGGGGTGTCACACCTAATCTCTACTCCTTACCACACCCAAACTAATGGTCTAGCTGAGCTTTCAAATCGGGAGATCAAGAAAATCCTCTAGGTTATCGTTTGACCTGACAAGAAAGATTGGACATCCCAACTTCCAGAAGCTTTGTAGGCTTATAGGATTGCCCACAAAACCCAATTAGGCATGTCTACGTTCAGATTGGTGTACAAGAAGGCATGTCACCTCCCCGTCGAATTGGAGCACAAAGCCTATTGGGCAGTACGGACCTGCAACCTAGATCTTTCTAAGGTAGGAACCCACAGAAAGCTTCAAATGAGCGAGATCGATGAATTACACCACGATGCGTATGAGAACTCACAAATTTAAAAAGAGCAGGTTAAAGCCTTTCACGACAAGCACATATCCAGAAAGATCTTTCACCCTGATCAAAAAGTCCTACTCTTTGATGCCAAGCTCAAACTATTCCCAGGAAAACTCAGATCGAAATGGATCAGACCTTACCTCGTCCGACAATTCTTTGGAAATGGAGCCATCGAGATCAGTCAACTCAGCCATGATTCAAAACCTTTCGTCGTGAACGGTCAAAGACTCAAATAGTTCATTGACCCTACCAATACAAATTTGGCTGAGACATCTTTTACCCTCCATTCTCGTTGTGCTCATTATGCCTAGCTGATGGCGTAAAACTTAGCACTTAACGGAAGGCAACCCATCATTTTTGAAAATCCTGAAACCTTTCTGGACATTCCTATGATGAACTCATATTGCACTTTAGGGTTCATCCATTAGAACAACCGACCCCACCTCAAGTACCCGTACCCAAGTTTGAAATCGTCTGCAACAGTCACCTTGACCCGTTCACCCACCCAGAACCTGTTCTAATGAATGATCTAAGCTGAACTCGAACCCACCTAATTTACAATGGGAACATTGCAAATCGTAGGCATCGGGGGGTATGAAAGTACAAAACGCCGTGAAAATCATCTCATAAGAAAAGTTTTCATTAAAAAGAAAAAATCACATATCACAAAAATACCAAAAAAATAAAAAAATTCTTGAAAAGAACAAAAAAAATTTTGAGGGGAGAGAAAAATTTTAAGGCCATACAAATCTTGAGGAGAAAAAAGGGGAGAAGTGAAAAATGTCAAAAAGGAGCATAAGTTGAAAAGAAAAAGAAAAGAGATAGTCATTAGTAAGAAATTAAGGGATTAACTGAGTTCTAGACCATATCAAGAAAAAGAAAATGAAAGAAAAAAAGTGTTAATGAAATGCAAAAGATATTAGTAGGAACGCTGATCTTAGGCCTCTTGGGCTATACTCCTAGGCTTAAAAATTCAAGTATCGGCTAATATCTGGATAGTCCTCAAAAGGTTAGGGAAAATACGAAGCTTAAGTATTAGGTCTAAGGCTTAGGGAGTATTCAGCCTCGTTAACTGGCCTCTGGTTTGTGGGACTCGGTAACCTAAGCACCCCAATTCACACACAGTCTGGTTCAGTGCGCATAAGTATCAAAATCATGCAAATGCGTTTAAATTGTTTTGAAAAAGTCACCTAGATTAGGAGTGGCCGATCAACACAAGTTGATTTAGACGAGTTCCCGGTGCAGAGAGGTAGGAAATTCCCCTCAAAGATGTGCAATAACATATCATCTCCACGGTGCTTGTCTCCTATGATATTTACATATCCTACCGGGGGCTTGTAAGCACCCTGTGCTGGTTCAGATGCCATGGGAGGCATTATCACGAAATGTTGATTGCCAGGGTCTGGATTTAGCTACAGAATGCCATGGGTGGGATTATCTCGAAATCTCGAAAGCCAGGATTCTGGGGGTTGCCATGGGTGGTGCTATCTCGAAACATCGATTGCAAGGACCCTTTGAGGATTAATGATGGGGACTAGGACTTTGATACAGACCGTGTTATGAAGCCAATCCGAAGCTAGAAATAAAAAGAAAAGAGAGAGAAAACTCTCGAAACAAAGAAAATTCCATTGTCTCTCTCTCTCTTACAAAAATGCACTGCAAACTGAACCGAGGCTAAAATATGCTACAAGCACAAGTGCTTTAACCGCGGAGTCCAACGAACCTTAGGATAGTTCCTGGGGGCCTTAAAAACCTTCGCGGCAGACTAAGGCTAAACCTGGTCAGGTCTAGATCTTGGTTGGTACTTGAGTACCTCTAGGCCTACTATTGGCATTCTAACCTAATCTACAGAAGAAAGCATGCATCACAATTTTGAACTTCAAGGAACTCATGGTCTAGAATCAAAGTTAAAACCTTAAAATTTTGCTAAGGGACTAGCAAAAGCCAGGCATGGGGGGTATGATGGGAACACCAACAGGAGCCCTAACTAGCTCATTTTGGCCCAATGAAGAGAATAAAAGCTCATACACAACCAACTGGAGGTCACAATTCACTGAATAACCTTTCTGAGAGAAAAGTAAGAAACAAGGGGTAAAAATGTAATTTTACCATTGCAGTACAACAATGGGTTTTCTCAAGGGCTAAACACAGGTCAAAAGGTATTAACAAGATAAAAGGTCGGTTGGATTAGATAAAAAAGGGTTTGTGTGTACCCTGTGAATTAAATGACTTCTTGAAACCCTAAAACAGACCCACTTGATTAACCAAGGTTCTGGTTAGGATAAAATTCAACTAAACCCTCTAAAAATTATATAAAAATATTCTCTAGAATTTAGAACTTTCAATTTGGCCATTGGAACCCATCTTGAGCTAGAATGGGGTCTCAGACAGATAGTTGCCCTAAATTGAGTTTTTGCATAAATTACCCAGTCAAATGTGATCAAACCCAACATCCAACTTCGCCATTGGAGTCCTTAGGTCCAAATTAGGTTTTTACCTAAATTTTGACCTAAAGGGAACTCATCTTGACCCACTTTGCAAATAGGTCACCTTGATTACATTTGTACCCCTATCTTTAAAAAACCTTTGCAAAAGCCCCCTAGCTTCTTCATCGTTCTCGCAATTAGGTCCCTCCACCATTATAGCAGAGGAATCCTACTCCAGCAAGCTTTAGAAGGTGATTTCTCCCTAATTTCTCAGAGAACCCCCTTCAAAATTGGAAGGGAGATTCTCTAAGAAAATCCCTCAAATGTGAACACAGTTTGATGCCCTACTTTCTACCCAATCTCTCATGCGAATGCATGAGAGATTTGGGTCTCTTTTGAAGTTTCCATCTCCGAATACCATACCTTACTTGGAAGCTTGGCTTCCAAGCACAATTCCCCCTCCAAAGATCTATTTAAGGAGCCCCACATCCAACCGACTCCTCCAAGCTTGAAATCGATCAGGAAACCCCCTCAAATTCTTCTCTCCTCCTCTGGCCAATTCTCTCGTCAAGCTCCAGTGACCTTCCCTGATCTCCCTCGTCGCCTAACCACAATACCGGTGGTAGGTTATTCTTCCTTGTGTTCATCTGCATCGCGCAGCACCTACCGACACCCTTATCTCCCCTTCCTCCTCGCCGACCGTCCCTCTATGAGCGCCTTCGTCTCCAGTGCCGGTAGTACATGCCCGATGCCATCCTCACCTTCCCTTCATCCACTATCACCCTAGATAAGTCTCCTTCACCCTCTACTTCCTTTCCCTCTCTTTATTTCCCTAAATCGACTACTGCCGCACTCCACCACCATCATCTCCTCCACCTCTAGCAATACCTCCGGTGAGGTGCTCCCATTGCTCCGCACCTCCATCCACCTCGCCAACCACCCTATAACATTCTCCTTGACTACCTGATCACAACCCCTCACTCCATTCACTCCTTTGACCACCCAACAGCACCCTCGAACACACCCACACATACACACACAGTGTGCCCTAGGCACGCTCACACAGGCGTCCCCATGACACGCCGACCACCATTGCATATTCGCTATGCCTCGACAAGCTTCCTGAGCAATTTAACGTGGTTGTGAGGCCATTGTGGTGATTTCAAGTATAGGCGTCCTCCACCATTAATGCAGACCTTGAAGCAAGCTTGAAGCGAGCTCCAGGCTGTGCCAGTTCCAGGTCTCTGTCCCAGGTTGCGCGAAACACCCTCACGCACGACTCCAGGCATTCAATTCTAGCTGAAGGCTGTGGTAGTTGAGGCAATCAGAGAACACCTCTGCTGCGGGCTTGCGAGAGGAAGGTGGCGCATTTAGTCCCACCTCGAAAAGTTTTGAGGCGCAGCCCCTGCATAAGTTGAATTCTTACCAGTAGCTATTTGCCTCCAAATCACTGGGTGAGGTCCCTCTCACCCGAACCGAACTGGCCTCATCAGCGACCATGCCCCACGGACTTGGTTGACTCGACCCAACTTGCACTCCTCTCCCACCACTGCACGCTGATGGGTCTAGTCCCGGGTACGTACCCGACCTGATTACCCGATAACCTGTGGCTCTGGGAGAGTGGAACCTAAGAGAGAAAAGAGAGGAAAGTGCGCTTAGGTAGGGGGTAGGTTTTCTTTTTTGAAACAGAAAGGAAAGCTATCATCTTATGATAGCAATCCAGGAGGATAATCTACTATATAAAAGTAAGAAGATTTACAATTTAGATCCCCATGTATGTATGAGGGACCAGCACTCTCTTACAATTTGCTCACAGCAAACCGGTCTCTCCTAAAAAAGCCTCTCGTTTCTTGCCCTCCACACACACCAGAGAGTTGCAGCCATGAGCACATGCGGTCTCTCCATCACAACAAAACCATGCCAAATGGAATCCCACGATGGTAGTGGCTCCTAACACGTCCTCCTCCAAACTGCATCAATGATCAAGCAAGACGAGAAAATGTGGCTAAGGTTATCAGTGTGCATCCCACATAGGTGGCATTCATGAAGAGCAACTCCCATTCTTCTGTGTCGCAGATCACCTGTTATCAAGCCCTCCTTCCTACACAACCAAAGAAAAATTTGTACTTTAAGAGGGATCTTCAAGAGCCAAATTTTTTCGTCAATGAGATCATAGCCCCCACCTCTGTCACTCTCCATAATCTTTCTATACCCACATTGCACTATGTAAATTCCATCCCATACATAATTATCATCCACTCCATGCATTGGTTTAAAGCTCTTCAAATCTGAGATCAAATTTCTCCTTTCTTCCCATAGCTAGGTGCCCCTTCTGGTGGAGTCCTCTTCATTTAACAACCAGCAGTTCCTGCTGTCAGACCAGAAGCAGCTAACCAAACCATCTTTATCAGTGGCTGCTGCAAAGACCCTTGGGTAGGCCTCCTTCAGAATACCGAGCAGGGACCAGCCTTCATTCCAGAAATTGAAGGTTCTGCCATCACCTAGGGTCGGCTGCAACGAGTGCCAGTTGTCAGCCAAGGCTTTGATCACAGAACTCCAAAAGGGTGAAGGTCTGTTGGGCTACAGTCTCTTGAGCACATTGTTTGGAGGACCATATCTGTCCTTAATCATTTTAGTCCATGGTTTCACCTCCCCTTGCAAAAATTTGATAGCCCATTTGAGCAATAAGGCTTCATTGAATTACTTCAGAGATTTAATCCCTAAGCCCCCACTGTCCTTTGGCTGGCAAAGCTGCTCCCATTTCAATGGCTACAGAAATCTGCCCTCATGCTTGGGGCCTCTCCAAAAGAACCTCTTCCTCAATACATCCAGACATTTCCACATAGATTTTGGAGCTTTGAAGATAGAAAAATAGAAGACAGGGATGGAAGTGATCACTGAATTAAGCAAGATGAGTCTGCCAGCCTTAGAGAGGAAAATGCTATTCCAACCAACTAGCTTCACAGAGATCTTGTCAAAAAGGCAATTCCAATCTCTTTTCTTCATTATTGAATACCTCAGGGGTAAACCAAGGTATCTGATAGGGAGGCAGATGCGAGGAGTCCCCAAGGTAGCAGAGATATCTCCTTGCTCAGCCCCAGCTAACCCAAAGCATACTAGATTAGACTTCTCTCTGTTTAGCTTAAGACCTGAGATGTCCCCAAAAATGTTGACCATATGGCCAAGAGCATGGGCTTCATCAATGGATCCTTCCACAAAAGAAACTGTATCATCAACATATTGAAGTATAGGGGCCATTACACTCCTGTTAGAGAGGGAATATCCTCTGATAATACCAGCTTCAGCAAGTTTACAAGCATACCATGCCAAGTTGTCAACTGCAAGATTGAAGATCAGGGGTGCCAAAGGACATCCCTGCCTCACCCCACACTGGGGTTGAATCCAGGCACCACAGGGCTTCCCATTTTTCAAGGGGGTGAAAGAGGCTATTGTGATGCACCTTTTCATCCACTTAATCCAAAGAGGAGGAAAACCTCTTCTTTTAAAAACTTCCCAAAGGTAGGGCCAATAGATAGAATCATAAGCCTTACGGAAGTTAACTTTCCACATAAAGGCTCTACACTTCCTCTTTTGCCACCCACAAACCATCTCCTGGGCCATGATGAATGATTCTTGTAAAGACCTGTTAGGGAGGAAAGAAGATTGAATAGGGTGGATCAACTCCTGCAAGACAGGCCGTAGCCTATTTGCCAAGACCTTACTAATCACCAGGTAGATGGAGTTTGAGAGGGCTATGGGTTTGAAGTCCTGAAATGACTCTACACCTTGTGTCTTTGGCAACAAGAATAGGAATGACCTATTGATTTTTTCAAAGCCAAAGTTACCTTCCTCAAACTCCTTGATCACATCCATAACCTCTGCGCCCACAACAACCCACATCTCTTTATAAAAGAGGACTTGGATACCATTAGGACCAGGAGAGCCTTCATTGTTGAGGTCCTTGATGGCAGCCATAGTTTCATGCTCTGTGATGGCTGCTACTAGGTTGGATACCTGTTCTCCAGAAAGTTTGGGTAAGTCACTCGCTGCCATTATCCATTGGTCCCTCCTAGCAGACCTTGAAGAGTCTCTAAAATACTTGATGGCCTCGACTCTGATATCTGAAATTGAAGAAATTCTCTACCCATCCTTAATTATTGAAGAGATCAAGTTGAATTTTCTATGAGAGCTGGCAGCCAAGTGGAAAAACTTGCTATTGGCATCCCCCTCTTTAAGCCAAAGCTGTCTCGAGCGTTCCCTCCAGTCCATCTCTAACTTCAGGTCTTCTTCAGCCACCACCTTCTGTTCTTGAAGTCCTGCTCTGTCATCAGGCCAGTGGCCTCTCTAGAGTCAAGGTTCTGAATTTCCTTTAAGGCCTCTATGCATCTCTAGTGTCTCACAATAGAAACAGCAGCTCCATATTCCTTTAGCATTTCTCTCATAGCTATCAGCTGGGAAGCTAACTTGATAGTAGCAGTGCCCTCAACTTGCTTAGTCCTTCACCATCCTTCAAGCATCTCTTTGAACCCCAATTCTCTTAACCAAGATTTATTGAATTTGAAGTAGGAGCCAGCAAGCACTTGCTCACCACTATCCCAAACTAATGGAGTGTGATCAGAAAAGGGGCGTTCCAGGCCACTAACAGAGGACAATTGGAACAGGTCCAAATGCCCAGCATTGCCAAAGAATCTATCAATTTTGGACATTTGGCTACTCCCATTCCTCCAAGTAAACTCAGTGCCAGAAGATGGATACTCACTCAAGCGTAAGGTTTGAATCAACAATTGAAAACCAGTGGTCGCACTGTCAGCCACACCATTAGGTCTATCACTTCCCATCAACACACAGTTGAAATCACCTCTAACAAGCCATGCAGCCCCATTCACAAAATCAGCAGCCAAATTTCAGTCCTCGCACAATTCATGCCTTCTACAGGGATCATAAGGTTCATAGACACCTGTAACATACAGTTCACACCCTCCTTGGGTTCGTTCAAACTTGCAAGTCAGGAGGTGTCTAGCCAAAGAGTCCTCATCCAGCTGTAGCACATTCTTCTTCCACCAGATAGCAACACCCCCAGATCTACCATTTGAGTTAATCATCACAGAGTCATTTGCATCACCAGCTTTCATATCAACCTATGCCCTATCAGTTTCATTATCAATATGTGTTTCTTGGATAATGGCACAGTCAATTTCCCATTGTCTCATGTATCTCAGAAGAGAAGCTCTCCGACTTCTATTGCGCAACCCATGCACATTCCATGAAAGGATCCTCATTTAGCATCTTGAGCATCCCCCTTCCTCATAGCAGAAACTCTACTAACCTTCATCACAGCTGCAATGGCACACTCATCAATTTTTTGCGTAGAGCTATGCCTTCTCAGTCTAAGTTTATAGGGAGGTCTCCCCAAACATGTCTTGGATGCAGTCCCTGAGTCCAGCTTCAAGCCCTCAGTAGTAGGCGGGCTATTTTGCAAACTTAAGGAATTTAAAGGAATCTCCTATAGAACACAGCTACCAGGAGTATTGGCTCTTGATTCCCCTACTTTCATATCCTTAGCCATATCCTCATTTATCAGTGCCATATCCATTACTTCCTTCTCTTCCTCAGCCATACCACCTTCTAGCACAGCTACATCCCTCCCAACCTCCAGATTTTTTGTCAACTCCTCTACCATCGTCACACCCATCCCATCCTCTAGGTCCTTGCCCTTATTAGGCTCAAGTAACTTCTCATGTGATCCACGATCAAGCTGTATTGTTCCTGCTTTAGCTTGTAGCACCTCAGCATAAGAAGGGATATTATGATGTGGATTCCCATCCCTATTAATCATAGAGAAGTTCAAAAGCAGTAGCCAAGAGCTCCCCCCACATCGGAGGATCAGCTTCTCTGGAACAGACCCTACCCTAAAAACATCCACCCAGACATTCAATGCACTACCATCTCCTTCAATCAGACCAACCTCAGCATCTTCTGCCAATGTAGCAAACCCTGCTATCATAGCTGCCACCACCACTTTTGATCTTAAATGCAACAGTAAACCCTTGATTTCAAGTTTGCTTGATCTTGAGGCTGTTCTCTGGGGTGGTTGCTCAAACAGCAATCCATCAAAAGGGGAAACCAGCCGCCAAATCACTAGCATCCTGCCCAGATCACTCGATCGAAAATGTAGATGCTCGACATCCATCATCCCCAATCCAAACAGCACAAAACGTGTAGGAGATAAGACCGCAATCTACCAAGCATCTATCGAAAGAGAAAGGGACCTTACCAACTGATGAGCTTTCTCCAAGGACAGAATGCCCGTCATCACTTCACTGATCAAGACCCCTTGTAGCACCAACTCCGCCACCCTGATGTCCTCGCTCATTGGTATCTCCACATCCAAGGTGTGCCCCCCATAAGCAGGAAGGGGAAGAGGAAGAGGCGGTTGCAACTCAACCTTCTTCACCCAATTACTTATGCGCATCCTTCCCCTAGGTTGTTCGCTGTTTGCCATGCAGGAGTCGTGTTTGTGGCCATACCCCCAGCAGGCCAAATAGACCAGAGGGCGGTGGACAACCAATGGCATATGTCCACCGCGCCGACAGCGAAAGCATACACATCCCTGTTATTCCAAGGCTGCCTATCAGTAGTCCATCTTCTGGCAATAGCCTTAGCTCCTTCAGCCACTGGGACACTCTCTCCTTTCTCCTCCATGATCTCAATCTCCAGGTCATCCAACCTCCGTCGTCGGCGACGCTCTCGCCGATCCGCCTAGGGTTCTCCATCTCTGTCCAGGTAGGGGGTAGGTTTTGTTACAAGTTGAAGAGGAGGAGAAGCGAAGCTAAAGAAGAAGAAGGAGAAGACAAGGACATAGAGAACCTAAGGTAGAGAAAGAAAGAGAAGGAAAAAGAAACTGAAGTCAAGGCAAGATAAAGGAAGAAAGAAGGCAGCCGGCAGAGGAAGAGAAAGAAAAGGAGTAGAAGCAGAAGAAGAAAGAAGTTGAAGGAAGGCTAAAGGAAGAAGTCAGGGAAGGAGAAGAAAATCCAAAGAAGAAGAAGAAGAGAGGAGAAGGCAGAGAAAGCCAAAGGCAAAGAGAAAGAAGAAGAGTCACAGAAGCTGAAGGCAGAGAAAAAAGAAATCCAATTTTTTTTCATATTCATATACATTGAGTTCTTGAGTATTCTATGACTTACATTGCTAATTACTCCTATAATTTTGCACTATGATATTATTGCATATTCTTCTAAATTCTAAATTGTGATCTTGATTTCTAAACATCAATTTGCTCCCTATGTTCGACCTCAAACTTTAAATTCGAGTAATAAAATTGTATTTGTTTTGAATGCTTTTTCGACTATATTACAATGCAATATTCTTAAACCCGATTCAGTGATCACGAAACAGGGGAGAAAAAGATACAGCTATCTTTTTATCACAAAGGGGGAGAACATTATTCTTGTTAAAAAACATTTAACCCAAAAACAAAAAGAGCATGTTTTAAGGGGGAGTTTAGGAAAACTAAAATTTGTAATACCTTTTTGATAATGTCAAAAATGGGGAGAATTTTATGAATTATTATTTATGGTTTTGTCATCATCAAAAAGGGGGAGATTGTTGATGTTAGAGCACCACGATCGTTTATTTTGATGATAACAAAACACGTGTTATTTAATATTTTCACTTGAAGTCTTAGATTTCAGATTAATTGCAAATGGAGACGTGTTTAGACAGAGATCGAGCTCACATCCATGGTGGATTGGAGGAGCTTAATGGAGAACAGAGGAGCTTCACGAGGAGAGATAGCTTGAAGAAGCGTGAAGACAAGAATAAGATAGATTTCCTTTTATCTTGTTCTATGTAATTTTGTTTCTTTATTTTGCTCTTTATTTCTTTCTTAGATCTTATGTTAAAGAGCATGAAAGAACCCTTAAAGTAGTCCTAGGAACACCTACACAACCCTAAGATACTTAGGTTTTCTGTAAAAAACATAGAAAACCAAAATAGGGTTCTGACAGCCTAATCAGAATCTAATCTTTAAATTAGACATCTGATAGTGACTTTTAAGACATCTGACTGTTGACTCAGACGTCCAATAACTTAGGCTGGACTTTGTTCCTTCTGTCTGATGAAATCAGACGTCTAAACTTTAGTCTAGACATCTTAGAAGACATCTGATGTTTGTACCAGATGTCTAATTAGTGGAACGTTGGCTACCTAAGTATACGTTGAGGATTATGACCATTAGGCTTATATTAGACATCCGTAGAGTACCCCAGAGATCTGATATGTGATCGTTTTGCCTCGACTGACCCAAAATCACCTATATGAGATTTTCTAGCCTTTAGCCTATGTTGGGAATCCATTCCTGCTATACAATAGGTTTCCACACGTCCAAACCTAGTGTCAGATGTTTTGTACGTCATCTGATGGTTATACACTAGAACCCTGTTTAGGTCTGAATTAAGTCAGGAAGGAAACCCCCTAGAATCAGGCGTCTGAGTTAGTTCCCAGATGTCTTAAACAAGTTTTCCAGATCTCTGATACTTGGACCATACATCTGATGACCCTGTCATAATCATAATTGATTTTGATTACGGCCTGTTTTGCCTTGGGTTCAACCCCAACAGCTATGGAAGCTTTCTAAGTGATTCCAAAGCCTTCCTAGGCTCTCTATAAATAGAGGAGGACCCTTGGCTTATAAAGACACACCTTGAATATCATTTCCACATCTCTTATGTCAAAAAGAAGTAGAAGATCATCTAGAAGAAGTTTTAGCTCTCCAAGCTTTTGTTCCACATCTAGAGAGCCTGAATCCAGTTGCGCACCTACTCTCCCTCCGCAATTATGAGAGCGACGAGGTGTCCCCCGTGTGGTTCACGCACCCGCATCATCTCGGCGACGCACTCCCTTCATCAAAGGGAAGTTTCTTTAACTATAGTACCTAGGTTAATCTTTGTTGGCTCTATAGGTTGTGTTGTAATTTTTCTTTGTAATTGTGTTGGGTATTCGTGTTGCGAATTTTCGTCTCCTTCGTAAGACAAAATCCTTCTTGTGAAAAGAAGGGGTTTTTGACTTACACTACCTTCGTTCAAAGTAGTGTGGTTGTAAGAGGTTAAGTCACCCTCGTTGAAGTGACTTTTTTAGTGGATTTGATCGACTAGGTCGATCGGAAAATCTTAACTCGAGAGGGTTAGGTGGTGGTTTTCACTTGGTTTGGGTTTCCACCTAAAAATACTTGTGTACATTGTGAGATTGCTATTTTTTTGAGATTGTCTATTGTTATTCCACATTTTATACGTCACGCATATCTCACCTCCTCCCATAGGGAATTACAGCCCCCACCATCAATCCTTGAAGGGTCCCTAGCTTTCGATGCTTTGTGATAGCACTGCCCATGGCAACCCCTAGAGCCCTGGCTTGTGACACTTTGGGATAGTGCCGCCCATGGTGTTCTGTAGCTAAATACAGGCCTTGGCAATCGACATTTCAGGATAGTTTCGCCCATGACACCTGAACCAGCATAAGGTGCTTACATGCCCCTGGTAGGATGTTTAGATATCCTAGGAGACAAGCACAGAGGAGACGATATGTTATTTCACATTTTCGAGGGGAGAATTTTTCATTCCACCTCTTCATGCCAAGAGCTCGTCCAATGAACTTGTGTCTTCGAGCAGCTCTTAGGCTAAATCTTCAAGAAAACCTTTTTCAAAATGGAACACTTTTGGCATTATTTCTCCATTAAGCGCACTGAACCAGACTAGTGTGTGATCTTTGGGTGCCTAGGTTACCAAGCCCCATAAACCAAAGGGTAGGCAACGGGGTTGAATAATCCCTAAGCTTTAGACTTAATACATCAGCCTTGCACTTTCCTCAACCTCTTGAGGATTAATCTGGACCTTAACAAATGCAGGAGTCTTTAAGCCCTAGAATAGACCCAAAAGGCCTAAGGTTGGTACTCTTTACTAATCATTTTGTCTCTAGAACTTCAGGACATAATCCTTATTTTGATTTGGTCTAGAATTTAAGTATGTCCCATAATCAATTTCTAAGACTATTGATTTTTTCTTGGTTTTGCTCCTTTTGGCATTCTTTGAATTTTCTCCTCTTTTCCTCCTTAAGAAAGATTTTTCATTCATTTCTCAAAATTCTCCTCCCTTTCTTCATCTTTTTTGAATATGTATTTTTTTGTAAGAACCTCTTAGAGAATTGAATTTCCCATTTGTTCTGTACTTTGATACCCCTCGATGCCTAAGTTTTATAATGTCCTCATTGTAAACTAGGTGGGTATGAATTTAGCTTGGTTCACGGGTTAGAATAGCATGAAAGGGTGGGTGAATGGGTTGGGATGATTGCTATGGACGATTTCAAGCTCTGATACAAGTACTAAAGGTGGAGTTAGCTATTCTAAAGTTGAACCCTAAATTGAAATAGGAATGCAGCTCAAAAGGATGGTCAGAAGGGTATCAGGTTTTTGGAATGATGGGTTGCCTCCTATTAAGTGCTAAATTTAATGCCTTCAACCGAGTAGAAGGTGGTTAAGGGGAAGGAGTGGTTAGATTGGAGGAATTTTGTAGAACAAGCACCTTGATGAGTAGTCAAGTTGGTTCCACCAGGTGCTTGTTCAGGTCGATAAGCTAATGATGTAGACAAAACCCCATTAGTCTGGTGGGTTTATAGATGTGAATCAAAAGGTGTGGAGCCCACTAGATGTTTTGTGGCTCAAAAAGATGTGAAAACGCAAATCGAGGGTTTGGTTGAATCAGCTCGGCCAGATCAGAGTAGGGGTCCTCAAAGGATAATGGATCTGTGGAAAATGTAGGAACCCTACTGGTGGGATCAGAGGGCGATAGAATGTTGTTATCATTTGGATCAATGACCGACTCCTTGTCAAAACATTGTGGCAATTCATATGCGCTCAGATCAGAGAGAGGTAAGTCAGAATAGAAATTGATTTCGATAGCGAGTCGGGGTTGGGATCGATTTCTGAATGACTCTGTAGGAGGTGTGGCTTCTTCGAGTTCCAAATCATTAGCCTCAGAGTCAGAATCAAAGAATGGATCATGGATACTGAGGTCGTAAACTGGCTCATAATCATCTGGAAACAATGGTACTCCGAAATTAGAGTATAATTCAAAATCATCGGAGAATTTGCGATAATCAATTTCTGAACCTGATTCAAGATCGAGATATTCACCACAGAACAAATCAAGATTCATGGAGTTATCAACCTAACTTTAGTCTAACCTAGTCTCAAATTCCAGGCTAAAAGGGATATCCTTATTAGGCATAGGCTTGGGTTCTAGGCACCTAGGGTAGATCCAATCAAATCCTAACTCTTCCAACTCTATTTCTGTATTGTAAATCGATTTGATTTTAAAAAAATTAATTCGTTCTCCTGAGGAGTCTAGAGAGGTATAATCATCAAATACAAGCCTAAAATCATAGCTTAAATCTAAATTATGGTTCTCATCACATTGGGCCTCATGATCATTCCAACTACTCTCAAGTCTGGATTCTAGGCTAGGTGAAGGAATTGGGTCACTAGAATCTGGACTTGGTTCTATTGGGATGTCAGAATCATTCTTGAGGAATACCTTATTAGGATAAGATGCGGGAGTTACATCCTCGAGAGATTCTGAGTCAGGCTCATCATAGGTGTTTAGTAAATCAAGGCATAATGGACCAGCTTCATGGCTTTCTACAGCTGGTTCATAATTGGGAACACCTACAACTGGATCGCCCCAACCCATATCATGATCAAGTTTTTCATCCTTCATAAAATCAAAATTTGGTTCCATTTGGGTTGGGGATCCATAACAACCTCCATTTTCGTACCTGAGCTTTGGGAAATTGTATTGATCCTCAACATTGCTCTAAGATTTATCATAAAGTTCTGGCTGGGAATCGAGATATTTGTAATTGATGGCTGATGATAACATCATCATGAGCCATAGCTAGCTTTAATTAGACAGGAGTAATTGATAAATGCTCCTACATAGTCGCCTAAGAGTTGTAATTCCCTACACATCCATTCTGGGAGGAATACATTAAATCAAGGCTAACTCTACAGTTTTAACATCATATAATAAAAGCAAAGTAACCATGAGATTTTCCAGGGCTTAATCTAAGGTCTAATGAGCATTAAAGTCTAATAAGAGGGTTCACACAGATAGAAACAAGGTTTCACACTTTTCAAGAACTGATTTAGCACCCAAACCCCTAATTTCAAACTTGCTTAAATTATAGAGGTTCTGATCAGGATAAAAATTATCAAAATCTCCTAAAATTCATAGAAAAATATTCCTTTAGGCATAGTAACCTTGATTTGACCCTTGGAACCCATTTTGACCTCAAACAGAGTCTCAGACGAAATTTTACCCTAATTTGGGTTTCTATGCAGATTGCCCAATCAAGCTTGATCAAAACTAAAATCTGACTTCACCATCGGATTCGTTAGGTCCAAATTAGGTTTCGACCAAAATTTGGGCCCAATCAGAGTCCATCACAACCTAGTTTGCATTCTAGTCCTTTAAAACTCTATTTCTCTTAATCAAGCCCCCAGCTTTTGAATTATTTGTGATTAGCCCCCCAACTCTGTTATCTTCTTCATAAAAAGGTCCCTACTGCCATTGAAGGTCAACTGACCTGCAGTAAGTGTTTGACCACTCCTAATCCTACTCAAATCATCATCAAATCCCACCAAATTTGGTGGGATTGATGTTCGCGCTATGAAGAATCCATTGGAACAGATCTTGACTCTTGAATCCCATGGATTAGATCGTACGAATCCACAAAAATCCATGGGTTTCTTTGGACTATTCCCCAAGCAATCAAGCTTGTTTCCTTGTCCAGAGCTTGTCCCAAGCTCTATAAAAGCTTCTCCATCGAATTGCTTAGATCCTTAGTCGAGTTTAGGCCTTAAAATCTCCAGATCTTCCCTTCTCTGTTCGTCCTCCAGCTCGACTCTGGCAACCTTCTTCCACGACTTCTTCAGGCCAGCCAACAGTCAAATTGGCTTGGCCTCAACCTTCCTCTCCTTCCTCCGCCTCTAGCTAGTCAAAGCAAAGATCACCTTCCTCTTCATCGTCGCCACTTCTCCTCAACAGAGCAACCTTCATCTCCGATGCCAACCAATCATAGCTGGCGTGAAATCCTTCCCTCTTCATCCTTTAGTTAGGTCCAACCTCTCCCTTTTCCTCTTCTTAATCTCCCTAACTCCTTTTCCTATTTCAACCGAGAACACAATCGCTCACCCACCGTCTTCCTCTACTCTAGCCATGCTCTGGCGAGGCCACCCACACTCCACAAGCCACCAAATGCCACGCCACCAGTCCCATAAGCTCTGCCACACCTCCCCGAACAAAACCCCTCTTCCTATTTCACGTTGCACCCACTCCAAAGCTCCATTGAACAAAACCACCTGTGCACCTCTTCTCTAACTCTGCACTCCCTCCACACGCACCCACTCAACACACGGACACCACCACCACCTTCATCATCCTTCGACGATGCTAATGGACCTACTGATTGGGCCTAGAGCCTGTACTTGTGCATTTCAAGTTTCGTCAGCCACTTGCCATCGCCGTCGTCTTCCCCGGTGCCATCACGCCATCTGACCACCGTTCACCGTGTTCCCATCCTCAATCAACATGGGAGCATATGAAGTTGCTTCCTAGAGCTTCAATTGAGCCATGAAGCCACGACTGCTACTGTGATTTGGAAGGATTCACCTCCAACTACATCGCACGAAGGAATGGTAGCACTTTAGTGCCACATTGTGGAGCTACCAGCAGCCGACAGTATATATGTGGGTTTTGTGATACCCGCTTATCACCCAAGTCGCCAGGGGTTGGGTCCCCACTTGCTCGCTCATGCACACCTCACCCGCAGCCACTGCCACATGGGTCTTGTCCCCTGCTCTGATTCGTTAACCTGTTTATATGCTCGATTACACCTAGGTCTGAGTGAGAAGAGGAGAGAAGAGATCTGTGAGAGGAGGGGGGTGGGTTTTGTTGTGCATGCCTTGGCCTTGTGCTAAGGAAGAGAGGCTCTCCACACTTAGCCTCTGGAGAGAAAGGCCTATGCTTGAAGGCTTGAGGAAGGAAAGGCTTGAGAAGAAGAAGAAGAGAGAAGGTTCTCTCAAGAGACTTGTGCTTGTGTTTTGTTTATCTGTTAAGACGTCTGATTTGGTTCTAAGTACTGTTGCATTATTTAAGAACCTAAGTTAATTTGATTGAGATACTATTTGATTATTTGAATAATTTGAGTATAAGGTATATGCTTAATTAAGATGAATAATAGGTGATTCAAATCACCATTATTTTGTATTTCTATTCTTTTTGTCACATAATCTTTCGAATATCAATTTGACAAGTTCTCTTCATTAAATATCTAACTGATGCTCAATTTATTGTGCTAATTGATTCTGAATGAAGTTTAATGTGTTAGTTCCACATTTGCTCCCTTCGAACGACCTTAGACTCAAATTAGAATTTGAGTTTATAAATTTAAATGTCTTGTGCTATTTAGGAGTGTACTACAACGAACACATATTTAAATCTCCTATTTTGCCTAGCAACAATGGCCTCATGCCTCGAACTAAGTTACCAATGAAGTACCTAGGACTGCCATTGAGAGCTGCAAAGCTGAAGAAAAATGACTGGAATATTTTGTTTGATAAAGTTTCTGGCAAGTTGAAAGGCTGGAGTAGTAAATTCTTATCGAAGGGTGGGAGATTAATCCTCAACTCAGTCATAACATCCATCTCGGTCTTCTACTTCAACATCTTTAAAGCCCCAAAATCTATTTGGAAATGATTGGATGTTATGCGGAGAATAATTTTTTGCAAAGGAGCTAGCCATGAGGGAGGTTTTATGTAGCCCATCAGATGGGAAAAGATATGCAGGCTGAAGGAGGTAGGTGGTATGGGGATTAAGGCACTCAAGGAGTTCAATGAAGCTCTCCTGACCAAGTGGGCCATCAAGATTTTGGACTGCAAGGATGATATAATGACAAACTTAATCAAAGACAGTTATGGTGATTCTAATAGCGCACTGAAGAGGCTACAACCAGTGAAGCCATCCCCTTTTTGGCAATCTGTTACTCGTGCAATCAGCAACAACTAGCATCTGCTGTAGCCTAGGCTTGGTGATGGCTGTGATTTCAGTATGTGGAATGAATAATGGTCAAGTTTGGGGATTCTGAAAGATACATATCCGAGGGCATATGCAGCTGCTGCAGATAAGGCAGCCACTGTCAGCAGTCTATGGTCTGCTGCGGAGGGGTGCTGGAGGCTGGAAGGTCATGAGCAAAGTAGATCTAGCACTAGGCTATGGGAGGATAGGCAAAACTTATTGGCTGCACTGCAGCAGATGCATCCTAGGAAAAATATGGTTGATACGTATGGTTGGAATGGGGTCTTCTCAGTGCAGTAGGCCTATGAGAGGATCATCAGATCAAACTCAGATATGAAGAGTGATCCAATTGATAGGAAAATATGGCTATTGAAGATCCCTTTGAAGGTTCAAATTTTCTTGTGGCTATGCAAGCAGGAAGGCTTGATCATTAGCGATCTTAGACACAGAAGAATGGGGACTACTTTGAATGCCTGCCATCTCTATGGTTTGCACACTGACAATGCTTTGCATATTTTCTCTTCATGCCTGGTCACAGACAAGCTTTGGAGGAAGATGTGCCTAGAACCTCTACCTTCCTGGGACTCCCTATGGCAGAGGTTCGACGATCCTGGATGGCCATACAGGTGTATGGCTGCCACCTTGTGGTGTGTGTGGAGGGCACAAAAAGAAATGTTTTTTCAGGAGAGATTGGTTAGTTGTGAGAAAATTGTAAATGAATGCTGGTCCCTCATACACAGTTGGGGATCTATTTTGTAATGTTTTGTTTGATGTGAAATATATTACCCTCCGGATTGCTATCGTTTAACGATAGCTTTCCTCACTGTTTCAAAAAAAAAAAAATAATGACCTCATGCAATAGATTTAGCATATCCCACATTTCTCAATGAGATCGTGGTGTTTTTCTCAAAGTACGGGATTTGTCAAACATTATAAACCCTCAGTGTTGTGTAATTTCCTCAATTCAATGTATTCTGATAAGAGAGCATCCTGGGTTGAACTATGTATCATTTGTGTTAACATCATTCTGGCACGATTCATAATGAGGTTTGTTGTTTCTAACACATTAACTTGAACTCTACTACATGGATCTGAGGTCCTTTCAAATTCTTTCCTATGTCTAAGGTTAGCCTCGATCATTTTCTCTTTCATTCTCATACAGGATTCAGGTCTATTGAAAATCTTTCCCATGTTGTCAGGTTGCATTTCCAAATCAACTAGTGGATCAGGATGTAGAATCAAATTCAGGTCCAGATTGATTTTATCATATCAGATATGATTTTCCCAAAAGATCAACTCTAATGGAGGCCTCTAGGTCAAACCTAGGGAACTTTCCTGTGTATGTGCACTATAGAATGGGTTAGGAATTGGATGTGTATTGGACCCAATCAAGGCATCCAAAACTTTTGGATGACTAAGGCAAATGGATATCTTGATAAAAAATCCACACACCCAAGAATTACTTTGATAGCCAGGAAGGAAAAGTCCCATAAAGACCCCTACATGGTAGAGAGTCCCTACTAGTTATAGGGTTTCCCCCACCCGACCTTTCTTGTCACTGAGGTTCCAAGTAGATTGGAATGTATGAATTGAGACCTAAGTCTACTAGTTTTAGCCCTAATTGTGCCTTGAATTTCACTTGATTTAAAAGTTAATTCAAATTGTAACCTAATTTGTAGGTTTATTGATTCACAGGGTGAACCAACTTCACCTGACCTACCCTAAGGTTGAGGATGAAATTTGGGTCAAGACCCAAATCACCCTGAATTGGTTCTTAGGTTATTAGGACCCAAATTTTATTATTCAAGTGAATTTAGAGCCTTGATTTTAGGGTTCACTTGAATAGATCAATTCAAACAAGGGCTTTGGGTAGCACACAAATGTAAGAAAATCAATTTCCTTAATTGCAGGCAGATGTGTACTAACACTTCAAAACCCTAATTGGCTCTATTTCAAGTCCAATTTGATTCCAAATATGACACCCTAGACTCAAACAAGAAAGTGAGTAGTTCAAGTTGTTGAGAAATTTTAGTTCAAATCCCTAATAGGTATAGGAGATCAAGATGGGGAATCTCTAATCAAATCATCTCAACTTCAATCAGAATTCAATAAGTCTCGCAAATCAGGAAACTATTTGCCTTTAAATGATATTAGTAGGAAAATAAGGCAAGTGGATCCTAATTGATTTTGTTTCCTTTTTCTCTTTCCCAAGATTAAGATATGATTAGGGAAGAAGAGAAATTTTACCTACCCTTGGAGCGGTTGATTGCACGGAAGATCTCATCATGATGTAGCTCGCAATAACACAACAAAGCAGATAAGGCAGGTTAGTAATCAGCTCAATAAATCATGAATGATATGACTAGTGATGAATTGCGCATTGCTCCCAGGCAACAGCGCCAAAATTTTGACAAGCTTTTGTTGAGTTTAAAATATGCATCATAGTATAGTCAACAAAATCGAATCGACATTTAAATTTATAATCTCGAAAAATGTGAGTTTGAGGTCGTTCGAAGGGAGTACATATGAAATTCACACACTAGTTGTAGTAATAAACAAATGAGCACAATGATTAATCACAACAAAAGTATGTAATGAATAATATACTAAAATATGTATTCAATAATAATAAATTGTATCTCAAATGTCAATGGGATAAAAAGAATAATGAAACCCTAAAAATGGTGATTTGAATCACCAATTTAATCCCACAATTAAGCACATATCCCAAAGTCTCAAATCCAATCAATTTCCCAACAATGGTCTTGAACCACTAACCCACAAATATCTACATCAACATAAGTGTATAGTATATCCATTGCACTTAGGCTAATATCAGAACCAATGCTTCTCTTAGATCAGACGTCAAATATGAGGCTCAGAAACCTTAAGGAGCGAACCAGGTCAATTATTTAAATTTCAAGCCAAAAATACCCCTAGGCACGAATCCCGAGGTCCAAAACAACGCCTAGGCTCTGATAAATGTCAGTTTATCATCATCCTTAACATTCATTCACATCTAGTTCCTAAGATTTTGTCAACTGCATTGCATTATATCATTACATTTAGCTTGCATGTGCATTTAGGGTTTAGAGCATACATTAGCATTCATTTCACATTATCTCATGTAGTTTCCATTTGATTGCTAGGGATGGATGCATTGGAAATCAGAGAAACCCTAGCAATATGCAAGGCACTTGCAACATTTGTGAAGACAGAAGCTTCAGTAGTTGGACCCCAGCTCAACTCAACTAGATCCAACTCAAATCCAACTCCTACCCTACTCTCTCTCCACCTTAATGGTCATCTACCTACATTTAAACCACCAACCATTGGTGCTTAAAATACACTCCTTGACACCATTTCACATGGCACCAAGGAAGCTTCCTAACCATCCTCCTTGGCACCCTTTCACATGGCACCAAGGAAGCTTCCTAACCACCCTCCTTAGCACCCTTTCACATGGTTCCAAGGAAGCTTCCTAACCACCATCCAATCCATCCTCCTTGGCACCCTTTCACATGGTGCCGAGGAAGCTTCCTAATCACCATCCATACTAGCCTATATAAAGAACCCCCATCCTACCATTCAAAGCATCCTTGGCAAGCAACAATTCTTTCTATCAAACACCTATAGCCACCATACATCCCATAGCCAAGAAAGTAGAAGGAGAGAAGAAGATTAAGGGAGCAACCTACCCACTCCCTTGGTGCCTTCTTCCTCTCCTTTCTCCTTCCTTGTGATATGCCAAAGAGCAAGCTATTCACTAAGGAGGAGGGCCAGGCAAGAGGAAAGAAGGGTGGAGGACATCCATTCTTGAGAGGAGAAACTCAAGGAACTAGAAGGAAGTCTTCCTCAAGTCTAGGAGCCACCATTCTTGGAGTGAAGGCTGCCTCAGCTACTTGGGAGAATTTTCTATCTTTTATTTTGTTGCATTTTAATTCCTATTAAGCATTCATCTACCTAGGGATTAACTAAGTGGAACCTCTACTTAGTTGAGCTCCCAAGGTACTTTGTAAACATTTCTTCTCAATAGCAAAGTGCCTCTCTTCATTTTTGAATTTTAAATTTCAAGTAGCAACTTTATTTATTTTAGTGCATTACATCTCCCTTCCAATTGCCTTAGGTGCATTTGCCTAGGGTGAGCTTAGAAGAGAAGACTTCTCTTGTCACTTAGGTTCTAGTTGTTAGGCAAGTTTCTTTGACGTAGTTCTATCTTCGCATTCGTATCCTGCTTATTTCCAAACAAAAAAAATTACAAAAATCAAAAAACAAAAAGAGAAGTGTTGATATCAGAGATGAGAGAGTGAATCACTTATTTGACTAACAAATTGGCCTCCTTGGATGACTCTAGATATCACCACTATCTAAGAATATAAATTTAGAAGTTGATCGGTTTTACGTGTCTCAACGGCAAAAACCCACTTTTAACAAATCGCATATTTTCCGTATTAGTCTCACTCTCGGGCACGCGTTCACATGTGCATGTGAGCGAGTGTGTGTTTGCGTGTGTATGGGCTTTAGGGGACTTGACCCCTTGTGATCATGGGCACCAAGGCAACCACAGCGAAACGTTATTAAGCCACTTTTGTTTTAGCTTTTAACGATGTGGGACAAAATGTCCCACTCCTTCTTTAGCTACTACGTCTAGGAATTCTTCACAATTGAACTATTGCTGCTGCGTGCTACACTCAATTGGTGCTGTAGGAGGCTTCGTTAAGTCAAACCGCAGCTGCTAGAGGTTGGGTCAAGATCGAAGATGGTCGGACGATGGTAAACGGTGGCAAAGTGATCGTCGACAGTGGTAGAGACTTGCAACAAGGAGCACAGGCTCTAAGCTCTAATAGAATAGTTCACGATGATCGCCGTGAGGTGTAGAGTGTGATGGAGGTGGTGATTGAGTGGTTAGAGGCTTGTGGAGGGTGGTCGGAGTCGGGGAAGACGTCGGAAGCATGCGTTGTTCGGTGGAGCGATGTAGTGGTCAAAGCTTCTAATTTGTAGAGGGATTTTGGTGGAGGGTGATTAAGCTTTTGGCAGAGTTGGTTTGGTGTTTGGTGGAAGGTGGTGGCCAGGAAAAGCTCACCAAAGCTTCGTCGTTCATGAAGAAGATGGAGAGGATGAGAGGTGGTTGTCGATTGAATTGAGATGAGGAAAGGTTGAATCGAATCTAGGGAGAGAGAGTGTGTGAGAGAACCTAAATTATGGATGAAAGGGATAGGGAATCCTTGCCAGCATGGCTTGTCGGTGCCGAGGATGATGAAGACTCCAATTAGGAAATTGGCAACAAGGAGAGGTGTAGAAAGCCTCCACTATGACTAGCAAGAGGTAGAAGAGAGAGAGGAAGGCGGAGGATCGACCAACTTGATTGTTGGCCGACCGAAGGACGATGAGGGAAGGAGGTCGCCGGAGGCACAGGGGAGGTGGCCAGAGAAGGGAAGAAGTTGGTGTTTTAGGCCATGACCGGGCTCGAATTAGGTTGCTGGACTTCGGGGAGCTTTTATAGAGCAGTTTGCGAGCTTAATTTAGGAGATTTGAGCCATTGGAGTAGGATTTAGAATCAAGAAGTTCCCACAATTTCCTTGGATTTGCTGGGGCTTCTCGCCTAAGATCTGCCTCTCAAATCATGTTCTAACAATTCCCTGAAGTGTGAACATCAATCCCATCAAATTTGTTGGGATTTGGTGTTGGTTTATTACTATTTTGGGCCAGTCAAAGTCGATGCTGCTTGGGTTGACTCATCAATGGCGGTAGGGACCCAAATGCAAGGAAGACGAGAAAGTTAGGGGGCCATTTGTAAGAAACTTGAAACCTATGGGCTTAAGTGTAAGAAATAAAGATTTTAGAGACTAAATTACAAACTAGGTTAAGATGGACTCTGATTGAGCCCAGATTTTGGTCTTAACCTAATTTGGATCCAAGAAATCTAATGGTAAAATTGGATTTGAGTTGTAACTACGTTTGACTAGGCAAATTGCATAAATGACTAAATTAGTGCAAATTCCTATCTGAATCTCTACTCCATGTCAAAATGGGTTCAGATGATCAAACCAAAGGTACCAAACCTCTTAGAATACTTTTCTATGAATTTTAGGAGATTTAAATTAATTTTATCCTAACCATAACCTTTCCAATTTAAGTGGGGTTGATAATTAGGATTTTATGTCTTATTTTTACCTTGAAATGCGTGAAACCCTATTTTTGTCTGTGGTCACACTTTTTAGACTTTTATACTCATTTGAGCTTTAATTAACCCCTGAGTAACCGCGTGGTTAATCTGTATTTGTGATGTGCTTGTTAAAACTGCAAAATTAACCCTATTTTCTTATTTTCTCCTCAAAACATATTAAAATGGAATTACGATCCTCAGGCGATCATTTAGGAGCATTTATCTCTTGATTCCAAATAATTCAAGTAAGTTATGATGAATGATGGTATTACACAATGGAACTTAATTGGTTCTTTCAATAATTTAAAAGTTAGATGGTGGCTTTGGAAAATGACTCTAGACACCGATGAAATTTCCCTATTCACTTACTATTTTACAACATCGTCGTTGCATGGTGGTGCACGTAAAGACAAAGATAGAGAAAGAAGCAGCACAACCATCATTCCTTCTTTCCTTGCTTTTATCACTTGTTCAAGGAATCCAAAATTAAGCTATCAACTTGTTGGAAGATTGAAATCATTTGGTGATATTCTTTCGCTCTCCATTATTATTTTGTAGTTGCTCTTATTGAGATTTGTTCTTGAAAAATGGGTTGGGTTTGTATAGCTCCCCGTGAGAAACAATTTTTTTCCGATTATAGTAGATTGATTTACATCATGTAAACCCCATGAGTTTTTACCCTCACATCTTTGGAAGGTTTTTCCATGTTAGAAATATCGTACATCTTGTGATTACGATTAGTTGTGGTTGTTGCTAGCTCATATATTTTATAACATATTGTAGGGTCCACCAAGTGAACTATTTGAATTTATTTGTAGGATTTTTATTAATCCCAATATAATCATCATTATAATAATCAACATCAACTTCTTCCGTCTTTTCATAATCTTCAAATAGTTTGAAGAACCAAAAATCATCATCCTTTCCTCCACCATTTCTTTACCTATATATGTTGCATTGTGTATATCGCATAGCTTGAAGAACCAAAGATCATTATCCTATACATGGCATAGCTTAGGACAAATTCTAGCTTGCTTAAAGCCTTAAAAATACCCTAGAAAGTGACAATGTCTCTGGCTTTTTCCACAAATAGTTTCTTTTCCTTTTCATGAGAAGATAATCTCTATGGTCTTGTACCAAAACGACATCTATATGGTTTCTTCTTATCTACAAGTCTGGGTGGCTTACTTGGATCTATGCTGTGGGATAGCCCCTTAGATTTGAAAGGAGAGGTGAAGATAGTCCAGGATATTCAGTTAGATGAGTTGAGCCAAGCTTGGATTGAACTTGAGCTTGGCTCATAAGCCAAACAAGGTCACCTATTCTGATTTTTGGGCAATATTTTGGTTGTTTAAATTGCACAACTCAAACCTTTAGGTGTCTTAACATTTTTTTTTTCCACTTGATTTTTTCCTTTGGCTGCCTAATTGCTTTATGATGCTTCTTAGAATCTTAGAAGAGATAAGAGGTGGGGATGTTGATATGGTTAGTGATAAACGTCAGTTTATCAGGATCCCAACTAGATCCAGCTCATCCTAGCTAGTTACCAACTCATTTTAGCTGGATCAACTTATCTTTAGCTCCATTCAGCTCATCTCAGCTGAATGGTAGCTCTAGCTATTTCACCTCAACTCCATTCAGCTCACCATAGCTAGACTCAAACTAGCTCAAGACAGTTGATCCCAGCTCCATTCCAGCTCTTCCAGCTCAAAATAATTCACTGGAAGCTCAACCTGATTAGGACTAGCTACTGCCATCAACTAGCTAGACCTAGTCAGTTGAAGATGACCTCAACCAGCTCAAGCCAGCTCAAGTCTAGCTCCCAGAGACTTAACTCAGCTCAACTTGGTTGAGCTGAGCTACTTGATGATGAGTCCATTTTAATGGACTATTGTTATGCCTAAGTTAACTCTATTCTTACATTTTATGTTTGTTAATAACCGCATTAGGTCATAAAATGATGGCATGCATCATTACTTAAGTTTACATTTATTCTATTGCATTATATAACTTATTATGTAATTATTTTATATGTCATGCAGGTCTCGCACAAAGTGCACCCTATGCATCTCCTCCACTTAATCCACTCCATCAGGCTAATTTAAGAGTTAACAAATAATTGGGAAAGTGAGAGAGGAGGATTAATTTTGCAAGAGACCAGGGGGTGAAATGAATTTCCCCCTCCCCCATCAGCCAGCCGGCCTCAACAAAGCCTCCCACAGCAGCCGTTGGCCTCAACAAACCCAAAACAGTCGCCAGCCAATTTTAGTAAAGGATTTGAAAATCCCTTGACTTGCGTAGGGGAGGAGATAAAAAGAGAACATCTGGTGGGCTTGGCAACACACAACCACTGGAAATGATCCTGTGTGCACCGTGAAGAAGGCATGCACTGTGGACCCTTTCATCTTCTCCCACCACGCACCTTGCAAGCACGCTCCAGCTTGCCCCACCGCACGCCCGCAGCCCTGCAAGCGCTCTCCATCCTCCACCCGCAGCCCTTGCAAGCACACCACCACCACGGCCTCTGCACCTTGCAAGCGCTAGCAGCTCCCCCACCGCGAGCAAAGGACCTAACATCGCCAGTCGCTGCCATTTGTAGCACGCAGCGCCCTCACTATGCAGCAGCGAAGCCGTACTGCAGACCACGCGTTCTCCTCCTCTTCGTCATCTTCTTCCTCTCCAGCAGCAGGAAGAACCCAAAGCAATCGCTGCCTTCTGTAGCGTGCAACGCCCTCGCATGCAGCACCGCAGCCACAGCGTGCGCGCATAGCGCCCTCACCGCACAGCCACGCGTGACCCGTGTACGCAGCCACAGCAGCCTACAAACGCCACCCACCATTGTCAAGCCGGCGTTCTCCTCCGCCGTCTGGCCATGTCCGACCACCTCCAGCAGCTGTGTCACCACCATCACGTAGTTCTCGTCTAGACGTGCCTTCTTGTAGAGCAACTCCTCCCACGAAGCCTCCTTATGCTCGCAAAGAAGAGAGAGGAAGTTTCCTCTGTTTTTTCTCACATTAAAAATTACATTGCATGCCATTGTCACTTTAATATTGATTATTTTATTCAGGCCACATTGCATGGGTGCACTTATAATTTCGTGAATTTACTTATGTTATGTGCATCATTCAACATTGAAATTCAATTCAGATTTGTATGTAATTCAAACTTACATGATATGCCACTACACATGCATCATATACATACTTTTGGGAGCTTGATTCCTGACATGAAAATTACATAAATAGCCTTGAACTTTTAATGAAATTGCAAGTTCCATTTAGAGTAGCATATTCATCGAATTGAAGCCGCGAAGGTGTCTGCAAACATTATAAATCGTCTGCTCATGAATTTATTGGTCCTATTCCTCCTTGTGGATACGACATCCTTTTCGTGGTTTAAATTGATATTTATTTTAATCTTTGATTGAGAGATTACCACCACATAAATTACAATGGCACATCATTCTATTGCTATTTTAATTAAGCAAAACTCTCTCTATCAAATGGCGCTATTGTCGGGGAGGCAACAGACGCAATAGATTCACTTTATTATTTTTTAGTATTCTGAGTTGCACAATTATCTGATCATTCTTTATCTTATTGTGCAAGGAATCAGATGGGGCGATAGGTGCAACAAAGCGACAACATCAACCTCGAGCTAAGCCACACAAGGAAAAGATGCAAGAGACCTGGATCCCACTTTCATAGGGGATTCTCCATTGTCACAAATTTTATTTCTGTCTTCTTCACCTTGTAGTAATCGGGGCTGAATTTTTTGGGGTCTGTCCCCGCATTCTTAAGCTACTAGGGTTTACATTTTTCTGCATGCGTGATTCCATTTTCTGCTTGCTTGCCTTTAAAACCAACAAATGAAAATATCGAGCTGCCTACTTAGGAGTTGCATGCCCTTAGGTGCGCGCATTTACGAGTGATTGAGCAGCACATTAGATATCATTATTGCATTGCAAGCATATTGGCATGAAGATTGCTAAAGACAGGTACACCTTTCTAACTTTTGCATCCAGCTTCTGTTCACTCATTTGCATTCAAATTAAAATTCAAGACCACCAAGTTGTTTGAATTTACTACTTCAGTGGTCACCTAACTAAAAGTGGGACTGATAATCAGATTCGACCTTAAAATCAATTCACATTTGATCTGATTCTAAGGGACTTGTTTGCATTTTCAAAAAAAAAATAAAAAGATTTGCGGTGTGATGCACACTTCTAACACTGAAAACACACATTAGGCACCGCACTAAGACTCGATCCCTTAAGGCTATAGGTACCGATCTCTTTATCGATGCAAACCCTCCTATTATGCTTTGTGGTGGTAGTGATACTATCTTTTGACCAAGTGGTTTGATACTTCATGGAGGGGGACACCGCTTAAAGGAACAAAAGGGTAGTTAAGGGGCACCCCATACGCATCGCCTCAAAGGAAGGGTTCGCCCTACTTGCATCCCTTTGTTCGTCCTTGGAGTAACTTCTCACTTGATCACCTGGGAGTATCATCCAAGCAAAGTATAGGTCCTAAGGCACTCGAAGGTTGAATTAAGTCATGTACTTGCAATGAATAACTTGTTTGGCCATCTATATCAACCAATTCTACCTCCGCAACAAAGAAGGTTAAGATTTCAAGTCATCACTGTTTGTACGCTTTTGTGGGGTTTTAAAAGATAACACGTTGTAATATAGCCGACAAAACGTTCAAACAAATATCGAGAATTTTATTACTCGAAAAACTAGAGTATCCGAGGTCGAACACAGGGAGCAATCTTAGTACTTTTAAAACCAAAGAATACAACTTTTAAATGAAAACAATTGATCCAAAGAGAGAGAGTTATAGAAAGAATTGCTAAAAGAAAACAGAATTGGACGTCTGATTTCTTTATCAGACGTCTTAAAAGTAAGTCTTCTTTCACTCTTCTGCCTTCTTCTTCTTCGTTGGCTCTTCTTCTTCTTTTCTTCTGATCCACAGGTCTTTTTCTTCCTTGAACTTCTTTCTCTTCCTTTGTTTCTCTTCTATCTTCTTCTTCCTTTTTGTCTGCAATCCTTCTTTCTTCCTTGTCTTCTCTTCTTCTGCTTCTTCTTCCTTCTTCTCCTTGCGGGTAAGTCTCCTCTCTTCACCGCCCGACCTGCCTGCACACAGGGAAGCAAACCTAACCCTTCCCCTCTACCCGAACGTCTCTCTCTCTCTGCAATTCGCTTAAGGATGCTCTCCCAGAGCCACGGGTATTCAGGTCAGATCTCGCACCCAGGACCAGGTGCACCGACAGGTGGGTGATGCACGAGGAGTGCTCCGGTTAGGGTCGGGTCGAACCCTGCCAGATCCGCGAGGTGAAACCGCGGACGAGGTAGGAGTGGGTCAGGTGAGGGACCTCACCCCTGTGCGTTCGGAGGCGATAAGCAGATAACATAAAAACACTTTAAACCATACCTGCACGTTGCGTTTCGCCGATGTGGGATTATCTGGCCTGCCCCAATTTCGCGCGCCCGCAGAGCTTTCTTCGTGCAATTGCCCAAGGCTGCAGGCCTCTCAGCGCTACCAACTGGACTCGAGGGCTTCGCACTACTCATGCGAGTCTGCTGCGCCTGAAGCCTGGAAGCCCTGACGCCTGGAGCTGCTACGAAGCTGCTTGCTGCTTCAACCGTCAATGCCGGCAGGGCTGAAAACCTGTCAAACACAAGCACGGCCTATTGGCCTAATCAGACCAGCTGGACACCTTCGCCGTGACATGGCGAAGGTGGCGAACGGTGCTGTAGGCCGTGGGATGGCCTAGGCATACGTGCCTAGGTCAACCTGTGGCCGGAAGTGTGGGTGAGTTCGGGGGGCTATTGTGGAGGTGTGGAGTGGAAGTGGAGGGGCGGAGATTGTTCCCTATGGTGGGGCGGAGCTTTTGAGATGGTTGGCGAGTCGTGTGGAGGGGCGGAATGGTGGATGCGGCTCACCGGAGGTCGGTCGGAGGTGAGGAGGATGGAGGTGGTTAGGCACTATCGGGGGGGCAATTAACTAAAATAACAGGGGGAAAAGAGAGAGGGAAAGATAGAGAAGGTATCTGGAGTGTTCTGGAAGGGAGGGAGGCAGCAGAGCGGACGGCGCGTAGCTGCCGTCGTCAGAGAAGAAGAACCTTGAGGGAGGGAGAGGCGACAAGGATGAGGTCAGGGGCACGCGCGCTTGGTACGGTGCGACGCGGGAGGAAGAGGCAAAGTTGACTCTGCTGCTGGTATGGCAACAGAGCGACGAGAAGGAGGGGAGGAGGCTGCAGGAGCTTGCGGGTCTCTTGGCCGGAGATGGAAGAGAGGAAAGTTTGGGGGAATATCCGCCAATTCAAGTCTGAAAATCTGCAGCCGGGTCTGAGGATCCTTTTATAGGTGTTGGCCGAATCTTCTAGTGCGTGGAGATCGCGCAATCACTTCCGCTGGCTCACTGGAGAAGGAAAGAAGGTGGGTACTCAAATCCCTCGTGTGTTCGCATGAGAGATTGGGTTCACACCAGAGATCGTGATCGGCTTTAGATGGAAGGGAATTCCTCAGAGAATCTCCCTTCCATTTCTGGGAGGGAATCTCTGAGGAATCAGAGAGTAATCCCTCTCTAAACCTCGTCGGAGATCGGTTCTGCCCTACCAATGGCGACAGGACCTGATTGCAAAGGTGGCGAGGAACTTAGGGGGCTCTCTACAATGATTTTCAAAAGATAGGAACCAAGTTGTGATTTGGGTGTACTAAATTGCAAAGTAGGTCAAGATGACCTCCACTTAGGTCAAAATTTTGGTATAAACCTAATTTGGACCTAAGGAATCCAATGGTGAAGTTGACTTTTAGGTTTGACCTCGTTTGACTGGATATTTTACGTAAAAACCCAAATTAGGTTAATTGAATGGCTAGGACCCTAATCTAGGTTAAACTGGGTTCCAAAGGGCACATTAAGTGTTCTAAACCCTAAGGAGTATTTTTCCATGATTTTTAGTGGGTTTACTTGATTTTTACCCTGACCGAAACCTTATTAATTTAAGCGGATCTATTTTAGGGTTACCAAATGTCATTTAATTCCTAGATTGCACATAAACCCATTTATGATTGACTCAACCCACTTTCTATCTCATTTAGACCATTTTACCTATGTTTTGCCTCTGAGAAATCCCTTTTATGTACTGCAGTGGTAAAATTGCAGTTTTACCCTTTAATTCATGTTTTCTTCTCAGAGCACTTATTCCTTTATTTAGGCCTTCTTCTAGGTTATGTAGGAGCTTTTATCTTCTTTATTGGGTCAAAATGAGATAGTTATGGCTCATGATGAGGCTCTCATCATACCCCCATGCCTAGCTTTTGCTAGTCCCTTAGGAAAATTTCAAGGTTTTACTTCCGTTCTAGACCCAAAGTGTCTGTCAACAATCATGATAAGTGCTTCTCCTTTTCTTTTGTGATTAGGTAGGAATGCCGACAATAGGCCTAGAGGTACTCAAGTACCAACCAAAATCCGGACCTAACCTGCTTTAGCCTCAGTCCTCCGCAAAGGTTTCTACGGCCCACAAAAACTAACCTAGGGTTTGTTGGACTCCACGGTTAAATCACCCGTGCTTGAGACATTGTTAGCCTAAGTTCAGTTTGCAGTGCGTTTTTGTAAGAGAGGGGTAGAAGATTTATTTGTTTGGAGAGCTTTTCTCTCTCTTTTCTTTTTATTTCTAGCTTCGGATGAGCTTCTCAACATGGTCTGTATCGGATTCCTCGTCCCCATCATCAATCCTCAAGGGTCCCTGGCTTTCGAGATTCTGAGATAATCCCGCCCATGGCAACCCCCAGAACCATGGCTTTCGAGATTTCGAGATAATCCCGCCCATGGCGTTCCGTGGCCGAATTTAGACCCTGGCGATCGACATTTCGTGATAATGCCGCCCATGGTATCTGAACCAGTAGAGTGCTTACATGCCCCCAATAGGATATTTAAATATCCTAAGAGACAAGCACCGAGGAGACGATATGTTGTTACGCATCTTCGAGGGGAATTTCCCGCCTCTCCGCGCCGGGAACTCATCCAAATCAATTTGTGTTGATTGGCCGCTCCTAATCTAGGTGACCTTTTCAGAACATTAAATGCTTTTGCGTGATTTGAATATTTATGTGCACTGAACCAGACTGTGTGTGAATTTGGGGTGCTTAGGTTACCGAATCCCGCAAATCGGAGATTAGTTAACGAGGCCGAATACTTCCTAAGCCTTAGACCTAATACTTAAGCTTCGCATTTTCCTCAACCTCTTGAGGATTATCCAGATTTTAACGGATACATGAATTTTTAAGCTAAAGAATCTAGCCCAAGAGGCCTAAGACCAGCATTCCCGCTAATCTCTTGTTATGTCTCCTTAGCACTTTTTTTTCTTTTTCTTGCTTTGGTCTAGAACTTCAGTTATCCCCTTAATCTTTTACTAATGACTATTTCTTTTCATTTTCCTTTTCCTTTTGTGCTCCTTTTTGTCATTTTTCTTTTTTTTTTCATTTGTATGACCCTGAATTGTTCCTCCCCTCCATCAAGTCTTTTTTATTTTTATTATTATTATTGAAACCCTTTCTTGATATGAATTTTCCTGACATTTTGCACTTTCATACCCCCCCATGCCTAAGATTTGCAATGTCCCCATTGTAAATTAGGTGGGTTCAATTTCAGCTTAGTTCATGCATTAGGACAGGTGTGTGGTGAGTGAATGGGTCAAAGTGACTTGTTGCGAACGATTTCTAGTCTCGGGTAGGGATACCTGAGGTGAAGTCGGTTGTTCTAATGGATGAACCCTAAAGTGCAATATGAATTCCGCATAGAGATGTCAGAAAAGGTTTCGGGTTTTTCAAAGAATGACGGGTTGCCTCCCGTTAAGCGCTGAGTTTTACACCATCGGCTGGGCGTAATGAGCTCAAGAGGAATGGAGGGTAAAGGATGACTCAGCGAAATCTATATCAGTCATGTCAATGAACGGCTTGAGTCTCTGACCGTACACGACAAAGGGTTCAGAATAGTGGCTGAGTGGGCTGATTTCAATGGCTCCATTTCCGAAGATTTGTCGGACTAGGTAGGGTCCGACCCACTTGGATCGTAGCTTTCCTGGGAATAATTTGAGTCGGGCATCAAAGAGTAAAACTTTTTGACCAGGATGAAAGACCTTTCTAGAAATGTGTTTGTTGTGAAAAGCTTTAACCCGTTCCTTATAAATTCGCTAGTTCTCATATGCATCGTGGCATAATTCATCGATCTCGCTCATTTGAAGTCTTCTGTGGGTTCCAACCTTAGAAAGATCCAGATTACAGGTCTGTACTACCCAATAGGCTTTATGCTCCAACTCGACGGGGAGGTGACATGCCTTCCTGTACACTAGTCTGAAGGGAGACATTCCTAATTGGGTCTTGTGGGCGGTCCTATAGGCCCACAATGCTTCTGGAAGCCGAGAAGATCAATCTTTTCTATCAGGTCGAACAGTAACCTGAAGGATCTTCTTGATCTCTCGGTTAGATAGCTCAGCTAGACCATTAGTTTGGGAGTGGTAAGGAGTAGAGATTCGGTGCGACACCCCATATTTGGTCATCAGTGACCTGAACTGAGCGTTTGTAAAATGGGTCCCTCCGTCGGAAATTATAGCACGTGGAATCCCGAACCTTGGGAAACTATTTTGATGAAGGAATTTTATAATGACTTTATGATTGTTGGTTCAGGTCAGAATGGCTTCTATCCACTTGGAAACATAGTCAACTGCGAGTAAGATGAATTCGAAGCCATCCGAGATCGGGAAGGGTCCCATGAAATCAATCCCCCAAATATCAAAAATGTCGCATACCAAGATTGGCTGTAGAGGCATCATGTCTCGATGGCTCATGTTGCCCAGAGTCTGGCAACGGGAACATGCCTTACAGTGATCGTATGCATCCTTGAAAATTGTGGGTCAGTAAAAGCCACACTGGAGGACTTTTGATGCGATTTTATGTCCTAAAAAATGTCCACTGCATGCCTGGTCATGGCAAAATGAGAGTATGTCTTTGATTTCTACTTCCGCGATGCACCGTCGAATTATCTGATCAGCACCAATGCGGAATAGATATGGGTCTTCCCATAGGTAATACTTGGCATCGGAACGCAATTTGTCCTTTTTGGCCTTCGGCCAATTGAGCGGAATCTGATGTGATGCCAGGTAATTAACTATATCAGCGGACCATGGAAGACTTGTACTGATAGTCAGGAGGTGCTCATCAGGAAAATGTTCTGTAATAGGTCCGGAAGGGTCAATTATTTCAGAAGGGAGGCGGGACAAGTGATCAGCTACCACATTCTGCTTTCCCGCCTTATCGCGAATCTCAAGGTCAAATTCTGGCAACAGCAAGATCCATCGGATTAATCGAGGTTTCGCGTCCTTCTTTGCAAGGAGATGCCTCACAGCTGTGTGATCCGAGTATATGATAACACGGGAACCCAGAAGGTATGATCTAAATTTTTCCAGGGCAAATACTATAGCCAGCAGCTCTTTCTCAGTAACTGTATAGTTACGCTGAGCCTCTTCCAGTGTTTTGCTGGCGTAGTAAATGGCCACAGGTTTCCCGTCAATTTTCTGCCCCAAAACCTCTCCTACAGTGAAGTCAGATGCATCGCACATGATCTCAAAGGGTTGAGACCAATCAGGGGACTGTAGGATCGGGGCTTGGGTGACTCGGTCACGTAGGATCTTAAATGCTTGAGTGCATTCCTTGGAAATTTCGAAAGGCACATCCTTGGAGAGAAGATTGGTCAGGGGGCGTGCGATTTTGGAGAAATTAGGGATAAATCGATGGTAAAAACCGACGTGCCCCAAAAAAGATCGGATGTCCTTAATCGAGCTAGGCATAGGGAGCTTGGAAATCAGGTTAACCTTAGATCGATCTACTTGAATGCCTTTCTTCGAGATTAAATGTCCCAGGACAATTCCCTCAGGCACCATGAAATGGCTCTTTTCCCAGGAAAGGACCAAATTCACCTTAATGCACCGCCTGAGTATTTGGACCAAGTGTTGGAGGCAATCTTCAAATGATTCTCCAAAAATTGAAAAGTCATCCATGAAGACTTCCAGATAATCACCTACCATATCTGAGAATATGGCAAGCATGCACCGCTGAAAAGTTGCAGGTGCATTGCAGAGACCGAATGGCATTCTTCAAAACGCGTACGTCCCAAAGAGGCAGGTGAATGTGGTCTTTTCTTGGTCCTCTAGATGGATTGCCACCTGATTGTAACCGGAGTACCCGTCAAGAAAGCAGAAGAACCTATTTCCCGCTAGTTTTTCGAGGATCTGATCAATAAACGGTAGTGGGAAATGATCCTTCTTCGTGGAGGAATTGAGTCTTCTGTAATCAATGCAGACTCTCCACGAATTAGCTATTCGGGTAGGAATGACTTCTCCAGCTTCAGTCATGATAATGGTAAGTCCTGCCTTTTTAGGCACCACTTGTATTGGACTCACCCAACGACTGTTGGAGATCGGGTAGATGATCCCTGCATCTAACCACTTTATGATCTCCTTTTCCACGACCTCCTGTAGGTTAGGGTTTAGGCGTCTTTGCATTTCTCTTGAAGGTCATGCGCCTTCTTCTGTGTAGATTCGATGTGTGCAGTATGAAGGGCTTATGCCAGTCAAATCATCGAGAGTCCATCCAATGGCTCTTCGATGTTGCTGGAGAACAGAAATCAAACGGAGTTCCTGGTCAGGTGTGAGTCGAGAGTTGATAATCACAGGAAACGTCTGATTTGAATCCAAAAACACGTACTTCAGATGTTCGGGAAGGGGCTTGAGTTCCATGACAGGATTTTCAGCAGCAGCGGGTGGTTCGGGGTTTGTATCAGGAGCAATGGTAGGAGTCATAGGTGTGTCTAGATCATGTTCGCACTCCTCTGTTAGCGGGTTTTGATTCTCTAGTGGTTGATCAGGGATAATCAGGTTGTCTTCTATATGCAATTCATCAACCACGGCTCTGACATCACATATTTCCTCTATAACCCCACAATTAATCCCTTGTTGGGCCTTAAAAATGTCAATCTTCAGGTTTTGGTTCCCAAATTTTAATTCTATCTGGCCCTCTTCGCAGTTTATGTTGGCCCTAACAGTGGCCAAAAAGGGTCTCCCTAATATGATTGGTGTGTCCCTTGGGTTCTTAGGTGCATCCATGTCTAGTACTATGAAGTCCACCGGGAAATAGAAATCTCGTACCCTAACAATGACATCCTCGAGTATTCCTCTAGGTGACTTGATGGATCGATCGGCTAATTGCAATGTCACCTCAGTGGGTTTAAGTTCAGATTCTTCAAGGTGGTCAAGGAGGGATGTAGGTATTAAATTTATGGAGGCACCTAGGTCTAGTAAGGCTCTATCAAATTGGGTTTCACCAATTTTACAGGAAATCAAGGGAGTTCCTGGGTCTTTAGCCTTGGGTGGGAGTTTGCTCAAGATGACAGAGCTGGCTTGCTCTGACAGTATGATTGGATTCCCATCCTTGGTTCGCGGCTTATGTTTAGGGGTACATATGTCTTTCAAGAATCTTGCATAAGCCGGTATGTGGCGAATTGCATCCATCAATGGGATGTTTATCTGGACCTGTTCAAAGATCTTAATCAGATCCTCCTCGGGAGCCAAGGGTTTAGTTATCCTTTTTCCTTTGGTCAAGGCCTCAGGAAATGGGATCCTAGTTGGTTCCTCTAGGATAGGTCCAGGTTCTTGATCTGGGACAGTCGTATCTTGGATAATTATCCTAGGGTCTTGGCTATTATCAGGCTTGGAGTGGTTAGAAAAATGTGGGTCTTGGGTTGTTCTACCACTACGTGTTGTTACAGAGTTCAATCCAGCCTGATTCTGGTTTGGGTTTGGTAGGAGGGGTGGCTACTGCTGAAATCCCGCATAAGATGTTGAAGCTTCCATCCCATCTAGCGATGGGGCAGTAGGGGCCTGATAAATCACATGTGTTTGGCCTGAATTTGGATTCATAACGCGCTTCTGGGTTAGCACATTATTTGGGTTGGGTAGAGGTTGCGAGGGAAGGGTACCAGGTTGGCGAGAATTTGCCATCTAGGCCAGTTGGTTGCGAACCTCTGTGATCTCATCCTTGTGCTGTTTTTGCATTGCCGCATTCATCTTTTGAACGTCAGCCAATGTTTGAAGGATAAGAGTCAGTTGATCCTGGTTTTGCCCGGATTGGGAGGTGGGATTGGGCCGAGGCTGAGGCGGCTGATATGGACGAGAGGCTTGTGGACGGGGTTAATATGGTGGTCTTTGAGAATTTCCTGCCCACTGAAAGTTAGGATGATTTCGCCATCCAGGGTTGTAGGTATTGGAGAATGGGTCATTCTGGATGGCGTTGAGGTCCTCGCAGTTCTGAGGAACCTTAGGAAAGTCAGAATACGAGGGTTCAGAGTTCCCCCAACTTGAGTAGAATGGATCGGAGGTCACTCCGGTCCGAGAGGTAGACGGGGGTGGATATGGGTCCATCCCCTTGGCAAATTGGTGATAGATGTTTTGCACAGTTTCCCTTTCCAGAGGAGGTCGTGCAAAAGAGTTTTGCGCAGAGGTGGCTTGCTGCAAATGCCGAGTTAGCTCATCCACCTTCTTTTCTATGATAGAAACCTTGTCCAACCGACTGGCCATCAGTTCCAAGTCGACAGAATTGGACAGGTCCTGCATCTCATGTGTCCCTCTCAGATTCGTCGATGCACGGGCATTCGTCCTGTCGAATAAGCCCATGGAGTCATTATTTATGGAGTTCTCGCACATGTTTTCGAGAATCTCCCACACCGTGTCCTCATGTTGACCCATGATGTTTCCTCCGCACGTTGCATTGACGAATAAACAAATGTCTTCACGGAGTCCCTGGTAAAAAGACTGGACTTGTTCCCACTTAGGAACTCCGTGATGGGGACACTTTCGCATGAGATCTAAGAATTGATCCCATGCTTCGTGAAGAGGTTCTCCCGGTTGTTGAGTGAAATGAGTGATCTGGTGGCGCAAGGCATTTGTCCAGCCAACGGGGAAGAATTTTTTCAAAAATTCGGACTGCAGTTCCTCCCATGTGTTGATCGGACGGGTCTGAGTTTGATACCAGTGTGCGGCCTTGTCCATGAGGGAGAACGAAAACATTTTCATGAGTAGGATATCCCGATTTTGTACATCTAACCTGAAGGTATGGGCCAGATGCTTGAGTTGTTTAATGTGTTGGAATGGATCCTCAGAGTTAAGCCCGTGAAACTTTGGTATGGCATGAATCATATTGGGCTTCAGTTCATAATCAGGTCCTCCAATCGGGATTCATACTCGAGGTTCGATCGCCACCGCAGCGGGATTATAGTGATCTCGCATCATAGGTCGCTGCGGTGGGTTTACAAAGTTCTGAAAGAGATCATTAAGGCGTTGAAGTTGGTGTTCAAGGTTATTCTCCTCTTCAATGGGTTGTGCCATGATGGAAGAAGAAGGAGAACTAGGGTCTGAATCAGATGAAAGATTTATGTGGAGGGGTTGCTGCACAAACAAGGGCGTCGAGGCTTGGCCTCGACAAGAGTGAATTTCTAAAGGAGGTCTTAAGGGTGGCCTTAAGGACCTCCTACCGAACATGCACCAAAGGATGTGATGAGATTTAGAAGGTGCTAGACCCAATCAAGACACCCAAAAAAATTGTTGGGTGACTATAGAGGTTCGAGGCGGATGGACCCCTTAGTCAGAAAGGTCGTCCACTTGAGAAATACCTGGGCAGCCAAAGAGGGAGAGTCCCGCAATGACCCCTACATGGTAGAGCGTCCCCACGAGTTACAGGGTTTCCCCTACCCGACCTCTCTTGTCACTGTGGTTCCAGGTAGACCAGAATGGGGACCTTGACCTCTTAAGTCTACCTTTTTTACTTTAAGATCAAGGTGCTTAATGTTCCACTTGAACTTTTAGGTATTTTCAGTGAAAAAGTGACCTAATTTTAAGGTTGGTTGACCCAAGGGATCAACTTCACCTTTTGTTCCTTTAAGAGATTTTAGGTCCTTTTCTTTTTAAGGTTCAAATGGATTAAAAGCCTGATTTGGTTAGGGTTCTTCTTGCGTAGATCTTTTCAATCAAGGTTTAGTCACACCTCTTTTTGGAAAAATTTATTTCTTTGTTTAAGATAAGGTGTGTCTCTAAAAACCCTAGCTTTTTAATCCTTAAATTGGCACTAGTGGGTCCAATTTAGTTGCCTCAGAATTTAGTACCTAGGGCTCAATCAAGAAAGTTTTAGCCCTAGTTACCTTAGTTGGATAAGCAGATAAAAATGTGTTGAAATGAAAATCAGGCAACTTGATGAGCTACTAAATATGAAACAGGTAGCCCTAAGTTGATTGTTCTTTCTTTTTTTTCTTTCAGATTTTGAGAGAGTTAAGAGGGAGGGCTTATGGAAATTATTTGTTCCTTGGAGTGTCTGTTGTACAGCTGCTCTTCTTTCCTTTTCGCTTTCCCTGTTTTGAGTACAACAAAAGAGAGGAGTTAGGTCAAATATTGGATCAAAAAGGTGTAATCAAAAGCTTTAAAAGTGCCCGTTGCTCCCCGGCAACGGCGCCAAAATATTTGTACACTTTTGTGGGGTTTTAAAAGATAACACGTTGTAATATAGCCGACAAAACATTCAAACAAATATAGAGAATTTTATTACTCGAAAAACTAGAGTATCCGAGGTCGAACACAGGGAGCAATCTCAGTCCTTTTAAAACCAAAGAATACAACTTTTAAATGAAAATAATTGATTCAAAGAGAGAGAGTTATAGAAAGAATTGCTAAAAGAAAACAGAATTGGACGTCTGATTTCTTTATCAGACGTCTTAAAAGTAAGTCTTCTTTCTCTCTTCTGCCTTCTTCTTCTTCGTTGGCTCTTCTTCTTCTTTTCTTCTGATCCACAGGTCTTTTTCTTCCTTGAACTTCTTTCTCTTCCTTTGTTTCTCTTCTATCTTCTTCTTCCTTTTTGTCTGCAATCCTTCTTTCTTCCTTGTCTTCTCTTCTTCTGCTTCTTCTTCCTTCTTCTCCTTGTGGGTAAGTCTCCTCTCTTCACCGCCCGGCCTACCTGCACACAGGGAAGCAAAACCTAACCCTTCCCCTCTACCCGAACGTCTCTCTCTCTCTCTGCAATTCGCTCAAGGATGCTCTCCCAGAGCCACAGGTATTCGGGTCGGATCTCGCACCCGGGACCAGGCGCACCGGCAGGTGGGTGATGCGCGAGGAGTGCTCAGGTTAGGGTCGGGTCGGACCCCGCCAGATCCGCGAGGTGAAACCGCGGACGAGGCAAGCGTGGGTCAGGCGAGGGACCTCACCCCTGTGTGTTCGGAGGCGATAAGCAGGTAACACAAAAGCACTTTAAACCATACTTGCGCGTTGCGTTTCGCTGATGTGGGACTATCTGGCCTGCCCCAATTTGGCGCGCCCGCAGAGCTTTCTTCGTGCAATTGCCCAAGGCTGCGGGCCTCTCAGCGCTACCAACTAGACCCGAGGGCTTCACACTACTCACGCGAGTCTGCTGTGCCTGAAGCCTAGAAGCCCTAACGCCTGGAGCTACTGCGGAGCTGCTTGCTGCTTCAACCGTCAATGGCGGCAGGGCTGAAAACCTGTCAACCACAAGCACGACCTATTGGCCTAATCAGACCAGCTGGGCACCTTCGCCGTGACACGGCGAAGGTGGTGAATGGTGCTGCAGGCCATGGGATGGCCTAGGCATGCGTGCCTAGGTCAACCTGTGGCCGGAAGAGTGGGTGAGTTCGGGGGGCTATTGTGGAGGTGTGGACTGGCAGTGGAGGGGCGGAGATTGTTCCTTGTGGTGGGGCGGAGCTTCTGAGATAGTTGGTGAGCCGTGAGGAGGGGCGGAATGGTGGATGCAGCTCACCGGAGGTCGGTCGGAGGCGAGGAGGATGGAGGTGGTTAGGCACTGTCGGGGGGGCAATTAACTAAAATAACAGGGGGAAAAGAGAGAGGGAAAGATAGAGAAGGTATCTGGAGTGTTCTGGAAGGGAGGGAGGCAGCGGAGCGGATGGCACGTAGCTGCCGTCGTCGGAGAAGAAGAACCCTGAGGGAGGGAGCGGCGACGAGGATGAGGTCAGGGGCACGCATGCTTGGTACGGTGCGACGCGGGAGGAAGAGGCGAAGTTGACTACTGCTGGTATGGCAGCAGAGCGACGAGAAGGAGGGGAGGAGGTCGCCAGAGCTTGCGGGTCTCTTGGCCGGAGATGGAAGAGAGGAATGTTTGGGGGAAGCTCTGCCAATTCAAGTCTGAAAATCTACGGCCGGGTCTGAGGATCCTTTTATAGGTGTTGGCCGAATCTTCTAGTGCGTGGAGATCGGGCAATCACCTCCGCTGGCTCGCCGGAGAAGGAAAGAAGGTGGATACCCAAATCCCTCGTGCGTTCGCACGAGAGATCGGGTTCACACCAGAGATCGTGATCGGATTTAGATGGAAGGGAATTCCTCAAAGAATCTCCCTTCCATTTCTGGGAGGGAATCTCTGAGGAATCAGAGAGTAATCCCTCTCTAAACCTCACCGGAGATCGGTTCTGCCCTAACAATGGCGGCAGGACCTGATTACAAAGGTGACGAGGAACTTAGGGGGCTCTCTGCAAAGATTTTCAAAAGATAGGAACCAAGTTGTGATTTGGGTGTACTAAATTGCAAAGTAGGTGAAGATGACCTCCACTTAGGTCCAAATTTTGGTATAAACCTAATTTGGACCTAAGGAATCCAATGGCGAAGTTGGCTTTTAGGTTTGACCTCGTTTGACTAGACATTTTGTGTAAAAACCCAAATTAGGTTAATTGAATGGCTAGGACCCTAATCTAGGTCAAACTGGGTTCCAAAGGCCACATTAAGTGTTCTAAACCCTAAGGAGTATTTTTTCATGATTTTTAGAGGGTTTACTTGATTTTTATCCTGACCGGAACCTTGTTAATTTAAGTGGGTCTGTTTTAGGGTTACCAAATGTCATTTAATTCCTAGATTGCACATAAACCCATTTCTGATTGACTCAACCCACTTTTTATCTCATTTAGACCATTTGACCTATGTTTTACCTCTGAGAAATCCCATTTATGTACTGCAATGGTAAAATTGTAGTTTTACCCTTTAATTCATGTTTTCTTCTCAGAGCACTTATTCCTTTATTTAGGCCTTCTTCTAGGTTATGTAGGAGCTTTTATCTTCTTTATTGGGTCAAAATGAGCTATTTATGGCTCATGATGAGGCTCTCATCAATCACTCCTCTTATACCACTTACGTGGGAACGGAGGGATAAGCCTTGACCTTTTAACTTATCTTTGGAGTGGAGGTTTCACTTAATCAATAAAAATTTGAATTGTGATTGATATTGTACGCTTAGTAGACACTCTCTTGAGGGTAGTCTAGTGTTTGATCTTGAACCCGAGAGAATTCTTAGGAGAGCTTAACTAGGAGAAGGCATAGCTGATCAAGGAGCAAATCAGCAAAGGACCCTGAGGGGCTATTTTATTCCAACTAACCAACCCACACAAGCATTGAGACGACCGGCAGGGGATAATCCATATGAGATCAAGAGTAGTACCATATCTTTTTTGCCCTCCTTTTATGGTACTACTAGGGAGGACCTCTACTAGCATTTGGAGGAATTCACCGAGGTCTGTTCCATGGTGAAGCTCTAGGGCTTTACTAATGAAGCCCTGATGAGGACTCTATTTCCATTCTTCCTAAAGGATAAGGCCAAGCACGGGTATCATACCCTTGATGCAAGGGTAAATGATTGGGCCACCCTTAAGGGAGAATTTTTGAAAAAATTTTTTCCTATGAGTAGGACCAACCATTACAGAAGAGAGATTATGGGTTTTACTCAACAGGAAGGGGAACAATTTCATGAGACTTGGGAGCACTTTAATCACCTTCTTAGGTTATGCCCCCACCATCAGGTGCCAAGATGGCAGTTGGTCGAAAGGTTCTATAACGGATTATCTGAAAGGCATAAGCAAACCATCGATGCACCTTGTGTAGGAACCTTCATGACCAGAACTGAGGATGAAGCCTGGGCATTATTTGAAACATTAATTGACAACTCCATACATTTGTCCTCTGCCTATCAAGAAAGAAAGCCATCAATCTTGTAGAGGAAGATAGAGGCCCATGAAGTCGGGGCTTCTCAGGATTTGATTTATCAGATTCAATTATTGAATAAAAACTTTGATAGGCTTTTAACAAACCCCGGCATGAACCCGCAAGCAACCTCTATCTTTCAGGCTTCAAGAGAATGCTTCATTTGCCAAAACACAATGCACACCACTGCAAAGTGCCATCAGGCAAATCAATTCCTTGAGTTAATTCAGGCCGACTTGAATGCGGCCCAAGGTTTTCGCCCTCCTCCTCGCAATAACCCTTATTCTAATACCTATAATCCGGGGTGGCGGAACCATCCAAACTTCTCTTGGAAGCAAGGTGATGCTTCTAACTCAGGGAATACATGACCCTTACCTCCCCAACCCATATACCAACCATCTTATGAAAACCATTCTCAGAAGAAGCCCTCTGAGATGGATGAACTTAAAGCCATGATGAAAGCAATGCAATATCATCAGAATATGGTCATCCAATCTCAGAATAAGATGATTACCGATATGCAATCCCAAATTGGTCATCTTACTGAGGCAGTTAGGCAACGTGATCCTGGGAAGCTACCTAGCTCTTCTGAGGAGAACCCTAAGGGCAAGGAGGTCGTATTCAAGGAGCATGCCTAAGCGGTGACTATGCTAAGGAGTGGAAAGAAGATTGACAAGCTTGATAACACTCCTACAGTTACGTCTCAGAATTCCCCTTCTACACCTGACCCGACTTCCATCTCCACCGAGGAAGAGCCACATTGCTCTCCCTTGCACAAAATCACCCACAATGAGGATGTCGTGCTTCCACCACCTCTCTCCCGCCATGACGACCCCTCTACCCAAAAGCCGAGGGTGCCCTATCTAGAGTGCCTATTTGCTCCTAGGGAATCTTCTGTTGGCTCGCCTGGAGCCAAGGATAGGACGGAGGAGATTATGGACACTTTTAGGCAAGTCCAAATTAACTTGCCTCTATTGGAAGCTATTAAACATATCCTGTCCTATGCCAAGTTTCTGAAGGACCTATCCACCCAAAAGCGTCGATCTAAGAAACAGGTCCAAACCAAGGTCATCCTACCTAACCATGTTAGCTCGATTCTCCAACATGGAACACCTCCTAAAATGAAAGACCCAGGGGCCCCGTATATTTCAGTGGTTATAGGTAACCAACACATTGACGAGGCTCTGCTCGATTTGGGTGCAGGGGTGAACATTTTACCGAGCTCTATCTACAACCTTTTGGGAGGAAGTAAGCTAAAGCCTAGTCCAGTCATCCTCTAGGTCATAGACAGATCACTTAAGACACCACAAGGATTGCTGGAAGATGTCCTTGTGAGAGTGGAGGACTTCTTCCCTGTTGACTTTCTGGTGCTTGATACTGACCCATCTAATAAGCCCACAAAGCCGTCCATTATTCTCGGATACCCCTTCTTGGCCACAGTTAATGCCTCTATCAATTGTAGATCTGGGGCACTTAAAATGGGCTTTGGGAGCAAGAAGATCCAGTTGAATCTTTTTGATACTTACAAGCAATCTGGATTTGAAGATTGTTCTCAGATTGAGGTCGTTGATGAAATAATTGAAGAGACTACTCTAGCACTCCTATGTAGAGATCCCCTTCAAAAGGTCATATCTAAGGACCATCCTCCAATTATTAAAGAAACTGAAAGGGAAATGCCCAAATTAGAAGAGTTGCTGGGGATACACACAGAGTCTCTGTCCCCATCCTAGACCGTGAAGGTAGATTCGCTACCTGAGGCGAGGACATCTCAACTTAAACCCTCAATTCTAAAGGCTCCTAAGTTGGAGTTGAAACCCCTTTCGAGCACATTGAAATATTCTTTCCTTGGCCCTAATGACATGCTCCCCGTTATTATCTCGTTTGCATTATCTAAATTGCAGGAGGGAGCTCTGTTTGAGTGTTTACAAAGGCACAAGGAAGCAATTGCCTGGTCAATTGCTGATATTAAGGGTGTTGATCCCTCTCTTTGCATGCATCATATATACACGGACGAGTCCGTGAAACCTTTCCGAGACATGTAGAGAAGGCTTAACCCAAATATGCGGGAGGTTGTTAAAAAGGAGATTCTGAAATGGCTAGATGCAGGGATTATCTATGCCATTTCAGATAGTAAATGGGTCAGTCCTATTCATGTAGTACCCAAAAAGGCAAGAATCATTATGGAGGAGAATGACCAAGGAGAGCTGGTGACCACTAGACCCTCAACTGGTTGGAGGGTCTGCATTGATTACTGCCGTTTGAACACGGCTACCCAGAAAGACCATTTTCCCTTACCGTTTATCAATCAAATTTTGGAACGATTGGTGGGGAACAAGTACTTCTATTTTCTTGACAGGTACTCTGGGTATAATTAGATAGCAATTTTTTGTGACGACTAGGAGCGTACCACCTTCATGAGTCCGTATGACACATTTACATTATGCCGAATGCCATTCGGGTTATGTAATGCTCCTGCCACTTTCCAACGTTGTATGATGGCTATCTTTTTTGATATGATCGACGAGTTCATTGAAATTTTCATGGATGACTTCTCCATTTATGGCTTGTCGTTTGACCTATGCCTTTCATACCTTGATAAAGTCTTAACCCATTGTGAAGAAGCAAAGCTAGTGCTTAGCTAGGCGAAAAGCCACTTTATGGTCCAGTAGGGCATTGTGTTAGGGAATATAGTTTCCAAGAGAGGATTAGAAGTGGACACCGCAAAAAATTGATTCCATCTCTAAGCTTCCATTGCCCGCCAATGTTCGTCAAGTTAGATCTTTCCTTGGCCATGCTGGATTTTGTAGGTGCTTCATTAGAGATTTCAGTAAAATCTCTAAGCCACTCTATGGCCTGTTAGCGAAGGATGACTCCTTCAACTTTGATGATAGATGTGGTGAGGATTTCCAAGTCTTGAAGAAAGCCTTTATTACCGCACCGATTCTCCAAGCACCAAATTGGACCCTCCCATTTGAGCTAATGTGCGATGCTTCTGATTTTGCAGTGGGAACGGTCTTAGGTCAAAGGGATGATGGCAAACCTCATGTGCTGCATTATGCCAGCAAGACCCTTACTAATCCTCAGCAAAACTACATGGTCACTAAAAAGGAACTTCTTGCTGTAGTATTTGCTTTGGAAAAGTTTTGATCTTATCTTTTGGGATCCAAGGTTGTGGTGTTCACTGATCATTCTGCCTTAAAGCATCTTCTTGCTAAAAAGGACACCAAACCTCGCCTAATTCGTTAGATTCTGCTACTCGAGGAATTTGACCTGGAAATTAAAGATAAGAAAGGAGTTGAGAATGTGGTAGCAGATCATCTGTCTAGGATCCCTATTGAGGCATCAAACCTTGTTGGCGGTATTCAAGAGACTTTCCCTAATGAGTCTCTGATGGCCATTGATGAGAACCTCATCATGAGCCATAACTAGCTCATTTTGACCTAATACAAAGGATAAAAGCTCCTACATATCTCAAGGAAAGGCTTAACTCAGAGAATTCTGAGTTTGAGAAGAAAATAAGTCATAAGGGGTAAAAATGCAATTTTACCAGTATAATCTACATACAGGGTAATTCAGGGCCCAAACATAGGTCAAAGCAGCTTAATAAGAATAAAAGTGGGATGAGATGATCTAGCAAGGGCTACATCACTTCTAAGAAACTAAATGATAATCTGTAACCCTAAAACAACCCACTTCAATTCACGAGGTTCGAGGCAAAGTAAAAATAGAATAAACCCTCTAAAATTCATAGAAAAATAATCTCTAGGGTTTAGAACCTTCAATTTGGCCTTCAGAACCCATTTTGACCTACATTGAGAACCATGCCCAATTAATAACTTAATTTAGGTTTTTGCGTAAATTGACCGGTCAAACAAGGTTTAATATAGAAATGAAATTCACCATCAGATTCCTTAGGTCCTAATTAATCATGTATAAAAACTTGAGCCTAAGAAGAAACCTCCTTGACCGACTTTACACTTTGGTCCTCATATATTTACTTTTTGACCCTCAACTTTTGAACCATCGCATTTTGGCCCCTAACTCTCCTTCGTTCTTCGCATTCAGGTCCCCCCTGCAAAACCTGCCAGCACCATGCTCCGGCGACCTTGCGCGGAGCATGGCGCCGCGCAGGGTGAGGGGGGAAGCCTGTCAAGTAAATCGGGGGTGCCCTGCGTCGTCAGCCGTCGCAGGGACACCCCCCTGGTCGCTGTAGCCCACCATACCGACCGTGCGAACGCACGGACGGTATGGGTTTTCGTTTCCGGCCATCCTCCGGCGAGGGAGACACGTCGTCTCCCTCCGCCTTCCTCCCTGTTTTGATCCCTATAAATACCCCCCGTTGCTCCACCGACCCGGGGAGCTCGGATCTGACAGAGAAAACCCCCAACTTTCCTCTCTTCTCTCTCCGGCAGACGCTCACCAGCTTCGGCGGTTCCTCCCCCTCCTCCTCTTCGCTCTGCCGCAATACCAGCAGCAGAGACTTCCTCCCCTGCTCTTCCCGCGCCACGCCGCACCCAGCTGGCGCCTCTCCGGCTCTCTGCTCGCCGTCGCCCCATTCCCTGAGCCTCTTCTTCTCCGACGACAGTCGATACGACTGTCGCCCTGCTGCTCCCCCTTCGTCCCTGCAAGTAAGCTAGAACTACTCCCCTTCTTCTCCTCTTTCTTTCCCCGCTTTCAATTTATCCAATTAAGCCCTCGACCGACCCTGACCATCGTCACCCCCTTCGTCTCCGGCCACCCTCCGGCGAGATGCTCCCATCGCTCCACAGCCTCACACACCTCGCCGACCCTCACCGAACCTCCGCCTCATCACACTGAGCACCCCCCACCCCTCCACTGCCACTCCACACCTCCGTAACGCTCCCCCGAACAAACCCATTCCTCCGGTTGCAGTCCAACCTAGGGCTGCCACCAGACACCACCTTGCGGCTTGCCGCGCAGCTCCACACCTTCGCCGTGCCACGGCGAAGGTTCCCCAGTGGTTTGATCAGGCCGAGAGGCCATATTCGTGTCCGACAGGTTTTGAGGTTCGACCGCCATTAATGCACATTGAAGCAGCTTCTCCCGCGCTCCAAGCTTGAGGACTCCAGGTCTCCAGCTGCTGCGGATTGCGGGGAGTCTTGCGAAGGCAGCCAGCCAGCAACCGACGCAAATCGAAGCCGCAGCTGCAGAAGCTAGGCCGCGGTCTCCCAGCAGGCGCACGCGAGGAAAGGCCTCCGTTTAGTCCCACATCGGTAAGCCTCACAACCTCTGCACCGTTTAAGTTGATTTTGTGCATTAGCCTTACTGCCTCAGCACACGGGGTGAGGTCCCCTTCACCCGCCCGGTTACCCGGTCTCGTCCGCGCTCACGCCCCGCGGACCTGACCCGACCCGACTTAGACTGACCTGCACTCCTCGCCCAACACGCACGCCGGTGGGCCTGGACCCGGACTTGACCCGTACCCGACTACCCGGCAGCTCTGGGAGAGCTTTCCCAAGAGTGGTTTCAGAGAGAGAGAGACGCGGGGGGGAGAGGGTAGAGTAGGTTTTGTCCTCTGACGTAAGCTCTGAAGTGTGCAGGCACAGGTGAAGAAGAAGGACCGCGGAAGAAGAAGGAAGCTGAGGGAGACACTGTAGCAACAAGCAGTTTAAGTCGTCTGATTTGGAAATCAGACGACGTCCTGAAGGGAAAAGAAGCCAGAAGGAGGGGCGACGTCCTGACTGGAAAAAGAAAAGAAGAAAGAAGGAGGTCTGAAGAACAACAGAAGAAGGCGAGGCAGAGGAGAACACAAAAGAACAAGGGAAGAACTGAAAGAAGAAAATAAAGAAGAAAGAAGAAGATCTGAAGAAAGACAGAAGAGCAGGAACAGCTGGAAGAAGAAGAAGAGCATCACCACTGCAGAAGAAGAACATCACCTCTGCAGACAAAGAAGAAGAAGATCTGAGACGAGGAGAAACAAAGAGAAAAGAAGACAACAAATTCTTTCTCTCTTTCTTTATTTTTGTAAAAGAAACATGTATATCTCTAGAATACAACTTGCTCCCTGAGTTCGACCTCGGGAACTCTTTTCCGAGTAAAAAATTTATATATTTGAAATGATGGCAACAACTGGCTATACTACGACGCTATAAAACCCTGCTGTCGTGCCATCACCATTTTTGGCACCGTTGCCGGGGAGCAACGGCTATTCTAGAGGTAAACATTCCGGTTTCTTTTTAATTTCTGATAATCTCCTCTCTTTTGTGCAGAAAACTACAGGAAATCAAGAAGACAAGAAACCGCACGACAACCACTCCGAGGACAGGTAAATTTTTCCTCTCGCTATTAACCCCTAAACTCTAAAGAGGAAGAAAAGAAAAGAACAAGCAATATAGGGCTAACCTGTCTTCCATACTTATTAACCATAAAGAGTTGCATGTTTTCAACTCATTAGTCCTGCACACTATTAAGGGTATTTAAGGGCTAACACATTCTTGCTTGAGCCCTAATTACCCAACAAAGAACTAACTGGACCAAGTAGAGCCAACATAAGATTCAACATTAGGGTTTTAGAGACACACTACTTAAATCAAGAATGGAGAAAATCCAAAAGAAGTGTGCCTAAACCATTGATTGAAAATACCTATTCAAAAGAAAACCTAAAACAATTGGCTCTCTAAACACTTGAACCCTAAAAGACAAGACCTAAAAGCTCTCAAAGAAAACAAGAGGTAAAGTTGACCCCTTGGGTCAACCAACCTTAAATTAGGTCACTCTTTGCACTTAAAAGACTAAAGTTCAAGTGAAACCTTAAGCACCCTGATCTTAAAATTGGTAGACTTAAGAGGTCAAGATCCCCATTCTGGTCTACCTGGAACTGCAGTGACAAGAGAGGTCGGGTGGGGGAAACCCTGTAACCCGTGGGGACGCTCTACCGTGTAGGGGTCTTCGCGGGACTCTCCCTCTCTGGCTGCCCAGGTAATTCTCAGGTGGACGATCTTTCTGATCAAGGGGTCCATCTGCCCCGAACCTCTATAGTCACCCAACATTTTTTGGGTGTCTTGATTGGGTCCAGCACCTGCTTATCTCATCCAGCCCTTCAGTACTTTGCAGGAGGTCCTTGAAACTTCCTATAGAAATTCACTCTCCCCGAGGCTAAGCCTCGGCTCCCTTGTTTTTGCAGAAATCATTCACATAGCCCCTCTTTCCTCTGATTCTGAACAAAGTCCCCTTCTTCCATTAATTCAAACTTCTGATTCTATCTTGATTCCACCACCTGATTCGAAGATGCAGCCTAATTACCTAGCAAGACTACAATGTAAAAAACCTGAATATCTGAGATCCATGAAAGATAAGATGATTGAGGATGCCCTTGAAATCTATGAAATCAAATATAAACCCTCAACACCAATAGGAAACATTCAGGTTGATGTTCCAACAACCACAGCTTTCATCATAAACTGTGCCCAAATTCTATTGACTGAAATTTCAAAAGGATCGACCCGAGATATGCTCATGACAGGATACATTGAGATGGAAAAATTACACCAATCTGAATACCTTTAATGCTTGACAAATCCTGTACTTTGGGAACAACACCAAGATGCCCTTATGAAACGGGTAGAAATGATGAAATCAGTAGAACAAATTATCAACCAGAAATACCCGTATACACCAGAAATAGAGGATGAACCATCTTGGAACATTATCCCAGATCTCGGGATTAAGGCACAAAGTGGTTGTGAAATCCCAACCCAGATAGAAGACAATGTTGAATCAGGTTGGGATATTGCAGGAGAACACAATGATAAGCCAAACTTAGACCATGAATTGCCAAGCCTAGAATTCCAAAACTCCTGCAATAATGAGATCACTACTGAACCTTTTGAGGGTATAAATTCCGCCCCTTATTTTGATAAGGTAGCCCTCGAAGGTTATTTGGACTTAGGTTCTAATAATTCTACCCACATCCTAAGCCTAGAACCTAAATCTGAAACTTATTGGGAAGATTATGAGGCCCCTTTTGAGAAAGATCAAATTTTTGTAGAATATGATTCCGGGCCTCTATTTGATGAATATCCCTCTCCAACATCTTCAGAAAATCTGATCGATTTTCCAGAAAACATGCCAATTTATGATACAGAAACTGAGGAGTTGGACGAGTTGGATTTTAATTGGGTCTATCCTACCAGCTTGGAGCTTGAACCTAGACAGAATACCTTTTCGAGCCCAGAATTGACATATAGGATAGACCCCAATCAGGCTGCTGATTCCACATCTGATGATTTTTGCTGTGGTGGAATTCATGATCATGAATCTCATTTTCGCCAACTCTCCGACAATTTCAAATCTGACTATAATTGCGGAGAGATTCCCCTTCCTGAACACGCCAGGCCTATCTACGACCTCAGTTCTCATGACTCTGACTCTGACTCTGAGGTCCTGATTCCCAAGATCACTGATAACACAGAATCATTCCTTTTCGATCCTCAGGAACCAAAAACAGAAAATGCCAAGAGTGATTGTAACCCAGAATCCAAATTTTTTCTCGAATTCGATTCCTTTCATCCTACAAACACTCTTCCGGCATTTGATAGTTACCCAGAGGACTCTCTACAGAAAACCACCTATCATCTGTTTCTGGAAGAGCCCTCGTACACAATGGCCACCTCGTCCGCACACACAGAACGGATCAAAACCTCTCCCAAACCCCGACCCGCAACCGGACTCAATTTCTATTTAGATTCACCTCTCACCGAGCCGATTGCATTTCCACATCGGGTTTCGAACATTGATCAGACTACATACCATGCTCTATCATTCTCTGATCACCCCTGTAGGGTTTCCGCGTCATTCATTGATTATTCTACGGGTCCCTACTCTGACCAGGCTGATTCGACTCAGCCAAACCCTGCGTTTACACTTCCACATCCATCTGAGCTTCATAGTTTATGGTGGGTTCCACACCTTTTTATCCACATCTATCAACCCACCAGATTGATTGGGTTTGGGTTGCATCATCAGCCTGTTGATCTGAACAAGCACCTGGTTGGACCAACCAGGCTCTTAATGAAGGTGCTTGTCTTACAAAACTCTGCTGATTTGACCATCCCCTCTCCATCGCATTTCCCGCTTGGCTGAAGGCATCAAATTTAGCGCTCAACGGGAGGCAACCCGTCATTCTCTTTGAAAACCTGAAACTTGTTCTGACACCTTTTTGCACTTAAAGCTCACACTTTAGGACAGCCGACTCCACCTCAGGTGCTTGCATCTGGGATTAGAAATCATCCGCAACAGTCACCCCGACCCATTCACTCATCAAAACATCTGTCCTAATGTATGAACTAAATTAAATACAAACCCCTAGGTTACAATGAGGACATTGCAAATCTTAGGCATGGGGGGGGTATGAAAGTGCAAAACTTGTAAGAAAAGGTTTCAAACAAAAAATTCACATATGCCAAAAACACCATAAAAATTAAAAATTTTTCGAAAAAGAATAAGAGGGAAAAGAGGAGAAGGAAATTTTGTGAAGAAGGAGAAAAGAAACAAAAGGAAAAAAGGAGCACAAAATTATGAGAAAAAGGTGATAGTCATTAGTAAGGAACTAAGGAATTAGCCTAAGTTCTAGACCTCATTCAAGAAAATAACTGAAAAGTGCATAATGAGATTAGTAAGAATGCAAACCTTAGGCATTCTTGAATAGACTCTTAGTACCCATTAAGATCTGGACACTCCTCAAGAGGTTGAGGAAAACAAAAAGCTGAAGTATTAGGTCTAAGGCTTAGGAAGTATTTGGCCTCGTTAACTAATTTTTGGTTTACGGGACTCAGTAACCTAAGCACCCTAACCTCACACATAGCCTGGTTCAGTAAGCGTAAAAATCAGAATCACGCAGAAGCGTCGCAAAATTCTGAAAAGAACACCTAGAATAGGAGCGGCCGATCAACACAAGTTGATTTGGACGAGTTCCCAGCGCGGAGAGGCGGGAAATCCCCTCGAAGATGCGTAACAAAATATCATCTCCTCGGTGCTTGTCTCTTAGGATATTTACATATCCTACTGGGGGCATGTAAGCACTCTGCTGGTTCAGATTCCATGGATGGCATTATCTCGAAGTGTCAATTGCCAGGGTCTGGATTCGGCCACGGAACACCATGGATGGGATTATCTCGAAATCTCAATAGCCAGGGTTCCGGGGGTTGCCATGGGCGGTGCTATCTCGAAGCATCGATCGCTAGGAACCCTTGAGGATTGATGATGGGAGCAAGGAATCTGATACAGACCGTGTTGAAAAGCCAATCCTAGGCTAGAACTAAAAAGAAAAAGAGAGAGAAAATTCTCCAAACAGAAAAACTTTCTATCTCTCTCTTACAAAACGCACTGCGAACTGAGCCAGGGCTAAAATCATTTCAAGCACGGGTGCTTTAACCACAAAGTCCAATAAACCTTAGGTTAGTTCTTATGGACCTTAAAAACCTTTGCTAAAGACTGAGGCTAAGGCTAGACAGATTTGGATCTTGATTGGTACTAGAGTACCTTTTAAGCCTATGGTCAGCATTCTAACCTAATCTATGCTCAAATAAAAAAGGCACATATCTAAAACTATTAAAAATTTCATGGTCTAGAACAAGGGTTGAAACCTTAAGATTTTGCTAAGGGACTAGCAAAAGCTAGGCATGGGGGTATGATGAGAACCTCATCATGAGCCATAACTAGCTCATTTTGACCTAATACAAAGGATAAAAGCTCCTACATATCTCAAGGAAAGGCTTAACTCAGAGAATTCTGAGTTTGAGAAGAAAATAAGTCATAAGGGGTAAAAATGCAATTTTACCAGTATAATCTACATACAGGGTAATTCAGGGCCCAAACATAGGTCAAAGCAGCTTAATAAGAATAAAAGTGGGATGAGATGATCTAGCAAGGGCTACAGCACTTCCAAGAAACTAAATGATAATCTGTAACCCTAAAACAACCCACTTCAATTCACGAGGTTCGAGGCAAAGTAAAAATAGAATAAACCCTCTAAAATTCATAGAAAAATAATCTCTAGGGTTTAGAACCTTCAATTTGGCCTTCAGAACCCATTTTGACCTACATTGAGAACCATGCCCAATTAATAACTTAATTTAGGTTTTTGCGTAAATTGACTGGTCAAACAAGGTTTAATATAGAAATGAAATTCACCATCAGATTCCTTAGGTCCTAATTAATCATGTATAAAAACTTGAGCCTAAGAAGAAACCTCCTTGACCGACTTTACACTTTGGTCCTCATATATTTACTTTTTGGCCCTCAACTTTTGAACCATCTCATTTTGGCCCCTAACTCTCCTTCGTTCTTCGCATTCAGGTCCCCCCTGCAAAACCTGCCAGCACCATGCTCCGGCGACCTTGCGTGGAGCATGGCGCCGCGCAGGGTGAGGGGGGAAGCCTGTCAAGTAAACCGGGGGTGCCCTGCGTCGTCAGCCGTCGCAGGGACACCCCCCTGGTCGCTGTAGCCCACCATACCGGCCGTGCGAATGCACGGACGGTATGGGTTTTCGTTTCCGGCCATCCTCCGGCGAGGGAGACACGTCGTCTCCCTCCGCCTTCCTCCCTGTTTTGATCCCTATAAATACCCCCCGTTGCTCCACCGACCCGGGGAGCTCGGATCTGACGGAGAAAACCCCCAACTTTCCTCTCTTCTCTCTCCGGCAGACGCTCACCAGCTCCGGCGGTTCCTCCCCCTCCTCCTCTTCGCTCTGCCGCAATACCAGCAGCAGAGACTTCCTCCCCTGCTCTTCCCGCGCCACGCCGCACCCAACTGGCGCCTCTCCGGCTCTCTGCTCGCCACCGCCCCTTTCCCTGAGCCTCTTCTTCTCCGGCGACAGTCGATACGACTGTCGCCCTGCTGCTCCCCCTTCGTCCCTGCAAGTAAGCTAGAACTACTCCCCTTCTTCTCCTCTTTCTTTCCCCGCTTTCAATTTATCCAATTAAGCCCTCGACCGACCCTGACCATCGTCACCCCCTTCGTCTCCGGCCACCCTCCGGCGAGATGCTCCCATCGCTCCACAGCCTCACACACCTCGCCGACCCTCACCGAACCTCCGCCTCATCACACTGAGCACCCCCCACCCCTCCACTGCCACTCCACACCTCCGTAACGCTCCCCCGAACAAACCTGTTCCTCCGGTTGCAGTCCAACCTAGGGCTGCCGCCAGACACCACCTTGCGGCTTGCCGCGCAGCTCCACACCTTCGTCGTGCCACGGCGAAGGTTCCCCAGTGGTTTGATCAGGCCGAGAGGCCATATTCGTGTCCGACAGGTTTTGAGGTTCGACCGCCATTAATGCACATTGAAGCAGCTTCTCCCGCGCTCCAGGCTTGAGGACTCCAGGTCTCCAGCTACTGCGGATTGCGGGGAGTCTTGCGAAGGCAGCCAGCCAGCAACTGACGTAAATCGAAGCCGCAGCTGCAGAAGCTAGGCCGCGGTCTCCCAGCAGGCACATGCGAGGAAAGGCCTCCGTTTAGTCCCACATCGGTAAGCCTCACAACCTCTGCACCGTTTAAGTTGATTTTGTGCATTAGCCTTACTGCCTCAGCACACGGGGTGAGGTCCCCTTCACCCGCCCGGTTACCCGGTCTCGTCTGCGCTCACGCCCCGCGGACCTGACCCGACCCGACTTAGACTGACCTGCACTCCTCGCCCACCACGCACGCCGGTGGGCCTGGACCCGGACTTGACCCGTACCCGACTACCCGGCAGCTCTGGGAGAGCTTTCCCAAGAGTGGTTTCAGAGAGAGAGAGACGCGGGGGGGAGAGGGTAGAGTAGGTTTTGTCCTCTGACGTAAGCTCTGAAGTGTGCAGGCACAGGTGAAGAAGAAGGACCGCGGAAGAAGAAGGAAGCTGAGGGAGACACTGTAGCAACAGGCAGTTTGAGTCGTCTGAATTGGAAATCAGACGACGTCCTGAAGGGAAAAGAAGCCAGAAGGAGGGGCGACGTCCTGACTGGAAAAAGAAAAGAAGAAAGAAGGAGGTCTGAAGAACAACAGAAGAAGGCGAGGCAGAGGAGAACACAAAAGAACAAGGGAAGAACTGAAAGAAGAAAATAAAGAAGAAAGAAGAAGATCTGAAGAAAGACAGAAGAGCAGGAACAGCTGGAAGAAGAAGAAGAGCATCACCACTGTAGAAGAAGAACATCACCTCTGCAGACAAAGAAGAAGAAGATCTAAGACGAGGAGAAACAAAGAGAAAAGAAGACAACAAATTCTTTCTCTCTTTCTTTATTTTTGTAAAAGAAACATGTATATCTCTAGAATACAACTTGCTCCCTGAGTTCGACCTCGGGAACTCTTTTCCGAGTAAAAAATTTATATATTTGAAATGATGGCAACAACTGGCTATACTACGACGCTATAAAACCCTGCTGTCGTGCCATCACCAGCCATGGAGGCTAAAACTCCTTGGTTCGCTGACATAGTGAACTATCTAGTCACAGGCATTACCCCCAATACTTGGGACAAGCAGAAGCGAGACAGGTTTCTTGCTAATGTTAAATTTTATCACTGGGAGGAACCCTAACCAGCTTTTTCACCGTTGCGTCCCTGATGAAGAACAAAGAAGTGTTCTGAGTTTCTGCCATGACCTCTCTTGTGGGGGACATTTTAGTGGGAAGAAGACTACCCATAAGGTTCTTCAGTCTGGCTTTTGGTGGCCCACATTATTCTGAGATGCACATACGTATGTGGGCGCATGTCTACATTGCCAGCAGACGAGAACCATTGGAAAAAGGGATGAGATGCCCCAGCAACCTATCCTCCCTGTTGAGATCTTTGATATTTGGGGCATCGACTTCATGGGTCCCTTTCCTATGTCCTTCGGATATGAGTACATCCTTGTGGTTGTAGACTATGTATCGAAATGGATAGAAGCCATACCTACGCGAACCAATGACCATTCTATGGTCTTAGGCTTTGTTAAGGCTAATATCATTTCTCAGTATGGGTGCCCAAGGACGATCATAAGTGATGGAGGACCTCACTTCAAAAACGTACACTTCACAAGACTACTCCAAAATTTGGGAGTCAACCATATGATAGCCACACCTTACCATCCCCAAATGAGTGGACAAGTTGAGGTGTCTAATATGGAGATTAAGCGAATTTTAGAAAAAATTGTCAGGCCCAATCATAAGGATTGGTCTAAAAAACTAAATGATTCTCTTTGGGCTTACAGAACTGCGTATAAGACTCTCTTGGGCATGTCTCCTTTCCGTCTTGTCTACGAAAAAGCATGCCACCTTCCCGTTGAAATCCAACATAAAGCCTATTGGGCTATTAAAAACGTTAACTTGAATCTAGATAAAGTGGGAAAGGCACATATGTTAGAGTTAAGTGAGCTTGAGGAGCTTCGTAATGAAGTCTATGAAACTTCTCAAGCTTACAAGCAACGTACAAAGGTCTTCCATGATAAGCACATCATTAGAAAGACTTTTGAGCCCAACCAGTGGGTCTGGCTTTTCAATTCCAGACTTAAATTATTTCCAGGAAAGCTCAAGTCCTGCTCTATGGGCCATATGTTGTTATCAATACTTTCCCTAATGGAGCTGTAGAAATTCGGAACCCTACTTCAGGTGCAAGGTTTAAGGTAAATGGCCAGTGACTTAAACCTTATATTACTCTTTCCGATGGCCAGGTTTTTGATGCACTCGGCTTGAGGAGCCTTAGCTCCTCCCACTCTCCTCCTCAGGTGATATTCTTCTATGTCTGCATTTTTCCAATGAGGACATTGTCAGTCTTAGGCATGGGGGGGTATAACCTGAGAATGTTTATAGCATTTATAAATATTTGCATACATTTAGGACATTAGAAAAAAAACTCTTATTTTCTTGAGCTGAATTGGTTAGTCCCTAGCAAAACATCTTTGTCATGGAGGTGTCATTAAATAATTTTCTTCTTAAATTGTTTCTTAAGTTTAGAATCTAGTACATTTAGTTCACATGCACGTAGACTGGGTTATGGATCTTTGAAGAAAACCAATAAGCATTTTTAGTCTACTGAACCCTTGGATAGTTAATAGGGAGGAGTCAGGCATACTATCTTCTAGTAGGTCCACCTCATATTTGTGAGAAGAAAGTAGAGAGATTACTAGTACGTTAAGTCTAGTGCAAGGACTCTTAAGTTTTGGACAATTAGATGATGATACTTCAGAGTTAGGCATAGTTTTCGCTCTCTGTTCCTGTGTGCATACATTGTGTGAATTCCTGAGAGTCACCAAATAAGGCAGATACACAGAGATTGAGTCTTAATAAAGCTATGACTATGGCGGATGGTTACAACCGTCCTTCATAGAGTCCTCGGCTGAAAGACGGTAATAGTGTCAAAGGTCAGAAATACGCTTGTCCTATCCATTCCTTCCTGGTGCCGAGAATAGGCACTTCTACCAAATAAGCCACACAATATCCTCTTAACCATCATCATCCCTAATAATGCCTCATAAATAAAAGTCTGTGTCGTGTTATGTTGATTTATAAAGAAAGGAAAAAAAAGAAGAAACAATTATATTAAAAATAAAAAAAAGAGAGAGAGAAAAGAAAAAGAAAAGAGTCCACGTTTATAATTTTATCTTTGTAACATTGTTTCTGAGGCAACAAAAACACCTATCGCGATCCACCAAATATGACGCATACATACCTTTCAGTATTTCTGATCACCCGAATACTGGCGAAGGACTCTAACTTAGTTGTAGAGTTATTAGGACTTTAATTGAAGTGTGAATGCTATGTGAGGCCACCAAACAGTGAGTACACTTACTAAATCTGACGAGATTTGTGATCTCAGAAAGAAAAGAAAGAAAAGAGTGAGCGCCAAGGAACATCAAGAGAGCACAGTTGTTTAGCCTCTCTCTGAGTTGACTTGTTTAATAGTCTAGAGATCTAGAGTCTGTAGTACTAGATTGCATGTAGCACCAGATGAGTGTGTGCCACCAAATACGTATCCATTCAACTCGATATCTTCTACCTAAGCCTAAAGCCGGGGTCAATTTACAGATTATTTTCTGCTTTATCCCCGAGGGAAGTAATTGCCTATCCTGATAGAAATATTTACTAAGGGATAAGTACGAACTGCAAATGTAAGTTATTTTCACTTGGATCCATTACCTAGGCTATTATCACTTCACATTTGTCTGGATCTCTAAAGTTTTAAAATAAGAAAAGAAGAAATCTTCTGATTACTTCTATTATTTTTCATTTTTGCTAGGGACTAGCAAATCTTAGGCATGGGGGTATTTGATGAGTCCATTTTAATGAACTATTGTTATGCCTAAGTTAACTCTATGCTTACATTTTATATTTGTTAATAACCACATTAGGTCATAAAATGATGGCATGCATCATTACTTAAGTTTACATTTATTCTATTGCATTCTATAACTTATTATGTAATTATTTTATATTTCATGCAAGTCTCACACATAGCGCACCCTATGCATCTCCTCCACTTAATCCACTCCGTCAGGCTAATTTAAGAGTTACCAAATAATCAGGAAAGTGAGAGAGGAGGAGGATTAATTTTGCAAGAGACCAGGGGGGTGAAATGAATTTCCCATCCCCCATCAGCCGGTCGGCCTCAACAAAACCTCCCCCAACAGCTGCCGGCCTCAACAAACCCAAAATAGTCGTCGGCCAATTTTAGTAAGGGATTTGAAAATCCCTTGACTTGCACCAGGAAGGAGATAAAAAGAGAAGATCTGGTGGGTTTGGCAACACACAACAACTGGAAAAGATCATGCGTGCACCGTGAAGAAGGCGTGCACTATGGACCCTTTCATCTTCTCCCACCGTGCGCCCTGCAAGCGCGCTCCAGCCAGCCCCATCGCACACCCGCAGCCCTACAAGCGCTCTCCATCCTCCACCTATAGCCCTTGCAAGCACACCACCACCACAGCCTCCACGCCCTGCAATCGTGCGCAGCACCCCCACCACACGCAAAGGACCCAACACCACCAGCCGCTGCCTTCTATAGCGTGCAACACCCTTACGTGCGCAGCACCCTCACCGCGCAACAGTGAAGCCTCACTACAGACCGCACGTTCTCCTCCTCTTCGTCATCTTCTTCCTCTCCAGCAGCAGGAAGAGCCCAAAGCAGTCGCTGCCTTCTATAGCGTGCAACGCCCTCGCACGCAGCACCGTAGCCACAGCACGCTTGCACGTAGTGCCCTCACCGCGTAGCCACGTGCGGCCCATGCGCACAGCCACAGCAGCCCACGAACGCCACCCACCGTCATCAGGTCAGCATTCTCCTCCGCCATCCGGCCACATCCGACCACCTCCAGCTGCCGCGTCACCACCATCACGTAGCCCTTGTCGAGACATGCCTTCCCGCAGAGCAACTCCTCCCACGAAGCCTCCTCATGCGCGCAAAGAAGAGAGAGGAAGTTTCCTCTATTTTTGCTCACATTAAAAATTACATTTCATGCCATTGTCACTTTAATATTGATTAATTTATTCAGGCCACATTGCATGGGTGCACTTATAATTTCGTGAATTTACTTAACTTGTGTTATGTGCATCATTCAACATTGAAATTCAATTCAGATTTGCATGCAATTCAAACTTACATGATGTGCCACTACACATGCATCATATACATACTTTTGGGAGCTTGATTTCTGACATGAAAATTACAAAAATAGCCTTGAAGTTTTAATGAAATTGCAAGTTCCATTTAGAGTAGCATATTCATCGAATTGAAGTCGCGAAGGTGTCTGCAAACATTATAATCTTTTGCTCATGAATTTATTGGTCCTATTCCTCCCTGTGGATACGACATCATTTTCGTGGTTTAAATTGATATTTATTTTAATCTTTGATTGAGAGATTACCACCACATAAATTACAACGGCACATCATTCTATTGCTATTTTAATTAAGCGAAACTCTCTCTATCACTTGACCTAAGCTAGCTACTCCAACTAACTAGGTAATCTTCAGGAAGACTAGACCCAGCTCACCTCAACTCATTTCAGCAGAAGCCAGCTCATCTTATCTTGGCTTAGCAACTAGCAAAGAACTAACAAGCTAAGCCAGCTAAGGTAGCTCCTTGCATTTCTCTTCAGCAACCACCAGCTCCAGTGTAGCTCAAGGCAGCTCCTTCCAGCTCCTCTCCTCTAAACCCTAGCTCCCTCTACCTCCTTTTCCACTCATCTATTAGCTAAGCTAGCTTAGCTAGCTTAGCTTAGCTAGTCTACCTCCATGGCATTGAAACCTACTACCTACTACCTATGCTCCACCAAAAAGGCCACCTACTCCTTCATTTTGGTGCCAACTTTCCCTTCCATCACCACCCTACATCCATGTTTTTGCAACAATCATAGGCTCTAATTCGCCTAAATTAAGGTAGAACCTAGCTTAACATGGACATTCTACATGCATACACATAGTACTTTGCATCCTAGATGATTTATATATTTTATACATAATAATGTGCTATTTGAGAGGTATTAATAATTGCAGGTAATTCAGGGCTACAGATGACCGATCCAACCTTATGGATCTACTTGGAATGATGACGGGGGTCCAACGCTTCCAAGGGCGCATTAATCAGACTCCTGTAGCATCCTAGGGAGTCCACAGAAGAAGAAGGTGCCAAGGGGTAAATTGAAGAATATCCAGACCTCAGATGACAAATCTAACTACACAAATGGATCTGGATCGATGTTTGCAATCCAACGGCGTAGAAATCAACTCAATCAAAGGCCTACATCAACAGATACAAGGAGAAGAAGATGGACGACCACGATGGTGCCACGTGGCACCATCACAGCCGCCCCTCACCGTGCCCCAATCTTGGAAGGAAAGCCGTGGGCCATTGGATAGTCATCCAACAGCCGCGATGCATCCACACCACCTGCCTTCAGCCGCTTCATCAGATGAGGATGCGATGTCGACCATTGGATATCCATCCAACGGCTGAAAATGGCCAAGCGAAGATTTGGAAACCCGACACAATCTCATCCGCAGCGCGTTGGTTAGCGCCTTCGTGCCTAAGCAACTGACCTGGGTTCTAGGAGCACCCGACGTGAAATCAGGGAAAGCGGCCAGCGCCGGCGTAATTGACCATAGGATCTTCATCGGGCGGATCAGGTGAGGACGTGTGGCAGCCACAAGGGTGTCAAATGAAAACGCATGTGATAACGCACGCCTTAGGAGTCGACCGAGCGCAACGCACACTTTTTAAGTCATTTGATCTGCTAAGAAGGCTTAGGAGTTGAGGCGCGGATTGAGGCCATGCAGTAGGCATGCAGACAAAGCGATGAGCGGCGAGCAAGCGAAAGCCATCAGATTTAGATCCAAGGGCGCACATTGTGCCACATGTCAGCACCAGATTAAACCATGAATGGAAGAAGGATTTGGAAGGATTAATCAGGACCATTGATCTCCCAATCAACGGATCTGATTAACCTAAAGCTTTTGCATGGAATTAAGGTCTCTAATGCCCTAAATGCCCTTCACAAAAGCTATAAAAAGAGGCCTAAGGGTCCCCTTTGAAGGCCATTCCATAGTTTCTTCTTCCTCCATCTACAACTCCTCTCTGTTCTTCTTCTTCCCATCTTCTCTACCTCCATCTCTGCATCTCTGTCTGAAGCGTCTGTTGGGCCACCCCGAAGGATCATTGCTGCTATTCCCAACCTCTCCAGAAGGCCACCACAAACCACCCGTGGTGCCCTTGTTCTACTACATAGATATTTTATCTTTATGTTATAATTTATTTAGTTATATGTATGCAATTCATGTTCAAACTCTCTGATTAATATATATATTGTGATTCATTGTCTATGCTATTTAGTAATTATATTTAGAATAAACACATGAAATCAAAAGTGCTTCCTGCCTCCCTGTGATTGATCGAGACTCACCAATTCCATTAATTTAATTTCTCGAGACGTATTTCGCGCTATACTACAACACGCTCATCTTTTACGCGATCTACACCCCAACCAAATTGGCACCGTTGCTAGGGAGGCACGACAACTTTTGATTTCATCTCTAACATAGTACTTTTGTGTGCAGGTACAACAACACGAAGCGACGAACGAGGCAAAGAGGGCGCTACGAAAATCAGGTGCACACATTCTTGTTAGAAACTTGACCAGAAATTAAGTGTCATTTTTAAAATTCAATAGTTGTGTTTCTAAAGCTCCAAAAATTATGAAATTTGGACTGGAACTAAATCTTCAAATTATCTTTCCAACGCCACCCTTCCCAAAAAGAAATTTTTTCAATGAAATTTTTAAAAATTCATGGAATACATACGAGTCAGATTGCTTAAAAATAGAACTTTTATGAGATTTAGAAATCAATTCTGACCAAGATACAAATCAGATTTACTCATGATTTGTGGGGTTTGAAAAATAATCAAATTAGCTTTCATTATCATATTTTTCCAAAATTTTTGGAGCATATTTGATATTGATTCCAATAGAAAAACCAACACGAGGTCTAAATCCCAAATTTGACCCTTGGTTTATTGAAAATTCATAACTAATTGTTGGAAATAGTAAAAATTTTGAAGAAATACTCTTTGAAAAGCTTATTGGAAGAGGAATCTTCTTGCTAAATTTCAAATCATTTGGATTCCATCTTACTTGAGAGTATACATTCAAATTGTGATCTTCAATTTGAAAAAAAACTTAGAAGTGCATGAGCCAATAGGACCACATAGACTAACTTGGACTCTAACAAGCCCAAGAGTTAGTCAGTGAAGCAAGTCACCTTGTGGACCGCCCACCATCTACTAAATTGAAGAAACATGTTAAAATTCACGAAAATATATCAAATAACCTGTATTTGGCTTGAAACTACTAAGTAGTTGCAACCTCTCCTTCAAAACCAGGTGTCTAAGCCTGCGGGGTAGCGCCAATCGACCACCGCTGCGGGGTAACAGAACTAGAGGTGAAAGTTGAAGGATGAACCTTCCTCGTAGTCCCCTTATAACCAGCCTGGCCGGGTTAACCTGAAAGGCGGGAATTCCTTGCAGTCGGTCTCTCGCCGAATTTTTTTTAACAACACAAACTTAAATAAAAAATCTGGTCATCCGATCTAAAGGACCACTCTGATTAACAAGGCCTTAGCCTTGTTCTGCTTGACTACACCAACCCTTTGAGTTGGTGTATGCAAGGAAGAAGGTCGTTAGGACCTAAACTTGTGGGACCTTGGGAGCCGAGTCCAAGGCAGCAAAGGCAATTCTCATCTGACCTCTCTTCTCAACCTTCTTCCACTCGATTAGCTGAGATGGCTAATCCTAGTCCTCGAGTTGGTCAAGACCCTTAGAATCATGACCCAATGGCTCATCCAGAAGCCAAGGCCGAGGAAACGAAACAGAAATACAAGTAGAGCATCGACAGGATTCTCACAACACTTGACAAGATGCAACATCCACCGCGCGAAGAACAACTGCGAGACTTCTACAATCCGACGACAACAATTATATCACCTCAGGTCCGAATTCCTGTAGGCGGAGATGCATTCAAGTTGAAGCCGAATATCATAAGGCTGATTCAGACTCATTTCCATGGAAACTAAAATGAGGATCCCTTCTAGCACATCAAAGATCTGAGTCGATTGTAGAGTCAGTTCGACCCAGGAATGTAGATATTGGAATTGCTCTCATGAAGCTTTTTCCTTTCTCTCTCAAGGATAAAGATACTTATTGGTTCAAGACTATCGAGAGGCCAATTGGAGCCTGGGAGGAATTATGTCGTGAATTCCTCCAAAAGTTCTTCCCAATCAATCGAACAAATGCTATGAGGCACGCGATCATGACCTTTGCCCAAGGCCCTGGAGAGAAGCTGCATGACGCCTGGGATAGATTTCACGATCTTCTCAGGAAGTGCCCACACCATGGTGTACCTAAATGGCACCTCGCTCAAGTCTTTTACCATGGGCTGGATGACACACATCGGTACCTAGCCAATGCATCTAGCGGTGGGAACTTCCTCACAAACAACGAGAACAGCGCATTTGAACTATTCGAGTCCGTAGCAGAGAACTTGATGAATGTCGCCTCAATGAACCAATTCCAGTGACCTGGACAGCAATGAGTCAGTGTCCAGGAAGCTCAAGCTGAGTCTGCTCAAGTCGACATGGACATTATCACCAAAAAGCTGGATAAGGTGGATCTACTCGATAAGAAGCTCAATGAATTAATGCAAGCGAGATCTGGGTCTTCTGGTAGCACTGCCCCATCTTACTCCTCTCGAGCAACCCGAGCCCCCTCTGCTCGTACATATCCATTCACTAGAGATCTTTTCTCTCCATCTCCGTAGGATCTTGCGTACTATGAACCCATGAAAAATGTTGATCTGGCACCGTACAATCAGGGCTACACACCACATGATGATGCGAGTATTATTCTTTTGATGAATTTACATCTGAGACGTCTTCGGCCTATGAAGATGTCAATGCTATTCAGGATTACGGGCATAACAACCCGTACTCTGAGATGTATAACCTTGGTTGGTGCCAACATCCCAATTTCTCCTGGTCTGGTAACCCATAGAGACCGAGTAAAGCTCCACACTACCATACCAGACAATACAGGAATGCACAGAACACGTATCCTAGGCAGCAGCCATTCCCATCTCAGCAGCAACAAACCCGTTCTATTTATCAGCTGCTGCACCAAGCTTCCAACTACCCTCCAAAGCAGGCTGACCCTTTGGAGCCTCTGGAGGAGGAATTGCAGGCATTAATTTGGAAATGCACTCATGACAACCTATAAATAATGAAGGCAATGGCTGACCAAATTCAGAGCATACAAAACACAGAAAACCAGATGATGCAGGAGTATAGATCACAGGGAGCTTTGCCCTCCCAACCTGTCCCAAACCTGAGATATGTGCAGAATCAAAACGCCCCGCCTAGATTCCAAGCACCACATGGGTAGGCACATGCTATTCTGCAAGCACCTCCCGCACCACCTGGTTATGGGCTCGATTAGCCACCTTTGTTGCCAAACCTTGTGTATTCAAGCCAACACGCTCCTCTGCCCCTTCATGGACAGCACGTCGATCGAAAAGCTGTCACCTTAAGGAGCAAAAAGACTACATAGGACCCACTACCTAGGCAAGTGGGTAATGATTTTTCCTGCACTCTACCGCCAGATGGCTCACAACCCTCTTCCTCTCACAAGCCATCTTCATTAGATAAAGGAAAGAAGCCCCTAGACCCTAAGATTCTCATCCCTTTTCCCACAGCTCTAACATGAGATTCAGCATGAAAAAAGGATACGCGGAATTTTGAGGACCTGAAATCTGTGTTCAAGGAAGTTCACATTCAAGTCCCTCTCCTCGAAGCAATAAATCACATCCCTACTGTTGCTAGGTTCTTCAAGGACTACTGTACTCCGAAGAAACAATAGAAAATCGGACGATAGGCGGTATTATCTGAGGAAGCCAACGATGTTATCTTAGCCGACTTTCCACCCAAAAAGAAAGACCTGGGCACACCACTGATTTCCTACTTTTTGCAGGATTCACCTTTTGATAGGGCCCTTCTTGACTTGGGGTCGACCATCAACCTAACTCCCACCACAATATTTGATCAATTTCGATTCGGGGAGTTTAAGCACACCTTGGTTACCATACAGTTGTTGACCGATCGATGAAAACACCGAGGGGGTGGTTGAAAATGTTATCATGAAAGTACAAGGATTATGCTTTCCAGTGGACTTTTTTGTTCTTGATATGGAGGTTCCTCCTAATCTCCATGATGCATTGATTATTCTAGGTCGCCCGTTCTTGGCAACCGCCCACGTGAACATCGACTGTGCATCAGGGTGCATGGAGATTGCCCTAGGGAACGAAAAGCTTAAACTGGATATTTTCAGGGCATCAAAGAACTTTAATTGCGATTTAATCGAGGAGGATGGTGAAGATGAAGATTTGACGTTCTATGGGAACATTGGGCTCCTCTGCAGTGACCCAATGGCATATTCATCTTCACTATCAGGGGTCTTAGATTGCGATCCACACGGGACTGAGACTAATGACATACATATTTCATCCCATGGATCTAGTTGTCATGGGTGTTAATCTACTGCTAACACCCTTGATCCTGACTATCCTGTCCTATCTAGCACTAATATCTTAAGACAAGATTACATGACCACTACAGATGGATTCTCCATTAGTCAAGATCAGCAGATTTCCACTGTTACTTCCTCTCCTCCCCTGCATAAACCCTCTCCCCACCCTCCTCTACTAGAGTTACAGCCCTTACCTGATTCGCTCAAATACATGTTTCTGGGAGAAAGTGAGATGTACCCCATGATTATTAATGCTCACTTTACTCTAGACCAGGAACACCAATTGATCTCTATTCCACAGGCACATAGGGTTGCTATCAGGTGGGGCATTACTGATCTCCACAGGATTTGCCCCTCATATTGCACTCACCATATCTACACTGATGAAGGGGTGAGACCATCGAGACAACCTCAGAGATGCCTAAATCCAAATATGTTGGAGGTTGTCAAGAAAGAGATCATTAAATGGTTGGATGCAGGAATTATCTATCTAATTTCTGACAGCTAGTGGGTGAGTCCCGTTCAGATTGTGCCCAAAAAGGTGGGACTCACCGTGATAAAAAATGAATTGGGCGAATCCATCCCGACCCGCACCACAACTTCTTGGCGGGTCTGCATTGATTATAGGAAGCTAAACTCAGTTACCAAAAAGGATCATTTTACTTTACCCTTTATTGATCAGATTTTAGAACGGCTGGCCGAGCGTAGTTTCTTCTACTTTCTGGATGGATACTCCAGGTACAATCAAGTAGAATCAACCTAGAAGATCAAGACAAGATGACTTTTATGTGTCCCTTCGAAACATTCGCTTTTAAGCGGATGTCCTTCAGCCTCTGCAACGCACCAACTACTTTTAAGCAATGCATGATGGCCATCTTTTCAGACAAGTTCGAGGACTGCGTAGAAGTGTTCATGGATGACTTCTCCGTGTTTGGAGATGATTTTTCGTCTTGTCTTGATAACCTCACAAAGATCCTGAGGAGATGTATAGAAGTTAACCTAGTACTTTCATGGGAAAAAAGCCATTTTATGGTGAGGGATGGCATCGTATTAGGTCATAGGATCTCCTCTAATGGACTCGAGGTTGACTGAGCTAAGTCCAAAATCATTTTGCGATTACCTCCACCTAGCTCAGTCAGGCAAATCAGATCATTCATAGGGCATGTCGAATTTTATCGAAGATTCATTCGAGATTTCTCAAAAATTACTCGTCCATTAGCGAATCTTCTGGTAACCGACACTCCCTTTGATTTCAACTCCGCATGTCTCAGTGCTTTCGAGACCTTGGGAAGCACTATTTCAAGTGCACCTATTCTCCAACCTCCCGACTGGTCTCTTGACTTCGAGATGATGTGTGACGCCTCCATCTTCGCCGTCGGAGCCATTCTTGGCCCGTGTCAAGAGTGCCATCCATTTGTAATATACTATGCTAGAAAAATGCTGAACGAGGCTCAGCATAACTATATCGTTATTGAAAAAGAATTGATAGCTATGGTATTCGGGTTGGAGAAATTCATGTCATACTTACTCGGGTCTAAAGTTATCTACATTGACCATTCCGCCCTCCCACATTTGTTGGCAAAGAAGGATGCCAAACCCCACCTTATCAAATGGATCCTTCTTTTGCAAGAGTTTGATGTCGAGATCCGTGACAAAGCCGAAGCACATAATATTGTGGCAGATCACTTGTCATGGCTGGACCCAGACTATATTTCGTACTACCCATCGATATCAGACAAATTTCAGGATGAGTCTCTGTTGTCTATTAGCTCTATTAAGTTTCCTTGGTACGCTGATATAGCAAACTATCTCATCGCAAGCAGGCTACCTGCGAGATTATACAAGGATCAAAAACTCAAATTTATATCAGAGGCTAGATTCTATTTTTGGGATGACCCACTGTTCTTTCGCATTGGGGCTAATCAGATCATCCGTAGATGCATCCCTAATACGAAAATCTCTAGTGTGTTATCTTTCTACCACAGCAATGCTTGTGGGGGTCATTTCTCAGGCCGAAAGACCGCTGCAAAGATTTTGTAGTCAGGATTTTTCTAGCCAACCATTTTTAGAGATACACACGAGATTTCCAAGTATTGTAAGCGACGCCAGTCGGTCAGTTCTATGACCCGGAGAGACATGATGCCTCTCCAATCTATTCTTGTCGTAGAAGTGTTCAATGTCTAGGGCATCGACTTTATGGGCCCCTTCCTGAACTTGCATAGCTTTGAGTACATACTCCTCGCAGTAGAGTATGTCTCAAAGTGGGTAGAAGCTATCCCGACAAGACGAACCGATCATAAGACCATTATATCCTTCATCCGGGAATTCATTTTTGTGAGATTCAGAGTTCCCCGGACCTTGATGAGCGATGGGGGTAGTCACTTCATCATTGCCCATTTCAGGTCATTATTGAAGAAATACGGGGTGCAGCACTGCATTGCTATCCTGTATCATCCACAGACCAATGGCAGGTGATGTAGACATAATTATTGAGGGTAAAATGCCTATTCATGCATGTTCCTAGGATTAGATTTGCATTTCATGTTATAAATATTGCATAGCATGCATCATTCTGCATTTAGGGTAGTTGTATATGTTTTAGGTTAATTAGGTCCTTTTCATGGGCAGGAGAGAAGAGGATTTATTTTAGGGCCTTGGATGGATGATCAGACCATACGGATCTGATCAAGATGACCATCGGAGTCTAACACCTCCGAAGTCATCTAGATCAGAGTCCCGTAGCATCATATGAAGTCCGAGGAAGATCAATGGCTAGGGGGCAATGAGACATCCATACGGACTTCGGAAGAAAAATCCGACCGTACAAATGGATCCGGATCAACAATCATAGTCTAGTAACTCGGGAATCATCTCGATCTGAGCATCGTGGCACCCCCTGCAATAAAAAGAAGAATGGACCGTCCAGATGGCACCACGTGGCACCATCTAGGTCGCCCAACAGCGGCCAGCAATGTCCCCTCCCATCTCTCCATCATTCGCGATCTTCATTCCTAGCCGTTGGATCTTGATCCAACGACCGAGAAGCTTCCTCCACCACATGCCATATGACGTCTACTTGACGCATTCGACGACTTGGCGCATTGGTTGGAGACTTGGAGCGTAAACTGGTGACCACCATTCGAGTCCCTGCATGCTTCCTTATTTCAAAGGCGCATATCCAATTTGGATCAAGACCGCACGATCTTGATCGGGCAGCCTTGATGAGGTGTGCAGACGATCTAATCTGAAGGATCCAATGGCTACCTACAGGTGCGAAGACCACTCGTTTTGAATGAAGCAAGCATGCAACGATTGGATGCACGATCTTCAGCCACATAATCAGGACCCTCCGATGCACATCCAATGACCCTCACCCTTTCAACCTTGCGCCAGCTGCTGCACGCGAGAGCGGATCTTCAGCAACACATATGCGAACCTTTAGTGACACTTGTAGCTGTCACTAAATGGTTTGCGCATTGCGTGCGCCAGCCAAGGTAATAAAGAGGTGCACATCTTCAGCAATAGCTTGAGTGGCCTTTAGTGACGCTTGTAGCTGTCACTGAATGCTTGTGCATGGGATTCTCTTCCCATCCACTATATAAAGGCCTACACACCCCCCTTGCCAAAGTATCTCTACCTACTCTACTCCCACCTACTCCCAAGCTCTAACAAGCCTACCAACTCTCCGTTAGAGCTTACTCTCAAGATCCCAAGGGGCCTATTAGTGTAGTGAACCTCTGCCTCACCAAATATTCCTCCATCTTCCCATCCCCATTCATAGGTTGCCTTGGAGCCATCCTCCCACCTCCATTCCGGTAGCAGATCATCTTCGCCTTCTCACCTCCATTTTGGAGCTATACTGAAGCTTTCCTCTACCCGACGTCCTCCTGCATCTCACCTCCGTCATCCCGCTCCTCACCACCTTCGTCCGAGCTTCTGCCAGGTACTATCACCGAACAGCCGATTTAGGAGATTTCTTCTCACCTCCCTCTCTTTTTATGCTTTCGTAGATTATTGTAATAGACATTCATTCAATATATCATATTTGATTCCATCTCTCTCTTGTGATTGCTTGTCTTTTTATTTCAAAAATAAAAAAAAATAACAAAACCCTAAAACACCAAAAAGAAACAAATTGAAGCACGATTTTCATACAAAGTAAACGTCGCCTCCCTGTGTTCAACCTGGGACTCCCTTGGAGTTTTGGTATAAATTATATTTGATCACGAGTTTTGCAACTACGATGACAGGTTACTCGTAACCCTGATTTCAAACATGCAAAACCCATGCGATCAGAAGGCTGAAGTATCAAACCGTCAAATCAACCTTATCCTTCAAAAGATGGTTAGACCTGATAGGAAGGATTGGTCTGATTGGATGATTGATGCACTATGGGCATATCGGACCACGTACAAAGCCCCACTCGGAATGTCACCATATCGCATGGTGTATGGGAAGGCCTGTCACCTTCCTGTGTAGCTGGAGCATCATGCCTTTTGGGCAGTGTAGAAGTGTAATTTTAACCTCGAGGCCAGAGGTTATGAAAGGAAGCTCCAGCTCAGTGAGTTAGAGGAGCTTAGGTCAAAAGCTTACGAGAATGCAAAAATATGCAAAGACAAGACAAAGGCTTTCCATGATCAACACATTCGGAGGAAGGAGTTTGCACCTAACCAGCAGGTCTGCTTGTTTGACTCTGGACTCAAATTCTTTGCGGGAAAGCTCAAGTCCAAGTGGACTGGGCCATTTCTGGTGGTCCACCCATATCCTAACGGGGCGGTCCAAATTAGAGACCCAAAATCTAGGCATGTTTTTGCGGTTAATGGCCTACGCCTCAAACCATTTTTTGCCCAGGAACCTCCTCCTGCAGACGAAACGATACATCTTCTCGAGGACGTGTGACTGATGAGTTGCCCAGCTAGAGGCATTAAACTCAGCACGTATACATATATACATACCATATATACATAGCATATTTCATTTTCGCATATTGTTTTGCATATTGTGTATGGCATTGCAATGATAGCATGAGCTAAACGACAACTCAGAAGCAGCTCCAGGTGATTTCTATCCACATACACCCTGTCTTATTTCTTTTATTCATGCATGAGGACATGCAAACACTTAGGCATGGGGGGGTAGTCCATAAAAATTGAAAATTTTTTGCCAACAAGTTGGGGAATAGGTCATTTTTATCAAGAGGTTTTATTAAAGATTTATTCTTTAGTAGATTTCTAAGCTTAGAATCCAATATAACCTCACATCTGCATGTAGAATTTGCAATGGATCTACTGTGAAAATTGATAGACATCTCTAGTTTGTCGAGAAGAAGCATTACTTCTTCTCCTGAACCCTTGGATAGCAAGCATGGAGTCAAGTGAACCATCTTCTAGTAGATCCACCAAAACATATGTGAGATGAGAGTAGAGAGTCTACTGGCGCTCTAAGGCTAGTGTAAGGAAACTTTAACTTTGAATAATTGAATAATGACATTCGGAGTTGGGCATAGCTTTTGCTCTCAGTTCTTGCGTACTAATTCTATGAGAAATTCCATACGAGAGCCACTAAATAAGGCAAAAACACAGAGAGCAGATTCTGATAAAACTAGGACTAAGTTGGATGGTAACGACCGTCCTCTACAGAATCCTTGGCTGAAGGAGGGTACCGATGTCAAGGTCAGAAATACATTGTCTTATCCGTTACCTACCCAGTGACTAGAGTAGCCACATCCACCAAATAAGCCACCCGAGATCCTCTTGGTCATCCCCAAAAATCCCAAATAAGGCATCATGAATAAAAGTACGTATGTCGTGTGCATTTTTGCGTTATGTCATGTTGGTAACGACATTATGCCAATAGATATGGAAAAAAAAGCATACAAAAGAGGTATTTGCTTGAAAAAAAAAGGTGTTATGTTAAGAAATTTGAGTTATGTAAATCAAAGTGTTTTGAGGCAAAAACACCTACCATCCCCATGAACCACCAAATATAGCCTTAACCTATTTTCTCTGTATTTCTGACCTCCTAAATATGGGTTGAGGGGTCTGACTTAGTCGTAGGGTTATTAGAACCTAATTAAAGTGTGATGCCATGCAAGACCACCAAATACAGTTGCAAATCTAGTGAGATGTGAGCACAGGAAGAAAAAGAAAAATAAAATAAAAAGAGAGAAAGAAAGAGAGAAGAAAAAGTACAAAAGATTAAAGAGAGCACAATTTTCCAGCCTTTCTCTAAGTTCATTTATTCAATAATCTAGAAACCTAGATTCTGAAATACTAGTTTCTATATAGCACCAGAAGAGAGTGAGCCACCAAATACAAATCTAGCCAAAAGCCGAGGCTAAAATCAGAGAATAGTTTAAATCCCCAAGAGAAGAGGTTTACCTATCCCAATAGAATTTTACTAAGGGTCAAGTACAAGCTTTAAATGTATATCAACTCTTCACTTGGATCCGTTGCAGAAGCAACAACATTACATATTCATGGTTATCTGGATTCTGAATTTTTGGATGAAAAAAAAAAGAAATAAACCTTTAGTTAAACTCTTGATAAAATGCATTTAGTCTTGCACTTGCTAGGGACTAGCAAGATTTAGGCTTGGGGGTATGATTACGCCAATCATAGGCCCTAATTCGCCTGAATTAAGGTAGAACCTAGCTTAACATGGGCATTCTACATGCATACACATCGTACTTTGCATCCTAGATGATTTATATATTTTATACATAATAATGTGTTATTTGAGAGGTAGTAATAATTGCAAGTAATTCAGGGCTGCAGATACCGATCCAACCTTATGGATCTGTTTAGAATGACAACGAGAGTCTAATGCTTCCAAGAGAGAATCAATCAGACTCTCATAGCACCCTAGGTAGTCCATAGAAGAAGTAGGAGCCAAGGGGAAAATTTAAGAATATCCTAACCTTAGATGACAAATCCAACTGCACAGATAGATCCAGATAGATGTTTGCAGTCTAACGATGCAGAAATCAACTCAATTGGAGACCTACATCATCAGATACAAGGAGAAGAAGATGAACGTCCACGATGGCGCCACGTGGCACCATCGCAGTCACCCCTCACCGCACCCCAATCTTGAAAGGAAAGCTGCTGGCCGTTGGATCATCATCTAACGACCACAATGCATCCACGCCGCCTGCCTTCAGCCGCTTCATCAGATGAGGACGTGATCTCCACTATTGGATATCCATCCAACGGTTGAGAATGGCCGTGCAAAGATTTAGAAACCCAACACAAACTCATCCGCAGTGCGTTGGTTAGCGCCTTCGTGCCTAAGCAACCAACGCGGGTTCGAGGAGTGCCCGACGTGAAATCAGGGATAGTGGCGAGAGCGGGCACAATTAACCGTAGAATCTTCATCCGGCGGATCAGGCGAGGACACGTGGTGGCCGTAGGGGCATTAGATGAAGATGCACATGATAACGCGTGCCTTAGGAGTCGACCGAGCGCAACGCACACTTTTTAAGCTGTCCAATCTACTGAGAAGGCTTAGGAGTTGAGGTGTGGATTGAGGTCGTGCGGACGAAGTGGTGAGCGACGGGTGAGCGGAGGCCATCAGATGTAGATCCAAGGGCACACATTGTGCCACGTGTCAGCCCCAGATTAAACCATGAATGGAAGAAGGATTTGGAAGGCTTAATCAGGATCTTTGATCTCCTAATCAACAAATTTGATTAACTAAAGCTTTTGCACAGAATTAAGGGCTCTAATGCCCTAAATGCCCTTTACAAAAGCTATAAAAAGAGGCCTAAGGATCCCCTTTGAAGGCCATTCCATAGTTTCTTCTTCTTCCACCTACAACTCCTCTCCCTTCTTCCCATCTTCTCTGTCTCTGTCTCTGCATCTCCATCTAAAGCATCTATTGGGCCACCTCGATGGATTGTTGCTACTATCCCCAACCTCTCCAAAAGGCCATCAAGAACCACCCGTGGTGCCCTTGTTCTGCTACATAGATAGTTTATGTTTATGTTAGAATTTGTTTAGTTATATGTATGCAATTCATGTTCAAACTCTCTGATTAATATATATATTGCGATTCATTGTCTATGCTATTTAGTAATTATATTTGGAACAAATGCATGAAATCAAAAGTGCTTCCTGCCTCTCTGTGATCGACCGAGACTCACCAATTCCATTAATTTAATTGCTCGAGATGTATTTTGTGCTATACTACAACGTGCTCATCTTTTACATGATTTACGCCCTGGCCAATCCACCATCAAAATCCAACTCCACCTTCCATTTTCCCCCTCCAAAATCAACACCTTCTAGATGATATTTTTGGAGGGAAAACCAAGGCACCTCTTCATTTCCCTCCCATCTCCAAAAATATCCAAGCACCCCTTCATTTCCCTGCAAAAAACACCATACCACCCCCTTCCCATCCTATATATACCCCACCTAACTACCACATTAACATTATCTTCTCCCTTTGTATATTCCACCATTACACCACCTACACCTAAGGCCAAGGAAGAAGAAGAAGATCAAGGGGGCAACCTACCTGCCCCCTTGGTTCCATCTTCCTCATTCTTCTTCTACCTTGTGCCACACCAAGGAGGAAGCCTTCATCTAGGGGGACAACCAGGCAAGAGGAGGAACTAGGGTGGTGGACATCCACCCTTAGAGGAGGATTGGAGGAGGACCATTTGAAGGAGGAAGCCAAAGAGGAGTTCTTTTCAATTGCGGAAGCAGCCACAATTGGAGCAAGGGTGTCAACGCGAAATCGTCGATGTTTAAGAATGCGTTATAATATAAGATAAGATCGCATTAAACACTTAAAAGTTATAACTCAGAAAAGTCTGAGGTCGAACGTAGGGAATAATAAGTAATTTAGTACTCAATATTTCAATTCTAAGCAAGAATATAATAATGTAATAGCAATTTCGAGCAGAAATGATATAAATATAAAATCAAGAGTCAATGTGGCAAAAAATATTAGGGTAAAATAGTGATTTGAATCACCAAATTACCCTATAAATAATATACTCAAATAATGCTACAGTATCAACCACACAATTTCCACATCAACTTAAGTGTCTCAATAATGCAACAGTGTCTCAATAATGCAACAGTGACTCAAAACCAACAATAGAGGCAAAGGCCTTTCTTTTTCCTTTATGCCTTAGGGAGAGGCACAAGCATAGCATAGCATCAACAGAGATGAAGGCTTCTTCAAAATTCGTTAAGTGTAGAGAGCAGCAGAGGGCAAAACCCCCCTCTCTCTCTTTCCTTCTCTTCTCTTCTCTTCTCTCTCAGATACCTGAGACTAATTGGGTCGGTAACTAGATATATGGTCAGGGGTCCAGGTCCGCAGGCTGTGAGCACGGACAAGGGGGCACAGTTGTGCAGGGTACCTCACCCCCCACGTGTCAAGGTGATAAAGACTTGGCACCAAAATAATTTATCCTTTAGTGAAGGCGTGCCACTCTACAATGTGGGACTAAAATCCCACACCGTTCTTTAGGCAATCGCGAAGTTGCTCCCTCATTCAATTAAGGCACAAGGGCAGTCAACACCCTCAATCTTCGATCCATACAAGCTGCTAGAGTGATTCCGTGTCTCCTAATGCCAAGACCTGGAGTTGCAGACGAAGAACAAGATTTAAAGCTCTCTTTGAAGGAGGTCCTTTAATGGCGATGGGGGTCAGCACCTGAAAATCACAAAAGGGGCCTCTCGGCCACGTCAGAGGATTCCAAAAGTGTCGTTAGGTGATGATGAGTGCAGTGTAGGTGTGGTGGCACGATCGGGAACCTTCGAGCGAAGGCTGTGAGTGTGGGTGGAGGCGTGTGTGTTTGGTGGCGCTATAGGGGGATCAATAGCACTCGGTGAATGAGGGCTTTTGATCGTTGTGATGAGGCGGAGGCATGGAATGTGGGAGCGGTGTGTTTGAGTGCATGTGGAAGTTGCTAGGGCTCACCAGAGTTATGTCAACGAGGTAGAAGATGAAGTCGCAGGGGGTGATGCGGTGGTCGAGTGGAGTGGTGAAGACGAATTTGTGAAGTAGTGGAGCTAGGGAGTTTATCTGAGCAGGTAGTGGATGAGGAAGAGGAGTGACGCCGAGTCTGGTATGGCTGGTGCTAGAGACAAAGGAACCTCCAGTGGGAGAGAACGGCGATGACGAAAAGGGAGGAAGAGCCTCGGGGGTATGTCAAGGTGTGGAAGAAGTTGGGGAGTTGAGACCAATCGGCTATAGTTCATGATGGCCAGTGACGAAGATCAGAGGAAGGGGTCGCCGAAGCGAGGTGGAGCGAGCCGAGGAGGAGAGGAAATATGTCTAGATTTGGCTCAATTTCTCGCTAAGGAGGTAAGGAATGCCATGGGGGGTCTTTTATCGGCCAGGAGGCAAGCTTTCAAACTTGGAAACTAAGCTTGGAAGCTCCACAAGCTTCGCGAAATAAGAGACCTGAATCTTTGAGGGATTCGCATGAGCTTTTTAGAGAAATTTGGAGACTTGGACATGGCTCAATAGGAAGGAGATTACATAACGAATCTCCCTTTTAATTTTGAGAGGGATTCGTCAAGTAATCACAAAGTTCTTGCCAAATGAAGCTCACTGGAGTAGGACTTCTCCACTAAAATGGTGGAAGGACCTTTTTGTAAAGAGTGACGACAAAGATAGGGGGTTCTAATAGTCTATTTGTGACTCTATTTTTTGTTAAAATGGGTTCTGATGGTAAATTCAAAGATGCTAAACCCTAGAGAATATTTTTCTATGAATTTTAGAGGGTTTATGTGAATTTTATCCTGAATAGAACCTTAATAGATTAAGTGGGTCTATTTTTAGGATTTTAGATGCCATTTAATTCTTGAAATATGTGAAAACCCATTTCTGTCTGCATAGATCCCTTTATTAGACTTAAATGCATATTTGACCTTTAGTAACCCATGAAAAATCCCGTGGTTATTCTGTATTTGTGGATTACTGGTAAAATTGTAGAAATAACCTTTTATTCTTCTTTTCTTCTCAAAACAACTCAACCTACCCAAGAGACCTTCTGACTGATATGTGTTTGCACCTCAAAACACGCCTATAATAACGCCTTCTTGTGCTATTTTCTAGCATTAACTATGTATATTATAATCCTATAGTTGCATTTGTAAAAAACGCTTGCATGCATGCATTTAATCATGAGAGGAGGAGAAACGAATAAATGGCTTCGTAATTCACATTTTATCTCAAGTGCCTCCCTGCAAATTCCACCTTTTTATTTTTCCTCTTAATTTCTTCTTTTTCTTCTCATTCCCGCGGCTGCCTTCTTCTTCCCACGCCCACATGCACTCCATGCTGCGATGCCATACCCTGCCAACGCCTCTCCCTGCGGTTGCCACTCTCCAACGCCTCTCCCTGCTACAGCCATGCCCCACGCCACGCTCTCCTCCTCTATAAAGCCGCAGCTTCCTCCTCGCGACGGGGGGAAGGGCGAGCTGCTGCAAAACGCCACCCTGCAGTCCACCACCTTCCTCCACCGTTCTCCCCTCCCATACGCCGGCCCTCCGTCGAGGAGGCACCCGACGAGCAGGAGAACCCACTGTGGTGCTCACCACCACAGTGGGAACACCACCGCCCAGCTCTTCAACGAGCAGGTGGGCGTGGTGTTTTCTTTTCTCTTCGTTTTCATCTCCACGCCATTGCAGCCGCTTCAAGGTCCGAAGCTTGAAGCAGCAGCAGCAGCTAAACCGCGGCAACAGCAGCAGCAGCAGCACCCCCCGCTCCTCCGCGACCGTCCCCGCAGCCGCTCACCGCCTCCACGCGCGTCTGCAGGGCGTTCTCCGCCTCTGTCTCCGTTCTGTCCACGCCGCAGTTGCACCCGCAGCCGGCCGCCTCGCGCACTGCAGCGGCCGGCTACGGCCTCGCATCGCCCCCTGCCCTCCTCCGCGACCCTACGCGACCACTGCAGAACCTCCCCTCGCCCCTCCGCGACCTTCCCCGCAGGCGCTCAGCTCTCCGCGCACGCCTGCAGGGCACTTCTCCGCTCTGTCCTCTGCTCTGTCGCCTCTGCCATTGCACCCGCGATCGGCCGCCGCGCGCACTGCAGCGGCCGGTTACGGCCTCGCGCCGACCCCTGCGACCCTCCGCGACCCTCCGCGACCACCGCAGAACCTCCTCCACGCTCGCTCCTCCGCGCCATCGCCCGCTCGTCGACTTCGCGCAGGCCTGCAGAACCCTACGCGAAGGCGCGCCCGCACCCACCATCTTCAGACGTCCGCCTCAGCCTTCAGACAACGCGGCGTCAGACGTCCGCCGCCGCGAGCAGACGCCTTAACTCGCTGCCATCGTCCGCGCTCGCGATCTCTCCCGCCCGCTCTCTCGCTGTCTGGCGCTCTCTGCTCTCTCTCACGTACTCGCTCTCTCTCTCTCTCTCTTTTATTTAACTTACAGCAACACCCACACACCCATTCACCGACACACACACACACACTCATAGTAACATATATACATATATATATATATATACATATATCTATATATATATATTTATATATACATAGTATATCTATATAGTTATGTATACATACATATATATATAATATATCTCTATATATATATATATACACGTATATATATATCTATATACTTATACATATACTTATATATATATACATATATACTTATATACATATATATATATACATATCTATATAGTTATATATATACACACATATATATATATATATCTAGATGCATATATACTTATATACATATATATATATAGTAATATATATAGTAATATATATATATACTTATATACATATATATACACATATATATCTATATATATATATATATCTATACATATATAACTATACATTTATATCTATATATAGATATATTTACTTATATACATACATATGTACATATACTTTCATGTTATTTATTATACGCTGTATCGCGGGGATATCTGCACCAGTTGCTGATATTCCCTGATACACGCGTACAAAAAAAAGCGTGGTCCCATACATCATCCATCCTCCATCCACACTCCACGCGGCACCTAGTCGTGTTGGTTGCGTCTCTCTAGACGTCGACTGACTCGACATAGTGCTACACTCCATCGTCACCTCCACCCCCACCCCTTTATATATATACTACATATAAATATATATCTATAGCTACTATATTTACTTTCTATCTGTTAGCTTCCTTCCTAGTAAAAAGATAAAAAAAGGTATAAAAGTGAAAAGATAATCTTTGATTTGCAGGTACCCCCGTCTTGCAAGTAGCAAGACATGTTTCGAAACTCTGTTTTGGCTAAAAGCCAAGGACACAATTTTGAGGGTGTGCCTCAAGAACAAGGATTACCAGAAAAAAAACCTAAATAAGAAAAATACCAAAAACAGAATAAACGAACGGAAGAGACGCGTTTTAAGGAAAACGTAGAAACTCGACTTGAACCCCACTTCCCTGAGTTCGACCCTGGGCCTAAAAGTGACAAGATAAAATCAATTAGGCCAGGTTAAAAATTTTGTAAAGATATGGTTAGGTCTAAATTAGGTTAACCACTATACACATTTCAACGATAAAAATATCATATTAACAACCTATTCGAGCTGACCCATCATAACTTTTCTGGCGCCGCTGCCGGGGAGGTGCGCTTTCGAGTAAGTTTCTATCCAATTCCTTTAAATTTGTCTCTTCTCTCTTCACGGGTATTATTGTTTTTGGTGTGCAGGTGAACCTGGTGGAAGGAGAAGAAGGCTGACGAAGTCGAGGACGTGAGCAGATCCAAGGCGGGAACGAGAGCGTGAAGATGCCGACATCGCATTGGAGCTTCGCACACGTTGCCGAACAAGTAGGTTTTCTTTTCTCATCAAATTAGGGTTAACTTGCCACCACAATAAAAAAAAAAAAAAATTTAAAACTAAAAACTAGAAAAACTTTTTGGGATTTCTTGAGGGCAAGTGGATTAAAATTCACTTGATTGATTGGTTGTCTTCACTCCCACTGCCCCGGGATTTCCTACCTTACTTCGCATAGCGAAAATCCTAGAATCTTGATTCTTAGATTTTTCGCCGTGGGAAGTATTCTTTGAGGCAAAGAAAAAGATTGCTTGTATCCCTCTTTTGCCTCACTTATCTTTAATTCAGGATCACATTTTTGGTGGGGAGATTTGGAATTGAGTTGATTCCAACCCCACCACGACTTTTCAAACTTGCCTGTGATTCGATCCTGAATACTTCAACCCCAACAATTTTACTTTCTTTATCTGTTGGTTGAAGCCTTGTGTGTGGATATCTTTCTGGTGATTGGGAGCACTTGAATTGAAGTGTTTTGGCTCCCTTTCACATTGGTATAAAATTGATTCGCGCATCCACACATAGAAATCTCCATTTAGGGTAGCCCATTGCATTTTAGCATGCATTAACTAACTGATAATTGAAGAAGGGTTTCTTGGGCTTTAGAAAGAAAACCTGTATTCTTGCAAAACCCGGAGATTGGTTGAATTGGTAATTCAGCAAAATCCTAAAATTCATACTACTTAAGGTTGAACTCTAAAAACCATTCACCAATTAAAACTTCAATTCGGGGAGATTTCCCCATTGCATGCTTGTTCTTACACACTCTTAAAATCAATCACGTGGGCATTACCCGTAAACAATGCCCTTCACATTCCAAAAGCACTTGACCCTAAGCCTCTAATTAAAACTGGTAGTAACTTGACCCTTACTAAGGATTGGAGGTCTAACTACCTGTGTGTAGCGACTATGTGCTGGTGAGAGTTCCCGCGTGCTATCGGGTGTCTAAGACTGGGGCAAACGGCCTTTCAATCTGGCCCGGTGGTTCCGCGGTGCTCGCATTCGGTTCCGTAGTTCGTGATAGTAGGTAACTTAGATCTTTAGGTCTAAGGGCACACTGTAGAGGTTAGGAACTTGACTGTATTGATTTGTAATCAAGTGTACCTTTGCGGCGTCATTTCTCTCATCTCTTTTCCCCTCTTATCCCCCCCCCCCAATTCTTCCTGCGTAGTGCATGTTTTGGAGGAGGCCACAAAACCATGAACTGTTTGAATTGACTACTAAATCTAGAAAAAGAGCCGAATCATCCTCCTCCTCCACAAACATGGCACACACCCCCGCCTCACCACTTCGTCACAATTTCAATTCTTTCAACACCAGGCTTATCCCAAGAAACCCTGCAAGACCTTCCTTATCGAGTGTCGCGCCAAGCGACTCGGTAAGTCATGTGGAACTGGCTTCTGCGAGCCAGTATTTCAACACGGAGGACCAAGCCTCCGTGTACTCGGACACATATGCGGACACGTCTTCTGGCATAGAAGATGCCTGCACCCTGGGGAACAACCCGTTTTCTGCCACGTATAACCCAGGGTGGCACAATCATCCCAATTTTGCATGGTCCAACAACTCGCAGCGTCGAAACCCCGCTGGTGGACCAATGCGATCGTCCGCACCCGTCATCCCAAGGGCCCAGTCTAATCCTATGGCAAATCTGCCATCAGGCCCTTGTGTACAGAAAACCAAACACGCATCAAAACCTCTTGATAAATTGATGCGAATGATGATGGAAATGTCAAAGCGCCATAAAGAAAACATGACCTCTCTTCAGCATTTGGCGCAGCAGAATGCTGAGATCAATCAACTAAGCATGGCGACTCGATCTCAGGGCACTTTTCCCGCCCAACCTGTTCCAAACCCGCAAAACTTTGTACCCTATGGTCCGCAACCACAGGTACAATCTTCTCAGGAACAGGTTCATCAAATTCTGCAAGCTCCGAGTATTCCTTCGGGATTTCAGGTTAATCCCGCTGCAGCACCGCACTCTTATGCTGATAGTGATCACATCAAGGATGACACGTCTGACGAGGACGTGACTGTCAGTACGTGTATCGAACTAATTGGAGCCGATTCTGACTGCTGCGAATTACCTGACGACTGCCTGACCAACACAAACTGTGACGTTCCCCAATCCCTCCCTATTCCTGTACCTTCTCCTGACCAGACTTCTGACGAGGTTTTCTCCGCTTCCCATACCTCGTGGTCTGAGTCATTGCCGGGCTGCTCACCGCCGGTCCACACTATGGAAGACCGGATTGCCCTTTCTTTCCCGCTAAATCAGGCAGATTTGCAAATCCACACTGGGACCTTGAGCCCACATCTTACTCACCGGGGCTATTCCCTTTTGGATCCATCTATCCAAAAAGCCCCCCTTCTTGGCCAATCTAAGGGCCAACTTCCTCTTCCTCATCTGTTTTCTGATCCGCCTGGGACACTCTCGTCCCAGAAAACGCCAAATCTCTCACCATCCACCATTACTTTTCACGCCTCTATCGCGATTACTTCGCTTTTCTCTTCACCACCCACCATCCACCCACCCTTCCACCCTGATTTATACCCTGAACCTCAGCTCCTGTTACCCGATCTGTCGTCCGTTCTCTGCCTTTCCCTGCATGCATATGAGGACATAGCATTGTTTGGCATGGGGGGGTGGATAGGCATCCATAGGATCCGGGTATTTTATGGTATCAGACAATTACCACCTATTTATAAATATGCAAGAAAAAGAAAAAAGAAAAGAAAAAAAATAAATAAATAAATATATATATATATTAGTAATAAATGGTGTTTAGTAATGATCTAAAAGCTGAAACAAAAAATACAATAAGTGTTTATTGATATTCAACCTCTGTTTTGAAGAATTTCCAGGCCACAGAAGCTTGATTCGCTCAGGCTCGGCTTAATTCACTTAAAGCATTGACGAAATAGATCAAAATCTCTCCTAACTAAGAACGTTTCTTGTACCTGAGACACCAGTACAGGATTCGTTGGTTTGCTTTTTCTTGAGAGCTTAAGTAAACTTGGTTCACACTACACATATCAGGAAAGATCAGGTGAACATAAGATCCAACCCTAGTGTTCATTAGGAAAGGTGGAGTCCTTACCTGTGCGTGCAGGTAGACTTTTTATCCCAAGCTTTAGTCTTGTGTTTAGGAGTGGCTCTTTCCACCAAAAAGAAACTCTCCCACCAAAAAAAAAAAAAAAGTGTGCTCTTTCAAAATGTGTTGTAAGAGATATACTGACATATGTTTCAAAAAAAAAAAAAAAAAGATGTTGCAAAAGAGTCAGTATATCTCATAAATGTCTGTATAATTTGTTTTTCGAAAATGGGAGTTGAGTTTTCCGTAATCATCTTAAGGGTCAATCCGAAAACACGAGCTGAAACTGGGACCAACCTGTACTTAAAAATTCGTGAAACCCTGGGAGTGAGTCTTAAGGTTCATCTGGTCAGTCTTGATCCTTCACTATGCACAAACCATAACCTCTTGAGCTCTCGAGTACGGCAAAACCTCCTGGGTCCTGGAAATCGTACTTAAGGTTTAAATATCAAGAGTCCTGGTTAGTTGAGAGATGATCTTTGTCATGTAAGACTTAAAGTACTGGTAATCTTCTCTACAATTGGTTCTCACAATATTCGATAATAAACACACCGATATCACCACAGAAGAAAATCTTCAGCTTAAGATCACTTCTAAATACGGTTTTGCTAGGGACTAGCAAAAGATAGGCATGGGGGTATATGTTTGCACCTCAAAACACGCCTATAATAATGCCTTCTTGTGCTATTTTCTAGCATTAACTATGTATATTATAATCCTATAGTCGCATTTGTAAAAAACGCTTGCATGCATGCATTTAATCATGAGAGGAGGAGAAACGAATAAATGGCTTCGTAATTCACATTTTATCTCAAGTGCCACCCTGCAAATTCCACCTTTTTACTTTTCCTCTTAATTTCTTCTTTTTTTTCTCATTCCCGCTGCTGCCTTCTTCTTCCCGCGCCCACATGCACTCCATGCTGCGATGCCATACCCTGCCAACGCCTCTCCCTGCGGTTGCCACTCTCCAACGCCTCTCCCTGCTACAGCCATGCCCCACGCCACGCTCTCCTCCTCTATAAAGCCGCAGCTTCCTCCTCGTGACGGGGGGAAGGGCGAGCTGCTGCAAAACGCCACCCTGCAGTCCACCACCTTCCTCTCCACCGTTCTCCCCTCCCATACGCCGGCCCTCCGTCGAGGAGGCACCCGACGAGCAGGAGAACCCACTGTGGTGCTCACCACCACAGTGGGAACACCACCGCCCAGCTCTTCAACGAGCAGGTGGGCGTGGTGTTTTCTTTTCTCTTCGTTTTCATCTCCACGCCATTGTTGCCGCTTCAAGGTCCGAAGCTTGAAGCAGCAGCAGCAGCTAAACCGCGGCAACAGCAGCAGCAGCAGCACCCCCCGCTCCTCCACGACCGTCCCCGCAGCCGCTCACCGCCTCCACGCGCGTCTGCAGGGCGTTCTCCCCCTCTGTCTCCGTTCTGTCCATGCCGCAGTTGCACCCGCAGCCGGCCGCCTCGCGCACTGCAGCGGCCGGCTACGGCCTCGCATCGCCCCCTGCCCTCCTCCGCGACCCTACGCGACCACTGCAGAACCTCCCCTCGCTCCTCCGCGACCTTCCCCGCAGGCGCTCAGCTCTCCGCGCACGCCTGCAGGGCACTTCTCCGCTCCGTCCTCTGCTCTGTCGCCTCTGCCATTGCACCCGCGACCGGCCGCCGCGCGCACTGCAGCGGCCGGTTACAGCCTCGCGCCGACCCCCGCGACCCTCCGCGACCCTCCGCGACCACCGCAGAACCTCCTCCACGCTCGCTCCTCCGCGCCATCGCCCGCTCGTCGACTTCGCGCAGGCCTGCAGAACCCTACGCGAAGGCGCGCCCGCACCCGCCGTCTTCAGACGTCCGCCTCAGCCTTCAGACGACGCGGCGTCAGACGTCCGCCGCCGCTAGTAGACGCCTTAACTCGCTGCCATCGTCCACGCTCGCGATCTCTCCCGCCCGCTCTCTCGCTGTCTGGCGCTCTCTGCTCTCTCTCACGTACTCGCTCTCTCTCTCTCTCTCTTTTATTTAACTTACAGCAACACCCACACACCCATTCACCGACACACACACACACACACTCATAGTAACATATATACATATATATATATATACATATATCTATATATATATATATTTATATATACATAGTATATCTATATAGTTATGTATACATACATATATATATAATATATCTCTATATATATATATATACACGTATATATATATCTATATACTTATACATATACTTATATATATATACATATATACTTATATACATATATATATATACATATCTATATAGTTATATATATACACACACATATATATATATATCTAGATACATATATACTTATATACATATATATATATAGTAATATATATAGTAATATATATATATACTTATATACATATATATACACATATATATCTATATATATATATATATCTATACATATATAACTATACATTTATATCTATATATAGATATATTTACTTATATACATACATATGTACATATACTTTCATGTTATTTATTATACGCTGTATCGCGGGGATATCTGCACCAGTTGCTGATATTCCCTGATACACGCGTACAAAAAAAAGCGTGGTCCCATACATCATCCATCCTCCATCCACACTCCACGCGGCACCTAGTCGTGTTGGTTGCGTCTCTCTAGACGTCGACTGACTCGACATAGTGCTACACTCCATCGTCACCTCCACCCCCACCCCTTTATATATATACTACATATAAATATATATCTATAGCTACTATATTTACTTTCTATCTGTTAGCTTCCTTCCTAGTAAAAAGATAAAAAAAGGTATAAAAGTGAAAAGATAATCTTTGATTTGCAGGTACCCCCGTCTTGCAAGTAGCAAGACGTGTTTTGAAACTCTGTTTTGGCTAAAAGCCAAGGACACAATTTTGAGGGTGTGCCTCAAGAACAAGGATTACCAGAAAAAAAACCTAAATAAGAAAAATACCAAAAACAGAATAAATGAACGGAAGAGACGCGTTTTAAGGAAAACGTAGAAACTCGACTTGAACCCCACTTCCCTGAGTTCGACCCTGGGCCTAAAAGTGACAAGATAAAATCAATTAGGCCAGGTTAAAAATTTTGTAAAGAGATGGTTAGGTCTGAATTAGGTTAACCACTATACACATTTCAACGATAAAAATATCATATTAACAACCTATTCGGGCTGACCCATCAATATGTAGGAGCTTTTATTGATTTTATCATATCAAATTGAGTTAGTTATGGCTCATGATGGTATTCCCATCGAAGAGTTTCTTGAAGCTTCTACTGGAGGATACCTCTCTTCTTTTATCTTCCATTTTATCTTTTGTATTAGCTACTAGTTTGTTGTTTTGCAAGAAGCATTCCTTTACATCTATTTCACTTTCTAACAATACAAGTTCATGTTTCAATTTTAGTGTGTTTTTCTTGCTTTTGAGTAGCTTAGTGCACCACACCCCTTCTATCTTAATTACCCTAGGCGCACTTTCCTAGGGTGAGCTTAGAGAAGGCTTCATTATTGTCACTTAGGGTTAGTTGATAGGTGCAGTATAATCATCTCGTATTCCGTTGCCTGATTGTTTTGAAAATTATAAAAATAAGAAAAATCAAAATCACAAACAGAAAGTGTAGATTTGAGAGGCGAGTGAGAGAACCAACTTTATGACTAACAAATTGGCCTGTTTGGATGACCCAAGATACTCCACTATCTAGGTTTTATAAATTTAAGAGTTAATCAGTTTTACGCATACAACGACACTATTTCGCATCATTAACAAACCATGTATTTCCCGCATCAGTTAGCAAACTACTGGGTGGATGGAGCATCTTGAATGTACAGCAAAATATCTGCTTAGCCTGGAAGAAGTGGGCTTGCATTGAACAAAAAGGAAATCTCTCTGATGTTTCTTATAGATTTGGCATTCTTATGCCAACTGAATTCAACTTGCTTGGGGAATTTCAGGAAATTTTGGTTGCTCCTGGTAATTTTTTTCAAGAACCTAGATGTTCCTCTTTATTAGTGTTTGAAACTGTGCAAGATACTGAAGTCTCTATTGATATTTTCTGTTAGCATATTTAAATTAGGATGCATTTAAGAGAAAAGCGAAGAATAGTTTTTAGGAATTGGAAGCCCTACAAATCTAATGGTGTGGGTTCGGGCAGGGAGAGGGGTTGGCCTATAGTGTTGATTTAATAAATTCCTTTTCATCTGTGCATTTATTGACTCCAAAGCTTGTGGCTACCATTCTTCCAGGCTGGCTATGTGTTACAAATAACAATGCAACTTCAAACTAGAAGTAATGTGCACCTTCCTTCTACCATAGCAGTCTTTTGCTTTATGTGAAGTTTTTTGGACTTCACAGTGACATTACAACTGCTAAAGGCGACATCTTAAATGTGGGATTTATGTATTCTAAGAGTTAGAGGCCTTGATCATTTTGTGCCCAAATAGTGCCAGAATGATATTTTTCCTTTCATTTATTTTTCCATCTAAAGGAAACAAATCCAAATAGTGCCCAAAAATTCAACATAGGTCTAAAATTAAAAACTAACCTAACCAATATTGTAAAAAGAAAATTCAGAAATACAATGGGTCCAAAGGCATTAAAATTCATCTTGAATTTTATCTAACTTCAAAAAATGAATGCTACTACCACTCCATTAGAAATATCTGTAAAGGGGGAGAATTGACTGTGAAATCCCATATCTCACTAATCACAGAGTAGATAATAATTGGCATGTGGTCAGCCCTCAGTAAATGTTTGTCTAGGGTAGAAGAGCACATGTTATAAAAATATTAGTAACCTATTTTGGTTACACTGTCATGTGGAGTACTATCAATTGACAATGTAGAGGAGAAACTGATTTAGCCATATTAGCCAGAAGTGCCTGTTCCTAATCAATTTATTCATCTTAGAATGTAATTAGCAAATAAATTTTAAGCCCAAGAAAAGGAAATAGGAAAGTGATAACCAAATTTTTGTCACTAAAAAAATTGGTTAAGAATGTCCTCCTAAAGACTTCTGCTTATACTGGAATAATAGGTAGAACTTGCTCTTAGACTACGTTAACAGGATAAGCAATGGAGTTTAAGTGTTTGTATGGTGGGATAAGTGGTGGGTTGAATGAGATAATTATTGCAGCAACAACGGTTACAATGTTTTCAAAATTGGAACTTGGGAGAAAGTTGTGGTGGATACTATTCCTTTCAAACTGCAAATCCAACTTTATCACTCCAATAACCTTTTGAAGTTGTAGAGGATAATGCTCTCCAAGGGAATAACTCAGGGATTAGCAAGCAACCAAGCAGGGCCTTAAAAGCATAAGCTACAACAGTTAGAAAAAAATTTGTACTGTTAAACTATGCTCATCAAGCAATTGTAGAAGAATTAGGATCATTATTTCTTTCTTTTGAAAACAAAAGGAAAAAAACATAAAGATCATTATTTTCTATCAAATTCAATACAAATTAGCTGTAAATTTCTGGATCAATGATATTTGCTTCTGATGTCATAGTAGTGTCATTACCAGCTGTCTCTGGCAAATTGTCTCCCTTGGAACTTCCTATGCAAATTGATAATGTCTCTAGTCTATGGATCAGGTTGATATAACCATCTGATGCACTTGTGAGGGAATCATTTGAAATTAGTGTAGAAGATTTTTAAAAAGGAAATTGGTGTAGAAGATGCACAACTTTTTTTCTTTTGAGTAAAAATCATCTAACCCGTAAGGTATGACTTATTAATCAATTTGACCCCCTATACTTTTACATCTCATCCTCTACTCCCCTAAACTTTCCCTCTTCAACTAAATTACCTCTTTCCACCATTAAATTGGTAAAAAAATCATTAGAACCAACAATAGATCTTCTTTTTTGTTTTTTTTATTTTCTTGGAGAAAGACCAACATTAGATTGCTAGTTTTAGGACAAACATGCCCCTACCCTTCCATTGAAACCAATCCTCATTCCTAACCCTCTCACCAACTCCTTATTATGCAAATCCTTCATCCCCCTATCTCAACATGACCTCCTTATAGGAGTTTCAATTAGTTAGTGTACTTTGTTTACAAAGTATTTTCATTTGAGAGAATCACAAATGAATACGAAATTACGAAGGCAATTAAAAAAAATAAGTCATTATTTTAGACAAAGACTTGCTCCAATGTTCACAAGGAAAGCATCATATGTGAAGCAACATCTCCTATCAAATATCATCATCATCCAAATCAGCTTCCTCGTCAGACACATGAATACTCAAATCATCCACATCTCTTAACCAAGTGGATGATACATTTGCTGCCATCCTTGCATTCCTTATGTTAAATCCATGCATGAGACTTTAGACGTCTACAATTTCAAAAGCATCTCTAACCTTGACTTGCTTAAGCACATGCCATCTTTCATTTTGATTATCTTTGATGTAGAACACTTTCGATGCTTGAGATGCCAAGATGTAGGGGTCATCCCTGATATCCTTCCCTATATGTGATAAGTTTGAGAAATTAACAATGGTGAATCCGTAGCCATCAGTCCAACACCCTCTAGTTGGATGAACCCAATCACATTTGAATAGAACCACCCTATACATCCCCGAATAGCTTAGTTTGAGAGTGACTTCTAGCACACCATAATAATTTTGTTCCCCGTCAATTGGCTGATCATCTTTTTGACTAGAATAGCTGCTTGAACTAAAAATGACGGCTACACAACTATTTTGTGTTGTCAAATCCTTCTCATGTTCTGTGGTATGAAACCTAAACCCATTAATAATGTACCCTCTGTAGGTAATAACCATGTTAGAAGGACCTTTAGCTAACCACTTCAACTTCTGAGAAACTTTATCACTTCCTTCTTTCTCCAAACATTCAATCTACAACAAATTAAGTAATATGATTTCAATTATTGATAAAAACTAACTCAAATTTAGTTTCATATATAATTAAAAAATCAAAAGAATCTCAATTTATCACGAAACCAATCATTGAACTGAAGGCTATGAAGCCTATCAAGTTCAAAGTGAGATAGGCAAGGTGAGCGGTGACGCCTTCTTAGCATAGACTTATGCTCCCTATTTCAAAAAGGCATTGAATCTCTAGTTACGTGATACTTCAACTTATCATGATAATCCAATCAAAGAAATGAAGAATTTCCAATACATACATTCTAAAGTGACTAACGCCTTCATCGTTAAAGAGAACATAACGATGCACTTGAAATAGCGATTATGAATTGAGCTTCTTCCTTGAAACTCTTCTTTGTTTCTTTAGATCGAATCGTTTGTTTGTTATTTTCTTTTTCCCTAAAGGTTGTCCCAGTGGAGATGGTAGATCTTCATCCATCTCAGGGATAATGTCCTTGTCATTTCGTGTTGGCCTATCAAATTTGGTATGACCACCACCAAGACACCTTAAACAAAAGGTTAGGCACTCATTTGCCAAGAATCCTTCTGCAATTGCCTCAGGATGAGGTTTGTTCTTGGCAAAACCTTTCAAAGTCAGAAAGAACCTAAAATATCGAAATGCTCACATATTAGTGAAACACAATTTCTAAAAAGACATCTAGTTCATAATTGAATAACTTACAAATAACTACCTCTCAATAGGGTACATCCATCTATAGAAAATGAGACCTCAAAGCTTTGCTTCCTCTACTAAATGGATGACAAGATGTATCATGATAGTAAGAAATGAAGGGGGAAATAGCTTTTCCATTTCACATAATGTTAGAATGGCTCAGGATTGTGGTATATCGAGATCTGATAGTCTGAGAACCTTGGCACACAAGCATTTAAAGAGGTGGCATAAGCTAATTATGACAATCGTCACTCTATCAGTTAAACAACCTTAAACAAGCACCGATAAAAGCTCCTACATCAAAATGTGGAAATCATATGTTCTCATATGTGTTACCCTCTTCTTTTTAACTTGTATCTCACATGAGATGTTGCACGATAACTCATTTGGAAGTTTCATCTTCTTCAAGATGGTAAAAAAGATTGTAATTTCTTACTTTGTCATCTGATAACAAGCTCTTGGAATCACATTTCCAACTCCTTTCGGATGGAGGTCTCTTCTAATCCCCACATCTACCAAATCTTTGCGAGACTTCTAAGTATCTTTTGTCTTTTTGACCTGACATGTGATTGTCCCAAAAATATTGTCAAATACATTTTTCTCAGTGTACATGGCATCAATTTTGTGGCATAGCAAATTATGCTTCCAATATGACAACTCAAACAAGATGGTAAATCTCTTTAAAGGATTGCGTGATTCATCCTCTAACGAGGCAACCGACTTTGCAACCTCAAGTATGCTTTTACCTAACATTCGTACAGGCACCGACTGATGCTCTGTGCTCCCATCAAATGACTCACTATCCATGCAAATGTTGTGATTCTGATCTAACCATCTCCAATGTCCCATATAGCAATACTTCTTACTATGAGACAACCACAAAGATTTAGTGCTATAACCACAGCAGGGACACCCTTTTTCTCCCCTTACACTCCAACCAGAAAGTGTTCCATAAGTTGGAAAATCTTTAACTGTCCAAAGCAATGCAGCTCGCATCAAAAGGTTTCATTATTAGATGTATCAAAGGTTTCAATTCCATGCTCCCACAACTCTAACTCCTCAATGAGAGGTTGCATATAAACTTCTATCTTGCCCCCAGGAGCTTTTGGACTAGAAATAAATAAGGACAAGATGAAGTTGCTTTGTTTCATACATACCTAGGGGGGCATGTTATAAGGTATTAGAATGATAGGCCATGTGCTATGGGCAACATTCATATTCTTGAATGGATTGAAACCATCAGCAGCTAATCCCAAACTAACATTACGAGGCTTAACAGCAAACTGTGGATGTAAAGAATCAAAGTGTTTCCACACTAACGAGTCTATGAGATGCCTTAAGAGGCCATCCTTAATAGAACCTTCTTCATTCCATCTCATATCTATGGCTATCTTTGAACATGCAAAGAATCGTTGCAATCTTGGTTTTAAAGGAAACCACCACAACACATTAGCTGGTTTTCCCTTTTTCTTTACCACAAAAAGATCAGCCAATAAATCCTCACCATCCTTAATGTTCTTCCATCTTGATTCACCACATATTGATCAAACATCATCATTTTCATTGTCTTTCCAAAAGAGCATACAACTATTTAGGTAAGCATGTATTTTGAGATAACTTAAGCCTAAGCTTGAGATGATGCTCTTTGCTTCATTATGAGATTTTGGTAACTCATTACCCTCTGGTAGCAAGAAGCTTAAATACTCCAAGAGTTGAGTAAACGAGTTGTTACTCCAACCGTTTAGACACCCTAGATGGTATAAATATAAAGTGGCAGCTAGCTTGCTCTCATCCGAGTTACCATATAACGACTTCTCAGCATCCTTTATCAAATCATAGATCTTACATCATTCATTTTCTACTCTATCGGATCCTTGTTTGCTAGCACCTTCATATCCCATATCATCCTCAACAAAATTAACATTGTCATTGCTCTCCGTGCATCCTGCATCTGCATTGACTACAACAAAACAATCCTCCAACAATCCGTGAACATCATGCTCAAAGGCCACAACCCCATCCCTTGCTTTAGATATTGAGGTGCGAGAAGTCTCACCATGATAGTTCCAATTCACATAATTCTTAAGAAATCCATTACAAAGCAAATGATCAATCACCTCATCCTTCATCCTCGGAGAGTTGTAACTCACTACATATCCTTTGTGAGAGAAATACACTAAACTAGGATAATTCTGTAGTTTTAACAGCATATTATGAATGCAGAATAATCATGGGATTTCCCAAGGGTTAATCGAAGGTCAAATGTTCATTAATGACTAATAAGAGGGTCCATGCAAATAGAAATGGGTTTTTACACACTTCAACAATAACCCAAAACCCTAATTTCAGACTCGCTTAAACAACAGAGGCTATAGTCAAGAAAAATTGCATCTAAATTCTTCAAAAATCATATAAAAATATTCCATGAGATTTGGTATCCTTGATTTGACCATTGGAACTCATTTTGACCTTAAATAGAGTCTTAGACAAAAAGTTACCCTAATTTGGGTTTATGCACAAATTATCTAGTCAAACTTGGTCAAAACTGAAATTCATCTTCGCCATCAGATTTCATGGGTCCAAATTAGGTTTGTACCAAAATTTGAGCCCAATCAGATATCATCGTGATCTAGTTTGCATTTTAATCCAATTGACTCTTTTTCTCTCAAATAGCCCCTCATCTTTTGAAACCTTTGCGATTAGCCCCCCAACTTTGTCATCTTTTTCACCAAATGCCCCTTGTCGCCTTCTTCTCTAGGGTTTCCAAATAAACCCATCACACCAACTGCAATCTAAGAACACCACGAAATCATCACCAAATCCCTCTAAATTAGAGGGATTGGTGTTCAGACAGTAGGAACACAATTGACCAAGTGGGAATCTAATTTTTTGAAGCAAAGAAGCTTCAACAGAGCTTGATTCTTCATGTGCCTAAATTTCCTAATGATGGTAACACCATCATGAGCCCTAACTAGCTCATTTTGACCCAAAGAAGAGAACAAAAGCTCCTACATAACTAACTGGAGGTCCTAATTCACTAAATAACCATTCTGAGATAAAAGCAAGAAACAAGGGGTAAGACTATAATTTTACCATTGCAATACAACAATGGGTTTTCTCATGGGCTAAACACAGGTCAAATGGTCTTAACAAGATAAAAAGTGAGTTGGTTCAGACAGAAAATGGTTCATGTAAATTCTAGGAATTAAATGACTTCTTGTAACCCTAAAATAGATTCACTTGATTTAACAAGGTTCTGGTCAGGATAAAATTCACCTAAACCCTCTAAAAATCATATAAAAATATTCTCTAGGGTTTAGAACCTTCAATTTGGCCATTGGAACTTATTTTGACCTAAAATGAGGTCTTAAACAAATATTTACTCTAAATTAGATTTTTACGTAAATTGCTCAATCAAATGTGGTCAAACCCAAAATCCAACTTTGCCATTGGATTCCTTAGGTTCAAATTAGGTTTGTATCAAAATTTGGACCTAAGGAAAATTCATCTTGACCCACTTTGCAAACAGGTCCAACCCAATTACATTTCTACCCTTATCTTTCGAAAACCTCTACAGAAACACCCCTATCTTCTTCTTCATTCTTTGCAATTAGGTCCCTTCACCATTTTAACGAAGGGAATCCTACTCCGGTGAGATTTGAAGGGCAAGATCTCCCTAATCTCTTAGAGAATCCCCTTCAAATTTGAAAGGGATATTCTCTAAGAAATCTCCTCCAATGTGAACCTAATTTGAGGCTCTCTTTGGTACCCAATCTCTCATGCGAATACACAAGAGATTAGGGTCTCCTTTAAGTTGCCATCTCCAGAGAACTTGCCGTGCTTGGACGCTTGACTTCCAAACACAATACTGACCTCCAGGGCCTATTTAAGCAAACCCAAATCACCCTGCATCTCCCAAGGTTGAAATTTTTTAGAAACACCCCTCAAAATCGTCTCTCCTCCTCCGGCCAGTTGGCTCATCAAGCTCTGATGACTTCCCTCTCTCTCCCTTGTCGCCTAGCCATAATACTAGTGGTAGGTTTCTCTTCCTCCCGCTCGTCCACGTCGCATCACACCCGCCGATGCCTCTACAGCCCCTTCATCCTCGCCTCCTCCCCCACTGAGTGCCTTCGTCTCTGGCAACGGCAATACGAGCCAGCCACCATCCTTGCCTCCCCCTTTGTCTCTTTACGCCCAGATAAGTCCCCTTTCCCTTCTACTTTTTCCCCTCTTTATCTCTCAAAAACACCCTTCGACGCACTCCACCACCATCATCCCTTTCACCTCTAGCTAGACCTTCGGTGAGGCATCCCTGTCGTTCCGTACCTCCATCCGCCTCACCAACCACCCCATAAGCTCCACAACACCTCACTGAATGTAACCCCTCACTTCACTCACCGTGCCACTCACCTAAACCACCCCTCGAACACACCCACACACACGGCCACAGGTTGCCCTAGGCACGCGCACTCAGGCAGTCCCACGACACGCCAACCCCCGTTGTATACGCGCCGTGCCACGGCGAAGCCTCCTGAGCATTCTGACATGGCCGCGAGGCCGTTTGTGTGATTGCAGGTATAGGAAGGTCACTGCCATTGACGAATAGGAAGGAGCTTGCTTGCAAGCTCTCTCAAGGGCCCGCTCGCTCCAGGCCATCAGTCCCAGGTGTGCGGAATCCCCTTGCGCACGTACTCAGTCCCTTGATTGGAGTCGACAACCTTCGCAGCAGCTGCAATTGAACAAAGGCATCCGACTGCAGATGCGCGTGACAGAGGGTGGGAAGTTAGTCCCACATTGGAAGCTTTTTGACGCCCGCACCTGCATAAGAGGAAAAACTGCATAGGCCTTACCACCTTAGTACCACAGGGTGAGTCCCCGCTCACCCTTCACCTGCCTCGTCCATGACCTTGCCTCCGCGAACTTGGCTTGACCCGACCTGACTACACTCCTCGCCCACCACCGCTCGTCGGTGGGCCTGGTCCCAGGTGCGTACTCGACCCGATTACCCAAGATGGTGGCTCTACGAGAGCGAACCTAAGAGAGAAAGAGGAGAAGAGAGCGTGTGCGAGTAGGGGTAGGTTTTGCTCTGCAAGGAAAGGAGAAGAAGAAGAAGCCAAGGGTTGAAGCCAAGGAAGAAGAAGGTGAAGGCCGAAGAGGAAGCTAAGGAAGGAGAAGACAAGGCTGAAGAGAAAGAAAGAGAAGGAAGGATTGACAGCAGAAGAAGAAGGAGCCACCAGAGAATGAGAAAGAAAGAGAAGGAAGGAGAAGAAGCTAAAGGAAGAAGACTAGAGCCAGAGATAGAGAAGAAGGCTGAGAAAGGCTAAGGCACGAAATCAGAAGAAGAGAAAGAAATAAGAAGAAGAAAGGAAGCAGCCGAACAGAGAAGAAAAGAGAAGGAAGAAGATCAAGCACTATAGCATCCATATTTTAAGGCGTCTAATTCACGAATCAAACATCCAATTTTGAGGTTTTTCAAATACATTAATTTCTTTAATATCTTCTGTGCTTACATTTTTTCACTATAGCTCTCTTTTTTATTGCATATTATATTCAATTTCTCAAGTTGTGCTCTTGATTTCTAAACCCTAATTTGCTCTCTATGTTCGACCTCGAACTTTAAAATTCGAGTAATAAAATCTATTTGTTTTCAAAGCGATTTCGACTATATTACAATACTTTACTTCTAAACTCGATTTTGCCTTGCAAAGATTTTGGCAACATTGCCGGGGAGCAACGGGTGATTTAGAAATCTTGATTACAATTATTGATTTGGTACTAACTTGATATATCTCTGTTGTTGTGATTATTTCAGGGGAAAAGATTCAAAGGAAGATGGCCGCACAACAAACATGCCTGGGGCAGGTAATTTCTGATTAATCCCTCCTCTTAAAGCCCCTCATTCTGAAAAGGAAAAAAACAAGATAAAATCAATTAGGGCTACCTGCTTTCCATCTCTAGTTAATTCACCAAAGTTTCCTGATTTGATTTCAACAACAAATACTGATTTATGCACCCATTTAAGGTAACTAGGGCTACCACCTTCTTAATTGAGTCCTAGATACCATATTTTGGCAACTAAATTGGACCAAAATTAGAGCCAAATTAAGGATTTCAATTTAGGGTTTTAGAGACACACCTTCATAAGCAAGAATCAACTCTCCAAAAAGACGTGTGCCTAAGCCTTGGTTGAAGAGACTTATTCAAGAAAACCCTAAAAATTCAGGCTCTTAATCTCACTTGAATCCTAAAAGAAAGGACCTAAAACTTCTCAAAGGAAAAATAGGTGAAGTTGACCCCCTTGTTGGGTCAACCAACCTTGAAATTAGGTCACTTTTGCACTCAATACATTTAAAGTTCAAGTGAAATTTTAAGCACCTTTTCTCTTAAATAAAACAGGTAGACTTAAGAGGTCAAAGTCCCCATTCTGGTCTACCTGGAACATCAATGACAAGAGAGGCCGAGTGGGGGAAACCTTGTAACTCGTGGGGATGCTCTACCATGTAGGGGTCTTTGCAGGACTCTCCCTCTCTGGCCGCCCAAGTATTTCTCAGATGGACGACATTTTGACTAAGGGGTATCATCTGCCCCAAACCTCTATAGTCATCCAAAGTTTTGAGTGTCTTGATTAGGTCCAGCACATTCTACTCTCATCCAAACCGTCAGTGCATGTTCGGTAGGAGGTCCTTAGGACCTCCTTTAGTGATTCACTCCCACAGAGGCCAGGCCTCGACGTCCGTGTTTGTGCAGCAACCCCACCACATAGACATCTCCTCTGATTCGTCAGAACTAAATTCTCCTTCTTCCATCATCATGGCACAACCAGTAGAAGAAGAGAATAATCTTGAGAACCAACTCCAGCGCCTGAATGATTTATTTCAAGCCTTTGTAAACCCACCGCGCATCCTATGATGCGAGATCACTACAATCCCGTTGCAATGGCGATCGAACCTCGAATCCAAATCCCGATTGGAGGTCCTGATTCTGAATTCAAACCCAACATGATTCATGCTATTCCAAAATTTCATGGGCTTAATTCCGAGGATCCCTTCCAGCACAACAAACAACTCAAGCATCTGGCCCAGACCTTCAAGTCAGATGTCCAAAATTGGTATAGTCTTCTCATGAAGATGTTCTCCTTCTCACTCATGGACAAAGCAGCTCACTAGTATTTGACTCAAATGCATCCAATCAACATATGGGTTGAACTACAATCTAAATTCTTGAAAAAGTTCTTCCCATTTGGTCAGACGAATGCCTTATGACACCAGATCACACACTTCACCCAGCAAACTGGAGAACCTCTTCATGAAGCATGGGACCGCTTCCTGGATCTCATGCAAAAGTGCTCCCATCATGGAGTTCCTAAATGGGAACAAGTACAGTCTTTTTACCAGGGACTCTGTGAAGACATCCACTTATTCATCAATGTAACCTGCAAAGGAAATATCATGGGTAAACATGAAGACACTGTGTGGGAGACTCTCGAGAATATGTGCGAGAACTCTATCAATAATGACTCCATGGGCTTATTCGACTGGACAAATGCCCGTGCATCGACGAATCCAAGGGGAGCACATGAGATGCAGAGTTGTCCGCATCCGTCGACTTGGAATTGATGGCCAGTCGGTTGGACAAGGTCTCTATCATCGAGAAGAAGGTGGATGAGCTGACTCGACATCTGCAGCGAGCCACCTCTACGCAAAACCTGTTTGCACAGCCACCTTCTGAGAGGGAAGCTATGCATAACATCTATCACCGATCTTCTCAGGGGATGGAGCTGTGTCCACCCTCGTCTGACTTTAGGACCGGAGGAAACTTTGATCTGACCTACTCTAGTTGGGGGAACTCTGAACCCTTGATGGTGTTGATGGTTGTTGGTAATAATTGTTGATCATGTCGTTGTAGTATAGGGTGTATAATATAACCTTAAGGATGTCGTATAGTGGTGAGTATGGGTGAGTACCAGTCATTACAACCATTATTATCATTTGCTTATTTATCTAATTTTTACTGGTTTTGTTCCAGGTCGTTCTCTGGGAGGCAATTTATTGAATTTAATTCGGTCACTCTTTGATTATCTCCAAAATTATCTTCTTATTCAAAAAGAAACTTTACATTTAAAGAATGAATGAATGTTTTATTTACCTAGTTACTAAGAAGTGCTTGCAAAAAAATACTAACTATGAACAAGCATCAAACAATCTATTATTATACTCTAAACTATGTATTTACAAGTTATACTATTAACACTAATATGTTAGTTCATACTACATTAGGATACCATAGTGTAAAAACTTAACTTACTAGTCATTTATTTATAGTGACATATATATCGGTTTTAGTGACAGATATAAACGTCGCTAAATCTCAGAAAACACTATATACAACCTAAAGAAGCAAACTGAGGTCTTTAGCGACGTTTATAGTGTCGTTTTATTCTGTTAGTAATTATGTGGGTTTACTTATACGTATGTGTATATTTCTTATTCTACTGCTGTATGTACAGTAAGTCTTTCTGTTCGTGTGTTCCTTCTCTTAAGTCGTCTGTCCTTTCAATTTCTTCTGTGTGGTATTTCAGAGGCTGCGGTGGAGAGTCCTTAGTGTAAAATGTGCTTAATTAGCGGGTGCGCTTTTCGAGGGATACACAGCACCCTAAGGGTGGGACCAGACCTCTACTAAGCGCACCCTAATCTCAGATTAGGTGCCTTAATTACGTTTTCGTATCAGCGCAGGGCCTCAGCCCAACGCCAGACAATACTCGCACGCTCGTGCCCCCACACATACATCACATATTCAATATCATCACATATCAGAGTTCAGCACAAATCGGGTAATCGGATAAGGTATCGCATTTCGGGGGCCCGACGCCGTGACGACTGCTTCAACTATAGCATAAATTATATTTATATGGCTGCGTTTGGTTTGCAGCACACGATGTGGCGCTATTCCAGCGCCACATCGTGCGCTGGAAATCAGACACAGCTGCGTCTGTGCGCGTTTTTGGCCCTCGATTTGGGGGCCATAAATTATTAAAAAAAATAAAATAAAATATGGTAAATAAAATATTTACATAATACTACATAATTGATTAATTAATTTTGAATTTTAAATATTTTTACTATACAAATAAATTCGCTAAACTAGGCTGATTATACAGGTTGATTTAGGTGATTAAATAGTTAATTACTTATAAAATAGTTAGTAAATGGTCTAATTGACCTTAAACAGTTTTAACTTACATACTTAAGTATTTAATACATATTTTTATTGTATTTTTACGAATTTATTTATGTTTTATTTAGGCTAAAATAGCAGTTCTGGGTGTTTAAAATTAAAACTAAGTTACAGTAAGTTATACTAGGTATAATTATACTTTGACTAACTTAAATTACTTAATATATATATATATTCCCAAGTTTATAGATTTATTTACTTGATTATTGCTCTAACTTATTAACTTAGCTACTAAATAAGTAAATATAAATCTGTACATACATATATACATAAATCAGTAAATACATACATAATAGATTAGTATATATACTTATTTTTACATAGATTACATATGTATATGAATTTCTGTACAGGTTTTATACATATTTACAGTATAACTATGTATCTAACTGATATGCTATAGTTATAATACTATGAATGGGTATATTTACAGTTTTAAAATAAGTCTATGTCATTAGGCTTTTGTATAAAGTTAGGGAAATAGAGTTGATTGAGTTTTTATTTGAGTTTAGACAGCAGCCGCAGCTACTGTCAGAGGAGATGGAGAAGAGAAGAATGTGCTGTTTTAGTGTTGGTTTTAGTTGCTGTTCAGGGTAAGTTTTTGTAGCAGCAGTAGTGGCTTAAGCCACTGTCAAATGGCTAACTGCTGCTGCAGTTAGTCCACTTGGAGAAAGGGGAACAAAAAATTCACAGATGAAAGGGGAATTTGGAGGAGAAGAGAATTTGGAGATGGAGGGAAATGTAGCTGCAAGTTGCAGCATGTTGCTGTATAACTGGGAACAAGATTAAATTCAAAACAAACTAAACATTGAAGAGATGAAATCCAAATCTGAAAGGGGTTTAAATCTCACGAAAATCTCATGTAAATTCAGCTCAAATACTCATTAGGAAAAACCTTATCAGAAGCATCCTTTCAGATCAAAACTCAAATGGCATTGAGTTAGTCTTCCTAATGCCATAGACAGCATGAAGGAAGACTTAGCTCAATCAATTAAAACCAAAGAAACACAATCCCAGTTTCTTGCAACCTTAAGGAGTATGGAAAACTCCTTAGGTTAGAGAATCACCATACAGAAATGATCATCAACACAAATAGTGCATGGCAGTTCTGAAATAGCAAAAAGAGACTAAGAATGCATTAAGGAAATTTAATGGAAGCTGGCGAATGCATTCAAAACAAAGTATAAACAGAATCATGAAAGGCTCTTCTGATTGGTTCTCTGTCACCAAAGAACTTCTCAGAATCCTTGCCCACAATGAAAACCAAAAATCCCTTCAATTTGTCAGATCTGTCAAAACATTTCAGAGAGTAAAAATCCTTTAAAATCCAAATCAAAATTGCTCTGATAAACTGAGGCAATCCATTTAAAACAGAGGGGCTTTTGTGAAACAAATGGAGTGAGTGAGAAGCCCCAAATGGTGCTTGTGACGCCACTTTCAAATCTGAGGCAGTGTGCCATCAGATCTGAAATTGGGTCAGGATGTGTGGGTGATTGATGAAAAATTCGTCGTTAAAAGGAAAAACAAGAATCAGAATTTGGATGATGGGAAAAACAAAACATGAAGAGGGAGATAAATTGAACAATGAACAGATGATTCTTCCCCTCTGATCTGGACTGATCAGAGGAGGTGAGGGAGGGGATCTAATACTAATTCTACTCCTAAGACTAATCTAACTACAGCTAACATTAAACACTAACAATTAAAACTAAATCTATTCTAAACTACTGCAAACTAAATCTAACACTACTTGTGCAGAATTAAAAACCTAAACTAAAAGGAAGAATGGGACCTATGGGTCCTTAGCCGGCGGCTAAGGAGGAAGAAAGGAGGAGGGTGACTCCAGCGGAGGGAAGAGTCTGCTAGTGAGACTCCAAGGTCGTCCTCAGGTGCTACGAGGTCCTTAGCGACGAGGAGGGTCGAGAGCAGGCGATGATTCCACAGCCGGTGGCTGTGAAATCAGGGTCTAGGTGAGGAGGAGAGACTGGAGTGGACGAACTGATCGCTAAGAGATGTAGGAGGGAGCGATCCTTTGCGCGCGACACCACTGAGGTGCTTAAGTAGCAGCTCAGTGATTGAGATCACCGCAAGGGTGAGGTTAATCAAAATTAGGCCGGCGGTGAGGATGAGATGGGTAGAGCGCGCGGCGAGTCAAGAGAGAGATCTGACCGTCAGATGAGATCTGGGAAGAGAGGTGAACGCACGCACCGAATCGCGCGAAGGTTCCAATAGAATCCAGCCGCAGATCGAGATCAAAAGTGCGATGGACGGTCGAGAATGGCTGTGTTCTTCGCGTGCTACAGTGCGCGTGAAGAACACAGGCTTCTCTCTGAAATGAGGGAAAACTTGCAGGAAGACCCTTAAACGAAGGGGTAGAAGAATAGCGTGCAGGTCCAAAAGTGAGAAGAACTATAACTGGAAGGGCCTTGCAGTCATACAGAAGGGTCCCTGCGGCTTGCAGAAAGGTCCAAGAAGGAGTTTTGAAGGGTAGAAATGTAATGCATGAAGGACCTAATTGTAATCTATTTATTTCTAAGCCTAAATAATGTCCAATTGCTTTCAAATTTTTACATGTGCTTAATTGAACATTTAAGACATTGATTTTACTTCTGATTTATCTTTTCAAACTTGTTTATGTGTTCAATTGATGCATGGATCATCATTTGTTCTTTAGTTTTCAGAATATCTCATTTTTGTGACCTAATTAGGAGGTTTTAACACACATTAAAAGTTTTAGGCATTTTCTTTAATTCCCACACTTAACCCTTTTTATGTGTTAATTTGATATTGTTTTGCTTAGTGTCTAGCTTAATTTCGGCCTTTTAGCCATGATGAGTAGCCACTCATCAACCCTCGTACTCTGACTTTTTTGAGGTTTCTCAAACCTACGAGGACCTCAACGCCATCTAGAATGACCCATTCTATAACACCTATAACCCTGGATGGCGGAATCATCCTAATTTCCTATGGGTAAAAAAAATATGAATCAAAGACCACCATATCAACCCCGTCCACAAGCCCCTCGTCCATATCAGCCGCCTCAGCCTCGACCCAACCCCACCTACCAATCTGGGCCAACTCAAATAGATCAAATGACTTTTATCCTTCAAACTCTGGCTAACATTCAGACGACGAATGCAGCTATGCAAAAATAGCACAAGGACGAGATCACAGAGGTGGTGTGCCGTTGTGTGTGTGTGTTAAGAAGTGTCGTTATAGGTGCACTTGCAACGTCGATTTTAAAATAAGTAAACGGAAGTGAGTCCGAGTGTCGGTCTCAGGGAGGCATGAAAATCAGAATTTTTCTTATCACTTGTTGTTACGGAAAGTGCAGAGTTTTGTTTGCGAAAGATGCGATTTTGAAAAGCGAGAGAGAGATAGAGAGAGAGAGGGTTTAGGGTTAGAAAGTTCCTTGTTTGATCATGCAACTTGAATGGAAATTAAAGTAACAATTGAACGGAAAATAACTCCATTAATCATGCACTTGTAGTTCATAGCTTACAACATTAAATACATGTTTCAAACAAAACTAATGGAAAGCTTAAAAGAGAGAGAGAGAGCGGGTGGAGAGCGATGAGGCAGCCACGGCGATGGAGGAGGCTCCGTCGGTGGCTCGTTGTCTCCGGCGATTACAAGAGGGCCTAAAGCTAGCTAAGAGAGGGGTGGAGTAGTTGCAAGGGGAGTGAATGCCTTGAGTGAGTGGTTGGAGGGGGTTTAAATAGGGTTAAGGGCTTCCTAAAAGAAGAAGGGGCCTTAGCGACATCCAGAGCGTGGCTAAACCACTCCCAAAAGCGTTGGTGAAGCCCTCCAGCCGTTGGTCAGCCACCCGCCTTGTTTCTTTTTCTCGTACGATCCACGGCTGCTGCGCGAGAGTTGTCCGATCAAAGATCAGACGGCTGAGATCCCTCCTCGGCTACACTGGGATCGCGCCTCAGGCACGCGTGTGCGCGGGCATCATCGCCCGGCATGCGCACGCGCGTGGGCGCCCGTGAGCTGTGGTTGCACCGCGTGGCGAAATCTCGACCACCCGCTGTTGATCGGGAGGCCCAATTTCACCGCGCGCTACCTCCATCTTCAATTTTGGCTCTGCGCGGCTAGAACCCGCGTCTCGTGCGTGCGGGCGTGCACGCTAACCATTGCTCCATGCCTGCGCTTTGTCGCAGTGACTGTGGGCGGGCACGCGAGTCTCGGCCGTTCGATCTAAGATCGACGGCCGAGATCTGATCTCAGCTGGATGAAGGGCGGCGTGCGGTGGAGCAGGGGGCTGACGTGGTGCAATATGGGACGTTGATCTCCAGATCAATGGTCAGAATTTCTTGGGCCCATTGTAGGAGCTCCGGATGTCGGATTTGGCCGATCTTGAGTCCGTTGGACTCCGTTCGTCGTTCTGAATCCATCCGTGCGGTCCGATTGCTCATCTGAGGCCTGCTTTGACAAATGCTTACATAAATGGCCATTAATACAATTTTATAAGCAATCTTGGTACATGATGCATGCAATGCTCCCATTCTACTTATGTTGTGCCTTTTATTCTTAAGATGGGCCATATTCAACATAATTATCACCCCCTTGTGTAGTGTTATCATACCCCCATGCTTACTCCTTGCTAGTCCCTAGCAAGGTTTATTCTAGCCTTTATTTCTTTTCAGAATTTAAGAAGTAATTGCTTAGACACTTCGTTATTTGTCAATAAGAGGAAATATATGAAGATCTTAATCTACAAAGACTAAGCAGTGCCCGGGTGTCTGCCAAAATACAAATCGCCCGAATCCTTGCTTTAATGTATATAACTATACATATGTATATGTATATATATATATTTTAGAATTTTTTTTGGAATTCAGTGTGGGTTGGTAACTTTTCACGGCTACCTAACCCACCCAAAACTCGGTCAAAACCCTAAGTACTAAGCATCTTGGTGTGAATGTTGTGATATACTCACTTAACGGTAATTGAGACAAACTTCAGGTTTCTACGCCTCTAGGTGACCGGAAAAGGAAATAAATTTGCCTGAAGGTGTATTTGTTCGATTGGTAGCTTTCTCCCTACATTTATTTTAATTGGGGTCAACACAAGGATTTTTCCAGTGTATATCTCCCCGGCTTGTACTACTTCCCTGCTTCTTCCTTAAGTGTTTTGGTCTTTTTTGTGCAATTATTGAGCTGGGCTCTGGACAACCGACCAATGGGCTGTTACCCACGATCACTTGCCAGCCATACTTGTGCGGTGAAGTGTGGTTTATTTTTTTTTCGTAGGTGGCTTCCCTGATCTCAAATGTACTTAGAGGTAATGAAGAAGAAATGGCATGTGGCTGGGTTCTGGACAACTTTCCAATGGCCTGTTACCCACGACAACTTGCCAGCCATACAACCCTAGAGAGTTCATTAGCTACCCAATTTTTGTCAAAATCTCCAAGAAGTGAGTTTGTGCAAAAACGTGTGCAGATGCTTAGACTCAAGGTTTTTTTGAGTTAAAGGGTGAGTTGATAAGTTGTATACTTATCACCTTATTTAGTAGGTGGATTAGAATAGCTTAAGGTTGCAAGGATTCGAAGCTAAATCCATATTTTAACGAACACTAAGGCTGATTAAGCCTGAAGGCCTGAAAAGTCTAAGTGTTTAAGCTCTTTTTGTATTATTTTCCACTATTGACAAGTTTCTAATGCCTAAGTTTTCTTCCTAAATTCAAAATTTTCTTTTTTTTTTAATTAATTAATTTATTTATTTATTCAGACTGATTAAATGAGCTCAGGATTATGCAATTTACCACCCCCCCATGCTTAAGTTGAACAATGTCCTCATTGGCAAGTACATGGATGCAAAATGGTTCAAAAAGATAGTACCTGAGTGACATAAACTACTGGACCAGTCTGAATCCTCTGGGTTGCCTCCCAGGAAGCACTGAGTTTAATGCCTCCAGCTGGGCGGTACTCGGTGTCAGCCCTCAACGAGGGTGACACTTTCCTTTGGGGGTACCTAGGCCAGGAAATGTTTCAATCTTTGACCATTAACTGTAAAAGTGTGCCCAGTGTTAAGATCAGCGATTTCAACCGCCCCATTAGAGTACAGTTGAACCACTCAAAATGGTCCTGTCCATTTGGACCTGAGTTTCCCCGGGAAGAGTTTTAGGCGTGCGTCAAACAGCCAAACTTGCTGGTTAGGCTCAAAGGTTTTTCTATGAATGAGTCAGTCGTGGACGGCTTTCATTTTATCCTTATACAATCGACTATTGTCAAAGGCGTCCCGACGAATTTCTTCGAGCTCAGATAATTGGAGCGTCCTCTACGCAACGGCTAACTGGGAATCCATGTTACATTGCTTGACAGCCCAGTAAGCCCGGTGTTCCAATTCGACAGGAAGATGGCAGGCCTTGCCAAAGACCAAGTGATAAGGCGACATGCCTATTGGGGTCTTGAAAGTGGTCCTGTATGCCCACAGGGCATCTTCAAGTCGTGTGGACCAATCTTTCCTGTCAGGTCTCACAGTCTTCTGTAAAATGTTCTTGATTTGTCTATTGGAGACCTTAGTCTGCCCATTTATTTGTGGATGATACGGGGTAGCAATGCAGTGGTTCACCCCGTATTTGCTAAGTAGGGCACGGAATTGGGAATGGATAAAATGGCTTCCACCATCACTGATCATGGCTTTGGGTATTCCAAACTGGGAAAAGATGTTCTTCTTAATAAAGCCCATGACAGTCCTGTGATCGCATCGTCGGGTGGCGACGGCTTCAATCCATTTGGAAACATAGTCTACCGAGACCAGGATGTATTCGAAGTCGTTGGATGGTGCAAAGGGGCCCATAAAATCGATACCCCAAACGTCGAAGATTTCGACAATCAAAATGGGCTGAAGGGGCATCATATCTTTCTTGGTCATGGTCCCCAGTGTTTGGCAGCGTGAGTAAGTCTTGGAAAAGATGTGTGCATCCTTAAATAGGGACAGCCAGTAAAATCCAGACTACAAAACTTTTGCAGCTATTTTCTTTCCAGAGAAGTGGTCGCCACATGCTTGGTCATGACAAAAGGAAAGCACACTCTGAACTTCGTCTTCGGGGATACACCTCCTGATGATCTGATCAGCACAGAGGCGAAACAGCATGGGATCATCCCAGAAATAGTGCTTGGCCTCAACCAAGAACCTATCCCATTGCTGTATGGACCAACTGTGCGGGGTTTGTCCTACAACCAGGTAATTGACATAGTCAGCATACCATGGCATTTTCTTGTCTTGCACGGCTAGGATGTGTTCATCAGGGAAGGCGTCAGATAGAGGTAGGGAGGGTCCAATGTGGTCTGGATGAAGTCTCGACAAGTGGTCAGCCACCACATTCTTCCATCCAACCTTGTCTCAGATTTCCAGGTCAGATTCCTGCAAAAGCAGGATCCATCTGATGAGCCTGGGCTTTGCATCCTTTTTGGCCAACAGGTGTCAGATGGCTGAATGGTCAGTGTAAATAGTCACGTGGGATCCCAACAAATATGATCGGAATTTTTCAAGTCCAAAGACTACAGCGAGCAACTCTTTCTCTGTGACTGTATAATTACGTTGGGCCTCGTCCAACGTTTTGCTCGCATAGTAGATCACCACGGGCTTCTTGTCTTGCCTTTGTCCCAAGACAGCACCTATGGCAAAATCTGATGCATCACACATAATCTCAAAGTCCTAGGACCAATCTGGGGGTTGAAGTACAGGTGCGGTGGAGACTAAGTCCCAGAGGGTGTGATAAGCCAGGATGCAATCAGGAGACATGTGGAATATGGCGTCGTTGGCTAGAAGGTCGGTCAAGGGTTTGGAAAGCTTGGAAAAGTCTTTAATGAACCTTCGGTAGAAGCCAACATGTCCTAGGAAGGAGTGAATCTGTCGGACCGAACTAGGTGGAGGAAGTTTGGAAATTAAATCAACCTTAGCCCGATCTACCTCGATGCCCTTATGCGATACGATGTGACCGAGGACAATTCCTTCTTGAACCATAAATGGCTCTTTTCCCAACTTAACACCAGGTTAACCTCGATACATCGTTTCAAGATTTTCTCCAAGTTGCTTAAACAATGGTCGAATGAATTCCCAAATACAGAGAAATCATCCATAAAGACCTCCAAGTATTCACCCACCATTTCTGAAAAAATGGCTAGCATGCAACGCGGGAAGGTCGCAGGTGCGTTGCATAACCCGAACGGCATTCGACGGAATGCAAACGTGCCATACGGGCAAGTGAATGTGGTCTTTTCCTAATCTTCCGGAGCAATTGCGACTTGGTTATATCCTGAATATCCATCCAAGAAGCAAAAATACTTCTGCCCTGCCAATCTTTCAAGGATTTGGTCAATGAATGGCAAGGGGAAGTGGTCCTTCTTAGTGGCTTCATTAAGCTTCCTATAATCAATACACACCCGCCATGCGATGGTGGTGCATGTGGGGATGGATTCGCCATGATCATTGGTGACAACGGTGAGCCCAGCTTTCTTTGGAACCACTTGAGTGGGACTCACCCAGGGGCTATCGGAGATAGGGTAGATGATGTCGGCGTCAAGCCACTTGATAATTTCTTTTTTAACGACCTCCCGCATGTTTGGGTTTAAACGTCTCTGCATCTGGCAGGAAGGTCGGGTCCCGTCTTCCAGGTAAATCTTGTGGGTGCAATAGGTGGGGCTAATTCCTCTTAAATATGAAATGGTCCAACCAATGGCGGCCCGATGTTCTGAAAGGGTCACAGTCAACCTGAGTTCCTGATCCTTGGTTAGATGAGAATTAATAATCACTGGGAAGGTCTGGTCAGGTCCCAAGAAGATGTACTTGAGATTCTCGGGCAATGGTTTAAGTTCAAGTGCGGGTGGAACCACAGTCGATGGGAAGGGAAAGGGCGGAAGTTGATCAACATCGATCTCTTCAAATGGTGTTGTGTGATGGTACTCAGCCTTACAGAGGTCCACGGGTAATGATGGTAACAGGTCAGAATAGTCACTACAGGTTTGGTGGTCTGATACAGAACTGAGGGTGAGGCATTCCTTGATTAGAGTTTCCACAGGATTATGTTCCTAATTGCAATCGCAATCAAAAGACTTTTTTGCCCAGAAGATATCCAATTGCATTTTCCTATCCCCGAAGGCAATTTCCATACATCCCGTGTCGCAATCAATGTTTGCTTTAGCCGTAGCTAAGAAAGGTCTACCTAAGATTATGGGTGCATTCTGTAATTTTTCAGGGACTTCCATGTCGAGCACCAAAAAGTCGACCGGGAAATAGAAGTCCTTGACTCGTACAATCACGTCCTCGACAACCCCCTTCAGGGTTTTCACTGATCTATCAGCCAGCTGGATGGTGACAGGGGTTGGTGTCAGCTCCCCAAAACCAAATTGGTGGTACAGGGTTGTTGGAATCAGATTGATAGAAGCACCTAGGTCCAGGAGTGCTCTATCAAACGTCATGTCCCCGATATTGCAGGAAATCTGGGGCACTCCTGAGTCAATTCGCTTGAGTGGAAGGTTGCTTGACATTACGGAACTTGCTTGCTCAGAGAGTACAACCTTCCTAGGTGCTTGAGGTCTCGGCCTATGCTTGGGTGTACAGGCATTCTTTAGAAACTTGGCATAAGCAGGGATGTGTTTGATGGCTTCAAGGAGCGGGATATTAATCTGTACTTGCTTAAAAATTTCCAGCAGCTCCTCAGTTTCCACAGTATTCTTCTTTTTCTTGATTGTTTCCAAGGCCTCAGGGTAGGGTGTCTGAATGTGGATTGGTTCCATGTCTGGGTCCTTGGTTGGTGCTTCTTCTGAGTCGGGTATTTCAGCGGGTGAAGTCTCGGGGAGAGTCGGCCATTTGGGATCCTAGGTTTTGGTGCTGCTTCTCAAGGTCACCGCATTCACAGAGGCATTGGGGCCATGGGTTGATCCTTGAGAAGACAAGGACGAAGAAGAACCAAACCCAGAAGGTGTTTGTGGGGCTGGCTGGACCATGTGAGCCTGCCCAGGGTTGCTTTGGAACCCTTGTGAATTGGGGCCTTTGTTAATTATGTTTCGCGGGTTCGGTTCTGGTTGGGAAGGTAGGGATCCTTGTTGTTTACAGTCCAACAGTTGGCTTAACTGTCCATTTACCAAGGCCATTTCCTCCTGATGTTTCTGGTTCATGTCAGCCATCATCTTTATTAGGGTATCCATTTGGTTTTGTGGGGGAAGGGCCACCCTATTATGATTATATTAGGGTCTAACTGGTGGTCTTTGCTGGTAGGGGGGCAAGTGTGGCTGCTGGTTTGGCCTAGGCTGGTTTTGGAATTGCGGTGGTTTCTGATTTGTCCAACCAAAGTTGGGGTAGTTACGCTAGCCAGTGTTGTAAGTGTTGGAGAAAGGGTCAGGTTTCGCATAACCTTGGACAGCTTGCACATCTTCTAGGATAGCCGATGTTGATGAAGAGGGAAGGGAGTAATTAAGGGTCGAGGGAGCAAAGGTCCCTCCCTGGAACGTGGTTAGGGGTTTTTCCAGGTTCAATTGGGTAAAGGGTTGGACTAGGTCGACATTATGTGCTCCCTTTGCTAGGGAGAAAGTCTGCAAGGGGTTCCTGGTCTGGTTCAGTAGCTAATCAATCTTTTTATCCACCAATTCCACTCGATCTAACTTTTTGGCAATGATGTCAATGTCAACCATTCCAGAATTTGCTTGCACCTCATAAATCTCACCATAGGGTTGACTGGACCTGTTAAACTAGTTCATGGAGGCATTGTTGAGCGAATTCTCGCTCATAGACTCAAAGAACTCAAATGCGCTCTCCTCGTCTTTGTTCAGGAAGTTTCCCCTGCATGAGGCATCGACGAAGTCCCGTAGGTTGCTGTCCAGACCATGGTAGAAGATCTGGGCCAATTGCCACCTTGGTACTTCGTGGTGTGGGCATTTCCTCAAAAGTTCATTAAATCTTTCCCACGCCTCATGAAATTGTTCCCCACCCTAGAGTGTAAAGGTAGTGATAGCTCTTCTGAGGGCATTAGTCTTTCCTATAGGAAAGAATTTCTTTAAAAATGCATCCCTTAGTTCTTCCCAAGTGGTGATGGATCTACTTAGGGTTCTAAGCTAATGAGAAGCCTTGTCTCTTAATGAGAAGGGAACATCTTGATTAGAACAATGTCAAGGCTAATGTTCCTAGGTTTCACAGTTTGTGCTATGCGGTCGAGATCCTCTAGGTGCTGAAAGGGGTCCTCATTTGAGCTTCCATGAAAGTGGCTCTGGATCAGACTTAAAACATTCGATTTTAGCTCAAAATCATCTCCCCCCTCGGGGATCCTAAGGTGTGGCTCGACTCTAATAGCAGAAGGATTATAGAAATTGCGGAGGGGCCTCGGCTGATCCTGAAATGGCGGTAAATCAAGTGGTGGTTGCCCTGGTATGTCTTGAAAAGGTGGTGGTGGTTGTTCTTGTGGGTTCTGTAACCGTTGTATGGCTTGCATGATGGTGTGGATTTGTTGTTGCTAAAGCCGATGGTTAGCATTGATTTGAGCCTGGATGATGGCCATAGCATCTGGTGGGGGTTGATCTTCAGCCTCATCTATCCTAGGTTCAGCCATGTTTCCAACAGAATTACGTCGCCTAGATTCCTGCCCCAAAACATACAACTCGGGATGCAGTGAGCGTCTCCTGTGCATACATTAGAGAAGAACAGGAGGGGATGCAGAGGGCGACAGATGCGAGAAATGTGTTTCAATCAAGCACACAAGCCTAGTCCTTATGGTGTATTCCTTAGGAGACCTAGAAATGTCACAAAGGGTGATTAAGTCCGTAAGCACTGGACTCCCCTTCCCAAGGCTAATCTGGCCAGGTTGATTACGAGGGGATTGCAGGGAAGGTTCTTCCTTTGTCTCGCGCCTTCGGTTCCATAGACCCCACAACCGCGGTCGTTTGACACTGCCCCGCAGCCTAGTCACCAGATTCTACCAAGGGTATGAAAGCCAAGTGCCTAGCGAACAAAACCTCACCTTTTGAGACTTAACTCAGTCCTGCCTAGGGCACATCTACTCAGTTTTAAAGGGTTAGGATAGTGCTTGTGCTTAGGGTTATGTGATGAGAAGTTGATTGGGGTGGTGCCTCTTAATTTTCCACTTTCAAGGTGTGTGCTCCTAGCGAAACATTATTTTCAAGCAAGGGTTTTTAAGATGTGATGTCTTTTAATGTTTCATCCTTACTTTAGTATTTTTTTTTAGGGTTGACGTGTCTTAATGTTTTCAAACAAGTTTCAGTGGGCACGTCAAGTTCTGCACACAATTTGGTGAAAGTAGATTTCCTTTTTATTATGTAGAGGCTCTAAAACCCTAATGTACTCATCCTAATGATCATGCAGCTTCTATTAGATGAGTCAATTTTAGGGTTGAGTGGTGCGGCCCAGGTCAACTCACGGTGGCTTCGCAAACACCACTCAAAAAAAGAAAAGAACACTCCAAGAATTTATTCAGAATGTTAGAGTGTACATTTTTTTTTTGTGGGGTGATGTGTTAAGGATGTGGGTCAAGCAATCATACACCATGCCAATTTTTTTCAGTTTTTACAATTTTTTTTTTCTTCACACAAGCAAACAATCATGAGAGAAAGATTACTCACAATCGGTCCTCGTAGCGCCTACTCCCTTGCTACCGTCGTGGGATGCGTCGCTTCGCCGTCCACGCGCCGAATTCCTGCAACTATCAAGTGAAAAGGAAAATAATGCATTAGACGATGTGAGGATGAATGTGGAATGGAGGTGATAAAACAAATCTGTTGCCTCCCCGGCAACGGTGCCAAAAACTGGCGTGCTGTTGTGCGTGTGTGTTAAAAAGTGTCGTTATAGGCGCACTTGCAACGTCGATTTTAAAATAAGTAAACGGAGGTGAGTCTGAGTGTCGGTCTCAAGGAGGCGAGAAAATTGGATTTTTGCTTATCACTTGTTGTTACGAAAAGTGTGGAGTTTTGCTTGCGAAAGATGCGATTTTGAAAAGTGAGAGAGAGATAGAGAGAGAGGGTTTAGGGTTAGAAAGTTCCTTGTTTGATCATGCAACTTGAACGGAAATTAAAGTGACAATTGAACGGAAAATAACTTCATTAATCATGCACTTGTAGCTCATAGCTTACAACATTAAATACATGCTTCAAACAAAACTAATGGAAAGCTTAAAAGAGAGAGAGAGAGGGTGGAGAGCGACGAGGCAGCCACGACGGTGGAGGAGGCTCCGTCGATGGCTCGTCATCTCTGGCGATTACAAGAGGGCCTAAAGCTAGCTAAAAGAGGGGTGGAGTAGTTGCAAGGGGAGTGAATGCCTTGAGTGAGTGGTTGGAGGGGGTTTAAATGGGGTTAAGGGCTTCCTAAAAGAAGAAGGGGCTTTAGCGACTTCCAGAGCGTCGCTAAAACCACTCCCAAAAGCGTCAGTGAAGCCCTCCAGTCGTTGGTCAGCCGCCCGCCTTGTTTCTTCTTCTCGTGCGATCTACGGCCGCTGCGCGAGAGCCGTTCGATCGAAGATCGAACGGTTGAGAACCCTCCTCGGCTGCGCTGGGATCGCTCCTCAGGCGCACGTGTGCGCGGGTGTCATCACCCGGCGTGCGCGCACACGTGGGCGCCCGTGAGCTACGGTTGCGTCGCGTGGTGAAATCTCGGCCGCCCACTGTTGATCGGGCAGCCCAATTTTGCCACGCGCTACCTCCGTCTTCAATTTCGGCTCCGCGGGGCTCGAACCCACATCGCGTGCGTGCAAGCGTGCGCGCTAACCGTTGCGCCACGCCCGCTCTTTGTCGCGGCAACTGTGGGCAAGCGCGCGAGTCTCGGCTGGATGAAGGGCGGCGTGCGATGGAGCGGGGGGCTGACGTGGTGCAATATGGGTCGTTGATCTCCAGATCAACGGTCAGAACTTCTTGGGCCCATTGTAGGAGCTCTGGATGTCGGATTTGGCCGATCTTGAGTCCGTTGGACTTCATTCGTCGTTCTAAATTCATCCGTGCAGTCCGATTGATCATCTGAGGTCTACTTTGACAAATGCTTACATAAATGGCCATTAATACAGTTTTATAAGCAATCTTGGTACATGATGCATGCAATGCTCCGATTCTACTTATGTTGTGCCTTTTATTCTTAAGTCGAACCATATTCAACATAATTATCACCCCCTTGTGTAGTGTTATCAAGAGGTTCGCAATCAACTCACCCAGATGGCGAATTCTCGCCAACCTAACACACTCCCTTTGCAACCTCTACCGAATTCGAGTATCGTGCCGACCTAGAGGCACATTATGAACCCAAATCCGGGCCAAGCCCACATGATTTATCAGGCCCCTTCTGTTCCATCACTCGACGGGATGAAAGCTTTGACATCGTATGCGGGATTTTAGCAGCAACCACCAATTTTACCAACTCCAAACCAAAACCAGGAGGACTTAATTCTGTAACAACCCGAAGTGGCAAAGCAACACAAGACCCACCTTATCCAAGCTACTTTCAGCCTGGTAGTAACCCAAGCCCTGGGATAGTTATCCAGGATACCCCTATCTCAGATCAAGAACCTGGACCTATTCTAGAGGAACCATCCAAGGTTCCATTTTCCGAGGCCTTGACCAAGGGAAAAACGACAAACAAACCTATGGCTCCCGAGGAGGATCTGGTCAAGCTCTTTGAACAGGTCCATATAAACATCCCCTTGATGGATGCAATTCGCCACGTACCGGCTTACGCATGATTTCTAAAAGATGTGTGTACACCCAAGCGTAAGCTGCAAACCAAAAGTGGGAGTCCGATCCTACTGTCAGAGCAAGCCAGCTCTGTAATTTTGAGTAAACTCCCACCTAAGGCAAAAGACCCAGGTACTCCCTTGATTTCCTATACCATTGGTGATACCCAATTTGACAGAGCTTTATTAGATCTAGGAGCCTCCATAAACCTAATACCTACATCCCTCCTTAACCACCTTGAGGGATCTGAGCTCAAACCGACAGAGGTGACATTGCAGTTGGCTGACCGATCTATTAAATCACCTAAAGGAGTTCTTGAGGATGTCATTGTTAGGGTGCGGGATTTCTATTTCCTTGTGGACTTTGTAGTCTTGGATATGGATGCTCCAGAAAACCCAAAGGATACACCAATTATACTAGGGAGACCCTTTCTAGCCACTGCTAGGGCCAATATAAATTGTGAGGAGGGCTAAATTGAACTAAAATTTGGGAACCAAACATTAAAGATTGACATCTTTAAGGCCCAACAAAGGATTAATTACGGTGCTATAGAAAAAATATGTGATATCAAGGCTGTGGTTGATGAACCGTATATTGAGGACAACCTGATTACTTCCGATCAACCACAAGAGGATCAAAACCCGCAATCAGAGGAGCTCGAACCTAACCTAGATACACCCATAACTCCTTCCCTTTCTCCTGACACACACCCCGAACCACCTACTGCTGCTGATAACCCCATTCTGGAACTTAAGCCTCTTCCCGACCATCTAAAGTACGTCTTGTTAGGTTCCAATCAAACGTTTCCTGTGATTATCAACTCCAAACTCACACCTGACCAGGAATCTCGTCTGATTACTATTCTCCAGCAACATCGTAGAGCCATTGGATAGACTCTCGATGATTTGACTGGTATCAGCCCCTCTTACTGCACACACTGTATCTACACTGAAGAGGGCACACGACCTTCTTGTGAAATGCAGAGACGTATGAATCCTAATTTGCAGGAGGTCGTGAAAAAGGAGATCATCAAGTGGTTAGATGCAGGGATCATCTACCCAATCTCCAACAATCGGTGGGTGAGTCCAATCCAGGTTGTGCCTAAAAAGGCAGGACTCACCGTGATCACGACTGAAATCGGAGAAATCATACCCACCCGTGTGGCGAACTCGTGGAGAGTCTGCATTGATTACAGAAGACTCAATTCCTCCATGAAGAAGGATCATTTCCCACTACCGTTTATTGATCAGATCCTCGAGAAACTAGTGGGAAATAGTTTCTTCTGCTTTTTGGGCGGGTACTCTGGTTATAACCAGGTGGCAATCCATCCTGAGGACCAAGAAAAGACCACTTTCACCTACCCTTTCGGGATGTACGCATTCCGAAGGATGCCATTCGGTCTCTACAATGCACCCACTACTTTGTAATAGTGCATGCTTGCCATATTCTCAAATATGGTAGGTGATTATCTGGAAGTTTTCATGGATGACTTTTCAGTATTCAGAGAATCATTTGACGATTGCCTCCTGCACTTGGTCCAAATCCTCAGGCAGTGCATTGACATGAATCTGGTTCTTTCCTGGGAAAAGAGCCATTTCATGGTGCCTGAAGGAATTGTCCTGGGACACCTCATTTTAGAAAAAGGCATCCAGGTCAATCGAGCCAAGGTGAACTTGATTTCCAAACTCCCTATGCCCAACTCGATCAAGGACATTCGATCTTTTCTGGGGCATGTTGGTTTTTACCGTCGATTCATTCCTGATTTCTCAAAGATCGCGCGCCCCCTGACCACTCTACTTTCTAAGGATGTACCTTTTGAAATCTCCAAGGAATGCACTCAAGCATTTGAAATCCTTCGTGATCGAGTTACCCAAGCACCGATCCTACAGTCCCTTGATTGGTCTCAACCCTTTGAGATCATGTGCGATGCATCTGATTTTGCTGTAGGAGCGGTACTTAGGTAGAAAATTGACAGGAAACCCGTGGTCATCTATTCCACTAATAAGACACTTGACAAGGCTCAGCGTAACTACATAGTTACGGAGAAAGAGCTGCTAGCCGTAGCATTTGCCCTGGAAAAATTCAGATCTTATCTTCTAGGTTCCTGTGTTATCATTTACTCGGATCACACTGCTATGAGGCATCTCCTTACGAGGAAGGACGCGAAACCTTGATTAATCTGCTGGATCTTGCTATTGCAAGAGTTTGACCTCGAGACTCGCAACAAAGCTGGAAAACGGAACGTGGTAGCTGATCACCTGTCCTACCTTCCTTCTAAGATCATCGACCCTTCCAGACCCATCACGGAACATTTTCCTGATGATCACCTCTTGACTATCAATACAGGGTTTCCATGGTTTGCTGATATAGTAAACTACCTAGCATCACATCAGATCCCGTCCGATTGGACGAAGGCCAAGAAGGACAAATTGCTTTCTGATGCCAAGTATTACTTCTGGGAAGACCAATATCTTTTCCGCATCAGTGCTAATCAAATCATTCGACGATGTGTCGTGGAAGCAGAAATTCAGGACATATTGTCCTTCTGCCATGACCAGGCATGCGGTGGACATTTCTCAGGTGATAAAACCACAGCAAAAGTCCTCCAGTGCAGCTTCTATTGGCCCATGATTTTCAAAGACTCGTACAATCACTGTAGGGCATGCACTCATTGCCAGACCTTAGGCAACATGAGCCACCGTGATATGAATGCGAAATCTTCAACATGTGGGGGATTGATTTTATGGGACCCTTTTCTTGTTTCGGACGGCTTCGAGTACATTCTACTCGCCATTGACTACGTGTCCAAATGAAATGAAGTCATTCCGACCCGAACCAATGATCATAAGGTGGTTATCAAATTCATTCATCAGAACATCTTTTCACGGTTTAGGATTCCACATGCTCTAATCTCTGATGGAGGGACCCATTTCACTAACGCTTAGTTTAGGTCACTGATGACCAAATACGGGGTGTCGCACCAAATCACTACTCCTTACCACCCCCAAACTAATGGTCTAGCTGAGTTATTAAATTGAGATATCAAGAAAATCCTCCAGGTTACTGTTCGACCTGACAGGAAGGACTGGTCATCTCGACTTCCAGAAGCTTTGTGAGCTTATAGGACTACCCACAAAATCCAATTAGGTATGTCTCCCTTCAAATTAGTGTATGGGAAGGCATGTCACCTCCCCGTCGAATTGGAGCACAAAGCCTATTAAGTAGTACAGAACTGCAACCTAGATCTTTCTAAGGCAAGAACCCACAGAAAGCTTCAAATGAGTGAGATCGATGAATTACGCCACGATGCGTATGAGAACTCACGAATTTACAAAGAGCAGGTTAAGGCCTTTCACAACAAGCACATATCCAGAAAAATCTTCCATCCTGGTCAAAAAGTCCTACTCTTTGATGCCAAGCTTAAACTATTCGCAGGAAAACTACGATCAAAATGGATCAGACCCTACCTCGTCCGATGAATCTTCGGAAATGGAGCCATTGAGATCTGTCCACTTAGCCATAATTCAGAACCTTTCGTCGTGAATGGTCAGAGACTCAAACCATTCATTGACTTGACCAATACAAATTTGGCTAAGATATCCTTTACCCTCCATTCTCCCTGAGCTCATTGCACCCAGCCGATGGCATAAAACTTAGTGCTTAATGGGAGGCAACCCATCATTTTTGAAGAAACTAAAACCTTTCTTGACACTCCTATGTTGAATTCATATTACACTTTAGGGTTCATTCATTAGAATAGTCGACCCCACCTCAGGTACCCATACCCGAGTTTTGAAATTATTCGCAACAGTCATCTCGACCCGTTTGCCTACTGTTTGCACCTCAAAACATGCCTGTAATAACGCCTTCTTATGCTATTTTCTAGCATTAACATTGCATAATAGGATCCTGTAATCGCATTTGTAAAAACGCTTGCATGCATGCATTTAATCAAGAGAAGAAGAGGAGTGAAACAATGGCTTGCATAGTTACATTTTATCTCAAGTGCCTCCTTACAAATTCCACCTCTTTTTTTTTTTTTCTCTCTTGATTTCTTCTTTTCTTCCCGCGGCTGCACTTCTTCCCACGGCAGCTGCATGCATTTACTCCACGTCACTTCTCCCTGCCAACACTGCTCCCTACAGCTGCAACTCCCGCACCCTCTCCCTGCTGCAGCCGGCATACCACTCTCTCCTCCTCTATAAGAAGCTGCAGCTTCTTCCTCACGAGACAGGCTGCTGCACAAAACAAAAAAACCCGCAGCCACCTCTTCCACCGTCTTCCCCTCCCATACGTCGGCCCTCCGTCGAGGAGGCACCCGACGAGCAGGAGAACCCACTGTGGTGCTCACCACCACAGTGGGAACACCACCGCCCAGCTCTTCAACGAGCCGGTGGGCGTGGTGTCTTCTTTTCTTTTCGTTTTCGTCTCCACGACATTGCTGCCACTTCAAGCTCCGAAGCTTGAAGCAGCAGCCAAACCGCGGCGGCGGCAGCAGCAGCAGACCTCCTCGCCTCCTCCGCGACCTTCCCCGCAGGCGCTCAGCCCTCCGCGCGCGCCTGCAGGGCACTCTCCGCTCAGTTCTCCGCTCTGACCCCTCCGCCGTTGCACCCACAACCGGCCACTGCGTGCACTGCAGCGGCTGGCCAACCGTCGTCCCGCTCCCCTGCCAACCTCTGCAACCCTCCGCGACCGACTGCAGACTCCCCGCCGCCCTCTCCGAGCACGCCATCGCCCTCTCTCCTTCCTCGCACCCGGCCTGCAAACGCCTCACCTTCTCCGCGCGAAGACGCGCCTGCATCCGCGACCATCAGACGTCGACAGCCATCTGCAGACGACTCGACCTCCAGACGTCGGGCGCCTTCTGTAGACGACTTAACCCGCGGCTCTCTCCTGCGTCTGTCCACTCCCGCCCACTCTCTCTTCTGCTCTCTCTCTTTTTTTTTCTCTCTTTCTCTCTCTTTTTTTTCACTTACTCACAGCAACACACACACACACCTTCACCGACACACACACACACCTTGACTCACACATACGCACACCCACACACACACACTTATAGTAACATACATATATATACAATATATATACATATATATATAATATATATATAGCTACTTATATATATCTATATACTTATACATATATATATCTATATACTTATACATATATATATATATATACATATATACTTATATACATATATATATATATATATATACATCTATATAGTATTATATATATATATACTTATATACATATATACATAGCTATATACATATATACATACATATATATATATACATATACACCTATATATATATATACATATATATCTATATATATCTATACATATATACCTATACATATATATATATATATAAATATATTTACTTATATATATGTATATATACTTTCACGTTATTTACTATACGCTGTATCGCGGGAATATCTGCACCAGTTGCTGATATTCTCCGATACACGCGTACAAAAAAAGCGTGGACACATTCATCATCCATCCTCCATCCACACTCCACGCGGCACATAGTCATGTTGGTTGCGTCTTTCTAGACAACTACTGACTCGACACGGTGCTACACTCCATCGCTACCTCCACCCCCACCCCTTTATATATATACTACATATAAATATATATCTATAGCTATTATATTTACTTTCTGTCTGTTAGCTTCCTTCTTAGTAAAAAGATAAAAAAATACATAAAAGAGAAAAGATAATCTTTGACTTGCAAGTACTTCATCTTGCGAGTAGCAAGACCCATTTTTGACCCTGTTTTGGTTCAAAGCCAAGAACCCATTTTTGAGGGTGTGCCTCAAGGACAACGATTACTAGAAAAAAATCTAAATAAGAAAAAAAAAACAAAAAAATAGAATAAACGAAGGGAAGAGACACGTTTTAAGGAAAACGTAGAAACTCGACTTAAACCCCACTTCCCTGAGTTCGACCCTGGGCCTAAAAGTGACAAGATAAAATCAATTAGGCCAGGTTAAAAATTTTGTAAAGAGATGGTTAGGTCCGAATTAGGTTAATCACTATACACATTTCAACGATAAAATCCCCATATTAACAACCTATCCGGGCCGACCCATCACACTTTTCTGGCGCCGTTGCCGGGGAAGTGCGCCTTCGAGTAAGTTTCTATCCAAATCCTTTCAATTTTTCTCTTCCCTCTTCATGGGTATTGTTGTTTTTGGTGTGCAGGTGAACTTGGTGGAAGGAGAAGGAAAGCAGACGAAGTCGGAAACGAGGGCAGATCCAAGGCGGGAACGAAAGCGTGAAGACGCCGACACCGCATTGGAGCTTCGCACACATTACCGAACAAGTAGGTTTTCCTTTCATAACAAACTAGGATTAACTTGCCACCTCAATAAAATAAATAAATAAATAAATAAATAACTAGAAAAACTTCTTGGGATTTCTTGGGGCAAGTGGATTAAAATTCACTTGTTTGATTGGTTGTCTTTACTCCCACTGCCCCGGGATTTCCTGCCACACTTCGCATAGTGAAAATCCGAGAATCTTGATTCTTGAATTTTTCGAAATGGGAAGTATTCTTTGAGGCAAAGAAAAAGATTGCTTGCATCCCTCTTTTGCCTCGCTTATCTTTAATTCAGGATCACATTTTTTGTGGGGAGACTTGGAATTGAGTTAATTCCAACCTCACCACAACTTTTCAACTTGCCTGTGATTCGATCCTGAATACTTCAACACCAACAACTTTATTTTCTTTATCTGTTGGTTGAGCCTTGTGTGGACATTCTTCTTGGTGATTGGGAGCACTTGAATTGAAGTGACTTGGCTCCCTTTCACATTGATATAAAATTGATTCGTGCATCCACACTTAGAAATCTCCATTTAGGGTAGCCCATTGCATTTTAGCATGCATTAACTAATTGATAATTGAAGAAGGGTTTCTTGGGTTTTAGAAGGAAAACCTGTATTTTTGCAAAAACCCGGAGATTTGTTGAATTGGTAATTCAGCAAAATCGTAAAATCCATACTACTTAAGGCTGAACTCTAAAAAACCATTCACCAATAAAAACTTCAATTCGGGGAGATTTCCCTGTTGCATGCTTGTTTTTACACACTCTGAAAATCAATCACTTGGGCATTACCCGTAAACAACGCCCTTCACATTCCAAAAGCACTTAACCCTAAGCCTCTAATTAAAATTGGTAGTAACTTGACCCTTTCTAAGGATTGGAGGTCTAACTACCTGCGTGTAGCGGCTATGTGCTGGTGAGAGTTCCCGCGTGCTATCGGGTGTCTAAGACTGGGGCAAACGGCCTTTCAATCTGGCCCGGTGGTTCCGCGGTGCTCGCATTCGGTTCCGTAGTTCATGATAGTAGGTAACTTAGATCTTTAGGTCTAAGGGCACACTGTAGAGGTTAGGAACTTGACTGTATTGATTTGTAATCAAGTGTACCTTTGCGGCGTCATTTCTCTCATCCCTTTTCCCTTCTCATCTCCCCAATTCTTCCTGTGGTAGTGCATGTTTGGGAGGAGGTCACAAAACCCTGAACTATTTGAATTGACTGATAAATCTAGAAAACAAGTCGAATCGTCCTCCTCCTCCACAAACATGGCTGCACGCCCACCCCCAAATCCCGAGGGAGGAAACCGCCCTCAGAACCCACCAGGTGGTGGAGCCTTAGATCCCATAACCCGCCTTCAAGCCCAAATGGTAATGTATAATGAGCAAATCAAAGCCATTCGGGAAACATTGAAGGAAATGCAGAACCCTCCCAAACGGGAGGAGCCTAGGTCTCTTAGCTCTTATCAGAATCCCGCTGCTACAGAGACCATAGGACAAATTCGGGTCCCCATGGGTGGGGACGACTTTGAATTAAAACCAAACATAATTGGCCTAATCAATTTTCACTTTCATGGTCTTGCAAGTGAAGACCCATTTCTCCACTTGGAAGACCTAACCCAACTTGTTGAAACCGTTAAACCAAGAAATGTCGGGTTATCTATAGTCCTCATGAAGATGTTCCCGTTTTCATTGCGGGATAAAGCGTCGCAATGGTTACGCACCCTTGGGAGAACCATCCACTCTTGGGAAGAGATGCGAATAGCGTTTCTCAAGAAGTTCTTCCCAATCGGGCGGACCAATGCGCTTCGCCGTGCTATCACTTCATTTATGCAACAAAACGGCGAACAATTTCATGAGGCATGGGAGAGGTATAATGACCTCCTCAGGAAGTGTCCGCACCACGGTCTGCCTAAGTGGCATATAGCCCAGATTTTCTACTATGGGTTAAATGAGACTTTGAAGCAGATTGCAGACGCTTCCTGCAGAGGGAACTTTATGAATAAAGACGAGAATGGAGCATTCGAGCTGTTTGAAAATATGAGTGAAAACTCGATGAACAATGCTTTCATTGTCGCCTTTAATCGTACCAGCCAGCCCCGAAATGTCCACGAAGTTGACACGGGACCCTCCCATTCATCCACTGATCTAAGCCTTATTGCACAAAAACTGGATGAAGTCTCCGTCGTGCACAAGAAGCTGGACGAGCTTCTGGCCAACCCCGCCCGATCTATGGCAAACACCACCTCTTCACCACTTCGTCACAATCCAAGTTCTTCTAATACCAGGCTTATCCTGAGAAACCCCGTTAGACCTTCCTTACCAAGTGTCACGCCAAGCGACTCGGTAAGTCATGTGGAACTGGCTTCTCCGAGCCAGTATTTCGACATGGAGGACCAAGCCTCCGTGTGCTCGGACGCATATCTACATGCGGATGCGTCTTCTGGCATAGAAGATGCTTGCGCCCTGGGGAACAACCCGTTCTCTGCCACTTATAACCCAGGGTGGCGTAATCATCCGAACTTTGCATGGTCCAACAACCCGCGGCGCCAAAACCCCGCGGGTGGACCAATGCGACCGTCCGCACCCGTCATCCCAAGGGTCCAGTTTAATCCTATGGCAAATCCGTCATCAGGCCCTTGCGTACCACAAACTGAACACGCATTAAGCCCTCTTGAAAAATTGATGCGAATGATGATGGAAATGTCAAAGCGCCATGAAGAGAACATGACCTCTCTTCAGCACCAATTGGTGCAGCAGAACGCTGAGATCAGTCAACTACGCATGGCGACTCGATCTCAGGGCACTCTTCCCGCCCAACCTGTTCCAAACCCGCGAAATTTCGTACCCCGTGGTTCTTAACCACAGGTACGACCTTCTCAGGGACAGGTTAATCAAGTTCTGCAAGCTCCGAGCATTCCATCGGGATTTCAGGCTAATCCCGCTGCAGCACCACACTCTTATGTCCCCATTGCAAACCCTCCTCCACTATATGATCCCACTGGACCCGCATCGTCCAATGCTATCACTGCGAGGAGCGGTAAGCAGACAGTCGATCCACCTCAACCTGATCCTGGCCCGTCTTCTTCTTCGCCCTCTCATTCGGGATGCATACCGCATTCGCGAGAGGATGATGCACCAAAACTTGTGCCAGAATCAGTCCCATTCCCTGAGGCTCTACTAAGGGAGCCAAAAGGCAAAAAGAAAAATACGCAGGCCTTTGACAACCTACGTAATTTGTTCAGGGATGTAGAAATCAAGGTACCCCTGCTCGAGGCAATCGACCACATACCTACTGCCGCTCGATTTTTCAAAGACTACACAACACCCAGGCAACAATCAAAGAAGACTAAGAATCCGGTGGTTCTCTCGCCTCATGCGAGTTGTGCTATACTGTCAAACTTACCACCGAAGTAGAAAGATCCGGGCACACCACTGATTTCCTGTAGCATCCAAGGCTGCAGTTTTAACCGTGCCCTGCTTGATCTAGGATCTTCCATCAATCTCATACCGACCATCATGCTCGAAAAATTTTCCTTGGGAAATCTGAAACCCACCCCTGTCACGTTACAGTTGGCAGATCGTTCTGTCAAAATCCCGAAGGGTGTGGTGGAAGACGTGGTGGTTAGGGTCAACAGTCTCTGCTTTCCTGTTGACTTTCTTATTTTAGTTATGGAAGCTCCTAGTTCACTTTCTGATTGTCCGATCATCCTCGGTCGACCTTTCTTGGCCACAGCCCGCGCCCACATCGACTGCGAGTCGGGGTGTATTGAGATTGCCGTTGGATCTGAGAAGCTCAAGCTTAACATATTCAAGGCAGCCAAGAACTTTGATTGCGATTGCATCGAGGATGACACGTCTGACGAGGACATGGCCGTCAGCGCGTGTATCAGACTAATTGGGACCTATTCGGACTGCTGCGGATTACCTATAAACACTGATGACTGCCTGACCAACACATACTGTGACGTTCCCCAATCCCTCCCTTGTCCAGTACCTTCTCCTGGCCAGACTTCTGATAAGGTTTTCTCCGCTTCCCATACCTCGTGGTCTGAGTCATATCCGGGCTACTCACCGTCGGTCCACACTCATGAAGACCGAATTGCCCTTTCTTCCCCGCCAAATCAGGCGGATTTACAAATCCACACTAGGACCTTGAGCCCATATACTTCTCACTGGGGCTATTCATTTTTGGATCCATCTATCCAAGAAGCCCCTCTTCTTGGCCAATCTGAAGGCCAGTTTCTTCCTCCTAACTTGTTCTCCTACCCATCTGGGACACTCTCGTCCCAAGAAATGCCAGATCCTTCCCCATCCACTCCCGAGCTAAAAGTGCTGCCTAATACACTCAAGTATGTTTTCCTGGGACCAAATGAAACGCTCCCTATAATCATCAGTTCAAAATTAACCATGGAGCAGGAGTGCAAACTAACTAAGGTCCTCCTAGAACACAAGGCAGCTATTGGATGGTCTTTATCAGACTTATCTGGTATTAGCCCCTCCTACTGTACTCATCGTATATATACGGAGGAGGAGGCTCGACCTTCTCGCGAGATGCAGCGACATCTCAACCCTAACATGCGGGAGGTCGTTAAGAAGGAAATCATTAAGTGGCTGGATGCGGGTATAATCTACCCGATCAGTGATAGCCCCTGGGTGAGTCCGATTCACGTTGTGCCCAAAAAGGCAGGACTCACCATCCGTGTCAATGACAGGGGCGAATCCATCCCTACACTCACTCCTACATCTTGGAGAGTGTGTAGATTATAGGAAACTCAATGCTGCAACCAAGAAAGATCACTTCCCGCTACCATTTATTGACCAAATCCTGGAGCGGTTAACGGGAAATAAATTTTTATGCTTCCTGGATGGATTCTCAGGATATAACCAGGTGGCAATAGACCCCCGAGACCAAGAGAAAACCACTTTTACCTGCCCTTTCGGCACCTTCACCTTTAGAAGGATGCCGTTCGGACTTTGTAACGTGCCAGCAACTTTCCAGAGATGCATGCTGGCGATATTTCATGACATGGTGGGTGACTTTCTCGAGGTCTTCATGGATGACTTTTCAGTCTTTGGACCATCTTTCGACGAATGTCTTGCCAACCTGACTCGCATCCTTAGGAGATGTATTGATGTAAACCTCGTGCTTTCCTGGGAAAAAAGTCATTTTATGGTGCACGAGGGAATTGTTCTCGGACATATCATCTCCAATAGAGGTATCAAGGCTGACAGAGCTAAGCTTGACGTCATTGCTGATTTACCTGTGCCTGGTTCTGTCAAACAAATCCGCTCCTTCTTGGGACACGTCAGTTTCTATAGGAGATTCATCAAAGACTTCTCCAAAATTTCTCGACCCTTAACTCATCTCCTATCAATCGACGTGCCCTTCGACATGGGCCCCGACTGTATACAAGCATTCACGCAGCTGCGTAATGCTGTCACCAAGGCCCCTGTTCTCCAGCCGCCTGATTGGTCCCTCAACTTTGAACTTATGTGTGACGCTTCAGACCTTGCAGTCGGAGCCATCCTGGGACAAAGACGTGATAGACACCCCTTCGTGGTATACTACGCCAGTAAGACGTTGGACGAGGCCCAGCGTAATTATACTACCACTGAAAAGGAACTACTGGCAGTCATCTTTGGGCTGGAAAAATTCCGTTCTTACCTTCTGGGCTCTCACGTTATTGTTTTCACTGATCACGCGGCCATTCGCCATCTCATGCACAAGAAGGATGCCAAGCCTAGACTGATTCGTTGGATCCTTCTGCTCCAGGAATTTGACATTGAGATTCGCGATAAGGCCGGAGCCTAAAATGTTGTGGCTGATCACCTTTCCAGACTGGACCCTGACCATATTGGACTTACTTTGCCAATTAATGAAATTTTTCCTGATGAGCACCTATTGGCAATAAATGTGGCAAGTGGACAGTGGTATGCCGACATTGTCAATTACCTTGCTTCTGGATCTCTTCCACGTGGCTGGCCTAAAAACCAGTGTGAGCGTCTCATGGCAGAAGCAAAGTATTATTTCTGGGATAATCCACTTCTTTTTCGGATAGGTGCTGATCAAATCATCCGTCGTTGTATTCCTGACAGTGAGTTCCCCAGTGTGCTATCCTTCTGCCACGATCAGGCTTGTGGAGGCCATTTCTCTGGGAGGAAAACTGCAGCCAAGGTGTTGTAGTGCGATTTATTTTGGCCCTCCCTTCACAAGGACGCACACACTTATGCCAAGCATTGCACTAGGTGCTAGTCGTTAGGGTCAATGGCACGTCGTGACATGATGCCCTTGCAACACATCCTAGCTGCGGAAATCTTCGACATCTGGGGAATTGACTTCATGGGTCCCTTTCCTCCATCCAACGGCTTCGAATTCATCCTCGTGGCCGTCGACTATGTTTCGAAATGGATCGAGGCTATTCCCGCGCGCCGTGCTGACCATTTATCTCCACCCGATTCGTCAAGGACCACATCTTTGCGCATTTTGGGATCCCTCGGGCCATTATCTCAGATGGAGGAAGCCACTTTACCCATGCTTCTTTTCGGGCACTTCTGAGGAGGTTCGGAGTCCACCATTGTATCGCATCCCCGTATCATCCTCAGATGAACGGCCAGGCGGAAGTGTCAAACCGGCAAATCAAGCAGATTCTCCAGAAAATGGTTCGACCTGACTGTAAGGATTGGTCCGACAAGCTGACTGACGCACTTTGGGCGTATTGGACCGCCTTCAAGGCTCCCCTTGGTATGTCTCCATATAGAATCGTTTATGGGAAGCCTTGTCATTTGCCCGTGGAGTTGGAACATCGCGCTTATTAGGCGGTTCGCCAATGTAACCTCGACCCAGACTTGTGTGGTCGAGAAAGGAAACTCCAACTCCAAGAGTTGGAAGAGCTCCGTCGTGAAGCCTATGATTCTGCTCTAACCTTTAAACAGCGCACTAAGGCTTTTCATGACAGCCATATTCGGCGGAAGGAATTTGAGCCATCTCAGCAAGTTTGGCTCTATAATGCCCGACTCAAATTCTTTCATGGGAAATTGAAGTCCAAATGGACTGGTCCTTTCCTGGTCTCAAGACCATTCCCCAATGGGGCCGTCGAGATCGAAGATCCCAAATCTGGGTGTAAATTTACGGTCAACGGGCAGCGTTTGAAACCTTATCTGACTCATGAACCTGCCCCCGTTGGAGAAACCGTTGCCCTGCTGGAGGGTAACTAATTCTTTGCCTCATTCTGAGTCCAGCTGGGGACATTAAATTCAGCGCTTGTTGGGAGGCACCCTAACAGCACTCACCATCCACCATCACTTTTCACACCTCTATCGCAATCACTTCACTTTTCTCTTCACCACCCACCATCCACCCACCCTTCCACCCTGATCTATACCCTGAACCTCAGCTCTTGTTACCCGATCTTCCGTCCTTCCTCTGCCTTTCCCTGCATGCATATGAGGACATAGCATTGTTTGGCATGGGGGGGTGGATAGGCATCCATTAGATCCGGGTATTTTATGGTATCATACAATTTCCTCCCATTTATAAATATGTAAGAAAAAGAAAAAAGAAAAAAAAATATATATATATATTATAATAAATGGTGTTTAGTAATGATCTTGAAGCTAAAACAAAAATACAATAAGTGTTTATGGATATTCAACCTCTGTTTTGAAGAATTTCCAGGCCACAGAAGCTTGATTCGCTTAGGCTCGGCCTAATTCACTTAAAGCATTGACAAAATAGATCAAAATCTCTCCTAACTAAGGACGTATTCTTGTACTTGAGACACCAGTACAGGATCCATTAGTTTGCTTTTTCTTGAGAGCTTAAGTAAACTTGGTTCACACTACACATATCAGGAAAGACCAGGTGAACATAAGATCCAACCCTAGTGTTCATTAGGGAAGGTGGAGTCCTTACCTGTGCGCGCAGGTAGACTTTTTATCCCAGGCTTTAGTCTTCTGTTTAGGAGCGACTCTTTCCACCAAAAAGAAACTCTCCCACCAAAAAGAAAAAAAGTGTGCTCTTTCAAAATGTATTGTAAGAGATATACTGACATGCGTTTCAAAAAAAAAAAAGAGAAAAAAAGAGTTGTCAAAAAAAAAAAAGATGTTGCAAAAGAGTCAGTATATCTCATAAATGTCTGTATAATTTGTTTTTCGGTGACCCACAAAAAAAGAAAAATCAGAAAATGGGAGTTGAGTTTTCCGTCATCATCTTAAGGGTCAATCCGAAGACATGAGCTGAAACTGGGACCAACCTGTACTTAAAAATTCGTGAAACCCTGGGATTGAGTCTTAATATTCATCTGGTCAGTCTTGATCCTTCACTATGCACAAACCATAACCTCTTGAGCTCTCGAGTACGGCAAAATCCTCCTGGGTCCTGGAAATCGTACTTAAGGTTTAAATATCAAGAGTCCTGGTTAGTTGAGAGATGATCTATGTCATGTGAGACTTAAAGTACTGGTAGTCTTCTTTACAATTGGTTCTCACAATATTCGATAATAAACACACCTATATCACCTCAGAAGAAAATCTTCAGCTTAAGATCATTTCTAAATACTATTTTGCTAGGGACTAGTAAAAGATAGGCATGCGGGTATGGTGACGACCTTCCTCTATAGTTCTATTATTTCGTCGTAGTATAGTATAGAGAAGTGATTACCAGTTTAATACAATTTGTTACTCGGAAATAAAAGAGTTCCCGAGGTCGAACTCAGGGAGCAAGTTGTATTCTAGGGGTACAAGTTTCTTTTACAAAAATAAAGAAGGAGAGAGAGAGAGAATTTGTTGGCTTCTTTCTTCTTCTCTTCTTTTCTCTTTGCTTATCCTCTCCTCTTCTGCTTGGCTCTTCTGCTTTCTTCCTTTGCTATTCTTCTTTATCTGCAGCAGTAGTGATGTTCTTCTTCTTCTTTCAGTTCTTGTTTCTGCTCGTCTCTTTCTTTTTCTTCTCCCTTGCGGTCCTGTTCTTCTTCTTCTTCTTTCTTTCTTCTTTTCCTTTCTTCAGATCTTCTTCTCTTGCTCTTCTTCTTTTGCAGAGTCTTCACTTGGCCTCTCTGTGTTCTCCTCTGCCTCGCCTTCCTTCTCCTTCTTTACCTTCAGGATGTCGTCTGATTTTCCAATCAGACGACTTAAACCGCCGCTGCTACAGTGCCGCTCCGTGCTCCTCCCTCCTTCAGCTTTCGTCGGCCTTCTTCTCTGTTCAGCGGGCATCTTTCTTCTTCTTCTCTGCCTGCACACTTGCACAGCTTGATCAGAGGGGCAAAACCTAATTCTACCCTCTCCCCGTGTTTCTCTCTCACGGAAGCCGCTCTTAGGAAAGCTCTCCCAGAGCTGCCGGGTATTCGGGTACGGGTCGTGCCCGGGTCTAGGCCCACCGGCGTGCGTGGTGGCCGAGGAGTGCAGGTCGGGCTTAGTCGGGTCGGGCCAGGTCCGCGGGGCGTGGTCGCGGACGAGGCCGGGTCGAGCAGGTAAGTGAGAGGGACCTCACCCCGTGCTCAGGAGGCAACGAACATAAGTCACTTTTTGCCTTTATGCGGGCGCGCTCCTCTGAAAAGTTACGAGGTGGGACTAAATGTCCCACCCCAATTGGGCGCCCGCAGCTGAGGAAGCTGCAGGAGTTCGCAGTTGCACACGAGGCCTTTGCCCCAGCTGCAAGTCTGGGACGCTTCGCGGAGATGCCCGCGCAGCCTGGGAGTCGCACCTTGGCGAATCGCACCTGGAGCTGCAGGTTGAAGGTGCTCCTTCCACGCAGCAATGGCGACGGCGATCGAGATACCTGTCCACAGAGGAATGGCCTCTCGGCCTAATCAGATACGCGGAGAACCTTCGCCGTGGCACGGCGAAGGTGGTGGGGGGTCTGGCAGGCGGCGGGGTGGAGCATGAGGGTCGCCCTAGGTCAAACTGCGGGCGAAGAAGTGGGTTTGTTCGGGGGGTCTGCAGAGGGCGAGTGGTGGGAAGTGGAAGGGCGGAGGTTGATCAGGGTGAGGAGGCGGAGGTTCTGTGAGGGTCGGCGAGGCGTATGGGGCTGTGGAGCGACGGGGGCGTCTCGCCAGAGTTTGGCCGGAGACGAAAGGGGTGACGGTGGACAGGGGCGGTCGAGGGTTTAATCAAATAAAAGACAGTGAGGAAAAGAAAGAGGGGGAGATGGGGAGAAGTTCTGACCTAGCTACAGAGACGAAAGGGGCTGGAGCAAGGCGGCAGTCGTATCGACTGTCGCCGGAGAAGAAGATGCCCGGGGGAAGGGGCGGCGGCGAGGAGAGGGCCGGAGAGGCGCCAGCTGGGTACGGCATGGCGCGGGAAGAGCGAGGGAGGGCAACCCTGCAGCTGGTAGTGTGGCAGAGCGACGAGGAGGAAGGGGAGAGGCCGCCGGAGCTGGAGGGCTCCCTGTCGGAGTGGGAAGAGAGTAAGTGGGGGTCTTTCTCCGTCAGGACCGAGCTCCCTTGAACGGTGGAGCGACGGGGGGTACTTATAGGGTAGAATCAGAGAGGAGGGCGAAGGGAGACGACGTGTCTCCCTCGCCGGAGGACGCCGGAGATGGAGACCCATACCGTCCGTGCGTTCGCACGGCCGGTATGGTGGGTTGCAGCGACCAGGGGGGTGTTCCTACGACGGCTGACGACGCAGGGCACCCCCGGTTTACTTGCCAGACCCTCCCCCTTACCCTGCGCTGCGCCATGCTCCGCGCAAGGTCGCCGGAGCATGGTGCTGGTCAGGTTTTGGCAGGAGGGGCCTGAATGCAAAGAACGAAGGAGAGTTAGGGGCAGAAATGTGAGGGTTCAAAAGTTGAGGGCCAAAAAGTAAATAAATGAGGACCAAAGTGTAAAGTTGGTCAAGAAGGTTTCCTCTTAGGCTCAAGTTTTTATACATGACTAATTGGGGCCTAAGGATTATGATGGTGAATTTTATTTCTAGATTAAACCTTGTTTGATCGGTCAATTTATGCAAAAACCCAAATTAAGTTATTAATTGGGCATGGTTCTCAATGTAGGTTAAAATGGGTTCCTAAGGCAAAATTGAAGGTTCTAAACCCTAGAGATTATTTTTCTATGAATTGTAAAGGGTTTAGTTGATTTTTTTCTCTACCTCGAACCTCGTGTTTTTAAGTGGGTTTGTTTTTAGGGTTACAGGATATCATTTAATTCCTTGGAGTTGCTGTAGCCCTTATTGAATCATCTCATCCCACTTTTCCTCTTATTAGGTTTCTTTGGCCTATGTTTGGACCCTGAGTTATCCTGTTTTCAGATTGGATTGGTGAAATTGCATTTTTACCCCTTAGTTTCTGTTTTCTTTGGGAACTCAGAATCTCTCTGAGTTAAGCCTTTCCTTGAGTTATGTAGGAGCTTTTATCCTTTGTATTAGGTCAAAATGAGCTAGTTATGGCTCATGATGAGGTTCTCATCATACCCCCATGCCTAGCTTTTGCTAGTCCCTTAGCAAAAACTTAAGGTTTCAACCCTTGTTCTAGACCATGAAGTTCTTAATAGCTTCAGATAAGTGCTTTTTCATTTGAGCTCAGATTAGGTTAGAATGCTGACCATAGGCCTAAAAGGTACCCTAGTACCAATCAAGATCCAAATCTGTCTAGCCTTGGCCTCAGTCCTTAGCAAAGGTTTTTAAGGCCCACAAGAACTAACCTAAGGTTTATTGGACTTTGTGGTTAAAGCACCCGTGCTTGAAATGATTTTAGCCTTGGCTCAGTTCGCAGTGCATTTTGTAAGAGAGAGAGATAGAAAATTTTTCTGTTTGGAGAGTTTTCTCTCTTTTTCTTTTTCTTTTTAATTCTAGCTTAGGATTGGCTTTTCAACGCGGTCTGTATCAGATTCATTGCTCCCATCATCAATCCTCAAGGGTTCCTGGCGATCGATGCTTCGAGATAGCACCACCCATGGCAACCCCCGGAACCCTGGCTATTGAGATTTCGAGATAATCCCATCCATGGTGTTCCGTGGCTGAATCCAGACCCTGGCAATTGACACTTCGAGATAATGCCATCCATGGAATCTGAATCAGCAGAGTGCTTACATGCCCCCAGTAGGATATGTGAATATCCTAAGAGACAAGCACCGAGGAGATGATATTTTGTTACGCATCTTCGAGGGGATTTACCGCCTCTCCGCGCTGGGAACTCGTCCAAATCAACTTGTGTTGGTCAGCCGCTCCTACTCTAGGTGTACTTTTCAGAATTTTGCGACGCTTCTGCGTGATTTTGATTTTTACGCTTACTGAACCAGGCTGTGTGTGAGGTTAGGGTGCTTAGGTTACTAAGTCCCGTAAACAAAAAATTAGTTAACGAGGCCAAATACTCCCTAAGCCTTGGTCCTAGTACTTAAGCTTTTCATTTTCCTCAACCTCCTGAGGATTGTCTGGATCTTAATGGGTACTAAGAGTCTATTCAAGAATGCCTAAGGTTTGCGTTCTTACTAATCTCATTATGCACTTTTCAGTTATTTTCTTGAATGAGGTCTAGAACTTAGGTTAATTCCTTAGTTCCTTACTAATGACTATCACCTTTTCTCATAATTTTGTGCTCCTTTTTCATTTTGTTTCTTTTCTCCTTCTCCTTCACAAAATTTCCTTCTCCTCTTTTCCTCTTATTCTTTTTCGAAAATATTTAATTTTTATGGTGTTTTTGGCATATGTGAATTTTTTGTTCGAAACCTTTTCTTACAAGTTTTGCACTTTCATACCCCCCCATGCCTAAGATTTGCAATGTCCTCATTGTAACCTAGGGGGTTTTTATTTAACTTAGTTCATTCCTTAAGACAAAAATTTGGATGAGTGAATGGGTTGGGTTGAATTTTTGCGGATGATTTCTAATCCCAGATGCAAGCATCTGAGGTGGGGTCGGCTGTCTACAAGGGCGAACCTTAAGTGCAAAAAGGTGTCAGAAAAAGTTTTGGATTTTTAGGAAAATGACGGGTTGCCTCCCGTTAAGCGCTGAGTTTTACGCCATCGGCTAGGCGTAATAAGCTCAAGGGGAATGGAGGATATAAGATGCTTCAGCCAAATCAGTAGAAGTTACATCAATGAACGGCTTGAGTCTCTGACCGTTCACGATGAAAGGTTCAGAATCGTGGCTGAGTGGACTGATTTCGATTGCTCCATTTCCAAAAACCTGTCGGACCAAATATGGTCCGACCCACTTGGACCTCAGCTTTCCCGGGAAAAGTTTGAGTCGGGCATCAAAAAGTAGGACCTTTTGACCAGGATGAAAGATCTTTCTCGAGATGTGTTTGTCGTGGAAGGCTTTAACCCGCTCCTTGTAGATTTGCGAGTTCTCGTACGCGTCTAGGCGTAATTCATCGATCTCGCTGATTTGGAGTTTTCTGTGGGTCCCAGCCTTGGAAAGATCTAGATTACAGTTCCGTACTGCCCAATAGGCTTTATGCTCCAGTTCTACGGGAAGGTGGCATGCCTTTCCGTACACCAGTCTAAAGGGAGACATGCCCAATTGGGTCTTGTGGGCGGTCCTATAGGCCCACAATGCTTCTGGAAGTCGGGACGACTAGTCCTTCCTATCAGGCCGAACAGTGACTTGCAAGATTTTCTTGATCTCCCGATTTGATAGCTCAGCTAGACCATTTGTTTGCGGGTGGTAAGGAGTAGAGATTCGATGAGACACCCCAAATTTGGCCATAAGTGACCTAAACTGAGCATTTGTAAAATGGGTCCCCCCATCAGAGATAATAGCACGGGGAATCCCGAACCTTGAGAAAATGTTTTGATGTATGAACTTAAGAACAATCTTGTGATCACAGGTTCGGGTCGGTATGGCTTCGATCCATTTGGACACGTAGTCCACCGCAAGCAGGATGTACTCGAAACCATCCGAAACAGGAAAGGGGCCCATAAAATCAATCCCCCAGAGATCGAAGATTTCGCATACGAGAATCGGCTGTAAAGGCATCATGTCGCGACGGTTCATGTTGCCCAAAGTCTGGCAACGACTGCATGCCTTACAGTGGCTGTATGCGTCCTTGAATAGTGTAGGCCAGTAGAAGCCACACTGGAGGACTTTGGATGCGGTTTTATTGCCTGAGAAATGGCCACCGCATGCCTAGTCATGGCAGAAGGATAGGATATTGCTGATTTCCTCTTCCGGGACACATCTCCGAATGATCTGATCAGCACCTATGCGGAAGAGGTACGGGTCTTCCTAAATGTAATACTTGGCATCGGAGCGTAATTTGTCCTTCTTGGCCTTCGGCCAATCGGATGGGATCTGATGAGATGCCAAGTAATTTACTACATTGGCAAACCATGGAAGGCTAGTACCGATAGTCAGCAGGTGCTCATCGGGAAAATGCTCAGTGATGGGTCCGGAAGGGCTAATGATCTTAGAAGGAAGACGGGACAGATGGTCGGCTACCACATTCTGCCTTCCCGCCTTGTCGCGTATCTCAAGATCGAATTCTTGCAACAGCAAGATCCATCGGATTAATCGAGGTTTTGCGTCCTTCTTTGCAAGGAGATGCCTCACAGCTGTGTGATCCGAGTAGATGATGACATGGGAACCCAGAAGATACGATCGGAATTTTTCAAGGGCAAATACTACGGCTAGCAGCTCTTTCTCCGTAATCGTATAGTTACGCTGAGCCTCGTCAAGTGTCTTGCTAGCGTAGTAGATGACCACGGGTTTCCCGTCAGCTTTCTGCCCCAAAACCGCTCCTACAGCGAAGTCGGATGCATCGCACATGATCTCAAAGGGTTGAGACCAATCAGGGGACTGTAGGATCGGGGCTTGGGTGACTCGGTCACGCAGGATCTCAAATGCTTGAGTGCATTCCTTGGAAATTTCGAAAGGTACATCCTTGGAGAGAAGAGAAGTCAAGGGGCGCACAATTTTCGAGAAATCTGGAATGAAACGGCGGTAAAAACCAACGTGCCCTAAAAAGGAACGGATGTCCCTGATTAAGCTAGGCATAGGAAGGTGAGAAATCAGATCAACCTTAGCTCGGTCCACTTGGATGCCTTTTTCCGAAATTGAGTGTCCCAGGACAATTCCCTCAGGCACCATGAAATGGCTCTTTTCCCAGGAAAGAACCAAATTCACATCGATGCACCGCCTGAGTATCTGGACCAAGTGTTGGAGGCAATCGTCGAATGATGCTCCGAAAACTGAAAAGTCATCCATGAAGACTTCCAGATAATCACCTACCATATCTGAGAATATGGCAAGCATGCATCGCTGAAAAGTAGCGGGTGCATTGCAAAGGTCGAAAGGCATCCTTCGGAAAGTGGTGTAGAACCTTCCTCTATAGTTTTATTATTTCGTCGTAGTATAGTATAGAGAGAGGTGATTACCAGTTTAATACAATTTGTTACTCGGAAATAAAGAGTTCCCGAGGTCGAACTCAGGGAGCAAGTTGTATTCTAGGGGTACAAGTTTCTTATACAAAAATAAAGAAAGAGAGAGAGAGAATTTGTTGGCTTTTCTTCTTTTCTCTTTGCTTCTCCTCTTCTTCCTTCTCAGATCTTCTGCTCTCTTCCTTCGTTCTTCTTCTTTATCTGCAGTGGTGATGTTCTTCTTCTTCTTTCAGCTGTTTCTGCTCCTCCTTTTTCTTCTGCAGAGCGGTCCTGTTCTTCTTCTTTTTCTTTCTTTCTTCTTTTCCTTTCTTCAGATCTTCTTCTCGTGCTCTTCTTCTTTCAGTTCTTCCCTTGGCCTCTCTGTGTTCTCCTCTGCCTCTCCTTCCTTCTCCTTCTTTGCCTTCAGGACGTCGTCTGATTTTCCAATCAGACGACTTAAACCGCCGCTGCTACAGTGCCGCTCGGTGATCCTCCTTCCTTCAGCCTTCGTCTTCTTCCACGGTTCTTCTTCACCTGTGCCTGCACACTTACACAGCTTGATCAGGGGGCAAAACCTAACTCTACCCTCCCCCGCGTCTCTCTCTCACAGAAGCCACTCTTAGGAAAGCTCTCCCAGAGCTGCCGGGTTGCCGGGTACGGGTCGCGCCCGGGTCCAGGCCCACCGGCGTGTGTGGCGGGCGAGGAGTGCAGGTCAGTCTAAGTCGGGTCGGGCCAGGTCCGCGGGGCGTGAGCGCGGACGAGACCGGGTAACCGGGCTGGTGAAGGGGACCTCACCCCGTGTGCTGAGGCAATAAGCCTCCAGCACTTTTTCGCTTTATACCGCTGTGCTCCTTCAGAGTCTTTCGAGGTGGGACTAAATGTCCCACCCCAATTTCGCGCCTGCGTGGAGGAAGCAGCTGGTAATCGCAGCTTTACGCAAGGCCTTCGCGCGAGGGATTCGCCTCGCTGCAGCCTAACACTTTGCCGAAATGCCCCCGCACAGCCTGGGAGCGTGACCTGGGCGCGGCGCACCTGGGACAGCAGGTCGAAGCTGCTTTGCTTCAACAATGGCGGCGACGAGCGCAGGTACCTGCCCACAAAGAAACGGCCTCTCGGCCCAATCAGAAACGCGGAGGACCTTTGCCGTGGCACGGCGAAGGTGGTCGGGGGTGTGCAGGCGGCGGGGCGGAGCCCAAGAGCTGCCCTAGGTCGGACTGTGGGTCGGAAGATGGGTTTGTTCGGTGGAGTTGCAGAGGGTGATTTGGGGGAAGTGGAAGGGCGGAGGTTGATCAGGGTGAGGAGGCGGAGGTTCTGCGGTGGTCGGCGAGCCGTGTGGGTTGCTGGAGTGATGGGAGCGACTGGCCGGAGGATGGCCGGAGGCGGAGAAGATGAGGGTGATTGGTCGGAATCGAGGGCGACAGTAAATGTTTAAAGTGAGGAAAAGGAAGAGGGGAGGAAGAGAAGGAGTTCTACCTACTTAGCAGGATGAGGAGGGGCCGGAGCGGGCGACAGTCGTATCGACTGTCGCCGGAGAAGAAGATGCCCGGGGGAAGGGGCGGCGGCGAGCAGAGGGCCGGAGAGGCGCCAGCTGGGTGCGGCGTGGCGTGGGAAGAGCGAGGGAGAGAAGTCTCTGCTGCTGGTATTGCGGCAAAGCGAAGAGGAGGAGGAGGAAGAACCGCCGGAGCTAGTGGGCGTCTGCCGGAGTGAGAGGAGAGGAAAGTTGGGGGTTTTCTCCATCAGATCCGAGCTACTCAGAATGGCGGAGCGACGGGGGTATTTATAGAGGCCGAATCAGAGAGGAAGGCGGAGGGAGACGACGTGTCTCCCTCGCCGGAGGATGTCGGAGATGGAAACCCATATCGTCCGTGCGTTCGCACGGCCGGTATGGTGGGTTGCAGCGACTAGGGGGTGTTCCTGCGACGGCTGACGACGCAGGGCACCCCCGGTTGTCTTGCCAGACCCTCCCCCTTACCCTGCGCGGCGCCATGCTCCGCGCAAGGTCGCCGGAGCATGGTGCTGGCAGGTTTTGGCAGGAGGGACCTGAATGCAAAGAACGAAGGAGAGTTAGGGGCAGAAATGTGAGGGTTCAAAAGTTGAGGGCCAAAAAGTAAATATATGAGGACCAAAGTGCAAAGTTGGTCAAGAAGGTTTCTTATTAGGCTCAAGTTTTTATACATGACTAATTAGAACCTAAGGAATTTGATGGTGAATTTTATTTCTAGATTAAACCTTGTTTGACCGGTCAATTTATACAAAAACCCAAATTAAGTTATTAATTGGGCATGGTTCTCAATGTAGGTCAAAATGGGTTCTGAAGGCCAAATTGAAGGTTCTAAACCCTAGAGATTATTTTTCTATGAATTTTAGAGGGTTTATTCTATTTTTACTTTGCCTCAAACCTCGTGAATTGAAGTGGGTTTGTTTTAAGGTTACAGATTATCATTTAGTTCCTTGGAATTGCTGTAGCCCTTGTCAGATCATCCCACTTTCCTTCTTATTCGGTTTGCTTGACCTGTGTTTGGACCCTGAATTACCCTGTATGCAGATTATACTGGTAAAATTGCATTTTTACCCCTTATGACTTGTTTTCTCCTTAAACTCAGAATTCTCTGAGTTAAGCCTTTCCTTGAGTTATGTAGGAGCTTTTATCCTTTGTATTGGGTCAAAATGAGCTAGTTATGGCTCATGATGAGGTTCTCATCATACCCCCATGCCTAGCTTTTGCTAGTCCCTTAGCAAAAACTTAAGGTTTCAACCCTTGTTCTAGACCATGAAGTTCTTAATAGCTTCAGATAAGTGCTTTTTCATTTGAGCTTAGATTAGGTTAGAATGCTGACCATAGGCCTAAAAGGTACTCTAGTACCAATCAAGATCCAAATCTGTCTAGCTTTAGCCTCAGTCTTTAGCAAAGGTTTTTAAGGCCCACAAGAACTAACCTAAGGTTTATTGGACTTTGTGGTTAAAGCACCCGTGCTTGAAATGATTTTAGCCCTGGCTCAGTACGCAGTGCGTTTTATAAGAGAGAGATAGAAAGTTTTTCTGTTTGGAGAGTTTTCTCTCTCTTTTTCTTTATAGTTCTAGCCTAGCATTGGCTTTTCAACACGGTCTGTATCAGATTCCTTGCTCCCATCATCAATCCTCAAGGGTTCCTGGCGATCGATGCTTCGAGATAGCACTGCCCATGGCAACCCCCGGAACCCTGGCTATTGAGATTTCGAGATAATCCCATCCATGGTGTTCCGTGGCCGAATCCAGACCCTGGCAATTGAGATTTCGAGATAATCCCATCCATGGTGTCTGAACCAGCGGAGTGCTTACATGCCCCCAGTAGGATATGTGAATATCCTAAGAGACAAGCACCGAGGAGATGATATTTTGTTACGCATCTTCGAGGGGATTTCCCGCCTCTCCGCGCTGGGAACTCGTCTAAATCAACTTGTGTTGATCGGCCGCTCCTATTCTAGGTGTTCTTTTCAGAATTTTGCGACGCTTCTACGTGATTTTGATTTTTACGCTTACTGAACCAGGCTGTGTGTGAGGTTAGGTGTTTGCACCTCAAAACACGCCTATAATAACGCCTTCTTATGCTATTTTCTAGCATTAACTATGTATATTATAATCCTATAGTCGCATTTGTAAAAACGGTTGCATGCATGCATTTAATCACGAGAGGAGGAGAAATGAATAAATGGCTTGCATAATTATTTTTTTTCTCAAGTGTTTCCTTGCAAAAGTCCCTTCTCTATTTTTATTTTCATCCTTCTTTCTTCTCTTCCCGCGGCTGCAACTCCTCCCGCAGCCGCATGCAACGCCATGCGCCTCTCCCTGCTGTCCTTCCCGCGCCTCTCCCTGCAGCTGCCACTCTCCAACGCCTCTCCCTGCTGCTGCCATGCCTCCCCGCCATGCTCTCCTCCTCTATAAAGCCGCAGCTCTTCCTTGCGACGAAGAACAGGGATGTTGCTGCAATACGCAGCTACGGCAGCAACTCAAACCCGCAGCCACTTTCGCACCCGCTCTCCCCTCCCATGCGTCGGCCCTCCGTCGAGGAGGCACCCGACGAGCAGGAGTACCCACTGTGGTGCACACCACCACAGTGGGAGCACCACCGCCCAGCTCTTCGACGAGCCGGTGGGCATGGTGCCTTCCCTCATTGCGTTTTTCTCTTTAACGCCATTGCTGCCGCTTCAAGCTCCGAAGCTTGAAGCAGCAGCAGCAGCTAAACCGCAGCAACAGCAGCAGCACCCCCCGCCTCCTCCGCGACCTTCCCCGCAGGCGCGCAACCCTCTGCGTGCGCCTGTAGGCCCGTTCCCCGCCTCCGTCTCCGTTCTGTCCACCCCGCAGTTACACCCGCAGCCGACCGCCGCGCGCACTGTAGCGGCCGGCTACAGCCTCGCATCGCCCCCTACCCTCCTCCGCGACCCTACGCGACCACTGCAGAACCTCCCATCGCTCCTCCGCGACCTTCCCCGCAGGTGCTCAGCTCTCCGCGCGCGCCTGCAGGGCACTTCTCCGCTCTGTCCTCTGCTCTGTCGCCTCTACCATTGCACCCGCGACCGGCCGCCGCGCGCACTGCAGCGGCCGGTTACGGCCTCGCGTCGACCCCCGCGACCCTCCGCGACCACCGCAGAACCTCCTCCATGCTCACCCCTCTCTGCCGCCCGCTCTCTCTCTTTTTTTTTTTACTCACAGCAACACACACACATTCACCGACGCACACACACCTATACCAACACACACTCACACACTTATAGTAACATATATATAAATATATATATATATACATACATATAAATATATACATATATATATAATATATATACTTATATACATATATAGATACATATCTATATACATATATATATACATATATACATATATATATATCTATATAGTAATATATATATATACTTATATACATATATAGATACATATCTATATACATATATATACACAAATATACATATATATATATCTATATAGTAATATATATATACTTATATACATATATAGATACATATCTATATACATATATATATATCTATATAGTAACATATATATATACTTATATACATATATATATATATATATATATATATATATATACACCTATATATATAAACACATATATATCTATATATATATCTATACATATATAACTATACATTTATATATATATATAGATATATTTACTTATATACATACATATGTACATATATTTTCACGTTATTTACTATACGCTGTATCGTGGGAATATCTGCACCAGTTGCTGATATTCCCTGATAAACGCGTACAAAAAAGCATGGTCCCATACATCATCCATCCTCCATCCACACTCCACGCGGCACCTAGTCGTGTTGGTTGCATCTCTCTAGACGTCGACTGACTCGACATAGTGCTACACTCCATCGTCACCTCCACCCCCACCCCTTTATATATATACTACATATAAATATATATCTATAGCTACTATATTTACTTTCTATCTGTTAGCTTCCTTCTTAGTAAGAAGATAAAAAAAAAAGGGTATAAAAGTGAAAAGGTAATCTTTGATTTGCAGGTACCCCGTCTTGCAAGTAGCAAGGCGTGTTTTGAAACTCTGTTTTGGCTAAAAGCCAAGGACACAATTTTGAAGGTGTGCCTCAAGAACAAGGATTACCAGAAAAAAACCTAAATAAGAAAAATACCAAAAACACAATAAATGAGCGGAAGAGACGCGTTTTAAGGAAAACGTAGAAATTCGACTTGAACCCCACTTCCCTGAGTTCGACCCTGGGCCTAAAAGTGACAAGATAAAATCAATTAGGCCAGGTTAAAAATTTTGTAAAGAGATGGTTAGGTCTGAATTAGGTTAACCACTATACACATTTCAACGATAAAAATATCATATTAACAACCTATTTGGGCCGACCCATCATAACTTTTCTGGCGCCGTTGCCGGGGATGTGCGCTTTCGAGTAAGTTTCTATCCAATTCCTTTAAATTTGTCTCTTCTCTCTTCACGGGTATTGTTGTTTTTGGTGTGCAGGTGAACCTGGTGGAAGGAGAAGAAGGCTGACGAAGTCGAGGACGTGAGCAGATCCAAGGCGGGAACGAGAGCGTGAAGACGCCGACATCGCATTGGAGCTTCGCACACGTTGCCGAACAAGTAGGTTTTCTTTTCTCATCAAATTAGGGTTAACTTGCCACCACAATAAAAAAAAAAATATATATATATATATTTTAAAACTAAAAACTAGAAAAACTTCTTGGGATTTCTTGAGGGCAAGTGGATTAAAATTCACTTGATTGATTGATTGTCTTCACTCCCACTGCTCCGGGATTTCCCGCCTTACTTCGCATAGCGAAAATCTGAGAATCTTGATTCTTAGATTTTTCGCCGTGGGAAGTATTCTTTGAGGCAAAGAAAAAGATTGCTTGTATCCCTCTTTTGCCTCACTTATCTTTAATTCAGGATCACATTTTTGGTGGGGAGATTTGGAATTGAGTTGATTCCAACCCCACCACGACTTTTCTAACTTGCCTGTGATTCGATCCTGAATACTTCAACCCCAACAATTTTAGTTTCTTTATCTGTTGGTTGAAGCCTTGTGTGTGGATATCTTTCTAGTGATTGGGAGCACTTGAATTGAAGTGTTTTGGCTCCCTTTCACATTGGTATAAAATTGATTCGCGCATTCACACATAGAAATCTCCATTTAGGGTAGCCCATTGCATTTTAGCATGCATTAACTAACTGATAATTGAAGAAGGGTTTCTTGGGCTTTAGAAAGAAAACCTGTATTCTTGCAAAACCCGGAGATTGGTTGAATTGGTAATTCAGCAAAACCCTAAAATTCATACTACTTAAGGCTGAACTCTAAAAACCATTCGCCAATAAAAACTTCAATTCGGGGAGATTTCCCCATTGCATGCTTGTTCTTACACACTCTTAAAATCAATCACTTGGGCATTACCCGTAAACAACGCCCTTCACATTCCAAAAGCACTTGACCCTAAGCCTCTAATTAAAACTGGTAGTAACTTGACCCTTACTAAGGATTGGAGGTCTAACTACCTGTGTGTAGCGACTACGTGCTGGTGAGAGTTCCCGCGTGCTATCGAGTGTCTAAGACTGGGGCAAACGGCCTTTCAATCTGGCCCGGTGGTCCGCAGTGCTCGCATTCGGTTCCGTAGTTCGTGATAGTAGGTAACTTAGATCTTTAGGTCTAAGGGCACACTGTAGAGGTTAGGAACTTGACTGTATTGATTTGTAATCAAGTGTACCTTTGCGGCGTCATTTCTCTCATCCCTTTTCCCTTCTCATCTCCCCAATTCTTCCTGCGGTAGTGCATGTTTGGGAGGAGGTCACAAAACCCTGAATTGCTTGTATTGACTGATAAATCTAGAAAAAGAGCCGAATCATCCTCCTCCACAAACATGGCACACACCCCCGCCTCACCACTTCGTCACAATTTCAATTCTTTCAACACCAGGCTTATCCCGAGAAACCCTGCAAGACCTTCCTTATCGAGTGTCGCGCCAAGCGACTCGGTAAGTCATGTGGAACTGGCTTCTGCGAGCCAGTATTTCAACATGGAGGACCAAGCCTCCGTGTACTCGAACACATATGCGGACACGTCTTCTGGCATAGAAGATGCCTGCACCCTGGGGAATAACCCATTTTCTGCCACGTATAACCCAGGGTGGCACAATCATCCCAATTTTGCATGGTCCAACAACCCGCAGCGTCGAAACCCCGCTGGTGGACCAATGAGATCGTCTGCACCCGTCATCCCAAGGGCCCAGTCTAATCCTGTGGCAAATCTGCCATCAGCCCTTGTGTACAGAAAACCAAACACGCATCAAAACCTCTTGATAAATTGATGCGAATGATGACGGAAATGTCAAAGCGCCATAAAGAAAACATGACCTCTCTTCAGCATTTGGCGCAGCAGAATGCTGAGATCAGTCAACTAAGCATGGCGACTCGATCTCAGGGCACTTTTCCCGCCCAACCTATTCCAAACCCGCAAAACTTTGTACCCTGTGGTCCACAACCATAGGTACAACCTTCTCAGCAACAGGTTCATCAAATTCTGCAAGCTCCGAGTATTCCTCCAGGATTTCAGGTTAATCCCGCTGCAGCACCGCACTCTTATGCTGATAGTGATCACATCAAGGATGACACGTCTGACGAGGACGTGACTATCAGTACGTGTATCGAACTAATTGGAGCCGATTCTGACTGCTGTGAATTACCTGACGACTGCCTAACCAACACAAACTGTGACGTTCCCCAATCCCTCCCTATTCCTGTACCTTCTCCTGACCAGACTTCTGACGAGGTTTTTTCCGCTTCCCATACCTTATGGTCTGAGTCATCGCCGGGCTGCTCACCGCCGGTCCACACTATGGAAGACCGGATTGCCCTTTCTTTCCCGCTAAATCAGGCGGATTTGCAAATCCACACTGGGACCTTGAGCCCACATCTTACTCACCGGGGCTATTCCCTTTTGGATCCATCTATCCAAAAAGCCCCCCTTCTTGGCCAATATAAGGGCCAACTTCCTCTTCCTGATCTGTTTTCTGATCCGCCTAGGACACTCTTGTCCCAGAAAATGCCAAATCTCTCACCATCCACCATTACTTTTCACGCCTCTATCGCGATTACTTCGCTTTTCTCTTCACCACCCACCATCCACCCACCCTTCCACCCTGATTTATACCCTGAACCTCAGCTCCTGTTACCCGATCTGTCGTCCGTTCTCTGCCTTTCCCTGCATGCATATGAGGACATAGCATTGTTTGGCATGGGGGGGTGGATAGGCATCCATAGGATCCGGGTATTTTATGGTATCAGACAATTACCACCTATTTATAAATATGCAAGAAAAAGAAAAAAGAAAAAAAAATATATATATATATTAGTAATAAATGGTGTTTAGTAATGATCTAAAAGCTGAAACAAAAATACAATAAGTGTTTATGGATATTCAACCTCTGTTTGAAGAATTTCCAGGTCACAGAAGCTTGATTCGCTCAGGCTCGGCTTAATTCACTTAAAGCATTGATGAAATAGATCAAAATCTCTCCTAACTAAGAACGTTTCTTGTACCTGAGACACCAGTACAGGATTCGTTGGTTTGCTTTTTCTTGAGAGCTTAAGTAAACTTGGTTCACACTACACATATCAGGAAAGACCAGGTGAACATAAGATCCAACCCTAGTGTTCATTAGGGAAGGTGGAGTCCTTACCTGTGCGCGCAGGTAGACTTTTTATCCCAGGCTTTAGTCTTGTGTTTAGGAGCGACTCTTTCCACCAAAAAGAAACTCTCCCACCAAAAAGAAAAAAAAAAAAGTGTGCTCTGTCAAAATGTGTTGTAAGAGATATACTGACACGTTTTCAAAAAAAAAAAAAAAAAGAGTTGAAAAAAAAAAAAAAGAAAAAAAAAAAGAAGAAAAAAAAAAAGAAAAGAAAAAAATATAAAAGAGTCAGCATATCTCATAAATGTCTGTATACTTTGTTTTTCGGTGAGCCACAAAAAAAAAAATCAAAAATGGGAGTTGAGTTTTCCGTAATCATCTTAAGGGTCAATCCGAAAACACGAGCTGAAACTGGGACCAACCTGTACTTAAAAATTCGTGAAACCCTGGGAGTGAGTCTTAAGGTTCATCTGGTCAGTCTTGATCCTTCACTATGCACAAACCATAACCTCTTAAGCTCTCGAGTACTGCAAAACCTCCCGGGTTTTGGAAATCGTATTTAGGGTTTAAATATCAAGAGTCCTGGTTAGTTGAGAGATGATCTTTGTCATTTAAGACTTAAAGTACTGGTAATCTTCTCTACAATTAGTTCTCACAATATCCGATAATAAACACACCAATATCACCTCAGAAGAAAATCTTTAGCTTAAGATCATTTCTAAATACGATTTTGCTAGGGACTAGCAAAAGATAGGCATGGGGGTATATGTTTGCACCTCAAAACACGCCTATAATAATGCCTTCTTATGCTATTTTCTAGCATTAACTATGTATATTATAATCCTATAGTCGCATTTGTAAAAACGGTTGCATGCATGCATTTAATCATGAGAGGAGGAGAAATGAATAAATGGCTTGCATAATTATTTTTTTCTCAAGTGTTTCTTTGCAAAAGTCCCTTCTCTATTTTTATTTTCATCTTTCTTTCTTCTCTTCCCGCGGCTACAACTCCTCCCGTAGCCGCATGCAACGCCATGCGCCTTTCCCTGCTGTCCTTCCCGCGCCTCTCCCTGCAGCTGCCACTCTCCAACGCCTCTCCCTGCTGCTACCATGCCTCCCCGCCATGCTCTCCTCCTCTATAAAGCCGCAGCTCTTCCTCGCGACGAAGAACAGGGACGTTGCTGCAATACGCAGCTGCGGCAGCAACTCAAACCCGCAGCCACCTTCGCACCCGCTCTCCCCTCCCATGCGTCGGCCCTCCGTCGAGGAGGCACCCGACGAGCAGGAGTACCCACTGTGGTGCACACCACCATAGTGGGAGCACCACCGCCCAGCTCTTCAACGAGCCGGTGGGCGTGGTGCCTTCCCTCGTTGCGTTTTTCTCTTTAACGCCATTGCTGCCGCTTCAAGCTCCGAAGCTTGAAGCAGCAGCAGCAGCAGCTAAACCGTGGCAACAGCAGCAGCAGCAGCACCCCCCGCCTCCTCCGCGACCTTCCCCGCAGGCACGCAACCCTCCGCGTGCGCCTGCAGGCCCGTTCCCCGCCTCCGTCTCCGTTCTGCCCACCCCGCAGTTGCACCCGCAGCCGGCCGCCGCGCGCACTGCAGCGGCCGGCTACGGCCTCGCATCGCCCCCTGCCCTCCTCCGCGACCCTACGCGACCACTGCAGAACCTCCCCTCGCTCCTCCGCGACCTTCCCCATAGGCGCTCAGCTCTCCGCGCACGCCTGCAGGGCACTTCTCCGCTCCGTCCTCTGCTCTATCGCCTCTGCCATTGCACCCGCGACCGGCCGCCGCGCGCACTGCAGCGGCCGGTTACAGCCTCGCGCTGACCCCCGCGACCCTCCGCGACCCTCCACGACCACCGCAGAACCTCCTCCACGCTCGCCCCTCTCTGCCACCCGCTCTCTCTCTTTTTTTTTTTACTCACAGCAACACACACACATTCACCGACGCACACACACCTATACCAACACACACACACACTCACACACTTATAGTAGCATATATATAAATATATATATATATACATACATATATATATATATACATATATATATAATATATATACTTATATACATATATAGATACATATCTATATACATATATATATACATATATACATATATATATATCTATATAGTAATATATATATATACTTATATACATATATAGATACATATCTATATACATATATATATATCTATATAGTAATATATATATATACTTATATACATATATAGATACATATCTATATACATATATATACACAAATATACATATATATATATCTATATAGTAATATATATATATACTTATATACATATATAGATACATATCTATATACATATATATATACATATATACATATATATATATCTATATAGTAACATATATATATACTTATATACATATATATATATATATACACCTATATATATAAACACATATATATCTATATATATATCTATACATATATAACTATACATTTATATATATATAGATATATTTACTTATATACATACATATGTACATATATTTTCACGTTATTTACTATACGCTGTATCGTGGGAATATCTGCACCAGTTGCTGATATTCCCTGATAAACGCGTACAAAAAAGCGTGGTCCCATACATCATCCATCCTCCATCCACACTCCACGCGGCACCTAGTCGTGTTGGTTGCATCTCTCTAGACGTCGACTGACTCGACATAGTGCTACACTCCATCGTCACCTCCACCCCCACCCCTTTATATATATACTACATATAAATATATATCTATAGCTACTATATTTACTTTCTATCTGTTAGCTTCCTTCTTAGTAAGAAGATAAAAAAAAAAGGGTATAAAAGTGAAAAGATAATCTTTGATTTGCAGGTACCCCGTCTTGCAAGTAGCAAGGCGTGTTTTGAAACTCTGTTTTGGCTAAAAGCCAAGGACACAATTTTGAGGGTGTGCCTCAAGAACAAGGATTACCAGAAAAAAACCTAAATAAGAAAAATACCAAAAATACAATAAACGAGCGGAAGAGACGCGTTTTAAGGAAAACATAGAAATTCGACTTGAACCCCACTTCCCTGAGTTCGACCCTGGGCCTAAAAGTGACAAGATAAAATCAATTAGGCCAGGTTAAAAATTTTGTAAAGAGATGGTTAGGTCTGAATTAGGTTAACCACTATACACATTTCAACGATAAAAATATCATATTAACAACCTATTTCGGCCGACCCATCATTAGGGTGCTTAGGTTACTGAGTCCCGTAAATCAAAAATTAGTTAACGAGGCCAAATACTCCCTAAGCCTTGGACCTAGTACTTAAGCTTTTCATTTTCTTCAACCTCTTGAGGATTGTCTAGATCTTAATGGGTACTAAGAGTCTATTCAAGAATGCCTAAAGTTTGCGTTCTTACTAATCTCATTATGCACTTTTCAGTTATTTTCTTGAATGAGGTCTAGAACTTAGGTTGATTCCTTAGTTCCTTACTAATGACTATCACCTTTTCTCATAATTTTGTGCTCCTTTTTCATTTTGTTTCTTTTCTTCTTCTCCTTCACAAAATTTCCTTCTCCTCTTTTCCTCTTATTCTTTTTCGAAAAATTTTTAATTTTTATGGTGTTTTTGGCATATGTGAATTTTTTTGTTTGAAACCTTTTCTTACAAGTTTTGCACTTTCATACCCCCCCATGCCTAAGATTTGCAATGTCCTCATTGTAACCTAGGGGTTTTATTCAACTAAGTTCATACATTAGGACAGCTGTTTTGATGAGTGAATGGGTCGGGGTGACTGTTGCGGATGATTTCTAATCTCAGATGCAAGCACCTGAGGTGGAGTTGGCTGTCCTAAAGTGTGAACTTCAAGTGTAAAAAGGTGTCAGAACAAGTTTCAGGTTTTCAAAGAGAATGACGGGCTGCCTCCCGTTAAGCGCTGAGTTTTACGCCATCGGCTGGGCGCAATAAGCTCAAGGGGAATGGAGGATATAAGATGCTTCAGCCAAATCAGTAGAACTTACATCAATGAACGGCTTGAGTCTCTGACCGTTCACGATGAAAGGTTCAGAATCGTGGCTGAGTGGACTGATTTCGATTGCTCCATTTCCAAAAACCTGTCGGACCAAATATGGTCCGACCCACTTGGATCTCAGTTTTCCTGGGAAGAGTTTTAGTCGGGCGTCAAAGAGTAGGACCTTTTGACCAGGATGAAAGATCTTTCTCGAGATGTGTTTGTCGTGGAAGGCTTTAACCCGCTCCTTGTAGATTTGCGAGTTCTCGTACGCGTCTAGGCGTAATTCATCGATCTCGCTGATTTGGAGTTTTCTGTGGGTCCCAGCCTTGGAGAGATCTAGATTACAGTTCCGTACTGCCCAATAGGCTTTATGCTCCAGTTCTACGGGAAGGTGGCATGCCTTTCCGTACACCAGTCTAAAGGGAGACATGCCCAATTGGGTCTTGTGGGCGGTCCTATAGGCCCACAATGCTTCCGGAAGTCGGGACGACCAGTCCTTCCTATCAGGTCAAACAGTGACTTGCAGGATTTTCTTGATCTCCCGATTAGACAGCTCAGCTAGACCATTAGTTTGGGGGTGGTAAGGAGTAGAGATTCGGTGAGACACCCCGTATTTGGTCATCAGTGACCTAAACTGAGCATTTGTGAAATGGGTCCCCCCATCAGAGATTATTGCACGAGGAATCCCGAACCTTGAGAAAATGTTTTGATGAATGAATTTGAGAACGATTTTGTGATCACAGGTTCGGGTCGGTATGGCTTCGATCCATTTGGACACGTAGTCCATAGCCAACAGAATGTATTCGAAACCGTCCGAAACAGGAAAGGGGCCCATAAAATCAATCCCCCAAACATCAAAGATTTCGCATACTAGAATCGGTTGCATAGGCATCATGTCACGATGGTTCATGTTGCCCAAAGTCTGGCAACGACTGCATGCCTTGCAGTGACTGTATGCGTCTTTGAACAGTGTGGGCCAGTAAAAGCCGCACTGGAGGACTTTTGATGCGGTTTTATGCCCGGCGAATGGCCACCGCATGCCTGGTCATGGCAGAAAGAGAGGATATTGTTGAATTCCTCTTCCGGGACACATCTCCGGATGATCTGATCGGCACCTATGCGGAAGAGGTACGGGTCTTCCCAAATGTAATACTTGGCATCGGAGCGTAATTTGTCCTTCTTGGCCTTCGGCCAATCGGACGGGATCTGATGAGATGCCAAGTAATTTACTACATTAGCAAACCATGGAAGGCTAGTACCAATAGTCAGCAGGTGCTCATCGAGAAAATGCTCAGTGATGGGTCTGGAAGGGTCAATTATTTCAGAAGGAAGACGGGACAAGTGATCAGCTACCACATTTTGGTTTCCCGCTTTGTCGCGAATCTCAAGGTCAAATTCTTGCAATAGCAAGATCCATCGGATTAATCGAGGTTTCGCGTCCTTCTTTGCAAGGAGATGCCTCACAGCTGTGTGATCCGAGTATATGATGACACGGGAACCCAGAAGGTACGATCTGAATTTTTTTACGGCAAATACTACAGCTAGCAGCTCTTTCTCAGTAACCGTATAGTTACGCTGAGCTTCATCGAGTGTTTTGCTGGCGTAGTAAATGACCATAGGTTTCCCGTCAATTTTCTGCCCCAAAACCGCTCCTACAGCGAAGTCGGATGCATCGCACATGATCTCAAAGGGTTGAGACCAATCAGGGGACTGTAGGATCGGGGCTTGGGTGACTCGGTCACGCAGGATCTCAAATGCTTGAGTGCATTCCTTGGAAATTTTGAAAGGAACATCCTTGGAGAGAAGAGTGGTCAGGGGGCGCGCGATTTTTGAAAAATCAGGGATAAATCGTCGATAAAAACCGACATGCCCTAAAAAGGAACGGATGTCCCTGATCGAGCTAGGCATGGGAAGGTGAGAAATCAAATTAACCTTAGCTCGATCCACTTGGATACCTTTTTCCGAAATTGAGTGTCCCAGGACAATTCCCTCAGGCACCATGAAATGGCTCTTTTCCCAGGAAAGAACCAAATTCACATCGATGCACCGCCTGAGTATCTGGACCAAGTGTTGGAGGCAATCGTCGAATGATGCTCCGAAAACTGAAAAGTCATCCATGAAGACTTCCAGATAATCACCTACCATATCTGAGAATATGGCAAGCATGCATCGCTGAAAAGTAGCGGGTGCATTGCAAAGACCGAAAGGCATCCTTTGGAAAGCGTATGTTCCGAAGGGGCAGGTGAACGTGGTCTTTTCTTGGTCCTCAGGATGGATTGCCACCTGGTTATAACCGAAGTACCCGTCAAGAAAGCAGAAGAACCTATTTCCCGCAAGTTTTTCGAGAATTTGATCAATGAAGGGTAGTGGGAAATGATCCTTCTTCGTGGAGGAATTGAGTCGGCGGTAATCTATACAGACTCTCCACGAGTTGGCTAATCGGGTAGGAATGATTTCTCCGGTCTCAGTCGTTATAGTGGTGAGTCCTACCTTCTTGGGCACGACCTGAATTGGGCTCACCCAACGACTATCGGAGATCGGGTAGATGATTCCGGCATCTAACCACTTGATGATCTCCTTTTTCACGACCTCCTGCAGATTGGGGTTTAAGCGTCTCTGCATTTCACGAGAAGGTCGTGTGCCCTCTTCTGAAAAGATATGATGAGTACAATAAGAGGGACTTATTCCAGTCAAATCATCGAGAGTCCACCCGATGGCTCTGCGATGTTGCTGGAGGACAACAATCAGACGGGATTCCTATTCAGGACTGAGGTTGGAATTGATAATCACAGGAAGGGTCTGATTAGAACCCAAAAAGATGTATTTCAAATGAGCAGGAAGGGGTTTCAGTTCGAGGATGGGGTTATCAACAACAGCGGGTGGTTCAGTATAGATGTGAGGTTCAAGGGTGGGAGTTACTGGGTTGTTCATATCTGGATTCGACTCCTCTGTTTGCGGGTCAAGATCCTTCTGTGGTTGATGAGGCATAATCAAGTTATTCTGGAAGCGTGATTCATCAACCAAAGTCCTGATGTCACAAATTTGTTCGATGACACCGCAATTAATTCCTTGTTGGGCCTTAAATATATCAATTTTCAGTGTTTGATCTCCAAACTTAAGCTCTATTTGGCCCTCCTCACAGCTGATGTTGGCTCTCGCAGTAGCCAAGAAAGGTCTCCCTAGAATGATTGGTGTATCCCTAGGGTTCTTAGGTGCGTCCATATCTAAGACTATAAAGTCCACTGGGAAATAGAAATCCCGCACTCTTACGATAACATCCTCGAGAATCCCTTTTGGTGACTTTATAGATCTATCTGCTAATTGTAATGTCACCTCGGTTGGTTTTAGCTCAGATTCTTCTAGATGGTCAAGTAAGGATGTGGGTATCAGGTTTATGGATGCACCCAAGTCTAACAATGCTCTATCAAATTGGGTACCACCTATCTTGTAGGAAATCAAGGGAGTACCAGGATCTTTTGCCTTGGGTGGGAGTCTACTGAGGATTACATAGTTGGCTTGCTCTGACAGAACAATTGGGCTCCCTCCCTTGGTTCGCGGCTTACGCTGGGGTGTACATATATTCTTTAGAAATCGTGTGTAAGCTGGTACGTGGCGGATTGCATCCATCAAGGGGATGTTTATGTGGACCTGCTCAAAGAGCTTGACCAGGTCCTCCTCAGGGGCCACGGGTTTGGTGGTCTTCTTTCCCTTGGTCAAGGCCTCGGGAAACGGGATCTTGGTTGGTTCTTCTAGGATAGGTCCAGGTTGTGGATCCGGAACAGTGGTATCTTGGATAACTATCCTAGGGTCATGGTTATCAGGCTTGGAGTGGTTTGGATAATGTGGGTCTTGAGTTGTTTTACCACTACGTGTTGTTACAGAATTTAATCCGGCCTGATTTTGGTTTGGGTTTGGTAAGAGGGGTGGCTGCTACTGAAATCCCGCATAAGAAGTTGAAGCTTCCATCTCGTCTGGAGATGGAGCAGTAGGGGCCTGATAAATCCATTGTGCGTGGCCTAAATTTGGATTCATAACGCGCTTCTGGGTTGGCAAGTTATTCGGGTTAGAAAGAGGTTGGGAACGGAGTGTGCCTGGCTGGCGAGAATTTGCCAACTGGGCCAGTTGAGTTTTAACCTCTATAAGTTCGTCCTTGTGCTGTTTTTGAATAGCCGCATTCGTTCTTTGAATGTCAGCCAGAGTCTGAAGGATTAGGGACATTTGATCCTGATTTGGCCCTGATGGATAAGTAGGGTTGTGCCGAGGCTGAGGCGGCTGGTAATGACGAGAGGGCTGTGGGCGGGACTGAAAAGGTGGTCTTTGGGTTTGGGAATTTCCTGCCCACTGAAAATTGGGATGGTTTCGCCATCCAGGGTTGTAAGTGTTGGAGAATGGGTCGTTCTGGATGGCGTTGAGGTCCTCGCAAGTCTGAGGAACCTCTTGAGAATCAGGGAAAGGGGGAATGGAGTTCACCGGGCTGGTGTAGAAAGGATCGGATGATCCTCCGATCCGAGAATCAGATGGGGATGGATATGGATCCATCCTAGGGGAAGATCGGTGGAGGATGTTTTGCACAGTCTCCTGTGTGGAAGGAGGTTGTGCAAAGGAGTTACGCGTGGAGGTGGCTCCCTGCAAGTGCTGAGTCAGCTCATCCACCTTCTTCTCAATGATTGAGACCTTGTCCAATCGACTGGCCATTAATTCCAGGTCGACTGATGCGGACAGGCCCTGCGTCTCATGTGCTCCCTTAAGATTCGTCGCTGCGCGGGTATTCGTCCTGTCGAATAATCCCATGGAGTCATTGTTGATGGAGTTCTCGCACATGTTTTCGAGAATCTCCCATACGGTATCTTCATGTTGACCCATGATGTTTCCTCCGCAAGTTGCATTGACGAAAAGGCGGATGTCCTCACGGAGTCCCTGGTAAAAAGATTGGACTTGTTCCCATTTAGGAACTCCGTGATGGGGGCACTTTCTCATGAGATCCTGAAAACGATCCCATGCCTCATGGAGAGGTTCTCCTGATTGTTGAGTGAAGTGTGTAATCTGATGGCGCAAGGCGTTGGTCCGACCAACGGGAAAAAACTTTTTCAAAAACTCGGATTGAAGTTCTTCCCAAGTGTTGATCGGCCGGGTCTGAGTTTGATACCAATGGGCAGCCTTGTCCATAAGAGAAAAGGAGAACATCTTCATGAGAAGAATATCCCGATTTTGCGCATCTGATCCAAAAGTGTGGGCCAGATGCTTTAGCTGTTTGATGTGCTGGAAGGGATCTTCAGAATTAAGCCCATGGAATTTAGGTATAGCATGAATCATGTTGGGCTTTAATTCGGAATCAGGTCCTCCAGTCGGGATTCTGACTCGAGGCTCAATGGCCACCGCAGTAGGATTGTAGTGGTCCCGCATCATAGGACGCTGTGGTGGGTGCACGAAGTTTTGGAAGAGGTCATTGAGTCGCTGGAGCTGGTGCTCCAAATTATTTTCTTCCTCAACTGGCTGAGTCATGATGGGGGAAGAAGAAGAACTTGGTTCTGAATCAGAAGAGAGAATAATGTGAGGGTGTTGCTACACAAACACGGGCGTCGAGGCTTGGCCTTGACGAGAGCGAATTTCTAAAGGAGGTCTTAAGGGTGGTCTTAAGGACCTCCTCCCGTACATGCACTGTTGGAAGAGGTAAGTTTAGAAGGTGCTGGACCCAATCAAGACACCCAAAAATGTGTTGGGTGACTATAGAGGTGCGGGGCAGATGGACCCCTTGATCAGAAAGATCGTCCACCTGAGAATTACCTGGGCAGCCAGAGAGGGAGAGTCCCGCGAAGACCCCTACACGGTAGAGCGTCCCCACGGGTTACAGGGTTTCCCCCACCCGACCTCTCTTGTCACTGCGGTTCCAGGTAGACCAGAATGGGGATCTTGACCTCTTAAGTCTACTAATTTTTATTTTAAGATCAGGGTGCTTAAGGTTTCACTTGAACTTTAGTCTTTTAAGTGCAAAGAGTGACCTAATTTAAGGTTGGTTGACCCAAGGGGTCAACTTTACCTCTTGTTTTCTTTGAGAGCTTTTAGGTCTTGTCTTTTAGGGTTCAAGTGTTTAGAGAGCCAATTGTTTTAGGTTTTCTTTGAATAGGTATTTTCAATCAATGGTTTAGACACACTTCTTTTGGATTTTCTCCATTCTTGATTTAAGTAGTGTGTCTCTAAAACCCTAATGTTGAATCTTATGTTGGTTCTACTTGGTCCAGTTAGTTCTTTGTTGGGTAATTAGGGCTCAAGCAAGAATGTGTTAGCCCTTAAATACCCTTAATAGTGTGCAGGACTAATGAGTTGAAAACATGCAACTCTTTATGGTTACTAAGTATGGAAGACAGGTTAGCCCTATATTGCTTGTTCTTTTCTTTTCTTCCTCTTTAGAGTTTAGGGGTTAATAGCGAGAGGAAAAAAATTTTACCTGTCCTCGGAGTGGTTGTCGTGCGGTTGCTTGTCTTCTTGATTTCCTGTAGCTGCACAAAAGAGAGGAGATTATCAGAAACTAAAAAGAAACAGGAATGTTTACCTCTAGAATAGTCGTTGCTCCCCAGCAACGACGCCAAAAGCTGGTGTAGAACCTTCCTCTATAGTTTTATTATTTCGTCGTAGTATAGTATAGAGAGAGGTGATTACCAGTTTAATACAATTTGTTACTCGAAAATAAAGAGTTCCCGAGGTCGAACTCAGGGAGCAAGTTGTATTCTAGGGGTACAAGTTTCTTTTACAAAAATAAAGAAAGAGAGAGAATTTGTTGGCTTTTCTTCTTTTCTCTTTGCTTCTCCTCTTCTTCCTTCTCAGATCTTCTGCTCTCTTCCTTCGTTCTTCTTCTTTATCTGCAGTGGTGATGTTCTTCTTCTTCTTTCAGCTGTTTCTGCTCCTCCTTTTTCTTCTGCAGAGCGGTCCTGTTCTTCTTCTTTTTCTTTCTTTCTTCTTTTCCTTTCTTCAGATCTTCCTCCCGTGCTCTTCTTCTTTCAGTTCTTCCCTTGGCCTCTCTGTGTTCTCCTCTGCCTCACCTTCCTTCTCCTTCTTTGCCTTCAGGACGTCGTCTGATTTTCCAATCAGACGACTTAAACCGCCGCTGCTATAGTGCCACTCGGTGATCCTCCTTCCTTCAGCCTTCGTCTTCTTCCACGGTTCTTCTTCACCTATGCCTGCACACTTACACAGCTTGATCAGGGGGCAAAACCTAACTCTACCCTCCCCCGCGTCTCTCTCTCACAGAAGCCACTCTTAGGAAAGCTCTCCCAGAGCTGCCGGGTTGCCGGGTACGGGTCGCGCCCGGGTCCAGGCCCACCGGCGTGTGTGGCGGGCGAGGAGTGCAGGTCAGTCTAAGTCGGGTCGGGCCAGGTCCGCGGGGCGTGAGCGCGGACGAGACCGGGTAACCGGGCGGGTGAAGGGGACCTCACCCCGTGTGCTGAGGCAATAAGCCTCCAGCACTTTTTCGCTTTATACCGCTGCGCTCCTTCAGAGTCTTTCGAGGTGGGACTAAATGTCCCACCCCAATTTCGCGCCTGCGCGGAGGAAGCAGCTGGTAATCGCAGCTTTACGCGAGGACTTCGCGCGAGGGATTCGCCTCGCTGCAGCCTAACGCTTTGCCAAAATGCCCCCGCACAGCCTGGGAGCGTGACCTGGGCACGGCGAACCTGGGACAGCAGGTCGAAGCTGCTTTGCTTCAACAATGGCGGCGACGAGCGCAGGTACCTGCCCACAGAGAAACGGCCTCTCGGCCCAATCAGAAACGCGGAGGACCTTCGCCGTGGCACGGCGAAGGTGGTCGGGGGGTGTGCAGGCGGCGGGGCGGAGCCCAAGAGCTGCCCTAGGTCGGACTGTGGGTCGGAAGATGGGTTTGTTCGGTGGAGTTGCAGAGGGTGATTTGGGGGAAGTGGAAGGGCGGAGGTTGATCAGGGTGAGGAGGCGGAGGTTCTGCGGTGGTCGGCGAGCCGTGTGGGTTGCTGGAGTGATGGGAGCGGCTCGCCGGAGGATGGCCGGAGGCGGAGAAGATGAGGGTGATTGGTCGGAATCGAGGGCGACAGTAAATGTTTAAAGTGAGGAAAAGGAAGAGGGGAGGAAGAGAAGGAGTTCTACCTACTTAGCAGGACGAGGAGGGGCCGGAGTGGGCGACAGTCGTATCGACTGTCGCCGGAGAAGAAGATGCCCGGGGGAAGGGGCGGCGGCGAGCAGAGGGCCGGAGAGGCGCCAGCTGGGTGCGGCGTGGCGCGGGAAGAGCGAGGGAGAGAAGTCTCTGCTGCTGGTATTGCGGCAGAGCAAAGAGGAGGAGGAGGAAGAACCGCCGGAGCTGGTGGGCGTCTGCCGGAGTGAGAGGAGAGGAAAGTTGGGGGTTTTCTCCGTCAGATCCGAGCTACTCAGAACGGCGGAGCGACTGGGGTATTTATAGAGGCCGAATCAGAGAGGAAGGCGGAGGGAGACGACGTGTCTCCCTCGCCGGAGGATGCCGGAGATGGAAACCCATACCGTCCGTGCGTTCGCACAGCCGGTATGGTGGGTTGCAGTGACCAGGGGGGTGTTCCTGCGACGGCTGACGACGCAGGGCACCCCCGGTTGTCTTGCCAGACCCTCCCCCTTACCCTGCGCGGCGCCATGCTCCGCGCAAGGTCGCCGGAGCATGGTGCTGGCAGGTTTTGGCAGGAGGGACCTGAATGCAAAGAACGAAGGAGAGTTAGGGGTAGAAATGTGAGGGTTCAAAAGTTGAGGGCCAAAAAGTAAATATATGAGGACCAAAGTGCAAAGTTGGTCAAGAAAGTTTCTTCTTAGGCTCAAGTTTTTATACATGACTAATTAGGACCTAAGGAATTTGATGGTGAATTTTATTTCTATATTAAACCTTGTTTGACCAGTCGATTTATACAAAAACCCAAATTAAGTTATTAATTGGGCATGGTTCTCAATGTAGGTCAAAATGGGTTCTGAAGGCCAAATTGAAGGTTCTAAACCCTAGAGATTATTTTTCTATGAATTTTAGAGGGTTTATTCTATTTTTACTTTGCCTCGAACCTCGTGAATTGAAGTGGGTTTGTTTTAAGGTTACAGATTATCATTTAGTTCCTTGGAATTACTGTAGCCCTTGTCAGATCATCCCACTTTCCTTCTTATTCGGTTTGCTTGACCTGTGTTTGGACCCTGAATTACCCTGTATGCAGATTATACTGGTAAAATTGCATTTTTACCCCTTATGACTTGTTTTCTCCTTAAACTCAGAATTCTCTGAGTTAAGCCTTTCCTTGAGTTATGTAGGAGCTTTTATCCTTTGTATTGGGTCAAAATGAGCTAGTTATGGCTCATGATGAGGTTCTCATCAGAAAGCGTATGTTCCGAAGGGGCAGGTGAACGTGATCTTTTCTTGGTCCTCAGGATGGATTACCACCTGGTTGTAACCGGAGTACCTGTCAAGAAAGTAGAAGAACCTATTTCCCGCAAGTTTTTCGAGAATTTGATCAATGAAGGGTAGTGGGAAATGATCCTTCTTCGTGGAGGAATTGAGTCGGCGGTAATCTATACAGACTCTCCACGAGTTGGCTAGTCGGGTAGGAATGATTTCTCCGGTCTCAGTCGTTATAGTGGTGAGTCCTGCCTTCTTGGGCACGACCTGAATTGGGATCACCCAACGACTATCGGAGATCGGGTAGATAATTCCGGCATCTAACCACTTGATGATCTCCCTTTTCACGACCTCCTGTAGATTGGGGTTTAAGCATCTCTGCATTTCACGAGAAGGTCGTGTGCCCTCTTCTGAATAGATATGATGAGTACAATAGGAGGGACTTATTCCAGTCAAATCATCGAGAGTCCACCCGATGGCTCTGCGGTGTTGCTGGAGAACAGTAATCAGATGGGATTCCTATTCGGGATTGAGGTTGGAATTGATAATCACAGGAAGGGTCTGATCAGAACCCAAAAAGATGTATTTCAAGTGAGCAGGAAGAGGCTTTAACTCGAGGACAGGGTTTTCAGCAGCAGCGGGTGGTTCAATGTAGATGTGAGGTTCAAGGGTGGGAGTTATTGGGTTGTGTATGTCTGGATTCGACTCTTCTGTTTGCGGGTCAAGATCCTTCTGTGGTTGATGAGGCATAATCGAGTCATTCTGGAAGTGTGATTCATCAACCAAAGTCCTGACATCACAAATTTGTTCGATGACACCGCAATTAATTCCGTGTTGGGCCTTAAATATATCAATTTTCAGTGTTTGATCTCCAAACTTAAGCTCTATTTGGCCCTCCTCACAGCTGATGTTGGCTCTAGCAGTAGCCAAGAAAGGTCTCCCTAGAATGATTGGTGTATCCCTAGGGTTCTTAGGTGCGTCCATATCTAAGACTATAAAGTCCACTGGGAAATAGAAATCCCGCACTCTTACGATAACATCCTCGAGAATCCCTTTTGGTGACTTTATAGATCGATCTGCTAATTGTAATGTCACCTCGGTTGGTTTTAGCTCAGATTCTTCTAGATGGTCAAGTAAGGATGTGGGTATCAGGTTTATGGATGCACCCAAGTCTAGCAATGCTCTATCAAATTGGGTACCACCTATCTGGCAGGAAATCAGGGGAGTACCAGGATCTTTTGCCTTGGGTGGGAGTCTACTGAGGATTACAGAGCTGGCTTGCTCTGACAGAACAATTGGGCTCCCTCCCTTGGTTCGCGGCTTACGCTGGGGTGTACATATATTCTTTAGAAATCGTGCGTAAGCTGGTACGTGGCGGATTGCATCCATCAAGGGGATGTTTATGTGGACCTGTTCAAAGAGCTTGACCAGGTCCTCCTCAGGGGCCAGGGGTTTGGTAGTCTTCTTTCCCTTGGTCAAGGCCTCGGGAAATGGGACCTTAGGTGGTTCTTCTAGGATAGGTCCAGGTTGTGGATCCAGGACAGGGGTGGGGACGTCCTGGATTACTGTCCTAGGCTTGGGATCAATACCCGGCTTGGAGTGGTTCGGATGAGGTGGGTCTTGGGTTTCCTTACCACTACGGGTTGTTACGGAATTAAGTCCTGCCTGGTTTTGGTTGGGATTGGTTAAGATGGCTTGCTGCTGGTAACCTGCAAAAGAAGTGGAGGCCTCTATCCCGTCAGGTGAAGGAACAGAGGGGGCCTGATAAATCATATGGGCATGGCCCGGGTTTGGGTTCATAACGTGCCGCTGGGTTGGCACGTTATTAGGATTAGGCAGAGGTTGGGAGGGAAGAGTACCCGGCTGGCGAGAGTTGGCCAACTGGGTCAATTGGTTACGGACCTCTGTAAGTTCATCCTTGTGTTGTTTTTGGATAGCCGCATTCGTTCTTTGAATGTCAGCCAGGGTCTGAAGGATAAGGGACATTTGATCTTGATTCGGCCCAGATGGGTAAGTAGGGTTGGGCCGAGGCTGAGGTGGCTGGTAAGGACGAGGAGGTTGTGGGCGGGGTTGGAAGGATGATCTTTGGGTTTGGGAATTTCCCGCCCACTGAAAGTTAGGATGGTTTCGCCATCCAGGGTTATAGGTGTTGGAGAATGGGTCGTTCTGGATAGCGTGGATGTCCTCGCAGGTCTGAGGAACCTCCAAAGAGTCAGAGAAAGAGGGAATGGAATTCCCCTGGTAGGTGTAGAAGGAATCGGAAGGACCACCGGGCAAAGATTCGGATGATGGGTTCATCCTAGGAGAAGGTCGATGGAGAATGTTTTGCACAGTTTCCCTTGTCGAAGGAGGCTGTGCGAAAGGGTTATGCGCAGAGGTGGCTCGCTGCAAATGCTGAGTCAGCTCGTCAACCTTCTTTTCGATAATTGAGACCTTGTCCAATCGACTGGCCATTACTTCCAGGTCGACTGATGCGGACAGGCCCTGCGTCTCATGTGCTCCCCTAAGATTCGTCGATGCGCGGGTATTCGTCCTGTCGAATAATCCCATGGAGTCATTGTTGATGGAGTTCTCGCACATGTTTTCGAGAATCTCCCACACAGTGTCTTCATGCTGACCCATGATATTTCCTCCGCAGGTTGCATTGACGAAAAGACGGATGTCCTCACGGAGTCCTTGGTAAAAAGACTGGACTTGTTCCCATTTAGGAACTCCGTGATGGGGGCACTTTCTCATGAGATCCTGGAAACGATCCCATGCCTCATGGAGAGGTTCTCCTGATTGTTGAGTGAAGTGCGTAATCTGATGGCGCAAGGCGTTGGTCCGACCAACGGGAAAAAACTTCTTCAAAAACTCGGATTGAAGTTCTTCCCAAGTGTTGATCGGTCGGGTCTGAGTTTGATACCAATGGGCGGCCTTGTCCATAAGAGAAAAGGAGAACATCTTCATGAGAAGAATATCCCGAATTTGCTCATCTGACCAAAAGTTTGGGACAGATGCTTTAGCTGTTTGATGTGCTGGAAGGGATCTTCGGAATTAAGCCCATGGAATTTAGGTATACCATGAATCATGTTGGGCTTCAATTCGGAATCAGGTCCTCCAGTCGGGATTCTGACTCGAGGCTCAATAGCCACCGCAGCAGGATTGTAGTGGTCCTGCATCATAGGACGCTGTGGTGGGTGCATGAAGTTTTGGAAGAGGTCATTGAGTCGCTGGAGTGGTGCTCCAGATTGTTTTCTTCCTCAACTGGCTGAGCCATGATGGGGGAAGAAGAAGAACTTGGTTCTGAATCAGAAGAGAGAATAATGTGAGGGGGTTGCTGCACAAACACGGGCGTCGAGGCTTGGCCTTGACGAGAGTGAATTTCTAAAGGAGGTCTTAAGGGTGGTCTTAAGGACCTCCTACCGTACATGCACTGTTGGAAGAGATGAGTTTAGAAGGTGCTGGACCCAATCAAGACACCCAAAAATGTGTTGGGTGACTATAGAGGTGCGGGGCAGATGGACCCCTTGATCAGAAAGATCGTCCACCTGAGAATTACCTGGGCGGCCAGAGAGGGAGAGTCCCGCAAAGACCCCTACACGGTAGAGCGTCCCCACAGGTTACAGGGTTTCCCCCACCCGACCTCTCTTGTCACTGTGGTTCCAAGTAGACCAGAATGGGGATCTTGACCTCTTAAGTCTACCAATTTTAGGTTAAGATTAGGGTGCTTAAAGTTACACTTGAACTTTAGTTCTTTGAGTGCAAAGAGTGACCTAATTTAAGGTTGGTTGACCCAAGGGGGCAACTTTACCTCTTGTTTCCTTTGAGAGTTTTTGGGTCTTGTCTTTTAGGGTAAGTGTTTAGAGAGCCAATTGTTTTGGGTTTTTCTTTGAATAGGTATTTTCAGACAAGGGCTTGGGCACACTTCATTTGGTTTTCTCAATTCTTGCTTAAGGAGTGTGTCTCTAAATCCCTAGTGTTGGATCCTAGGTTGGCTCTACTTGGTCCAGTTAGCTCTTTGTTGGGTAATTAGGGCTCAAGCAAGAATGTGTTAGCCCTTAAATACCCTTAATAGTGTGTAGTAATAATGGGTTGAAAACATGCAACTTTTGATGGTTTACTGAGTATAGAAGACAGGTTAGACCTATATTGCTTGTTCTTTTCTTTTCTTCCTCTTTAGAGTTTAGGGATTGAGAGGATAGAATTTTACCTGTCCTTGGAGTGGTTGTCGTGCGGTTGCTTGTCTTCTCGATTTTCTTGTATTTTCCTGCACAACAAAGGAGAGATTGTTAGCAATGTAAAAACAGGAATTTGATTATCTCTAGAATAGCCGTTGCTCCCCGGCAACGGCACCAAAAACTGGTGACGACCTTCCTCTATAGTTCTATTATTTCGTCGTAGTATAGTATAGAGAAGTGATTACCAGTTTAATACAATTTGTTACTCGGAAATAAAAGAGTTCCCGAGGTCGAACTCAGGGAGCAAGTTGTATTCTAGGGGTACAAGTTTCTTTTACAAAAATAAAGAAGGAGAGAGAGAGAGAATTTGTTGGCTTCTTTCTTCTTCTCTTCTTTTCTCTTTGCTTATCCTCTCCTCTTCTGCTTGGCTCTTCTGCTTTCTTCCTTTGCTATTCTTCTTTATCTGCAGTAGTAGTGATGTTCTTCTTCTTCTTTCAGTTCTTGTTTCTGCTCGTCTCTTTCTTTTTCTTCTCCCTTACGGTCCTGTTCTTCTTCTTCTTTCTTTCTTCTTTTCCTTTCTTCAGATCTTCTTCTCGTGCTCTTCTTCTTTTGCAGAGTCTTCACTTGGCCTCTCTGTGTTCTCCTCTGCCTCGCCTTCCTTCTCCTTCTTTACCTTCAGGACGTCGTCTGATTTTCCAATCGGACGACTTAAATCGCCGCTGCTACAGTGCTGCTCGGTGCTCCTCCTTCCTTCAGCTTTCGTCGGCCTTCTTCTCTATTCAGCGGGCGTCTTTCTTCTTCTTCTCTGCCTGCACACTTGCACAGCTTGATCAAAGGGGCAAAACCTAATTCTACCCTCTCCCCGTGTTTCTCTCTCACGGAAGCCGCTCTTAGGAAAGCTCTCCCAGAGCTGCCAGGTATTCGGGTACGGGTCGTGCCCGGGTCCAGGCCCACCGGCGTGCGTGGTGGGCGAGGAGTGCAGGTCGGGCTTAGTCGGGTCGGGCCAGGTCCGCGGGGCGTGGTCGCGGACGAGGCCGGGTCGAGCGGGTAAGTGAGAGGGACCTCACCCCGTGCTCAGGAGGCAACGAACATAAGGCACTTTTTGCCTTTATGCGGGCGCGCTCCTCTGAAAAGTTACGAGGTGGGACTAAATGTCCCACCCCAATTGGGCGCCCGCAGCTGAGGAAGCTGCAGGAGTTCGCGGTTGCACACGAGGCCTTTGCCCCAGCTGCAAGTCTGGGACGCTTCGCGGAGATGCCCCGCGCAGCCTGGGAGTCGCACCTGGGCGAATCGCACCTGGAGCTACAGGTTGAAGGTTCTCCTTCCACGCAGCAATGGCGACGACGGTCGAGATACCTTTCCACAGAGGAACGGCCTCTCGGCCTAATCAGATACGCGGAGAACCTTCGCCGTGGCACGGCGAAGGTGGTGGGGGGTCTGGCAGGCAGCGGGGCGGAGCGTGAGGGTCGCCCTAGGTCAAACTGCGGGCGAAGAAGTGGGTTTGTTCGGAGGGTCTGCAGAGGGCGAGTGGTGGGAAGTGGAAGGGCGGAGGTTGATCAGGGTGAGGAGGCGGAGGTTCTGTGAGGGTCGGCGAGGCGTATGGGGCTGTGGAGCGACAGGGGCGTCTCGCCGGAGTTTGGCCGGAGACGAAAGGGGTGACGGTGGACAGGGGCGGTCGAGGGTTTAATCAAATAAAAGACAGTGAGGAAAAGAAAGAGGGGGAGATGGGGAGAAGTTCTGACCTAGCTACGGAGACGAAAGGGGCTGGAGCAAGGCGGCATTCGTATCGACTGTCGCCGGAGAAGAAGATGCCTGGGGGAAGGGGCGGCGGCGAGGAGAGGGCCGGAGAGGCGCCAGCTGGGTACGGCGTGGCGCGGGAAGAGCGAGGGAGGGCAACCCTGCAGCTGGTAGTGCGGCAGAGCGACGAGGAGGAAGGGGAGAGGCCGCCGGAGCTGGAGGGCTCCCTGTCGGAGTGGGAAGAGAGGAAGTGGGGGTCTTTCTCCGTCAGGACCGAGCTCCCTTGAACGGTGGAGCGACGGGGGGTACTTATAGGGTAGAATCAGAGAGGAGGGCGGAGGGAGACGACAAGGGAGAGAGGGAGGAGGGAGACGACGTGTCTCCCTCGCCGGAGGACGCCGGAGATGGAGACCCATACCGTCCGTGCGTTCGCACGGCCGGTATGGTGGGTTGCAGCGACCAGGGGGGTGTTCCTGCGACGGCTGACGAAGCAGGGCACCCCCGGTTTACTTGCCAGACCCTCCCCCTTACCCTGCGCGGCGCCATGCTCCGCGCAAGGTCGCCGGAGCATGGTGCTGGTCAGGTTTTGGCAGGAGGGGCCTGAATGCAAAGAAAGAAGGAGAGTTAGGGGCAGAAATGTGAGGGTTCAAAAGTTGAGGGCCAAAAAGTAAATAAATGAGGACCAAAGTGTAAAGTTGGTCAACAAGGTTTCCTCTTAGGCTCAAGTTTTTATACATGACTAATTGGGGCCTAAGGATTATGATGGTGAATTTTATTTCTAGATTAAACCTTGTTTGACCAATCAATTTACGCAAAAACCCAAATTAAGTTATTAATTGGACATGGTTCTCAATGTAGGTCAAAATGGGTTCCTAAGGCCAAATTGAAGGTTCTAAACCCTAGAGATTATTTTTCTATGAATTTTAGAGGGTTTAGTTGATTTTTTTCTCTGCAACGAACCTCGTGTTTTTAAGTGGGTTTGTTTTTAGGGTTACAGGATGCCATTTAATTCCTTGGAGTTGCTGTAGCCCTTATTGAATCATCTCATCCCACTTTTCCTCTTATTAGGTTTCTTTGACCTATGTTTGGACCTTGAGTTACCCTATTTTCAGATTGGATTGGTGAAATTGCATTTTTACCCCTTAGTTTCTATTTTCTTTGCGAACTCAGAATCTCTCTGAGTTAAGCCTTTCCTTGAGTTATGTAGGAGCTTTTATCCTTTGTATTGGGTCAAAATGAGCTAGTTATGGCTCATGATGAGGTTCTCATCAGGGTATATGTTTGCACCTCAAAACACGCTTGTAATAATGCCTTCTTGTGCTATTTTCTAGCATTAACATTGCATAATAGGATCCTGTAATCGCATTTGTAAAAACGCTTGCATGCATGCATTTAATCAAGAGAAGAAGAGGAGTGAAACAATGGCTTGCATAGTTACATTTTATCTCAAGTGCCTCCTTACAAATTCCACCTCTTTTTATTTTTTTCTCTCTTGATTTCTTCTTTTCTTCCCGCAGCTGCACTTCTTCCCGCAGCAGCTGCATGCATTTACTCCATGTCACTTCTCCCTGCCAACGCCGCTCCCTACAGCTGCAACTCCCGCACCCTCTCCCTGCTGCAGCCGGCATACCACTCTCTCCTCCTCTATAAGAAGCTGCAGCTTCTTCCTCACGAGACAGGCTGCTGCACAAAACAAAAAAACCCGCAGCCACCTCTTCCATTGTCTTCCCCTCCCATACGTCGGCCCTCCGTCGAGGAGGCACCCGGCGAGCAGGAGAACCCACTGTGGTGCTCACCACCACAGTGGGAACACCACCGCCCAGCTCTTCAACGAGCCGGTGGGCGTGGTGTCTTCTTTTCTTTTCGTTTTCATCTCCACGCCATTGCTGCCACTTCAAGCTCCGAAGCTTGAAGCAGTAGCAACAGCAGCCAAACCGCGGTGGCGGCAGCAGCAGCAGACCTCCTCGCCTCCTCCGCGACCTTCCCCGCAGGAGCTCAGCCCTCCGCGCACACCTGCAGGGCACTCTTCGCTCAGTTCTCCGCTCTGACCCCTCCGCCGTTGCACCCACAACCGGCCGCTGTGTGCACTGCAGCGGCTGGCCAACCGTCGTCCCGCTCCCTTGCCAACCTCTGCAACCCTCCGCGACCGACTGCAGACTCCCCGCCGCCCTCTCCGAGCACACCATCGCCCGCTCTCCTTCCTCGCACCCGGCCTGCAGACGCCTCACCTTCTCCGCGCGAAGACGCGCCTGCATCCGCGACCATCAGATGTCGGCAGCCATCTGCAGACGACTCGACCTCCAGACGTCAGGCGCCTTCTGCAGACGACTTAACCTGCGGCTCTCTCCTGCGTCCGTCCGCTCCCGCCCGCTCTCTCTTCTGCTCTCTCTCTCTTTTTTTCTCTCTTTCTCTCTCTTTTTTTTTTCACTTACTCACAGCAACACACACACACACCTTCACCGACACACACACACTTATAGTAACATACATATATATACAATATATATACATATATATATATAATATATATAGCTACTTATATATATCTATATACTTATACATATATATATCTATATACTTATACATATATATATATATACATATATACTTATATACATATATATATATATATACTTACATACATATATACATACATATATATATATACATATACACCTATATATATATACATATATATCTATATATATCTATACATATATACCTATACATATATATATATATGTAAATATATTTACTTATATATATGTATATATACTTTCACGTTATTTACTATACGCTGTATCGCGGGAATATCTGCACCAGTTGCTGATATTCTCCGATACACGCGTACAAAAAAAGCGTGGACACATTCATCATCCATCCTCCATCCACACTCCATGCGGCACATAGTCATGTTGGTTGCGTCTTTCTAGACAACTACCGACTCGACACGGTGCTACACTCCATCGCCACCTCCACCCCCACCCCTTTATTTATATACTACATATAAATATATATCTATAGCTATTATATTTACTTTCTGTCTGTTAGCTTCCTTCTTAGTAAAAAGATAAAAAAATACATAAAAGAGAAAAGATAATCTTTGACTTGCAGGTACTTCGTCTTGCGAGTAGCAAGACCCATTTTTGACCCTGTTTTGGCTCAAAGCCAAGAACCCATTTTTGAGGGTGTGCCTCAAGGACAACGATTACTAGAAAAAAATCTAAATAAGAAAAAAAAATAAAAAATAAAATAAACGAACGGAAGAGACGCGTTTTAAGGAAAACGTAGAAACTCGACTTAAACCCCACTTCCCTGAGTTCGACCCTGGGCCTAAAAGTGACAAGATAAAATCCATTAGGCCAGATTAAAAATTTTGTAAAGAGATGGTTAGGTCCGAATTAGGTTAATCACTATACACATTTCAACGATAAAATCCCCATATTAACAACCTATCCGGGCCGACCCATCACCTACCTAAAACCTATTCTAATGAATGATCTAAGCTGAACTCAAACCCACCTAATTTACAATGGGAACATTGCAAATCATAGGCATGGGGGGGTATGAAAGTGCAAAATGCCATAAAAACTCATCTCACAAGAAAAGGTTTCAACAAAAAATTCACACCACAAAAACACCAAAAAAGTGAAAAAATTCTAAGGGGAGAGAAAATTTTGAGGCCATACAAATCATGAGGAGAAAAAGGAAAAAATGTCAAAAAAGGAGCACAAAATGAAAAGAAAAAAAGAAGAGATAGTCATTAGTAAGAAATTAAGGGCATAACTAAGTTCTTGACCATCTCATGACAAAGAAAATGAAAGAAAAAAAAGTGCTAATGAGACACAAAAGAGATTAGTAGGAACGCTGATCTTAAGCATCTTGGGCTGGACTCCTAGGTTTAAAAATTCAAGTATCCGCTAAGATCTAGATAGTCCTCAAGAGGTTGGGGAAAATGCGAAGCTTGAGTATTAGGTCTAAGGTTTAGGGAGTATTCAGCCTCGTTAACTGACCTGTGGTTTGTGGGACTTGGTAACCTAAGCACCCCAATCCACACACAGTCTGGTTCAGTGCGCATAAGTATCAAAATCACATGAAAGCGTTTAATTGTTATGAAAAAGTTGCCTAGATTAGGAGCGACTGATCAACATAAGTTGATTTGGACGAGTTCCCAACACAGAGAGGTAGGAAATTCCCCTCGAAGATGCGCAATAACATATCGTCTCCTCGATACTTGTCTCGTAGGATATTTACATATCCTACTGGGGGCATGTAAGCATCCTATGTTGATTCCGATGCCATGGGCGACATTATCATGAAATGTCGATTGCCTCTAGATTTAGCTACAGAACACCATAGGCAAGATTATCTCAAAATCTCGAAAGCCAGGGGTCTGAGGGTTGCCATGGGCGGTGCTATCACAAAGCATCGATTGCCAGGGACCCTTCGAGGATTGATGATGGGGACTAGGAATCCGATACAGACCATGTTGAGAAGCCAATCCAAAGCTAGAAATAAAAAGAAAAGAGAGAGAAAACTCTCCAAACAAAGAAAATCCAATGTCTCTCTCTTACAAAAAATGCACTGTAAACTGAACTGAGGCTAAAATATGTTACAAGCACGGGTGCTTTAACCGTGGAGTCCAACGAACCTTAGGATAGTTCTTGTGGGCCTTAAAAACCTTCGCGGTGGATTGAGGGTAGAGTTGGTCAGGTCCGGATCTTGATTGATACTTGAGTACCTCTAGGCCTACTATCGGAATTCTAAACTAATCAAAAAGAAAAAAAGCACTCATCATGATTTGTGAACATCAAGGAACTCATGGTCTAGAATCGAAGTTAAAACCTTAAAATTTTGCTAAGGGATTAGAAAAAGCTAGGCATGGGGGTATGATGGGAACACCATCATGAGCCTTAACTAGCTCATTTGACCCAAAGAAGAGAACAAAAGCTCCTACATAACCAACTGGAGGTCCTAATTCACTGAATAACCATTCTGAGATAAAAGTAAGAAACAAGAGGTAAAACCGTAATTTTACCATTGCAGTACAACAACGGGTTTCCTCATGGGCTAAACACAGGTCAAATGATCTTAACAAGATAAAAAGTGGGTTGGTTTAAACAGAAAAGGGTTCATGTGATTTCTGGGAATTAAATGACTTCTTGTAACCCTAAAATACACCCACTTGATTTAATAAGGTTCTGGTCAAGATAAAATTCACCTAAATCCTCTAACAATCATAAAAAAATATTCTCTAGGGTTTAGAACATTCAATTTGGCCATTGGAACCTATTTTGACCTAAAATGAGGTCTCAGACAAATATTTGCCCTAAATTGGGATTTTACGTAAATTGCCTAGTCAAACATGGTCAAACCCAAATCCAACTTCATTATTGGATTCCTTAGGTCCAAATTAGGTTTAAATCAAAATTTGGACTTATGGGGAATTCATCTTGACCCACTTTGCAAATAAGTCCAGCCCAATTACATTTCTACCCCTATCTTTCAAAAACCTCTGTAGAAACACCCCTAGCTTCTTCATTCTTTACAATTAGGTCCCTCCGCCATTATAGCGGAGGGAATCCTACTCTGACGAGATTTGAAGGGCAAGATCTCCCTGATCTCTCAGAAAATCCCCTTCAAAATTGAAAGGGAGATTTTTTGATAAATCTCCTCCAATGTGAACCTAATTTGAGGCTCTATTTGATCCCAATCTCTCTCATGCAAATACATGAGAGATTCGAGTCTCCTTCAAGTTGCCATCTCCGGCGAACTTGCCATGCTTGAAAGCTTGATTTCCAAGCACAATGTCGACCTCCAGGGCCTATTTAAGCAAACCCAAATCACCCCACATCTCCCAAGGTTGAAATTGGCCAGAAACACCCCTCAAAATCGTCCCTCCTCCTTCAGCCAGTTGGCTCATCAAGCTCCGGCGACTTCCCTCTCTTTCCCTCATCACCTAGCCACAATACTAGTGGCAGGTTTCTCTTCCTCCCACTCATCTGCGTCGCGCTGCACCCATTAACACCTCTGCAGCCCCTTCGTCCTCACTGTCCTCCCCCACTGAGTGCCTTCGCCTCCGACAACAGTAATATGAGCCATCCGCCATCCCTGCCTCCCCATTCGTCTCTTTATGCTCAGATAAGTCCCCTTTCCCTTCTACTCCTTTTTCCCCTCTTTATCTCTCAAAAACACCCTTTGACGCACTCCACCACCATCATCCCTTTCACCTCCGGCCAGACCTCCGGTGAGGCGTCCCTGTTGCTCCACACCTCCATCTGCCTCGCCAACCACCCCATAGGCTCTGCAACACCTCACTGAATGTAACCCCTCACTTCACTCACCATGCCACACACCCAAACCACCCCCCGAACACACCCACACACACAGCCACAGGTTGCCCTAGGCACGCGCACTTAGGCAGTCCCACGACACGCCAACCCCCGTAGTATACTCGCCGTGACTCGATGAAGCCTCCTGAGCATTTTGACGTGGCTGCGAGGCTGTTTGTGTGATTGCAGGCACAAGAGGGTCGCCGCCATTGACGAACAGCAAGGAGCTTGCTTGCAAGCTCTCTCCAGGGTCCGCTCGATCTAGGCCAATAGTCCGAGGTGTGTGGAATCCCCTCGCACATGCACTCAGTCCCTTAATTGGAGTCGACAACCTTCGCAGCAGCCGCAATTGAATGAAGACATCCGACTGTAGATGTGCGTTTCAGAGGGTGGGAAGTTAGTCCCACATCGGAAGAGTTTGGACACCCGCACCTGCATAAGAGGAAAAACTACGTAGGCCTTATCGCCTCAATACCACGGGGTGAGGTCCCACTCACCCTTCACCTGCCTCGTCCGTGACCTTCCCTTCATGGACCTGGCTTGACCAGACTGCACTCCTCGCCCACCACTGCACACCAGTGGGCCTGGTCCCGAGCGCATACGCGACCCAATTACCCGAGACGATGGCTATGGGAGAGCGAAACTAACAGAGAAAGAGGAGAAGAGAGCACGCACGAGTAGGGGTAGGTTTTGCTCTACAAGGAAAGGAGAAGAAGAAGCCAAGGAAGAAGAAGGTGAAGGCTGAAGAGGAAGCTAAGGAAGGAGAAGACAAGGCTGAAGAGGAAGGAGCTGAAGAGAAAGAAAGAGAAGGAAGGATTGAAGGCAGAAGAAGGAGCTGCCAGAGGAAGAGAAAGAAAGAGAAGGAAGGAGAAGAAGCTGAAGAAAGAAGAGGACTAGAGCCAGAGACAGAGAAGAAGGCTGAGAAAGGCTAAGGCACAAAATCAAAAGAAGAGAAAGAAAGAAGAAAGGAAGCAGCCGAACAAAGAAGAAAAGAGAAGGAAGAAGATCAAGCACTATAGCATCCATATTTTAAGGTGTCTAATTCACAAATCAGATGTCCAATTTGTGCTTTTTCAAATACATTGATCTCTTTAATATCTTCTGTGCTTACATTTTTGCACTATAACTCTGTTCTTTTATTGCATATTATATTCAATTTCTTAAGTTATGCTCTTGATTTCTAAACCCTAATTTGCTTCCTGTGTTCGACCTCGGACTTTAAAATTCGAGTAATAAAATCTATTTGTTTTCAAAGTGATTTCGACTATATTACAACGCTTTATTTCTAAACTCGATTTCGCCTCGCAAACATTTTGGCGCTGTTGCCGGGGAGCAACGGGTGATTTAGAAATCTTGATTACAATTACTGATTTGGTACTAACTTGATATATCTATGTTGTTGTGATTGTTTCAAGGGAAAAGATTCAAAGGAAGACGGCCGCACAGCAAACACGCCCGGGGCAGGTAATTTCTTATTAGTCCCTTCTCTTAAAGCCCCTCATTCTGAAAAGGAAAAAAATAAGATAAAATCAATTAGGGCTACCTGCTTTCCATCTCTAGTTAATTCACCAAAGTTTCCTGATTTGATTTCAACAACAAATACTGATTTGTGTACCCATTTAAGGTAACTAGGGCTACCACCTTCTTGATTGAGCCCTAGATACCATATTTTGGCAACTAAATTGGACCAAAATTAGAGCCAAATTAAGGATTTCAATTTAGGATTTTAGAGGCACACCTTCATAAGCAAGAATCAACTCTCCAAAAGGAGGTGTGCCTAAGCCTTGGTTGAAGAGACTTATTCAAGAAAACCCTAAAAATTTAGGCTCTTAATCTCACTTGAATCCTAAAAGAAAGGACCTAAAACTTCTCAAAGGACAAATAGGTGAAGTTGACCCCCTTTTTGGGTCAACCAACCTTGAAATTAGGTCACTTTTGCACTCAATACATTTAAAGTTCAAGTGAAATTTTAAGCACATTTGCTCTTAAATAAACTGGTAAACTTAAGAGGTCAAAGTCCCCATTCTGGTCTACCTGGAACATCAATGACAAGAGAGGTTGGGTTGGGGAAACCCTGTAACTCTTGGGGATGCTCTATCGTGTAGGGGTCTTTATGAGACTCTCCCTATCTAGCTGCCCAGGTATTTCTTAGGTGGACAACTTTCTGACTAAGGGGTATCATCCGCCCTAAATCTCTATAGTCATCCAAATTTTTGGCTGTCTTGATTAGGTCCAGCACATTCTACTCTCATCCAAATCATCGGTGCATGTTCGGTAAGAGGTCCTTAAGACCATCCTTAAGACCTCCTTTAGTGATTCATTCTTGTCAAGGTCAGGCCTCAACGTCCGTGTTTGTGCAGCAACCCCACCACATAGACATCTCCTCTGATTCATCAGAACCAAATTCTCCTTCTTCCATTATCATGTTACAACCAGTAGAAGAGAATAATCTTGAGAACCAACTCCAGCACCTAAATGATTTATTTCAAGCCTTTCTACACCCGCCATAGCGTCCTATGATGCGAGATCGCTACAATCCTGCTAATCTTAGGTTCTCTTCCTTCCTCTTCCTCTCTACTCTCTTTTTCCCTCCTTAAACTCCTGTTTCAACTGCTGTTCATGCCTCTCCCCCTCTGTCTTCCCCACTGTCGGCGTACCTCCGACGACTCCTCCTCGACATTACACACTACCAAACACCACTGCTCCACCTTCAAAACCTCCACCTCACCTCACCGCACAAAACCCCTCACTCAAATCTACCAAAAACCCACTCCAACGCTCCACCTAACACACCCCTCGCCATTCACCTTTTCTACCTCCGTCCGGCCACCACACGCTTCCACTCACCTCACAACCACCACCACCAGGCTCCACGTCCTCCGGCAACATTAGTGAGCCATCTAAGTGGGGCGTTTGAACCTGTATACTTGTTTCAGGTCATCACTGACCTCCACTGCCGCCAGCATAATCTCCGACGACGTCCGCTGTCCTCCGACCACATTCGCCCTTAAGTCTATTTCTAGGTCGTGCGGAACCCTTCCAAGCATTCTTCCAGGCCCTCAATTGGGGACCTCGCTCGCAATTTCATCATCAATTGAAGGCATCTCCTTCAGCAGCTGCTACATAGCGAAGGAGCCGTGAAGATAGTCCCACATTGTGGGAATACAATGCAGTTGTAGCGGATAAATTGTTTTTGTGTGAAGGCCTCTTCGCCTAATCACCGAGGGTCGAGTCCCCATACACCTCATACCTGATAACCCAACCTATGCGCACTCAGTCACCACACACGCTCGGTGACCCTGGTCCATGCTCTCGACCCAATTACCCATACTCGGATCCAACTATACGCTGGGTCTTGAGAGAGGAGGAGAAGGATTTGTGAGAGAGTAGGGCAGGGTTTTGCTCTCTGAAGATATGCCCTTGTGCGACACTTAGCCGCTGAGCAGTTGACTCTCTTATGCTCTGAAGAAGGAGAAGACTCTAAAGTGTGGCTATGCCTTTGTGCTTGAGGAAGGCTTTGAAAGGGAAGTTCTGAAGAAGAAGAAGGGAATCTCTGAGAAGAAAGAAATACTTGTGAAGAAGGAAAGAAGTTGAAGAAGAAAAGGAGAAGAAGGCTTTCTAAGAGCCTTGTGCCTGTGCTACATAAGTCATCTGATCTGATTTGGCACTATTGAATTATTTAAGTACTATAGTTTAGAATTAAATTCTGATTGGAATAATTGAGTAATTGCATGCATGTTTAATTAAAGAGGATTAGTGGTGATTCAAATCACCATTGTTTTGATTCTCTTTTCTTTTTGATTGCATGCAACTTTGAGATACATTGATTTATATTCGAATATTAATTATGATCAATTTCATTCATTGCATATCTATTTTGTGATCAATTGATTGTGTGCATTGATTCTAAATAAGATTAATGTTGTGAATTCCATATTTGCTCCCTATGTTTGACCTTGTACTCTTCTTTGATTCTAAGCATATAAATTTAATTATTTTTGAGTGATTAAGGCTTTGCTACAACAAAACGACTTAAAACTCCTCATTAGCCCGTAAACATAGAGTAATACCTAGATAAGGTGTACGTAATTAAAAAAAAATAGCTTGGGCATAAGTATTAATCCAAATATCATGTCTATTTAAATAGAAAACACTAGCTATAAGTAATCTAAGTAGTACATGAACATATACATTTATTAATGCATTCTTCTCATGGAGGCAATCACTGGCCAGTATGTCTATTTTTATCATCAAAGTTGATCTCTCGAATTTATTGTAGTTCATTCAATGAAAGTGCCAATCAAGTGTTGTTTTGGCAGTAATCTAGCTCAAGGAGCTCTATTAATTTATTTTCCATTAGAACATACACTTCCAAAAGAACACAATCCCCCAGAGCAACTTCCAACTCCCTTAAGTAATAACAATTAATGAGCTCTCCTTGTGGCAAATTATGAAAACTTGGACATTGTAGTCAACCCATGGAGAGTCTTCTATGCTTAACTGCATAGAACTAGTTGGGTGGTTTCATGTTTATTGACCATCTCTTTTGCTAATAATATGAAAGGTAGAGATCCTCCACAAAAATACCAAGTAGAACAAACATGGAATGCACCTCCAATTGGTTTTTTAGCTGCAGAAAATGTAATACATGATGATAACGCTAATTTAATTTAGCTAAGTTTTGGAACTAAAACTTTGTAGTGAAGGTTAATAAGAAAATTCATGAATCGAAAGATTTTCCCTGTCTGAAACCTTGATCTGGAAACTTTGCAACACTACTATCAAATTTATCTTAATATAACTAGATCATAGGTTACATGACCAACGCACATGATTCAAATCAAATTACAGTACAGCGAACAAAATAAATGACCTCGAAATTAGTAGCACAAAATTGATTCCCATTAGTAGGAAAAATAAAATCGTAAGGCCATGGTAGAAACTCCCACAAACTCGACAAAAAAGGATGGGGTTTCATCAGATTAAGTGAGAGAGATCGAGTAGAGTGGGGGAGAAATCTGATCGAGTTGAATCTAACGATGGAATAGTGACAAATCATAAAAATTAAGATCAAGTTGATGAAGAGAGGGATTGATTTGAGTGTTGATTTCAAAAACTTTAAAATGAAAATTTGAGCGAGAGATGAGATCCGAGTGAGAGATAGATCCAAAGCCCTAAATGAGATCTATCTACCTTCTATCATCTTCAGCGAGATCAAGAGAGATAGCTTTAACTAACCTGAGCTGACAAGAATGCAGTGCTCGATCAGGGGCGGCAACTCGATCTGATGGCACTCAATGAAGTTTAGGGTGTCAAGCAGCGTCGATCTGATGGCACTTGACGGAGATTAGGGTGTCGAGCGACGTCGATCCTACGACACTCGACTCGATGGAGGGCGACGAAGATTTGGAGTTGAGCAGCGTCAAAGTTGGAGTTGGGGAGGAGCGTAGAGGAAAGTGGTCAGGGAAGGAAAGAGAGGAGTAGTTGGGTTAGCATAGTAAAAAACTAAAGACATATTTACCTTCTATTGTTCTTTTTTTTCCTAATAGTGTCCGTCAGTATAATATGTATCATTAGTAACATATTACAAAACTTCTATTGACATATATTTGATGTCAACGTTGATATACCATTATGTAAGATAATTTTTTTGTGGTATATGTTGCAATGTTTACCTTCCTTACATGTAAGCCATACCCCTAACAACATTTGGACTTCACTGCAAGGTGGTGACATATACTTACCTCAAGAAATACACATTTCCTCTTTTGCTCGTGTGCTACCATGTCAAAAATAGGTGGTGTATGTGAATGAGTGCATAAAAGTTTGTTTAAGATTTTTTATGCAAATCAGGTAAGATAACCGCTTAATGGGATGCCGCTTTTATATTTAACAGACACGTGCTTAGATACCTTAAATGTACTCAATACAGCTTTGCTGCCTTAGCATGATTGGCTCAAATGGAGTGCATTCTGCAAAATCAGCAAAATTCAATACTTTATCAGATTTCTTTTTATTGATTTAGCATTTTAATATTGTAATTAGTAAAAAAAAAACTCAAATGACTTCACTCATCTACCTTTACGAAGATGCTTTTCAAGTCGTTTCCTAGATCATAATATATTTTCCTTAGTTTTTTTGTTTCATTGTTTTTCCTAGATCATACATGTATTCGCTAAGACTTCCTAGAAGAGCAAATGTTACGTACATCGATATATTTTCTCGCTTAATCTGCTCCATTTATTTGGAAAACACTGCCAAAATGCACTTACGGTGGTACTTTCACCATTTTTTTGAATTAGTGTTTTTACATATCCATTTTACCCTTGCTTCTAAGCTTTTATTTCTTTCCACGCTAAAGAAAACGTGTTGGAGTGAAAGCAAACTCGTATGGTAATGTTATGCTCCAGAACATCCTAGAATTTACCGTGAAACGTAAAGTTTGCGTAACAAAGTTTGTTCCTTAAGGTGTTTGAAAAAAAAATGTCCTTTACGAAGCATTTTTGCAATACACTGAACAACAAGTCGCATCTGCTTACTCCCCTCATCGAACCCATTGTCCCCTTCCCTTCGTTCTCGAGAACCTTCAAATCCCTAATCTCCCTACCACTGGAGGAGGCCTCAGCTGGCCCTTTCGTTGGCTAAGGCCCCTCCTTGTCATTCTTTCATCCTCCTCATCACAATCCCCACCCCACCAGTTATCGTCGCTCCTCTCGACGTTCTTTGCAGGATGGAGGATAGTGTTTCGATGTCATTTGGCGACTCCATCCTTGTCCTTGTCCTTGTCCTTGTCCTTATCATCCTCTCCTCATGGTCATATTTGACATTGTGCTACTCATCGAACATCGTCAATGTGTTGTGGTTGCTGCTTTGGTCGTGTGATGGCCCTCCCCTTTATGGTCAAGCTGGTGCCATCGTCAATGGCTGGGGTGGCTGCTACGGCCCTTGTCGTCGCTCTTGATGCCCATACCTTGCCTTGCGCTTCTCTACGTTAAGCTCGCCTATGGTGTCGTCTGTGCCTTATTAGTTCCGACTGATGGTTACATTTGGCTTCAATCGTCCCTCCTTTGCCTTACGTCAACCATGGCGATTGTTGTCATTTTTATCTCTTTTGTTATTTACTTTCTGTTTGGTTTGTTCTAGAGTTTTTTTGTTGTTCTGTTGTTTTGTGTTGTTAGTTTAGGTTGCTTTGCAGCCTACCTTGATTCTCTCTGAGGTTATCTTTTCTCGAGCTTGTTTGTTGTTAGGGTTGTATGTTAAGTGTGATCACTTAATGTCCTCGTTGACATCTCCCAGCCTTGCATTTGCCCAATAATGTCTTCTGGACATCACTGTCTTATTGACGGATCTTATGTGACCTGATTATTTTGCACTCGACCTTGTGTCGAGATATCTAATAGCCACTGCATCTTTGAGTCTCCTGTATTTGTCGGTTGGTATTCTCTGAGGTTGTTTCTCATAGTAATCCCTCTTTGGAACTTGCACCAAATATTCACTCTACGAAAGAATGCCATTCTCTCACGGGAGGAGGTTTAAAAAAATGAAATATTTACATCTATGTCACTGAAATATTTTCTAATTACATTTATACTTTCATTAACTACATATTTACTTCCATACCCCTACAAACTTATGTCGTTTATCACATATATCCTTCCATTAGTATTTAACGGCACAATGCACTAACCATGGTTGAGATGTAACTATAAGCCATAGTTAAAAGGATATTCACATCAATGTCCCTGAAATCTTGTCTAATTATATCTATATCCTCATAAACTTCATATTTAGGGTTTTTTCCCTCTTCTTTCTTCTTCCTTCTCTCCTTACCTTCTTCCTCCTCAAGTTCTTATTTTACCTCCTCACTGTAAGCCTTCAACCTCGACCCCTTCTCCTCCTCATTGACCTCCTCCCTCATACTCACTAACCTCCTCCCCTCCACCCACAGGCCACCTCCCCCTCCTCCTCTCCAGCCTCCTCTCCTCTCATGCTCCTCCCTCGACCCCTCCTCCTCCGCCAACCCCTACTCCTCCCCTGACCTCTTCTCCTCCTCCACCCTCCTCTTCCCTCTTACTCATGGCATCCTCACACCCCATCCACAAGCCTCCTCCTCCTCCTCCTCCTCACTAGCCTCCTCCCCCCTCCTACTCCTCCACTGACACCTCCTCCTCCATCGTTGACCCCTTCTCCTCCTACTCCCTCTTGCTCCCCCCCTCCCCCACCTATAGAACTTCTCTTCCTCCTTACTAGCCTCCTCCCTTAACCCCTCCTCCACTACCAACTCCTTCTCCTCTTCCTCCCTCTTGCTCATTGGCCTCCCCCCCACAAACCTCCTCTCCCCTCCTACTCCTCCCCAAACCCCTGCAACCAACTCTTTCTCCTCCTACTCCCTCTTACTCATCAGCCACCCTACCCCCACAAACCTCCTCCTCACCGACCTCCTCTGCCTTTGCCAACCCTTGCTCCTCTCCCAACCCCTTCTCCTTCCACCTGTTAATCAGCCTCCTCCCCTACCCCCATCCATAGACCAAGAGAAGGGATCAAGGGATAAGTAGGGGTTGGCGGAGGAGGAGGAGGGGTCGAGAGAGTGGAGGATGAGGAAGGGTCGAGGGAGGAGTAGGGATTGGCAAAGGATGAGGAAGGGGTCAAGGGAGGAGTAAGAGGGGGGAAGAGGACAATGAGGAGGAAGGGGGGAGGTGGTCTGTGGGTGGAGGGAGGAGGTCGGTGAGCAGGGGTCGAGGGAGAAGGACTCCAGCGACGAGGTGCAGTAAGGACTTGAGGAGGAGGAATGTGAGGAGAGAAGAAAGAAGAAAGAAGAGGGAAAAAGAATCCTAAATATAAAGTTTATAAGGGTATAGATGTAATTCGGAAAGATTTCACAAGCATGGATGTAAATATCGCAAAAGAAAAAAAGAATAGGGATAGTAATGTAATTTTTCATTTCTCTATAGTATCTTTAAGGACCGTTGGGAAATATTACTAGAATATTCCTTAAAATCTAATAGAAAAATAACCTAAGGTATAACTTGTAATGATTAACAACTTTAAAGAGATATAAATGTAAATATAAAACTTATAAAGGTATAGATAGAATTAAGACAAAGTTGAGGAACATAGATGTTAATATCCCTAAGAAAAAAAAAAGGAGAAAATTTCCTTCGAACAAACAAGGCTAGCGGACTACTCACGTACGAGGCTCATCGTACGCTGATTTGCCTTAGTTTTTTTGTTTTTTGTTTTTCCTTTTTTTAAAGATAACTTGCCTTAGTTTATTAAGTTTATAGTAGGCGAGCGTCCCTTTGCTCTCGAGGAGTGAGTGGGATGACATCACGCGGAGAGGGACGGCACCCAATTCTTCCGGTCGCCCTATGCGAGGACGATTTTACCCTTCATGCGAGCACGCTTCTCTGTTGTTCCAAAACCTGTATAACTTTTATGATATGGATCTCAACTTGGTCTATAACAAATAATCTATTTTTAATGATTTAGGTGGTTTATTTGGATTAATCCAAATAACACCCACCCTTAATGCTAACATGATTTTACCCGTCTGTTGAGGGTGCTGCTTCCATAAATTATGGTTTCACCGATATATTATTTGTCTTCGGAATTTTTTTCCACAACCTGTTGAAATTTGTGAAATACTAGTCCTGTTATCTATTTAATATACTGAGATTATGTCAACCCTCGAACCTGCTATCAAAATAAGCGAAAAAGAAGAAGGAGAAGCTTGAATCCGTCAGATTTCAAACTTCTCGTTCTATTTGATAGGAGTAAAATGAATTTCATTGACTATTGATACATTAATATAAATGATAATTAGTATCACGTTGTAGGACGAGCGGTGACGAAGGGTAGCATTATCATTAAAATGATCATGAAGATCTTGATACGAAGAGGCAAAAATATTCCAATGTTTTGAGAGGAGAAAAAATAAAATCCACTCTTTGATAAGAACTAAAGTAGGGATTTTTGTATATAAGCCCCTGTAAGGTAACATTGGAAATTTTATAATTACATGTACACTCCCTTTCATACAATGCAGTCCCTACTAATTTGGAAGGTAAAGATAGGATTAATCATAACCTATGTTATAAGAGTGGGCTAAAGGTCATGGTGTTGGTGGCCGCATTGATCATTGAACACTATAGGAAAAGATGCACCTTGTGACGGTTCAAAATCGTCACCAAATTCCATTGCGAAAATGTACATCGCTGCATCTATTTGGTGACGGTGTAAATGATGTATTGCCGCAAATAATCTCGAGCCCAGGCTTGCGAGCCTCGAGATTGTGTGACAGTTATTGATGGTTGCCAATTATGTTTGAAACGGTTGTAAAACAAATTGTTACTAAATGTCAGGGCGGGAAATATTTGCGTAGAGGTGGAAATATTTCCACGACGGTGAATAACCGTTGCCACATAATTGGTTTTGGCAGGAGTGTAATAAGGCAGAAAAATTTATCATTTGGGGGAGGTTACAACCGTCGCCCATGTGCGTCGGAATGTTTGCCATGGTTGATTAATGGGTAGGTATCCAAGGTAGGCACCAAAATGGGATATGCGGTGATGGTGTGATAAAAGTCGGGGTATATTAATGGCGACAGGTTTTATTAGAACCATCAGTGAATGTACCTTTTTTTTTTTTGAGAAATTTCAGTGAAGGTGTATATCTATACCTTTCAACCTACTACATAAGTAATGTACATTACAATTGTATATTAACTGTATAATAAATGCAATTAAAGAAGAAATCATATATATATATATATATATATATAAGAGTTTAATTATTACAAAAGGTGAACATAATAAATACGTTACGTTGAGGCACCTATGCCACCAACACCTGGTCCATCATCGTCGTCCTATGGTGGAGGCTTGTGAAATTCGAATGCTCTGGTCCTCCAAATCCTCGTAGGAATGCCATCAACTCTCTTAACTGTCGGCTCTGCCGCTCCAATAACTAATCTTGTCGTTGCATTTTGTCAGTGGCTGCCTGCAGTTTGGAGGTCATATCCTCTAATCTCTTCTCCCTCTCCATCTCTCGATGTTCCAAATTCTCCATCTTCTACTTAAGATTGTTCACTTGAGATGTGGACGACATCGATCCTTTTCTCCCATACCAGAAAGAGATAGTTGCGCTCCTGTCCCCACTATGAACAAAGCCTCCATGCTCCAGAGGCATCACAGTCCTAAATGCCACCTCTGGTGTCATCAGAGGGGCTTGGGGAACGGTCACGGAGTTCCGTTCGTGACCTTAGAAGGATGGATCAAGTCCATCATATGAGTCTGTAAATACATAAAATTGTAATTCTTCAAATATTTAATAAATTTAGTAAATTAAAAGTGTATAAATTCATAATACTTACATATCTCTCCTGATATGTTTTATGAATCCATGCATGGGGGCCATTGAGTGTGCTCATAAACTCTCACTCAATCTAATTCAGTGTCCTCGTGAGTAACAACATAAAAATATTAATAAAGGATAAATGATTAAGTTACATATAATTTTATGAAAATATTGAATGTAAATAACTGATTTTACTTACATATTTAACTCGTAAAGAGTCAATACTCATTCAACCCAAACAATGGGTCTGTGGTGGAGCTTGACTCCTATTGGCCTTATTTCTTTTAGTTTGCTCCTACAAGAAATTATTAGTAAATAAGAACATAATAATTTCAAATAAGAGATATAAATAAATAATTGTTTACCTCTATAGTAGGAGTACTCCAATGCTCGCATGCCTCCTTGCAAATGTCAGGCGTTACCATTGGAGGGACATTGCTCAATGCCTCCTCAAATGGCCTATTCCTAAAGTGCTGAAATATTTATATAAATTATTACTAACCTTTTAACGAAATATTGTAAATGTTGTAAAATTAAATCATTAAATATATCTTATCGTACACTTGAGCTCCTCTCTCTAGCCACGGTAGATCTTACTCGCATGCTTTAAAATATATCTAGGGTTGTTCAGATCAATCCCCTAATCAAATATCCCCTACAATTATGAAGTAAATATAATTCTTATATAGAAGAAATGAAGATTTATTATGGTATTGGAGATGCATTTACCTACAGCTCGTGAATAAGTGCTACCTTAATGTCTTTCGACACTTTCCTCCAGTCAAAGGATGAAAGGGGCACTACCGACTTGGTAATGGTCGCCAGTCGACTAGTGAACTTTGGGTAATTCCTCGCTTCCCCTAAAGGATTAATCTCGATTGAGATCCTAGTGCCTGCTGGTAGTCTATATAGGTCCAGATTCCAAGTAGGACCCTTTCTTTTCTTACCTGAAAACAAATTATATCATATTATCATAAAATAAATTACAAGATAAATAAATTATAAATTCAAGAAATGCAAATTTATATTAAAAGATGACGGAATTATTTACTAGCACTAGTGCCTGCCTCAGTCGTAGTAGGCACCTCCCCCTGTACCTCCTGCTGTACCTCCTCCTATACCTCCTCCTCCTCCTCTACCCCCTCCTCCACCTGTACCTCCTCCCCCTGTACATACTCCCCACCAACCTCCCCATCTTAGTCCTCATCGTTAGGCTTCTCAACGAAGTAAGCAGTAGAAGGAACCTGATAAGAAAGTGGGGCCTTACCCTTCCCATGGAGGTGAAGCCCCTGAGAAAGAACATGCGGTGGTATGAACTGAGATCTAGGATGAGGGGGTCTATGTGGCCTGGGGTGGGGTTGGGTGAGCATATATGATGTAGACACATCCATTTAGGTTAAAATGTCTATCTATGCATGTTTCTAGGCTTATATATGCATTCCATACTGTAACGAGCGCGTGCCCCAGACGCCTTTTAAGACGTCTGGGAGGTGGCCCAGACGTCGGACCAGACGTCTGCGATCACATCCAGACGTCTGACCAGACGTCCGGGATAGTTTACAGACGTCTGGAGAACAGTTATGTTCGCACGGGAGATTCGTCTGCGTGCCTGTGCGCGCAGACCTACGATTCTTCCCTCTTTTCTCTGCGGCTGCAGGCGGCCTGCCGCCTTCTCTCTCCTCCTCGCGCGGCCTTAAAAGGGCACGCCTCCCCTCCCGTCTCCACCGTCTCCTCCTTCTTCTCCTTCCTGTGCGCGAGAGCGAGCGGACGCGAGGGCGGCAGCGGCAGCGGCAGCCGCAGTGAGCGCGGAGGAGGTGCGGCGTGCGAGGGCGGGGCTCTGCCGTTAGGGCGAGCTCGCCGGAGCAGCTTGGCCGGCCGGCGGAGGGCGCAGGGAGCGCGGAGCGACGCGGAGAGGGACCTGCTGCAGGCTGAGCAGCAGACGCGCGAGGTGCGACGCGGGCGACGTCGCGAGCGGAGGCCGAGCAGGGTTCTGATTCTGGAAAATTTCCAGAATCAGACGTCTGGGTTGATAGCCAGACGGCAGGGTCGACGTCTGTAAGATCATACAGACGTCTGAAAGGTCAGTTTCCGCTTTCTCCTTCCTTCTTGTCGACTGACCGTACTGAGGGAGGGGGGTTGGCTGTGCGCAGGTTCGCTGATTCGCCATCCTTTGCGAATCAGAAGTCTGGAAGTTGTACCAGACGGCGGGAGTGATCTACAGACGTCCGTGTGGATCATCGGACGTCTGGGGTATAGGAAAGACGTCCCTACAGACTTCTGGACGTCCGGGGAACCAAGCTTAACAGGTAATTCTCTGATCCACCGTTTAAGACGTCTGGAAGGAGTTCCAGACGTCTGATTTTGCACAGTATTGTCTTTCTCGACCCGTTTAGGGCCCGTTTGGGCTCTGTTTTCCGCGATTCGAGTTGCGTTCGTTTCAGAATTAATTCCTCTACCCGCCTACAGTAGCTATACACTGTTCTGAGACACTCCTTGTGTTTGATCCTTGTGATAGGACCTCGTTCGGTTGCAGTCTTGAGAGTCGCGGAGGCACGCGGGATTCCCGATCACGCCCCCACTACTCCCGTTGTACCTGGTAGAGTGGCTTTAAGTATTAATAAAATCTGTTAAAGTATGGAATCATAACTAGAACCTAGGGCATTGCATGAATCCTAGGAATGAGAAATATATGGAACGATAGCTCCTAGGTGTTGCATGAATCCTAGGGCCGGAAAACTAGATTGTATGATAGATCCTAGGATATGGCATGAATCCTAGGGTGGGAAAAACTAGTGGAATGTATATTACTGCAGTCTTGGAAAATTGGAAAGGAATATATAAAGCTGCCTGTAAATTTAATTAACAGCTGCCTGTTATGAATAAAGAAACATGTTTGAGATCATGGATTTTGAGAATGTGAATCTGGAAAGTGAAACATATGATGTTCTGAGATAAAGAGCTGGAACCCTACGGGGAATTAGGAGTGGAACTCCTGGAAAGAAAAAGGAATGGAACTGAGATGTAGTTTGTACTGTCTCTTGGGTACGCAGTACCAAGGGAAGTACCTGTACCTGTTTAGTGCAGAGTGGGGCCAGCCGCCCCAGGGACCCGGGGTTAGGATTGGCCGCTCTGTACCGACTTGTTGGCCCTCGTGTACGTAGTACCGAGGAGAGCTAGTAGTGTTAGGAGAGTACTAGCTACCCCACGGGCCCCGGGGTTCTGCTAGCCTCCTTCACCGACTTGTTAGGCCCACTAGGGCAAACCAGGGTAGTCAGGCGAGGGTGCGCGGACTGTGGAGGGGCAAGGCCCCGGTTTGGTTACTGTGGAGGGGTTGGACCCCTGTTACTGAGAGGGCTCTGCCCTGGTTCCGTGCTGTGCTTTGGGCGCACCCGTTAACGGAAACGACTGACCGCGTGCCAGTGCGGGCTAGCTACCTGTGCGTTTATCGCGCGTGCCGTAGTCACCGTTACGTCTGTCAGTGACCTTGGGGTGGTTGACTGAGGGTAGGATCACCACGGGGGACTCTCTCGACCAGGAGAGCACCACGTGCTACTTCTACTTTTGGAAAAGACTGCAATCAAGATCGTTCCCACGAGGACATTCGAGATCAAGTAAAGGATCTGAGAAATAAATGAAATAGTGAGAAAAATTGAAAGATGTGAATAAAGGAAGTAACAGAACATAACAGCTACTGTACACTCTACTGTTGCCTTTAGTTAGTTTGCCACTCTACTCAGCGTTTTGCTGACGTGTTACACTCGTTACCTTTTTCAGGACCAGGTGTTGAGCAGCCAGGGTCGGCGGCTGCAGAGGACGCTGGGCCGAGTAGGGTCTAGTAGAGTTACCACAGCTTTTGTACCCCTTTTTGTTTCTGTTCTAGTGAGTAGTTTTTGTTTCCGCTGTACCTTCTTTACCTGCAGTTCTTGTTATATGATAAATGCTGTTTTACTGTTGTGGTGGTACCTACTGTAGTAGTTTCTTTCCTTACTGCTGTACTTTCTTACTGTTAGTTATATTCGTGCTGAATGTGGTTTATTTTACTGTCTTTTGGTTACTTCCTCGTTGGACGACTAGGTCTTGGGATTAGTCGAGTCGGTCCGGTTCTCGTGTCTCGTAGGGACTCGGGAAACGGGTCGTTACAAGATGGTATCAGAGCAAGGTCGTCCCGAGAAGTGAATCAACTGACTGGAAAATAACCAATTCACATGTTTATAGCTAGAGTAGCCACCACAACATATCTCTTGACATGAGCTCTTAGAAGTTTTGTTAGGTACCGTCTGTTTTGACGTTTCCGTTTTGTTTCGCGTCTCCATTGTAGGAGATGCCGCGTCGTGGAGCTAGTAGGGTGGGCCGCAGGCGCGGCCAAGGTCTGGGCCCGGGGGACAGATGTGTCGGGCTTGGAATACATACAACCCCTCCTCTTCTCCTGAGTATACCGTCTCGGGACCTCGTCCAACTGATTCGAGAGGTGGTTCGAGAAGAATTTCAGCTTCCACCCACGTCGCCACCCCCTCCCCCTTCCGAGCGTACGACAGGGGAGTTAGTGGTGGAACGAGATTTCCGCCGCCACACCAGGCGTGTTAGGAGAACTCAACGGAGACACGTGGCGTCCGCAGGAGAGCCGTCACGTTGTGCAGGGCCATCAGTGGCCTTTGGGGGCCCTCGACAGGGGCCAGTCGCCAGCACCGGACCCCCGCCTAGCCGACAGCAGGGACTCACTGAGGGCGGGAGTCGGGTTCCCCTCTGCTACCAGTGTGGCCAGCCGGGCCACGTCAGGAAGGACTGCCCATCTAGGGCAGGAGGTCAGCAGATACTTCCCGCGCAGAGCACTGGAGGGCGCGCAGGAGGCCGCGGTTCCCAGGCACGAGGAGGAGGACAGCAATCGCGAGGAGGGTACCGGCCAGCACCTACCCGTCCGACGCAGAGTGTGGCTGCTTCGTCTGCACCTAGAACTGAGGGGCGTATCAACACCCTAACACACAGGGACGCCAGAGCATCGGGATCCGTGGTAGCAGGTATGGTTTCAGTTTCTGGCAGACTCGTTTACACGCTTTTCGATTCCGGCGCTACGCACTCGTTTGTCGCAGCCAGTTTCGCAGTTAGTTTGGACCAGGATTATACACTGTTAGAGAATCCGTTCGTAATCAGAGGTCCGAGTGGTCAGCTGTTTGTAGCTGAGGAGGTGTACACGGGTTGCGGGGTCAACATCGGGGGACATAGCCTGCCAGCTGACCTGATTATGATACAGATGGAGGACTTTGGAGTGATTCTGGGGATGGATTGGTTGTCCGCTTACCACGCCTTGGTAGACTGTTTTGAGAGGAAGATTGTCTTCTCCATTCCGGAGCTGCCTTCTTTCGAGTTTTACGGGCAGCTAGTGGATGGAGGTTTCAGGTGCATTTCGGCACTTCGGGCGGCGAGACTTTTGAGCCAGGGGTGTGAGGGCTTCCTAGCTTGTGTGGTGGCAGAGCACAGCCCCGTGGCAGACTTCCAGAGCATCCCGGTGGTCAGAGAGTACCCCGACGTGTTCTAGACGAGTTACCAGGACTACCGCCCGAGCGTGAGATCGAGTTTGAGATCTCACTAGTACCAGGGACCAGCCCCATCTCCACCGCGCCATACAGAATGGCACCGCTTGAGCTGCGAGAGCTCAAGTCTCAGTTGCAGGACCTTTTGGAGAAGGGTTTCATGAGGCCCAGTGCGTCTCCCTGGGGAGCCCCGGTACTGTTTGTGAAGAAGAAGGATGGGACCCTACGCCTTTGTGTGGACTACCGACAGCTGAATAGGGTCACCATCAAGAACAGATATCCGCTGCCAAGGATCGACGATTTGTTTGACCAGTTGCGAGGTGCCACGGTGTTTTCCAAGATCGACTTGAGGTCTGGATACCACCAGTTGAGGATCAGGGAGACCGACGTCTCCAAGACAGCTTTCCGCACCCGGTACGGACACTACGAGTTTTTGGTCATGCCGTTTGGGCTGACCAATGCCCCTGCTGCTTTCATGGACCTGATGAACCGGGTGTTTAGACCGTACTTGGACCAGTTTGTGGTGGTTTTCATAGATGATGTACTCATCTATTCTAGAGATCGGACGCAGCACGGACAGCACTTGCGGATGGTTCTGGACACTCTGAGACGACGCAGGCTGTACGCCAAATACAGCAAGTGCGAGTTCTGGTTGAGGGAGGTGACCTTTTTGGGTCATGTGATCTCTGGAGACGGCCTGGCGGTGGACCCCGCCAAGGTCGAGGCAGTGCTCAGGTGGGAGAGACCGCGTTCAGTCACTGAGATTCGCAGTTTCCTGGGACTGGCAGGTTACTACAGACGGTTCATCAGAGGGTTTTGGCAGATTGCACGTCCTATGACACAGTTGACCCGGAAGGATGTGCCTTTCGCTTGGACAGACGCCTGTGAGGCGTGTTTTCTGGAGCTGAAGGAGAGGTTGACCTCGGCTCCCGTGCTCACCATCCCTGACAGTAGTGGCGGGTTCGTTGTGTACACGGACACTTCCTTGCAGGGGTTAGGAGGTGTGCTCATGCAGAGGGGTCACGTGGTCGCTTACGCTTCGCGGCAACTGAAGCCCCATGAGCATACCTACCCTACCCACGATCTAGAGTTGGTAGCTGTTGTCTTCGCGCTGAAGACATGGAGGCACTACTTGTACGGTGAGACCTTCGAGATTTTTACAGATCACAAGAGCCTCAGATATCTTTTTGATCAGAAGGAGCTCAACATGAGACAGAGACGTTGGTTGGAGCTCCTGAAGGACTACGACTGCAGCATCTCCTACCACCCGGGAAAGGCCAATGTGGTGGCTGACGCCTTGAGCCGTAAGGCGCTCGCACGCTTGGCCAGTCTACAGTTACAGAGTTGGAGCCTTTTGGAGGAGGTGGGCAGTTGGCGACCTCTAGAGCTACGAGGGTACTGTGGGGCAGTGACGGTGACACGGCAGACCAGGCCAGAGTTGATAGACCGCATCATCACGGGATAGATGGCCGATCCGTACTTGCAGTCTTTGCGCGACAGAGTACTATCAGGGGACCCAGGGGACTTCTCTTTCACAGACCAGGTGTTACGCTTGAGGGGACGGTTGTGCGTCCCCAGAGACGAGGAGCTGTTGAGAGAGCTCCTGACTGAGGCACACGGTTCCAGATTCACCATACATCCCGGAAACACGAAAATGTACCATGACTTGAGACGCGAGTTCTGGTGGAGAGGGATGAAGCGGGATGTGGGTGAGTTCGTGCAGCAGTGCTTAGTGTGCCAGCAGGTGAAAGCCGAGCATCAGAGGCCTGCAGGGCCGCTTCAGCCGCTTCCAGTGCCAGAGTGGAAGTGGGAGAGCATCACCATGGACTTGGTGGTGGGCTTACCTGTTACCCAGCGAGGACACGACGCAGTCCGGGTAATAGTGGATAGATTGATGAAAACGGCACGATTCTTGCTTTGGGACCAGCACAGTTGGCAGAGAGGTATATCCGTGATGTGGTGCGACTACACGGAGTTCCGCAGGAGATCGTATCCGACCGGGATACCTGCTTTACGTCCCAGTTTTGGGCTGAGTTTCAGCAGGCTTTGGGGACGAGGTTGAGGTTTAGCACGGCTTACCACCCCCAGACGGACGGACAGTCGGAACGCACGATACAGACACTTGAGGACCTTTTGCGTGCCTGTGTACTAGACTGGAGGGGCTCTTGGGAGGAGCACCTGCCCCTGGCGGAGTTTGCATACAACAACAGTTATCACTCGAGCATCGGCATGGCTCCCTACGAGGCTCTGTACGGGCGGAAATGCACGGCACCCTTGAGTTGGGTTGAGGTGGGGACCAAGTGGGAGGTTGGCCCCAGGTTGATCCGGCAGAGTCAGGAGGTAGTTGAGTAGATCCACAGACGACTCCGCACTATCAGGAGCAGACAGAAGAGCTACGCAGATCGCAGACACAGAGAGGTGCAGTTCGAGGTTGGGGACCACGTCTTCCTTCGTGTTTCGCCCATGAAGGGCTTACAGCGGTTTGGGGTGAGAGGGAAGCTCGCGCCGAGGTTCGTGGGGCCCTTTGAGGTCCTGGAGCGGGTTGGACCCGTTGCTTACAGACTTGCCCCTCCCCCGCAGCTTTCTGGTGTGCACGACGTATTCCACGTGTCCAACCTCAGGAAGTACGTAGCCGATCCCAGCCACGTACTGAGTCACGAGAGCGTCGAGGTGAGCGACGACTTGACCTACCCCGAGCGGCCAGTGCAGATCCTAGACCGAGCCGTCCGCAGGTTGAGACGAAAGCAAGTACCCCTGGTAAAGGTTTTGTGGAGGAGCCAGCGGTACGAGGAGGCTACCTGGGAGCCTGAGGCGGCAATGCGGGAGCGGTACCCGGAGCTTTTCGCGGGTACGTCTTTTCAGACCGGCTTCGGTCCTCTTTGAGTTTGTTATGGTTATTTGGACATCTTTTTCCCGCACCCTAGTTGGCGCAAGTTTCGGGGACGAAACTTCCTTTGAGTTTGTTATATTGTAACAAGCGCGTGCCCCAGACGCCTTTTAAGACGTCTGGGAGGTGGCCCAGACGTCGGACCAGACGTCTGGGATCACATCCAGACGTCTGACCAGACGTCCGGGATAGTTTACAGACGTCTGGAGAACAGTTATGTTCGCACGGGAGATTCGTCTGCGCGCCTGTGCGCGCAGACCTGCGATTCTTCCCTCTTTTCTCTGCGGCTGCAGGCGGCCTGCCGCCTTCTCTCTCCTCCTCGCGCGGCCTTAAAAGGGCGTGCCTCCCCTCCCGTCTCCACCGTCTCCTCCTTCTTCTCCTTCCTGTGCGCGAGAGCGAGTGGACGCGAGGGCGGCAGCGGCAGCCGCAGTGAGCGCGGAGGAGGTGCGGCGTGCGAGGGCGGGGCTCTGCCGTTAGGGCGAGCTCGCCGGAGCGGCTTGGCCGGCCGGCGGAGGGCGCAGGGAGCGCGGAGCGACGCGGAGAGGGACCTGCTGCGGGCTGAGCAGCAGACGCGCGAGGTGCGACGCGGGCGGCGTCGCGAGCGGAGGCCGAGCAGGGTTCTGATTCTGGAAAATTTCCAGAATCAGACGTCTGGGTTGATAGCCAGACGGCAGGGTCGACGTCTGTAAGATCATACAGATGTCTGAAAGGTGAGTTTCCGCTTTCTCCTTCCTTCTTGTCGACTGACCGTACTGAGGGAGGGGGGTTGCTGTGCGCAGGTTCGCTGATTCGCCATCCTTTGCGAATCAGACGTCTGGAAGTTGTACCAGACGGCGGGAGTGATCTACAGACGTCCGTGTGGATCATCGGACGTCTGGGGTATAGGAAAGACGTCCCTACAGACTTCTGGACGTCCGGGGAACCAAGCTTAACAGGTAATTCTCTGATCCACCGTTTAAGACGTCTGGAAGGAGTTCCAGACGTCTGATTTTGCACAGTATTGTCTTTCTCGACCCGTTTAGGGCCCGTTTGGGCTCCGTTTTCCGCGATTCGAGTTGCGTTCATTTCAGAATTAATTCCTCTACCCGCCTACAGTAGCTATACATTGTTCTGAGACACTCCTTGTGTTTGATCCTTGTGATAGGACCTCGTTCGGTTGCAGTCTTGAGAGTCACGGAGGCACGCGGGATTCCCGATCACGCCCCCACTACTCCCGTTGTACCTGGTAGAGTGGCTTTAAGTATTAATAAAATCTGTTAAAGTATGGAATCATAACTAGAACCTAGGGCATTGCATGAATCCTAGGAATGAGAAATATATGGAATGATAGCTCCTAGGTGTTGCATGAATCCTAGGGCCGGAAAACTAGATTGTATGATAGATCCTAGGATATGGCATGAATCCTAGGGTGGGAAAAACTAGTGGAATGTATATTACTGCAGTCTTGGAAAATTGGAAAGGAATATATAAAGCTGCCCGTAAATTTAATTAACAGCTGCCTGTTATGAATAAAGAAACATGTTTGAGATCATGGATTTTGAGAATGTGAATCTGGAAAGTGAAACATATGATGTTCTGAGATAAAGAGCTGGAACCCTACGGGGAATTAGGAGTGGAACTCCTGGAAAGAAAAAGGAATGGAACTGAGATGTAGTTTGTACTGTCCCTTGGGTACGCAGTACCAAGGGAAGTACCTGTACCTGTTTAGTGCAGAGTGGGGCCAGCCGCCCCAGGGACCCGGGGTTAGGATTGGCCGCTCTGTACCGACTTGTTGGCCCTCGTGTAACTAGTACCGAGGAGAGCTAGTAGTGTTAGGAGAGTACTAGCTACCCCACGGGCCCCGGGGTTCTGCTAGCCTCCTTCACCGACTTGTTAGGCCCACTAGGGCAAACCAGGGTAGTCAGGCGAGGGTGCGCGGATTGTGGAGGGGCAAGGCCCCGGTTTGGTTACTGTGGAGGGGTTGGACCCCTGTTACTGAGAGGGCTCTGCCCTAGTTCCGTGCTGTGCTTTGGGCACACCCGTTAACGGAAACGACTGACCGCGTGCCAGTGCGGGCTAGTTACCTGTGCGTTTATCGCGCGTGCCGTAGTCACCGTTACGTCTGTTAGTGACCTTGGGGTGGTTGACTGAGGGTAGGATCACCACGGGGGACTCTCTCGGCCAGGAGAGCACCACGTGCTACTTCTACTTTTGGAAAAGACTGCAATCAAGATCGTTCCCACGAGGACATTCGAGATCAAGTAAAGGATCTGAGAAATAAATGAAATAGTGAGAAAAATTGAAAGATGTGAATAAAGGAAGTAACAGAACATAACAGCTACTGTACACTCTACTGTTGCCTTTAGTTAGTTTGCCACTATACCCAGCGTTTTGCTGACGTGTTACACTCGTTACCTTTTTCAGGACCAGGTGTTGAGCAGCCAGGGTCGGGGCTGCAGAGGACGCTGGGCCGAGTAGGGTCCAGTAGAGTTACCACAGCTTTTGTACCCCTTTTTGTTTCTGTTCTAGTGAGTAGTTTTTGTTTCCGCTGTACCTTCTTTACCTGCAGTTCTTGTTATATGATAAATGCTGTTTTACTGTTGTGGTGGTACCTACTGTAGTAGTTTCTTTCCTTACTGCTGTACTTTCTTACTGTTAGTTATATTCATGCTGAATGTGGTTTATTTTACTGTCTTTTGGTTACTTCCTCGTTGGACGACTAGGTCTTGGGATTAGTCGAGTCGGTCCGGTTCTCGTGTCTCGTAGGGACTCCGGAAACGGGTCGTTACACATACTATAAATATTGCATAGCATGCATCATTCTGCATCTAAAGTAGTTGTGTATATTTTAGGTTAATTACGTCCTTTTTATGGCCAGGAATGAAGGAGATTTATTTCAAGACCTCAAATTGATGATCCGTATGTATAGATTGATTAAGATGATGATCGGAGTCCAATGTCTCTGAGATTGTCCTAATCGAAATCCCATATCACCTTATGCAATCCGAGGAAGATTAATGGCCAGGGGGCAATGTGACACCCTTACGGGCTTCGAATGAAAAATCCGACCATATGAATGGATTCGGAGTGATGATCACAGTTCGGCAACGTGGAAATGATCTCGATCTGAGCACCGTGGCACCCTCTGAAACAAAAAGAAGATGGACGGCCCAGATGGCACCACATGACGCTATCTAGGCCACCCAACACTGGCCAGTAGCTATTAACAGGCTAGAACGGGGTTTTAAAATTGCTTTGTTGTAATATAGTCGAAATAGCTCGAAAACAAATATAATTTATATCTCAAAGAATCGTCAGAAAATCCAAGGTTGAACATAGGGAGCAAGTATTACAAATTAATTTCAAATATCACAATTCTAGCACATATTTGAGCAATAATTCAATTCAAGAATAATGTATATATGAGAATCAGTATCAAAATGCAGAAAAAATGGGATAAAATAGTGATTTAAATCACCAATTACCCCTCACAATAATCCGTGAATAATAAGGCTTAATCAAATAATCCATGTAGATAAGTAACCAAAGAGCCACATGAACATAAATCAGCAAGATCAGACGTCGGGCAAGGCTCTCATATGCCTTAATAGAGGCACCGCTACAGTGCCTTTCCTCTTCTCTCCTTCAGTTATTCTTCTTTCCCTCTTCTTCTTTCATGCACAAGGGTCCCACAACCTCTTCAATGACTAAGTGTTGAGGCTTCTCACAGAGAGCAAAACTGCCCTCCCTCCTCTTCTCTTTCTCTTTAACCTGCCTAAATAGGTCGCTTTTTGGGTATTTGTGGATCCAATTGCCTAGGGCTACTGGGCGTGGTAGTAGCCGAGGAGTGAATTCACGCGTTGAGGGACTCAACCCCTCGTGTACTGGGCGAGGGGTCGTATGTAGAAAATCAATATATGCGACTGATGGGAGCACCATCATGAGCCATAACTAGCTCAATTTGATTTTATTAGGTCGCTAAATGCTCCTACATAACCACCAGAGGATTGTAACTCATTGCATTATCATTATGAGAGAAAGACGAGAAACTAGGGTTAAAACTGTAATTTTACCATCATATCATGAATGCAGTACAACCATGGGTTTTCTTAGGGTATAATTAAGGGTTAAATTGTGCTAAAAGGCTAACAAGTGGGTTAGAATTGACGGAAAAAGGTTTACGCGTGTTTTGAGAATTAAATGACTTTTGAAACCCTAAAAATAGACCCGCTTAATTAACTGAGGTTCTCGTCAGGATAAAATTCACCTAAACCTTCAAAAATTCATAAAAAAATATTCTCTAGGATTTAGAACTTTCAATTTGGCCATCAGAGCCCGTCTTGACCCAAAATAGAGTCTTAGACAGACATTTTGCCCTAATTTGGGTTTTTGCATAAATTACCTAGTTAAACTTGGTCAAAACCTAAATAAAACTTCACCATTGGATTCCTTAGGTTCAAATTAGGTTTGTATCAAAATTTGGACTCAATTTAAAATTGTCTTGACCTAGTTTGCAACTTAGTCTTGTCTGATTACATTTATGCCCTTAACTTTCAAAATCTTTACAAAAAGCCCCTAACTTTTTCATCATTTTTACGAATAGGTCGTTGCCGCCATTAATCCTATTCCTACAAACTCTGGCGACCTAAAATTAGTAAGATCTCCTTGATTCCTTGACGAATCCCTTTCAAATTTGAAAGGGAAGTTCGTCAAGGAATTCCCTTCCTTTTGAGCCAATTCCTTCACCCTAAAACCTTCCCAATCTCTCATGCGAATGCATGAGAGATTCAGGTATCAAAAAAATCCCATCTCCGGTGAAGCTTTCCAAGCTTGGGAAGCTTGCTTCCCAAGCTCAAAACTCCCTCTAAAGGCCTATAAAAAGACCTCCAGATCAAACCGTTCTTCCCACGCTCGAATTTGGCCTTGAACAGCTCAAATTCCTCTCCTCTTTTTTGGCTGAATCGCTCCTCGACGTCCGGTGACCCTCCCTACCTCCATTCTTCCTCTGTTTGCAATACCGGTGGTGGAGCTATCTCCCCCATCTTCTTCCGTGTCGAGCCGTACCAACCGATGCCCCCTTTGCCATCTTCTTCGCTGTTTCCTATCCACCGGAGCAACCTCCTTCTCCGGCGCCGGGCATACCACAATCGGTGCCATCTCCTTTCCCCTTCATCCGCTATCGCTCTCAACCGACTCCTCCATTTCTCCTCATCATGCCAGCACATCCAAAACACTACTTTGACCTCGCCATCACCCTCCATGACTCTGTCTTCCACCTCTCCAGTAGACCTCCGGTGAGCCCCAGCAACCACCACACACCGCCAAATGAGCTGTTACCACCTCCCACACCTCCGCTGTATCCACACGAGTAAAATCCCTCAAGAAATTGAGGGGATTACTTGTCCAAATTCACCCTCGAACACTACCACCTTCACATGCATAGTTCTCTTCCGTCAGACCTCATCACCCATGCCCACGCCACGTCGACCCCCTTAGCAAGTTTGCCATGCTCCAGCGATCGTTCTTGAATGTTTTGACGTGGCCGAAAGGTCTTTTTGGTGATTTTAGTTACCGACCCCCATCGCCATTAACACGCAAGTTTCGAGCTTGCTTGAAGCTCTCTCCAGCAACTACAGCCCTAGGCATTTGTCCCAGGCAGCACAGAATCAACCCAGGAACACTTGCGACCAGACAATTGGGCCATTGACCGTCTCTGTTGTGCGAATTGGATGACAGCTTCATCTCTAGCTGCTGTATGATGAATGGGGGACAGATAGTCCTACCTCGGAAGATTTGGAGCAGTTGAAGCTGCATAAGAGGAAAAAGTGATAGAGGCTTATCGCCTTAAATCACTTGGGGGGTGAGGTCCCTCGCACCCTCACTCAGCCTCGTCCTTGACACTGACTTCATGGATCTAGTCTAGTCCGATTACTTGCCTAAGCCTGTACACTCCTTAGCTACAACCCACGCTCGCAACCCTGGACTTGGGTGCGCTCTAGGTTTGAATGCTCGATAACCTGGTACTGTTGGAGGCTCTAGGAGAGCGTGACCCAAGGAGAGAAAGAGTGGAGAGTTTGCGTGGGGTAGAAGGGAGGGTTTTGCTCTCTTGGAAGTTGGCTAACACTTAGCCAAAAATCTGAAGACCCTTCCTCCTCTGTGTGAAGAAGAAGAGTAAGAAGAGTAGAGAAAGAAAGAGAAGGAAGAGAGAGCAGCAAAAGGAGAGGAAGAGAAGAAGAGCTGCAGCAGAAGAAGAGCAGAGAAAGAGGAAGAAGCAAGAAGAAGAAGAAGAAAAGAAGAAGATATCAAAGAAAAGCACTGTTCATCAGATGTTTAAGACGTCTAATTGAATAATCAGACGACTGACTTGAAATTTATTTCATGCATAACTATTGAGTTTCATTTGATATTATTGTAGGGAGTAATTGGTGAATCAAATCATCATTTTATTCCATTCTTTTTATAGTCTGACACATTGATCATATTGCCATATTATTCTAAATCAATTTCTGATTACAATTTCTTATCTCTATTGTTTTAAATTGCAATTTTGAGAATTGAATTCTTACTTGCTCCCAGCGAGCGACCTTAGACTTTTTTGAGTATAAATTTTATCTATTTTTTGTTAGATTTCAACTATATTGCAACGCAATGATTTAAAACCTGATTTTGAGTGAACAACATTTTGGCACCGTTGCTAGGGAATAACGCGCAATTCAGATCTCTTGATTGCAATATCAGACTTGTTACTAACTTGCTACATCTCTTTTTATTGTGATCTGTTTTAGGGACTCGTTAAAGGAAGATCAGCCGCACACTAGCCATTCCAGGGGTAGGTAAAACACAAATCCAAATTTCTTCTAAGCCCCTGATTCTGAAAAGCTAAAAAAGGAAAAAAATCAATTAAGGCTACTTGCACTATATTCTTAGACTAATCATCAAGTTGCCTGATTTGATTGTGCACCTACTTAAGATCTTAAGGTAGCTAGGGCTATCACATTCTTGTTTGAGCCCTAGGTACCACATTTGAACAAATTAACTTACACCAAATCAGAGCCAATTAAGGATTCTAGTTTAGGGTTTTAGAGATATACTTGCTTAATCAAGAATTAATCTTTCCAAACAATGTGTGCCTAAATCTTGATTGAATTTATCTATTCAAACAAAACCCTAAAATTAGGCTCTTAAATTCTTTTGAACACTAAAAGGACCTAAATTTCTCAAAGGACAATATAGGTGAAATTGACCCACCTTGTTGAGTTAACCAATATTCAAATTAGGTCACTTTGCACAAAAACACCTTAAAAGTTCAAGTGAAATCATAAAGCACCCTTGCTCTTAACTAAAACTGGTAGACTTAAGAGGTTAAGTCCCCATTCTGGTCTACCTAGATCATCAGTGACAATAAAGGTCGGGTAGGGGAAACCCTGTAACTCCTGGGGGCGCTCTACCATGTAGGGGTCTTTGGGGGACTCTCCCTCTCTGGCTGCCCAGATAATTCTCTGGTGGATGGCTTTCTGACTAAGGGGTATCATCCACCTCGAACCTCTATAGCCATCCAAAAATTTTTTGGGTGTCTTGATTGGGTTCATCACATTCTACCTCTCATCTACTTTATCGGTGCATGTTCGGGAGGTGGTCTCTAAGACCATCCTTGAGGCCTCCATTAGCTTCTCATTCCCGTTGAGGCTAAGCCTCAACCTCCTTGTTTGTGCAATAACCCAACCCGATCGATATCTCTTCTGATTCATCTGAACTGAATTCTCCTTCATCCATCATCATGGAGCAACCAGCAAAAGAAAACAATCTTGAGAATCAGCTACAGCACCTCAATGATTTATTCCAAACCTTTGTAAACCCACCACAGCATCCTATGATGCGAGATCACTATAATCCCGCTGCAGTGGCAATCGAACCTCGAGTACAAATCCATGCTGAAGGTCCTGATACTGAACTCAAACCCAACATGATTCATGCCATTCCCAAATTCCATGGGCATAATTCCGAGGATCCTTTCTAGCATATCAAGCAACTCACGCATCTGGCCTAGACCTTCAGGTTAGAAGCTCAAAATCGGGATGTCTAACTCATGAAAATGCTCTCCTTCTCTCTCATGGACAAAGCAGCTCACTGGTACCAAACCCAAACGCATCCATTCAACACCTGTGCGGAACTTAATCCGAGTTTCTGAGAAAGTTCTTCGCTATTGGTCGGACAAATGCTTTACGGCACCAGATTACGCATTTCACACAGCAAGTAGGAGAACCGCTTCACAAGGCATGGGATCATTTTCTGGATCTCATGAGAAAGTGCCCCCACCACGGAGTTTCTAAATGGGAACAAGTCCAGTCTTTTTACCAGGGACTCCGTGAGGATATTCGATTATTCGTCAATGCGACCTACAGAGGAAACATCATGGGTCAATGCAAAGACACCATGTGGGAGATTCTCGAGAATATGTGTGAGAACTCTATCAATAATGAATCCATGGGCATGTTCGACCGGACGAATGCCTGTGCATTGATGAATCCGAAGGGAGCACATGAAATGCAGGGCTTGTCCTCTTTCGTCAACTTGGAACTAATGGCTAATCATCTGGACAAGGTCTCTATTATTGAGAAGAAGGTGGGTGAGCTAACTTGACACTTACAGCAAGCCACCTCTGCGCAACACCCATTTGCGCAACCGCCGTCTAGCAAGGAGGCTATGCATAACATCTATCATCGATCTTCTTAGGGGATGGACTCGTATCCACCCCCATCTGATTCTGATTTCGGAGGGAACTCTAGACCCACCTATTCTAGTTAGGGGAACTCCAAACCCTTGTATTATGACTTTTCCATGACTCCTCAGACCTACGAGGACCTCAACGTCATTTAGAATGATCCACTCTCAAACACCGACAACCCTAGATGGCGTAATCATCCTAATTTCACGTGGTCAGGGAATAATCAAAATCAGAGATCTCAATATCAGCCTCGACCACAAGCTCCTCGTCCATATCAGCCCCTCAGCCTCAGCCTAACCCAACTTATCAATTCGGGCCAACTCACGTAGATCAAATGACTCTTATCCTTCATACTCTGGCTGACATTCAGAAAACGAATGTGGCTATGCAAAAGCAGCACAAAGATGAGATCACAGAGGTTCTCAATCAACTCGCCCAGATGGTAAATCCCCGCCAACCTGGTGCACTTCCTTCACAACCTTTGCTTAATCCGAATAACGTGCAGAACCATAGGCACGTTATGAACCTAAATCAGGGCCAAGCTCACTTTGTTTATTAGGCCCCTTCTACTCCATCACCCGATGGGATGGAGGCTTTGACATCATATGCGGGTTACCAGCAGCAATCACCTCTTTTGTCCACACCAAACCAGAACCAGGCGGGATTGAATTACGTTACTACCCATAGTGGCAAAGCAACATAGGACCCACCTTATCCAAGCCACTCCTAGCCTGGTAATACAAACCCTAACCCTAAATTGGTCATCCAGGACACACCCATCCCAGATCAAGAGCCTGAGCCAATTCTAGAGGAACCATCTAAGGTTCCATTTCCTGAGGCCTTGACCAAGGGAAAAAGGACAACCAAACCCATGGCACCTGAGGAGGACCTGGTTAAGCTCTTTGAGTAGGTCCATATAAACATCCCCTTGATGGATGCAATACGCCACGTACCGGCTTACGCATGATTTCTAAAAGACGTGTGTACACCTAAGCGTAAGTCGCAAACCAAAAGTAAGAACCAATCGTACTGTCGGAACAAGCTAGCTTCGTCATTTTGAGCAAACTCCCGCTTAAGGAAAAAGACCCAGGCACCCCTCTGATCTCTTGTGCAATCAGTGATATACAATTTGATCGAGCTTTATTGGACTTAGGTGCCTCCATAAATTTGATACCTACATCCCTACTGGACTACTTTGAGGAATCTTAGCTTAAATCGATATAAATGACTTTGCAGCTAGCCGACCGATCTATTAAGTCACCAAAAAGAATTCTTGAGGATGTCATAGCTAGGGTACATGATTTCTATTTTCCAGTGGATTTTATTGTCTTAGACAAGGATGCTTCTGAAAATGTGAAGAATACACCGATCATACTAGGGAGACCCTTTTTGGCCACTGTTAGGGCCAATATTAATTGCGAGGAGGGCCAAATTGAATTAAAATTTGGGAGAAAGACACTAAAGATCAACATCTTTAAGGCCCAACAAGGAATTAATTGCAGTGTTATAGAATAGATTTACGATATCGAGGCTGTAGTTGACAACCTATGTATCGAGGAAAACCCGACTATTTCTGATCAACCACAAGAGGATCAAAACCTGCAATTAGAGGAGTTTGAACCCAACCTAGACACACCCATAGCTCCTTCCTTTGCTCTTGACATCCACCCTGATCCACCTGCTGCTGCTGACAACCCAGTTATGGAATTAAAGCCTCTTCTCGATCATCTCAAATACGTATTTTTGGGTTATAATTAGACATTTCCTATGATTATCAACACCCGACTCACACATGATTAGGAAACACACCTAATTTCTATTCTCCAGCAGCATCGGAGAGCCATCAGATGGACTCGTAATGATCTAACTGCATCAGCCCTTCATACTGCACACATCACATCTACACTGAAGAGGGCTCACGACCATCTTGTGAAATGTAGAGACGCCTAAATCCAAATCTGTAAGATGTCGTGAAAAAGGAGATCATCAAGTGGTTAGATGTAGGGATCATCTACCCAATCTCTGATAGTCGGTGGGTGAGTCCAATTCAAGTTGTTCCTAAGAAGACAGGGTTCACCATCATCACGACTGAAACCGGAGAAACCATACCGACCCGTATAGTAAACTCGTGGAGAGTCTACATTGATTATAGAGGACTCAATTCCTCCACAAAGAAGGATCATTTCCCACTACCATTCATTGATCAGATTCTTGAAAAACTAATAAGAAATCGATTCTTCTGCTTTTTGGATGTGTGCTCTAGTTATAACTAGGTCGCAATCCATCCCAAGGACCAAGAGAAGACCACCTTCACCTGCCCCTTCAGAACATACGCATTTCGAAGGGTGCCGTTCGGTCTCTGCAATGCACTCACTACTTTTTAGCATATTCTCAGATATGGTAGGTGAATACCTTGAAGTCTTCATGGATGACTTCTCAGCATTTGATGAATCATTTGATGATTGCCTCCTGCACTTGATCCAAATTCTCAGGCGGTGCATTAACGTGAACTTGGTTCTTTCCTGAGAAAAGAGCCACTTCATGGTACCTGAGGGAATTGTCTTGGGACATCTCATCTCTAAAAAAGGCATCCAGGTTGATCGAGCCAAGGTGAATATGATTTCCAAACTCCCTATGCCTAGCTCAATCAGAGACATCTGATTCTTCCTGGGGCACATCGATTTTTATCGTCGCTTCATTCCTGATTTCTCGAAAATCGTGCACCCTCTGACTAATCTTCTATCTAAGGATGTCCCCTTTGAAATCTCCAAAGAATGCACTCACGCATTTGAGATCCTACATGATCAAGTTACCCAAGCACCTGTCCTGCAGTCCCTTGATTGGTCACAACCCTTTGAGATCATGTGCGATGCATCTGATTATGTTGTAGGTGCGGTACTTGGGCAGAAAATAGACAGGAAACCCGTGGTCATCTACTATGCTAGCAAGACACTTAACGAGGCTCAACGTAACTACACAGTTACTGAGAAAGAGTCACTAGCTGTAGTATTTACCCTGGAAAAATTCAGATCATATCTTTTGGGTTCCCATGTAATCATATACTCATATCACACTGCAGTGAGGCACCTCCTTGCGAAGAAGGACGCGAAACCCTTCCGGACCCATCATAGAACATTTTTCTGATGAGCACCTCATGACTATCAGTACGAGACTTCCTTGGTTTGCTAATTTAGTGAACTACTTGGCATCACATCAGATCCCGTCTGATTGGCCGAAGGCCAAGAAAGACAAATTGCTTTCCAATGGCAAGTACTACATTTGGGAAGATCTGTACCTCTTCCTCATTGGTGCTAATCAAATCATCAGACAGTGCATCCCAGAAGCAAAAATTCAGGATATTCTATCCTTCTACCATGACCAAGCCTGCGACGGACATTTTTCTGGACATAAAACCGTAGCAAAAGTGCTCCAGTGCAGCTTTTATTGGCCCACAATTTTCAAAGACGCATACGATCATTGTAAAGCATGCACTCGTTGCCAAACCTTGGGCAACATGAGCCACCATGATATGATGCCTTTACAGTCGATTCTCGTATGCGAAATCTTCGACATTTGGGGGATTGATTTCATGGGACCCTTCCCTATTTTGGACAGCTTCGAATACATTCTTCTCACTATTGACTACGTGTCCAAATGGATCGAAACCATTCCGACCCAAGCCAACGATCATAAGGTGGTAATCAAATTCATTGATCAGAACATCTTTTCTCAGTTTGGGATTCCACGTACCATTATCTCCGATGGAGAGACCCATTTCACAAATGCTTAGTTTAGATCATTGATGACCAAATACGGGGTGTCGCACCGAATCTCTACTCCTTATCACCCCCAAACCAACGGTCTAGCTGAGCTATCGAATCGGGAGATCAAGAAAATCCTTCAAGTCACTGTCTGCCTTGATAGGAAATATTGGTCGTCCCAACTTCTGGAAGCCTTGTGGGCCTATAGGACCACCCACAAAACCCAATTGGGCATGTTTCCTTTCAGATTGGTGTACGGGAAGGCATGCCACCTCCCCGTCGAGTCGAAGCACAAAGCCTATTAGTATATACGAAAGTGTAATCTAGATCTTTCCAAGGCAGGAACCCACATAAAGCTTCAAATGAGCGAGATCGATGAATTACGCAATGATGCATATGAGAACTCACGAATTTACCAAGAGCAGGTTAAGGTCTTTCACGACAAGCACATATCCAGAAAGATCTTTCACCCTGGTCAGAAAGTCCTACTGTTTGATGCTAAACTCAAATTATTCCCAGGAAAACTCAAATCAAAATGGATTGGACCATATCTTATCAGATGAATCTTTGGAAATGGAGCCATTGAAATCAGCCAACCTAACCTTGATTCAGAACCCTTTGTCGTGAATGGTCAGCAACTTAAGCCATTTATTAAACTCACCGATACAAATAGGGTTGAGGTATCTTTTGATCACCATTCTCCCTGAGCTCATTGCACCCGGCTGATGGCGTTAAACTCAGCGTTTAATGGGAGGCAACCCATCATTTTGAGAAAACTCGAAACTGTAATTTCCCTACTTGGAGGGGTGAGATCAGTGTGACGTAAAAAATGCGCAAATGAAATATAAAGCAATCTCACAAAAGACAATCACACAAGTACACAAGTAATTTTAGGTGGAAACCCAAATCGGGTGAAAACCACCACCTAACCCTCTCGAGTTAGGATTTTCCGATCAACCTAGTTGATCAAATCCACTAAACGAATCGCTTTAAAACGAGGGTGATTCAACCTCAGTACAACCACGCTACAAGTACGAGGGTAGCGTTCCTCAACCCCTTCTCTCCACGAGAAGGATTTTGTCCCACGAAGGAGACGGGAATTCGCAAAGCGAATACCCAACCAAAAGACAAAGGTAAAATAAACAACAAACCTATAGAGCCAACAAAGTAATAAACCTAAGCTTCTATAGGATTTAGGAAACTCCCCTTTGCAAGGAGTGCGTCGACGATGATGCGGTGCGTGAGCCACGCGACGGCGCAACTTCGCTCTCGTGAACTACGGCGGGAGAGCGGGTGCGCAACAGCTTGATGCTCTCAAGAGAATGGTGCTTGAGCTTGGAGAGCAAGAGCTAGCTAGGACACAAGAGAGTGGAAAGTGTAATACAACTTGTTTCTTGTGTATCTTGGTCTCTCTAGGTGTGTATCTTGTGTTTCTCTTGGTGTGTATTGGTGTGTAAAGGCTCCCCTCTATTTATAGAGGCCTTAGGAAGGCTTTGGAAGGCTTAAGAAAGGTTCTATAGCCGTTGGGTGCAAAGCCCAAGTGAATCAGCCCGAAATCAGGAACAATCATTGTTCTGACAGGCTTATCAGACGTCTAATTCTAGCATCAGACGTCTGGAAGTTCACTATAAGACGTCTGATTCAAAGGTCAGACGTCTGATTTTGGGCGGGTCTCTCCTTGACTTGGATCAGATCTAAACAGGGTCTTTACGCAAGTCCATCAGACGACATACAGGACGTCTGGCTCTAAGTCTGGACGTCTGGAAACCTACTTTTACTGTGGGAATTGATTTCCAAACGTTGCAACGGCTAGAAAATCTCTGAGAAGAGATTTTGGGTCAGCCGAGGCAAAACGGTCATTTATCAGATGTCTGGACAGTCCTATGGACGTCTGATAAGGCTCTAACGGTCATACCTGGAGTATTTGCGAAGCCAGCCAACGGTCCACTAATTGGACGTCTGGCAAAGTCATCAGACGTCTTCTAAGACGTCTGGTCTAAGGTCTGGACGTCTGATTTCATCAGACAAAACTAGCTATATCCAGCCTAACAGTTATCAGACGTCTGAAATAATAGTCAGACGTCTTAAAATTCTTTATCAGACGTCTGATTTGGGAATTAGATGTCTGGAAGTGCTGTTTGAACCCTATATTGGTTTTCTAAGTATTCTACAGAAAACCTAAGTATCCTAGGGTTGTGCCGGTGTTCCTAGGACTACTGTTAGGGTTCTTTGAGGCTCTTTAACAAGAAATATCTAAGGAAATAAAGAGCAACAAAAGAAACAAAAAATACAAGTACAAAAGAAGGAAATCTATCCTATTCTTCATTTCCTTCCATCTTCAATCTTTCGCTCCACGCGAACCTCCTCTATTTTTCGTCAATCTCTTCCAATCCGTCCTGGATGCGAGCTCGAACTCCGTCTAAACACGTCCTCATTTGCAATTGACCTGAAATCTAGGACTCAAATTGCAAATGTTAAATAACACGTGTTTTGTTATCATCAAAACAAATGATCGTGGTGCTCTAGCACCAACAGAAACCCTTCTTGACACATCTTTTGTTGAATTCATTTTGCACTTTAGGGTTCATTCATTAAAATAGCTGACTCCACCTCTAGTACCGGTACTCGAGCTTAAAATCGTTCGCAACAGTCACCCCGACCCATCCACCCATCCAAGACCAGTTCTAATGTACGTTCTAAGCTGAATTTGAACCCACCTAATTTACAATGAGGACATTGCAAATCGTAGGCATGGGGGGTATTAAAGTGCAAAATGTTGTGAGAATCATGTCACAAGAAAGGGTTTCATAAAAAAAAATCACACATTCCAACAACCAAAAAAAAATTGAAAAAAAACAAAAATAGGAGAAGGGAGGAAAATTTGAGTGAACTGATTGCATATCATTTTTTGAGGAAAAAAAGGGGAGGTGATATAAATGTCAAAAAGGAGCATAATTTGAAAATCAAAAGGGATAGTTATTAGTAAAGGATTAAGGAATTGACTTAGTTCTAGACCAAATCAAAAAGAAAGAAAATGAAAGATAAAAAGTGCTAAGAAACAAAAAGAGATTAGTATGAATGCTGATCTTAGGCCTCTTGGGCTGTGATTCTAGGTTTAAAAATTCAAGTATTCATTAAGATCTGGATAGTCCCCAAGAGGTTAGGGAAAATGCGAAGCTTAAGTATTAGGTCTAAGGCTAGAGACTATTCAGCCTCGTTAACTGACCTCTGGCTTACGGGACTCGGTAACCTGAGCATCCCAATCCACACATAATCTGGTTCAGTGCGCTTAATTATCAAAATCATGCAAATGCGTTAAATCTATTCATATTAGGAGCAGTTGATCAATACAAGTTGATTTGGATGAGTTCCCGACGCTAAGAGGCAGGAAATTCCCCTCGAAGATGCGCAATAACATATCGTCTCCTTAGTGCTTGTCTCCTAGGATATCTAAATATCCTACCGGGGGCATGTAAGCACCTTGTGCTGGTTTAGATGCCATGGGTGGCATTATCACGATATCTTGATTGACAGGGTTTGGATTTAGCTACAGAATGCCATGGGAGGGAGTATCTTGAAAGCCAGGGTTCTGGGGGTTGACATGGGCGGTGCTATCCCAAAGCATCAATTGCCAGGGACCCTACGAGGATTGATGGTGGGAACTAGGAATTCGATACAAATCGTGTTGTAAAGCTAATCTGAAGCTAGAAATAAAAATAAAAGAGAGAGAAAACTCTCCAAAAATAAAGAAAAAATTCCTCTGTCGCTCTCTTACAAAAATGCATTGCGAACTGAACCTGGGCTAAAACATGTTACAAGCATGGGTGCTTTAATCGCGGAGTACAACGAACCTTAGGTTAGTTCCTGTGGGCCTTAGAAACCTTCGCGACAGACTGAGGCTAGAGCTAGTAAAGTCCAGATCTTGGTTGGCACTTGAGTACCTCTAAGCCTACTATCGGCATTCTGACCTAATCTACAAAAGAAACCACACATTAGAGTTCTGAGCATAAGAAGGCATATGGTATAGAATTAAAGTTAATTCCATGAGATTTTGCTAAGGGATTAACAAAAGCTAGCCATGGGGGTATGATGGGAGCACCATCATGAGCCATAACTAGCTCAAATTGATCTAATTGGGTCATTAAATGCTCCTACATAACCACCAAAGGATTGCAATTCATTGCATTATCATTCTAAGAGAAAGACAAGAAACCAAGGTTAAAACTATAATTTTACCATCATATCATAAATGTAGTACAACCACGGGTTTTCTCAAAGGATAATTAAGGGTCAAATGATGCTAAAAGGCTAACAAGTGGGTTAAAATAGACAGAAAAAGGTTTTCGCATGTTTTGAGAATTAAATGACTTTTAAAACCCTAAAAATAGACTCGCTTAATTAACTGAGGTTCTGGTCATGATAAAATTCACCTAAACCCTCTAAAATTCATAGAAAAATATTCTCTAGGGTTTGGAACCTTCAATTTGACCATCAGAACCCATCTTGACCGAAAACAGAGTCTCAGACAGATATTTTACCCTAATTTGGGTTTTTGAATAAATTACCTAGTCAAACTTCATCAAAATCTAAATAAAACTTCACCATTGGATTTCTTAGGTTCAAATCCAAAATTTGGACCCAAGCTGAGATTGTCATGACCTAGTTTGCAACTTGGTCCTGTCTGATTACATTTATGCCCTTAACTTTCAAAATATTTACAAAAAAGCCCCTAACTTTGTCATCATTTTCATAAATAGGTCCCTACCGCCATTAATCCTATTCCTACAAACTTCGATGACCTAAAATTGGCAAGATCTCCTTGATTCCTTGACGAATCCCTTTCAAATTTGAAAGGGAAGTTCGTCAAGGAATTCCCTTCTTTTTGAGCCAATTCCCACGCCCAAAAACCTTCCCAATCTCTCATGCGAACGCATGAGAGATTCGGGTATCAAAAAAATCCCATCTCCGGTGAAGCTTTCCAAGCATGCTCAAGTTCAAAACTCCCTCTAAAGGCCTATAAAAAGACCTCTATATCAAACCGTTCTTCCTACGCTCGAATTTAGCCTTCAACTCCTCAAATTCCTCTCCTCTTTCTTAGTCGAATTGCTCCTCGACGTCCGGCGACCCTCCCTAGCTCCGTTCTTCCTCCGTTCACAATACCAGCAACGGATCTATCTCCCTTATCTTCTTCTGTGTCGAGCCATACCAGCCGACACCCCCTTCGCCACTGATTAGCCCATAGTTGTGGGTTATTTAAGTATTTAAGTGCCTACACATTAGGTTAATTCTAACATTTATTTAGTATAAATTAGGATGTAAATAGATTAATTCATAGTTTTAATCTAATTACATAATACATACATTGCATTCATATCTTAAGTGCATTTAGAATTAGCTTAGAATAGCATTCATCTAATTAGATAACTAATTAGGTATATTGTTTTTATTAACATAGAAGTTGAGGGTCTATACATAAATAACCCTAATATTTTAATAATATTTGCTTTATTCGTCTTCTTTCGGAACGGCTGGCTGCCGCTCCAACGCCCGGCTGCTGTAGTGATGAAGCCATTCAAGGGGGAGCGGATGTGGTGGATCTGGTCGGCGGCTGATTTCAAAATTGTTCAAGACACTATAAAAGGAGCACGGAAGCTGCCGCCTGCAGCAGGCCTCCGCCACCGACTCACCACTGTGCAGAGAGATCCTCTCTCTTCCATCCACACTGCCGGCCTCTACCGTGGCGGCGAGTCTCCACCACCGTGGGCGTGTGGTGTGACAGGCCACACCGCCATCCGGAGCTCGCCCGCATTACCGTGAGCACCTTAGCGTGCAATTCCCTCGCCGTCGTCGCCGACCACCGTCACCAACCTACTGATCAGCCACCCTCTCAGTAACTTAAGACGTCTGGGAAATTTCCCAGACGTCTGAAGTTACCCGCTCACTTCACCGCACACGCCTGAAGTCGCCTGCAGATCCCTTCCCGCACCTGCAGAACCTTCAGCGCACCCACGTCCGTCAACCTTCAGCTCAAACACGCACAACCGCCTGCAGTCCACGCCGTTCACCACTGTGTCTGCAGAACCGCCAGCAACCGACCTCTGCGCCCTCCACCGCTCACCGGCTGCTGACCTGTGCACGCCTGCAGATCAGCCCGCGCTCTCCTCCAACGCCTGCAGACCAGCCTGCAGCATCCTCCAACAGCCGTCTGCAGCTTCCACCGCGCAAGCGCCCCCTCTGCAGCTTCCACCGCACACGCCAGCGCCCGCCTGCAGATCAGCCCGCGCACACGCCAACCGCCTGCAGACGCCCGCCTGCAGACCACCGCGCAAGCGCCCAAGCGCCCCCTCTGCAGCTTCCACCGCACACGCCAGCGCCCGCCTGCAGACGCCCGCCTGCAGACCACCGCGCGCCAGCGCCTTCCGCAGACTCTCCGCGCGCCCACGCACAGCCACCTGCAGCACCTCCGCCGGAGCTCGTCCGGCCACCTCCGGCCGCCGCGCGACTCGCCGTCACCACCGATTCGAAGCCCTTGATCCAAGGGACCTCTGCCGAGCTTCCCGCGCCCAGCCATCGGCTCCTCGTCGCGCAAGACAACGGGGAAGAATTCCCCTGTTTTGCTACAGTAAAGCATTGATTAAAATTTACATTTTCTGCCATTGCCAGATTTTATTCATATTCTATTCACTCTGCATTGCGGAAAATATCCTGTAGTTTATCATAATTGCCATTTCAGCATTATTTCTTGCTTAAACCTTAATCTAAAGGCAATCTTGGCTTGGTTCTTGTCCAAATTGACTCCGAACAAACATTTTTAAGTGGCGCGAATTTTAATTCGTTATTGCCTCCCTGTGGAAACGACCCGCTCCTCTGCGAGTGGTTATTTCTTATTAAAAATTGATTAGTCGATTTTTCCACCACATTAAACTACAAACGACTTAAAAGCGAAAGATCGACACGATCAGCCACCTTCCTCATCGTTTCCTATCCACCGGAGCTACCCCCTTCTCCAACGCCGGCCATACCACAACCGGTGCCATCTCCTTTCCCCTTCATCTGCTACCGCTCTCAACTGACTCCTCCACTTCTCCTCATCATGGTAGCACATCCAAAGCACTGCTTCAACCTCGCCAATGCCCTCAGCGACTTTGTCTTCCACCTCTCTGGTAGACCTCCAGTGAGCCCCAACAGCCACCACACATCGCCAAAAGAGCTGCTACCACCTCCCACACCTCTGTCGTATCCACGCGAGTAAAACCCCTCAAGAAATTGAGGGGATTACTTGTCCAAATTCACCCTTGAACACCACCACGTTCACACGCATAGTTTGCCTCTGTCAGACGCCGTCACCCACGCCCTCGCCACGCCGACCCCCTTAGCAAGTTCGCCGTGCTCCGACGATCGTTCCTAAATGTTTTGATGCGGCCAAAAGGTCTTTTTGGTGATTTCAATTATCGACCCCCATCACCATTAACACGCAAGCTTCAGGGGACAAATAGTCCCACCTTGGAAGATTTGGAGCAATTGAAGCTGCATAAGAGGAAAAAGTGATAGAGGCTTATCACCTCAAATCACTTGGGTGGTGAGGTTCCCCGCACTGTCACTCAGCCTCATCCGCGACACTGACTCCGCGGATCAGGTCTTGTCCGGTTACCCGCCTATGCCTATACACTCCTCAGCTGCGACCCACGTCCGCAGCTCTGGACCCGGGTGCACTCTAGGTTCGAATACCCGATAACTCGGTACTGTTGGAGGCTCTGGGAGAGAGTGACCCAAGGAGAGAAAGAGTGGAGAGTCCACGTAGGGTAGAGGGGGGGTTTTGCTCTCTGGGAAGTTGGCTAACACTTAGCCAAAAATCTAAAGACCCTTCCCCCTCTGTGTGAAGAAGAGTAAGAAGAGCAGAGAAAGAAAGAGAAGGAAGAGAGAGCAGCAAAAGGAGAAGAGAAGAAGAGCCGCAGCAGAAGAAGAGCAGAGAAAGAGGAAGATGCAAGAAGAAGAAGAAGAAGAAGAAGAAATCAAAGAAAAACACTATTCATCAGATGTTTAAGACATGTGATTGAATAATCAGATGACTGACTTGAAATTTATTTCATTCATAACTATTGAGTTTCATTTGATATTATTATAGGGAGTAATTGGTGATTCAAATCACCATTTTACTCCATTTTTTTGCAGTCGAACACATTGATCTTATTGCCATATTATTCTAAATCAATTTCTGATTATAATTTCTTATCTCTATTGTTTTAAATTGCAATTTTGAGAATTGAGTTCCTACTTGATCCCAGCAACGACCTCAGACTTTTTCGAGTATAAATTATCTGTTTTTCGCAAGATTTCAATTATACTGTAATGCAACGATTTAAAACCTGATTTCGAGCAAACAACAACAACACTTTGAGCTTCTAATCCCATGATGTGGGACTATCCAGTCCCTATTCTTCACGTGAGCAACAGCTAGTGAGGAAGCCTCTAATTGAGGTCGAAGGGGGCTTGTTCTCTGCCAATTGTGGGCTTGGAAGGATGCCTGGAGGGATTCGACGTCGCTTGGAGGTGAGACCTGGAGCTACTGTGGCAAGAACACAGCACCAAGGTCACTTGAAGGATCTTCATCAATGGCGGATGAGCGTGATGACCTAAAACACGAAAGACAGCCTTGCGGCCACATCAAAGAAGCTCAGAAGCTTCGTGCGAGTATGGCAAGGGAGGTGGTGGCAGTGGTGTGCTGTGAAGGTCACCGTAAGTGGTTGGCGGAGGTGAAATATGAAGGCAAATGGGGTGGTGTTCGGTGGAGCAATCGGCATAGCAATCCCCTCAATTTCATGAGGGGTTTTGCTTGCGTGGACACGACGATGGTGTGGAGGTCGATAGCGAGCGGATTGGTGGAGTATAGCGGGCGTAAAAGCTCGTCGAAGGTATATCGACGAGATGGAAGACAGAGACGAAGTAGGCGCTATGGTGGTCGAAGTCAAGTTTTGGACAAGCGGTGATGATGAGCAGATGATGATGAGTCAAGGGGACTAGCTATTGGACTAAGGAGGGCAGAGTTGGTACCGGTTGTGGTGTGACCTGATTAGCCCATAGTTGTGGGCTATTTAAGTATTTAAGTGCCTACACATTAGGTTAATTCTAACATTTATTTAGTATAAATTAGGATGTAAATAGATTAATTCATAGTTTTAATCTAATTACATAATCCATACATTGCATTCATATCTTAAGTGCATTTAGAATTAGCTTAGAATAGCATTCATCTAATTAGATAACCAATTAGGTACATTATTTTCATTAACATAGAAGTTGAGGGTCTGTACATAAATAACCCTAATATTTTAACATTATTTTCTTTATTCCTCTTCCTTCAGAACGGCTAGCTGCCGCTCCAACGCCCGGCTGCTGCAGTGAAGAAGCCATTCAAGGGGGAGCGGATGTGGTGCATCTGGTCGGGCAGCTGATTTCAAACTTGTGCAGGCCACTATAAAAGGAGGAGGGAGGCAGCCGAGCTCAGGAGGCCTCCGCCACGGACCCACCACTGTGCAGAGAGAACCTCTCTCTTCCACTTCACACTGCCGGCCTCTACTGTGGCGACGAGTCTCCATCATCGTGGGCGTGTGGTGTGACAGGCCACACCGCCATCCGGAGCTCGCCGCATCACCGTGAGCACCTTAGCGTGCATCCCCCTCGCCGTCATCGCCGACCACCATCACCGAGCTACTGATTCAGCCACCCTCTCAGTAACTTAAGACGTCTGGGGAATTTCCCAGACGTCTGAGGTTACCCGCTCACTTCCACCGCACATGCCTGAAGTCGCCTGCAGACCCCTTCCCGCACCTGCAGAACCTTCAGCGCACCCACGTCCGTCAACCTTCAGCTCAAACGTGCCTCAACTCTCCAACAGCCACGCCTCCGCCCGCGCCTGCAGACCACCGCAACCATCTTCCATGCGCCTGCAGACCACCACAACTCTTCCACGCGCCTGCAGACCAACGCTTCACCGCGCCTACAGACTAGCGCCCACCGTCTCCAATCGCGCCTGCAGCACCCTCCGCCCGCGCTTGCAGAAGCGCCTACAGCTTGCGCGCCCAAGCAAACCGCGCCTGCAGACCACCGCCACGCCTCCGCCCGCGCCTACAGAGCCCATCTCCATGCGCCTGCAGCATCCTCCGCCCGCGCATGCAGAAGTGCCCGCAGCTTGCGCACACACGCTAGCTGCCCGCAGCGCCCTAAGCCCACGCACAACAGCCTGCGCGCCCTCATCAGCTGCAGCCGTACCCGCTCAACCGCCTGCAGCCGCCACCAACAGCACCTCCGCCGGAGCTCGTCCGGCCACCTCCGGCCGCCGCGCGACTCGCCGCCATGATAAACACCAGTTTATCATCATTTTTATGCTTTAAAACTAACCTAGCTCTTAGGATTTTACTCCGCAAACGGGTTTTTGGGCTGCATTTAGGCATAAATTAGGATAGGCATGCATTGCATTTTTTATTATTGTTTTAATGTGTTTTTGTGAGTGTTAGGGATGTACAGATTCACAGATCCCTAAAACCCTAGCACTCAAGAAGGCAATTGGTGAAGGAGAAGCCCAGACTAGTTGGAACCCAGCTTGATCCAGCTCACCATAGCTGGAACCTAGCTTACTTGAACTAGGGTTAGCTCATCCCAGCTCCATTCAGCTAATCTCAGCTGAATGGCAGCTCAAGAGAGTTCACCTTAGCTCACCCTAGCTCAAGTCAGCTCAGATCCAGCTCAACTTAGCTGAGTCTAGCTCACCTCAGCTCCCACTAGTTCACAGGGAGCTCTAGCTAGCTCAGCTAAGTTGACAGGAGTTCACCCCAGCTCAGATCCAGCTACATCCAGCTCCCCTCAACTCCAGCCAGCTGAAGAAGAATTCATCTCAGCTCAGGAAGCTCAAGTCCAGCTCTCGGGGATTCAGCTTAGCTCATCTCAGTTGAGCTAAGCTACCTTAGCTGCCTCAACCAGCTTGATTCTCCTCGATAGCACCAGACCTAGCTCACCTTAGCTCATTTTGGTAGAAGCTAGCTCACTTTAGCTTGGCTTAGCAACTAGCAAAGAACTAGCAAGCTAAGCCAGCTAGAGTAGCCCCATGCCAGCCTCTTCAGCAGCAGCCAGCTCCAGCTCCAGCTCCAGACTTCTTCTCCTCAGCTCCCTCCTCCAAACCCTAGCTCCAACACCTTCTCCTCTACTCCTCCATTAGCTAAGCTAGCTTAGCTTAGCTTAGCTTAGTTTAACTTAGCTATGCTCCAACTTCCTTGGCTTGTACTACCCCAAAAACCCACCTACCAACTCTACCCAACTAGCTCCACCTAAGCTCCACATAAGCTAACCTACTTGGCACCAACCTAACCTACCCACCACCTCCAAAAGACACCTAAAATTGGCACCAAAAACTACCCATAACCACCCCTTAATGGCGCCACTTTTCCCTCCAAAATCCCCCCCTCATCTCCACCACACAATCCTCCTTGAATCCATCTCCACCATCCACCTAACCCTCCTTCTAGAAGACCCCATGTTGGCGCCAACATGGGGGTGTCTCTCCACCACCAAAGACACCAACACCACCATAACCACCCCCTTTAACACCCCTTGGGGTGGTGCCAACTAACCCTAGCCATAGGATCACCAACCACCCTCATCCTTCCATCCTAGCCCTCCATTTCAAGGGGTACCTTAACCCCTCATCCTACCCTATAAAAAGACCACTACCCACCACCATTCAAGCCATCCTTGGCTAGCCATTTCACTCTCATATTCCACCAAGAATCCCACGTCCAAGAGAGAAGAATAAGAAGAAGATTAAGGGGATATTCTGTCCCCTTGGTGCCTTCCCCTCTTCCCTTCTCTCTTGGGTCACGCCAGCCAAAGGAGAAGCCAGGCAAGGAAGATCTTGGAGGAGATCTTGAAGGTGGTCACGCCACCTTGGAGGGGTTTTAAGGGTGGTGCACGCCCACCCCTTTGGAGAGAGCATTAAAGGTGGTAGCTTCCACCTTGGAGGAGCTCTCAAGGAAGGAGAAGAAGGAGGCCCTCTTTTCAAGCCAAGGAGCAGCTAGGCTTGGAGCAAGAAGACAACCTTCTTCACCATTGTTACAAGAGGATTTGTGTTTCTTTTCTTGCTTTTAAATTGTTCAATTCTAGTAGAAGCTTTCCTCTACTTGTCCTTGAAAAGAACACTCATTCTACTCAATCAAAAATTGCCTTCTTTTAAGCTTTTTATTGCAGTTGTTTGTTTTGGTTCTAGCACTTATTTCACCTCTTCTTCCTAATTACCCTAGGCCTACACTTGCCTAGAGTGAGCTTAGGAAGAAGATATTTCTATCTTTTAGATTTTTAATCATTTGTAGGTGTTAGTTCTTTTCGCTACAATCTGCCGTTTGCCCTCGTCTTTTCAAAATACAAAAAAATTACATATTGAAAAATATTAAAAAGAAAGTTGAGATTGTATTCCAAGCAAGAGAATCATTATTGCAATTTTTTCCTCCTTGGACGACCCTAGATACTCCCCTATCTAGGATATAAATTTTAAAAGCGAAAGCGGATTCGCGTGTTACAACGACGTTAAAAAACTACTTTTACAAATCACGCATATTTCGCTATCACTTTTTGGCGCCGTTGCCGGGGAGGCACGGCTTTGCATTAACTCATTTTCTCTTGCTTGAAGTGGATCTCATCCCCTTCTCTTTCTTCCTTTTGTGTGTGCAGGAACTACAGCGGGAAAGTGGGAAGCTGGAAGCGAGAGCTTAAAGATCCTTTTCTTCCCGCGAAAATTCAGGTTGGTTCCTCTTTCTAGTCACATAATTAATTAAAACTACCAAAAATATATTAAACTTGGCTTTCAGGACCCTAAACACTTAAATTAAGTGGAGTGGTGCATTTTAAAATCATTGTTTGCTTGTATGCTTCTTTAGCACCATTCCATTGCAAGTATTGATGTTCTGTTTTTCGGGTCTAGATTTCTGTCCAGAATTGAAAAATCGATTCCTAACACCACAGGCCTCCTAAAATCATAAAATTTCATAGAGTGATTCCCAATTAAGTTTTGAACATCTGTTCCAAATTTCAGATCAATTGGATTTGTATTTAATTTTTAAAAATTCGTGGATTACAGAGGGGTCACACCCTCTAATCTTCCTGTTTTGCTATTGTCCGCGAATTTTCAGAATTTTTGTACTCATCCAATTTTTGTGAAATTTATCTTGTTGGAATTCCTGTGAAATTTTACATATCATATAAAATCATAAAAATTTTCTGACGTCGGTGGAAATACTGAAAAGTCTATAATACCTACGGGTATTATTTCTGGACTTTGACACCAGTACAATTAAAAATTCAAAACTATTATCAAACAAATTCCTAAAATCTTACAAAAATCTTTTCTGGAATCCTTGTTTGATTTTCTTCAAAGTAGTGGTGTTTTTTGACTTGTTTGGACCACTACTTAATTCTGAAAGCTAAAAATAATTCATTGGTAGTTAAATTTCTGTCTTAGGGATAATTGGCTTAGGGTTTCTTCTTTCTCTTTAGAGACTCAATTAAAAGGAAATATACAATCACACATACAACTGGTCTTTCCTTTGATTGTGAACTTTCAAACTCGTTTGAAAACTTAAAGAGAAAAACCCTAAAATTCATTTAGTTAAATCACATCCTAAAAGACAAAAATACAAAAAAATTGTGTGACAACTTGATTTTCATTGGAGCCACTCTCCAATTCCTGCACACACAAAAAAAAAATCAAATAACAGGGCAACAACCCAATAAACGCCCTCCACATTCCGTGTGCACTATAGCATCCTAGACCTAATTAAAATTTGTAGCAACTTGACCCCTAAGGCTTTATCAACTTAGGCTTGCTATTTAGGTCTTAAGTTTTCTTTAGTTAGTACCAATTCTGTCATCTGTATCTGGTGTTCAGGCTGAGGGGCCGTGTCAAACGACCAGGCGCGGGTTTGTACAAGCACCTGGGGTTTTCCCTGGGAAACGTTTGGGCCCAAACCTCCCCTTAAGCAACTTGGCTAGATTTGTTGATAGAACGGGTATTCACTATTGACTACTTATTTCCTATATAGACCAAGTCTTAGGTTATTATTAGGGAGTCACATTTAAGTTAGGTCTAGTTTGTTTGTTTGATTGCACACTTTCTCTCATCTCTATCTCTTCTCCTCCCCTCCATTTCTTCCAAGTAGTGCATGCACGGGCGACGGTCCCAAAAGCCACACCTTGAGGGACCATCTGATTTCGCCCCCCGTAGCAAGAAATCATTGTTTTCTTCCCCCTCGTCTTCTAGAAAAATGGAAAACCCAGGAAGCCGTCAAAAAAATTCTGCTTCCACTTCTAACCCGTCAGCCGACCCACAAGCTGACTCCACCCTCCCTCACCTTCCTAACTTGGAGCAACCAGAAATATCAGCAGGGCCAGGTGGCCCTCCAATTATAACCCATAATACAAATCCCTTTGCATTAATGGTCGACCATTTGGCTCGGCTACAACAAAATCAAGAAGATCTAGCTAGGACTGTCACGAACCTAGCTAATCAAGGACAAAATCCACCACCTCACCAACAGCCTGTCGTTCCTCTTAAGGATTTCTATGATCCTTCCAATTATGAGGAAAGACCAGGGGTGGTCATACCACAAGGGGATTTTGAAATCAAACCCGCTATTCTAAACCTTATCAAGCATTTTCATGGTCTTCCAAGAGAGGACCCTTTTTGTCATCTCGAGGAATTAACTGTCCTCGCTCAAACCACTCGTTCCCGCCATGTGCATGAAGACATGTGGTTAATGAGACTCTTTCCTCTCTCTCTCAAAGACAAAGCATCACATTGGTTTAGAATAGTTGGGCGTCCTATTACCACCTGGCCCCAATTAAAAAGTGCTTTTGTTAAAAAATTTTTTCCGATCGGTCGAACAAATGCATTAAGAAGATCTATAACGACCTTTCAACAAAAAATTGGTGAACCCCTCCATGAAGCCTGGGAAAGATTTCAGGAACTTCTAAGAAGTTGTCCCCACCATGAAATTCCACAATGGCAGCTAGTGCAGATCTTCTATCATGGATTAGAAGATCAATTAAAATGATTTGTGGATGCCTCATGTGGGGGCAATTTTCTTAACAAAGACGCCGAAAGTGCCTATCTTCTCTTTGAAGAAATGAGTGAAAACTCATTTAACATGACTTCAATGGACACTTTTGGCAGATCACAAAACCCCAGACATGGAGTCCATGAAATTGACTCCAAAACCACCTCTGTTCCAGTCACACAAGATGATTTATATATGTTAGCTCAACGACTGGACCAGATGCAAATTCACCAAAAGAAAATAGAAGAAAAGCTCACAAACAAACAAGCTCCACACGTCCACTCTCCACACACTAACCCCCCACACATTCTCCGAAGAGAGAATCTACACAATATAGATGCCACATCTGTTGACCAGCAATTCCCGGCTGATTTCCCGCAAGATTTAACCGGGAATTTTGACCAAAATATTGTTGATTCCACCTCGGAAAATATTTATGCTCTCCAGGAGCAATTTAGAAACCCCTCCAACATTTCCAATCAAAATTGGAGGACTAACCCAAATCACTCCTGGAAAAACCCGAATCCGATTCCTTTTCCCAAACAAAACTATTTTGGGAATTATGGGCAACCTTTGTATCAACCTGGACCATCCCAGGATGATATTAATAATCAGGTCATGAAAACTCTGCAAGGAATGCAGACTCAAATGACAGAAGTAACCCGCATGGTTACCAATTTACAACAACAAGTTAAGGTTACTCCTGATCATCGACCTATTGGGAATTTACCATCCCAACCCATGCCCAACCCAAACAATCAAAGGAGTCAATTCCAAGGTGGATATCACAGTCAACCTATTCATCCAGCACCTCAGCATCCGCCGGGTTTCAATAACAGCCAGGCTCCCTGTCCTCACCCTAGAAACAACCAGACTGCAAATGCAGTTACCTTGAGGAATGGGAAAACCACTCAAAATACCCTGCCTGTTAAAGAAACCCGCTCTAATGACACACAGATTAACTCTTCCCCTCCTATTATTCAGGAACCAATTCACGCAAACAGGGCAACCCTGCCCCATTTCCACAAGCCCTCCACTCTTCAAAAAAGAAAAAAACAAAATCTGAGCCCACTGAGAAGGAATTAATGGATTTATTTGGGCAAGTAGAAATTAATATCCCTATCCTAGATGCCATTAAGTATATCCCTGCCTATGCAAAATTCTTAAAGAATTTATGTACTCCAAAAAGGCAGCCCAAGAATTTAGGAAAGGTGATTCTTCCAGAGACTGTCAGCTCAGTTGTGCAGAGCCGACTGCCTCTTAAGAGAAAAGATCCCGGCGTCCCCCTAATCCAAGTTATCATTAATGATACCTCATTTGATCGCGCTTTGTTGGATCTTGGTGCCTCAATTAATCTTATCCCCACAATTATTTTTGAGGAATTTAAGATCGGTGAATTGAAACCTGTTGAGGTTACTCTCCAATTAGCCGACCGATCTACGATTAAACCAAGGGGAATTGTTGAAGATGTTCTTGTCCGGGTCAAAGATTGTCTATTCGCAGTAGACTTTTTAGTCCTGGACATAGAGGTACCTGAAGCACTTAAGTTTGCCCCCATTATTCTTGGAAGACCATTCTTGGCCACCGCCCGCGCCAATATTGATTGTGATTCTGGAAAGATGAAGATCATGTGTGGCGGTGAATCTGTAACCCTAGACATTTTTCAAGCCTCTAGGCGATTCCAGGAACCAGATTTCTTTGATGATTCGGATTCAGAAATAGAAAACATTGTGGAAGAAACATTGCAGATTTCCCAATTAGGTTCCTGTTTTGCTGTAAGTACGGTTCCTGAACAATCTACTTTTTCTCACCCTTCCACCTCAACTACACAACCAGCTAACATTCCAGCTGACCCTTTCACTCTCACCTCACCTCTAACCCACAAAGCAGAAACTCTTTCGGAACCGGGCCTACAATTGGAACTAAAACCTTTGCCCGATTCACTTAAATATGTTTTCCTGGGTCCAAATCAGACCCTGCCCCTGATTATAAATTCTGGACTCACCGGGGCACAAGAGCACAAACTTCTCCAGGTTTTGAGTAAATATCGAAAAGCTATTGGCTGGACCCTTTCTGATCTTAAAGGCATTCATCCGTCCTATTGTACGCACCGTATATTTTTAGAGGACGATTCTCGCCCCTCCCGCCAACCACAAAGGCGCTTGAATCCTAGTATGCAGGAGGTGGTAAAAAAGGAGATTATTAAGTGGCTGGATGCTGATATCATCTACCTCATTTCTGACAGCTCCTGGGTTAGTCCAACTCAAGTTGTCCCCAAAAAGGCTGGACTAACAGTTGTCACCAATGAAAAGGGGGAAAATATAGCCACTCGAACCGCTTCTTCTTGGCGCGTGTGTATAGATTATCGAAAATTAAACACCGCCACTAAGAAGGATCATTTCCCGCTCCCTTTTATTGATCAAATCTTGGAGCGGTTAGCCGGACGGGAATTTTACTGTTTTTTGGACGGTTATTCTGGCTATAATCAAGTAGTGGTTCGTCTTGAGGACCAGGATAAAACAACTTTCACCTGCCCCTTCGGAACCTTTGCTTTCCGAAGAATGCCCTTCGATCTTTGCAACGCACCTGCGACTTTTCAAAGGTGCATGCTTGCAATTTTTTCAGACCTGGTAGGTGAATGTTTAGAAGTTTTTATGGATGACTTCTCTATTTTTGGAGATTCTTTTGATCATTGCCTCAAAAATCTTGAAAGAACCCTCCAAAAGTGCATAGAAGTTAACCTGGTCCTTAGCTGGGAGAAAAGCCATTTCATGGTCCAAGAAGGTATTGTCTTGGGCCATGTTATTTCTAAACAAGGAATTGCGGTAGATAAAGCAAAAATAGATGCTATATCTAAGCTCCCACCGCCCACTACTGTCAAACAAATCAGATCCTTTTTGGGTCATGTGGGTTTCTATCGTCGATTCATAGAAAACTTTTCCCAAATCTCCAAGCCTTTAAGTCAGCTTCTTACTAAAGACCAGCCATTTGATTTTAATAATAAGTGCCTGGAGAGTTTTTTGAGGTTGAAGAAAGAGGTTACTGAGGCACCAATATTGCAGGGACCTGACTGGAATAGTCCCTTTGAATTAATGACAGATGCCTCAGATTTTGCTGTAGGGGCCGTTCTAGGGCAAAGAATTGGCAAGAAACCCGTTGTGATCTATTATGCTAGCAAAACCCTTGATGACGCACAACGGAATTACACGGTTACTGAAAAGGAACTTCTTGCCATTGTATTTGCCTTGGAAAAATTTAGATCTTATCTGTTGGGGTCACGTGTCACTGTTTATACAGACCACTCAGCAATTAAATATTTGCTGACTAAGAAAGATGCGAAACCCCGCCTTATTCGTTGGATTCTGCTGCTCCAGGAATTTGACCTGGAAATCAAGGATAAGGCGGGATTGCACAATGTAGTGGCCGATCATCTCTCTCGTCTTATGACAAATGACATAATGACCCCACCAGATCAGTTCCCTAATGAAAGTATTTTAGCTGCTACAACCCTCCCTTGGTTTGCACCCATTGCAAACTACTTAGCAACAGAACAAATCCCCACTGATTGGCCAAAAACAAAACGGGATAAGTTCTTTGCTGATATTAAATATTATTTTTGGGAGGAGCCCGACCTTTTCCACATTTGTGCCGATCAGGTTATTCGACGATGTGTCCCTGATTCTGAAATCCATGATATCTTAACACATTGTCACTCAATGGCCTATGGCGGACATTTTTCGGGCAAGAAAACTGCAGCTAAAATCCTTAATGCAGGATTTTATTGGCCCAGCTTGCACAAAGATGCTCATGACTTTGTTCGGTCCTGTGTGCATTGCCAGAGCATCGGCAACATGACTCGAAAGGATATGATGCCCCTTAATCCTATTTTAGAGGTTGAAATTTTCGATGTTTGGGGCATCGACTGTTGGTGCTAGAGCACCACGATCATTTGTTTTGATGATAACAAAACACGTGTTATTTAACATTTGCAATTTGAGTCCTAAATTTCAGGTCAATTGCAAATGAAGACGTGTTTAGACGGAACTCGAGCTCGCATCCAGGACGGATTGGAGGAGCTTGACGGAAAATAGAGGAGGTTCGCGTGGAGCGAAAGATTGGAGATGGAAGACAAGAAGAATAGGATAGATTCTTTTTTATCCTTTCATGTATCTCTTGTATTTATTTTCTTGCTCTTTATTTTCCTTAGACATTATGTTAAAGAGCCTCAAAGAACCCTAACAGTAGTCCTAGGAACACCTGCACAACCCTAGGATACGTAGGTTTTCTGTAGAACACTTAGAAAACCAATATAGGGTTAAAACTGACTTTCCAGACGTCTAATTCACGAATCAGACGTCTGATAAAGGATTTTAAGACGTCTGACTGTTGTTTCAGACGTCTGATAACTGTTAGGCTGGACATAGTTAGTTCTGTCTGATGAATTCAGACGTCCAGACCTTATACCAGACGTCTTAGGAGACGTCTGATGACTTTGCCAGACGTCCAGTTAGTGGACCGTTGGCTGGCTTAGAAGACACTCAAGAATATGACCGTTAGAGCCTTATCAGACGTCCATAGGACTTCACAGACGTCTGATAAATGACCGTTTTGCCTCGGCTGACCCAAAATCTCTTCTCAGAGATTTTCTAGCCGTTGCAACGTTTGGAAATCAATTCCCATGGTAAAAGTAGGTTTCCAGACGTCCAGACTTAGTACCAGACGTCCTCTATGTCGTCTGATGGACTTGTACAAAAACCCTGTTTAGATCTGATTCAAGTCAGGGAGAAACCCGCATAGAATCAGACGTCTGACCTTGGAATCAGACGTCTTAAAGTGGCCTTCCAGACGTCTGATGCCAGAGTTAGACGTCTGATAACCCTGTGAAGTGTAATCATTGTCCTGATTTCGGCCTGATTCTCTTGGGCTTTGCACCCAACGGCTATGGAAGCTTTTCGAAGCCTTCCAAAGCCTTCCTAAGGCCTCTATAAATAGAGGGGAGCCTTTGCAACACAAATACACAAGATACACACTAAGAGAAACAAGAGACACACCTAAGCAACTTAGTTCCACTCTTTTGTGTCCAATTGAGGCCCTTGCTCTCCAAGCTCTAGTTTCATTCTCTTGAGAGCATCAAGCCTTCGCGCGCCCGCTCTCCCGCCGTTGTCTACGAGAGCGACGTAGCGCCGTCGCGTGGCACACGCACCGCATCATCATCGACGCACTCCTTGCAAAGGGGAGTTTCCTATTTCCTATAGAAGCTAGGTTTAATTTTGTTGGCTCTATAGGACTGTTGTTTATTCTATCTTTGTATTTTGGTTGGGTATTCGCTTTGCGAATTCCCGTCTCCTTCGTGGGACAAAATCCTTCTCGTGAAGAGAAGGGGTTGAGGAACGCTACCCTCGTACTTGTAGCGTGGTTGTATTGAGGTTGAATCACCCTCGTTCAAAGTGATTCGGTTAGTGGATTTGATCAACTAGGTTGATCGGAAAATCCTAACTCGAGAGGGTTAGGTGGTGGTTTTCACCCGGTTTGGGTTTCCACCTAAAAATCTTTGTGTACATTTTGTGATTGCCTATTTTTGTGAGATTGCTTTTTATATTTTTATTTCCGCAATTTTATTACGTCACCCCTCCTGGTAGGGACGAACCTTCAATTGGTATCAGAGCAGGTCTCGCGAAATCGGCGTTACAAACCGGCGAGGATCTAGATCATGGAGGGAAGCTGTTCCACAAGTAGGATTTCGGAGGGACAGTCCACAACTCGTCCGCCCTACTTTGACGGGAACAACTACAGCTACTGGAAGCTGAGGATGAAGACGTGGCTCCAAGCCACTGAATTCGAGGTATGGGGATGTTGCGAAACCCCATACGAGATCCCGAAGCGACCCCAAGGAGGGTACTCACAAGTACAGATTCTAGAGCTCTCACTCAACGCAAAGGCAATGAATGCCCTGTATTGCGCGTTGAGTCCGGAAGAGTTCGAGAAAATCCAAGAGTGCACCACCGCCCACGAGATATGGAGGAGGTTGGAAGGCACTCATGACGATTCCAGCTCGGAGGAAGAAGAAGAAGAAAAGGAAGAAACCGCTTGCTTCGGCTTCATGGCCAGGGGAAGCGACAGCGAAAGCGAAAGTGACTCAGACAACGAGGTAAATCTCGATCTTCAAGAAGCTTTTAATGAACTTTTTGAGATTAGTAAATCACTTAGGATAGAAAATAAAAGTATTAAGAAGAACCTTAGTTTTCTTAAAAATGAAAATGATAGGTTAGAAAAACAACTTAAGGACATAGAAGCTAGTCCTAAGGATAATAACCTATTATTAGAAAATCAAGACCTCATCAATGAAAATAATAAATTGATTGAGGAAAATGATAGTCTAAAAATAGAAATTTCTAATTTAAAGACTAAGATGAATACTATAGAAAAAGAAATTGCATGTCTTAGGGAAAACTCTAACAAACTAATCAATAAAGTAGATGATTTATATAGCCCTAAGATTGAGAAAGGATCTCCATCAAGGAGACCTTCTAACAAATCCGGATCCAAGCCCGCTTGGATACCGAAAAAGGAATTAGAATCGTGTTTTGTAGGGTTCAGGGATGACTACAACATAAAGGACTGGACCTACAAGCTCAAGGCTGGTCAACTTAAGTTGGGAGAACCAAGGAGTAGACCAAGGAGGAGAACAAGAAGACCGACGAGACGGCGAACAAACGACGGACCCGCCGCACGTCGACCACCAGATTGGAGACCGGCGCCGATGCCCGGGCCTCCAAGCTACGGATGGGAGCCCCATCCGATGTGGCATCCACCACCACCATTCGGGCCATTTTATTGGCCATGGTAGGTGAGGTAAAATTCTTAACCCTATCCTTTTTATAAGCATTTAGATAGGGGGAGTTAAAAATGATGAGCTTATTGTCAATTTTTAAGGGGGAGATACAAGTTAGCTAAATTTCCTTTAGTAAGGGGGAGAAAAATAATAGCTATCTTGTTGTTATAAAAAAAGGGGGAGGACATTACCTTTGTTAAAAATAAATAGAAGAGCATGTTTTAAGGGGGAGTAATAGGAAATATAAAATCAATCAAACCTTTTTGATAATGTCAAAAAGGGGGAGGATTTTTATGCATTATTATTTACGATTTTGTCATCATCAAAAAGGGGGAGATTGTTGGTGCTAGAGCACCACGATCATTTGTTTTGATGATAACAAAACACGTGTTATTTAACATTTGCAATTTGAGTCCTAGATTTCAGGTCAATTGCAAATGAAGACGTGTTTAGACGGAACTCGAGCTCGCATCCAGGACGGATTGGAGGAGCTTGACGGAAAATAGAGGAGGTTCGCGTGGAGCGAAAGATTGGAGATGGAAGACAAGAAGAATAGGATAGATTCTTTTTTATCCTTTCATGTATCTCTTGTATTTATTTTCTTGCTCTTTATTTTCCTTAGACATTATGTTAAAGAGCCTCAAAGAACCCTAACAGTAGTCCTAGGAACACCTGCACAACCCTAGGATACGTAGGTTTTCTGTAGAACACTTAGAAAACCAATATAGGGTTAAAACTGACTTTCCAGACGTCTAATTCACGAATCAGACGTCTGATAAAGGATTTTAAGACGTCTGACTGTTGTTTCAGACGTCTGATAACTGTTAGGCTGGACATAGTTAGTTCTGTCTGATGAATTCAGACGTCCAGACCTTATACCAGACGTCTTAGGAGACGTCTGATGACTTTGCCAGACGTCCAGTTAGTGGACCGTTGGCTGGCTTAGAAGACACTCAAGAATATGACCGTTAGAGCCTTATCAGACGTCCATAGGACTTCACAGACGTCTGATAAATGACCGTTTTGCCTCGGCTGACCCAAAATCTCTTCTCAGAGATTTTCTAGCCGTTGCAACGTTTGGAAATCAATTCCCACGGTAAAAGTAGGTTTCCAGACGTCCAGACTTAGTACCAGACGTCCTCTATGTCGTCTGATGGACTTGTACAAAAACCCTGTTTAGATCTGATTCAAGTCAGGGAGAAACCCGCATAGAATCAGACGTCTGACCTTGGAATCAGACGTCTTAAAGTGGCCTTCCAGACGTCTGATGCCAGAGTTAGACGTCTGATAACCCTGTGAAGTGTAATCATTGTCCTGATTTCGGCCTGATTCTCTTGGGCTTTGCACCCAACGGCTATGGAAGCTTTTCGAAGCCTTCCAAAGCCTTCCTAAGGCCTCTATAAATAGAGGGGAGCCTTTGCAACACAAATACACAAGATACACACTAAGAGAAACAAGAGACACACCTAAGCAACTTAGTTCCACTCTTTTGTGTCCAATTGAGGCCCTTGCTCTCCAAGCTCTAGTTTCATTCTCTTGAGAGCATCAAGCCTTCGCGCGCCCGCTCTCCCGCCGTTGTCTACGAGAGCGACGTAGCGCCGTCGCGTGGCACACGCACCGCGTCATCATCGACGCACTCCTTGCAAAGGGGAGTTTCCTATTTCCTATAGAAGCTAGGTTTAATTTTGTTGGCTCTATAGGACTGTTGTTTATTCTATCTTTGTATTTTGGTTGGGTATTCGCTTTGCGAATTCCCGTCTCCTTCGTGGGACAAAATCCTTCTCGTGAAGAGAAGGGGTTGAGGAACGCTACCCTCGTACTTGTAGCGTGGTTGTATTGAGGTTGAATCACCCTCGTTCAAAGTGATTCGGTTAGTGGATTTGATCAACTAGGTTGATCGGAAAATCCTAACTCGAGAGGGTTAGGTGGTGGTTTTCACCCGGTTTGGGTTTCCACCTAAAAATCTTTGTGTACATTTTGTGATTGCCTATTTTTGTGAGATTGCTTTTTATATTTTTATTTCTGCAATTTTATTACGTCACCCCTCCTGGTAGGGACGAACCTTCAACGACTTCATGGGACCGTTCATCAACTCTGGTGGGTATTGTATATATTAGTCGCAGTAGACTATGTTTCTAAATGGATAGAAGCAATACCCACCCGCACTAGTGATCACCATGTGGTTGTCGAATTTCTTAAGAAAAATATTTTCTCAAGATTCGGCATACCAAAAGCCATTATCAGTGACAGAGGCTCACATTTCACCCACTCACAATTCCGTCACCTCCTTTCTAAATACGGGGTTAATCATAAAATTTCCACACCATATCACCCCCAAACTAATGGCCAGGCTGAAGTTTCTAACCGGGAAATTAAAAATATTCTACAAAAAACGGTTAGGTCCGACCGTAAAGACTGGTCCACCAAATTGGACGACGCTTTATGGGCCTACCGTACCGCTTTTAAAACTCCGCTTGGCATGTCTCCCTTCCGTCTGATTTTCGGGAAGGCATGCCATCTCCCGGTAGAATTAGAACATAGGGCTTTTTGGGCAATAAAACAACTTAATATGGATTTATCTGATGCCGGTAACCATAGAAAATTACAATTAACTGAATTGGAAGAATTACGTAATTTTTCCTATGAAAATGCGAGGATTTATAAAGATCGAACAAAGAAATTTCACGATAAATATATTGTTCGGAAACACTTTGACGTTAATCAACGTGTTTGGCTTTTCGATGCGAGATTACGACTTTTTCCTGGCAAATTAAAATCTAAATGGACCGGCCCCTTTATTGTCCATAAAACATATCCATACGGCGCTGTTGACCTTTTTGATCCACAAACTAATTCGATATTTCAAGTCAATGGCCAGGGTTTAAAGCCCTATTTTGACCATACGCCTAAAATTCCATCTGAATATTTTAATTTTACTGAGCCAACCACCGTTGATCACTAGTACACATCACGCCCGGCTGAATGGCGTAAAAGATAGCACTAGATGGGAGGTAACCCATCATTTTCTTATTTTCCTTTTTTTTCTTTTTCCAGGTTTTGTTCATCCTAAACCCGACCGTCATCACTAAGGTTATCCCTTTTCCCTCCTAATGCATGAGGACATGGCATATCTTAAGCATGGGGGGGTGTTTTTAAATTTTTATGATCGATTCAGGATGTTCAAAACCTAAAAACATGCAATTTTCTTTAATTTATTTCCTGCTTGCATACCAAAATATATATATATATATATATATATATATATATATATATATATATATATATATATATATATATATATATATATATATATATATATATGTTTGAGGAAAAATTTTGAAATCGGGACTAAGGTCGAAAAATTCACTTCTGGTACAATGGGATTTAATCTTTAACAAACTAAGGATGAGGATTTGGATCTGATCATTAGAATTCTAGGGTCTATTTTAGACTAGATCAGATATCCTTCTCTAAAATTCCACCTGAACTCATGATAGTTCAGGTGACTTGATCTTATTTTGTAATATGGAAAGTATTTGACTTAGTTTTTGACTCAAAAACTTGCGGTTCTCGAGAAACTTCTTGTGTCAATTTTCACACACAAGCTAACATTTAAAAACAACTAAAAATTTGAAAAACTCCCTTGTTTGGATTTAGTAAAAGTCTGAATCAGGTCATTGGTTTGAGTTCCCACCGTCGAGAAGAAGGAAAATACCTTCTTTGAGGACGCGGTGTTAACATGTTACCGCCTCGGCGCTGCTCTATATCTGTATTTCATATCTTTAGACAGAGCATTAAAGTGCATTTCAGCAGCTCAAGTGTCTTGGACGGTGCTCTACCTATAGCGTCGGAGCAAGAGCTTGAGTTTGCTTGGAGCGCCCCTTTTCACCGCATCGTGTTTTCGGGTTGTGAGCTCCTGGGTGGTGTCATGGATAGTGCTATCCCGAAGTACTGGCGCCAGAGCCCCCTCGAGGAATGGTAATGGGAATGATGATACCGACACATCTGTTGTAAGACTAAGCTAAAAATAAGCATGGGGGAGAAAAAAAAAATAATAATAATAATAATAACACGTCCTTATTAAGGTTGGCTTTTCACAAGCACCGACACAAGGTTTTAAAGGAATTTGCAAGTTGCGAATCAGATTCACGAGCCAGAAAAATCCTAAAAACAAACATTTCAAGTCATCTGAATTAACAAGGGGTTAATTTGTGAATTTTCTGAGGATATATTGATTCCGTTCTATCTAATGGTTGGATCCAAAAATAAATCCTGATGTTTATCTTCAACAAATCCCATATCTCCTGTGTTTTAATCTACCAAGGTCCCTTAATCTCTTTTTCTCCTCAAAAGTCAAAAAAATTAGATTTCCCAAAAATTCCATTTTCCAAAAAAAATTAATGTTTTTCTAAGAGACTAGCAAAAGATAAGCATGGGGGTGTGATAAACACCAGTTTATCATCATTTTTATGCTTTAAAACTAACCTAGCTCTTAGGATTTTACTCCGCAAACGGGTTTTTGGGCTGCATTTAGGCATAAATTAGGATAGGCATGCATTGCATTTTTTATTATTATTTTAATGTGTTTTTGTGAGTGTTAGGGATGTACAGATTCACAGATCCCTAAAACCCTAGCACTCAAGAAGGCAATTGGTGAAGGAGAAGCCCAGACTAGTTGGAACCCAGCTTGATCCAGCTCACCATAGCTGGAACCTAGCTTACTTGAACTAGGGTTAGCTCATCCCAGCTCCATTCAGCTAATCTCAGCTGAATGGCAGCTCAAGAGAGTTCACCTTAGCTCACCCTAGCTCAAGTCAGCTCAGATCCAGCTCAACTTAGCTGAGTCTAGCTCACCTCAGCTCCCACTAGTTCACAGGGAGCTCTAGCTAGCTCAGCTGAGTTGACAGGAGTTCACCCCAGCTCAGATCCAGCTACATCCAGCTCCCCTCAACTCCAGCCAGCTGAAGAAGAATTCATCTCAGCTCAGGAAGCTCAAGTCCAGCTCCCGGGGATTCAGCTTAGCTCATCTCAGTTGAGCTAAGCTACCTTAGCTGCCTCAACCAGCTTGATTCTCCTCGATAGCACCAGACCTAGCTCACCTTAGCTCATTTTGGTAGAAGCTAGCTCACTTTAGCTTGGCTTAGCAACTAGCAAAGAACTAGCAAGCTAAGCCAGCTAGAGTAGCCCCATGCCAGCCTCTTCAGCAGCAGCCAGCTCCAGCTCCAGCTCCAGACTTCTTCTCCTCAGCTCCCTCCTCCAAACCCTAGCTCCAACACCTTCTCCTCTACTCCTCCATTAGCTAAGCTAGCTTAGCTTAGCTTAGCTTAGTTTAACTTAGCTATGCTCCAACTTCCTTGGCTTGTACTACCCCAAAAACCCACCTACCAACTCTACCCAACTAGCTCCACCTAAGCTCCACATAAGCTAACCTACTTGGCACCAACCTAACCTACCCACCACCTCCAAAAGACACCTAAAATTGGCGCCAAAAACTACCCATAACCACCCCTTAATGGCGCCACTTTTCCCTCCAAAATCCCCCCCTCATCTCCACCACACAATCCTCCTTGAATCCATCTCCACCATCCACCTAACCCTCCTTCTAGAAGACCCCATGTTGGCGCCAACATGGGGGTGTCTCTCCACCACCAAAAGACACCAACACCACCATAACCGCCCCCTTTAACACCCCTTGGGGTGGTGCCAACTAACCCTAGCCATAGGATCACCAACCACCCTCATCCTTCCATCCTAGCCCTCCATTTCAAGGGGTACCTTAACCCCTCATCCTACCCTATAAAAAGACCACTACCCACCACCATTCAAGCCATCCTTGGCTAGCCATTTCACTCTCATATTCCACCAAGAATCCCACGTCCAAGAGAGAAGAATAAGAAGAAGATTAAGGGGATATTCTGTCCCCTTGGTGCCTTCCCCTCTTCCCTTCTCTCTTGGGTCACGCCAGCCAAAGGAGAAGCCAGGCAAGGAAGATCTTGGAGGAGATCTTGAAGGTGGTCACGCCACCTTGGAGGGGTTTTAAGGGTGGTGCACGCCCACCCCTTTGGAGAGAGCATTAAAGGTGGTAGCTTCCACCTTGGAGGAGCTCTCAAGGAAGGAGAAGAAGGAGGCCCTCTTTTCAAGCCAAGGAGCAGCTAGGCTTGGAGCAAGAAGACAACCTTCTTCACCATTGTTACAAGAGGATTTGTGTTTCTTTTCTTGCTTTTAAATTGTTCAATTCTAGTAGAAGCTTTCCTCTACTTGTCCTTGAAAAGAACACTCATTCTACTCAATCAAAAATTGCCTTCTTTTAAGCTTTTTATTGCAGTTGTTTGTTTTGGTTCTAGCACTTATTTCACCTCTTCTTCCTAATTACCCTAGGCCTACACTTGCCTAGAGTGAGCTTAGGAAGAAGATATTTCTATCTTTTAGATTTTTAATCATTTGTAGGTGTTAGTTCTTTTCGCTACAATCTGCCGTTTGCCCTCGTCTTTTCAAAATACAAAAAAATTATATATTGAAAAATATTAAAAAGAAAGTTGAGATTGTATTCCAAGCAAGAGAATCATTATTGCAATTTTTGCCTCCTTGGACGACACTAGATACTCCCCTATCTAGGATATAAATTTTAAAAGCGAAAGCAGATTCGCGTGTTACAACGACGTTAAAAAACTGCTTTTACAAATCACGCGTATTTCGCTATCACGTCACCACCGATTCGAAACTCTTGGTCCAAGGGACCTCCTCCGAGCTTCCTGCGCCCGGCCATCGGCTCCTCATCGCGCAAGACAACGGGGAAAAATTTCCCTGTTTTGCTATAGTAAACCGTCAATTAAAATTTACATTTTCTGCCATTGCCACTTTTTAATCATATTTTATTGATTCTGCATTGCGGAAAATATCCTCTAGTTTCTCATAATTGCCATTTCATCATTGTTTCTTGCTTAAACCTTAATCTAAAGGCAATCTTGGCTTGGTTCTTGTCCAAACTAACTACGAACAAACGTTTTTAAGTGGTGCGAATTTTAATACGTCATTGCCTCCCTGTGGATACGACCTGCTCCTCTGCGAGTGGTTATTTCTTGTTAAATATTGAATAGTCGATTTTTCCACCACATTGAACTACAAACGACTTTAAAGCGAAAGATCGACCAGCCAAATGGCGTCGTTGCTGGGGAGGCAACAGACGCAATAATTTCGCCTAATTTTATTTTGATTATTTGTCAATTGCACAGAGATTTGACCATTCATTATTTTCTTTTCTGTGAGAGAAAATTTGTGCAAGAATCAGCCACTGTGAGAGGCGATCCTTGAAGTCGCCAGACGAGAATCGGACGAGCAATTTTTAAACGGAGGAGAAGGACGAGGACGCGACGGACACCATTTAGTCATTAGTTTAATTAGAATAGAATTAAGATTGTAGACTTAATTTTTCATTACAGTTAGTTTGAAACCCTTGTTGTGGGGCATATTTTGAGGGGTTTGTTCCCTGATTTTGTTTTGGACCCGTGTTGGGTAATTTTTGGGAGCATGTTCCCTTTTCTTTAGATTTAGGTTTATTTTTTTATTATTTCTTTTATTTGGTTGTGCATAAGTAGTTCTAAAAAAAATAGAAAAAGAAAAAGAAGAAAATGAGCTGCCTGCTAGAAGCTACCTGCCCTAGGACGAACCATTTAGGTCTATATGAGCAGCCTCTAGATTTACTTTTCTGCATTGCGTGCATTTTTGCATTGAAGATCCCTGGAGGCAAGGTACGTATTCTCTTACTTTGCATCCTATTTTTGATCACGCATTGCATTTGGGATTTAATGCGAAGACCACCTAATCTGTACTGAATAAATCTAACAAGTGGTCACATTTTCTTAGAAAAAGGACTAATCAAAGGAAGGACATTTTAAAAACCAAGGATTTGATTTTCAAACTTGGCGTGCGATTCAAAGTTCAAAATCTTTGACAGTGTATGCACACTTATTTCACTTGCACCACGGCATGCTTCTAGACACTCCTTAGGTTTGGAAATACTAGGACAAGAGCCCTCCTTTCATTGGATTCTGAAGTGTTCGGAACTTGAGATCAAAGGTTTTGTAAATCCAAAGAGGGGGATACCCTGTCACGGATTTTTGGGGGTAGTTGAGGAGCACCGCGAAAGCACAGCTTCAAAGGAAGGCTTAGGCCTACTTGCATCCCTCAATCTTCTGTCTTTGGATTTACTTGACCATTTGAGATTTAGGGAAGAACACCTAAGCTCCAACTAGGTCTTCTTAGGCGAACCGTAGGTTGACAATAGGCGCGTAATTGATTGGGCAAATTGTATTGTCACCTGCAATCTGACTTAAAATCAAAAGCCTAAATTGGGAAAGACCTAAAAGGTCCTTTTTAAATTATGTTTTGCTTGGGGAATTCTGATTGAAGTGTGAGTTAGAATGGACCACATTGCTTTTCATCCTTTCACATCTTGCCCACACCCTCACCCCCACTCTGCATCCTTCGATCCCAGACGTCGAGATGGTCCATTCCTTGATGGACGTAATGATAATCATTGGGATCCATTTTACTCCTATTATAGGAGTATTGGCCTGGTTAAGCCCCAAATTAGTGAGCAGAACTCAGGAGCGGGATTTGCTTTGCCCAATATCCCACATACCAAAGAAATACCCAACCCACCCTCCCTGAAAACTTATAATGGTTGGACAAACACTCCTGGGTACTATAAGCCTGAGCCTGACTTCTCTTATGATAGAAATGACCTCTCCTCTTTGAAGATGGAAATACAGAAAATGCAAAATGAAATGAGTGAATTGTTAGGAGAATCTTTGAGAGCAGGCCAACAAGAAAGAGATGAAATTAGCCACCCAATCTACCCCATTGAAGATGACGTACACCCCTCTACAATAGATGCATCTCCCGTGGGAAAGCTACACTTTAAGTTGGAGGAAAATTCTGGGGAGAATAGCTACTTTTCGAGGATCGATTTTGAAACCTCCCCATTAGATGACACTTCCTTGAGAGATCTACACTTTAGGTGGGAGAAAAATACACATGAAAGTAGCTATGCATTAGATGAAGAAAGGTGGCAACCCGAGGAAGATGATGATAAGGTTGAGTATCCACCTGAATTATATTGGAGTCAAAAAAAGGGAATGATGGTACCATTGGAAGACCTCGACCCAGATGATAGTATTTTCGTGACATTTGATGAAGTGGGTCAAAGTCAAGTTATTAATCCTACCCTCCCTTCTGATCACGATATGGAACTCAAACCCACCCTTAGGGAACCTAACCCTAAAGAAATTGACCTATCTGAGGAGTCAGATGTAACCAATGTAAACAATTTACCTCAGATAGAGCACCCTAGGGGATCTGCTGAGATATTAAATGATTCTAGACCTCGGGTACATGATGAATTGTGTGATGAGGAGGAAGACGAATTATATGAGGAACCTACATTCAAGATTTGGAGTGACACTAAGGGTGATTATGTCTTATTTGAAGAGTTAGCCGCTGAGGATGTCACAAATTTGACCAAATTAGGTTTCCTTGGCACACCCATTGATGATATTTCTCCTCATGATAAAATGATGGAAAATTTGGAAGCAATTTCTAAGATTTATGTGGATTCACATATAGACTCCGGGGAAGATTTGAGTAAAGAACAAAAACCCGGGGATGACATTGATAGGATAATCCCTAGATCTGTTGCTTCCAACCTGCCTTCATTCACTTTGAAGTCACCCTCTGATTCGCTTATATCTGAAAGCGAAATTGTGACTCCTGATGAAGAGCAGGAAGATCCACGTGATGGTGCAAGGAATGCTAGGGATGAAATTGAGGATTTAGAAAGAGTGTTTGGGATGGACACCAAGCTGATTAAACCCAACCTAGATCTTATGGCCATCCCACAACCTCGTAACTTGGACACCCTAGATGATCCTTGCCTTAGAGAATTGCTCATTTTTGTTCTGACTAGGGGGCTTAACAGACCAATATTTTCTGTAATGGAGTATCGGGTATGGATTGATGATTTCTTTAGTCAGTCCATTACCCTGGGGGTTTATCTCTATACCATTCCTTCCCCATTCTTTTTGGAGGATCCTTGTCATCCTCCCCCTACCACTTTGGAGGTTATTTTACCTGTTTATCCTTTAGAACCTCTTCTGGTGACCTGGGAAGATTTCATTCCCATTTTAGTTGGGCGAGCATTTGCTATCGAGATTCATCATCAGCTCGCCAACATCCTAGGTTACCTATTTTCTAGGCCAACTTTGCTTTGCTCATTTTTAGGGCCTATTTCTACAATTCTTGAACCTGATTTGCAGGTTCTTCGGCTATTCAGCCCAGCTCTGACCCAGGTAATAACCTTCTATGCAATGAGGACATTGCAGATTTTAGGCATGGGGGGGTGTACTTGGGGATATACATATCATAATTGCATACATTTGTACACATAAAAAAAAAAAAGTTTTGAGCTTAACTGGCTAAGTCCTGCATTCTTAAGCAAATCAGAACTCTAGCGTAGACTAAATTAATTCTAGGGTCAAACTTTAGAAGCTAAATAAGCTACTAGCTTTAGACCTTTAGGGTCCTTCGTGGACTTAAAAACTTAAGTAGGAGTTAAGTTGCGGACCATTCCTCAAGAGGTTGAGGAAGGGAAACTAGGGTTTGAGTTAAAGGGTGGGGTAGTACCTGGAGTCTTATTCTACCTTTTGGTTTATGGGTCCTTGTAACCCAAGCATCCAAATTTCACACACTTGGTCTAGTAATCAACTTAATTTTCATCTTTCTGAAAAGAGATTTGGTTCTCTTAATTTTGACTTAAGAGAGGCTTGAAAACACATTTTGATTGGAAGAGTTCCCGCCGCAGGAGAGGTTGAGCATATACTCACCTTGAGGATGCGATGATAACATATTACCTCCTCGGCACTTGTCTCTTAGGATATCCATCCTATTGGGGGCATGTAAGCGCATTGCGTGGTTCAGGTACCATGGGCGGCCCTATCTCAAAGTGCTGATTGCCATAGGCCTGAATTCGCTTAAGAAATCCATGGGCGATACTATCTCGAAGTGTCGATTGCCAAGAGTTCTTGGGGTCGTTATGGGCGGTGCTATCTCGAAGCATCGAAAGCCAGGCACCCTTCGAGGTATGGTAATGGGGACAATGAATCCGACACAGACCGTGTTGATAGCTGATCTGAGGTTAGACTTAGAAGAATCAAAAAAAAGAAAAAGGGTATATATATAAAAAATTTTTTTCCTTTAACTCAAATAACTCGGACCAATGCACAAGCACGGATGCTTTAATCTTAGGAATCAATAAACTTTAGGGTAGAGTCAGAAATCAGGGAAACTTGTGCTTGCAACTCGTCTTTAGCCGACCTAGTCTGTAACTTAGCAACTACTTAGGAACCTTGGGTCTAGAACCTGAACTTAATATGCTTCTGAAGGAAGACTAAGTGAGTTGACTAGTCTACTTGGAGTGCTAGGTTTCGCTTAATTTTGCTAGGGACTAGCAAAAACTAGGCATGGGGGTATTTGATTAGCCCATAGTTGTGGGCTATTTAAGTATTTAAGTGCCAACATATTAGGTTAATTCTAACATTTATTTAGTATAAATTAGGATGTAAATAGATTAATTGATAGTTTTAATCTAATTACATAATCCATACATTGCATTCATATCTTAAGTGCATTTAGAATTAGCTTAGAATAGCATTCATCTAATTAGATAACCAATTAGGTACATTGTTTTCATTAACATAGAAGTTGAGGGTCTGTACATAAATAACCCTAATATTTTAACATTATTTTCTTTATTCTTCTTCTTTCAGAACGGCTGGCTGCCGCTCCAACGCCCGGCTGCTGCAGTGAAGAAGCCATTCAAGGGGGAGCGGATGTGGTGGATCTGGTCGGGCGGCTGATTTCAAACTTGTGCAGGCCACTATAAAAGGAGGAGGGAGGCAGCCGAGCTCAGGAGGCCTCCGCCACGGAACCACCACTGTGCAGAGAGAACCTCTCTCTTCCACTCCACACTGCCGGCCTCTACTGTGGCGACGAGTCTCCATCACCGTGGGCGTGTGGTGTGACAGGCCACACCGCCATCCGGAGCTTGCCGCATCACCGTGAGCACCTTAGCATGCATCTCCCTCACCGTCATCGCCGACCACCATCACCGAGCTACTGATTCAGCCACCCTCTCAGTAACTTAAGACGTCTGGGGAATTTCCCAAACGTCTGAGGTTACCCGCTCACTTCCACCGCACACGCCTGAAGTCGCCTGCAGACCCCTTCCCGCACCTGCAGAACCTTCAGCGCACCCATGTCCGTCAACCTTCAGCTCAAACGCGCCTCAACTCTCCAACAGCCACGCCTCCGCCCGCGCCTGCAGACCACCGCAACCATCTTCCACGTGCCTGCAGACCACCACAATGCTTCCACGCGCCTGCAGACCAACGCTTCACTGCGCCTGCAGACTAGCGCCCACCGTCTCCAACCGCGCCTGCAGCACCCTCTGCCCGCGCTTGCAGAAGCGCCTGCAGCTTGCGCACCCACGCCAACCGCGCCTGCAGACCACCGCCACGCCTCTGCCCGCGCCTGCAGAGCCCATCTCCACGTGCCTGCAGCATCCTCCGCCCGCGCTTGCAGAAGCGCCCGTAGCTTGCGCGCACACGCCAGCCGCCCGCAGCGCCCTCCGCCCACGCACAACAGCCTGCGTGCCCTCATCAGCTGCAGCCGCACCCGCTCAACCGCCTGCAGCCGCCACCAGCAGCACCTCCGCCGGAGCTCGTCCGGCCACCTCCGGCCGCCGCGCGACTCGCCGCCACCATCGATTCGAAGCTCTTGGTCCAAGGGACCTCCTCCGAGCTTCCCGCGCCCGGCCATCGGCTCCTTGTCGCGCAAGACAACGGGGAAAAATTCTCCTGTTTTGCTACAGTAAACCGTCAATTAAAATTTACATTTTCTGCCATTGCCACTTTTTAATCATATTTTATTGATTCTGCATTGCGGAAAATATCCTCTATTTTCTCATAATTGCCATTTCAGCATTGTTTCTTGCTTAAACCTTAATCTAAAGGCAATCTTGGCTTGGTTCTTGTCCAAACTAACTACGAACAAATGTTTTTAAGTGATGCAAATTTTAATACGTCATTGCCTCCCTGTGGATACGACCCGCTCCTCTGCGAGTGGTTATTTCTTGTTAAATATTGAGTAGTCGATTTTTCCAACACATTGAACTACAAACGACTTTAAAGCGAAAGATCGACCAACCATGACCGGCACCGGAGAAGGTGAAGGCTCCAGTGATAGAGACAGTGACGACGAAGGGGTTAGAGGACACCGCGTAAGTATGGCGAGGTGTGGTTTGAAACGAGGAAGGAGGAATGGCTAGCTATTGTATGTGGCGGCCGACGAAGAGGCCGGAGGTAGAGGGTTGCTGGAGATGAGTTAGAGCGAGCCGAAGGTAGGGAAAGAAGAGGAATTGTGGCTAAAAAACTCGCTAAGGAGGTAAGGTAGGCGAGGAAGGTCTCATATGGGCCATTGGACTATCTTCCAAGCTTGAAAACCAACCTTGAAAGCATGAAAATTAGGAAGTAGAAATTGGTGATTTCAAGGAGTTCACACGAGTTACACAAGGAGATTTGGAGTTTAGGATTAGGTTTAATCGATCAGGAAACTCCTTGGGGTTGTCCCTTCAAATTTTGGAAGGGATTGGCCAAGTAATTTGGGAGGAATCTCTGATTGAGATCTTGGTTGTGTGGGTTCACACCTGCCATGGTGGCAGGGACCCAAATGTAAAGACAACAATGAAGTTAGGGGTCTTTGTAAGGATTTTTGAAAGTTAGGGGTGCATGTGAGAAAGAAAGAGTTTGAATGGACCAAAATGCAAACTAGGTCGAAATGATCTCTGATTGAGCTCAAATTTTGGTACAGACCTAATTTAGACTCAAGGAATCTAATGGTGAAGTTAAATTTTGGTTTTGACTAATTTTGATTGGGTAATTTATGAAGAAACCCAAATTAGGGTAACTTCCTATCTAAGACTAGACTCTATTTAGGTCAAAATGGGTTTAAATGGTCAAATCAAGAATACTAAATCTTATAGAATATTTTTATATGATTTTTAGAAGATTTAGGTGAATTTTATCATGACTAGAACCTCAGTTAATTAAGTTGGTCTGAAATTAGGATTTCGGATGACCATTAATTCTTGAAATACGTGAAAACCCGTTTCTGTCCGCATGGACCCTATTATTAGACATTATTGATCATTTGACCTTTAATTAAACCCTATAATTACCAGTGGTTATTCTGTACTTAAGAAATGTAGTTAAAATTGCAAAAATAACCCTGGTTTCTTATTTTCTTCTCAAAACAGAACATTATGCATATATGAACTTTTGATGGTTATGTAGGAGCTTTTATCAACTTTATCAGACTAAATTGGGCTAGTTAGGGCTCATGATGGTGTTCTCATCAACAACCATTGCCCACGTATGGATCATCCATTCTCATCTATTAGGTCTTGATCCAATAGTTGAGAAGCTTCCTCCACTGCATGCCCATAAGACGTCTCCTCGACACAAACATCGACTTGGCGCATTGATTGAAGGCCCAGCCTCCAAGGAAGGAGCATGGGTTCGAATCCCCGCAACCCCCCCAATTCGTAATTGAGGCGTGCCCAACACCAGTAGACGTAGCGCAGTGCACATGATGCGTGTGCACAAGCAGTGCGCATCACGCATAACAGCAGCAGCAACGCATCACACAGTCAGCGTGTGTGCATGCGACATGGCACATGAGGCACGAGCACGGGCACGTGATGCACATGCCAGTGGCGAAGTGAATCTTCATTAACAGCTTGCATGGTCTTTAGTGACGATTGTAGCTATCACTAAGGCCCTTGGACGGATTTCTTCCTTTTCCTTCCATTATAAAAGGACCTACCCCCCTCTATTCTTCACTGTCTCTTCCTTTCTTCTCCTCACCACCTCTACGGCTCGAGAGAGAGCTTGTTCCAAGCCTGGGATGCTCATCTAGAGTAGAAAACAAACATTTGTTCCCACCTCTCATCCCCCTCCGTGGAGCATCCCGCGGCTGTCCTCTCACCTCCCTTCGGGAAGAAGATCCTCACCGTGACAATGTCCTGCCCCATCCTCCTTTCTTCGCCACTGTTCTCCTTTGTCCAACTCCTCACCATCTTCATCGGGGCACTGTCAGAGCAAGCCATCCTCCAAGCTACCGTTGAGGGGGATTCTTCTCACTTATCTCTATCTTTTTGTTTTGTAGTGTAGTTTTCTCGCTTTCATAGTTGTAGAAATATTTGTTCATAAATATATGATTGTTCCTCTCTCTCTCTCTACATTATTTTTGCAAGTAGATAATGTTTTAATCGACCTAATCTCTTGCTTGATAAGAATACCAAAAAAATAAAAAAAGATAAAAATGATAAGAACAAATAAAAGTGAAATGTAGATTTTTCAAACTAAACGTTCACCTCCTCGTGTTCGACCTGGGACTCACCTTTCGAGTTTTGGTTATAAATATTATCTGATCAGTAGATTTTCTTGCGAATCGAACTACAATGATAGGATTTCCAAACTCAAACCTTTTTGCGATGAATTTCCGTCGCATCATTTTGGCACCGTTGCCAGGGAGGTAATGCTCTTTGGTTTTTTCCACATTTTTCCACCTTAACTTTTTAGCTTAGTTTGCTCTTTTCTTTCTATGATTATAGGTACCCTTCCAAGGTCAGCCAAAGCAGATAGATCGGAATAAAGTGCATTTAGAAGGTTCTGTAAGTATACCCCATCACCCCCACCCTAGATTTCATTTCACCACACTAATAACTCAAGCTCAAATCAACCTAGGTGCTTTTATAAATCCTAAGATAGATCAGGTTATTTGATTGTCACTTCGCCTCATCTCACCATTGAATGGGCCATATAAGAATTTTTAAGTTATCTTGTTGTAGCAAAGCTTCCTAAATAGCTCAATCAACAGATAATATTTATAACTCAAACTCTAAATTGAAGTCCGAGGTCGAACACAAGGAGCAAATATGGAATTCATGCGCTAATCTTTAATCAAAATATAAATGAGCATAGGAAATTAAGCACAATAATGATATTCAATGCATAAGAACTGCACAAATCTGATATTCAATGGCAAACATGAGTACTTCAAGAGTTTAACATGACAAAAAGAAACCTAGGATAAAATAATAGTAATTTAAATCACCAATTATTAGTTTAAGCACATACATATCAATTACTCAAATAATGCTATAGTATCCTCAATTGGAAATGCTACGCAAGCTTAAGTGGCCAAAGTTTCAAATGCTAAATCAGACGTTGAGTCTTTCCATCAGATAGCTTAAATGTCTCCTTGCTACAGTGCTTCCTTATTTTCCTTAGGCTTTCTTCTTCTTTCAACTCTTCTCTTCTTCTTTTACAAGCTTTCTCCTTCTTCTCTTCTTATTCTAAGCCTTCCCTTTCTTCTTGAGAAACTCTTCTCCTTCTTTTCCTTCACAGCTTCAAGGGAACCAATCTCCTCCAAGCAACTAAGTGTTGAGAGTGCACGCACAAGGGTATACTTCAGAGGGAAAAACCCTCCCCCACTCTCTCAAAAATTCCCCTTTCCACTTCCTCAGTTAATCGGGCAGCCAATCGGCTAATCAGGGATCCGGGTTAAGCAGTATCGGGTCCAGGCCTACATGCGTGGTGTCGTAGGTGACGAGTGAGGCATAGGAGGGTAGTGGGTGTGCAGGTAATGGGGACCCGACCCCCGTGTACTTGGGTGAATAGGATAGATCACAAAATCAATTTATGGGCGGTCGTGTGGTCATCCTTCACTGATGTGGGATTATCCCACTGAGCTTCTCTTCGCGTTCAAGCAGCAGTAGGTGGATGTTGAGTTGAGGAAATGCCGAGAATGGTGCCTTCGATTAAGGACCTGGGAGAGTTCATAGAGCCAAGCCACGATGCCTAGAGATGATAGCAAGGTTAGAGCTGCTTGGAGCGCGGTGGATAGAGTCAAAGACAAAGGTAGTGACAACGAGTGAAGCAAATACCTGAAAATCATGCATACAGCCTCTCAACCCAAGTAGAAATGCTTAGGAGCATCGCCGGAGGATGTGGAGTGTAATGGAGGTGATTTCGTGGAAGATTGTAGCATGTGGAAGTCAGACAACCTCGAGGAAGGCATATGGAGGTGGTAGTGTTCGGTGGCGGTTGTGAGTGGGTGAAACGGTGCATAAGGATGGGGGTTTGGTTTAGGTGGATGAGGTGGAGGTGTAAGAAGTGTTGGTGAGGCATGTGGTGTGATGGAGTGACGAGGAAACCTCACCGAAGGGCGGTTGGAGATGAGGAAGATGGAGGGCGAACAGCAGCGTCAGGGGTTAAACCTAGGGATAAGGAGAGAGAAAAGAATGTAGAGGGAAAGGGGAGTCTAACTAACCTAATCTAATGGGAGAAAGGGGATAAAGGGTGCCAGGTATGGTATGACCGATGCCAGAGAAGGGAATACCTCTGGTGGGAGAAGCGGCAACGACAAGGGGAGGTAGGCGACACTCGCTGGAATTGCGACGTGTGGAAGAGCAAGAGGAAGATGATACCGTTGCCTATTGTATGTGACAGACGGCAAAGAATTCAGATGGGGGGAGTCACCGGAGCTTGTGGAGAGTTCAGCTGGAGAGAAGGTAAGAAGGGGGATTTCCTACCCAAACCAAGCTAAGGACGTAAGGTTTGTCTCATGGGGTGCTCCCAAGCAAGGAAAGAAGCTTTCCAAGCTTCAGCTACATCACGTAGAAGGGATACCCATATCTCTCATGCATTCCCATGGGAGATTGAGAAGGAAGTAGGATTCATGGCCAGTCTAAATTGGAAGAGAATTCCTCAAGGAATCTCTCTGTCAATTGTAGGACTGATTAATTGAGAATTGAGTGAGAAAATCTTGCTTAGATCTCAACGGTGAGCTACAACTTACTCCTAATGGTGGCAGGGGCATCTTTGTGAAGGTGATGACCAAGTTAGGGACCCATCTGTAAGGTTTTCAAAAAGTTAGGGGTGCATGTGTGAGAAAAAGAATAAGACTGGACTAAATTGCAAACTAGGTCAAGATGATCTCTAATTGGGTCCAAATTTTGGTTCAAACCTAATTTGAACCTAGGAAATATGATGGTGAAGTCAGATTTTTGTTTTGACCAAGTTTGACTAGGTAATTTACGTAAAAATCCAAATTATGGCAACTTCCTATCATAGACTCTATTTTAGGTCAAATAGGTTCCAATGGTCAAATCAAGGATACCAAACCTTATGAAATATTTTTATATGATTTTTAGAAGGTTCAGGTGAATTTTATTATGACCAAAACCTCATTTAATTAAGTGGGTCTGAAATTAAGGTTTCGGATGTCCATTAATTCTTGAAATGCGTGAAAAACCTATTTCTATCTACACAGACCCTCTTATTAGTCATTAATGATCATTTGACCTTTGATTAATCCTGGAATTCCCCGTAATTGTTTTGCATTTATGATCTTCTGTTAAAACTGCATATTTAACCCTGATTTAATGCATTCTTTTCAAAAATGTATGCAATGAATTATGACTCTCTGGCGGTTATGTAGGAGTAGTTGTCTCTTGATTGTGACTAATTATAGCTAGTTTAGTTGATGATGATGTTATCATCACTCGTCCACCCACATAAATTAAAAAAATTTTAAAAAAAAGTTATTTGATTATGGGACTTACTGAAAGAGACACACATTAACACCCACAACTCTCGACTTAAGGCGCATCACTTTACATTAATTCTACTACATAATCGAAATCTAACTTATGGATCTGGTACACCTTAACTCAACACACAATTAAGTGAGTATAAAATTTGAATAGGTTAAACATTTTGTGTGCCTTAATCAAGTGGTGCAATAGGCCGATTGCTTGAACTATTTGGGTCGTACCACTTAAGATAAAAGCGATCAATCAAGTAGCTTACCACTTAGGGTTGAACTTTAGGGCTGAACCTGGCACTCCACATTACTTTTTTTTTATTTCTAAAGGAATATATCATCACCAGTGCTTTCAAAACTTGGAGCGTTATACTGAACCTTGAATGAATACACCTAAAGATTAAACCCTAAAAGCTACTAAACAAGGTTAAACCCTAAAAGACACATCATTAAATAACCTTGTTTGAAATCCTAGATTGTGCACACACACACATTTGAAATGATCATTATGGGCACAATCCATCTAAAGGGCCCATCACAGTTTTAAAGGGCCTAATTAAAATTGAGTAGACGTTGGTCTTAAGGATTGATTCGCTCTTCGAGGCTTAGATTGAGATTTTTTTGATTAATTTGCTTCTACTGGTCTGTTTGATGTCTAGCTAGGGGAGTAGCATCAAATGACCACGGTTGGGGTGCAGCAAAGGAACCGGAGGTGCAAGCGAAAGGAAGAACCTTCTCCCCAGCCCCTCCCGCTAACTGGTTGGATTGGCAGGATAGAAGTAGACCAAATCATTTCTGTCATCTCAAGACGGGTTCTGAGAGTCTGTAGATATGTAGGCTAACCCACCTAAGGACAAGTTTGGTTGATTGTATTGCAGGACACCTTTCTTTGCCTATTTTCCCTCCTATTTCACTATGTATTCTTCCACATCACACTCTGATTTCCAATCCTACCCTCCTACCATATGATTACTATCCTGACTCGACTTACGATTACCCGTCTCCTAGTCAGGATAACTTTGATTGGGAATATGAATCTGAACCTCAGTGTCCAGGGCTTAACCCTAGATAATAAGACTATGATTATTATCCTTCTTATGCCTATAATGATTATAGATCTCCACCCTTTGATGACCAAACTAACTTGATCTACAATCAGGAAGGATATGATGATTATAACACCTACCCTCCCTAGTATTCCACTGAATATAGGTCACCACCATTCTTTGAACAACCTGAAATGACCTACTATCAAGGAAGGACTCGAGAACCTCAATATCTTGACTCCCCTAGATTGAACCCAAACCCACCCAACCAAACCATTCAATTCAGGTGAACTAGGTCCAGGATAGGGTGTTGGCTAAGTTGAGAAACACTATACAATCTTTAGAAGCTCAGCTAACACCATGCATTGAAGCATTGGAGCCTATGATCAAAATGATTGATGAGCTTAATAGCTCTTTATTGGATTTGCTCCAAGATGTTAGAGATAGGGGCCTGGGTGAGTTTCTACTTGGGAAATTATCAAGATTGAGGATGGAATTTGTGGTTGCCCTAGTCCAATCTTGGGATGATTCTCAAGGTGAACCCCCTTCAGGAGAGCCAATGTCTGAACCCGCTCAGGTGCCTATCTTAAGACTGGAGATGAGTAGGTTGGTCCAGAGCAACCGATTCAGGATGAACCAATTGCTTTACCCAAGATCCCTAAGAGAGAGAGTGAGGAAAAATATGTCTCTATGGACCAAGAAATGACATGCGATTTTGAGACATATGTAAATGAGGATAAATAATTCTTTGACTCTGAGGGTGAAGAATCTTTAGGTGATGTCTCGCTTGAAGTTAAGGAAAATGATTTTAGTGAGGCAAATGGGCTCGAGGAGTATGACGAACCATTTAATAGCCCGATTATTGAAGGTTGTGATCTAGTTGGGGCTAACTTAGAGGTTCTGAATCCTCATTTCCTCAACTACACCCCAAAGAGCTGAATGATCATACTTTTGAGATCATTGTGCCCAAGTCAATCTTAATTCAGCCACAACTGTTGGACTTGGATATTTTAGATGGGGTGTACAATGATCTAGAGGTCCCAGAACCTGAACACTTGATGTTAGAGGATAGAAATTTGGAAGTTAAAATCTAGGAGGCTAATTATGAGGGAAATACAATTTTGGATTTAAGGGTTCCTGTTGATTTGAAACCACCTACTTTTTACCAGGGCCCTTATGATATCTTTTAGGTGTAACCCAAGCTCAGAATCATTGATTACCTTTTTCAGTTGAAATTTAAAAGGACATCCAAATCTAGTGAATCAAATCTAACTTTTGTTCGACACTTTAGTCTTGGGTTGCATACTACAAAACCATAAGCCCGGCCTTGTAAGTGCAATAATCTTCGATTTTGGGTGATTTTCATTTAGAACCTTAGAACTACTCGACCCTGGGGCATGGGTCTGCACCATAATTTGGCCCACATCTGTGGACAATTTATGCTGACGGGTTTAAGGATCAATCTTTTAATTTTGATTCTGACCTATACTTGTGAATTCGTAACCTCTTCTTTGTTTGTATTTTATGCCTAGCTAAAGGCATTAAACTTAGCGCGTGTGTATACTCTCTTCTCTCTGTGGAACTGACCGGATTGTCACAAAACTCAGGTGATATTCTGTTATTCCACCCATTTCATGTCTTTATTTCTACAATAAGGACATTACATCATTTAGGCATGGGGGGTTGGATACTTAATCCTGAAATTATTTCATTAGCTCTGTAGAATTTCTTTAGTTTTTTTTTAAATTGAAAATTTGAAATGACAAAAAAAAAATAGAATTAGGAGAGGACAACTTAGGCATTTGGAAGTTATTAACTTTAGAAAATGATACGATAGGACCTAAATACTTAGACTCTTCAGGTCTTTGGGCTTAATCAGCCCAGGTGTTTACTAAAATGTGAACTTAGTCTCGAGTCCTCACCAAGTAATTTTATTTTAATTTGGTAAATAAATTGGGGTGATAAGTACACGACTTATCAACCCACCCTTTAATTTGAGGGGACTGTAAGTCTAAGCATCTACACACTATTTGCAGTGACTCACTTTCTGGTGGTTTTTACGGAAATTGGCTAGCTAATGAACCATCTAAGGTGGCATGGCTGGCAAGTTATCAGTGGTAACAGCTCATCGGTCAGTTGTCCAGAGCCCAGACACACAACCATTCTCTTCCTGTTGCCTTTAGGTAAATCTTAGATTAGGGAAGCCACCTACTTAGAAATAAAGAGAAAAAGAAACACCCAAAAAGAAAATAAATAAAAAAAGGAGAAAATAAAAAAAATAAAGCCACACTTCACTACACGAGTATGGCTGGCAAGTGGTCGTGGGTAACAGCCCATTGGCTGGTTGTCCAAAGCCCAGCTCACAAAAATGCATAAATAATTCCCAAAACACTTAGGAAAGAAGTAGGGAAGTAGAATAAACTAGGGAGATATACACTGGGTTCGCCTTTGTGTTGACCCCATAAAATAATAAAAAAAACTAGGGAGAAAGCTACCAATCAGAAAGATAAACCTTTAAGCAGAATTCTTTTTAGGTCACCTAGGGTCGTAGAAACCTGAAGTCTGTTTTAACGGCCGTTTAGTGAGTATATCACCCTTTCACAAGATGCTTAGCACTTAGAGTTCTTTATGAGTCTTGGGTAGGTCGAGCAGCCGTAAAAAGTAATCCCAAAACTCTCAAACTCCAAAAGTCCAAAAAAATTAGAAAAGAAGAAAAAATAAAAAGAAAAAATGTTTCTTCCCTTTTCAAATAAGGCGAGGACTTAGGTAGTCTACATTTTGGCAGACACTCGGGTACTGTTGGGTTTTCGTAGTTTAGGACCTTAGTTGAAATTTTCTATTGTTAATAAACAACTTAGGCCTAAGCGATCAAGTCCTAATTCTACTTTTATACATAGCATGTAGTTTAATTTTGCTAGGGACTAGCAAAAGATAGGCATAAGGGTATGATGTAGACACATCCATTTAGGTTAAAATACCTATTTATGCATGTTTCTAGGCTTAGATATGCATTCCATACTATAAATATTGCATAGCATGCATCATTTTGCATTTAGAATAGTTGTGTATATTTTAGGTGAATTATGTCCTTTTTATGACTAGGAGGGAAGGTGATTTATTTCGGGGCCTCGGATTGACGATTCGAATGTATGGATCTAATCAGGATGATGATCGGAGTCTAACGCCTCTGAGATCATCCTAATCGGAATCCCATATCACCTTATGCGATCTGAGGAAGATCAATGGCCAAGGGGGCAATGCGACATCCTTACGGGCTTCGAATGAAAAATTAGACCATACGATGGATTTGGAGCAACGATCGTAGTCCGGTAATATGGAAATCATCTTGATCCGAGCACCGTGGCACCCTCTACAATAGAAAGAAGATGGACGGCCTATATGGCGCCACATGATGCCATCTAGGCTGCCCAACACTAGCCAGTAGCCACTGCCCACATCTGGATGATCCATTCTCACCATTGGATCTTGATCCAATGATTGAAAAGCTTCCTCCACTGCATGCCCATAAGACGTCTCCTCGACACAAACGTCGACTTGGCACGTTGGTTGAAGACCTGGCCTCCAAGGGAGGGGCACAGGTTCGAATCCCCGTATCCCCTCCAATTTGCAATTGAGGCGCACCCAACACCAGCGGACGTAACGCAGTGCACATGATACACATGCACAAGTAGCATGCATCACGCACAACGGTAGTAGCAGCGCATTACACAGCCAGTGCGAGCGCGTGCGACATGACGCACGAGGCACAAGCACGTGATGCATGCACCAGCGGTCCCAAGCCACTATAAAAGGACTTACCCCCTCCATTCTTCACCATATCTTCCTTTCTTCTCCTCACCACCGCAAGGCTCTAGAGAGAGCCTGTCCCAAGCCCAGGATGCTCCTTTAGAAGAGCAAACAAACATTCATTCCTGCCTCTCATCCCCCTCCATGGAGCACCCTGTGACCGTCCTCTCACCTCCCTTCGGGAAGAAGATCCTCACGACGACGACATCCTACCCAGTCCTCCTTCCTCCATCGTCGTTCTCCTTCATCCAGCTCCTTACCACCTTCATCGAGGCACTGTCAGAGTGAGCGAGCCTCTAAGTGACCATCGAAAGGGATTCTTCTCACCTATCTCTATCTTTTGCTTTTGTAGTATAGTTTTCCTGCTTTCATAGTTGTAGAAACATTTGTTCATAAATATATGATTGCTCCTCTTTCTCTCTCTCTGCATTATTTTTGCAAGTAGATAAAGTTTTCATCTACCTAATCTCTTACTTGATAAAAATACCAAAAAGATAAGAAAAGACAAAAATGACAAAAATAAATAAAAGCAAAACGTAGATTTTTCAAACCAAACATTCGCCTCCTCGTGTTCGACCCGGGACTCACCTTTCGAGTTTCGGTTATAAATATTATCTGATCAACGAATTTTCTTACGAATCGAACTACGATGATGGGTTTTCCAAGCTCAAACCTTTTTGCGACGAATCTTTACCTCATCAATATACTGGGAAGGTGATGTGGAGGTTAGGGGTCATGGTGAGGGTTGAGAAAAAAGAGGAGGCTGTGAGATTGAAGCCTGACTATGAGCTTCCTCCTCCTTGATCGCTGCCTCCTGATTCTCCCTAGAGGCCTTCTTAACCTTCATTTGCACATGAAATTACCATTAATTAGCGATAAATATAAAAAAATCCATAAAAATTTCAACAGAGTTTTCTCTATATTATTGAATTTCTCAAAAATCCTATATAAAAGAGAAGATATACAAGAACGGAATTATAAACATGTACTGTAGAAACAAAATTTGGGGGCACACCCCCCATTCAATATAGAAGGAAAACACCCCATTATGGCCTACAAAAATAAATAAGACCCCTCAATTATGCACAATGATAAACCATTAGATTTGGCGTCACATTGCTCTACATTATGCTTTAGTGAAAATTTTTGATCTAAAAATAGAGCTGCATGATTAAACTACTCCATATGTGGTGTATAGTTAGAAGATAGGGGTTATAAAGGTACAAAACTCTCTAATGGAAGTCATGTTACCTCTAAAGACAAATCTTTTCAACACATATATATGGCCACTTATTCCTAGCAAGAGATCCACTAATTTCAACTTACCTTAATCCTATAGGAGTTGAATTCATTCCTAGGAAATCTATGTCCAAACCTTCTATTGGCTGCTGTTGCAGCTATATTATTTTGTTAATACACTCTTTGATCGATTTAAGATCATATGTGCAGCTAGAATGAAATATCTAGAGTTCTTTATTGTTTTGGTCCTTTTGAGTAAAAGGAGATGATACAAGATTGTGGACCCACATCCCTCTATCATATGTGCCACATAACCCTAGATCCCTATGCTTTTATCATTCAAGATATTCAACTGCATAATGACCTAAACCTTGTTAATAATCAATAATTGTAATTGTAGTGAGGTACTTATCAGTGATAGAGATAAACTCTTAGTTAGGTTATACTTCAACATCTTAAATGGTTGAAAGGGGCATTCTAGTCTAGTTATTATTACTTATGAGAGGTCATCTTTTTCCCAATTAAACACTAACCTAGATCTTGATTGTTGAAGATGATGTTAGGGTAAACTTTTTTGTAAACAATGTTTCATTTGCAACATTATCCATAACACACCCTTTGATGACCTTAGGGACGTTCCCCTTTGGACCCCCTCTCCTTCGAGGAACTTTTCGATTGTGGTCCTTATATGTTGAATGTTGTACCCAACAGGTTTTAGTCTAGTACCCCTGCTTTTTTGATAGCCTCAAAGGAGTGGGGGATGTACAAGATAGAGTCTTGCTTTTCTTTAAAAAAAAAAAAAACTTCTTGTAAACAAGGTGGAAAGGCAACCTATGTATTGGATTTGCCACTTTGATTGGCATAATAATGAAAGCCAATCATGATAAGGAGGTAAGGAACCATTATCGCAAGGATGGTGTTTAGGGTTACTTGCAATAAGTTACTGGTACCAATTTTCTTAATTAGGCATGGTATTGGTCATATATTTGCATGTTTGACATGTGGCAAGAACAAATTAATAAGGCATCCTAAATTTCATTTGTCACGTTGTAGGGAGTTAGTAAACAGTACACAGCAATAACATGGGCTACACGATTTGCAAGCACCCAACCTATCACATCTAACCTAATTACTCCACTTTCCAATAAAACAACAATAAAAAAATAATCCAATGTTAAATGCATGCCTACACTTTCAACTTATGGCCTCTTAGTAGGTTCCAAATCTTATATTAAGATGCAGTAGGAAATAATGAACTAATGACTAAAATAAAAGCTTCTTGAAATAAATAATATACCTTATATGTCGTTGTCTAATGCTCCGACTACTTCTTGTCCATCTTCTTGATAAGCTTTAGATTCAAAATCAAGATCAATGTCCTTGTCTGCATCAACGTATTCACATGGCATGGTTCTGATAGGTATTACCCATTCATTCCTGCTATTATTGGACGCAAATATTTGTGACACTTGACACGCTAAGGTGAATGGCTCTGCCTTCTGAAGAATGTGGCGGTTCGTATTTAAACTTAAGAAACCATGTTTAACATCTTTCTTGAAACCAATGCCATTCTTAAAAACATCAAACCAATCACACTTAAATAAGATCACTCTGTGATCATATCTGAAGCTCATCTCCATAATTTCAATGATTTAGCCATGTAGCCATCACAACCAGTCGTCATATCGCAACTGACAACGACTCTAGCATGTTATGTTGTCTTCTCATCAACAATTGATCTTATCCTAAATATGAAGCCATTTATTATAAATCCTGAGTGATAATGTCCATAACTTAGTGGGATCTCAGCAATAACATCAAAAGCTTCAACCCACCTAAGGTCGTTGTTTTCTTTCATCTATTTTACGTGCTCCTTAAACCAATCAAGGAAGTTTAACATCCGAATAGATTGATGTGAAGATTGTTTGAATTCTGTATAGAATGGATCAACTTCAGGAATCTGCTTTAAAATGTATATCTACACTAACTTTCGATCCCTTTCCGAAATCAATTTATACTCTGTCCGTAGGATTGGCCTTCCTTTTGTATAAAAAATGGAGAGAGAATCTTCTTTATTTTCATTGTATCCTCCATCAAAATTTCTCTCAAGTCGATTAAATCTGTTATCTAGATTGTCCATATACATTACACAAAAATTTATGCATACCTCAAGAAGATAGCCTTCGACAATTGAGCCTTTAGGCTTCGCTTTATTTAAGACATAATCTTTCAAAATTTTCAACAACTGTTCAACTGGATACATCCATCTGTATTGTACAGGTCCCCCAACTCTTGCTTCATTTGCAAGATGGAGTGTAAGATGTACCATTACATCAAAGAAGGCCGGAGGGAATATCTATTCCATCTTGCATAGTGTGATAACAATTTGTTCTTTCCAGTAAACTAAGAGTTCACAGTCTAAAATCTTTGAACATACAGCTTTAAGGAAACAACTGATTTCTATGAAAGTATCAACGAATAGATCAGGCAAAACTCCACAAATAACAAGTGCAAACAAAATCTGCATATAAACATGAGAATCATGACTTTTTAACCCAGTGATTTTCTTTTGAACTTCATTCACATAGAGCAAAAGCTCTGAAGAGTACCTATCAGAAACCCTTTAAGAAGGAGAATAGCCTTTCCCTCTGATCTTGATTCAAGCTATACATAGCTGATGGGAAATCCTCTCCCTCAGTAACACGCAATTCAGGATGAATACTCAATTTCTTCATATCATTCCTCGTTCTTAACGTGTTTTTTTGGTTATTTGTTAAGTTTAACATGTTCAAGATGTTATCCACGACATTCTTATCAATATGCATTATGTCAAGGTTGTGATAGATTGTAAGATCTTTCCAATATGGGAGCTCCATGAAGAAGATGCTCTTCTTTTTGAAACCCGAATCTTTTAAAGCTGTAAGGTCCTTGTTGAATGTACAACCTAATCGAATGTTGCCAAGTTTTTGTAACTTCTCCATTACTTCAAATCTGGACAACCTGATGAATCTTTTTTTAGCATATTTCTTGGATTCTTGCTTGAATACCAAAAAGTTTTGCTATGAAATCTTTCTTTGAACTGTGATGTCTGTCATCTGTGCTCAATAGGAAGAAATCTATGGTGTCTGATGGTAGCTCCATCATTAGCCATAACTTACTTGAATTAGTTGAAATAAAGTGACAAATTCTCCTGAATGATCGCCGGAGAGCCATAATTCCACTCAGATCTATTTTAAGGAGAGAACATTAAAATAGGGTTAATTTTACAGTTTTAACATCACATCATAAATGTAGAGTAACCAAGGGGTTTTTCAGGGGTTAATTAAAGGTTATGTGAGCGTTAAAGTCCAAAGAGTGGGTCCACACAGACAGAAATGAGGTTTCATGCATTTTGTGAATCGAATTAGAACACCAAAACCCTAATTTCAGACTCGTTTAAATTGAAGAGGTTATGGTCAGGATAAAATTCATCTAAACATCCTAAAATTCATATAAAAATATTCTGAGATGTTTGGTACCCTTTGTTTTACCATGTGAACCTATTTTGACCTTGAATAAAGTCTTAGACGGGATTTTACCCTAATTTGAGCTTCTATGCAAATTGCTCAGTAAAACGTGGTCAAAAATCAAATCCAAATTCACCATCATATTTTTTGGGTTAAAATTAGATTATTACCAAAATTTTATCCCAATCAAAGTCCATCTTGACATAGTTTGCATTTCAGTGCCTAAAATCTCTATTTTTTACCATCAAACCCTTAACTTTTGATTTTCTTGCAATCAGGTACCTAAGTTTATCGTCGTTCTTGCAAGGATGCCCCTACCACCATTAAAGGTGTGAAAGCACCTTCAATCGAGATTCGAGAGAAGGAATCTCTCTCAAATCAGATCCATACCCCTCCAAAATTGGAGGGAATGTTGAGGAGATACCCGATCGTTTGAGCCATCTCAAAAGCCCTGAATCAAATCCCAGAGCTTAGGAGAGCTTGAGGAATTTGAGGGATTCTTCCCTTTAAAACCATGGCTAATTGAGCTCATTTCCTCATTTAGATCTTAGGTTTGAGCTCTATATAAGCTCACGCATCTTCCACCGTCTTGAGTTTGGTTTTGGCCCAGAAACATCTTCTTTTTCTCCCTCCAACCATCTCCGACTGTGGCTCTGGCTGACCTCCTCGACCTACTTCTTCTGGCCACCCAACTAAATTGGGTGGCCCAGTGCCTTCACCCCATTTGTTCGCTCCTTCCTTACCATCGCAGGGGCTCCTATCTCCTCTATCGCCACCGTCCTCCCCCATCTGAGTCTTCATTGTCCATGGTGCCGGCAAAGCAAGCCACCATGGATTTCCCCCCCATTCATCCAGTAAAGTAGTCCCCTCTCTCCCTCTTAGTCTCTATGTTAGTTTTAGGTGTTTAGCTATTAGGTTAGCCCTCAACCTCTCCCTCGCTGACTTCTTCTTCCCCGACTCTGGCCACATCTCCAGCGTGGTCATTCTGCTGCCACACATCTCCATACGCCACATCACCACCACTAAAACATCCGCCTCGCCTCCCCACACAAAAGCCCTCTCCCTATTGAAATTTCCACTAACCAAAACTCCCCCTTGAACGAACCCACTTCCGTTCATCCTCTCCGTCACCAACAGCCCTCCATCTGCCTCAAAACACCACGCCAACACTGTCGTTTCACTCCATGTGACTCGACGATCCTGTTGAGCTCTTTAATTGGAGCTTTTAGCCTATATTTATGCTTTCAGGTGTTCGGTCAAAGCTCCTTCACCACCATCGTCATCTTCATCTCCGACTGCTGACATCCGGTAATCATCACCATCATCGCCACCCTCTAACAATGCGGATTGAAGCTATGATGTGCTCAAGGCTTCTAGTTGGGAGAACCAACCCCACCATTAGCTTTAATTCAAAGCTCAAAACTTACAGCATGCACTAAGGAAGTGAAGAAAGAAGAGTCTCAGATATAGTCCCACATCATGGGATTTCAGACCAAAAACAACACATATAAGGTAAAAGTGTCTTTGGCATATCGCCTCGACACCCGAGGGTGAGGTCCCCGCTCACCTCTCTACACTCCTCACTCACCATCACTCCCAGTGAGCCTAGACCCTGCCTGGATCCGATTACTTGGTTATGCACCCGATTAGAGAAATAGAGATGAATTTCTAAGGAGGGTGGGGGAGGGTTTTGCTTCGGGATATGTGCCCTATGCCTCAAGATGCGTACTAATGTTCTCAACACTTAGCATCTCTGAGGCTTTGCCTTAAGACTCTTATGCTATGCTTGAGATATTAGCTTTGAAGCCATGTGCCTCTGTGTGGTAGCTACTGCTGTGCCTTGTATTGCTGAACCTTGATAACTTAAGGTGTCTGAGGGATATGTGCAACGTCTGAGGGTACTGTTGCCTTATTGATTTGATGTGGTAAATGGATCAAGATACTGTTGAAATATTTGGTTTATTTGAGAATTGTGATATGTGCCTAATTGTGGGATTTAAGTGGTGATTCAAATCACCATTTTTTTATAGTCGTTTCTATTCTTTTTATCTCAATAATTCTTGAGATACAATTGCTCATTATTGAATATAGTTTTGAGAATATTATTCATTGCATATCTTTGCTGAAATTTATTATTGTGCTCATTATTTCTAATTGTGATTAGTAAATAAATTCCACATTTACTCCTTACGAATGACCTCGGACTCATTTCTTTATTTTCGAGCACTTCTATAAATTTAAGTGTTGTAAAATCATTTTTGTTCACTATACTACGACGTGCATCTTTCCTTAAAACTACATGATATTCACCCTTCAACAATGTCCTAAGTAACAAAATTTGTTACTTTTAGGCAAACACAAATGATGCGTATCATCCATGAAAATTTGACATGCTAACTTCCCTTTCGTATTCCATCCTGACAAGTTTGCATATGCTAGGAAGTCATTTATGGTCTATAACAGTGTTGCATACATCTTGAAAAATTCTTTCTTATTTGTGTCGTAAGTTTGAACACCATCCTCCCATAGTTCTTTTAATTAATCTACCAGTGGTTGTAAATACATGTCAATTGCATTTCTCGGTTGCTTAGGACCTAGGATGAGAAGTGTCATCATCATAAATGAGGATCGCATACAAAGTCAGGGAGGTAAGTTATAAGTAACCAACATAACTGGCCAAATGTAATACAACGGATACATATTCTTGAAAGGCTGAAATCCGTCACTTGCAAGTCCCAACCGAACATTACGCGAATCCCCAACAAAGGAAAAATGTGTACTATCAAATTTTTTCCACTCTTCAGAATCTCCTGGATGACGGGTAAGGTCGTCTCGTGACTTGATGTTTGCATGTGATGTCATCCATGTTGCTATTTTACTCAACATAAATAGTCTCTATGGTAAATCCCTACGGGAGAGGGTGAGATTTGCAGAATATAAAATCGATGCGGAAATAAATATCACAATCTCACAAAAAGAATAATTGCACAAAATGCACAAGAGATTTTTAGGTGGAAACCCAAATCGGGTAAAAACCACCACCTAACCCTCTCAAGTCAGGATTTCTCAATTGACAAAGTCGATCAAATCCACTATGAGAGTCACTTGACTCAACCTCAATACAACCATGCTACAAGCATGAAGGTAGCGCTCCTCAAACCCCTCCTCTTCACGAGGAGTATTTTGTCCCTTGATGGAGACGGAAATTCGAAACACGAATACCCAACTAATAAACAAAGTAAAATACAAATCAAACATATAGAGCCACAAAGTATATAAATGAAACTAGCTACTACAGGTAAAAGATCTTCCCTTAGGTGGAAGTGCTTCAGCTTGACACGGATGTGTGAATCATGCAGCGGCACTTTGTTGCTCTCGTAACTGCGGAAAGAGAGCCGGTGCGCAACAATGATGAAGCTCTCTTAAAGTGGAACTAAAGCTTGGAGAGCTAGGGCTTCTTCTCAAGATCAAATGGACACAATATGATGTGGAAATTGTTGCTTTTGGTGTGTCTAAACAAGGGAGGGCTACTCCTCTATTTCTAGGTGGCCTAAGAAGGCTTTGGAAGGCCTTAGAAGCCTTAGGTAGCCATTGGGGTTCATCCCAAGGCAAGGCAAGTCGCAATTAGAATCATTAATGATTTTGACAGGGTCATCAAATGTCTAGGAAAAATATCAGACGTCTGGAAGTCACTCTTAAGACGTTTGGGAACTAAGTCAGACATATAATTCCAGGTAGGTTTCCTTCTTGACTTGGTTCATACCTAAATAGGGTTCTAGTGTAAAACCATCAGATGACATATAGGATGTCTGGCACTAGGTCAGGACATCTGGAAAGCTAATTAAGTATAGGAATGGATTCCCAAGAGCCTAAATGGTTATTATCCTCAGGACAAGTGATTTCGGCCCAATCGAGGCTTAACGGTCACATATCAGACGTCTGGTGTCCTTTACGGACTTTTAATAGAGCCTAAAGGTCATATTCTTCAACGTTTACTTTTTTAGCTAATGTTCCACTAATTGGATGTCTGGAACAACCATCAGTCGTCTTCTGAGATGTCTGGGCTAAGGTCTGGATGTCTGATTTCAACAGACAGAACCTACTAAGTCCAGCCTAAGTTATTGGACGTCTGAGTCAATAGTCAGACGTCTTCAAGTCAAGATCAGACGTCTGATTTCCAGATTAGGCATCTAATTAGGCTTTCTGATGCCTATCTTGGATTTCTAAGTTCTGTATGAAAAGTCTACGTATCCTAGGATTGTGCAAGTGTACCTAGGACTATTGTATAGTTACTTTGGGCTCTTTAACAAGTAATCTAAGAAATAAAAGTGCAAATAACAAAGAGATACAAAGTACAAGATAGAAAAGACATCTACCCTATTCTTTTGACTTCGCGCTTTCGCTCCTCACAAAACTCCTTCTCCGTCAAGCTCCTCCAATCTGCCATGGATGCGAGCTCGAACTCCGTCTCTTCACTTGTCTTCATTTACAATTTAACCTGAAAACTAGGACTCAAAAGCAAATGTTAAATAACAAGTATTTTGCTATCATCAAAATAAACAATTGTGGTGCTCTAACACCAACATCTATAGCCTTGTAATCAATGGAAAGTAACGAAGAACCTTTCTTCCTTGTTTCTTATCTCCTTTATATCTTTCCTCGCCACAGTTTGGGCAGGAACTCAGCCCTGCGTACTCTTTACTGTATAAAACACAATCATTTGAACATGCATGAATCTTCTCACAATTTAAACCCAGTCCTCAAATTTGCTTCTTCGCTTCATACCATGACTCAGGAAAACCACCGGGAGTATTCAACAACTCCCGAATTAAATCAAGTACCTCTAGTTATGGAACGATAATCTAGTTATGGAACTAATTCTGGGTGCAATTGGTTCTTCTATGGCCTTCATTGCTTCATAAAGCTGATTACAGCCTCTCAATAGTTCTTCATCGTTTCCAGTCTCAGCATTACCTACTCTCATCTCATTAATCATGTCATCAATTTGATTCCCTTCGAAATCATCATCGGATCCATCAACTTTCGTTGCATTCCCTGTGACCTCCTCAGTCGGTTCCTCTCCATGTGTTGTCCACATCATGTAATGCTGCCACCAACCATTGCAGATCACATGCTCAAACACAATGTTTCTATCCTGAATGAATCCATTCAAACACTTCTTACACGGACAAAACATCTTCTCCAGATGTTCTCCTCGTCTATATTGTTTCCTATCCTCATGGAAGGCCCAATCTAAAAATGAAAGGACTCCGCTCTTATATTGAGTGTAATTCAGGGTCCTCAAACCAATCCACGACTTCTCCATGGTAGCCTACAATTTATAATAAACCATGACCAATTTAGAAATGAATGTATGGATGATGTGTGTTAATTTTATTGAAGGTTTTCACTTGATAGCCCATTCTTGAATATTTGATCACAACGTTACTTGTTACATGTAACCGATGTCTGGAGAAATTTCGGTAGCATCTCCTCACACTTCTCCAATATACTCCCTAAGACTAACTTTAGCTACATTTCCAATAACTCCCATCTAAGGGTGCTTTAGGAACGTTGTTAAGATCAATTGGTATACCAGAGAAGAGGGAAAAGATACTACCGAAATTCCTCCAGATATCGGTTCCATGTAACAAGTAACCCTAAGTTGTGATCAAATCTTCAAGGACCCCCTTTGTTCAGAATTTCTCTGAACTAAGGATGACAACTCTTATGGCATGCTATAAAAATAAAATGTCGTATATGTAAGTGAGATATACACACTCTGCATTGTCCATACAACACTATCATAAGTCTCAATGGGCTAGTATTTTGACACAATTCAACTCCGTAACTTTTACCCTAGGGGTTGGAATATCTAGTGTTTGGCCCCATGTGCATCTAAACTTGTGCAAGTGTGTGTACCTAACTATTATAATAAGTTATGTTCTAATTACAATTTTAAATAAATCACTAAAACCATAACCAACACAGCTCATTCCATAACCCTAATAGAACCCAATGGACTAAAATCTATCACAACCCTAATCCTAAACCCAAGCACAACCCAATCAACATACACCTACTATAACCCAATTCCTAAACCCTAACACAACTTAATCAACTTAAACCTACCACAACCCAAATCCTAAACCATAACTGATGTATACACATCCATTTAGGTTAAAATGTCTCTTTATGCATGTTCCTAACCTTATAGATGCATTCCATATTATAAATATCACATAGCATGCATCATTCAGCATTTATAATAGTTTGTATAAATTTTAGGTTAATTCGCATCCTTTTATGGTCAAGAGAGAAGGAGATTTATTATGGAGCCTTGGATTGACGATCAACCCATACAGATCTGATCAGGACGACGATTGGAGTCCACGCTTCCAAAATCGTCTTGATTAGAGTTCTATAGCACATTATGTAGTCCAAGGAAGATCAATGGCCAATGGACTAGGTGACGCAATTTAGAGCTTCAAACGACAAATCCAACTACATAGATGGATCCAAATTGACAATCATAGCCTAACGATGTAGAAATTGACAATCGCAGTCTAATGACAAATTCAACCGCATGGATAAATCCATGGTGCCACCTATAAAACAAAGAAGATGGACGGCAATGATGGCGCCAAGTGGCGCCATCATGGCCGTCCATGTGGCACCATCACAGCCACCCAATATCGACTGGAGCCCTGACTCAGCCTCAAAGGGCACCTACGTCGAGCAATCCCAGTCATTGGATCTCAATCCAATAGCTGAGATTCATGCAGCAGTCCTTGCCTCTCCTCAAAAGAGAGAGCCTTGATGAGATCTCGATCGTTGATCCAACAGTCGAAAGCATGTGCACACGAAAACATCCGTGTGATAATCCATGACCTTGGCTTAGTGGCAAAGTGCGCGCTCCCAACATTAGTAGCGCCTATTCGAGGCCCCATGCACAGATTTAATCCGCTGAAGCGATGTGCGTGAAATTGGAGTGTCTCGATGGTGATTAGGCAGTGAAGAGAGTAGCGACGTGGCGCGACGAGAGTCATGCGATGCAGACATGAGATCCAACATGTAGTGTGATGCGTTATCCTACGTGGGGCAAGAGCGTGATCTGTGAGCGCGATCCTCCCGCGATCATGGCCGTTTGTTTTCAACCCAACAACTGTGACTCTAGGGCCAGCTGATGCGAGTGTGACAGCTGCAGGCGAGCGTGAGTTAGAGCTTTAGCAACATTTGCGATGAGGCTTTAGCAACGTTTTTAATGTCGGTAATTGCCCATGCACGAAATGCCTCCTCTCCTCAATTATAAAAGGACCATTACCCCTCCTATTCTTCATCATCTCTTCCTTTCTCTCCTTTACCACCTCCAAGGCTCTAGAGAGAGCTTGTCCCAAGCCCGGGATGTTCCTCAATAGTAGAAATTAAATATTTTTTCCCACTTCTCACCCCCCTTCATGGAGCATCCCATGGCCATCCTCTCACCACCTTCTGGAAGAAGATCCTCACTACGACGTCTTGTCCTGCCCTATGTCCTCTAACTCCACTCTTCTTCATACAACTTCCCACCACCTTTATCCAGGCACCGTCAAAGCGAGTCATCCTCCGAGCAACTGTCAAGGGGGATTCTTCTCACCTCTATCAATCTTTTATCGCTTTTCTAGTGTAGTTTTAATTAGTTGTAATTGACATTACTTATGAAATATTTTCTCTCTCTCTCTTATTTTGCAAGTAGATTGCTAGATAATGTTTTTGTTGATCTAACTTTGGCCTTATAAAAATACCAAAAAAAATCACAAAAGATAAAAACATAGAAAACAAATAAAATCGAAAGTGCGGATTTCACAAACCAAACATTCACCTCTCTATGTTCCACGTGGGACTCCAAATTTTAGTATAAATATTATCTGGTTAGTGAATTTTTTTACTCACTACAACAACAGGTTTTGAAACTCAGTCTTTTCGCATTTAAATCTCACCCACCATTTTGGCACCGTTGTCGGGGAGGCAACGCTCTTTGGTTTTTCTCGCATTTTTTGCTTTACTTAACTTTTATCTCACTTTTTCTTTGATCTTGATGTGATTATAGGTACTGTTCCAAGGTGAGCCAAAGCGGAATAGATCGGAGTAAAGGGAAAAGAAGGTTCGACAAGTGTACCCTCACCACCACCCACTAGATTTCATTTCACCACCTAATCACTCAAACCCTAATTAGCCCTAATTAACCTAGCCCACATCTATGTCCTCGCTCCACCTCCGAGCTCCATCTAGCCGATAATCATCTTTCTGTGCGTGAGGAGAGAGGGAAAAACCCATGTTTTGGTGGGCATTTCTTATTAAATTCAAATGCCATTGCCCACCTTAACAATTCTTAGTTTATGTTATTTGGACATTTTGTTCTTTCACCCCTCACTTTCTCTCTTTTTCCCGCATGATTTCTCTAATAGCTAGTGATCTTTCTCTTTATCTTGTTCTCTCTCATATGATAAAAGTAAAAGATGCATGAATATTTCCTATGCAATTAGTGGTTGACGGATACTATTGAATTATTGTTTCAAATATTTAATCCCTCTTCTTAAATATGCATAGTATAATTATTCTCTTCAAGGACATATCTTTGGTAATTTGAGGCAACACTAGTGAATATTTATTTTTACATGTAAACATCTGCTCAATCATTTTGAATCTGAAAGTTTAAAAGTTGCAAATTTATTAGTCTCAGTCTCCCTGTGGATACGATATCTTCATTGTGGTTTAATTTGTAATCTGTTTAAATCTTTGATCTAAGGATTTTGCACCACTTTAAACTACATCATCATTATTTCTCTTATCATTAGAGCTACAATATTTTTAAGCAAAAATCTTCTAGACCAAATGGCATCGTTGCTGGGGAGGCAATGGGCCTAGTAAACTCGCACGTATTTTCTATTTGTAGTGATTTCTAATTGGGGTTATATATTCATTGATCTATTTTTTTTCTGTGTGAGGTACATCTTTGAGGAGGTGGCACACTCAGTAAACGCCCATCTTAGTGGATCTTGTTGCCACCTCTAGGATAATTGCAGGTAGCCATGGGCCTTGATTCCATGAGCAAAAAGGATTCTTTAGAAGAGAGAAGAACATAGGCACATTTAGGAGGACTTCTCTTCTTATTTTCCTGTTTTCATTACCGTAGATTTTAGACACTTTAGACTATTTGATTGGTTTCTCACCCTTGTAATATGGGGCTTGTTTTAGGGGGAGTGTCCCTAGTTTTTTAGAAACTAGGTTTATTCTATCTTAGATAGTTAGTTTCTTTTGATTACGCATTTATTTTAAAAAATAAAAAAAATATCTGAGCTACCTGATAGAAGTTGCATATCCATAGGTTGATCATCTAGGAGTGATTGAGTAGCATTTAGATTTTTCTTACTACATTGCGTACATTTTTGCATCGTAGAGTGCTGGAGTAAGGTACATACTTCCTATCTTTCTGCATTAGTTATCTGCACACGCATTGCATTTGGACATAATTAAAGAAGACCACTTAAGCTGATTTGAAAAGATTAATCAAGTGGCCACATTACTTTTTGAAAGAAGAGTAAAATATATAGGAAGTGTTTGAATAACTTGATTGCAATTTTCAAAAGAAAAATCAATTTTTGCGGTGTGATGCACACTTCTTGCATTGAGCATGTACTGTAGGCACTGCACTAGGACTTAGACCCTTAAGGTTATAGGCATCGATCTCTTTATCGGTACAAACCCTCCTATTTCACTTTGTAAAGGTGGTATTAACTTTTACTCGAGTGATTTGATACTCTAAGGAGGGGGACACTCTTTAAAGGAATTCAAGGGTAGTCAAGAGGCACCGCTAACGCATCACCTCAAAGGAAGTGTTCACCTTACTTGCATCCCTTGGTTCCATCCTTGGAGTACCTTTTTACTTGAGCATTTGAGAATATCATTGCAATAAGGTTTACATCTTTAGGGCACTCAAAGGTTAATTTAGGGTGAGAAATTGGATTGACAACTTGTTTGGTCACCCAAAAGAACTAAGGTAATCTCAATCGCCTTAACAGACATTGACCAGGAATCTCAAGTGCCTCATTTCTCTTATACCACTTACGTGGGAATGGTGAAATACTGCCTTAACTCTATTTGGCCAAGCTAGAAAGTTGGAAGAGGGATTAAAGTACTTTAAATCAACAAAAGACCTATTGCCTTGTGTTTGCTTGGTGTATGCTTGCTAGGCACTCTCTTAGAAGGAGTCTTGTTTTCAACCCAGAACCTGAGAGAATTATTAGGAAACCCAACCAAGAAAGAAGAAAAATGGCAGAAGAAAGACCTAAAGAAGAGATTAGGGTTGATGAAAATCAGAGAACCTTGAGAGACTATTTCCTCCCTACAACTCACCAAGCCCTACCTATCCGAAGTCCTGGAGTGGATAATCCTTATGAGATCAAGAGCAGCATCATATCTTTGCTCCCTTCTTTCTATGGTACTACTATGTAGGATCCCTACAAGCATCTTGAGGAATTCACTGAGCTCTATTCCACAGTGAAGCTCTAGGACTTTACTGATGAAGCCCTGATGAGAACTTTATTTCCTTTCTCCCTAAAGGATAAGGCCAAGCACTGGTATCATACCCTCGATGCAAGGGTAAATCATTGGGCTACCCTTAAGGGAGAATTCTTGAAAAGCAATTTCCTATGAGTAAGACCAATCATTACAGAAGAGAGATTATGGGTTTTTCTCAACAGGAGGGGGAGCAATTTCACAAAACATGGGAGAGCTTTAATGACTTCCTTAGGTTATGCCCCCACCATCAAGTGCCAAGATGGCAATTGGTCGAGAGGTTCTACAATGGATTATCTGAAAGGCATAGGCAAACCATCGATGCAGCCTATGCAAGAACCTTCATTACCAAAACTGAGGATGAAGCCTGGGCATTATTTGAAACATTAAGTGATAATTCTATACATATGTCCTCTACCTATCAAGAAAGAAAACCATCAATCTTGTAGAGGAAGATAGAGGCCCATGAAGCCAGGGCTACTTTATTGATGAAGGCACATATAATTAGGATAAACTACCTATTTATGCATGTTCTTAAGCTTAGATATGCATTCATGTTATAAATATTGCATAGCATGCATCATTCTACATTTAGAGTAGTCTATATAAATTTAGGTTAATTGCATCCTTTTATGGCAAGGAGAGAAGGAGATTTAATTTGGAGCCTCGGATTGACGATCCAACCATACAGATCTGATTAGAATGACGATCGGAGTACAACGCCTCAGAAATTGTCTTGATTGAAGTCTCGTAGCACCTTATGCAGTCCAAGGAAGATTAATGGCCAAGGGACTAGGTGACGCAATTTGGAGCTTCAAACGATAAATCCAACCGCACGAATGGATTCAGGTTGACGATTGCAGCCCAACGGTGCAAAAATCGACTCAATCCAACTTTTGTAGCAACCCCTACAAAGGAAAGAAGATAGACGACCCAGATCGTGCCACATGTCACTATCTAGGCTGCCCATGGGTGCGCACGCACCATTGTAGGTGCGTAGCGCATGGGAGCACGTAGCGCATGGGCACACGCAGAGGCAGCAAGTGCTAGCGGGTGTGTGAGACATGGGTGTGCGAAGCGTGCGCTAGCACTGTGCCTGAGGCGCATGAGCTAGAGCTTTAGCGATGATTGCGGCGGATCTTTAGCGACGTTTATGGCTGTCACGAAATCTCCTATGTATGAAATGGATCTTTTCCTCCACCATAAAAGGACCCCTACCCCTCCCATTCTTCTTCATCTTTTCCTTTCACTCCCTCACCACCTTCAAGGCTCTAGAGAGAGCTTGTCCCAAGCCTGGGATGCTCCTTTAGAGTAGAAAAGAAAGATTTTTTCCCACCTCTTATCCCCCTTCGTGGAGCATCCCGTGACTATCCTCTCACCACCTTTAGGAAGTAGATCCTCACCACAACACCGTCCTACCCCACCCTCCGTCCTCCAGCTCCATCCTTGTTCGTCCCACTCCTCACCACCTTCCTCCAGGCAACGTCATAGCGAGTCATCCTCCAAGCAACCATCGAGGGGGACTCTTCTCACCTTTATCTATCTTTTACTACTTTCTAGGTTAGTTTTCTGCTTTCTTAGTTGTAGAAAACTATTTGAGATATATATGTGATTGTTTCTCTCTCTCTCTCTCTCTCTCTCTCTTTGCAACTATATTAGATAGAAATTATTTTGACTTGATCTCTTGCCTTATAAAAATACAAAAAAATTACAAAGGATAAAAACAACAAAAATAAATAAAAGCGAAACGAGGATTTCACAAAACCAAACATTCGCCTACGTGGATTTCAGTTATAAATTTTATCTGGTAGCAGATTTTTATGTGCACTACAACAAAAGGTTTCCAACTCAAATATTTTCGCATATGAAATTGCGTCCACCACTTATCAAAGTCAATTGTTGAACAAAAATTTTGATAGGCTTTTAGCAAACCCCAGCATGAACCCGCAAGCAGCCTCTATCTTTCAGGCTTCAAGTGAATGCTCCATTTGCCAAAGCACAACACATGCCACTGCGAAGTGGCACTTGGCAAATCAATTCTTGGAGTTGATTCAAGCCGTCCTAAATGTCACCCAAGGTTTCCCACCACCCCCTTGTAATAACCCTTATTCCAATACCTATAATCTGGGGTGGCAAAACCATCCAAACTTTTCATGGAAGCAAGGTGATGCATCCAACTTAGGGAATGCAAGACCCCAACCTCCCCAACCCGTATACCAGCCATCCTATACAAACCCTCCTCAAAATAAGCCCTCTAAGCTGGGTGAACTAAAAGCCATGATGAAAGCAATGCAAGAGCATCAGAATATGGTCATCCAATCTCAGAATAAGATGATCACTAATATGCAATCCCAAATTGGTCATCTTACTGAGGCAGTTAGTTAGTGGGTTTCGGGGAAGTTCCCTAGCTCTTCTTAGGAGAACCCAAAGGGTAAGGGGGTCATATTCAAGGAGCACACTCAAACTGTGATTGTGATGAGGAGTGGAAAGAAAATCGAGAAACTTGATAGCACTCCTACGGTCACCTCTTAGGATTCCCCTCCTACACGGAACCTGACTTCCACCCTCACCAAGGAAGAGCCACACTACCCTCCCTCGCTTGAAATCACCCACCTAGAGGAGTTGTCATTCTGCCACCCCTTTTTCAATAGGACAACCCTTCTACCTAGAAGCCAAGGGTGCCCTATCCAGAGCACCTATCCGCTCCTGGGGAATCTTCTGTTGGCTCATCTGGAGGCAAGGATAGGATGGATGAGATTATGGACACTTTTAGGCAAGTCCATATCAACTTGCCTTTGTTGGAAGCTATCAAGCAGAGCCTATCCTATGCCAAGTTTCTGTAGGACTTGTGCAATCAGAAATGTCGATCTTGGAGACAGGTCCAAATTATGGTCATCCTGCCTGACCATGTTAGCTCGATGCTCCAACATGGAACACCTCCCAAGATGAAAGACCCAGGGGTCATGTATATTTTAGTGGTTATAGCTAACCAACACATTGATGAGGCTCTACTCAATCTGGGCGCAGGGGTGAACATTTTTTCGAGCTCTGTCTACGACCTTTTGCGAGGATGTGATTTGAAGCCTAGTCCAACCATCCTCCAAGTCGCAGATAGACCACTTAAGACACCACGAGGATTGATGGAAGATGTCCTAGTTAGAGTGGAGGACTTCTTCTTCCCTGTTGACTTTCTCATACTTGACACTGACCCATCTAATAAGCCCACTAAGCCATCCATCATTCTGTGATGCCCCTTCTTGGCCACAGCCAATGCCTCTATCAATCGTAGATCAAGGGCACTTAAAATGGGCTTTGGTAACAAGAAGATCCGATTGAATGTTTTTGATACCTACAAGCAATCTAGATTTGAAGACTATTCCAAGATTGAGGTCGTTGATAAAATCATTGAAGAGACTACTCCAGCACTCTTATGTAGAGATCCCCTTCAAATGGTCATATCTGAGGACCATCCTCTAATTATTGAAGAAAGTGAGGGGGATATGCTTGAATTGGAAGAGTTGCTAGGAGTACACATAGAGTCTCTGTCCCCACCCTAGACCTTGAAGCTAGATCCGCTACCTGAGGTAGGGACATCTCAACTTATACCCTCAATCCATAAGGCTCCTGAGTTGGAGCTTAAACCCCTCCCGAGCACATTGAAGTATGCTTTCCTTGGCCCTAACGACACACTCCCCATCATTATCTCATCTGTGTTATCTAAATTGCAGGAGGGAGCTTTGCTCGGGTGTTTACAAAGGCACAAGGAAGCTATTGCTTGTTTGATAGTTGATATTAAGGGTGTTGACCCCTCTCTCTGCATGCATCATATAAACACGAACGAGTTCGTGAAACCCTTTCGAGACATGCAGAGAAGGCTCAACCCCAATATGCGGGAGGTTGTCAAAAAGGAGATTCTGAAATAACTAGATGCAGGAATTATCTATCCCATTTTAGATAGTAAATGGGTCAGTCCAATGCATGTGGTACCTAAAAAGATAGGAATCACTGTGGAAGAAAACGACCAAGGAGAGTTGGTGACCACTAGACCCTCAACTGGCTGGAGGGTCTGCATTGATTACCGCCATTTGAACATGGCTACCCAGAAAGACCATTTCCCCTTGCCATTTATCGATCAGATTTTGGAAAGACTGGTAGGGAGCAAGTACTTCTGTTTCCTTGATGGGTACTCTGGGTATAATCAAATAGCCATCTTCCCTGACGATCAGGAATGTACCACCTTCATGAGTCGATATGGCACATTTGCATTCTGTCAAATGCCATTCGGGTTAGGTAATGCTTCTGCTACATTCCAACTATGTATGATGGCTATCTTTTCTGACATGATCGATGAGTTAGTAGAAATTTTCATGGATAATTTCTCCATTTGTGGCTCATCATTTGACTTATGCCTCTTGCACCTTGATAAAGTCTTAACCCATTGAGAAGAGGCAAAGCTGATGCTTAGCTGGGAAAAGAGTCATTTTATGGTCCAACAGGGCATTATTTTGGGGCATGTAGTCTCCGAGAGAGGATTAGAGGTAGATACAACCAAATCAATTCCATCTCTAAACTTCCATCGCCCACCAATGTTCATCAAGTTAGATCTTTTTTTAGCCATGCTAAATTCTATAGGCACTTCATTATAGATTTCAGTAAAATCTCTAAGCAGCTCTATGACCTATTAGCGAAGGATGCTTCCTTCAATTTTGATGACAGATGTGGCAAGGCTTTCCAAGTCTTGAAGAAAGCCCTTACTACCGCGCCGATTCTCCAAGCACCAGATTGGGCCCTCCCATTTGAGCTGATGTGTGATGCTTCTGATTTCGCAGTGGGAGTAGTCTTAAGTCAAAGGGTTGATGTCAAACCTCATGTTTTACATTATGCAAGTAAGACTTACGGATCCTCAGCAAAACTACATGGTCACTGAAAAGGAACTTCTTGCTGTAGTTCTTGCTTTGGAAAAGTTTTGGTCTTATTTATTGGGATCCAAGGTTGTAGTGTTCATTAATCATTCTGCTTTAAAGCACCTTCTTGCTAAGAAGGACACCAAACCTTGTTTGATTCATTGGATTCTATTACTCTAGGAGTTTGACCTGGAAATTAAAGATAAGAAAGGAGTTGCAAATGTGGTCGTAGATCATATGTCCAAGATCCCTATTGAGGCATCAACCCCTACTGGTGGTATCCAGGAGACTTTTTCCAATGACTCTCTGATGGCCATGGAGGCCAAAAGTCCTTGGTTCGTTGATATAGTGAACTATCTGGTCACGAGCATAACCCCTAGTACTTGGGACAAGCAGAAGCGAGATAGGTTTCTTGTCAAAGCTAAATTTTATCACTGGGAGGAGCCCGAGCTATTTAGCATAGGCCCTGACCAGTTATTCCACCGTTGCGTCCTTGGTGAATAACAAAGGAGTGCTCTTAGTTTCTGCCATGACCTCCACTATGGAGGGCATTTTAGTGGGAAAAGGATTGCCCATAAGGTTCTTTAGTCTGACTTTTGGTAGCCCACATTATTCAGAGATGCACATATATATGTGGGTGCATGTCTACGTTTCCAGTAGACGGAAACCATCGGAAAAAGGGATGAGATGCCCTAGCAACCTATTCTCCCCGTTGAGATCTTTGAGATTTGGGGCATCAACTTCATGGGTCCCTTTCCTGTGTCCTTCGGATATGAGTACATCCTTGTGGCTTGGGACTATGTACTGAAATGGGTAGAAGGCATACCAACGCGAACCAATGACCATTCCATGGTCTTGGATTTTGTTAGAGCTAATATCATTTCTCGGTATGGGTGCCCAAGGACTACATAAGTGATGGAGGACCTCACTTTAAGAATGTGCACTTTAGAAGACTACTTCAAAATTTGGGAGTTAACCACATGATAGATACACCTTACCATCCCCAAACGAGTGGACAAGTTGAAGTATCTAATAGGAAGACTAAACAGATTCTGGAAAAAACTATTAGGCTCGACTGTAAGAATTAGTCAAAAAAATTGAATGATGCTCTGTGGGCCTACAGAACAGCGTATAAAACTCCCTTGGGCATGTCTCCTTTCTGTCTTGTCTATGGAAAAGTGTGTCACCCTCCCGTTGAAATCCAACACAAAAGCTTATTGGGATATTAAAAGCGTTAACTTAAATCTAGATAAAGTGACAAAGGCACGCATGTTGGAATTAAGTGAGCTTGAGGAGCTTCGCAATTGTTGGAACCTTGTTCCACATCTTGTTTTGGTGTAAACAAAATTATTATGGATTAATGTTTGCCATTAAGTGTTTTTCAGATTTAGGTGAAGGATCAAGGCAAACAAGAAATGATGGAGGCTTGATGAAAAGGAGAAGATCATGATAAGAAGGAGGCATGATGACAAGGAAGAGTCGAGGTGGAGAAGATCATCTTCGACCTTTTAGTTTAGATTTTATATTTATAGATTGTCTATGCCTCTTAACAAAGAATCATTAACTTAGATCGTAAAAATAATTAGAGATAAAAATAGGACTAATATTATTATCATTTTTAAAGAATGTAATCTTGATTAAAACATTGAAAACAGGTACTTGTAAGCAAGTACTGGTACTGTTCATCAGCACTAGTATTTGCAAGGCACATGTTTGAGAATTTGTCTCAAAATGTGAACAATAAGTACCAGTACCAACCATGAGTACCGGTACATGTTGGCCATAGGTTGAAGCCATAATTCTGGCCAGAACCTTACAAGTATCAGTACCCATGATGAGTACTAGTACAAGTAGGTTACTGTACCCAAGGAATTCCAAGCTTGGGAATCACAAGTACCGGTACCCATGATAAGTATCGGTATTAGGACTCATGTATTGGTGGCAATGAGCTACTAGTACTGGTACAGGTACTTTAGTACCGGTACCAGCTAGCCATTGGCCCAAAATAGAATGGCTGGAATATTAATTCTGTAACTGTGAATGTTGGGAATTAAATCCCAACGTCTAGTAGACGAGTATCCTAGGTCCTAAACTATATAAAATGACCTAGGATTCTTTGTTTGCATAGAAGAAACTTAAGAATTATTTCTAGAGCTATATTTCATATTTTCCACCATACTTGAAGAGAGGAAATCGTGTTTGCTACCCTCCAATATCACTATGATTTTGCAAACACATCGATGTGTTTTTCAAATGCAATTCAAGGTGATTCATGTCCTTCCTAGGTTCTCAAATTGGTATCATCTTCTATATATTTGTTGAGAGGCTTAGTTTTAGTTGTAAGATTCTTTTTGTCTTACACCTATTCTTTCATTTGTATTTGAGCTTGTTGCTCATTGGTTTGTAACAAACCCATTGTTGTAATTGGGTTGAGGTAACCCATGAATTACCTCGGTTAGTAAATTGATTTCCTTAGGGTTGAGGGAATCTGGTTGAAAACCCTAAGTTGGGAGGCTTAAGTATTGGAGTACCCAAGTGAGTGGGGAACCACTATACATATTGTGCCAATTTCTGTGGTTTGATTAATTGTACAAATTTTGTTGTTATTATTGATTTTCTGTTTGAGTTTTTGTGTGCGCAGATATCCATAGTTTAGATCCTATCAAGTGGTATCAGAGTGAGGTTGTGAGAAGATGTAACAAATCAACTCGCAATGGCATCTACATCAAGGTGCATCGAAGGACAGTCATCCACCCGTCCTCCCTATTTCGATGGGACGAACTATGGGTATTGGAAGAGAAGGATACAAGTCTTTCTCAAAGCAATGGATGAGGAGGCTTGGACCATCATTCAAGAAAAATACTCAGATCCAGAGTTGCAAGGAGTAGCGTGGACAACGGATCAGAAGAAAAACATCGTGAACAATGCAAGGGCAATGAATGCACTGTATTGTGCATTATCGAAGGAGGAATTCAACCACATCTCAGCGTGTGAGTCAGCATTTGAGATATGGAACACTCTCAAGGTCACCTAAGTAGGTACAAACAAGGTAAAGGAAACTTGTATCTCTATTCTAACAGAAAATTGAGTGTTTCAGGATGGAGAAAGGTGAAACGATCAAGGATATGTATACGAGGTTTGGGGAAATTGTTAACCCCATGAAGAACCTAGGAGTCAAGCTAAAAGAGGAGTAGCCTGTAAGGAAGATCTTGAGATCTCTTACAAGCGATTGGTCTCCAAAGACCACAGCCATTCAAGAGGCAAAGGACCTATCCACTCTTCCCTTGGATGATATGATTGGAAGCCTCATGTTGTATGAGGTCCAATTGGAGAACATGAAGAAGAGCAAGGAGAAGGCGTCAAGCAAGAAGAAGAGTATTGCTTTTAAAGTAATCAAGGAGGACTCGGACTCAACAACCTCGGAATCCAATGATGAAGAGATGGAGATACTCACAAGAAAGTTCCAAAAATTTCTCCGAAAATAAGGCAAGAAAGTGAATCAAATTTCATCTGATATTGTTTGCTATGAATGCAAGAGAAAGGGTCACCTGTGGAAGGATTGCCCCATAAGCAAGAAGAAAGAAGACACAAAAAAAGTCAACAAGAAGAAAGAAGACAAAAGTAAAGAAACAAAAGAAGTCAAGAAGAAGAAGAGAGCTTTTAAAGCAACATGGGATGATAGCGACTCCAACATGGACATCGACTCTAGCGAAACGGATGATGATGAGGTTGCTCATCTATGTTTGGCAGCAACTATGGAAGATACTGACATTGAGATAAACCCTAATTTCTCTTTTGAAGAATTATTAGAAGCTTATGAAGAACTAGATCATAAAGCTAAATCATTTAAAAAGGAAAATAAGGTTTTAAAGAATAATTATCAAACATTAGAATTAGAAATGTCAAAAGAGATGAATCACATGAACCTAGACATGCATGGACGTACCAAAAGGCCAAAAATCCTAAGAATTATAGATCTAACACAAGAAAAGTCTATAAATCTCATAGTTTGAAAGGTACTAACTTGAAAAGACCCATAAGAAAATGGGTACCTAGAAAAGATATTTTACATTGTTTTGCAGGAATACATCAAAGAGATCAGTGGATGTTCAAGGCACATAACAAGACACTTCAACCATTCTATAGGCTGAATGAAGACCAAGAATGTTGGATGAGAGATGCTTGGTATCCGAAAACTCCATCTTATTATTGGTAAACTTTATGGTATGATATTTCTTCATTTTTTTGTGATTGAAAAAAAGGAGGAGAAAAATAAAGAGCAAATAGTAATATATTTAGGGGGAGCTTATATTGAGGGGGAGGATTTAATTAAGATTCTTTTTTCCTTCATATAGCATTGTTATTTTTTTTTTTTTGATAATTATCTATTTGCAAGGTAGTTTTGTCAACACCAAAAAGAGGGAGATTGTTGGAACCTTGTTCCACATCTTGTTTTGATGTTAACAAAATTATTATGGATTAATGTTTGCCATTAAGTGTTTTTCAAATTTAGGTGAAGGATCAAGGCAAACAGAAAATGATGGAGGCTTGATGAAAAGGAGAAGATCATGCTAAGAAGGAGGCATGATGACAAGGAAGAATCGAGGAGGAGAAGATCATCTTCAACCTTTTAGTTTAGATTTTATATTTATAGATTGTATATGCCTATTAACAAAGAATCATTAACTTAGATCATAAAAATAATCAGAGAAAAAAGTAGGACTAGTATTGTTATCATTTTCAAAGAATGTAATCTTGATTAAAACATTAAAAATAGATACTTGTAAGCAAGTACCAATATTGTTCATCAGTACTGGTATTTGCAAGGCACAGGTTTAAGAATTTGTCTCAAACTGTGAACAACAAGTACCGGTACCAACCATGAATACTGGTACATGTTGGCCACATGTTGAAGCCTTAATTCTGACTTGAACCTTACAAGTACCGGTACCCATGATGAGTACTGGTACATGTAGGTTACTGTGCCCAAGGAATTCCAATCTTGGGAGTCACAAGTACCAGTACTAGGACTCATGTACTGGTGGTAGTGAGCTGCTAGTACCGATACAGATACTTTAGTGCTAGTACCAACTAGCCATTAGCCCAAAATAGAATGGCTGGAATATTAATTTTGTAAATGTGAACATTGGGAATTAAATCTCAACGTCTAGTAAACGAGTATCCTATGTCCTAAGCTCTATAAAATGACCTTAGGACTCTTTGTTTGCATAAAAGAAACATAAGAATTATTTCTAGAGCTATATTTCATAATTTCCACCATATTTGAAGAGAGGAAATCGTGTTTGTTGCCCTCTAATATCACTATGATTTTGCAAACACATTGATGTGTTTTTCATATGCAATTCAAGGCAATTCACATCCTTCCTAGGTTCTCAAATTGGTATCATCTTCTATGTATTTGTTGAAAGGCTTAGGTCCTAGTTAGATTCTTTTTGTCTTACTCCTCTTCTTTCATTTGTATTTGAGCTTGTTGCTCGTTGGGTTGTAACAAACCTGTTGTTGTAATTGGATTAAGGTAACCCATGAATTATCTTGGTTAGTAAATTGATTTCCTCGGGGTTAAGGGAATCGGGTTAAAAATCCTAAGCTGGGAGGCTTAGGTAGTGGAGTACACAAGTGAGTGGGGAACCACTATACATATTGTGACAATTTTTGTGGTTTGATTGATTGTGCAAATTTTCTTGTTATTGCTGATTTTGTGTTTGAGTTTTTGTGCGTGTAGATATTCCATATTTTAGATATTATCAGCAATGAAGCATACGAAACCTCCCAAGCTTATAAGCAATGTACAAAGGTCTTCCATGATAAGCACATCATTAGAAAGACCTTTAAGCCCAACCAGTGGGTCTAGCTTTTCAATTTCAGACTTAAATTATTTCTTGGAAAGCTCAAGTCTCGTTGGGATGGATCATATGTTGTTATCAATGCCTTTCCTCATGGAGTAGTTGAAATTCTGAACCCTAATTTTGGTGAGAGCTTTAAGGTAAATGACCAACGACTTAAACCATATGTTACTCTTTCAGATGGCTAGGTTTTGGATGCACTTCGGCTTAAGGAGTCTTAGCTCCTCCCACTCTCCTCCCCAGGTGATATTTTTCTATGTCTTTATTTTTCTAATGAGGACATTATCAATCTTAGGTATGGGGGGGGTTATAACCTAAGGTTGTTTATAGCATTATAAATATTTACATGCATTTAGGATAGGTGCATTAGTTATATATATATCTCTTTTATTTTCTTGAGCTGAATTAGTTAGTCCTTAGCATAAGATTTTTAATTGAGGAGGTGTCATTAAAGAGCTTCTTCTTAAATTTTTTCTGAGTTTAGAATCCAGTACATTTACTTGACATGCACGTAGATTGGGTAATGGATCTTTTAAGAAAACCAATAAGCATTTTTAGTTTGCTGAATCCTTGGATAATTTGAAGGGAGTTAGGCATACTATCTTCTATTAGATCCAACTAATATTTGTGAGGAGAAAGTAGAGAGACTACTGGTGCGCTATGTTTAGTGCAGGGACTCTTCAATTCTGGATAATTGAATGATGATACCTTAGAATTAAGCATAGTTTTCGCTCTATGTTCCTACGTGCAAACATTATGTGTGAATTCCTAAGAGTCACCAAATAAGGCAAATACACGGAGATTGAGTTCTAATAAAACTGACTATGGTGGATGGTTATGACTGTCCTTCATAGAATCCTCGGCTGAAGGAGGGTATTAGTGCCAATGGTCAGAAATACGCTTGTCTTATCCATTCTTTCTCAGTGCCAAGAGTAGAATCTTCCATCAAATAAGCTAAAAAATATCCTCTTGATCATCATCATCCCCAATAATACCTCATGAATAAAAGTTTGCATCGTGTTGAGCTAGTAGTTATAAAAAAAAGAAAAAAAAATATATATAGAAAAATATGAAAAAATAGAAGAAAAGAAAACAAGAAAGAAAAAGAAAAAAAAGTTCAAGTTCATAGCTTTGTTTTTGTGTCATTTTCATCATATGTCAATGTCTTTGAGGCAACAAAAGCATCCATTGCGATCCATCAAATATGACTCATACCTACTTTTTCAGTATTTCTGATCGCCCGAATACTAGCTGAGAAATTCTAACTTAGATATAGGGTTATTAGGACTCTAATTAAAGTGTGAATGCCATGGGAGGCCACCAAACATTGAGTACATTTGGCGAATCTAGTGAGATGTGTGATCTCAGAGGGGAAAGAAAGAAAAAGAGTAAGTGAAAAGGAACATTAAGAGAGCACAGTATTTAGCCTCTCCCTGGGTTGACTCGTTTGATAGTCTAGAGATTTAGAGTCTATAGTACTAGACTACATGTAACACTAGATGAGTGTGAGCCACCAAATATGAATCCATTTGACTCAGTACCACCTACCTATGCCAAAAAGCCAAGGTCAAATTATAGATTATTTCTTGCTTTATCCCCAAGGGAAGAAGTTGCCTATCCCGATAGAATTTTATCGAGGGTAAAGCACGAACTTTAATTGTAGGTTGGCTTTTCACGTGGATCCATTACTTAGGCTACTGTCACTTCACATTTGTCTGGATCTCTAAATTTTTAGAATAAGAAAAGCAGAAATCTTTGAACACTTTCATCATTTTTCACTTTTGCTACGGACTAGCAAAACTTAGGCATGTGAGTATTTGATGAGCCCAATTTATTGGACAATTAATTAGCTTAAGTACATTTGAAACTTACCTCATTAGATTGCAATTAGAATTAAGTGTTAGTTTATCTTAATTAAAAGATACTTTGCTAAAACTTGATACATATATATTTATGTAGGGATATGTGCGCAAAATTTCCAATATCATATCACTGTCTCCTCTTCACCAACAGTGCACTCAACTGACCGACTCAATGCATTGCCAACCCAAGGTGGTCGTGCATCTCGCAACCTCGCAACAACAACCTCTGAACCTGTTGGCACCCCTTCATTGCCAAGATTGTTGGAGATGATCTCGGTGGAAGAAACAAAATAGGAGAGGCATTTAAAAGGAGAGGGGGGAATCTTCCTTGCACCATCCACCGTACACCGAAGGCATACTTTATGGAGAAGGGCTTGCACTGTGAATCTGGCGAACACCATGGACCACCGCGTGCTCCGACCTCGCCTTCATCCCCACTCATGCACGTAGTGACAGTGCGTGCATGCCACCGCCCCTCACTATGTGAGCACCACTGCCTCCACTTCCCCTTCTCTTCTTCTTTGATTTCCTCTTCTCCCTTATTCCTCCCTTCCACAAAAGAACCCAAAGCCACCACCACCACAACAACTCTCATTCAACACCACGTACACCATCACCGCCACCAACACCTACACCATCACCAACACCACAACCACCACATGCCCTCCACCCTTCTCCTCCTCCATTTTTCCTCTTCACCTTCTTCCCCATGACAGGGAATATTCGCGTGTGTTTTGAAATATGTCGTAATTCATAGTATAGTTGTGTTAAACCCTCAATCAAAAATATTTAGTTGTTTATGAACTCGCTTAATTTTTATTCTTTTGAGTTTCGATCGATCATCTCTGGGAGGTGTGAAAATGAGTTTAGATTAGCAATTTTCTTATTATCAACCTAGATCTAACCTAACCTAATCTTTTCGATCTTTTTGTATTTTACGATTTTTTTGTGTTTTTGATTTTTGAAAAGCGACATGAAACCTAGATCTAAATATGTTAGTGAAAACCTAAGTGACTACGTGCATCTAAATGAGGCCATGGTGGTCATGCATGGTGTGACTATCCCTAAAGAGGTCATTCCTATGGAGACTAAGAGGAGTGCATCCAAATCGTAAGAGGTGCATATGAAACCAAAAGAATATCATGCATCAAATATTAAGTCACTATAAATTCGAATACATGAAAAGAAATAAAGCTAAGAAAGGGATCAACCAAGAGAGGCTATGGAGAAGCCTTCTTGCCCGTCCACTAGCAGAGGAGTAGAGAGAATAGCGTGGCCATGGACCCTTGTAGACCTTCCCTTGCTAGCCATCCATGGAGGTGATTGGAGGAGGAAGAGAATCCCTTGGATGAGAGGAAGCCTACCTTGATGTTGAGAGGAGAAGATAGATGGCCTCCTTCTTCTTGCTAGCAACCACCCATGAAGGAGCTTTAGAGGAGGGGGAACACCATGGGGATCCTTGAGAGGAGGAGGGTGGACGTCCCTTGAGGTTGGAGGGGAAGGTGCGGTCGCAAGTTGAGAGGGGGAGGAGAGCTTTCTTTATCCTCTTGGCATGGAGGAGGTGACGGCCATGGTGGTGGAACTTGTGGGGATGATGGTAGAGTGGAGGTGGAGTTATGCTAATGGGCGGTGGAATGAAGCCAAATGCCAAGATGAAGCCAAGATGCTAGATGGGGTCCATGGCCATCCAAGAGAGACTTTTTATAGACTCTTGGGCAACCTTCAAGTGGTCTCTCTAGAGAACTAGAGAAAACTCTAGAGAGACCTCCATCTTGGCGTCAAGATAGATGGGAGTGGGTCTTCTTAGATCCACAATTCATGGATCTAAGAGAAGACTCTCCCTTGGTTGCTATTTTTAGCACCCAAGGGTGGCACCACTTGGAGAAGAGTCTAGAAGACTCTAGATGTGCGCAGCTAGGTGAGTGTGTGTGGGTGTGTATGTGACCTAGGTGGCTAGGTGGTCTAGTGGTCTAGTTTAGGTCCTAGAGGTTTGAGTTAGGTTAAGTCTTAGAATTAGGGTTAGAAACCCTAATACTAAAGTGATTGTGCAATTAAATGTGTACTAAGTTTAATTGAGTGAGTGTAAACCTAATTGAGAGTGAGATTACTCAATTAAGTTGGGTTAGATCAATTGGACTCTTACTGAGTCTAATTGGACTTTTGTGGGTTGAGATCTAAGCTCAATTGGACTCTATGAGTCCAATTGACTAAGTGAAGTGTGATTGACTTGATCCATGTCAATTGGGCTTAGTGAGATCCTAATTAGGTTCTTAGGAGGGTCTAGGGGTAGTGTACTAGGCTTAAGGTACCTTAATTTAGGTTCCCAAGGGGTTGGAATTGGGTTTAGGGACCTAGGAACTCAAGATCCAAGCTTGAATTCCAAAATAGGGATTGGAGAGCAATTCCAGACGTCTAATTTAAGTGTCAGATGACTTATGCTCAAAAATTAGAAGTCCAGACCTCTTGTTTAGACATCCAATTTGAGTCAGAGGATAATTAGAGGTCTGTCTTGGGAATTCTGCAAAAATTAGACGTTTGACCAAGTGTCTGGACGTCCAATAACACTGCAGACTTGGGTTTAAGGTGTGCGGGTTGTGCCTAAGGGTCCTAGACATCCAATAACTTATGTATACATCCAGATAAGGGCTAGAACTAGGGTTTTGGGGTTTCCTAGGCTATGGTGACCGAATTAAAGGGTGGCTGAGGTTTAGGAAGGCTTTTAGGGCTATCCTAGGGCTAGGAATGATCCTAAGTTCTTCATAATTTAACTCTACCTTACTTTTACTTAATAGAGTAGCATACCTCAACCCTTACATTATTTCTCTACTACATTTTATTTTAATCTTCTGCTCCAGCTTTGCTACATCACCAGGTTTAGATCCAGCTTCAATCCAACTTTAGATCTAGTTCCTGAGCTTCATATTACGTACAATTTATATAATGCACTTAATTAGTACACTATATCATTATTTCATGCATAGCTAAGGGAAAGTAGTAAAGATGCAATTAATGCTCATGCATACATGGATTACACTAGCTTATGCTAAGTTCTAGCCTAATTTAGGTCAATTGAGACCTATGATTGCTGTGCAATCATAACCCCTTGCCTAAATCTTGCTAGTCCCTAGCAAATGCAAAAACTAAGTTATTTACAAATGGGTCCCTAGAGGATTTATTATTATCAAGTGTATGCCTAGAAATTCTTTCCCTTTTGTTTTCATCCTGAAATCTAGAAATCCAGACAATCGTGTAAGTGCAGCTATGTAGCTTTTGCAACGGATTCGAGTGAAAAACCTGATTTACCTCTAAAGCCTGTACTTGACCCATTGTAAAATTCTAACGAGATAGGTAAACTTCTTCCCTCGAGGTATTCAAGATATTCTATGAATTCCACCCCGATCTTGGGTAGAAAATGTTTGAGGAAAATAGGTGTGTATTTGGTGGCTCACTCTCAATTGGTGCTACATAGAGATTAGTACTGCAGAATCTAGATTCCCAAATTATTAAGTGAATCAACCCAGAGAAAAGCGAGAAAAAACTATGCTCTCTTTGGTTCCTTTGTATTCACTCTCTCTTTTTTTCTCTTCTCTTTTCTTTTTATTTTCTTTTTCTTTTTGAGCTTACAATCTCACCAGATTTATACATATATTCCATATTTGGTGGTCTCACATTGCATTAACACTTTAATAGACTTCCAATAACCCTAGCACTAAGTCAGCATTTCTCAGCCAGTATTCGGGCAATCAGGAACACAAAATGGTAGGTTAAGGCCATATTTGGCAGATCGCAATTGTGGTGGGTAATGCTGCCTCAATGTAATGAAAATAAATACTGAAGCACTCATACTCTCATCACTCTTTTTTTCTGTTTTTTCTTTTTACTTATTTTTCTAATTTTTTCTTCTCTTTTTTTCTATATATATATTTTCCTTTTTTTATGTTTTTTTTCTTTTCTTTTTTTCTAATAATTTTTTTTTCGCACAACTCAATATAGCACATGACATATACGACTTTTATTCAAGAGGCATTATTGGGGATTGGTGGTGTTCAAGAGATATCGGGTGGCTTATTTGGTAAAAGTGCCTACTCTCGGCACTGGGAAGAGATGGATAGGATGGTGTACTCCTGACCTTGACATCAATATCCTCCTTTAGCCAAGGATTCCATATAGAATGGTTGTAACCATCCACCTTAGTCCTAATTTTATCAAAACTCGATCTACACATATTTACCTTGGTTGGTGGCTCTTAAGAATTCACACAAAATTTATACGTGAGAACCAAGAGCGAAACTGTGCCTAACTCTGAGTATCATCACTCAATTATCCAAAATTCCACGTTCCTTGCACTAATCTTAGAGCACCAGTACTCTCTATTCTCATCTCACATTGTTTGGTGGATTTTTGGAAGGAAATCTCCTGACTCCCAAAACACTGTCTAGGGGTTCAGAAAAAGAAGCATTGCTTCTTCTCGACAAGCTAAAGACGTTTATCAATCTTCACTGTGAATCCATTGCAAATTCTATGTGTGAGTCTGTAAATTATACTGGATTCTAGATTATAGGAATTAACTAGAGGATAAAATTCCTAATGCATTCTCTTGATAAAATCTTATTCATGAATGCACTATGTATAAATGTTATATACAAGTAACCTCTTTCATTTGTACCTCATAAAATTCCCTTTTTGGGTTACATTCAGCTTGGTCGTAAATTTAGAACAGAAAGGTGAGCAGGTGAGTCAGGAATAGCTATTGCGAACGATTTCTAGCTTCAATGCAAGCATTGGAGGTGGAGTTGGTTATTCTTATATTTGGGATCCTAAAGTACGTATATCATGCCGCTTCGAGGTTTTCATAAATGTTGGTATAAAATTTTTTCAGTTTTGATGTATCTACCCCACCCCCCCATGCTTAAGTTCTTGTATGTCCTCATGCATGATTATAAAAAGAATAAAGTACGATAGGGAGTAAGTGGGTAGAGATCACCTGGAATTGCTCCTGAATTTTAACGTCCAGCACCGGCCAACCTGATAGTATGCAATATGTGAAAAGGAAATATGCTAAAAGAAAATATGCTATGTATAAAAATGATATGTATAACGAGATGATGAATTGCTAAGTAGGTTCTATGTATAAGTGTTGAGTTTATTATTTATAGATGCTTAGTTTAACGCCTCCAGCTGGGCGAAAACTCAATCAGATGGATCATTGATTGTATAGGAGCAGATCAAGATCAATGGAAAGATATGTTCGCGTGCTCCCAAAATCAGTGGTCCACAGATGCGAACCAGCTGATTATGTACCCTTACTCCAAAAAGTCTAGCTATAGCAAAATGTGGAGTGAGGGCACAAAACAGAGGATGATCAGAGGGGGGATCCTACTGATGATTCTGCTAATCCAAAATGTTCCAAAATTTGACAGGAAATTCTTGAGGGAGTGGATTGATATCATCCCAGAGTATGTCAGCATCTGGATCATAGGGGTCATCATAGTGGTAATTAACGTCAAAGATCATGCCCTCTCCAGGCTCTGGGTGATATGGGGGCATGCGTGAAAGTAGAAGTTCTATGGGGAGGTCACTGAAATCCTCATCCGAAATCACTTCGTCCTCATTAGAATTCATCTCTGATTCCTCGAATGCTGGCTCAGTCTTCGAGTTGAGCCATCCATTAGATTGACTAGGATTGTGGGTAAGTCCCCAATTCATTCTGCTCAATATTTCCCCCTCATATGTAGTAGGTTCCTCATTAATTCATGTCTCAGCTATCATATCCATTTCTTCTGTCAAAGCATCCATATCTATTCCTGGTCTTCGAATATCAAGATCAGGGAAAGAAAGTGTTGTCTCAGAATCTCCAATATCAGAATCAGGGGTGTAGGTGAAAGGAGAAGAATGCAAATCAGATGGTGTTGGATCGAAAACAGATTCACCTACCATGGGAAGTGGCCTAAATTGATCAGTGGTGTCACATGTGATGCTTGCCTCAAGATCCATAACCTCAAGTGGATCTACTTCCTTTATCTCAGCTGGGTTGTCTAACCCGTGACGTATCTCCCAAGATTTAGGGTATTCAGATTGTGGATCAATCTTGGAGATACTAATCCTCTCCTCATCACTTTCCTGAATGGGGCTCTCAGATGAGTCCATTCAAGATATTCCTTTCTCTTGTCCCATATCCACACTGGGTTCTTCTTCCCCTGAATCAATTTCAAGTGTCTGCTCCCGAGAATCTCTTGTGTCTCCTTCAGGAGTGGTCACTCCCAATTCTTCGAGGTCCTCAAGGCTATTTTCCACTTGATATCACAAAGGCAGTATTTCTTGAAGTTCCTGATTTTTTCCAATTAGCCTTGTCATCTCTGTTGTTTCCTGAAGGGCCTTTATCAAAAGTTCTTGATATGGAATCCAAGCTAGTCTTTGTTCTGGATCCTTGATGGAATGTGTTTTTGTCCTTAATCTTAGCTATAACTTGCTGCAATCTATAGTGTGGTCACATATAAAGCGGTAGTTCTTCAGGGGTTCAAGGGGGTGAATCGGTCTACCCATATTCCATGGGTACATCTTGAGAGTGGAAAATTACGCGATTGAAGTTGGATTTGAAAAACCCGTCGTTGTAGTGCGATTTGCGAAGTAATCCGTCAGTAGATAAATTTATATCGAAACTCTAAGAATTTTGGATCGAACACAGGGAGGCTACGTCGATCTAAAATCCGTGATTATATTTTTTTGGTATTTTTGTTTGAAAGTGAGATAATTACAATTGATATAAACAATGAGAGAGAAAGAGATAGAGAGTTAGAATAATCACTTGATAAAATAATACTATTTTTACAACTAAAAAGCGGGAAATGATTACAACTAGAAAGTGGGAAATTCTATTCTAGAAAGCGACTAAAAAGAAGGGAGAGAGATGTTGTCCTCCTCAATGAATGCTTGGAGGACGAGTCGGACGGAGCAAAGCCTGGAAGATAGATGACGGAGTAGGAAGAAGGAGGACGAAGCAGGAAGAAGCGGGAACGAGGCAGCACGTCATCGTCGTCGCAGGATCCACTTCCAGAACAGGGGTGAGAAAATTGGATTTGGCTCTAGAATAGTATCCCGGGTGTGGGACAAGCTTCTCTTGAGCTTTGGAGAGGGAGAGAGTTGAAGGAAGGGATGAGAATTTTGTAGGGTAGGGGTTTCCTTTTATAGTTGCAAGGATAGGGGGCAATTTAGTCATTACATATTCAAAATCAATAAAATCAGGTCTTCAGTGACGGATTTATCAGTCACCAAAGGTCTGATCATCAGCAACGTGTGCGCACCATGCGTGCCTCCTCCTCTCCCATGCCTTAACACCAAGTGCACGTTCAATGGATCTTAGCAGTCCGATCATGAGATTGGACGGCTCAAATCGCTTCACGCTTGCTTCAGCTACATGCGCCTACACATGCGATTGGGCATGAGGTGGTGCATTTGATCGTGCGTGCACCCGATTAAGCGATCTGGGCCATCCGCAGTTGATCGCATGGTCGAGATTAGATGCGCATGCGCCTTTGATCGTGAGTCGAACCTACTCCTCGTGCTTGCGTAAGGGCGCTCGACCACTGCTCTACGGCTACTTCTTTGTTGCGTTTATGTTTAAGCATGCGCGCTCGTGGCCGTTGGGTCAATATCCAATGGCCCAGATCTTGCCTCGCCCGTGCCTTCAGAGGATGAGAAATGATGTTGCAGCCAATTTGGGCGGCTATGATGGAGCCATGTGGCGCCATCATGGCCGTCCATCTTCTGTGACATGTAGAATGTGCCACGGATGTCAGATTGAGCCGATTTTCGCACCATTAGGCTGTGATTTTCGCGCCACGTGTGGTCGGATTTGTCGTCTGAAGTGCAATTTGGCACCATCTTGGCCCTTGATCTCTAGGCTTCCTCAGACTATATCTGGTGCTACGGATGTTCAATCAGGGCGATCTTGGAGTTGTTAAACTCCCGTCGTCGCCCTGATCAGATCCGTATGGTTGGATCTTTTTTCCGAAGCCCTGATTAAAAATTATCTTATCCCTGGCCATAAAAGGAGACAATTACTATACAAATTATACAATTTGAACTAAATGCATGATTATGTATGTTATGCAATATTTATAATGCATGATGCTAATATGATAGTAATAATATGCATTAAAAGACATTTTCGGCTATTTAGATGTATGCATATCACACCCCATGACTATCTTTTGCTAATCCTTAGCAAAAAGTACATGCTATTTATAAAAGAATTATGATTGGATTACTTAGGCAAAAGTCATTTTCAACATTAAGAAAATTTTACTTAGGGCCTGAACTTTCAAAGACACAATAGCGGCCAGGTATCTACCAAAATACAAACCACCTCAAGCCCTCGCCTTGATCTCTTTTTCTCCTTTTTCTTCTTTTCTAATTTTTTGTTTGGATTTTTGAGTTTAGGGTTACAGAGCGACTTTCTATGGCCACTCAACCCACCTAAGACTTGATGAGAACCCTAAGTTCTAAGCATCTTTTCGTGAATGTGATATACTCGTTGATCGACAATCAAAATGAACTTCGGGTTTCTACACCCCTAGGTGACCTTAAAATGAATTCTACCTAAAGGCGTATCTATACGACTGGTAGCTTTCTCCCTACTTTTCTTTCTTTGGGGTCAACACAAGGGTGAATCCAGTGTATATCTCCCCATCTTATTCTACTTCTCTGCTTCTTCCTAAGTGTTTTAGGAATTAAACGCGTATTTCTTGAGGTAGGTTTTGGACAACCTACCAATGGACTGTTACCCACGATAACTTGCCAGCCATACTCGTGTGGTGCAGTGTGGCTTATTTTTTTTTCTTTTCTTTTCTCCTTTTCTTTTTCTTTTTCTTTTTTTTTTCTTTTTTTTTAAGTAGGTGGCATTTGTGGTCTAAGATTTACCTAAAGATAGTAGGAAAAGAATGGTCTAGTGGCTAGGCTCTGGACAACCTACCTATGGGCTATTACCCACGATAACTTGCTAGCCATACAACCGTAGAAGGTTCATTAGCTACCCAATTTTCATTAAAATCGTCGAACAACGAGTCAGTGCGGATAGTGTGTAGATGCTTAGACTTAAAGTTCACTCAAATCAGAGGGTGGGTTGATTAGTCATGTACTTATCACCCAAACTTATTTAATAAAATTGAAATGAAATTTAGGATGGTGAGGACTCGATAAACAAATCCACATTTTAGTGGATACCCGGGATGATTAAGCCCAAAGACCTAAAGGGTCTTAGTGTTCAGATCGTACTGTAATATTTCCTAAGATTGAAAAGTCCTAATGCCCAAGTATTCTTTCCTAATTCAATTTATATATATATAAGAAAACAAGTAGAATTTACAAGAATTCCACAGAGCTGACAACATGATTTATAAATAAATCCACCTCCCCATGCCTAGCTGATGCAATGTCCGCATTGAGAATAAAAGACATGAAAGGAAGGTAGAATGTAGAAGATACCACTTGAATATGATGCTTGGGTCAGCTCTCAGTCAGAGTGTACAACTGCTGAGTTTAATGCAGTCAGCTGGGAGAAGTTCAGCCAAAGAAATCATAACATGATGAGAGCAATCGTATCTGAGATGGGTTCTGGAACAATACGATCAATAAAAGGCTTCAGACGTTGACCGTTGACTTTAAATGGATTACCCATCTTTGGGTCAGAAATCTAAATGTCCTCACTTGAAAATATCTTATCGATGATGAATGGGTTGTTCCATTTTGACCTAAGTTTGCCGGGAAAGAGCTTAAGTTGAGAATCAAAGAGCCAGACCTTCTAGTTTGGCTCAAAGCTCTTGCGGGATATCAATTGGTCATGAAGAGCTTTGGTCCGAGCCTTGTAGGTCTTGGCATTCTTGTACGCATCGTTTCTAAGCTCCTCCAACTCAGATAGTTGGAGTTTCCTAGTCTTTTCGGCTAAACTCAAATCCAGATTACATTGTTTGATTGCCTAGAATGCCCTATGTTCAATTTCTATAGGTAAATGGCATGCCTTTCCATACACTAGACGAAATGGTGACATGCCGATAGGCATTTTGTACATCGTACGGTAGGCCCAAAAAGCATCCCTAAGCTTTTGAGTCCAGTCTTTAAGATCAGGCTAACCATTTTCTGAAGAATATTCTTGATCTCTCAATTGGAGATCTCAACCTGTCCATTCGTCTGGGGATGGTAAGGTATGAAAATTCTGTGATTTACCCCATATTTTGCCAATAAATTATGGAACTGGGCATTAGTGAAGTGAGTGCCACCATCACTAATGATGGCCCTCGGAATCCCGAACCGGCTGAAGATGTTCTTCTTGACGAAATCGATGACCACCTTGTGGTCATTGGTTTAGGTGGGAATGGCCTTGATCCACTTGGACACGTAATCAACAGCGACGAGAATGTACTGGTGTCCAAATGAAGGGAGGAAGGGTCCCATAAAATCGATGCCCCAAACATCGAAGATTTCGACGGGAAGAATCAGGTTTAGGGGCATCATGTCTCTCTTGGTTATGCTCCCAAGTGCCTGGCATTGGGAACACGACTTCGAGAATTCTTGGGCATCCTTGAATAAAGATGGCCAATAAAATCCAGATTGTAAAATCTTTGCAGCCATCTTTTTCCCAGAGAAATGTCATCCACACTCAGATGCATGGCAGAACTCGAGTATACTTTTGAATTCAATCTCCGTAACACATCGGTGAATAATCTGATCAGAGCCGATGTGATACAGTTCAGGGTCCTCCTAGAAGTAATATTTGGCCTTAGATTTGAGTCTATCTCATTGTTGCTTAGTCCAATCCTGAGAGATTTGACCAACGGTCAAATAATTTATGATGTCTGAAAACCACGGGGATTGGACACCTGATACTGCAAGGATAGTCTCGTCTGGAAAAGTATCAGCAGTCGGAATATCCGAACAAGAATCACTCAGAAGTCTCGACAGATGATCTGCCACCACATTCTGTGCCCTGGATTTATCTTTGATTTCAAGATCAAATTCTTGAAGCAGAAGAATCCATCGAATAAGATGAGGGTTGGCATCCTTTTTGACCAAGAGATGTCTCAAGGCTAAGTGGTCGATATAAATTATGACATGAGACCCTAAGAGGTAAGCCCTAAATTTCTCCAAAGCAAATACTACAACTAGCAATTCCTTCTCAATAACAGTGTAATTCCTTTGGGCTTCGTCCAGAGTTTTGCTAGCGTAGTAAATAACAGAGGGCTTCCTATCAATCTTTTGACCCAAAACAGCCCTGACCGCGTAATCAGAAGCATCGGTCATGATCTCAAATGGGGTTGTCCAAACCGGTGGTTGCAACACTGGAGCACAAGTGACTACCATTTTAAGAAAATCAAATGCCTTACCTCATGATTCGTTGAAATCAAATGACGTATCTTTGGCGAGAAGATTGCTCAGAGGGAGAGTAACCTTAGAAAAGTCCTTAATGAACCTCTTATAGAATCCCACATGACCAAGAAATGATCGAATTTGTTTGACAGATGTGGGAGGAGAAAGTTTAGAGATAGCATCAACCTTAGCTTTGTCAACTTCGATTCCTCGTTCAGAGATTATATGACCCAAGACGATGCCTTCTTGTGTCATGAAATGACTCTTTTACCAGCTAAGGACCAGTCTTATTTTGATGCATCTTTTAAGGATCGTTTCAAGATTAGCCAAGCAAGAATCAAACGATTCTCCAGAAACAGAGAAATCTCCATGAAGACTTCCATAAACTCTCTCACCATGTTAGAGAATATGGCTAGCATACACCTTTGAAAAGTTGTGGGTGCATTGCATAAGCCGAATGGCATCCCACGGAAAGCAAAGATTCCGTAGGGACAGGTGAAAGTTGTTTTTTCTTGATCCTCGGGATGGATAGGGACTTGATTGTATCACAAGTAACCGTCTAGGAAACAGAAGTACTTCTGCCTGGCTAACCTTTCCAGGATTTGATAGGTAAAGGGCAAATGGAAATGATCCATTTTCGTGGCTATGTTCAGCTTCCTGTAATCAATACAAACCCTCCAAGAGGAATTGAATGAGTTGTGACAGATTCTCCTTTCTCGTTAGTCACAACAGTAATGCCGACTTTCTTGGGAACAATTTGCATGGGACTTACCCAAGGACTATCAGAGATCGGATAAATGATTCCTACATCGAGCCACTGGATAATTTCCTTCTTGACCACTTCTCGCATATTAGGGTTTAATCTCCTCTGGATTTGGCGAGAAGGGCGGGATCCATCTTCCAATAATATTCTATGATTGCAATAAGATGGCTCGATCGTCCTAAGGTCATGAATGGTCCAACCAATTGCCTCCTTGTGTTCCTTTAAGACCTTGATCAGTTTAATCTCTTTCTCCGTAGTTAATCTAGCACTGATAATCACAGGGAGCATCTTTTGTGGTCCCAAAAATTGATATTTCAGACTCTTAGGCAATGGTTTCAGTTTGAGCTGGGGTGGGTTTAGGATTGAAGGTAAGGATGATGCTGAAGAAGATTCATCAAGAGGAAGAGGTTGAAAATGAATAAAATCAATAACCTCTTCAGAATGTGGCAGGTTTGCCACAGAGGGTTGCGGGTCAGATCCATCACAATAGGAGGAACTTTCGATTGCAAAAACTGTCATACATGTTTCAATGTTCAAATTATCTTCCTCAAGTTCCTCTATAAATCCACAATCCTTGAATTTGTTAATCACCTTAAAAATATCCAATTTCAATTTCTGATCCCCAAAGGCAATTTCCATGCTATCGCTCTCACAATTGATATTGGCCTTAGTGGTAGCTAGGAATGGACGCTGCAGAATGATGGGCATGTTCCTTAAATTTCAGGTACATCCATGTCAAGGACAAGAAAATCTACAAGAAAATATAAATCCTTAACGTTGACAATAACATCTTCAATAACGCCTCGCGGATTTGTGACCGAACGGTCCGCTAACTGCAGCGTTGCTGAAGTCGGCAGAAGTTTACCTAATCCTAACTTTTCATAAAGAGAAGTTGGAATTAGGTTAATGATGCACCAAGATCCAGAAGTGCTCTATCAAAGATGTAATCTACGATGACACAAGAAATCAAAGGACCACCTAGATCTCTCTTTTTCTGAGGAAGGTGATGCAGGATAACAGAACTAGCCTGCTAGGAGAGTACCACCTTCCTCAGAACGGATTCCCTCGACTTATGCTTCTATGTGCATAAATCCTTTAAAAGCTTAGCATAAGTTGGTATGTGTTTGATAGCATTGAGGAGTGGGATACTGATCTCGACATTCTTGAATATATTCAAGAGCTCCTCGTTACTATCAACAAACTTCCTCCTAGGTTTAATCAAAGCGTCAGGAAAAGGAACATGAGTGGAATCAGGTTCCTGAGCCTTGATTTCCTCTTCAGAGTTCTCCTTTCTCTCCTTAGGCTCTCCAGGATCTGATAAATCAAAACAGTGTGGTTGTGGATCCTGAGTTTGTTTTCCACTCCTCAAGGTAACAGAATTAGCAGATGCATATGGGTTTGGGTCTTGGGGAGGGTTAGGAAAGATTAGAGGGGCTTCATTAGCGAGAAACCTTTGATTTGAAGAAGAAGCAGAAGAGGAAGGACCCTTCTCAACCACCTGAGCATGTGCGTGTGGGTCCCTCTGATTCCCATAACCTTGGGCTTGATTGCTCAGATTCTGGATATATGCAGGTTGGGTACAGGTTGAGATGGTAGAGATCCGCATTGATGAGCTTAGCAACGAACCCAGTTTGCAAGTTGTCCAGCGAGGTTTTCATTTGCTGCATGAGCTGGAGCATAGATCCTTGCATTTCTACCATCTGTCAGTTCAAATCAGCCTGCCCTACGAGTTGACAGAATTCTAAGCTGGCTGATTGACCTGATTAGGGGGTAGTTAAGTGTAAACATGACCCTGACCCATTGGTCTTTGCGGAGCATAGTTTCTGGGTCAAAATTGGGTCTGCTGCCCCAGGTTTTTCCAGGAGAAGTTAGGGTGGTTCCTCCAAATCGGATTATAAGCATTGGAGTAAGGGTTGGACCTAACGTTCTCCTGTATAGCATAGACATCCTCATAGGGTGAGGATGGAGAGAAAGAAAGGGAGGGATCAGAGAAATTGGGATTAAAGGCCCCAGTTTAGAACCCATGGGGTTCCGAATAAAGTTGGCTCACAGGTTGAGCCGCATCAAGTTGATTCACAAACTCCCATCTAGAAGGAGCTTGTGATGATTGGAATCCCAAATTCTGGGATTGAGTGGATCGAGAATTGTTCATTGAGTTTCCAGCCATCCACTCCTCCATCCTTTTAGTAACCAAGTCCACCTTACCTAGTTTATTACAAATCAATTCCATATCGAATGGATGAGAGTCGTGGACTTCATTAACATTCGATCTGGGTTGTTGGGACTGGTTAAAAGTATCCATGGAGGCATGTTTGAACGAATTTTCACTCATCTCCTCAAACAAATCATGCACACTATCTGCATCTTTGTTGAGGAAATTGCCTCTGCAAGAAGTATCCACATGATTTCTGAGTTGCTCAGTCAAGTCGTGGTTGAAGATCTGCACGAGCTAGCATTTTGGTACCTCATGATGAGGACACCTTCGCAATAAGTCCTGGAATCGCTCCCAGGCAACATGAAATTGCTCCCTTGGCTACTGGGTGAAGGTAGTAATCGCCCATCTCAGAGCATTGGTACGTCCGACAGGGAAGAATTTCTTCAGGAAAGCTGATTTTAGATTATTCCATGTTGCAATTGGCCTTCCTATGGTCATGTACCAATGAGCAGTTTAACCCCAAGAGAGTGGGGAAAGAGCCTCATGATCATCTGCTCTTCATTCACATTTCGCGCCTTGGTGGTCTGGACCAAAGTGGTCAAGTCCTCCAAATGTTGAAATGGGTCTTCAGAGCCAAGCCCATGAAAGTGTTTGATCAGGCTTAATACCTAAGGCTTGATTTCTACATCTCCGGTAGGAATCTGGATGCTGGGACATTCCCCGTAATTTGAAGGATCATAAAAATCCTTCAAGGGCTAAGTACCTTGCATTCTCTGGAACCATTCTTGCATTCCTGCATTTGTTCCAGCTGCCTTTGAAATACCTCCTGTGGATTCTGAGGCAGAGGAGGTTGTTGATCGACCATGGGATCAATTTGGGCAAAATCCAATCTACGCCTCGTAGAATACTCTAGTGGTCCTTCTAATCGGGGATTCAATGACCTCCTTCCTAGCATAAACTGGGAAGAGGTCGGAAGGGCTAGGGATAAGAACCCTGCAACACAACAAAACAAGCATGTCCTTAAGTGGGGTAGCTTAAGGATCTACAGGCTCTCCGAATCCATATTAAGATTATAAATGATTTACTATACTTGTGTCCAATCAATCCAACCAATTAGAAGGGGGGATTGGGGAGAAGGTTCTTCCTTCGGCTTGCGCCTCCGGTTCCTAGTGTACCCCCCAGCCACGGTTGTTTGATGCTACTCCCCTCGCTAGACATCAGATTGATTAGTACAAGCAGGTTAATCATAAACAATCTCATACTAGGACCCGAAGAGCGAATCAGTCCTTAAGACCAACATCTACTTGATTTTATTTAGGTCTGGGATTGTAGTGCTTGTGGAATGTGGTGGGCCCTTAAGATGGGTTGTGCTTTTAATGATTGATTGAATATGTGTAAGTGCGTGCACAGCCAGGGTTTTCAAGCAAGATTATTTTTGATGAGTAGATTTTAAGGTTCAAATCTTGCTTAAGTAGCTTTTAGGGTTTGGAATTAGGTCAATTCAATCAAGTTTCGAGGCAAACCAGATTTTCAATCACGGGTGAAGGTCTTTTTCCTTTTGAAATCGAAGGTAAATTGGAGTGCCTGGTATTGAACTAAATTGAAAACCCTAAGGGGAAGCTACTTGGTGAGTTGATTTTAGGTTAAGTGGTGCGGCCCAAATAACTGAAATAATTGGCCAAAATTGCACCATCGAGTAAGGCACACAAAATGATTAACCTAGACTGATTTCTACTCTTTCATATGTTGATTTGCATGTACTAGTTACACATATCAGAATTCGGTTGAGTAGATAAAAATCAATTAGGTTATGTGCCTTGAATGTGGGTGTATGTAGTGTGTATATTGATTTACCCCATAAGAAATATCTTTTTGTTGATTTTTTTTATATGAGGGTGAGATGAATGTGAGTGGAAATCCAAGCAAACAAACTAACCTTAGGATTTATGTAAACACCTAGGTTAATTGGAGTTTGAATTAATGTTGTGAGATGAAATTTATGGTGGGGGAAGAATGGGGAGCACTTACAGTTGTCTTCAACTGCACCTCACTCTGATCTACCTCTTGAAGATTCCCTGTTAAGGTACCTGCAAAATAATAGACGAGAAATAAAGCAAGTTAGAAAACAATAAAGTGCGCAAAATGTAGAAAGAAAATCAAAAATCGTTGCCTCCTCGGTAACGGCGCCAAAATGTTGAGAGCGGAAAAGTATGCGATCGAAGTTGGATTTGAAAAATTCGTCGTTATAGTGTGATTTGCGAAGTAATCCATCAATAGATAAATTTATACCAAAACTTTAAGAATTCTGGGTCGAACACAGGGAGGCTACGTCGATCTAAAACCTGCAATTATATTTTTTTGGTATTTTTGTTTGAAAGTGAGATAATTACAATTGATATAAATAATGAGAGAGAAATAGATAGAGTGAGAGAGAATAATCACTTAATAAAATAATACTATTTTTACAACGAAAAAGTGGGAAATGATTACAACTAGAAAGCAGGAAATTCTATTCTAGAAAACGATTAAAAAAAAGAGAGTGAGGTGTTATCCTCCTCGACGAATGCTTGGAGGACGAGCCAGACGGTGCGACGCCTGGAAGACGAAGGACAAAGTGAGAAGAAGGAGGATGAAGCAGGAAGAAGCATTAACGAGACAGCACGTAGTCGTCGTCGTGGGATCTACTTTCGGAATGGGGGCGAGAAAATTGGATTTGGCTCTAGAATAGCATCCCGGGTGTGGGACAAACTTCTCTTGAGCTTTGGAGAGGGAGAGAGGTGAAGGAAGGGATGAGAATTTCGTAGGGTAGGGGTCTCCTTTTATAGTTGCAAGGATAGGGGCAACTTAGTCATTACATATTCAAAAGCATTAACATCAGGTCATTAGTGACGGATTTATCCGTCACTAAAGGTCTAATCATGGGCGACATGCACGTGCCACGTGCGCTTCCTCCTCACCTATTCCTTAATGCCAAGAGCACGTTCAATGGATCTCAGTCGTCCGATCGTGAGATCAGATGGCTTAGATCGCTTCTCGTCTGCTTCAACTGCGTGCGCCAACGTGTGCGATCGAGCGTAAGGTAGTGCGTTTGATTGTGTGTGCACCTGATTGCGCGATCTGGGCCATCCATAGCTGATCGCGCGGTCGAGATTAAATGCGCACTCGCCTCTGATTGCAAGTCGAACCCACGCCTCGCGCTTGTGCAAGGGCGCTCGACCGCTACGCTATGGTTGCTTCTTTGTCGCATTTACGTTTTAAGCGCGCGTGGTCGTGGCCTTTGGATCAAGATCCAACAACCCAGATCTCACCTCGCTTGTGCCTTTAGAGGATGAGAAGCGATGCTGCTACCGATTTGGGTGGCTGTGATGGCACCACGTGGCGCCATCATGGTCGTCCATCTTTTGTGACATGTAGAAGGTGCCACGGATGTCAAATTGAGCTGATTTTCATGCCATTAGGCTACAATCATCGATCCGAACCCATTCGTGCAGTCAGATTTGTCATCTGAAGTGCTATTTGGTACCATCTTGGCCCTTGATCTCTAGGCTTCCTCGGACTATATCTGGTGTTATGGATGTCCGATTAAGGCGATCTTAGAGTCGTTGAACTGTCGTTGTCATCCTGATCAGATCTGTGTGGTTGGATCTTCCATCCTAAGCCCTGATTAAAAATCACCCTATCTCTGGCCAAAAAAGGAGACAATTACTATACAATTTATACAATTTGACCTAAATGCATGATTAAGCATGCTATGCAATATTTACAATGCATGATGCTAATATGACATTAAGAATATGCATTAATAGACATTTTTAGCTATTTTGATAAAGGCACATCAGTACGCTGGAGTAGTATGGAAATTGTATCTAGGGTCATAAGATTAGGTCCTTTGTGGAGCTGACTGGTATGGGTCATAGTATCCAAGGTCAGGATATGGGTTAACCATTTCGACAACCCAAGAAGAAGGATCAGGCGAAGCGAAAAGCCATCTTCACTGCCTTGGGTTTGGCTACCAAGGTTGTGCTGATTCATTGACCCATGCTCCTAGATGAGCCTTTGGGTCCAGATTCTCTGGATCTTGATTAGGTCCAGGTCCAGGATTAGCCATATCGACTAAGAGAGTAGAAGAAGAAGGGTGAGAAGGTGGTCTGGGCGACGTGACAAATCACCTTCTCCTCCTTGGGATTGGCTCCCAAGATCCAACCAGTTGATGTCTAAGTGACCTCCTCCCTTGCATACACTAATGAACCCCTAGGTTGGTATAGCCAATCCAGACAAGGCTATGGCCTTGTCAATCAGATGGTCCTTATGATCAGATGACTGGATTTTTCATTTTATGTTTGAATTCATGAGGAAAAATTCGTCGAGAAACTGACTAAAGGTAATCGCCGCCTCTCAAGCTAACCTTATCAGTCTGTGTACGAGGGGACTAAATGGATGGTTCTTCCTTCAGCTTTTTCCTGTGATTCCTTTGTACCACTTAGCCACGGTCGTTTGACACTACCCCACAAACTTAGTCACCAAGTTTGGTCGAAGATGTTGAAATCACCCAGTAGTATGACAACAAATTCAGGTTGATTTATGTATTTAACAATGTTTCTTTAACCTTTTTCTTTACCTACGGTTTGTGGTGAGCGGCCCACAAGGTGACCAAGCTCACCGACTAGCCACTAAACTTGATTAAGTCTAGGTTAGCTTAAATGCTGTCTCTAGAAATTTGACCCTAAAGGTGTAACCTAGGGTTCATGCGAGTTCTAAGGTTTCAACAGACCACAAGAATAAAACTAATTCTCTGAACACAAATGGAATCCAAATAAAGTGAAATTTGGCAAGTAGATTCTTTCAATTATATTTTCAAAGAATTTTTTTTGTGACTTTTAATGGTTCAACCGAATTAATATGAATTTTTAACTGTCGGAGGGTCAGATATGGAATTTTGACCCCTGGTCAATTTTTTCCTTTGAAATAGTATCAAATTATTTTTGAAAATTCGAGAAAAATATGGAAATTAAAGATAATTTGATCAACTTTCAAACCCCACTATTTTGGTCAAATCTAATTCATGGATTGTTCGAAATTGCTGTTTGAAATTCAAAAATTTTCAAATCTGGGTCAATTTGACCCCCTTGTAATTCACAAATTTTTAGAAATTTTATAGTTTGAATTTCTTCAAATGAATGGTGCCATTTGAAAGATGGTTTGAAAATGAAGCTCTTACCTAAATTTTAGAATTTTTTCTCAATAAATATTCGACAAATGAATTTTTAATTTGCAGTTAAGGTTTGGCCAAATTTCAGAATGTGGTGGAAATGCTTTTAAAAGTGGTTTGAAATTCAAATTTCAAACCTTCCAACCAAAATGATGCTTTTCTTTTTTTCGAAGGGAAACTTTTTCAAATTTTATTTTTCAACCAAAAACTCTAACCTAAGATTCAAAAGGAACCCAAAATCTAAAACCTTTTTTCTCACGAAAATATGCAAATTTTCTTTTCTCTTTTTTTATTCAAAAATCAAAATCTAATTAGAATTCAAATCTTACCTAAGGTTCAAAAAGGGAAATCCTAAGACTAACAGAAAGATGTGCACCTGATTTTTTTAACTGCACCCAATGTGTGCGCAGATTCCACTCTTCATGGTTTCCTACACATCAAAAAGCAAGCAGAGAAACATTTGTCACTAAAAGTTCTAAGACCGAAAATCACAAATTGCATTGCCTCCCTGGCAACGATGCCATTTGATAGGCCATTTTCATGCGTGTTTTGAAATACATCGTAATTCGTAGTATAGTTGCGCAAAACCCTCAATGAAAAATATTTAGTTGTTTATGAAATACACTTGATTTTTATTCTTTTGAGTCTTGGTCGTTCGTCTCTAGAAGGCGTGAAAACGAGTTTAGATTTGCAATTTTCTTATTATCAACCTAGATTTAACATAACCTAATCTTTTTTGTCTTTTTGTATTTTGTGATTTTTTTGTGCCTTTGAATTTTGAAAAGCGGCATGAAACCTAGATCAAAATATGCTAGCGAAGACCTAAGTGACTACATGCATCTAAATGAGGCCATGGTAGCTGTGCATGGTGTGACTATACCTAAAGAGGTCGTTCTTATGGAGACTAAGAGGTGTGCATCCAAATCATAAGAGGTGCAAATAAAACCAAAAGAATATCATGCATCAAATATTAAGTCACTATAAATTCGGATACATGAAAAGAAAGAAAGCTAAGAAAGGGATCAACCAAGAGAGGCTATGGAGAAGCCTTCTTGGCCATCCATTAGGAGAGGAGTAGAGAGAATAGGGTGGCAATGCACCCATGTAGACCTTCCCTTGCTAGCCGTCCATGGAGGAGGAAGAGAATCCCTTGGATGAGAGGAAGCCTACCTTGATATTGAGAGGAGAAGATAGATGGCCTCCTTCTTCTTGCTAGCAACCACCCATGGAAGAGCATTGGAGTAGGAGGAGCACCATGGGCATCCATGACAGGAGGAGGGTGGACGGCCCTTGAGGTTGGAGGGAAGGTGCGGTCGCAAGTTGGGAGGGGAAGGAGAGCTTTCTATAGCCTCTTGGCATGGAGGAGGTGATGGCCATGCTGGTGGAACTCGTGGGATGAAGGTAGAGTGGAGGTGGAGTTATGCTAATGGGAGGTGGAATGAAGCCAAAAGCCAAGATGAAGCCAAGATGCTAGATGGGGTCCATGGCCATCCAAGAGAGTCTTTTTATAAACTCTTGGGCAACTTCAAGTGGTCTCTATAGAGAACTATAGAAGACTCTGAGAGACTTCCATCTTGGCATCGAGATGGATGGGAGTGGGTCTTCTTAGATCCACAATTCATGAATCTAAGAGAAGACTCTCCCTTGGTTGCCATTTTTAGCACCCAAGGGTGGCGCCACTTGGAGAAGAGTCTAGAAGACTCTAGATGTGTGCGGCTAGGTGAGTGTGTGTGGGTTTGTGCGTGACCTAGGTGGCTTGGTGGTCTACTGGTCTAGGTTAGGTCCTAAGGGTTTGAGTTAGGTTAGGTCCTAGAATTAGAGTTAGAAACCCTAATACTAAAGTGATTGTGCAATTAAACTTGTACTAAGTATAATTGAGTGAGTGTAAACCTAATTGAGAGTGAGATTACTCAATTAAGTTGGGCTTAGGTCAATTGGACTCTCACTAAGTCCAATTGGACTTGTGTGGGTTGAGAGCTAAGCTCAATTAGACTCTATGAGTCCAATTGACTAAGTGAAGTGTGATTGACTTGATCCAAGTCAACTAGGCTTAGTGAGATCCTAATTAGGTTCTTAGGAGGGTCTAGGGATAGTATACTAGGCTTAGGGTACCTTAATTTAGGTTCCCAAGGGGTTGGAATTGGGTTTAGGGGCCTAGGAACTCAAGATCCAAACTTGAATTCCAAAACAGGGATTGAAGAGTAGTTACGGATGTCTAATTTAAGTGTCAGATGACTTATGCTAAAAAATTAGAAGTCTAGACCTCTTGTATAGACGTCTAATTTGAGTCAGGGGATAATCAGGGTTCTATCTTGGGGATTCTGTAGAAATTGGATGTCTGACCAAGCGTCTGGATGTCCAATAACATTGCAGACTTGGGTTTAAGGTGTGAGGGTTGTGCTTAAGGGTCCTGGACGTCCAATAACTTATCTAGACATCCAGATAAAGGCTGGAACTAGGGTTTTGGCACTTCCTAGGCTATGGTGACCTAATCTAAGGGTGGCTGAGGTTTAGGAAGGCTTCTAGGGCTATCCTTGGGCTAAGAATGATCCTATGTTCTTCATAATTTTACTCTACCTTACTTTTACTTAATAGAGTAACATACCTCAGCCCTTACATTATTTCTCTACTACATTTTATTCTAATCTTCTGCTCTAGCTCTACTGCATCACCAACTTTAGATCCAGCTTCAAATCCAAATTCAGATCCAGCTCCTGAGCTTCTTATTACCTGCAATTTATATAATGCACTTAATTAGCACATTATATCATTATTTCATGCATAGCTAAGGGAAAGCAGTAAAGATGCAATTAATGCTCATGTATGCATGGATTACACTACCCTATGCTAAGTCAAGCCTAATTTAGGTCAATTAAGACTTATAATTATTCTTTTCAAGGACATATCTTTGGTAATTTGAGGCAACTCTAGTGAATATTTATTTTTACATTCAAACATCTGCTCAATCATTTTGAATCTGAAAGTTTAAAAGTTGTGAATTTATTAGTCTCAGTCATCCTGTGGATATGCCACTTCATTATGGTTTAATTTGAAATCTGTTTTAATCTTTGTTCTAAGGATTTTCTACCACTTTAAACTACAACGCCATTATTTCTCTTATCATTAGAGCTACAATATTTTTAAGCAAAAATCTTCTAGACTACCCAACCCACCCAAGACTCGAAAAGAACTCTAAGTTCTAAGCATCCTTTTGTGATTGCGATAAACTCATTATTCGTTAATCAGAACAGACTTCGGGTTTCTGCACCTCTAGGTGACCCTGAAAAGAAATTCTACCTAAAGGTTTATCTATCCGATCGGTAGCTTTCTCCCTACTTTTTATTTTCATGGGGTCAACACAAGGATGAACCACCGAACACTAAGTCAGTACGAAGAGTTTGTAGATGCTTGGACTATAAGTTCCCTCAAATCAGAGGGCGGGCTAATAAGTCATGTACCTATCACCCCAACTTATTTAACCAATTAGAAATGAATTTTCAAATGGTGAGGGCTCGAGAAACAAATCCACATTTTAGTGGACACCCAGGCATATTAAGCATGAAGACTTGAAGGGTCTAACTATTCAACTCCTATCGTATCATTCCCTAAAGTTGACAAATTTCTAAAGCCCAAGTTCTCTTTTAATAATTTAATTTTTTTTCAAAAATAAAGAGAAAATAAAAAGAATCTATAGAGCTAACATGATGATTCAGAGATGAATATCCACCCCCCATGCCTACCTAACTCAATGTCTTCATTGTATTAAATGACATGAAAAAGAGCGGAGTAGAGAAGAAAGCACCTGAATTTCGTGATTAGCAGGTCAGCTTCGAGATGAAAACAAACTATATACGTGTTGAATTTAGTTCCTTCATCTTGGCACAATATACAAACAAGGAGAAGAAATAAAGAATTCACAGGTCTAGGTCAAGATCAAAATAAGAAGATCGATCATTTGACCTGCAGAGAGATGTCCATAGATGTAGATGAGATTGTGGTGTAGACCCATGCCCCAAGGTTGAGTGTATCTAAGGTTCTGGATAAAAATTACCCAGAATCGGAGATCAGTATGCAAGCGGGGCCAGGCCTATGATTTGTGAGGATGCAACTGATAAATGCTAGTTTATCATCATTCTTATGCCCTAAAATAAATCTAGCTCTTAAGTTTTTAACTTCGCAAGTGGGCTATCAGGTTGCATTTAGGAAAAATCTAGGTTAGGCATGCATTGCATTCTTTTTGTGTTTTTAACATGTTTACTTGAGTTTTAAGGATAAGCAAATGTTCAAACCCTTAAAAGCCTAGCACTCAAGACGGAAGAAACTGAAGAAGAGCATTTTAGCTGAACCCTAACTGGATCCAACTCATCTTAGCTGGTTATCAACCCACATGAGCCCCCAAGCTCCATTAAGCTCATCTTAGCTGGATGTTAGCTCAAGGTAGCTCAACTTAGCTCAACCCACCTCAACTCAGCTCAACTTATTCAACTTAATAGCTAGCAAAGAACTAGCTAGCTAAAGTTGAGTAGTTGAGCTCCCAAAAAAGATTTCTTCAACAACTGCCAGTGCCCACAAGCTTCAGAGCAACTCAAACCTACTTCCTCAGCTCCTCTTCCCTAAACCCTAATTCCTCCTACCTCTTCTTCTACCCACCCACTAGTTAAGCTAGCTTAGCTTGCTTAGCTAAAGCTCAAAACTAGTTCCACCTACTTGGCTACCCAACCTAGTTAGCTAACTCCATCGAAAAAAAGACCTAAACTAGTCCACCTAGCTTCTACTCCTAAAACCCTTTTTGGTGCCAACCTACTCACCACCTTTCAACCCACCACCACCACCAAAGGGCACCACAAAAACTCCCTCCATCATCACGATACACCTACCCTACAAGCTATCCCTACCATACACATCCCCCCCTTCTAGAACCATCCTTAGTCAGCGCCAAAACCATGGCACCCTTCCATGGTTGGCACCAACTTAGGTGTCCTTTAGCCACCCTTAACTACCCCCATAGCACCCCTTTAGGTGGCACCAACTAACCTTAGCCTTTAGATCACCTAACCACCCTCCATCCATCTCCACGGCAAAACCTAACCTTAACCACATCAAATGTGGCTCCAACTTCCCTTCAACCACACCTACCCACACCCCCTCCTTTGGCGCCACTTAACATCCACCCTCCATCCAACAACCACCACCTAAAGACCTAATCCTAACCCTACATCCACCTCCACGCCAACCCATAACCTTAACCTACAAAGAATTGGTGCCAACTCCATTTAACCCAACCATAACCACCACTCCATACATCCCTTCCTTTGGTGCCACCATCCATCAACCACCAACACCATCCTAACCCTACACCTACCCTCCATGCCACTTAACTCTACCACTACCTTAATTGGCGCCAACCACCAACACCTTTAGCCTATATAATGACCCATAACCAACACCAAAAACTTTATCCTTGGTTACTATTATTCTCCACCTAGATCCACCATTACCAAAGACCAAAGAAGAAAGGAGAGGAAGAAGAAGATCAAGGAGACACTCTGTATCATTGGTGGCTTCAACTTCTTCTTCTTCCTTGTGTCATCACCAAACCAAGGAGGAAGGCCAAATAAGGAGGACGTCCAGAGGAGGAGAAAGAAGGGTGGTCCATGCCACCCTAAGGAGGAGACTTGGAGTGGAAATCTTCCACTCTATGAGGAGCTAGGCATGCTCATCTAGGGCTTGCAAAAAGGAAGAACCAGGCACCAAGAGCAAGCTTCCTTCAACCAAGTGGCAACCTGAGTTGGAGCGGAAACTCTGCAACACCACCATCATCTTCTTCATAAGCTTTCTTCTACAATTTCTTTCTATTTTGTTGCATGGTAGTTTTGTGTTTGATTTTTTTGTTAGAGAGTACAAGTGGGAATTCCTTTCACTTGTGAGTTCTCCAACCTTGTTGTAAAACAATTTCATTTAAGAAGCATACTTCTACTATTCTTCTAAATGCTTGTGTTGCTCTTTTGTTGTGACCTGTTCTCCATTATTCCAAGTATTCCATGCTTGGAGTGAGTTGGAGAGACAAGGCACTTTTTGCTTTGTTTTCTCGTAATTCAAATTCCCATTTCTCTCCGCATTTATTTTGCCCATATTCAAAAACCCTAAATAGTATATATTTCATAATCCCAAAAAGAAAGTTGATTTCTTAATATCAAGCTAGAATTTTGTTAAAAGCATTCCTATCTCCCTTGGGATGACCCAAATACTTTCCTTAGTACTTGGATTTTACAAATTAAAAAGCAATCTAAATTGTGTGTTGCAATGACCTAATTTGCAATTTTTATAAATCACGTATTTTCATAATCAGCAACCCAATTCCAAAAAGTCGGACAATAGGAAAATTGACGTGCTGTTGTGCGTGTGTGTTAAGAAGTGTCGTTATAGTCGCACTTACAATGTCGATTTTAAAATAAGTAAACGGAGGTGAGTCCGAGTGTCGGTCTCAGGGAGGCGTGAAAATCAGATTTTTGCTTATCACTTGTCGTCACGGAAAGTGCGGAGTTTTGCTTGCGAAGGATGAGGTTTTGAAAAGTGAGAGAGAGATAGAGAGAGAGAGAGATTAGGGTTAGAATGTTCCTTGTTTGATCATGCAACTTGAATGGAAATTAAAGTGACAATTGAACGGAAAATAACTTCATTAATCATGCACTTGTAGTTCATAGCTTACAACATTAAATACATGCTTCAAACAAAAATAATGGAAAGCTTAAGAGAGAGAGAGAGAGAGAGAGAGAGAGAGGGTGGAGAGTGACGAGGCAGCCACGGCAGTGGAGGAGGCTCCGTCGGCGGCTCCTCATCTCCAATGATTATAAGAGGGCCTAAAGCTAGCTAAGAAAGGGGTGGGGTAGTTGCAAGGGGAGTGAATGCTTTGAATGAGTGGTAGGAGGGGGTTTAAATAGGGTTAAGGGTTTCCTAAAAGAAGAAGGGGCTTTAGCGATGTCCAGAGAGTCGCTAAAACCACTCCCAAAAGCGTCGGTGAAGCCCTCCAGTCGTTGGTTAGCTGCCCGCCTTGTTTCTTCTTCTCGTGCGATCCACGGCTGCTGCGTGAGAGCCATCCGATCAAAGATCGGACGGCTGAGATCTCTCCTCGGCTGCACTGGGATTGCGCCTCAGGCACGCGTGTGCGCAGGCATCATTGCCCGACGTGCGCGCGCATGCGTGGGCGCCCGTGAGCTGTGATTGTGCTGCGTGGCGAAATCTCGGCCACCCGCTCCTGATCGGGCGGCCCAATTTCGCCGCGCGCAACCTCCGTCTTCAATTTCAGGCTCAGCGCGGCTCGAACCTGCGTCGCCTGCGTGCGGGCGTGCGCGCTAACCGTTGTGCCTCGCCCGTGCTTTATCGAGGCGACTGCGGGCGGGCGCGGGACTCTCGACCGTTCGATCGAAGATCGACGGCCGAGATCTGATCTCGGCTGGATGAAGGGGCGGCGTGCGGTGGAGCAGGGGCTGATGTGGCGCAATATGGGCCGTTGATCTCCAGATCAATGGTCATAACTTCTTGGGCCCATTGTAGGAGCTCCGGATGTTGGATTTGGCCGATCTTGAGTTCGTTGGACTCCATTCGTCGTTCTGAATCCATCCGTGCTATCCGATTGCTCATCTGAGGCCTGCTTTGACAAATGCATACACAAATGGCCATTAATATAGTTTTATAAGCAATCTTGGTACATGATGCATGCAATGCTCCCATTCTACTTATGTTGTGCCTTTTATTCTTAAGATGGGCCATATTCAACATAATTATCACCCCCTTGTGCAGTGTCATCAAAAATCAATTTCAAAAAGATAATCAATGAATTTGTGCTTGGGTTGCACATCCTCAGAATCAAAAATGTCATAAGGGTCATAGTAGAAGGTTGGTGATTTCAGGCAAATAGGAACCCTTAGACTCAGACTTCTGTTTCCCCCAGAATTGGCTTTTCAAATCTTCATTTCCCAGCTGCTATCATCTATAATCAAAGTTTTCGAGACCTCGAAAGTGTTATCATCCCCGTCTAAAATGTCCAAGTCCAAAATTTATGGCTTAATCAAAATTGACTTGGATCTGATAATCTCAAGAAGATAATCATCATTATGCTCAACGGGGTGTGATTGAGGAGTGGGACTATGAATTGAATCATCCATGAAAACATAATTTGTATCTTCCAAGCTAGCCTTAACATGATCAATTTCCTTAATTACTAGGCTATTAAATGATTCGTTGAATTCCTCAGGCCCAGTCGTCTCACTAAAATCATTTTCCTCAAACTCAAGTGAGACTTCACATAAAGATTCTTCATCCTCAGAATCAAAGAATTCTATATCTGCATTTATATATGTCTCAAAATCATCAATCATTTCCTAGTCCATGGCGACATACTTTTCCTTGTACCCTGGCTCAGGGATCTCAGGTGAAGAAATCAATTCATCTTCAATTGGTTGCTCTAGACCAATCTGGTTATCCATGGTCTCGTAAAATGTGTCCCTCCTACATGTGCCTGAGCGGATCCTAACATTGGTCTCCTGAAAGGGGTTCATCCTGGGAATCATCCCAAGATTGAATTAAAGCAACCATAAATTTCATCCTCAATTTTGACAACTTCCCAAATAAAAACTCACTCAGGTCCTTATCCTTAACATCTTGGAGCCAATCCAACAAATATTTGTTAAGATCATCAATCATTTGAATCAGAGGCTCCAATTCTTTAGTGCAAGGTGTTAGCTGAGCTTCTAAAGATTGAATGGTGTTCCTTAAGTTAGCCAACACCATATCTTGGACCTGGTTTACCTGAACCAAATGGTTTGGTTTAGGGTTGGGTGGGTTTAGGTTCAATCTAGGGGAGTCAAGAAATTGAGGTTCTTGGTGTCCTCCTTGAGGCTATTCAAAGAGGGGTGGTGACCTATATGCAGTGTAGTCCTAGGGAGGGTAGGGATTATAATCAGCATATCCTTCTTGATTGTAGATCATATTAGTTTTTTCATAGTAGGGTGGTGATCTATAATTGATATAGCTTGGAGAAGGATAGAAATCACAATCATGATGTCCAGGGCTAGACCCTAAACATGGAGGTCCAAAATTGTATCCCCAATATGAGTTATCCCAACTAGTAGATGGTTGATTACAACACATGTTGGGATAATAATCATCATATTGGAGATAAGATGTGTCAAGAGGGTAGGACTGGAAATGCATGTAGGATGTGGAAGGATCCATCAACGGGAGGAAGAAAGGTGCCCTGTAGTACAAACAATCAAACCTGCCCTTAGGAAGGGCAACCTAAAGATCTACAGACTCTCAGAACTCGTCTTGAGATGAAAAGAGCGATTTGGTCCACTTCTTTCCGGTCAATCCAACCAGTTAGAGAGAGGGATTGGGGAGAAGGTTCTTCCCTTGGATTTCGCCTCAGGTTTCTTTGATACCCCCCAACTGCAGTTGTTTGACACTACTCCCCTAGGTAGACATCAAATTGAACAGTAGAAGTAGATTAATTGAAAATAATCTCTATCTGGGCCTCGAAGAGCGAGTCTAATCCTTAAGGCCAACGTCTACTCTGTTTTAATTAAGCTTAGGTTTGAATGCGCTTGGGAATGTGATGAGCCCTTTATCTGGGTTGTGCCCTTAAGGATCGATTTCAATGTGTGTGCATGCACAACCAATGATTTTCAAATAAGATTATTTTTAGATGCAGTGAATTTTAGGGTTCAAATCTTGCTTTAGTAGCTTTTAGGGTTTGAATTAAGGTGAATTCAATCTAGTTCAGGAGGCACACCAGGATTTGCAAACATGAGTGAAGATGTTTTCCTTTGAAATCAAAATAAGATGGAGTGCCTGGTACTAACCTTAAATGTTAACCCTAATGAGCAAGCTACTCGATGAGTTATTTTTAGATGAAGTGGTGTGACCCAAACAACTCAAACAATTAGCCTGATGCACCACTGAATTAGGCACACAAGTGGTTACCTAGTCTGATTTCTACTCAATTATGTGTTGATGAATGTACCTGTTCCAAAGATCGGGTTACTGGTTGAGTATGAAAAATCAGAAGAGGTTGTGTACCTCGCTGGGATTTTTTTCAGATCTTTTTATATGGAGGGTGAGGTGGGTGGAGGTGGCAACCAAACAACCAAACTAAGCCTAGGGTTAATTAGGGTTTGTGTTATTTATGTGATGGAATGAAATCTAAGGGGTGGGAGGTGTGGGGGTAAAGTTACAGACCCTTCAACAACATTTTACTCCAATCTACCGCTTTTTCTCACCTCAAGAGAGTACCAACAATCACAATAAGAATGGAGACAAGTTAGGTAAAAGATAAGGCGAGAAACGTGGGAAATCAAAGAGCGTTGCCTCCCTAGCAACGACGCCAAAATAATGAATGAAATTTTCTATGCTAAAAGTTTGAGTTTGAATCCCATCGCTGTAGTCGCATAAAAATTCACTATCAGATAAAATTTATAACTGAAACTCTGGTGAGTCCCGAGTCAAATACGGGGAGGCAAACGTTTGATCAAAAATTGAATTTAGAATTATTGTCATGAAAGTAGATTAGCTGGTTGAAATTAATCTACTCTAGCTATTCTACTTAAAGAATAATTAATAGAAGAGAGAGATAGAATAATACAAATAAAAAGAAAATAGGGAGAGAATAAACAAATGTTTCATAACCATAACATCATGTTCATTACATCTACTTGCTACACTAGAAAGCTATAAATCTACACTAGAAAGTCATAAAAAGAGAAGAGGGTGAGAAGTTATCCTCCTCGATGGCTGCTTGGAGGATGAGTTGTGTTGACGGAGCACCTAGTGATGGGGATGAGATGCTGGATGAAGGAGAATGAAGTTGGAGGATGGAGAACGAAGCAGGGTGACATCGTGGCGGGATCCGCTTTCCGAGCGGTAGTGAGAGGACAATCGTAGATGCTCCACGAAGGGGTGAGAAGTTGGGAAAATTATTTTACTCTAGCTCTAATGGAGCATCCCGAGTATGGGACCAGCTCATAGAGCTTTGGACGGGGTGAGAGAAGATAAGGGATGAAGAAAAAGTGGAGGGCGTAGGGGCTTTATATAGGTAGGTTTTGAGGGAAAAAATGTCACGTAACATCTTTAAATCTTTAATACAGGTCTTTAGTGTTGGATATGTGCATCATTTTAACCGCACGTCGCTGAAGGCACGTGCTCCATCTCCACCGTGCATCGTTGATCCGAGCATGTACATTGCGCCATGTCACCTGTCCTTCAGCTTCAACCATTGCACGCATGGGCTGATCCCAACTGTCCAATCAAGATCGAAGGGCTGAGATCGCTCGCCTGCCGCTTTGCCTTCGTCCGTTAGAGGGCAACAAAGCAGCTCTTCACACATTGGATCAAAATTGAATGCTCCTGATCACTCACAAGCACACGCACTGAGGAGCACATTTGATTGTGCGTGAGATCTAGAGCCCAATCGTGCATCCATTTAATCGGTTGATCTAAGCCATTGGTGTGTGATCAAACAACCGAATTACGCTCTTGTGCACAAGGAGGGAGTGCAGCACGGGCAGCTCGAACGCATGCCCACCTATAGTGAAGTGCTTTAACTGCTACGCTATGCGTGCTCTTTGGTCGCATTTATGATTTAACACTCAAGTGCCCTCGGCCATTGGATGAAGATCCAATGGTTGAGGTACGTTGAGCCTTTGACTTTAGAGGAAAATGAGGCGCGGCCTTGAGTGAATTTCAACCATTGGATCGAGATCCAAGGGTTGGGATTGATCTAACGGCGAAGAGGATATGCTATGGGCGGTGTTGAGCGGCTATGATGGCTCCACGTGGCACCATCATGGTCGTCCATCTTCTTTAACTTGTAGATGGTGCCACAAATGTCGGATTGCACTGATTTTTGCATCGTTGGGCTGTGATCATTGATCTGAACCCATCTGTATGATTGGATTTGTCCTCTGAAGTTTGGATTTTACACCACCTTGCCCTTGGCCTCTGATCTTTCTTAGATTGCATTTGATGCTACAGAAATCCGATCGAGGTGATCTCAAAGGTGTTGGACTCCGATCGTTGCTCTAGTCAGATCCGTATGATTGGATCTTCAATCTGAGGGCCCGGTAAATATTTCCCTATCCCCTGACCACGAAATGAGAAAATTAACCTATAATTTGTACAATCTAATCTAAATGCATGATGATGCATGTTATGCAGTATTTATAATACATGATGCTTCTATAGACTTAGGAACATACTTAAATAGGCATTTTAGGCCAATTATGAGTGAATCTTAGCAATTGGATAGACATCCAATGGTTAGGATTGATCATGCAGCAAAGAGGAGATGCTATGGGCAGTGTTGGGTGGCTGTGATGGTGCCACGTGGTGCCATCATGGCCATCCATCTTCTTTGACTTGTAGATGGCGCCACAGATGTCAGATTAGACTGATTCTTGCGTAGTTGGGCTACAATCATCGATTTGAACCCATCCGTGTAATTGGATTTGTCGTCTGAAGTTCGGATTATACACCACCTTGCCCCTTAGCCTCTGATCTTTTTCAGACTACATCTAATGCTATAGAAGTCCGATCGGGGTGATCTCGAAGGCGTTGGACTCCGATCGTCAACCTAATCAGATCTGTACTGTTGGATCTTGTTAAGAGTGCTTGATCAAGTTTTAAAAAAGATCGCATTGTAGTACAGTCGAAAAAGTATTCAAAACAAATACAATTTATTACTCGAATTTGAAAGTTCGAGGTCGAACACAGGGAGCAAATTAGGGTTTAGAAATCAAGATCACAACCTGAGAATTTGAAAGAATATAATATGAAATAAGATCAATGTTATAGTGCAAAAAGATAAGAATAAATGTAAGGCGCTAAAGGACCCAATGTATGTGAATAAACACAAAATTGAACATCTGATTTGTGAATTAGATGCCTTAAAATGATGATGCTACAATGCTTGATCTTTCTTCTTTCTTCTCCTTCTTCTTTCTCTTTTCTATCTCTGGTGGCTGCTTTCAATCTTCTTGTTTCTTTCTCTTCTTCTTTATTTTCTTCTGATTCCTTGCCATAGCCTTTCTCTTCCTTTGCTTTCCTTGCTCTGTTCTCTAGCTTTACTCTTCTTCTTCCTTTAGCTTCTTCTCCTTCTTTTCTTTCTCTTTCTCTGCTAGCTACCTTCTTTCTTCCTTCAGCTCCTTCTCCTTTTTTTCTTTCTCGTTAGCTTGGTCTTCTCCTTCCTCTGTAGAGCAAAACCTACCCCTACCCACGCGATCTCTCTTCTCTCCTTTCTCTCTTCGATTCACTCTCCTAGAGCCACTTCTCGGGTAATCGGGTCGGATACGCGTCTGGGACCAAGCCCATCAGCGTGCGGTGGTGGGCGAGGTCTGCTGGGTCGGGTCGGATCACCAGGTTCGTGGGGGGTGGTCGCGGACGAGGCGTCAGGTCGGGTGAGAAGCAACCTTACCCTGTGAGTTGGAGGCGATAAGCCACTGGCAGAAAAATAATTTATACGGGTGCGGTGCTTCATCCAGTTACGAGGTGGGACTATCTTCCCACCTTCCTCCCATGCACCTACGGTAGGGAGGCTTCATTCGATTGCAGCTACAGCTTCAGCCTTCGACCCCAATTGGATGCCTAGAGTTGTGCACGAGTGTATTCCATGCAACCTAGGACATGAGCCTGGAGCGGTCGAAGCCTAGAGCAGCTGCAAGCTTGCTTCGAGCTTCACTTCAATGGCAGATGACTGTCTGCACTTGAAATCATGCTAACAGCCTTGCGGCCACCTCAGAATGTTCAGGAGGCTTCGTTGAGGCACGGCGAGAGTACTACAGTGGTCAGCGTGGCATGGGATCGCCTGTGGGGGTGTGCCTAGGGCACACTGCGGCCGTGTAAGTGGGTGTATTCAGGGGCGCTTGTGGGTGAGTGGTGGAGTGTATGGAGTAATGGGAGATGATCAGTGGAGTGTTGTGGAGGTCATAGGGTGGTTGGCGAGGTGGGTGGAGGTGCGGAGCGACGGGGACGCCTTGCCGGAGGTTTGGCCGGAGGTGGAGAAGGTGATGGTGATTGGTGGTGTTGAGGGGTGTTTATGAGAAATAAAGAGGGGAAAAAGGAGTAGAAGGGAGAGGGAACTTATCTGGGTGTGAAGGGATGAAGAGGGAGGCAAAGATGGCGTTTGGATTGTATCGCTGACGCTGGAGATGAAGGTGCTCAGAGAAGGTGGTCGACGAGGACGAAAGGGATGTAGAGGCGTTGGCGGGTACTGCGTGACGCGGACGAATGTGAGGGAGAGGAACCTGCAACCAGTACTGTGGCTAGGCGATGAGGGAAATCAAGGAAGGTCATCGGAGCTTGATGAGTGAACTAGTCGAAGGAGGAGCGACGAATTTGAGGGGTTTCCCCGGTCAATTTCAAGCTTAGGAGATGCGGGGCGATTTGGGGTCTCTTAAATAGGCTTCTGAGGATGGATTTGTGCTTGGAAGCCAAGCTTCCAAGCAAGGTATGTTCGCCAGTGATGGTAACTCAAAAGAGACCTGAATCTCTCATGCGTTCGCATGAGAGATTGGGTACCAAGTAGGGCCTCAAATTAGGTTCACATTGGAGGAGATTTCTCAGAGAATCTCCCTTTCAATTTTAAAGGGGATTCTCTGAGAGATTAGGGAGAAATCACCCTTGCAATCTCACCGGAGTAGGATTCCCTCCGCTATAATGGAAAAGGAACCTAATTGCAAAGAACGAAGAAGATAGGGGGTCAAATGTAAGGGTTTTTGAAATATAGGGGTAGAAATGTAATTGGGTCAAACCTGTTTGCAAAGTGGGTGAAGATGAGTTCCCCTTAGGTCCAAATTTTGGTAAAAACCTAATTTTGACCTAAGGAATTCAATGGTGAGGTTGGATTTTGGGTTTGACCACGTTTGACTAGGTAATTTACGTAAAAACCCAATTTAGGGCAAATATTTATTTGAGACCCCATTTTAGGTCAAAATAGGTTCCATTGACCAAATTTAAGGTTCTAAACCCTAGAGAATATTTTTATACAATTTTTAGAGGGTTTAGGTGAATTTTATCCTGACTGTAACCTTGTTTAATCAAGTAGGTCTATTTTAGGGTTACAAGAAGTCATTTAATTCCCAGAATTCACACGACCCCTTTTCTGTTTGAACCAACCTACTTTTTATCTTGTTAAGACCATTTGACCTGTATTTAGTCCTTGAGAAAACCCATTGTTGTGCTGCAATGGTAAAATTATAGTTTTACCCCTTTTTTCTTGCTTTTCTCTTAGAAAGGTTATTCAGTGAATTAGGACCTCCAGTTGGTTATGTAGGAGCTTTTGTTCTCTTTTATGGGTCAAAATGAGCTACTTAGGGCTTATGATGGTGTTCCCATCATACCCCCATGACTAGCTTTTGCTAGTCCCTTAGCAAAATTTTTAGGTTTTAACTTTGATTCTAGACCATGAGTTCCTTGATGTTCAAAAACTGTGATGAATGCTTTCTTCTTTTAATTAGGTTAGAATGTTAATAGTAGGCCTAGAGGTACTCAAGTATCAACCAAGATCCAAACCTGACCAGCTCTAGCCTCAGTCTGCCGTGAAGGTTTTCACGACCCACAGGAACTATCCTAAGGTTCGTTGGACTCCGCGGTTAGAGCACACGTGCTTGTAACATATTTAGCCCCGATTTAGTTTACAGTGCATTTTTGTAAGAGAGAGACAGAGGATTTTCTTTGTTTGGAGAGTTTTCTCTCTCTTTTCTTTTTATTTCTAGCTTCGGATTGGCTTCTCAACACGGTATGTATCAGATTCCTAGTCCCCATCATCAATCCTCGAAAGGTCCCTGGAAATCGATGCTTCGTGATAGCACCACCTGATCGGGAGGTTTTCTCTCTTTGCAAATGATATCAGAAAAATATGTCGTCGCAATATGTAATGTGGTAGAAAAAAACCTTGATCAAAGTTACTAAAATACTAAAATAATACCACACTTCAAGTCGTATCACAGGGAGACATAGAACTAATAAGATCACCAATAATCTTATTCAAGAAAAATAAATTGCCATTAATGTCAATTCATCATGGGAGGATAGAAAACAAAATGCATTAACTAGTAATTCCAATCCTTCAATATTGTCACAAATAACCAAGAATAGAAGGGCCTCCCACAAATTTCCAGTAATAAAATAATCAATATCAAAATCACATTCTTTGGCAATGTAAATCAATGTAATTTTTAACTGAGCCAAAAATAGGGGATTTGCTACCGGCGCACGCACGTGGAGGAGGAGAGGACGGTCAGCCTTGCCATGCTCAGAGGAGGTTGGCATTGTCAAGAGCTTCACATTGGAGGTCGTGCCAAGGAAAACGATGGCCGATGGCGGCCGACCGGTGGGAAGGTTGGCCAGCGGTGGTGCGTGGCTGCAGGGGTGTTGTCGGGTGAGGTGAGGTCGCAGATCTGCTATCGAGGGAGAAGTTGTTGCTCCGGTGACGTTGGCGGAGAAGATGGTGGTCGGGAGGGGTAGCTACGAGTAAGAGGTGACCAGCCGGTTGATGGGTGCTTCTTCCCTATTGGCGGTGAAGGAGGATGGAGGTATTGCAGCCACGTGCGTGTGGGGTGGCTGGCGGCGACGGCTGGTTGAATGCGTGTGCATACCTGCACGTGGCAGATGGGCAGCGTCAATGGGTCGTCGACGTCGAGGAGAGGACTGCTGCTGGAGGTGGTGATGTTGGGTTCGTTTCACACATAGTAGTAGATGAAGAAGGAGAAACGAAGAAGAAGAAGAGGGATGGTTGAGGAAGCAAGTCGTGGATGTCAAGGTGGTGGTCGCCGGGCAGTGTTACTGTCGTGAGCGAGAGCGGTCGTTGAGGGCGTTCTTGGCCCCCTGTTGCGGTCGGCGGAGGAAGCAGATGACCAGGGGCGGAGCATGGTGAGTACGAAGAGGGCTCGTGGTGGTGCTGTGGACACGGTGGCGAGGAGATGTGTCGAGGAAGAGGAGGCTTGTGGTAGCGGGAACGTCGGGGTCGCGCAGTGAGGTGGTGGCTCACGGTGGTGGTCACGGCGCAAGCCATACGTTGTCACTGTGTGGCTTGCTGTGGTTGCTGTGCAAAGGAGATTCGAGGAGGAGCGGGAGGCGGTCGGTGGGATGAGTCTCAGACATCCGGGAACCTTCCTGGTTGTCTTAACTGAAGAGGCCGATGCACGGTGAGGGTGTTGGCGGTGTCAATGGAGGCTCAGGGTGGTGGATGGGAGCACGATGAGGGGAATGAGATGGAGGCCATTTTCTTTTTTTTCTCCAGGGAAGCAACCCCCTTCTTTGTCATTCCTTCCCTGTTAAATAAGGAGAAAATGAGAGAACGAGAGAGAGAGTTAGAGAAGGAAAGAAACAATCAATCAACCATGATTTAGTGTTGCCATTTTAGGGAGAGAGACATAAGGAATCAAAGAGATTTTAGGGCAAATAAGGAAGGGATTAAGAGATGCTAAAGAATGATTCTTTTGCCAAATTTTACCAAGATAAAAAAAAATCCCACAATGTAACATCTCAAATCTATATTTGATGTGAAGTCCTTGCCTTTAAAGTGAATAATCAGTTCTTTCACATAAATATTCAAATAATTAATGCATGAAATGATACATTCAAAGCTTTCACATTTTGTCATTATCAACATGCCTTAGATTAAATTATGCTCCAAACAATTCAATACTTAAGCACTAAATTTGTCCACTCAAGTGGACCCATCAAATACCCCCATGCCTAAGTTTTTGTAGTCCCTAGCAACATCATATGAACCAAACCAGATCTCCAGGCTAGATTTTACCGTCAGGATGCCTTATCGCACCATACTCTCGAAATTAGATTGAAATACCAAGTATAGGCCTAAAGGTACTCAAGTACCAGCCAAGATACGGACCTAACCACCCTTAGTCTTGAGTTTGCCGTAAAGGTTTCTAAGGCCCGCAAAAATTGCCCAAAGGTTCATTGACCCCAGCGGTTAAAACACCCATTCATATGTGCAGAAAGTTTAGGTTCAGTTTTGCCAGTGCATTTTTAGTAAGAGAGAGAGGGAGAAATATTATTTTGAGAGTTTTCTCTCTTTCTTTTTAAATTACCCTAGACTTAACATTGGATTGGCCCTACACACGATTTGTATCAGATTCCTCGTCCCCACCATCAATCCTTGCAGGGTCCCTGGCAATCGATGCTTTGAGATAGCACCACCCATGGCAACCCCCAGAACCTTAGCTTTCGACACTTCGGGAGAGTGCCACCCATGGCGTTCTGTAGCTAAATTCAGACCCTGCAATCAACATTTCGGGATAATGCTGCCCACGGCATCTAAACCAGTACAAGATTCTTCTGTGCCCTCGGTAGGATATTTAGATATCCTAAGAGACAAGCACCGAGGAGACGATATGTTATAACACATCTTCGAGGGTCTTATTTTATATTCCTCCTCTCTGCGTCGGGAACTCATCCAATCAACTTGTGTCTTCAAGCCGCTCCTAAGTCAACTTTTCGGGAAAACATTTTCAAAACAGACACTTTTTGGTATTATTCTTTGTTATGCGCATTGAAACAGACCAGTGTATGATTTTTGGGTGCTCAGGTTACCAAGTTTTGCAAACCAAAGGGCAGGAAATGGGGCCAAATACTCCCTAAGCCTTAGACTTAATACATTAGCCTCGCAACTCCCTCAACCTCTTGGGGAATAGTCCATATCTTAACAAATACGTGAGTGTTTAAGCCCTAAAATTGACCCAGAAGGCCTAAAGTTGGTATCCCTCACTTATCTCCTTTTCTTTAGTACTTTAGGACTTAATTCATCATCCGATCTAGCCCGAAACTTAGGTGACTCTTTCATAATCACATGCTGGGACTAACACGATTTTTCCTTGCCTATCTTTTTCTTTGGCTCTTTCCTTTTCATCTCTCTTCTTCTTCTATATCTCTTTTTTTTTTTTTTAAACAAAACTAAAGTCCTAATTATGCATGCAGAATATGTATAAATGCTATAAACAACCTCAGGTTATACCCCCCCATGCCTAGATCTAACAATGTCCGCATTGGAAAGCCAAAACAAGGAAAGACACAACCTAAGGTGGAGAGTAGCTGGAGCTAAGGCTCCTCCAATCTATAGGTGTCCAATACCTGGTCATCAGAAAGTGTAACATAAGGTTTCAAGTGCTGGCCATATACCTTGAATGTCTCACCAGATGAGGGATTCTGAATTTCAACCGCACCATGCGGGAACACCTGCGTGATAGTGTACGACCCATCCCAACAGGACTTCAGTTTCCCAGGGAAAAGCTTGAGTCTGGAATTGAAAAGCCAGACCCGTTGGTGGGGCTCAAAGGTTTTGCAGAGGATGTGCTTTTCGTGAAAGACCTTAGTGCGCTCCTTATAAGCTTGAGCTGTGTCAAAGGCGTCATTCCTCAAATCTCCAAGCTCGGTCAATTCTAATAAGCATCCCTTGCCTACGTGTTCTAGATCCATGTTGACATTCTTAATAGCCCAATAAGCTCTATGCTCAATCTCAACAGGCAAATGGCAAGCTTTGCCATACACTATTCAAAAGGGAGACATACCTAAGGGGGTCTTATAAGCCGTTCTGTACACCCATAGAGCGTCATCTAGTTTCTTCAACCAATCTTTCCTGTCAGGTCTTACAGTTTTTTCCAGAATTCATTTGATCTCCCTATTTGACACTTCAACCTGTCCGCTCGTCTGCGGATGATACGGGGTGGAGACCTTGTGGGTGACACCAAGACTTTTGAGGAGACGGCCGAAGTGTGCATTCCTGAAATGAGGTCCCCCATCACTAATGATCGTCCTTGGGCAGCCAAATCGGGAAATGATATTGGCCTTAACGAAAGACAAGACCACGAAGTGATCCTGTCTTTGACACATAATCAACTACCACGAGGATATATTCAAAGTCATGAGATGATGGGAAAGGACCCATGAAATCTATACCCCAAATGTTGAATATCTCGACCGAAAGAATAGATTGTTGGGGCATCTCATCTCTCTTGCCAATAGTTCTAGTTTGTTGACAACGAAGACAAGCCTCCACAAAGGTGTGTGTGTCTTTGAAAAGTGAAGACCACCAGAAACTAGACTAGAGGACCTTATACATAGTCTTCTTAACACTAAAGTGTCCTCCACAATGCAGTGTGTGGCAAAAATTCAAGACACTCTGTTGTTCCTCTTCCGGGACACATCTCCGTAACACTTGATCATGACCTATTCTAAAGAGCTCTGGGTCCTCCCAGTGATAATACTTGATTCTAGCAAGAAATCTATCTCGCTTATGCTTATTCCATGTACTGGGGGTTTTCACCAGTGACCAAGTAGTTGCAAACATCAGCATACCACGGTGTTGAAGGTTGTACCGCCACTACCGTTTCGTCAGGAAAGATGTCACGAATGTCTCCTGACGGGGTTGAAGCCTCAACTGGGATCCTAGATAAATGATCGGCAAGAACATTTTCGACCCCTTTCTTGTCACAGACATCAAGGTTGAACTCTTGTAATAATAGAATCTAATGAATCAGCCTAGGTTTGGTGTCGTTCTTTGTGAGCAAATTTTTTAAGGCTGAGTGAACAGTATAAACCACAACCTTGGATTCCAGAAGATAAGACCTAAACTTCTCTAAAGCAAATACTATTGCAAGAAGTTCTTTTTCTATCACAGTGTAGTTTTGCTGTGGATCCGTAAGAGTCTTACTTGCATAGTATAGCACATGAGGCTTTTTATCAACCTGTTAACCAAGGACCACACCCACAACAAAATCAGAGGCATCACACATTAACTCAAATGGGAGGATCCAATCAGGTGCTTGTAGGATCAGCGTAGTTATGAGGGCCTCCTTCAAAAATTGGAAGGCCTTGGCACACTTTGCATAAAAAATGAAGGGAGTATCCTTCTCCAGTAGGTCGCAAAGTGGCCTAGAAATCTTGCTAAAGTCTTTAATGAAGCACCTATAAAAGCCAGCATGGCCTAAGAATGAACGAATCTGCTTGACATTGGTGGGCGGTGGAAGCTTAGAAATGGACTCAACCTTGGCCTTGTCCACTTCTAAACCTCGCTTGAACACTACATGCCCAAGAACAATGCCTTGTTGAACCATAAAAAGACTTTTCTCTTAGCTAAGCACCAATCCTGTCTCCTTACAGTGGGTGAGAACTTTGTCTAAATGTGAGAGACAGTGGTCAAACGACGAGCTGTATATGGAAAAATCATCCATGAAAACTTCAATGAACTCGTCAATAATGTCTGAAAAGATGGACATCATACACCGTTGAAATGTTCCTAGAGCATTACATGGTCTAAATGGCATTCGATGGAAGGCAAATGTGCCATAAGGACTTGTAAAAGTCATGCGCTCTTGGTCGTCTGAAAAGATGGCAATCTGATTGTACCTAGAATATCCATCGAGAAAGCAGAAGTATTTATTCCCTGCCAAGTTTTCCAGTATCTGATCAATAAATGGTAGAGGAAAGTGGTCTTTCTGGGTAGCGGTGTTTAAGCGACAATAATCGATGCATACCCTCCAACCTGTTGTGGGTCTGGTGGTGATGTGCTCCTGTTTCTCATTAGTCTCCATCGTGAATCCCACCTTTTTGGGCACCATGTGAATAGGATTAACCCATTTCTATCAAAAATGGGGTAGATTATCCCTGCATCCAACCATTTTAAAATTTCCTTTTTCACCACTTCTCGCATGTTGGGATTTAACCGCCTCTACATATCTCTGAAAGGTTTCACAGAGTCATCCGTGTAAATGTGATGCATGCAGAGAGTTGAGTCAACCCCTTTGATATCAGCTATAGTCCAAGCAATGGCTTCCTTGTGTCGTTTTAGGCATTCAATTAGTGCTCCCTCCTGCATCTCAGATATAGTAGTCGAGATGATGATAGGGAGTGTATCATTGGGCCCAAGGAAGACATATTTGAGGGTCTCAAGAAGTGGTTTAAGCTCCAATTCGAGATCTTTCTGAATCAAGGGAATTATGTTCGATGTCCCCACCTCCGGTAGCGGATCTACCTTGATTGTCCATGGTGGGGAGAGGGACTCAGCTTTGACACCCAATAGCTCTTCTAATTTAGGCATATCTTCCCCTCCTTCTTCAAAATTTAAAGTGCGGTCCTTCGAAATGACCATTTGGAGAGGATCATCACACAAAAGAGCTGGTGTCGTCTCCTTGATAATCTCATCGATCACCTCGATTTGGGAACAATCTTCTAATCCTGGTTGTTTATGGGCATCAAACACATTAAGCTAGATCTTTCGGTTCCCAAAGCCCATCTTGAGTGCCCCTGATTTGCAATTGATCGATGCATTGGCTGTAGCCAAAAAGGGACGCCCCAGGATAATTGAGGGTTTGGTGGGCATGTTGGAAGGGTCAATGTCTAATATCGGAAAGTCGATGGGAAAGAAGAAGTCCTCAACTCTCACTAGGACATCTTCTAAGAGCCCACGTGGTGTCTTCAGCGATCGATCAGCTACTTGGAGGATTACAAGACTAGGCTTCAAATCACCTCCTCCTAATAGCTCATAGACAGAGCTCGGAAATATATTGACCCCCGCACCCAGATTGAGGAGAGCCTCATCGATGCGTTGGTCTCCAGTGACCACGAAAATATATGGGGCTCCTGGGTCCTTCATCTTGGGGGGTGTACCTTGCTGTAGGACCGAGCTGACTAGGTTGGGCAAAACGACCTTAGCCTGGACCTGTTTCCTAGATTTCCTCTTCTGGGTGCACAGGTCCTTTAGAAATTTAGCATAGGATGGTATTTGCTTGATAGCATCCAAAAGAGGCAAGTTAATGTGAACTTGCTTGAATGTCTCCATTATTTCATCCATCCTATCCTTCGCTCCATATGAGCCATCAACAGGTGACACAGGGGCGGATAAGCACTCAGGAAAAGGCAATCTCGGCCTCTGAGTGGAGGGGTTGTCATGGCGAGATAAGGGTGGAACGGGAACAACATCCTCTAGATGGGTGATTTCAAGAGAGGAAGGGCAGAGTGGTTCTTCCTCGGTGGATGTGTAGGTGCTGGTTGGAGTGGTAGGAGGGGTGACCATAGGAGCGAGTTCAGGTTTGGAGAGTTTCTTACCACTCAAAACGATCACAGCCTTAGTGCGCTCCCTTATGAAGGGCCCTTTACCCCTTGGGTTCTCCTCAGATGAGCTGGGCAATTTTCGAGGGTCGCGCTGTCTAATAGCCTCAATAAGATGGCCAATTTGAGATTGTATTTCTTGGATAGCCTTATTCTGAGATTGAATGATCATACTTTGATTTTCTTGCATGGCCTTCATCATCGCTTTTAGATCATCCATCTCAGAATTGTTAGGCTGAGGAGGAGACTGGAATTGTTGTGCCTGAAAGGGTTGGATGGGTTGGGCTCTTATATTCCCTGAATTTGAAGCATCACCTTGCTTCCATGAGAAATTAGGATGGTTTCTCCATCCAGGATTGTAGGTGTTTCCAAAAGGATTGTTCCTGGGCGGTGGACGAAACCCTTGGGCAGCATTCAGGTCTGGCTGTACTAAATCAGAGAATTGATTAGCCAAATGGCACTCAACAGTGGAGTGAAGAGTGCTTTGGTAAATGGAGCATTTAGAAAGAGTCTGGACTTGGGAAGCAATTTGTGGGACAGTGTGTGGGTTAGTCATGAGTCTTTCAAAGTTTTGGTTCAACAATTGTATCTGAAAAGCCAAATTTTGAGTTGCCTTGGCTTCACTAGCTTCAGCCTTCCTTTGGAGGATGGATGGTTTCCTATCTTGATAAGCTGAGGTTAAGTGGATAGAATTGTCGCTCAGTGACTCAAATAATATCCAAGCCTCATCCTCCATTTTGGTGAGAAAGGTTCCGGCACAAGCAGCGTCCACGATTTGCCTATGCTTATCAGATAGTTTAGTATAAAACCTTTCTACCAACTGCCATTTAGGCACTTGATGGTGGGGGCATAGTCGAATCAGATCATTGAATCGCTCCCAAGTCTCATGGAAGTGTTCCCCATCAAATTGAGTAAAACCCATGATTTCCCTCCTGAAGTGGTTGGTTTTGCTCATAGGGAAGTATTTTTTCAAGAATTCTCCCTTATGGGTGTTCCAATCATTCACCCTTGCATCCAAGGTGTGATACCAGTGTTTTCCCTTGTCCTTAAGGGAGAAGGGGAAGAGGGTTCTCATCAGAGCTTCATCAGTAAAGTTCTGAAGTTTCATCGTAGAGTAGACCTCAGTGAATTCCTCTAAATGCCGGTAGGGGTCCTCCCTAGTAGTACCATAAAAGGAGGGCAACAAAGATATGGTACTGCTCTTGATCTCATATGGATTATCCCTTGCCGGTCATCTTAGTGCTTGAGCGGGTTGGTTGGTTGGAATAAAATAGTCCCTCAGGGTCCTTTGTTGATTTGCTCCTTGATCGGCCATGTCTTCTCTTTTCTCTCCTTGGTGGGCTCTCCTAAGAATTCTCTCGGGTTCAGGATCAAACACTAGACTGCCCTCAAGAGAGCGTCTACCAAGCATACAATATCAATACAATTCAAGTTCTTGTTGATTGAGTTAGTGAAACCTCCACTCCAAAGATAGGTCAAAAGGTCAAGGTGTTATCCCTCCGTTCCCATGTAAGTGGTATAAGAGGGGTGATGACTTAAGATCTTGACCTTATTTGTTGTTGAGGTAGAATTGGTTGATATAGATGGCCAAACAAGTTATTCACTACAATTATGTGACCTAATTCAACCTTCGAGTGCCCTAGGACCTATACTTTACATAGACGATACTCCCAAGTGATCAAGTGAGAAGTTACTCCAAGGATGAACAAAGGGATGCAAGTAGGGCAAACCCTTCCTTTGAGGCGATGCGTGCGTGGTGCCTCTTAGCTACCCTTTTGTTCTTTAAGGGGTGTCCCCCTCCGTGAAGTATCAAAACACTTGGTCAAAAGATAGTATCACCACCACAAAGCACGATAGGAGGGTCTGCACCAATAAAGAGATCGGTGCCTATAGCCTTAAGGGATCGAGCCTTAGTGCGGTGCCTAATGTGCGTGCTTAGTGCCAGACGTGTGCATCACACCACAAATCATTTTTATTTTGAAAATGCAGACAAGTCCCTTTGAATCAGATCAAGTGTGATTTGATTTTAAGGTCAAATTTGATTAGCAATCCCAATTGCAGTTAGGCGACCACTGGATTAAGTAATTTCAGTCAGCTTTGTGGTCTTGAATTTTAACCCTAATGCAAATGCGTGAATAGGAGCTGGATGCAAACGTTAGAAAGGTGTACCTGTCTTCAGCAATCTTTGTGCAAATATGCTCGCAATGCAACAATGAAATCTAATGTACTGCTCAATCACCCCTAAATGCACGCACCTAAGGGCCTGCAACTCCTAAACAGGTAGCTTGATATTTTCTTTTGTTTGTTTTAGAGGCAAGCAAGCAGAAAAATGAATCACGCGAGTAGCAAAAATATGGCCCCTAGTCTCTAAAGAATGTGGGGACAAACCCCCAAAAATTAGCCCAATTACTACAAGGGAGAGAAAACAGGAATAAACTTGTGACAAAGGAGAATTCCCTATGATAGCGAGATCCAGGTCTCTAGCATCTTCCTCGCGTGTGGACATTGCTCAAGGTCGATGTCATCTACCAGCTTCACCTTTCGCTTCGTCAAATTCCTTGCATAGAAAAAAATAACAACTGGTCAGATCACTATGCAACTCAGAATCACCAGAAATAAAAATCAGCTGAAACTATTGCATCTGTTGCCCCCTGGCAATAAGGCCATTAGATCAGGAGGTTTTCTCACTTTGCAGAAAAATATGTCATCGCAATATGTAATGTGGTAGAAAAACACCTCGATTAAAGTTACTAAAATACTGAAATAATACCACACTTCAGGTTGTATCACAGGGAGACATAGAACCAATAAGATCACCAATAATCTTGTTCAAGAAAAATAAATTGCCATTGATGTCAATTCATCATGGGAGGAAAGAAAACAAAACGCATTAACTAGTAATTCCAATCCTTCAATATTGTCACAAATAACCAAGAACAAAAGGGCCTCCCACAAATTTCCTGTAATAAAATAATCAATGTCAAAATCCCATTCTTTGGCAATGGTAATCAATGTAATTTTTAATTGAGCAAAAAATAGGGGACTTGCTACCGGCACACGCACGTGGAGGAGAGGACAGTCATCCTTGCCATGCTCAGAGGAGGTTGCCGTTGTCAAGAGCTTCGCATCGGAGGTCGCGCCAAGGAAAATGATGGCCGGTGGCAGCCGGCCAGTGGGAAGGTTGGCCGACGGTGGTGCGTGGCCACAAGGGTGCTGTCAGGCTCGGTAAGGTCACAGAGCTGCTGTCGAGGGAGAGGTTGTTGCTCTGGTGACATTGGCGGAGAAGATGGTGGCTGGGAGGGGTAGCTGCGAGTGGGAGGTGACTGACCGATTGATGGGTGCTTCTTCCCTGTTGGCGGTGGAGGATGGAGGGACTGTAGCCGCATGCGTGTGGGGTGGTTGGTGGTGACGGTTGGTTGAACACGTGCGCGTACCTGCACGTGGCAGATGGGCGACGTCAGTGGGTCGTCGATGCCAAGGAGAGGACTGCTGCTGGAGGTGGTGATGTTGGGTTCCTTTCACATGTAGCGGGAGATGAAGAAGGAGAAACGAAGAAAAAGAAGAGGGGTGGTTGAGGAAGCAAGTCATGGATGTCAACGTGGTGGTCGCCAGGCAATGTTACTATCGTGGGCAAGAGCAATCCTCGAGGGCATTCTTGGCCTCCTATCGCGGTTGGCAGAGGAAGCAGACTAGGGGCAGAGCACGGTGAGCATGAAGGGGGCTCGCGGTGGTGCTGTGGACACGGTGGCGAGGAGATGCGTCGAGGAAGAGGAGGCTTGTGGTAGCGGGAACGTCAGGGTCGCGCGGTGAGGTGTTGGCTCACGGTGGTGGTCACGACGCAAGCCACACGCTGTCACCGTGTGGCTTGCCACGTTTGCTGCGTGAAGGAGATTCGAGGAGTGAGAGGTGGTCGGTGGGACAAGTCTCAGGCGTTCGAGAACCTTCCTGGTCATCTTAACTAAAGAGGCCAGCGCACAATGAGGGTGTTGGCGGTGTTGATGGAGGCTCGCAGTGGTGGATGGGTGCGTAGTGAGGGGAAGGAGATGGAGGCTGTTTTCTTTTTTTTTCCCCACGGAAGCAACCCCCCTCTTTGTCGTTCCTTGTTAAATAACGAGAAAATGAGAGAACGAGAGAGAGAGCCAGAGAAGGAAAGAAACAATCAATCAACCGTGATTTAGTGTTGCCATTTGAGGGAGAGAGACATAAGGAATCAAAAAGATTTTAGGGAAAATAAGGAAGGGATTAAGAGATGCTAAAGAATGATTCTTTTGCCCAATTTTACCAAGATAAAAAAAATCCCACAATGTAACATCTCAAATCTATATTTGATGTGAAGTCCTTGCCTCTAAAGTGAATAATCAGTTCTTTCACATAAAAATTCAAGTAATTATTGCATGAAATGATACATTCAAAGCTTTCACATTTTGCCACTATCAGCATGCCCCTATAACCCTTAGATTAAATTATTCTCCAAATAATTCAATACTTAAGCACTAAATTAGTCCACTCAAGTGGGCCCATCACCGCCCATGGCAACCCCTAGAACCCTAACTTTTGAGATTTCGAGATAATCCCTCCCATGGTGTTCTGTAGCTAAATCCAGACCCTAGTAATCGACATTTCATGATAATGCCACCCATGGCATCTGAACCAGCACAGGGTGCTTACATGCCCCTAGTAGGATATGTAAATATCCTAGGAGACAAGCACTGAGGAAATGATATGTTATTGCGCATCTTTGAAGGGAATTTCCCGTCTCTCCACGCTGGGAACTCGTCCAGATCAACTTGTGTTGATCGGCCGCTCCTAATCTAGGCGACTTTTTTTCAGAATAGTTTAAACGCTTTTACGTGATTTTGATACTTATGCGCACTGAACTAGACTATGTGTGGATTGGGGTACTTCGGTTACCGAGTCCCACAACCAGAGATCAGTTAATGAGGCCGAATACTCTCTAATCCTTAGACCTAATATTTAAGCTTCGCATTTTTCCCCAACCTCTTGAGGACTATCCAAATCTTAGCGGATACTTGAATTTTTAAGCCTAGGAGTCTTGCCCAAGAGGCCTACGATCAGCATTCCTACTAATCTCTTTTGTGTCTCCTTAGCACTTTTTCCTTTCATTTTCTTTTTCTTAATATGGTCTAGAACTTAGTTAATCCCTTAATTTCTTACTAATGACTCTCTTCTTATTCTTTTCATTTTGTGCTCCTTTTGTTTTGACATTTTTCACTTTTCCCCTTTTTTTTTCCTCATGATTTGTATGGCCTCAAAATTTTCTCCCCTCAGAATTTTTTGTTCTTTTTCAAGAATTTTTTCATTTTTTTTTGGTGTTTTTGTGATTTGTGATTTTTTTGTTGAAACCTTTTCTTGTGAGATGAGTTTTCACGGCATTTTGCACTTTCATACCCCCCCATGCCTACGATTTGCAATGTCCCCATTGTAAATTAGGTGGGTTCGAGTTCAGCTTAGATCATTCATTAGAATAGGTTTTGAGTGGACGAACAGGTCGAGGTGACTGTTGCGAACGATTTCAAAACTAGGGTACGAGTACCTGAGGTGGGGTTGACTATTCTAATGGATGAACCCTAAAGTGCAATATGAATTCAGCGTAGGAATGTCAAGAAAGGTTTCGGATTTTTCAAAAATGATGGGTTGCCTCCCGTTAAGCGCTGAGTTTTATGGCATCGACTGGGTGCAATGAGCTCAGGGAGAATGGAGGGTAAAGGATATCTCAGCCAAATTTGCATCGGTCAAGTCAATGAACGGATTGAGTCTCTGACCGTTCACGATGAAAGGTTCTGAATCGTGGTTGAGTGGACTGATCTTGATGGCTCCATTTCCAAAGATTCGTCGGACGAGGTAAGGTCCGATCCATTTTGATCGTAGTTTTCCTGGGAGCAGTTTAAGCTTGGCATCAAAGAGTAGGACTTTTTGACCAGGGTGGAAGATCTTTCTAGATATGTGCTTATCGTGAAAGGCTTTAACCTGCTCTTTGTAAATTCGTGAGTTTTCATACACGTCGTGGCATAATTCATCAATCTCTCTCATTTGAAGCTTTCTGTGGGTTCTTGCCTTAGAAAGATCTAGGTTGCAGTTCCATACTGCCCAATAGGCTTTATGCTCCAATTTGACGGGGAGGTGACATGCCTTCCCGTACACCAATCTGAATAGAGACATACCCAATTGGGTTTTGTGAGCGGTCCTATAAGCCCACAAAGCTTCCGGAAGTCGGGATGACCAGTCCTTCCTGTCAGGTCGAACAGTAACCTGGAGGATTTTCTTGATCTCCCGATTTGATAGCTCAGCTAGACCATTAGTTTGGGGATGGTAAGGAGTAGAGATTTGGTGCGACACCCTATATTTGGTCATCAGTGACCTGAACTGAGCGTTAGTGAAATGGGTCCCTCCATCAGAGATTATAGCACGTGGAATCCCGAATTGCGAAAAGATGTTCTGATGAATGAATTTGATAACCACCTTATGATCATTAGTTCGGGTTAGAATGGCTTCGATCCATTTGGACACGTAGTCAATAACGAGTAGAATGTACTTGAAGCCGTCTAAAATAGGAAAGGGTCCCATAAAATCAATCCCCCACACGTCGAAGATTTCGCATACAAGAATCGGTTGTAAGGGAATCATATCACGGTGGCTCATGTTGCCTAAGGTCTGGCAACGAGTGCATGCCCTACAATGATTGTATGAGTCCTTGAAAATCGTGGGCCAATAAAAGCTGCACTAGAGGACTTTTGCTGCGATTTTATGACCTGAGAAATGTCCACCACATGCTTGGTCATGGCAGAAGGACAAGATGTTATGAATTTCCACTTTCGCGACACATCGTCGAATGATTTGATCGGCACCGATGCAGAAAAGATACGGGTCTTCCCAGAAGTAATACTTGGCATCGGAAAGCAATTTATTCTATATTGATAGTCAGGATACAAACTGATTGCTTTCCGATGGTTTGCTGATATAGTAAACTACCTGGCATCACATCGGAAGCCCTGTATTGATAGTCAGGAGGTGCTCATCAGGAAAATGTTCCGTGATGGGTTCGAAAGGGTCGATGATCTCAGAAGGAAGGTAGGACAAGTGATCAGCTACCACATTCTATTTTCCCTCTTTGTCATGAATCTCGAGGTTAAACTCTTGCAGCAGCAAGATCCAGTAGATTAATCGAGGTTTCGCATCCTTCTTTGCAAGGAGATGCCTCACAGCTGTGTGATTCGAGTAAATGATAACACAGGAACCCAGGAGATATGATCTAAATTTTTCCAAGGAAAATACTACGGTTAGCAGCTCTTTCTCCGTAACTGTGTAGTTACACTGAGCCTCATCAAGTGTCTTGCTAGCGTAGTAGATGACCACGGGGTTTCCCATCAATTTTCTACCCAAGTACTACTCCTACAGCGAAATCAGATGCATCTCACATGATCTCAAAGGGTTGAGACCAATTAGGGGATTGTAGGATAGGGGCTTGGGTAACTCGATCACAGAGGATCTCAAATGCTTGAGTGCATTCCTTGGAGATTTTGAAAGGTACATTCTTAGATAGTAGAGTGGTTAGGGGGCACGCGATCTTTGAGAAATCAGGAATGAATTGCTGGTAGAACTCGACGTGCCCCAGAAAAGATTGGATGCCCTTGATCGAGCTAGGCATAGAGTTTGGAAATCAAGTTCACCTTGGCTCGATCGACTTGGATGCCTTTTTCTGATATAAGATGTCCCAAGACAATTCCTTCAGGTACCATGAAATGGCTCTTTTCCTAGGAAAGAACCAGATTCACGTCAATGCACCGTCTGAGGATTTGAACCAAGTGCAGGAGGCAATCGTCAAATGATTCTCCGAATACTAAAAATTCATCTATGAAGACTTCCAGATAATCACCTACCATATGTAAGAATATGGCAAGCATGCACCGCTGAAAAGTAGCGGGTGCATTGTAGAGACCAAACGGCATCCTTCGGAATGCGTATGTCCCGAAGGGGCAGGTGAAAGTGGTCTTTTCTTGGTCCTCAGGATGGATGGCCACCTGGTTATAATCGGAGTACTCGTCCAAAAAGAAGAACCTATTTCCTGCTAGTTTCTTGAGGATCTGATCAATAAATGGTAGTGGGAAATGATCCTTCTTCATGGAGGAATTGAGTCTTCTGTAATCAATGCAAACTCTCCATGAATTTGCCACATGGATCGGTATGATTTCTCCAATTTTAGTCGTGATCACGGTGAGTTCTGCCTTCTTGGGCACAACCTGGATTGGACTCACCCACCGACTGTCGGAGATCGGGTAGATGATCCTTGCATCTAACCACTTGATGATCTCCTTTCTCACGACCTCTTGCAGATTAGGATTCAGACATCACTGCATTTCACAGGATGGTCGTGTGCCCGCTTCGGTGTAGATATGGTGTGTGCAATAAGAGGGGTTGATACAAGTCAAATCATCGAGAGTCCATCCAATGGCTCTACGATGTTGCTAGAGAATAGTAATTAGACAGGATTCCTAATCAGGTGTGAGTCTAGAGCTGATAATCATAGGAAACGTCTGATTGGAACACAAAAAGACGTACTTCAGATGGTTAGGAAGAGGCTTGAGTTCCAAAACAGGGTTATCAGCAGTAGCGGGTGGTTCGGGGTGTGTGTAGGAGCAAGGGAAGGAGTTATGGGTGTATCTAGGTTAGGTTCAGACTCCTCTGATTGCGAGTTTTGATCCTCTTGTGGTCGATTGGAAGTTGTCAGGTTTTCCTCAATATATGGATCATCAACCACAGCCTTAATATCACATATCTGTTCTATAACACCATAATTAATCCCTTGTTGGGCCTTAAAGATGTCAATCTTTAGTGTTTGGTTTCTGAATTTCAGTTCAATTTGGCCCTCCTCACAATTTATATTGGCCTTAGTAGTGGCCAGAAAGGGTCTCCCTAGTATAATTGGTGTATCCCTTGGATTTTCTAGAGCATGCATATCCAAGACTACAAAGTCCACTGGGAAATAGAAATCCCGAACCCTAACAATGACATCCTCAAGAACTCCTTTAGGTGACTTAATAGATCGATCAGCCAATTGTAATGTCACCTATGTCAGTTTAAGCTTAGATTCCCCAAGATAGTCAAGTAGGAATGTAGGTATTAGGTTTATGGAGGCTCCTAGGTCCAATAAAGCTCTATCAAATTGGGTACCACCAATTGTATAGGAAATCAGGGGAGTACCTAGGTCTTTTGCCTTAGGTGGGAGTTTGGTCAAAATTACAGAGCTGGCTTGTTCTGACAATATGATTGGACTCCCACTTTTGGTTCGTGGCTTACACTTAGGTGTACACACGTTTTTCAAAAATCATGCGTAAGCCGGTACGTGGCAGATTGCATCCATCAAGGGGATGCTTATATGGACCTGTTCAAAGAGCTTTACCAAATCCTCCTCAGGTGCCACGGGTTTGTTTGACCTCTTTCCCTTGGTCAAGGCCTTGGGAAATGGAACCTTGGATGTTTCCTCTAGAATAGGTTCAAGTTCTTGATTAGGGACAGGGGTATCCTGGATAACTATCCTAGGGTTTGGGTTACTACCAGGCTGAAAGTGGCTTGGGTAAGGTGGGTCTTGTGTTGTTTTGCCACTACGAGTTGTTACTAAATTTAGTCTTGCCTGGTTTTGGTTCAGTGCTGAATTAAGTCCATGGAGTCATTATTGATGGAGTTCTTACACATATTCTCGAGAATCTCCCACACAGTGTCTTCGTGTTGACCCATGATATTTACTTCGCAGATTGCATTGATGAATAAGTGGATATCTTCATGGAGTCCCTGGTGAAAAGACTGGACTTGTTCCCATTTAGGAACTCCATGATGGGGGCACTTTCACATGAGATCCAGGAAACGATCCCATGCTTCATGAAGAGGTTCTCCAGATTGTTGGGTGAAGTGTATAATCTGGTGTCGTAAGGCATTCGTCCGACCAACTGGGAAGAACTTTTTCAAAAACTTGGATTGTAGTTCAACCCATGTGTTGATCGGACGTGTTTGAGTTTGATACCAGTGAGCTGCTTTGTCCATGAGAGAGAAGGAGAACATCTTCATGAGAAGAATATCCCTATTTTGGATATCTGACCCAAAGGTCTGGGCCAGATGCTTGAGTTATTTGATGTGCTGGAAGGGATCCTCGGAATTAAGCCCATGAAACTTTGGAATAGCATGAATCATGTTGGGCTTGAGTTCAGAATCAGGACCTCCGGTCGGGATTTGGACTTGAGGTTCGATCGCCACCATAGCACGATTATAGTGATCTCGCATCATAGGATGCTGCGGCGGGTTTACAAAGGCTTGAAATAAATCATTAAGGCGCTGAAGTTGGTTCTCAAGGTTATTCTCTTCTTCTATTGGTTGTGCCATGATGATGGAAGAAGGAGAATTTAGTTTAGATGAATCAGAGGAGATGTTTGTGTGGTGGGGTTGCTACACAAACACGAATGTCGAGGCCTGACCTCGGTGGGAGTGAATAATTAAAGGAGGTCACAAGGATGGTCTTAAAGACCTCCTACCAAACATTCATCGATGGTTTGGACGAGAGTAGAATGTGCTGGTCCCAATGAAGACACCCAAAAATTTGGATGACTATAGAGGTTCGGGGCGGATGATACCCCTTAGTCAGAAAGTCATCCACCTGAGAAATACCTGGGCAGCCAAAGAACGAGATTCCTGCAAAGACCCCTACATGGTAGAGCGTCCCCACAAGTTACAGGGTTTCCTCCACCCGACCCCTCTTGTCACTGATGTTCCAAGTAGACCAGAATGGGAACTTTGACCTCTTAAGTCTACCAGATTTATTTAAGAGCAAAGGTGCTTAAGATTTCACTTGAACTTTAGATGTATTGAGTGTAAAAGTGACCTAATTGCAAGGTTGGTTGACCCAACAAGGGGGTCAACTTCACCTATTTGTCATTTGAGAAGTTGTAGGTCCTTCCTTTTAGGATTCAAGTGAGATTAAGAGCCTGAATTTTTAGGGTTTTCTTGAATAAGTCTCTTCAACCAAGGCTTGGCACACCTCTTTTTGGAGAGTTGATTCTTACTTATAAAGGTGTGTCTCTAAAACCCTAAATTGAAATCCTTAATTTGGCTCTAATTTTGGTCCAATTTAGTTGCCAAAATATGGTATCTAGGGCTCAATCAAGAAGGTGGTAGCCCTAGTTACCTTAAATGGATGCACAAATCAGTATTGTTGTTGAAATCAAATCAGGAAAACTTTGGTGAATTAGCTAGAGATGGAAAGCAGGTAGCCCTAATTGATTTTATCTTGTTTTTTCCTTTTCAGAATGAGGGGCTTAAGAGAAAGAGATTAATCAGAAATTACCTGCCCTGGACATGTTTGCTGTGTGGCCGTCTTCCTTTGAATCTTCTCCCCTAAAGCAATCACAAAAAGGAGATATATCAAGTTAGTACTAAATCAGCAATTTTAATCAAGATTTCTAAATCGCACGTTGCTCCCCGGCAATGGCGCCAAAATGTTAAGAGTGCTTGATCGAGTTTTAAAAAAGATCGTGTTGTAGAACTGTCAAAAAAGCATTCAAAACAAATACAATTTATTACTCGAATTTGAATGTTCGAGGTCGAACACACGGAGCAAATTAGGGTTTAGAAATCAAGATCACAACTTGAGAATTTGAAAGAATACAACATGCAATAAGATCAATGTTATAGTGCAAAAAGATAGGAATAAATGTAAGGCACTAAAGGACCCAATGTATGTGAATAAACATAAAATTGGACATCTGATTTGTGAACCAGACGCCTTAAAATGATGATGCTACAGTGCTTGATCTTTCTTCTTCTTCTTTCTCTTTTCTATCTCTGGCGGCTACTTTCAATCTTCTTCTTTCTTTCTCTTCTTCTTTATTTTCTTCTGATTTCTTGCCTTAGCCTTTCTCTTCCTCTGCTTTCCTTGCTCTATTCTCTGGCTTTACTCTTCTTCTTCCTTCAGCTTCTCCTTCTTTTCTTTCTCTTTCTCTACCGACTACCTTCTTTCTTCCTTCAACTCCTTCTTCTCCTTTTCTTTCTCGTTGGCTTGGTCTTCTCCTTCCTCTACAAAGCAAAACCTACCCCCTATCCACGCGATCTCTCTTCTCTCCTTTCTCTCTTCGGTTCGCTCTCCTAGAGCCACTTCTCGGGTAATCTGGTCGGATATGCGCCCGAGAGTAGGCCCACTGGCGTGCGGTGGTGGGCGAGGTGTGCTGGGTCGGGTCAGATCACGAGGTTTGTGGGGGGTGGTCGCAGACGAGGCGTCGGGTCGGGTGAGAGGGGACCTCACCCCGTGAGTTGGAGGTGATAAGCCATTGGCAGAAAAATAATTTATGCAGGCGCGGCGCTTCGTCTAGTTCCGAGGTGGAACTATCTTCCCACCTTCCTCACGCACGCCTGCGGTAGGGAAGCTTCGTTCGATTGCAGTTGCATCTTCCGCCTTCGACACCAATTGGATTCCTGGAGTTGTGTGCAAGTGTATTCCACACAACCTAGGACACGAGCCTGGAGCGGTCGAAGCCTGGAGTAGCTGCAATCTTGCTTCGAGCTTCACTTCAATGGCGAATGACCGTCTGCACCTGAAATCACGCAAATAGCCTTGCGGCCACGTCAGAATGTTCAGGAGTCTTCATTGAGGCACGGTGAGTGTGCTGCGGTGGTTGGCGTGGCGTGGGACCGCTTGTGGGGGCGTGCTTAGGGCACATTGCGGCCGTGTAAGTGGGTGTGTTCGTGGGTGAGTGGCAGAGTGTATAGAGTAGTGGGAGATGATTAGTGGGGTGTTGCGGAGGTTGTAGGGTGGTTGGCGAGCCGGGTGGAGGTGCAGAGTAACGGGGATGCCTCGCCGGAGGTTTGGCCGGAGGTGGAGAAGGTGATGGTGATCGGTGGCGTCGAGGGATGTTTTTGAGAAATAAAGAGGGGAAAAAGGAGTAGAAGGGAGAGGGAACTTATCTGGGAGTGAAGGGATGAAGAGGGTGGCAGGGATTCCATTTGGCTCGTATTGCTAACGTCAGAGATGAAGGTGCTCAGAGAAGGTGGTCTGCAAGGACGAAAGGGATGCAGAGGCGTCAGCGGGTACTACGCGATGCGAACGAACGAACGTAAGGGAGAGGATCCTGCCATCGGTATTTTGGCTAGGTGATGAGGGAAATCAAGGAAGGTCGTTGGAGCTTGATGAGCGAACTGGCTGGAGGAGGAGAGACGAATTTGAGGGGTTTTCCAGATCAATTTTAAGAGATGCAAGGTGATTTGGGGTCTCTTAAATAGGCTTCTGAGGATGGATTTGTGCTTGGAAGCCAAGCTTCCAAGCAAGATATGTTCGCCAGTGATGGTAACTCGAAAGAGACCTGAATCTCTCATGCGTTCACATGAGAGATTGGGTACCAAGTAGGGCATCATATTAGGTTCACATTGGAGGAGATTTCTCAGAGAATCTCCCTTTCAATTTTCAAGGAGATTCTCTAAGAGATTACGGAGAAATCACCCTTGCAATCTCGCCGGAGTAGGATTCCCTCCGCTATAATGGTGGAGGGACCTAATTGCAATGAACGAAGAAGAAGCTACGGGGTCAAATGTAAGGGTTTTTGAACTCTAGGGGTAGAAATGTAATTGGGTTAGACCTATTTGCAAAGTGGGTGAAGATGAGTTCCCCTTAGGTCTAAATTTTGGTACAAACATAATTTAGACCTAAGGAATACAATGGTGAGGTTGGATTTTGTGTTTGACCATGTTTGACTGGGCAATTTACGTAAAAATCCAATTTAGGGTAAATATTCGTCTTAGACACCATTCTAGGTCAAAATAGGTTCCATTGGCCAAATTGAATGTTCTAAACCATAGAAAATATTTTTATATGATTTTTGGAGGGTTTAGGTGAATTTTATCCTAACCAGAACCTTATTTAATCAAGTAGGTCTATTTTAGGGTTACAAGAAGTCATTTAATTCCCAACATTCACACGAACCCTTTTCTATTTGAACCAACTCACTTTTTATCTTGTTAAGACTATTTGACCTGTATTTATCCCTTGAGAAAATCCTTTGTTGTATTGCATTGGTAAAATTACAGTTTTACCCCTTGTTTCTTGCTTTTCTCTCAGAAAGGTTATTCAATGAATTAAGACCTCCAGTTGGTTATGTAGGAGCTTTTATTCTCTTTTATGGGTCAAAATGAGCTAGTTAGGGCTCATGATGGTGTTCCCATCAGATCTTCAATCTGAGGCCCCCATAAATATTGCCATGTCCCCTAACCACAAAAAGGGAAAATTAACCTATAATTTGTATAAACTAATCTAAATGAATGATGATGCATGTTATGTAGTATTTATAACATATGATGCTTCTATAGACCTAGGAACACGCTTAAATAGGCATTTTAGGCCAATTAGATGTGTGCACATCGATTATAAAATTAATTAAATTAGAAGATTCATGACGGTACTGTTAATACCGTCACCATTTTCCTTAGCAAAGTTTCACCTTGTGCGCCAACCTAAATTTTGAGACATTATTCGGTGACAATGTCATCATAACCATCGCCAATTACATATGGAAATGATTTTGTAACGGTTATCGATTTCAAGATATTTCATTCCTCGTGCCATGGGGAGCGTGGGTTTCCATCACACTTTTGACAACGGTTACATGAATAACCGTCACAGATGATGACATTTGGCAACGGTTAAGAAATCGTCGCAAAAATTGCATCGCAAAATTCACCTATTCTAGTAGTGGAATTAGAGGCAACTAGAGATTCACTTACATGTTTCAAGGAACATAGGATATAACAATAATGCTCAAGTTCTCGCAGGCGATGGACGTTAAAGAGGAAAGGGGAGAGCATCATGGCTATTATGATAGTATATGAAGAGCTGGTGTTGAGGCTATAGGGTTGGAGATAGCATTATGCAGCTCTAATCCTCAAAATAATTTTTAACTAGCCTTATGTAACACTTGAAAACAAGAGATCTTAATGTGTAGTGCATTTAAAGAAACTAAAAAGAAGTATCCAAGAAAGGGAAATGGATAAGAGAAGATGCCAAAAAATGTATTCTAAATGCATTTGTTAATGTAGATTGTAAAAAGGACACATGCATGGCCATCCGTTCTCCCTAAATCACGAGTTTGGTGGATCCTATACCTTTGTTTATCTCCCAAAATCAAATGTCATTGGTGATTTTTGCACTTAAATCAAATATCATCAATGATTTTTAAAGTTTTACGGGTGACTTTTATATTTGAACCAAATATCATAAGTGATTTTCAATTATAAGTGAAAATCACCAGTTATAAGTGAAAATCACCAGTGTGATATGCTACATGCAAGTATGGAATTCTCAGAGATTCCTTGTCTCTCGAAAGTTACTTTCAAGTAATCTAAATTCATGAGGATTTCATGAAAGGAGCTTATTCACACTCGGTGATTACAAAAGAAGATATCTCTTAGGAAGAGGACAAAGATAATGCCTGATAAATATGAAAGAAGTTATATCTCAAGGAGTTTACCTTAATCACACCTGACAAAGTTGAAAAGCTGACAACAGACATGCCCATCGTGAATATCCGCTAAGGAAAAAGTCAAAAAATAATCTCTCGAATGAATCAAGAGTTGTCATTGGCTTGAAAAATATAAATAAACTTAACATCTAAGTTACTTCAAAGCCTAAGGGTTTCTTGAATATCACTTTATAGAAAATAGTGAGGAACTCTTGCTATTTAAGTGCCGAGTAACATTAATCATCATAAAGGATAGTCCACGGACACCTAGGATGCCCAAGTATCCTCTTTTATACAAAGGAGAAAGGATAATCACATGCAAATCATTCAGACCAAATTCAGTAGAGCTTTATATGATATAACTGTATGAACGAACTTATAGAACTTTCAAATATGACAATGTATATTCAAGAATAATGATAAATCGTGCCCTTTCTTCCACCTAATTTTGTAAATGACTGACATTTTTGAGATTTTACAAGCGAGAAGGGAAAAAGAAATATAAGCCTTGTTACCCGCCACAGTAATCCAAGAAGAGAATTACTTGGAACTCTTAGCTACCGTTTGTTTGGCAGGTTTGCCTTCGTAATCTTCCGTTTGTTGGTTTCAATCCTAGGATTGTTCTATGCTGAGATTGAACCCTGAATCCCAAGATAAGATCATCCCAAGGGGGTCGGATTGTTTCATTCCGCCTTCAATCACGTGCTTTATATAAGTTTAGCCCTCCATCATCATAGTGTAAACCCGTCCACAATCCTGCTGACATTACTTCAGTTGTTGGGAGAGTAATGGCGATGGCGAGCTCTGGCGATGGCAGCATCGACCTACGATTTCCAAAGAAGCAACTATGTATGAAATCTAGCCTTTGTCATGAGACATACTCGTTTCTCCTGTACGGCTATATTACGTTGGCAAGGGGTGTACCCATCTTTGCTTTATCTTGGGTGGTACAAGCAGTCGATCGTTTGATTCCTTCCCCATGTATGTATGAGTTGAAGATCTTTTGGAAGATCATCTGACTTAGATTCATTTGATGGGAACATCAACCAGCAGTTCACACACATCTGACATCTCCCTTGGAAGGTGGATTAGATTAATGCAAGAGCGGTCTCCTCCTTATAAAAGGAATGGGCATATGAGGTATTGGGTGGTGCTTGTCATTGCGGTTTTAAGTTTGCTGAGTGAGGAGAGGAATGAGGAAGGAGGTTCTACAGAAAGTATTGACTAGTACATGTCGAATTTGTGTTCCTTGTGTTATTTGTTAGTTTTGCATTCATGTTGTGTTGATAATCGATGCTAGGCTCCCTATGAAGGTTGGCCGTTGCCTTGACTTTGCTGCAGTTATTCGTCGGTCATCTCCATTTCAGGTACACTTTTGTAGTGACATCATTTGATAATAGGAATACACCGATGGATTTGAATGTATCGTAGATGGAAAATGGTAATCCATCGGTGGATTGATAGGATACACCAGTGTATGAGTACAATGCATCAGTTGATGATTAGAGTATAGCGGTGATTTATGAAGATCCATCAGTGGATTGTTGTAGTACACAATAAGGTGTCTAAATCCACCGGTGGATGGTTAGAATCCACCAGTGGATTGTTACAAGCGACCGGTGTATTGTGGAATGCACATGTGGATTTACGTATTGATGGATGGTTAGAATTCATCGATGTATTATATATGTTCACAGGTGTATTGTGTATTACACGTGTAGATTTATGTAATCCACTGATGGATGTTTAGAATGCACCGGTGTGCTGTACGGGTCCACTGGTGTATTGTGTAAATCCACTGGTGAATTGTTGCAAACCACCAATGTATTGTGTAATGCATCTATGGATTGATGCAATCCACCGATGGATTTTGACAATACCTCGGTGGGTAATCAGTTAAGTCAAGATAAGATGGTTTAACGTTAGTCGGCGTTATTCCCTTGTAGAATGGCCTCCTCCATTCCTTCAACTTCTGATAGTAAGAAGGCTAAGAAATGGGATAATGAGATGACGATCGAGTTCGTGAAGATTTTGAAGGAGCAGTACATGAATGGACGTTGGGATAAGGGTTCGTTCACACACACCACGTGGGTGGAGATAGACAGGAAGTTTGTGTTAGCTACAGGATTGCCATACGAGCACAATCAAATCCTAAATTGATGGAAGGAGTTGACGAGAAAGCATAGTTGCATGTCCAACTATACAACAAAAGTGGTTGGGGAATTGATCCTATTAGTGGTTGCCCTATAGCACCTTCCCCATCTGTCTAAAGTGAGGTAATGAATTATTTTTCATCAGTAATTTCTCATTGAAATGTTCAACAATTAATAAAAGTAAACGTAATCTATTTGAATGACTTGTAACTCCCTCCAAAACTTGCAGAATTACATGGCAAGCCTTTCATATTATTTGAGGATGTCTACAAAAGCATTGGTAAGGATACTGCAACCGGTGAGTACGTAGTGTTGGAACATGCTTGAGTACGTAGTGGAACATGTTGAAGATTGCCATGAGGATGTGGGTTCTTATTATCAAGGACAAAACATGATCAATCTTGAAACGGTATTGAGTTTATACCATATGACCCAACGGTTGTTGACGACATGTGGATGCTATATATGAGTCAACCTTTTGTAGTTAATTCAGTAAATGATACCCCATATGTGTGCAGTAACCCTGCATCATACACGGATGTCCCAACAGAGATGCATGCAAGTGAACCTCCACCTTTATGGTGTGAAACACAAGGCTCAAAGCGTGCTTCGGAGGGGACTAGTACAAGTGGGGGAAAATATAGGAAAAAGGGGGTGTCCAGTGAAAGTGCTTCATCGGCTTCTATGATGAATGATTTTACGGAGTTGATGAGGATGTTGGTGAAGCACCACATAACCCCAACCCCAATGGTTGACCACTCTGCTAATGAACTTTGTGAGTGCATGAGGATATTACGCACCCAAGTGGCAAACATCACACCCAACGATTTACTCACATTAGTGGATGGTTTCACTCATAATGCATGGAGGACAATTTTCAAGGATGTTGTGCACTCCAACGTTGAGTTAGGTGAATTTCTTCGGATGTGTTGGAAGTGATTATGGATTCTGATCACTTCTAGCGACTCATGATGTCACTTGCTTGATTAGGTCATCACTTTGGTAGATTGGTTGCATGTTTGGTTTCATTTGGTTATTTCACAATGCTTTTAGCTAGGTTTGGTATATCACTTTGGTGGATTAGTTGTATGTTTCATTGGAACATTTTGTACTTGTTGTTAACACTATTGGGTGGTTGTTTAGGTTTTCTGCGCATTAACAATTACTTGTCTTGCACATTATTGGTTGTTTGTTTCACTTGTGATGAATTTTAAGGTCATTTAGCTTTTGTGGTTTTCTTTTGTATATATATATATGTATTATGTGTGTGTGTATGATTGTTGATGTCATTTAGGTTTCATGATTTTAGTTTTCTTTGGTATGTGTATAATATTACAATAAATATGAATATTGATGACCACCGATTTGTTGAGGATATTGACAAGAACAATGTTTTATCGCTGGCATCGATTACCATACCTCTTGCATATGCATACTACTCTCTCCACCAGCGAACTTCACAACTAAGGCAAAATGATGAGGCTTTGTCAGGGCATGACTAGGTCCACGAAGTGATTCGTGGCCACTCGAGTCATTCGAAAAATGCACACAGGGTAAGTAAGGAGGGCTTCGTTGCGCTCTCTAAATACCTCAAGGATGAAACCGACCTCAAAGACACACAAGGTGTTACAGTTAATGAGCAATTAACAATATTCCTTTATGTTGTTGGTCAGAATGCCTCAAATAGGAACCTAGTCAAGCGATTCCAACACTCCGGTGAGATGATTTCTACGTATTTTAACTTGGTATTAGATGCCTTGGTTTCTTGAAAGTGGAGGTTCAAACAAATGCCAACAATTCATTCCTCTATACTAGCTGAAATTCGATCCAATCATAATTTTTTTCCTTTTCTTCAGTTTGGTATTTTCTTTTGTACATTATTCATTTATGTATTGTATACGATTATATCAAATTGATTACTTTGATGCTTTGGGAAGGATGTTGTAGGAGATATTGATGGTTGCCATGTATGTGCAATAGTTCCATCTAGGGAGCAAGCACATTTTCATAATTGAAAGGGTTGGACAAGCCAAAACATCATTGCTGTAGTCAATTACAACTTGGAATTTGTGTTCGTAGGTACTGGTTGGAAGGGTTCAGCCGCGAATATACGAGTGTTGCGGTGGGCTATAAGAAATGGTCTTAACGTCCCTAGTGGTCGTAGGTTCCTTGTGGACCTTGGTTATGCTAACATGAAATATTTTATTTCTCCCTTTTGTAGCATACCATATCATTTGCAGGAGTATCAAAATCGAAATAATAGATATCAAAATTACAAGGAGCTATATAACAATCGCTACGCACAGTTACGAAATGTTTTGGAGCGTATCTTCGGTGTTTTGAAAAGGCGTTTCAAGCTTCTAAATGCAAGGCCATTCTATGGGTTCAAGACGCAATGCAAAATCATGACGGCATGTTGTATCATCCACAACATGATTATTCGGTGGAAAGTCAATGACGACTTCTTGTACACAACACTCGATGGCCCTGAAGACATGGGGGATACGGAAGGGTGAGATGACCTTGTTGACGACGGTGCTGTAAGAGCTGGGGATTTGATAAGGGTTCAAATTGGCCATGCTTTGTGGGTGGATCATCAAACTTGATGACCCATCAAAAATGGTATCGTTGTAGCAAATACACCATTACCATTGTATTATTATGATTTTAAGGGAATGGAACTTGTTATAGTGAAATTGAAATTCTCATTTGACTGGTGTATTCTTTCATGCACAGATGCCACTCATTGAGGGAACTTCTGTCTAAATGTGACACACCGGTGTGCAAACGTGACACACCGATGTGTAAACGTGACACACTGGTATATTTGTGTGACACACCGATGTATTTGCATGACACACATTTTTATTTAGATGAAATGAGGTATCTGAGGGAACTTTAAGTACATAAATTACCTTTAAAATTGGGAAATAAAAACAAAGGAGTTCATAATATAGACAAATACCGTATACAGAAGATGGAAGACATAATTACAAGCTTAATGAAAGTATATGTTTAAGAGGCCTATAAATAAGATCATACACGTATAAAGACTATTCAATAACTACAAAAAATGAAACAAATAAACAAACATCATACTAAATTAACGGCTGCAAACCTATGCTTCAAAATCAAAGCAATGTAAATTGAGTAGTATTTATGGACATCCTCATCTCGTGACACGACCATTGGGTCCAGTCCATGCATGAGGCATTCTAGCCAACGTATGTCAAAGATGCCATAATCGTTGCTTGTGCTGCCTTGCTGAGGAGCCTCTGTGTAGTGCTGTCGATCCCATCCATTAGCACTTATCCCCCATCGTATCAACACTCTCGCCATCACGTCAAACTGAAAACAAAAGCGTACGTTCAATGTTGTCATGCTTATTCATAACAATTTCTCAAGTTGAAGTGTAATAAATTTGATACATACTACGTTATCACCATCCTTATGTATCAGCTAGGGGTAATACCAGGCATCACTATCGTATTGTATTATTGCTTTACGACCAATATCAATAACTACAAGGGTCCAATGGGAGACCTCTTGTGTACACAACAGTATAGCTCTATATTTACAAGTGTAGAACTCCTCACCGGCATTCTCAATGTAGTCATTGATCTGGTCGTAATTGAAATATTTAACAAAAACACCAAAGTTTATGTCTAAAACAAGAGTATCGCACTTCATATTCTCTTGAGCCATCATGTCTTTGATGGGTTCATGGTAAGCAATTACACAACACTATTATATATATAGTTGAAAAGTTATAAAATTAAACGTACCTCCCCATCGCCAAACCCAGTTCTTTTTAGTAGAGGAAGCATGGGCCTTCTCTCAACAAATCTTCTATTCGATGCCCAAAGAATATCGTCTAGGTTTTTTCTTTGCTCAGTTAACTGATCAGGAAGACGTCTATCCACTTCCAAAAGGCACTTGAGGATGCCTTTGTCCAAATCTGGTATCTTGTTGTAGATCCTTAGCTTCTTGAATTGAGTTGTCCTCCTCACAACCCCTGTTGGCTTGTGGGCCAATGATTTTGTTCGCCGACCTCGTCCGGTGATCTTCCTCATCGGAGGCTCGTCATCCTCTTGTATAGATAACCACAAACCATGTCGTGTCATGTAGGGCAAACAACGAATATACCAATACACTGATGAATTATATAAACACACCCATGTTTTATACAAACACATCGATGTATTATATTGTTGAACGTGCTTTCATTGAGTTTAAAAGATTACGTTGTAATATAGTCAACAAAAGTGATTTAGCATTTAAATTTATAAGCTTAAGAAATAGAAATGAGTCCGATGTCGTTCACAGTGAGCAAATTTGGCAAATCAATCCACTAATCACAAGTATCAAGAATAATATGCAGGTAAAATCAAAATGATAATCAATATATATATCAGAAATGTATCTTAGAACGTCAGGTGGAAAAAATAAAAATAAAGGGATAAAAATGGTGGTTGAAATCACCAAATTAACCCTACAATTAAGCTCTAATCAAAATCAAATAAATGTCAGAAACCTGCAACCACTAATGTTAGATTTCCACATCAACATCCACAATAACATTAGAACAGAACCAGCATAAGGCCTCAGATGCCTTATCTTCCCAAAGGCCTTACAAGCACAGAAGCACAAGCACAAAATAAGGTAAGAAATAGAGAGCTAAGTGTGGAACGAGGAGACATGCTTCCTGAGACACGTGTGCACGCACCTCGAGGAAAAACATCCCCCTTCCTCCTCAGATTTCCTTCTCTCAGATTCGGGTATATGGGTGTACAGTAATGGGTAATCGGATCCAAGCCCAGACCCACCGACGTGGTGTAGCAGGTGAGAGTGTGCATGGCACATGGAGAGAGAAAGGAGCTGTTGGTGCGGAAAATCATTGCAAAAAGTTTGAGTTTTGAAGACTCGTCGTTGTAGTGTGATATGCGAAGAAATCCATCAACAAATAAATTTTACCGAAACTCAAAAAGAATTCCTGGTCAAACATAGGGAGGCTACGTTGATTTGAAATCCACGATTATATTTTGTTGTTGTTTTTGTTTAGAAAGCGAGATAATCACAATGAATTCGATATTAACAATAACAGAGAGAGTGAGAACAAAAACTTTATAAAATGGATAATGTTTTACAACAAGAAAGCAGGAAATATTACAACTAGGAAAGAGTAAAATCTACTCTAGAAAGCAATAAAGAGAAAGGAGGTGAGAAGTTATCCTCCATGATGGCTACTTGGAGGACGAGCCGGACAGGGCAATGCCTGGAAGACGGAGGATGAAGACGGAAGAAGGAGAACGAAGTGGGAAGAACCAGGGGCAAGGCACAGCGTCGTAGTTGCCGGATCTAGTTCTGAAATGGGGGCGAGAAAAACTTTGATTTTAACTCTAAAGGAGCATCCCGGGTTTGGGACAAGCTTCTTTAGAGTTTCAAAGAGGGAGAGAGGTGAAGGAAGGGATGATTGAAATGTGGGGGGCATAGGACTTTTTATAGGTGTAGAGGTTGGGGGAAAAAAGGTCATTTCAAGTTAAAAACATTAAATGGGGGATCTTTAGTGACAGATAAAAATATCACTAAAGACCCCACGTCGTTGAACGTGCATGCGCTCCCGTGCCTCCTCCTCTATTCGTGCTTCAACACCTCACGCACGATCATGTGATCTCGCGATCGGACGGTCTTCAGTGCCTTCGCCCGCATGCATGTGATGGGGCGTTGGATCACGTGTCATCGAGCGAGTACGCGATCCTCACCCATCACTCATGCCACATCTCTTGCATCTACGCCACCCATGCTTCATCACAGGACCCAATTTGACCATGCTCGCTAGCACCCTCGATTTGAGGCAAGCGGGGATTCGAACGCGCGTCGTGATTGTGCAGCAATCATAGCTCTTAATTGACTTGGATTAAGCTAGGACTTAGCATAAGTTAGGGTTATTCATGCATGCATAAGCATTATCTGCATCTTTACTGCTTTACTTTAGCTATGCATAAAATAATATTATAATGTGCTGATTAAGTACATTATGTCGATTGCAGGCAATAAGGTGGATCTGGAGCTGGATCTGAAGCTGGATCAGCAATAACGGGAGTTGCAGCAGAGCTGGTGCAGAAGGCTTAGATTAGATGTAGGAATAATGACGTAAGGGAGTTAAAGGTTTGCTATTCTATTAAGTAGGAATAAAGCAATAAAATATCAAGAGCTTAGGTCCATCCTAGCCCTACGATAGCCTAGAGACTTCCCCAAGCCATAGCCACCCTTAGATTAAGCCACAACACCCTAGGAAGTCCTAAAACCCTAGTTCCAACCCTTATCTGGACATCCAGATAAGTTTTAGGATGTCCAAAACCCTTAGCCAACTCTCGCACACCTCAAACCCACTTCTGCAGTGTTATTGGATGTCCAGACGCTTTGTCAGACGTCCAATTTCTACAGAATACCCAAAACAGAACCTTGATTTCCCCCTGACTCAGATTGGACGTCCAGAACTGAAGTTCGGACTTCTGATTTTTTAGTATAAGTCGTCTGATCACATTTTTGGATGTCTGGTACTGGTATCCAATCCCTATTTTGAGATTCAAGCCTTGATCTTGGATCTCTAGCTCCCTAGACTTAATCCCAACCTCATAGAAACCTAAATTAAGGTGTCCTAACCCAAGTACATCACCTCTAGACCTACCTAAGGACCTAATTAGGTCCCCACCAAACCTAATTGACTTAGATCAAAGTCAATTACCTTCACCTAAGTCAATTGGACTCATTGAGTCAAATTGAGCTTAGATCTCAACCCACACAAGTTCAATTGGACTTAGTGAGAGTCCAATTGACCTAAACCCAACCTAATTGAGTTATTTCACTCTCAATTAGGTTCACACTCATCCAATTAAACTTAGGTTAAGTTTAATTGCATTCTTCCCTTAGCAATTAAGGTTTGCAACCATAATTTAAGGCATACACCTACCCAAACCCCTTAGGACCTAACCTAAACCACCTAGCCACATAGAGAACAACCACACACACACATACACACACACCCATTCATGCACACACACTTCTCTAGAGTTCTCTAGAACTCTCTTGAAGTGGCTCCACCTCTTGGTTGCCAAATTTAGCAACCAAGAGGCATTCAAAATGAGATCCACATTTTTTGGATCTCACAACCATATGGCCGGCCACTCTTGGACTCTCTCTAGAGAGTTCCACACCTCTCTAGAGAGCAGCCCTTAGGTCTATAGAAAGACCCAATGGGTGGCCATTTGCACCCATTCACATTCTTGGCACCCATTCACTTCCTTGGCTCCATTCACATCCACCTCCACTTAGGCTAGCCACTCCATCTCCACGAGTTCACCACCACCATGAAGGACACCATGCCGGGATGCTGGATCACTCCTCTCTCTCTCCAAGGGCCAGCCTAAGCTCCATTGGCCGCCCCTCATTCTTCTCCCGACCACTCCAAAGCCATCAGGGACCACCTTCAAATGCCCTTTTGTTCTGCTAGATCTAGATTAGTAGTTTATGCTCTTCATAGTTTTACTACTTTTTATTACTTCTTAGTAACGTAGTCCTTATTCTCCCCAAATGATGCATGTAAAATCCCTCGTAGATTCTTGTATGCGATCGTTTTCCGGTAGCCAGATTTACATTTTAAAAATTTCTATACAAGCTTTCCCTTATAGTTCTTGTTGCAAACAACTCTCCAAATGAATGAATGAAAAATGCATTTATATATATATATATATATATCTGTTTTGAAATCACCATGAGCTTATTGATTGCCATCTTATTTGCGTGATTCAAGTTGCCTATTTTCAATTATTTATCTATTCCGCAACAAGCATGTCGTTTCCTGAAAATATAGAAAATCTAACGATAGACGCATTTTTTGTAAACAGTCTCCACCTCACTAGAATCGTGCGCACAGAAACTCACATGTTCACCTTTGTGATTTATTTAACACATGCGCATGTAATCAGGGTTCATAATAGAAGTGGTGAAATCTTAATCAGGAGATTGGAAATTGGCATGCAATTTTAAACAGAGTAGAGCAGTATAAGATTGAATTCTAAAGTAAAACAATTGCCTCCCAGAGATGAATGACCAGGACTCAAAGTCTCGTTATCTTTTCAGAAATATTTCTATTTGATCGCATTGCGCACTATACTACGACGCTTTCCCTATCAAAAACGCGTGATACGCTTTCAACAAATGGCACCGTTGATGGGGAGGCAACGTCATTTTCTTTGATTTCGATCTTTGAAACCATCACTGCCAAATCTCTCTCTACTTTGTTTTTGATGTGCAGGACAACACAGAAGAAAAATGGGATCTACGCACACAACGAGCGCGGCAAAGAAAAAAATCAGGTGCACCTCATCTCCCCTTTAGATTAGGTTTCCTTTTTGAACTCTAGGAGTAGATTTACTTTTTGGCAGCTCTTTTGAAAAAGAAAATCTTTATTCAATCTCATGAAAAAGAAAAAAATCAAAAAAAAAAATTTGCAAAAGAAATCTAGATAAGGTATCTTTTTGAATCTTAGGTTAGTTTGAAAAAGAAAAAAAAAGAGATATTTTCTTTGAATCCTTTGAAAAATTATTTTTGAAAAAAAAAGGAAAACGTGCAAAAGTTTGGAAAAAAAAATTTTTTTTGTGGAAAGCTTAGATTTCAAGCTCAAACCACTTTAAGAGCTTTTCCACCATCTTCTGATTTTTCAGTCAGATTTCAAGTCTGATTTAAAAATTTGATTGTTGAAAAACTAGTAAGAAAAAAATTCTGAAATTCAAGCCAAACCTTCATTTTCAAACCACCTTTCAAAATTCAAGTATAAAATTTTTAAAAATTCGTGAAGTACACGGGGGTCAGACTGACCCAGATTCAAGATTTTTCAAATTTCAAAAAGTAATTTCGAGCAATCTACGAATCTGTTTTGACTAAAAATGGTGGGGTTTGAAAGATGATCTAATTGGTTTTATTTTCCATATTTTTTCCAAATTTTTTAAGTCAATTGATACTGTTTCAAAGAGAAAGACCTACCAGGGGTCAAAATTCTAGGTCTGACCCCCTGACATTCAAAAATAACTAAAAATTTGGTTGAAATAGTAAAAATTCCAAAAAAATATTCTCTAGAAAGCTAATTGAAAAAGAAATCTACTCGCAAAATTTCAAATTAATTGGATTCCAATTATTGTCAGAGAACGAACACTACTTTTGTGGTCTACTGAAATAGAACAAACCCTAGAAGTGCATGAACCTTAGGTTGAATCTTTAGGGTTACAACTTAGAGACCATACTTTGGGCTAACCTAGACTTAATCAAGTCTAGTACTTAGCCGGTGAGCTTGGTCACCTTGTGGGCCACTCATCAAGAGAAAACCCCACTGAAGAAACAGGCTAAAATTAATTTTAAAACACGAAATCAACCCGAATTCGTTGTCATCCTACTAGGTGTTTGCAACCTCACTTGCCAAACCTGGTGACTAAGTCTGCGGAGTAGTGTCAAACGACCGCGGCTCGGGGGTTAACGGAACCGGAGGCATAAGCCAAAGGAAGAACCTTCCCCTTAGTCCCCTCGTAACCAGACTGGTTGGGTTAGCTTGACAGGTGGGAATCACTTTCAGTCAGTTGAACGACGAATTTTTCTTCAGGAATTCAAATTTCTAACGAAAAATCTGGTCACCCAATCCATAAGGACCATTTGATTGACAGGTCCTTAGCCTTGCCCTGCTTGGCTACACCAACCCAAGGGTTGGATGGTGTATGCAAGGAAGGAGGTCACTTAGACCTCACTTGGTTGGACCTTGGGAGCCACTCCCAAGGTCCAAAGTCACCTCGTCGGGACCATCTTCTTCCCCCACTTCTCCTCCCAGAGCCACCATGGCTAATCCTGGACCTAGACCTAGACCGGGTCAGGATGTCAAGATTCTAGACCCGATGGCTCGTCTGGAAGCCCACGTAGCCGAATCCGAGGAGCAGCATCAGCAGAGCATGGATCGCATCTTGATGGCACTTGACAGGATGTAGCACTCGCCACGAGGAGAAGAACTGCAGGATTTCTATGACCCAGCCGCACAAATCGTCACACCTTTAGTCAGAATTCCCACGAGCGGAGACGCGTTTCAGCTCAAGCCCAATGTAATTGGGTTGATCAGCACTCATTTCTACGGGAACTCAAGCGAAGATCTGTTCCAGCACCTTGAGGACCTGAGTCGACTCGCTGAAATGATTCGACCCAGGAATAGCGATCTTGGGATTATCTAATGAAGCTTTTCCCGTTTTCTCTTAGGGACCAAGCTTCATACTAGTTCAAGACCATTGGGAAGCCAATTGGAACCTGGTCAGAATTACGACATGAATTCCTGCAAAAGTTCTTCCCAATCGGTCGAACAAACGCAATGTGACGTGCAATCACGACTTTCTCCCAGGGAGCTGGGGAGAAGTTACATGAAGCTTGGGACAGATTTCACGACCTTCTTCAGAAATGCCCACATCATGGCATACCCAGATGGCACCTGGCTCAGATCTTTTACCATGTGTTGGATGACACACATCGATATCTGGCCGATGCATCTAGTGGCGGGAATTTCCTCGCAAAAGACAAGAACAATGCATTTGAGTTGTTTGAATCATTAGTGGAGAACTCGATGAATGCTTCATCCATGAACCAGTTCTAGCGGCCTAGTCAGCAGTGGGTTGGTGTCCACGAGGCTCACACCAAGTATATTCGAGCCGACATGGATATCATTGTCAAGCAGCTGGATAGAATAAATCTAATTGAGAAGAAGATTGACCAGATTAATCAGGGTCAATCTGACTTGAGCTCTGCTGCCTCAAGACCCTCCTATGCACCTCGAGCCCCTCCTGCTCGAGTTAATCTACTCACTCGGGATGCATCTTCTCCGTATTTACGAGATCCCACATATCAGGATCCTATAAACAATCCATATTTGGCACTCTATGACCAGGGTTATGCACCACCCACAGATTATAATGCGTATCCCCTTGACGAATATACGTCTCGAACATCTTCAGCATACGAGGATGTCAGTGCTATCCAAGGATACGGGCGTAATAACCCATATTCAGAGACGTATAACCCTAGTTGGCACTAGCATCCGAACTTCTCCTGGGCTGACAATTCACAGAGACCACATCAAGATCCACACTGCCACATCAGGCAATATGGGAATGCGCAAAACACGTACCCTAGGCAGCAACCATTCCCATCTCAGCAGCAGCAACCCCGCTCTTTATACAAGCCACTGCACCAGGCTGCCAGTCACCCTCCAAAGCGGGCTGACCCTTTGGAGGCATTGAAAGAGGAGATACAAGAATCAATGAGGAAATCAACACAAGATAGCTTGCAGATTATGAAGGCGATGGCTGATCAGATACAGACCATACAGAACATGCAGAACCAGCTATTGCAGGAGCATAGGACTCAGGGAGCCTTACCCTCCCAACTCGTTTCGAATCCTCGATATGTGCAGAGCCAAGGCGCCCCACCTAGGTTTCAAGCACCGCAGGGACAGGCACACTCCATACTACAGGCGCCTCCTGCACCACCCGGTTATGCGCAAGGCTAGCCGCCTTTGTAGAACCCCACGTATTCTGCCCCTTCCGCTCCCCCACCACCTCATGGATAGCAAGCCGATGCACATGTTGTCTCTTTAAGGAGCAGAAAAAGACATTCGACCCACCACTTAGGCAGGCGGGCCCTGATTTTTCCCACACTTCGCCGCAAGTGGGTTCAACTCCATCATCTCAGGAGCCACCTGCCGTAGATAAGGGTAAGAGACCACTCAACCCTGAGATTCCCGTCCCTTTTCTTGAGACTCTGACACGAAATGCAGTATGGAAAAAGGACAAGTGGAATTTTGAGGACTTGAATCAATGTTTAAGGAAGTACATATTCAGGTCCCCCTCCTCGAGGCTATTGATCACATTCCCGCTGTCACTAGGTTCTTCAAGGACTATTGTACCTTGAAGAAGAAAGACCCTTGCTGTAAATAATTTAGTCTTGCATTTGCTAGGGACTAGCAAGATTTAGGCATGGGGGTATGATTGCGCAGCAATCATAGGTTTTAATTAACCTGGATTAAGCTAAGACTTAGCATAAGTTAGGGTTATTCATGCATACATAAGCATTATCAGCATCTTTACTACTTTACTTTAGCTATGCATAAAATAATATTATAATGTGCTGATTAAGTGCATTATGTCGATTACAGGCAATAAGCTGGATCTGGAGCTGGATCTGAAGTTGGATCAGGAATAACGGGAGTTACAGCAGAGCTGGAGCAGAAGGCTTTGATTAGATGTAGGAATAATGACGTAAGGGAGTTAAAGGTTTGCTATTCTATCAAGTAGGAATAAAGTAGTAAAATGTGAAGAGCTTAGGTCCATCCTAGCCCTATGATAGCCTAGAGACTTCCCCAAGCCTTAGCCACCCTTAGATTAAGCCACAGCACCCTAGGAAGTCCTAAAACCCTAGTTCCAACCCTTATCTGGACGTTCAGATAAGTTTTAGGATGTCCAAGACCCTTAGCCAACTCCCGCACACCTCAAACCCACTTCTGCAGTGTTATTGGACATCCAGACGCTTTGTCAGATGTCCAATTTCTACAGAATACCCAAAATAGAACTTTGATTTCCCCCTAACTTATATTGGACGTCTAGAACTAAAGTATGGACTTCTGATTTTTTAGTATAAGTCATCTGATCACAATTTTAGATGTCTGGTACTGGTCTCCAGTCCCTGTTTTGAGATTCAACCCTTGATCTTGGATCTCTAGCTCCCTAGACTTAATCCCAACCCCATAGAAACCTAAATTAAGGTGTCCTAACCCTAGTACATCACCTCTAGACCTACCTATGGACCTAATTAGGTCCTCACCAAACCTAATTGACTTAGATCAAAGTCAATTACCTTCACCTAAGTCAATTGGACTCATTGAGTCAAATTGAGCTTAGATCTCAACCCACACAAGTTCAATTGGACTTAATGAGAGTCCAATTGACCTAAACCCAACCTAATTGAGTTATTTCACTCTTAATTATGTTCACACTCATCCAATTAAACTTAGGTTAAGTTTAATTACATTCTCCCCTTAGCAATTAAGGTTTGCAACCATAATTTAAGGCATATAGCTACCCAAACCCCTTAGGACCTAACCTAAACCACCTAGCCACATAGAGAACGACCACACACACACCCATTCATGCACACACACTTCTCTATAGTTCTCTAGAACTCTCTTGAAGTGGAGCCACCTCTTGGTTGCCAAATTTAGCAACCAAGAGGCATTCAAAATGAGATCCACATTTTTTGGATCTCATAACCATATGGCCGGCCACTCTTGGACTCTCTCTAGAGAGTTCCACACTTCTCTAGAGAGAAGCCCTTAGGTCTATAAAAAGACCCAATGGGTGGCCATTTGCACCCATTCACATTCTTGGCACCCATTCACTTCCTTGGCTCCATTCACATCCACCTCCACTTAGGCTAGTCACTCCATCTCCACAAGTTCACCACCACCATGAAGGACACCATGCCGGGATGCTGGATCACTCCTCTCTCTCTCTCCAAGGGCCAGCCTAAGCTCCATTGGCTGCCCCTCATTCTTCTCCCGACCACTCCAAAGTCATCGAGGACCACCTTCGAATGCCCTTTTGTTCTGCTAGATCGAGATTAGTAGTTTATGCTCTTCATAGTTTTACTACTTTTTATTACTACTTAGTAGAGTAGTCCTTTTTCTCCCCAAATGATGCATGCAAAATCCCCCGTAGATTCTTGTATGCGATCATTTTCTGGTAGCCAGGTTTACATTTTTAGCATTTTTGTACAAGCTTTCCTCTATAGTTCTTGTTGCAAACAACTCTCCAAATGAATGAATGAAAAATGCATTTATATATATATATATATCCATTTTGTAATCACTATGAGCTTATTTATTGCCATCTTGTTTGCATGATTCAAGTTTCCTGTTTTCAATTGTTTATCTATTCCGCAACAAGCATGTCGTTTCCTGAAAATATAGAAAATCTAACGATAGATGTATTTTCTGTAAACAGTCACCACCTCACTAGAATCATGCGCACAGAAACTCACACGTTCACCTTTGTGATTTATTTAACACATGCGCACGTAATCAGGGTTTATAATAGAAGTGGTGAAATCTTAATCAGGAGATTGGAAATTGGCATGCGATTTTAAACAGAGTTGAGCAGTATAAGATCTAATTCTAAAGTAAAACAAATGCCTCCCAGAGATGAACGACTAGGACTCAAAGTCTCGTTATCTTTTTAGAAATATTTTTGCTTGATTGTATTGCGCACTATACTACAATGCTTTCCCTATCAAAAATGCATGATACACTTTCAACACGTCGCCAGCTTCTTCGTAGCACTCTTCACCAATGGGCTACACATGCATTTGAGGTGCATTTACGAATTTAGGTGTGAGCTCTCTCAACTGTTGGATCTTGATCCAACAACTAAGATCGTGTACACGGTTGAGGAGAGAAAGGGTAGCGACGAGTCCTTAGGCTGGTTGGGCAGCTGGGATGGTGCCACATGGCACCATCTTAGCTGTCCATCTTCTATGTCTTGTAGATGGTGCCATGGATGTCGGATTGGACCGATTTTCACATCGTTGGGCTGCAATTGTCGATCCGAACCCATCCGTGCAGTCAGATTTGTCATCTGAAGTGTGGATTTACACCATATTGGCCCTTGATCTCTGATCTTCCTTGGATTATATCTAATGCTACAGAAGTCTGATTAGGGTAATCTTGGAGTCGTTGAACTCCGATCATTGCCCTGATCAGATTTATACAGTTGGATCTTCAATCCAAGGCCTCGATTAAATGTTTCCCTATCCCTGGCCACCAAGAAGTAGAAATTACTATATAATTTGTACAGTTTGACATAAATGCATGATGATGCATGTTATGCAATATTTACAATGCATGATGCTTATATGACTAAGAACATGCATTAATAGACATTTTTGGCTATTCAGATGTATGCACATCACACCCCCATGCCTATCTTTTGCTTGTCCCTAGCAAAAACTATGTGCTATTTATAAAAGAATTAGGTCAGATTTCTTGGGCAAAAGTTATTCTTGAACAATAGGACTTTTTTACTAAGGACTTGAACTACAAAGACACAATAGCACCTGGGTGTCTGCCAAAATGCAGATCGCCTCAAGCCCTCGTCTTATTCAAAGAAGGACCTTTTTCTTCTTTTCATCTTTTCCAATTTTTTTGGATTTTTTACTTTAGGGTTTCAAAGCAGCTTTCTACGACCACTCAACCCACCCAAGACTCGATGAGAACCCTAAATTGTAAGCATCTTTATGTGTGAAATGTGATAGACTCACTGATCGGCGATTAGAATGGAATTCGGGTTTCTACATCCCTAGGTGACTTTGAAAAGAAATTCTGCCTAAAGGGGTATCTATTCTACCGGTAGCTTTCTCCCTACTTTTATTTTTATGGGGTCAACACAAGGGAGAACTCAGTGTATATCTCCCTGACTTATTCTACTTCTCCGCTTCTTCCTAAGTGTTTTGGAATTATATGTGCATTTCTTGAGTTGGGTTCTGGATAACCTACCAATGGGCAGTTACCCATGGTAACTTGCCAACCATACTCGTGCGGTGAAGTGTGGCTTATTTCTTTTTTTTCTTTTCTTGTCTCCTTTTCTATTTTATTTTTTTCTTTTTGGATATTGTTCTATTTTTTTCTTTTTTTCTAAGTAGGTGGCTTCCCTAATCTAAGATTTACCTAAAGGCAGCAGGAAAAGAATGGTCGTGTGACTGGGCTCTGAACAACCTACCAATGGGATGTTACCCATGATAACTTTCCAGTCATACCACCCTAGAAGGTTCATTAGCTACCTAATTTCCGTTAAAACTATAGAAAAGCTAGTCAGTGCAAATAGTGTGTAGATGCTTAGACTTAAAATCCCCTCAAATCAGAGGGTGGGTTGATAAGCTGTGTACTTATCACCCCAACTTATTTGACCAATTGAAGTAAATTCAGAATGGCGAGGACTCGATAAACAAATCCACATTTTAGTCGATGACAAGCGAGAAAATCATGAGTTTTCGAAAAACAACGTCGTAGTATAGTCACGAATCCCCTTGACAAAAACATTTATAATATCGAAACTCGATGGATTTTGTTCTTTCGAAAACTTGAGTCTCGGTCATTCGTCTCTGGGAGGCATGAAAACAAGTCGAGATTTGAATCGGCTTAATCTAACCTAAATCTAATCTAACCTAATATTTTTGTCTTTTTGTGTTTTTGATCTTTATTTTGAGACACAAAATGAAAGCATGCATCAAAGTTGTAAGCCGTAAATATAATATCATGCATATAAAACCATTAGACATGAGTATCATGCATCAAAAATTAAGTCACTATAAAAAATTCGAATACATGGAAATAAAGCCAAACTAAAGAAAAGGATCAACCAATAGAGGCTAAGGAGAAGCCTTCTTGTCCATCCACTAAAGAGAGGAGGATGGGTGTGTGCACCCAAGTGGAGAGAGGAGGGTGTTGCACCCTTTCTCTACCAATGGTTGTCCTTGAGAAGACCTCGAGGGGGGTCTTCTCTATGGCCGTCTAAGAGGAAAAGATGGGGGCGTGGATCCTCTTTGGTGGAAGAAGAGGGCACACCCACAAGAAGAAAGGAGAAGGTGTTGCATCCTTATGCTCTTCCTCTTCTTGCCACCCTTGAAGAAGCTTGGAGGAGAGCTTCTTCCTAGCCGTCCATGGAGGGAGCCTTGGAGGAGGAGGATGGCCTTGAGAGGGAGAGGAGGAGGTGTGGTTGCAAGTTGAGAGAGTGGAGAGAATGAATGGAGATGCAATTTCGTGGCTCTCTCTTTGCCCTTATGGAAGGCTCCATTTGGTTGCCACTTTTGGTGGCTCCAAAATTAGCTAATGCCCCATTTTTAGGATTTAGGTTTGACTCAAGTTTTAGGGTTTCCAAGAGAGTGTGCTTGAGTTTGGTAGGGTTAAAATAGGAAGGTAGGATTTAGGAAGGTGTGTGTGTATGATTTGAATTTCGTAGAGTGATGTTGTGTGGGTTCTGGTAAATCTAGGTTAGGTTGACCTACATGAAGTGGGTGTGGACCTAATTAGGCTTAGGAAAGTCTAATTGGATAAAAGTGAACCTAATTAGGTCTAGGTCAAGTCTAATTGGATGTGTGCATGTGATTAGGCTAGGGTAACCCTAATAGGTATGAGTTAATTAGATCCTGGGTGGATCTAATGGGGTTCAGGTGCACACAATCAACTGTAGATGCACCCAATTAGGTATGGGATGGTTCAACTGGGTTAGGGATAAGATAAGTAGGGCTATGGATAGCGAACTAAGCTTAGGAGGTCTTTAATTAGGTTTCCTAGGGTGTCTGGTGGGGTTCCTAGGTTAAAATATGCAAGCTAGGCCTTCTAGCACCAAAATCAGGAACCAGACAGCAGTATCAGATGTCCAGGATAGTGGTCATATATCTTGTACTACAAAATTGGACGTTTGGACATTAAATTAGACGTCCAATTCTATGTCAGTATGAGTTTTGGCTTCCTCGATTTTTATTCTGCAGAAATCAGACGTCCAGTCAAATGTGTGGACATCCCAAAAGGTGTTGGAGAGTGGGTTTTAGGTTTTCTAAGGTGGGTTTTGGTTCCTAAGTGTTTGGTAGAGGGATAAGGTGGATAAGAACATGGATAGTGCTATCCATGTTTGGGTTTTTAAGGCTAAGGTGTACTAATGGAGGTCGTTTTGGGTTTAGGAAAGTTGTCCTAGGGTTTCTAAGGGTAGGGATAAGGCTATCCTCCTCACTCCTCTTATCTAGATCAGTCTTCTTCTTCCTTTATTACTTTATTCCACTATCTCCATCCTGGATCACTTTATTACCTGCAAATAGTAATAAAAACCATTAAATAGCAGGATATCTCATCTTATTCTAAATAGACTGATGCAATGCATGATATGCAAGATATGACTGCAATATCCACAAATTAAGCTAGGTTCAAGCATTATTTAGGTTGAATAGGACCCATGATTGCTATGCAATCAATGGACACCTAGGCTTATTAAGCCCGAAGACCTGAAGGGTCTAAGTGTTCAGATCCTACTGTATTATTCCCTAAGGTTGAAAAATCCTAATGCCCAATTATTCTTTCCTAATTCAAATTTTTTTTTAAGAGAGAACAATAAGTAGAATTTACAAGAATTCTACAATGCTGACAAAATGATTCAGAAATGAATCCACCCCCCATGTCTAGCTGATGCAATGTCCTCATTGAAAATAAAATGCATGAGAAGTAGGGTAGAATGAAGAAAATATCACCTGTATTCCATGATACTCGGGTCAGCTTTAAGTCATACTATACAAGTGCTGAGTTTAATGCAATCAGCTAGGCGAAGTCCAGCCAAAGAAATCACATTAAGGTTAAAACAACCTTATTGGAGACGGGTTTTGGAATAACATGGTCAACATAAGGTTTTTGACGTTGTCCATTGACCTTAAAAGAATTACCCGTCTTTGGATTAGAGATCTCAATGGCTCTGTTGGGAAATATTCAATTGATGATGAACAGGTCGCCCATTATGGAAGGCTCCATTTGGTTGCCACTTTTGGTGGCTCCAAAATTAGCTAATGCCACATTTTTAGGATCTAGGTTTGACACAAGTTGTTAGGGTTTTCAAGGGAGTGTGCATGGGTTTGGTAGGGGTAGAATGGGAAGGTGTGTGTGTCTATGTGGGTGTGTATTTTTCATGGGACTAGGTTGTGGGTTTTGGTAGGATTAGGTGCTAAATAGGTTGGGTGAATCTAGATTAAGTGGGTGTGGACGTAATTAGGCTTAGGAAAGTCTAATTGGATAGGAGTGAACCTAAGTAGGTCTAGGTCAAGTCTAATTGGATGTGTGCATGTGATTAGGCTAGGGTAACCCTAATAGGTATGAGTCAATTAGATCCTGGGTGGATCCAATTGGGCTCAAGTGAACCCAATTAGGAATGGGATGGCTTAATTGGGTTAGGGATAGGATAAGTAGAGCTATGGATAGTGGACTAGTTTTAGGAGGTCTCTAATTAGGTTTCCTAGGGTGTCTGGTGGGTTCCTAGGTCAAAATAGGCAAGCTAGGGCTTCCAACACCAAAATCAGGAACCAGAAAGCAATATCAGACGTCCAGGATAGTGGTCAGATGTCTTATACTACAAAATTGGACATTTGGATAATAAATTAGACATCCAATTCTGTGTCAGTATGAGTTTTGGCTTCCTGGATTATTATTTTGCAGAAATTAGACGTCCAGCCAGATGTCTGGACGTCCTAAAAGGTGCTGGAGAGTGGGTTTTAGGTTTTCTAAGGTGGGTTTTTTTTCCAAAGTGTTGGGAGAGGGATAAGGTGGATACGAACATGGATAGTGCTATCCATGTTTGGGTTTTGAGGCTAAGGTGTCCTAATGGAGGTGGTTTTGGGTTTAGGAAGGCTGTCCTAGGGTTTCTAAGGGTAGGGATAAGGCTATCCTCCTCACTCCTCTTATCTAGATCAGTCTTCTTCTTCCTTTATTGCTTTATTCCACTATCTCCTTCATGGATCACTTTATTACCTGCAAATAGTAATAAAAACCATTAAATAGCAGGATATCTCATCTTATTCTAAATAGACTGATGCAATGCATGATATGCAAGATATGAGTGCAATATCCACAAATTAAGCTAGGTTCAAACATTATTTAGGTTAATTAGGAGCCATGATTGTTGTGCAATCAAGCATGTGCGTGTAGGTCCCTCTGATTCTCATACCCTTGGGCTTGATTGCCCGGATTCTGTATGTTGTGCGGGTTGAGTACAGGTTGAGATGGCAAAGATCCAGGCAGACGGGTGTTAGCAATGAGCCCGGTTTGGAAGTTGTCCAACGAGGTTTTCATTTGTTGCATGAGCTGGAGCATAGATCCTTGCATCTCTACCATCTAACGATTCAAATCAGCTTGCCCTATGGGTTGACGAGCATTCTAAACTGGTTGATTAACCTGATTTGGGGGTAGCTAAGTATAGACATGACCCTAACCATTGGTCTTTGTGGAGCATAGTTGCTGGGTCAGAATTGGGTTTGCTGCCCCAAATTTTTTTAGGAGAAGTTAGGGTGATTCCTCCAACTAGGATTATAAGCATTGGAATATGGGTTGGACCTAATGTTCTCTTGTACAGCATAGACATCCTCATAGGGCGAGGATAGAGAGAAAGAAAGGGAGGGATTAGAGAAACTGGGATCAAAGGCCCCAGTTTGGAACCCGTGGGGTTCCGAGCAATGCTAGCTCATAGGTTGAGCCACATCCAGTTGATTCACGAACTCCCATCTAGAAGAAGCTCGCAAAGAATGGAATCTCGAATTCTGAGATTGAGTAGATCAAGAATTGTTTACAAAGCTTCCCGCCATCCACTCCTCCACCTTTTGGTAACTAGGTCCACCTTATCTAGTTTATTACAAATCAACTCCATATCGAATGAATGTGAGTCATGGACCTCATTAACATTCGATCTAGGTTGTTGGAACCTGTTAAATGTATCCATGGAGGCATGATTGATTAAATTTTCACTCATTTCCTCAAACAAATCATGCGTAGTATCTGCATCTTTGTTAAGGAAATTGCCTCCGCAAGAAGCGTCCACATGATTTCTGAGTTGCTTAGTCAACCTGTGGTAAAAGATTTGCACGAGTTTCCATTTCGGCACCTCGTGGTGTGGACACTTCCGCAATAAGTCATGAAATCGCTCCCAAGCAACATGAAACTGCTTCCTTGGCTGCTGGGTGTTGCAACGCTTTGTCGGGCTTTTTAAGTCAATTGCGTTGAAGTATAGGTGGCCAAGCGTTGATAACAAATAAGAATTTATTACTCGAAAACCTAAGTATCCGAGGTTGAACACAGGGAGCAAATGGAATTTATTCATTAATCTCAATAATATAATTTGAATATTAAAGTCACTCAAAACCTAATTCAGAGTATAAATTCAAGAGTTTAGGAGTTAAAATTATAGCAAAAATAGAAGAATTGGATGTCTGATTATAGAATTAGACATCTTAAAAAGATATCTCTCTTTTAGGTCTTATTTCCTTCTCCTTTCTGCTTTCTCTTCTTTCTTTTCTTCTTCTTATTTCTTTCTTTCTCTGACTTTCCTCTTTCCTTAACTCTTTTTCATCTATTCTTCTTTGACTTTGGCCGTCTGCTTCTTCTTCCTTGTCTCTTCTTTTCAGCTCCTTTCTTTTCTCTAGCCTTGCCTTTCTTCTTCCTTCTCTTTCATAGTGCCTTTCTCCTTCTTCTTCCTCTATGGTCTTCTTCCTTCTTTGGCTTGCCTCTCCTTTTGCCTTGTCTTTCCTTCTTCTCTTCTGACTTCTCTCATTTGGTGCACCCTCTTTACTTTCCCTTTCATCTGCTTCCTTTCCTTTCTTCCTTCCTTCTTCCTTTCTGCGACTAAGTCCTTCCTTCCTTTCTTAGCCTAGCTTCACCTTGCCTTAGCTTCAGTTGTGCCTTCCTCTTCCTTCTTCTTCCCTGCACACACTGAAGAGCAAAACCTACCCCTACCCTCCCCCACGTCTCTCTCTCTATTTCGCTCTTAGGTACGCTCTCCCAGAGTCAGGTAATCTGTCATGTTTCACCTGCCCGGGTTAGGTGCACCGGCATGGTGTGGTGCATGAGGAGTGCGAGGGATAATCGGGTCAGTCAGCCAGATCCATGGGGCAAAGGTCGCGAATGAGGCGGGTGCGTGTGGGCAAGGGACCTCACCCCGTGTATTAGAGGCGAAGAGATAAAAATAGAAAATCAATTTAAGTGACGCATTGCACTCACGAGGTTACGAGGTGGGACTAAAGTCCCACCCGCTTCTGCTTGCATGCCTGTAGGAAACTTCGCCAATTGCTGCTGCTGGGTTGCTCAGTAAGCCAATCGCTTGGATGGCTGAGTTCGCGCACTCAACCCGCACCTTCTGGGAATCTGATGCCTGGAGCACACGACTTGGAGCAAAGCTTTCAAGCAAGCTTGCTTCAGCATCAATGGTGGAAGGGTGGCCTGACTTGAAATACACAAGTACGGCCTTGCAGCCCCATTAAAACACCTGAGGAGCTTCACCGTGTCAAGACGAAGGTGAGGCGGTGGTTGGTTGGCCGCGGGGTAGCCTAGGCGTGCGTGCTTAGGTCACTCTGTGGCCGTGAATATGGGTTTGTTCGGTGGGCGTGTGTGGAGGTGTTGGCAGTCGATGGAAGGGTGGATGATGCTTAGTGGGTGATGGCAGAGGTGATGAGGTGTCTGGCGAGGCTTGTGGAGGTGCGGAGCGGTGGAAGCGCCTTGCTGGTGGTCGGCCGGAGATGGAGAAGATGGAGGTGGTCTGCGGCTGTGAGGGGTCAAAATTGGAAATAGAAAGAGGGGAAATGAAGAGGGGAGAGAGGGGAATAATTCTAACCTAGCTAAGTGGATGAAGGGAGAAAGGAGGCGGCTGGCCGTTCCTGCTGCCGCCGAAGAAGAAGACGTCCAGTGGAGGGAGAGCAATGACAACGAAGGGGCTGGAGGTGCTCGCGTGGGTGTTGCGTGATGCGGAGGAAGATGGTGAGGGCGGCTCTGCCACTGGTATTGTGGCAGAGCGACGAGAAAGATGAGGGAAGCTTGCCAAAGCTCGCTAGACTTCTTGACCGAAGGAGAAGAAGATGAAATTAGGGTGGATCTCTGGCCAAGTCGAGCTGAAGAGATGTAGCCGGAGGTGGTGATGCTTTTATAGTTGCTGGAAGGGACTCTTATGCTTGGAAGACAAGCTTCCAAGCACAAGAGACCTTGTCGGAGATGGAAACCGTTGGAGACCCAAATATCTTATGTGTTTGCACAAAAAATTGGGTGCGAATTAGAGATTAGGACCACGCTCAGATGGAAGGGAATTCCTCAGAGAATCTCCCTTCCAAATCTAGGAGGAGATCTCTTAGGAATCAGGGAGTACTCCCTCTCCATTCCTTGCCGGAGTAGGATCTCTCCCCATTAATGGTGGAGGGACATGTTTGTAAGAGTGGCAAGGAAGTTGGGGGGGTCTGTGCAATGATTTTCAAAAGATAGGGGCCAAAATGTAATTGGGTGTACTATTTTGTAAAGTAGGTCAAGATGACCTTCCCTTAGGTCCAAATTTTGGTAAAAACCTAATTTGGACCTAAGGAATCTAATGGTGATGTTGGATTTTAGGTTTGACCACGTTTGACTGAACATTTTACGCAAAAACCCAAATTAGGCCAATTAATGAGCTAGGACCCCAATCTCAGTCAAAACAGGTTCCAAAAGCCAATTTGACGGTTATAAACCTTTTGGGACATTTTTCCATGAATTTTATAGGGTTTACTTGATTTTTATCCTGACCATAACCTTGTTGAATTAGGAGAGTCTATTTTAGGGTTACAGAATGTCATTTAATTCTTGAATTGCACAATAACCCATTTCTGACTGAATCAACCTACTTTTTATCTTATTCAGACCATTTGACCTATGTTTTGCCTCTGAGAAATCCTATTTATGCACTGCAATGGTAACATTACTATTTTAACCTTTATTTCATGTTTTCTTCTCAAAACACTTATTCCTTGAATTAAGCCCTTCTCTAGGTTATGTAGGAGCTCTTTTTGTCTTTCTTAGGTCAAAATGAGCTAGTTATGGCTCATGATGAGGCTCTCATCACTGGGAAAAAGTAGGAATCACCCTCCTCAATGCATTGGTATGCCTAACTGGAAAGAATTTCTTTAAGAAAGTCGATTTAAGATCATTCCAAGTTACTATCTGCCTTCCTTTGGTCCTGTACTAATGAGCAGCCTTATCCCTAAGAGAGTGGGAAAAGAGCCTCATGATCATTTTCTCTTCATTCATGTTTTGTTCTTTGGTGGTCTGGACCAAAGTGGTCCAGTCCTTCAAATGCTGAAATGGGTCTTCAAAGCCAAGCTCATAAAAATGTTTGATCAGGCTTAACACCTGGGGCTTGATTTCAACATCTTAGGCTGGAATTTGGACACTGGGACATTCCCTGTAATTTGAAGGATCGTAAAAATCCTTCAAGGGCTGAGTGTCTTGCATTCTCTGGAACCATTCTTTCATTCTCTGCATTTGTTCTAGCTGCCTTTAAAACATCTCTTGTTGATTCTGAGGTATAGGAGGTTGTTGATCAACCGTGGGATCAATTTGGCCAAAATTCAATCTACTCCTCCTAGAATGATCTAACGGTCCTTCTAATTATGGATTCAATGACCTCCTTCCAAGCATAAACTAGGAAGAGGTTGGAAGGCCTAAGGATCTATAGCTCTTAGAATCTGTCTTAAGATTATAGACGATTTACTCTACTTGTATCCAGTCAATCCAACCAATTAGAAGGAGGGACTAGGGAGAAGGGTCTTCCTTCGGCTTGCACCTCTGGTTCCTAATGTACCCCAAAGCCACGATCGTTTGATTCTACTCCCCTAGCTAGACATCAGATTGACTAGTACAAGTAGGTTAATCGTGAACAATCTCAATCTGGGCCCCAAAGAGCAAATCAATCCTTAAGGCCAAAGTCTAATCAATTTTAACTTAAGCTTAGGTTTGTAGTGCTTATGAAATGTGGTGGGCCCTTAAAATGGGTTGTGCCCTTAATGATTGATTAAATATGTGTTAGTGCACTCACAACCAAGGTTTTTAAGCAAAGATTATTTAGATGAGTGGATTTTAAGGTTCAAATCTTGCTTAAGTAGCTTTTAGGGTTTAGAATTAGGTAAATTCAATCAAGTTAAAGAGGCAAACCAGATTTTCCAAACACAGGTGAAGATCTTTTTCTTTTGAAATTAAAAGTAAAGTGGAGCGCTTGGTATTGACCTAAATTGTAAACCCTAAGTGGAAGCTACTTGATGAGTTGATTTTAAATGAAGTAGTGCGACCCAAACAACTCAAACAATTGGCCTTAATGCACCACTGAGTTAGGCACACAAGTGGTTACCTAATCTGATTTCTACTCAATTATGTGTTCGGGTGTGTGTACCATTTCCATAGGTTGGAATCCTGGTTGAGTAGATAAAAAATCAAGTTAGGTTATGTGCCTCAAATGTGGGTGTATATAGTGTGTATGTTAATTTGTCCCACAAGAAGTATCTTTTTGCTTCTTCTTTTTTTTTGCGAGGGTGAGATGAGTAGGGGTGGAAATCAAAGCATCCAAACTAATCCTAAGATTTATGCGAACACCTAGGTTAATTAGGGTTTGAATTAGGGTTGTGGAATGAAATCTATGGAGGGGGGAAGAATGGGGAGCACTTACAGTTGTCTTCAACTGCACTTTACTCATTTCTACCGCTTGAAGATTCTCTGTCGAGGTACCTACAAAATAATAGAAGAGAAATAAAAGTAAGTTAGAAAACACTTAAGTGTGTGAAATGCAGAAAGAAAATTAAGATTCGTTGCCTCCAAAGAAATGGTACCAAAATGTTGGTGCGGAAAATCGTCGCAAAAAGGTTGAGCTTTGAAAACCCGTCATTGTAGTGTGATTTGCGAAGAAATCTGTCAACAAATAAATTTTACCAAAACTCGAAAAGAATTCCAGGTCGAACACAGGGAGGCTACGTCGATTTGAAATCTACGATTATATTTTTTTATTATTTTTGTTTAGAAAGCAAGATAATCACAATGAATTCAATATTAACAGTAAGAGACAGAGAATAAAACTTTATAAAATGGATGATGTTTTACAAGTAGAAAGTGGGAAATATTACAACTAGAAAGTAGTAAAATCTACTCTAGAAAGCAGTAAAGAGAAAGGAGGTGAGAAGCTATCCTTCATGACGGCTGCTTGGATGACAAGCCAGATGGGGCGACGCCTGGAAGACAGAGGATGAAGATGGAAGACAGAGAACTAAGCGGGAAGAACCGGGGGCAAGGCATGACGTCGTCGTCGCATTATCCACTTCAGGAATGGGGGTGAGAAAAACTTTGATTTTAACTATAAAGGAGCATCCTGGGTTTGGGACAAGCTTCTTTAGAGCTTTGGAGAGGGAGAGAGGTGAAGGAAGGGATGATTGAAATGTGGGGGGCATAGGACTCTTTATAGATGTAGAGGTTGGGGGTAAAAAGGTCATTTCAAGTTAAAAACATTAAATGGGGGGACTTTAGTGATAGATATAAATGTTACTCAAGACCCCACATCATTGAACGTGCACGCGCGCCCACGCCTCCTCTTCTCCTCGCGCTTCAACGCTTCACACACGATCGCATGATCTCAGTCGTCCGATTGAGAGATCAGACGGCTGAGAGATGCGCACCGTCGCTTCTTCTTCAGTGCCTTTTCCTACCTGCGTGTGATGGGGCGTTGGATCACGCATCATCGGGTGCGTGCATGATCCTTGCCCATCCCTCGCACCATGTCGCTTGCATATGCGCTGCCCATACTTCATCGCACAGCCAAATTTGACCACACTCGCTTTCACCCTCGATTTGAGTCACGCGGGGAGGTCGGGCATGTTTCGCGAGTTTGAAATCGGGGTTACAAGTAACCCATCGTTGTTGTTGCAAAACACGTCGATCAGATAAAATTTATACCAAAACTCCAAGGGAGTCTCGGGTCGAACATAGGGAGGCGACATTTACTTTAACTGAAAACCACGCTTCGATTTGTTTCTTTTTGGTATTTTATTGTTTTGTTATTTTTCTTGTATTTTTGTAAGAAGAAAACAAGCAAACGAATCACAAGATAGAGATGGAACAAAAATGGAATAGATATTACTTTAATGTCTATTACAATCAACAATGAAAGCATAAAAAGAGAGGGGGGTGAGAGGAAATCTCCCGAATCGACTGTTTGGCGAGACGACGGCGCCTGGAGGAAGCTTGGATGAAGGAGGTGAGGAGCGGGATGACAGAGGTGAGATGTAGGAGTACATCAGGTTAAGGAAAGCTTCGGCGTGACTCCGGAATGGAGGTGAGAAGACGGAGATGATCTACTACTAGAATGGAGGTGGGAGGACGACTCTAAGGCGACCTATGAAGCGGGATGGGAAGTTGGAGTATTTGGTGGGGTAGAGGTTTGCTATACTAATAGGCACCTTGGGAGCTTGAGAATAAGCTCTAATGGAGCATTGGTAGGCTTGCTAGAGCTTGAGAGTAGGTGGGAGTAGAGTAGGTAGAGATGGCTTGGAAGGGAGGGGGTGTAGGTCCTTTTATAGTGGAGGAGAAGAGGCAAAAATAGGTATGGGATCATTAGTGACATCCAGGCCGTCGCTGGAAATGTCGCTATAGGTATCTCATGCCCGCTCACGCCCACAGCTGGCTTTGCTGGCTTGCAATGAAGTAGCGACGACTGTAAGCGTCATTGTAGGTCAGCCTAGCTGTCACTAAAAGCTGGCACCAACCGCGCATGCGCCCGCTATGCTGCCGCCCATTACGTATGCTAATCGCGAGGTGTCCTGCTGGTGTGTGCGCTGGCATGCGTGTGCGCACGTTGCACTGCCACTGCTACTTGCATGTGGTGCTGAATTGAGATTGGGAGGGGCCGCAGGGATTCAAACCCATGCCCCTCCCTTGAGAACCGCCGCTGCCACCATTGCGCTAAGTCCGCCAATGCGTCGTGAGGAAGAGCCGTAGTTGCGTGGTGAGGGTGAGCTCTCAGCTGTTGGATTCTCATCCAACGACTGAGATCACTTGATGATCGGCATTTAGAGAAGTGGCGAGTGGCGTTAGGCGCTCCAGATGGTGGATGATCCAGATGGTGCCACGTGGCACCATCTGGATCATCCACCTTTCATTGCTTGCAGAGGATGCCACGATGCTCCGATAGAGGTGATTTCTACGTTGTCGGACTATGATCGATGCTCCAGATCCATCTGTACGGTTGGATTTTCCATCTGAAACCCGTATGGATGTCGCATTGCCCCTTGTTGTTGATCTTCCTTGGATTTCATATGATGCTATGGTTCTCCGATCTAGACGATTTCAGAGGCGTTAGACTCTGATCGTCATCTTAATCAGATCTGTATGGTCCAATCATCCATCCGAGGCCCTGAAATAAGTCTTCTTCTCCCCTGACAATAAAAAGGACCTAGTTAACCTAAAATATATACAACTACTCTAAATGCAAAATGATGCATGTTATGCAATATTTATTACATGAAATGCAAATCTAATCCTAGGAACATGCATGAATAGGCATTTTAACTTAAATAGATGTTTCTATATCACGAGGCTTCGAACGTGCGTCTCTAGCTTCTTCGTAGCACTCTTCACCAATGCGCTACACACGCATTTGAGGCGCGTTTACGAATTTAGGCGCGAGCTCTCTCAGCCATTGGATCTTGATCCAATGGCTGAGATCGTCAGCATGGTTGAGGAGAGAGAGGGTAGCGGTAGGTCCTTGGGCCAGTTGGGTAGCTAGGATGGCACCACGTGGTGCCATCTTAGCCGTTCATCTTCTATGTCTTGTAGATGGTGCCATGAATGTCGGATTGGACCGATTTCCATGCTGTTGGGCTGCGATCATCAATCTGAACCCATCCGTGCAGTCGAATTTTTTATTTGAAGTGCAAATTTACATAATCTTGGCCCTTGATCTTTAATCATCCTCGGATTATATCTGATGCTACGAAAGTCCGATCAAGGCGATCTTGGAGTCGTTGAACTCTAATCATCGCCTTGATCAAATCCTTATGATTGGATCTTTAATCCAAAGCCCCGATTAAATGTCACCCTGTCCTTGGCCACCAAGAAGAAGAAATTACTATTCAATTTGTACAATTTGACATAAATGCATGATGATGCTTATTATGCAATATTTACAATGCATGATGCTTATATGATACTAAGAACATACATTAATAGACATTTTCGACTATTCAGATGTATGCAAATCAGGAGCTCACTCCCTGCTCACTCAGCCGAACAGCTGATGCACTCAATCTCTAATAAGCACCTTCACGCGCTATTGAATCCCCGAGGTGGGACTTAAACCCACACTTTATTGCACACAGCTGCCGTCAGTTGAAGCTTTGAATTAGGACGGTTGTGCTGCTACCTTTGCTCAATTGAAGATGTGGACCACTTCGTGGAGTTAAGCCATTGCTGTAGGTCCAAAGTCGAAGTCGAAGGTGGACGAAGTATGGTGGACGATGTCGAGGAAGGTGATGGTAGCAGCGGATGTCCGACGTATACCTGAGAAAAACAATATGGCCTCACGACTTAATTAAACTAGTTCAAGACATCGTCAGAGGACAGCGAGTGTTGTGGAGGTGGTTTTATGGTGTTTGATGGTCTGTGGAGGTGTGCCAAGGTCGGAGAGTGTGATAGAATGTGTGTGTGTTCAAGGGAGTTGTGGAGTGAGTGGAAGTGAAAATAGTTAGAGAGCTTTTGAAGGTGGAGGTGAGGCAGAGCTTTGGGACTTGATGGTGGGTTGTTTGGTGGAGTGTGGTAGCCAAGCGAGCTCGTTGGAGCTTCGTCAGCTGTAGGGAAGACGAAGGTGGTGAAGGTGATCTACTGGTCAGTTCTAGAATCTAAGGGTGTAGGAGTGTTCTAGAAAGGGAGAGGAAGAGGGAGGAGGGCTTATCAGAGAGAGAGGAGGTTGGGAACACACCAGCTTGGCTTACTGGAGTTTAAGAAAATGAATGACTCCGATGGTGAGAAGCAACAATGACGAGGGAGGGAAGATCTCCTGCAATGGCCAGCAAGGAGCAGAAGACAGAGAGGAAGATGGTGAGACTCCCAATTTGGTCCTTGGAAAGTCAGAGGAGGGCGGTCGAGGCAAGTCACCGGAGCCAAGGTCGAGGCAGACGGAGGAGGGAAAGAAGAGGGTTTTTTAGATTAAACCTGGTTGAGAAGGAAGCTAAGAACTCAAGGGGTTTAAGGGTCTTGTTTGCCCCTCTAGGAGCTAAATTAAGTAGCTTTGGAGTTCATTTCAGAGCTCAGAAGTTTTGGGATCACCGGTGGCAAAATCAACCAAGATTGGCCTTAAGATCAAGCCCAATCTATAGGGAATCGTCTTAGGATCAATCTCTCCAAGTTTGAAGAGATTTGGTCGAAGATTGGGCGAGAAATCTTTGCTCGAAAATTGGCGGAGATGTTCTGTTCACACCAATGGCGGTAGGGACTATTTTGCAAATAACGATGAGAAAGATAGGGACCAAACTACAAGAAACCTAAAACCTGGGGGGCTAAGTGTGAGGAATAGAGTTTTTAAGGGTTAAAATGCAAACTAGGTCAAGATGGACTCTGATTGGGACCAAATTTTGGTGCTAACCTAATTTGGACTCAAAAAAATCTAATGGTGGACTTGGATTTGAGTTTTGACCATGTTTGACTGAGAAATTTGCATAGAAGCCCAAATCAAGGCAAATTTCCATCTGAAATTCTATTCTAAGTCAAAATGGGTTCAAATAGTCAAACCAAACGCACCAAACCTCTTAGAATATTTTTATATAAATTTTAGGAGGTTTAGATTAATTTTATTCTAGCCATAACCTCTTCAATTTAAGTGGGTTTGATAATCAGGGTTTTGGTACTAGTTTCGCCCTCGAAATGCATGAAAGTCCCGTTTTAGTCTGTGTTGACCCACCTTTTAGACTTTTGTGCTCATTTGATCTTCAATTAACCCTTGAGTGATCTCATGGTTAATCTATATTTGTGATATGCTATTAAAGTTGTAGAATTAACCCTATTTCCTTGTTTTCTTCTCAAATCAGAATGATGGGAAGTTGTGATCCTCAAATGATTAGGTAGGACCTTTTATCATTAAAACATGACTAAATGTGGCTAGTTAGGGCCCATGATGGTGTTACCATCATATATACACACACCAGTGTATTGTTCAGGACATCAGTGTATTCTTATAATGCACGGATGTATTCCACTAACACACCGGTGTATTATAATAATACATTGATGTATTATAATAGCACACAGGTGTACTAGACTAACACACTGATTCTTTGTTAAATATTACCTTCTTCTCATCCACTGTCTCCTCCTCCTCTACCTTCTCATCCTTCTTTGCCATCTCCACATGGAGCTTCTCTGTTTTATCCGCTTCCACCAAGTTCTCATCCTCTCCCTTCTTTGCCTTCTCCTTTGCCATCTCCTCATCTACCTCCTCCTCGTCTGCCTTATCCTTCTTAGCCATCTCCTCGTCTACCTTCTCATCCTCCAACTCCTTTTTTTGCTGCTGCTCTATCCCTACTTCAATATTGTCCCTCTCCTCATTCCTCTCCTCATCTTCCCCTCGACCCTCCTCTTTCCCCTCCTCCTTGTTCTTCTCCTCCTCTTCCCCTTGACCTCCTTCTCCTCTTCATCTTTCCCTTTCACCTCCTCCTCCTCTATCCCCTCAACCTCCTTCTCCTCCTCCACCTTAGCCCTTCGTAGATTCATCAATTTCACCCTTAACTGATAATTTGTCACCGACAACTTCTTTATATTATTTCTCAAGTATGTCAAGTACCTTTCTTCAACCAAAATTTTTTTCTCCCTTTGTCTCTTCCCAATAAAATCCTTCTCTATTGCAACACCACCATCACCTCTCATACTCACCTCTCCCTCTGCCTTCCTCTTCTTCATCCCATCACCCTCATCATGTGCATCAGAATTTTGCTTCAAACTCTTCTCCACATAGGGCTCTCCAAATGGTGACTCCCTCAAGAGGGCCTATGTGGCCGCTTTCAAATTAAGTTTGACATACCTGCCACACTTTCTAACTGACTTCTCTTGGTTATATCTTTGAACGACAAGCGTAGCCTTTAAATCCATTGCGTCACCAATTTCGAACATCTCAGTTGCCCAGATAGGCAATAGAATGGACCACCTCAGCCTAATCGTACTCATGCAGTGAATCCGAATCCTCCATTGTATCAAAAAGTGAAGTAATGATGGCTTGGTCCATGTAAGGTAAAAGTAAGGACCCAAGGGTAACGAGAACCAATAGCTTGGTCTCTTTCTCCACCTCGACACTTCTATCAGAACCTATGGTTTCCTTCCCTTTTCCCTTCGCCTTCCCTTTCCCTTCCTGCCATTGGGATTTAATTCATGTAATTTCACCAAAATAGACCTCGCTTTAGGCTTCGCAATGGAGAAGTTCACCATCCAAATGTTAGGCCTCTCTTTGACATTATTCTTCCCATCGAACAAGACAACTTTCCTTTCTTCTTTCTTCAATCCTATCATCTTCTCAATATGGTCAACAGTTAGCTTCAATGCCAACTAACCAAAGTGAAACTCTTTCGTCTCAACATCGTAGACATCCACCATATGCCCATACAATTCCTTATCCTTGAACTGAGGGAAGTACTTCTCATTCTCAGCGAGGACAGCGAATGGAGTCCTCTAAAATGCCTCAACAATGTCATCCTTAACCAACTTTAGTGCTCTCTTGAGAGATACAATTGTGCATCTATGATCCACCTCCTTGCAGTACAAACATCCACGAAATATATGATCTTTATACACCAGTGTTGTCGTTGTACTACACACATGGATAACAATCATACATCGCTTTATTGTACAAAATACAATGATGTATTGTTAAATACATTGATGTATTCTTAAGATACACTAATGTATTTGAACAATACATCGGTGTATCAGTATAATACACCCATGGCTAACAATAATACATCGATGTATTATACAAATACACCAATGTATTTGTACAATGCATCAGTGTATTATTCCAATGATATATCGGTGTATTACACTAGTTTATTCATATTATACATCGGTGTATCAGTATAATACACTCATTGCTATAATACACCGATGTATTTTTACAATACATCGGTGTATTATCCATAGATACATTGGTTTATTCCTATGATACATCAGTGTATTATCCATAGATACACTATTTTATTCCTATGATACATCGATGTATCTTTATAATACACAGGTGGATTTGACAAATACCATGGTGTATTAATCGAATGCACCATGTATTACTTGAATGTAACCATGCATTGATCAAATACATAATTGAGTTGTGCTCGACCAATACTCTAAATATAAGTCATACACTAATGTATTATGCAAATGAAAATAGGCATGCAACTGACAACCATCTCTCAGTCAACATCTTCTCCGTAACATTTCCACAGCCATACCTTACTCGAATGCCATTGCCACTGCCACTGCCACTGCTGCCTTTGCCACTGCTACTTCCCTTGTTGCTGCTCACCATTTCGGAAGCCATTGCCACTTGTTCAATGAAGGTGGTTGATTGCACCGCAAAAATACACCTACAATTGTGTCGTCTTGTGTTATTTCCTAGCATTACCAGTGCATATTAGGGTTCCATAGTCGCATTTGTAAAAATACATGCATGCATGCATTTTATTGAGAGGGGAGGAGAGTAAATAAATGGCCTTGCAATTCACATTTTCCTCAAGTGCTGCTTCGCAAAATTTTCATCTCATTTTTTATTTCTTTTTGATTTTCTAAAAAAATCTTCCTGCGGCTGCATGGAACAACGTCTTCTCCTCGCGCCATTCCCTGCTCAAGCCCTTCCCTGTGGCTGACTCTCCCTACCAAGCCATGTGCAAGCATGCATAGCGAGGGCATTGCTGTGCATGCTCTCCTCTTCTTTAAAAAGAGGGCACAGCTTCTTCTTGCAGGCAGCCTGGTCCTCCACTTCAAAAAGCCAACGCAGCTTCTTCTCCTTCCAAGCCACCATCTCCTCCCTCTCCCTCCATACGCAGGACCTCTTCCTCAGAGGAGACACCCTGCGGGCAAGAGTCCTCACTGTGGTGCACACCCACTACAGTGAGACCACCACCGACCAGCTCTTCAAAGAGCTGGTGAGCGTGGTGGCCTTCTTTTCCCTATTTGAACGATCATGCCACTTCAGCCATTGGAGCGGGAGCTTCAAGCTTGAAGCTCAAAGCTCCAGTAGTGACAGCAAGGCGGCAGCACGCAGCAACGTAGCAACAGCCACCCAACCCTTTCCGCGCAAGCCTGCAGGCCACCCTTTCCCTCCGCGAGCACCTGCAGGCGCCATCGCCTCCTGCTTCTTCGCACTGTGCTTTCTCTTCCGCCCACAACCGGCCACCACTCGCCACTGCAGCAGCCGACCAAGCTTCCCACGCACCCCAGCCAACACCTGCAGGCCACCGCGCGCCCTGTCGCGCCCCTTCGCTCCAACCCAGCCCTCTCCACACGCTCTGTCACGAGGTCCCGCCCGCAAGCCAACAGCCGGAGCCACTCCACCGCACGCACCGAGCCATCCGCATTCACAGCACCGAGTGTACCCGGTCGCGCGATGCAGCCATACACTATAGCCACTATTCACGCCAGTCTGTGGAACATTGTGGCTACAGTGGGGTGATTGGAAAGCTTTTCACTTATCCGGTCACCCAGCGTGCCGCAACCAGCCAGCGCCCGCGCACGTGTTCAACCCCGCCCCGGCTCCAGTGCCTGCCCACGCGTCTACGTGCGTCCGCGTCACCCACTCACCTGCGTGCGCCCGCATCACCCACTAGCCTGCGTGCGCCCGCGTCACCCACTCGCCCGCGTACGCCTCTCCGCGCAGTGCTGTGCGCTGCGACCCCTCCTCTACGCGCCACTTCCTCCAGCGCACGTCCTCTGCACACATATGCGCCTGCACGCGCGCGTGGACTCCAGACGACGCGTGGAAGCTCCAGACGCCTTAACAGCGCCATCTCTCCCTCTCTCTCTCTCTCACTCTCTTTACCGATGCTTACACACACATACACTCACACTTCCATACACACACACACACCTATACACTATTATATACATATATATATATACGTATACATATATATATTGATATATATACATATATTTATATACATATATATATACTTATATCTATATATATATAGTATTTATATAACTAAGTATTAGTATACATATATATATATATACATATATATTTACATATATACATATATTAGTACTTTTATAAATATGTATTAGTCTATATACATACACACACACACACATATATATATATATACATCTATATACTTATATATATATATACATATATATACACATATACTTATACATACATATACTTATACATATATATATATATATATATATACATATATATATATATACATATACATATATATACATATATATAGATATATATACATATATATACATATATATATATATACATATATATATATATCTATATATATATAAATGTATATATATCTATATATATGTATATATATGTATATGTATATATATGTATATGTATATATATCTATATATATGTATATATATATACATATATATATATATAGCTATACATATATCTATCTATACATATACTTATATATATATATTTACATGCATATATATATAAACATATACATATATATATACCTATATATTTATAACTGTATATACATATAGATATATTCACATATATACATACATATATATATATTTTCACATTACTTACCATACGTGGTATCGCGGGAATATCTGCACCAGTTGCTGATATTCCTCGATACACGCGTATAAAAAGCGTGTTCGCATTCATCTTCCACCATCCATCCTACACCTTACACGTGGCACTTCGTCTTGTTGGTTGCGTCTTTCTAGACGACGACCGACTCGACACCGTGCTACACTCCATCTTCGCCTCCACCCCCACCCCTTTATACATAAATAATATATACCTATATATGTACTATATTTACTCTATTTCTATTTCTCTTGCACGCCCATAAAAAGATAAAAAAATATATAAAAGAGCAAAGATAATCTTTGACTTGCAGGTACTCCGTCTTGCGAACAGCAAGACCCATTTTGGAACCCTGTTTTGACTCAAAGCCAAGAACCCAATTTTGAGGGTGTGCCTCAAGGACAAAGATTACCAAAAAAAAATCTAAATAGAAAAACACCAAAAACACAATAAACGAACAGAAGAGATTCGTTGTAGGAAAGGTGTAGAAACTTGACTTGTAACCCCACTTCCCTAAGTTCAACCCTGGGCCTAAAAGTGACCAAGATAAAATCAAGTAGGCCAGGTTAAAAATTTTGTAAAGAGATGGTTAGGTCTGATTTAGGTTAACCACTATACACACTTCAACGATAAAATCATCATATTAACAACCTAATCGGGTCCGACACCAGTGGTGTACGAATTTGTTGGTGGATACAATTTGCTCAAGGGTGGTGACTTCCCACTCGTTTGCATTCCAATGGTTCACGTTGTGTTACGTTATGTTTTTCAAAATGACTTATATACTGTCTATTCCAAGCCACCGGTGTTTCTAATAACTTTTTCACATCTAGGGTGAAGATTCGAAACTACCCTCGATCCATATGTGCATAAATACACCATTGTATTTCGTATCCTTTCACTTTACTTCCACATCCTATCCCTTTAATGAAACGCACCAACTTTGCCAAATGAGGGATTACACCTTCCAATCCCTACATTGCACATTCTACGTAAACAAACAAAAAACATGATCTATCCCAAGATTGAGGCGCAATCCTGATGTCTCTTTTTCCAATCCCCCTTTTTCAATTATGGAAAACAAACGGTGCCTCAAAGAATTTAAAGCACTAATAAAAGGTACTAAAGTCTTGAAGGTTGAAAATAAAAAATCTGAAGGAAATGAAGACTTGAGAATCTCGAAGTCAAAGACCCTCAACAATTAAGAAAGCAAGAGGAGCAATGACCAAAACCCAGTTAGAGTGGTAACTGTACTCCACAAAAAGTCAATAAATAAGGGGTTAAGGTTGTAGTATAGGATATCAAAATTCATTCTATTCACTTTGTATTCCTCTTCCCATATAACATATGTTCTCTCTCTTATTGAAAGAAAAACTTTCGTAGATCAAATAAACTTTCTACTCCTTTATACTCTTTCATTATGATGTGCTTCCATACATTAAGGTTACTGTGGAGAAAGAATTTTAGTTAACATCCCTTAGAGCTATGTATAAACTCTTTAATTTGGTATCATCTTCGATTCAAACACTACAACTATGATTGCCACAATGGTAGTCGCTCATGTTGGTTCTAATACCACTATTCCAATAGCAACCTAGGCTAATCGACCATGTACTTGTATGAGGGTTGACCCCATTGACGGTACTCATTAGATGGCTCATTAGCAAAGGGCCAACGATATTACTAATTTCGTAGGTCAACAACAACAACCTATTAATTATTCTAATCTCCTTTTTTTATTTTTGAAGGTAACAATGACGATGTCCTCATTGAAGACTATAGGAAGGAAGATGACATGGGGCCTAACGATTACAAGGTTTTCATTCAAGCTCTGCAAGCTAAAATACATCGTATGGTGGAGAAGTTGAAGAAATTTCAATCCTATTATTCAAAGATTGGCTAAAAAACAAGAGATGTGACCATGCTATTTTAGTTTTCAAAAATGTAAAGCAAGATCGTTGTAGTTTAGAAATCGAGTGGTGAATAACGCAAATCAAAACTAATTAAATAAACCACTCATGAAAGAGCGGGTCGTGTCCACAGGGAGGCAATGGCCTATTAAAACTCGCTAAATTTGAAAATAATAATGTTCACAATTAGTTTTCCTAAGTAAGCAATCTAAAATCCATTTTTAATTAGGATAACAATGCATGTAATCTCTGAACTTGCATTTCAATGAAATATGAGGGGGGCTCTCCTAAAATAACCATAATATTTAATTAGTAAAAGAAAAAATCAAAAGTTTGCAATGGCATATGAATGTAATAACTAATGGAAAGCAAAATAGAGCATTGCCTTCAAATGGAGTGTGCGCATGGATGAAGAAGAGCTGGATGGCGAGGGTGTAGGTGGAGGTAACCCTACTCAAGCCGCACTCGATAGTGGTGGTAGCGCGGCAGATGGCTGCTGGAGACGAGAGATCGAAGGAGAGGTCAATGATGGGTGCGGCAGGCTGCAGCTCTATTTAGTTCTGAAGCTCGCGAAAGTGAGGGGAGTGAGCATGCCGGGCATGCGCGGCGTTGGTGGAGAGCTCGTGCAGGAGGGGCGAGGTTGATCAAGGAGGGCCAATGGTGCATGGCATGGTGGAGGCACGAGGAGTGCCCTTACTGCTAGTGTGGGAGTGGTGCACTAACTGCTACTGGGTGCGCTCTCAATGTGCATGGGATGCAATGGCACTCTATTGTTGAGCGAAAGAAAGCATGCTGGAGTGTTGTGCATGCAGCTGCAATTGAGGTTGAACCGGAAGGCATTATGCGCGCTGCTGCTGTGGGTGCAAAGAGATGTTGTGCGCTCTGCTGCTGTGCATGCCGAGAGGAAGGAGGCAAGAACACGTGGTGGTGCGGTTGGTGGCTGTGCATGGGTGATGTGTGTGGTGGAGTTGCTGGCAGTGATGCATGCTGCTGCTGTGTGGTGGAGGAGAGAGCTATGCGTGAGATGAGGTGGTGAAGGTGGTGATGACAGTTTGGGTTGTTTTTGGTGGAAGAACAACAGGGGAAGAAGAAAATGAATAGTGGTGGCTGTGGTGGTGTTGACGGTGGACAAGGGGAGCATGCACAATGATGGTGCACGGTGATGGATGCGTGGCTGTCGGAGACACGCGCACACGGTGTTGACACGAGCCCACCGACTTGGCGTGGTGAGATGTCACCTCGCCGGCCCACGGCGTGGTGGAGCTCGGCCTTGGAGACACACGATGGTGGTGATGGAGGTGAGTTCGAAGCTCTTCATAGTGGTGGAGTCAGGGCGGAGTCTCCCCAAGCATGGTAGTAGCTCCCCCTCTCTTATAGCCATCTGCATGGATTTGAAATGGAGAGATGGGAGTAGATCCGCTTCTCACGGCCATTAAGGAGGTATGGCTAGAGGAGGAGAGGTGGAGCCATTCCTGCAAAAAATAATATGAGAAATATAATAAACATTGGCTTATTTATAAACAAATCATTATAAAATATCTAATTGCATGTATTATGTATAATTCCCACTAAATGCAAACTAAATTGAAAACCATGCATGCTAAGAACTAATTTACATAAAAAAGTGATGCATGAAACAAATCTATAATTAATGTATTGATATCCTAATGCATGCTAAATACATGTTAAAATTAACTTAATGTCTAGGCATTTAAATACTTAAATAGCCCACAAATATGGGCTAATCAATGCCCTCATGCCTAGCTTTTGCAATTCCCTACCAAATTGAAGCAATAACTCAGCTCTCGAAGTGAACTAGCCAAGCCAATCGGTCTTCCTTTAGAAACATGTTAAGTTAAGACTTTAGACCTAAGGTTCCCAAGTAGTTACTAAGTTACAGACTCGGTCGGTTAAAGATGAGTTGCAGGCACAGGTTTCCCTGATTTCTAACTCTACCCTAAGGTCTATTGGTCCCAGAGATTAAAGCATCCGTGCATGTGCATTGACCTGAGTTATTTGAGGTTGGTATGATAGCCAACCTAGAAAGTGAGTAAGAAGGATTTTTTTTTGTAATATATATATTTTTGTTTGATTCCTCTAATTCTAACCGTAGATCAGCTATCAACACGATCTATGTCGGATTCATTATCCACATCACCGAACCTCGAAGGGTGCCTGGCTTTCGATGCTTTGAGATAGCACCACCCATAGCGACCCAAAGAACTCCTGACAATCGACACTTCGAGATAGTATTGCCCATGGATTTCTTAAGCAAATTCAGGCCTATGGCAATCGGCACTTCTAGATAGTACTGCCCATGGTACCTGAACCTCGCAATGCGGTTACATGCCCCTGGTAGGATGGACATCCTAAGAGACAAGCACCGAGGAGGTGACATGTTATCATCACATCCTTAAGGTGAGTATATACTCCACCTCTCCTGCGGTAGGAACTCTTCCAATCAAATTGTGTTTTCAAGCTTCTCCTAAGTCATAACTAAGAGAATCAAATTTTCTTCAAGAAAGGAATTAAGGTGATCATTATTTACATAAGACCAAGTGTGTGTGAAATGTGGATGCCTAGGTTATGAGGACCCATAGACCAAAAGGTACAAAAAGACATCAGGTACTACCCAACTTTTAACTCAATCCCTAGCTTTCCTTCCTCAACCTCTTGAGGAATGGTCTATAACTTAACTCCTACTTAAGGTTTTAAGTCCACAAAAGACCCTAAGGATCTAAAGCTAATAGCTCAACTTAGCTTGTAAAGTCAGGCACCTAGGGTCAACTCAGTCTAACCTAGAGTTCTGGTCTTATGCCTAAGAATGCAGAGGCCAGCCAGTTAAGCTCAATACTTAAAAAAAAAAATTCTCTTTTTTTTTTTTAAATCAATGCAAATGTATGCAATGCAAAATACTTTAACTAAATGCCTGAATGCACTATGTATAAATGTTATGTATATCCCCAAGTACACCCCCCCATGCTTTATCTATTGCATAGAAGGATATTACCTGGGTCAAAGATGGTCTGGCGTTATTTTATTGGTAGTCGAGAAACCAAAGAACCTATAAATCAAGTTCAAGGATCACAAAAATAGGCCCTAAAAATGAGCAAAGTAATGTGGCCTAGAAAATAGGTAACCTAGGATGTTGGCGAGCTGAAGATGAATCCCAATAGCAAATGCTCACCCAACCAGGATGGGAATGAAATCGTCCCAGGTCACCAAAGGAGGTTCTAAAAGATAAACTGGCATAACAACCTCCAAAGGGGAAGGGGAAGGATGACAAGGTTCCTCCAAAAGGAATGGGGAAGGAATGGTGCAGAAATAAACACCCAGGGTGATGGACTGACCATAGAAAGCATCAATCCATACCAAGTACCCGATTACAAGAGATATTAGTCTGTTAAGCCCCCCAGTTAGAACAAAAGTGAGTATATCTCTAAGCCAAGGATCATCTAGGGTGTCCAAGTTTTGAGGTTGCGAGATGGTCATAAGATCTAGGTTGGGTTTAGTTGGCTCGGTGTCCATCCCTAACAATCTTTTCAAATCCTCAATCGCATCCCTAGCATCCCTTGTACTATCACAACTATCTTCTTGCACTTCATCAGTGATCATTTTTGCACATGGAGTCAAATTTTCACCTTTAGAGATAGGTAAATCTGAGGGTAGCTCCCAATCGTATGAAGGCAGGTTGGAAGCAACAGATCTAGGGATTATCCTATCAATGTCATCCCCAGGTTCTTGTTCTTTACTCAAATCCTCCTCGGAGTCTATATGTGAATCCACATAAATCTCAAAAGTTGCTTCCACATTTTCCATTATCTGATCTTCATGAGGAAGAGTATTATCAATGCATGTACTAATGAAACCTAATTTGATCAACTTCGTGACATCTTCGGGAGTTAATTCATCAAATAAGACATAATCACCCTTAATGTCACTCCAAATCCTAAGTTCAGGTTCCTTACATAATTCATCCTCCTTTATCGTCAATTCATTATTCATCGAAGGTTTAAATTCATCTAACATTTCCACATATCCCTTGGGGCACTCTATCTGGGGTAAAATGTTCCTAATTGTATCATCAAACTCCTCAGATAGGTGAATTTCTTCAGGGTTAGGTTTCCTAAGGGTGGGCTTGAGTTCAATCTCATGATCAGAAGGGAGGGTGGGATTAACAACTTGACTTTGACCCACATCATCAAATGTCACGAAAATACTGTCATTGGGGTTGAGGTCTTCCAATGGTACCATCATTCCCTTCTTTTGACTCCAATATAATTCAGGTGGATACTCAACCTGATCATCATCTTCCTCGGGTTGCCACCTTTCTTCATCCAATGTATAGCTACTTTCATACATATCCTCCTCCCACTTAAGGCGTGGACCTTTCAAGGAAGTGTCATCTAGAGGGGAGGTTTCAAAATCAATCCTTGAAAAGTAGTTATTCTCCCTTACATAATCCCCAAAATTCCCCTCCAACTTAGGGTGTGGCTCTCCCACGGGAGATGCATCTAGCATAGACGGGTGGACTTTATCCTTAATGGGGTAGATTGGGTGGCTAATGGCTTCTTTCTCTTGTTGGCTTGCTCTCAAAGATTCTCCTAATAATTTAATCATTTCATCTTGCATTTTCTGTATTTCCATCTTCATGGAGGAGAGGTCATCATTTCTATTAGGAGAGAAGTCAGGCTTAGACTTATAGTACCTAGGAGTTTCTGTCCAACCATTAAAATCACTTAGGGAGGGTGTGTTGGGTATTTCTTTAGTGTGTGGGATATTGGGCAAGGCAAATCCCGCTCCTAGGTTCTACTCACTGATCTGGGGCTTAACCATGACAATACTCCTATAATAAGAGTAAAAAGGATCCCACTAGTTATCATTTTGTCCATCAAAAAATGGACCACCTCGACATATGGGATCGAAGATTGCATAATGGGGGTAAGAGTGTGGGCAAGATGTGGAAGGATGAAAGTCAACGTGGTCCATTCTAACTCACACCATAATCAGATTCCTCCCAATACAAACACAAATCAGAGGACTTTTTAGGTCTTTAATTAGTTGGGCATTTAAGATTTAAGTCCACTTGTAGGTGACAAATCAATGTGTTCAATCAGTTTACTCACCTATTGTTGACCTACGGAATGCCTAAAAAGACCTAGTTGGAACTTAGGTGCTCTTCCCTAAAGTTCAAATGGTAAAGTACTCCAAGGATAGAAGATCGAGGGATGCAAGTAGGCCTAAGCCTTCCTTTGAAGTTTTGCTTTCACGGTGCTTTTTAACTACCCTCAAAAATCCATGACAGGGTATCCCCCTCCTTGGAGTTACAAAACCTTTGATCTTGAGTTCTGAACACTTTAGAATCCAATGGTAGGAGGGTTCTTACCTAGCGGCTCAAAAACCTAGCAATGTCTAAATGCGTGCCTTGGTGCACAATCATACATGTGTGTAATCGTCGTAAAATTGTGAGTTTGAGTTTTGAAACGCACGACAAGCTTTCAGCTCAAGTTCTTGGTTTTTAGTGTTCCTCCTTAACTTAAAGTCCTTTTTCAAGAAAAATATGTGATCACTTGTTAGATCTTTTTGATTCAATTAGGTGGTCTTGCAATTAAATCCAAATGCACTTGCGTGAACAATACAGAATGCAAAGAAAGAGGACGTACCTTCCCTTCAGCAATCAACAATGCAAGATGCACGCAATGCAAAATGAAATCTAGATGCTATCATACACACTTATATGGTTTGACCTAAGGGCAAGCAGCTTCTAGCAGGTAGTTCATGATTTTTTTTATATATATATCTACTTATGCACAAACAAAGAAAAGGATAAACAACCACAAAATTAAACAAAAACCTAGATCTAAAGAAAAGGGAACATGCTCCCAAAAAATTACCCACGCAGGAGTCTAAAAGAAGGTCGGGGAACAAACCCCTAAAATGTACCCCAAAACAAGGATCTCAAACCAAATGTATGTGCAATAAAATAAAGTTCTAAAACCTAAATTCTATCTACAGCTGAATGGATGAGATGAGAATGTGGTCCTCGAGATATCTCCTATAGTAGTGGAAACAAGGTCCACCAAGGCATTGCAGAGGTGGATGTGATGCTCCTTCTCCTAGTGTTGCAACTCTATTGGCGACGTCAAGGATCGCCTGATCTATGAGGCTAGTGCGACAAGATGTCTCTAAATACGCGTACCTCGCACCAAATAGATAATTAAATTGAAATGTGCCTCAAATAAAATGTGTGAACCAATAATTAAATAAATAAGAGCTTAATAGGCTCGTTGCTTCCCTAGCAACGGTGCCATATTTGACCGCGTTATTTTAGTTTTCAAAATTGTAAATCAAGATCGTTGCAGTTTAGAAATCGAGTGGCGAATAACGTAAATCAAAATTAATTAAATAAACCACACATGAAGGAGTAGGTCGTGTCCACAGGGAAGCAATGACCTATTAAAACTCATTAAATTTGAAAATAATAATGTTCATAATTAGTTTTCCTAAGTAAGCAAGCTAAAATCCCTTTTTAATTAGGATAACAATGCATGTAATCTCTGAAGTTACATTTCAATGAAAGATGAGGAGGCTCTCATAAAACAACCATAATATTTAATTAATAAAAGAAAATCAAAAGTTTACAATGGCATATTGATGGGAACACCATCATGAGCCATAACTAGCTCAAGTTGATCTGATTAAGTCATTAATGCTCCTACATAACTGCCAGAGAGCCCTAATTCATTGCATAATCATTCTGAGAGAAAGATAATAAAATAAAGGTAAAAATGCAATTTTACCATCATATCTCAATTTCAATACAATAACTCCGCCTATGTTGAGGTTCGTGTGCCTTTTCATTGCCGGTCCCAAGCCCGGGTAAAGGAGGAGGGTTGCGTTAGGTAGCCGACAGCCAGCGTAAAATTTGTCGGATCTTTAAACATGGATTCTAGCAAACACTCTGATTTCATTGGGGCGTTCCCTACTTGCGACGCGCTGCATCGACGCCTGGGTGTAGTGACAAATGAGCAAGGGTTCTCGCATGAGGAACGCATGCGAGTAAAGAAGTTAGTTCTGTAACGAACAAATAGAGAATGTTTCTTTCCATTCCTCGTGAGCCACTGATTTCTCCGAAAGAAGAGATCAAAGTGATTTTCCTCTTGTTTCCCAATAAGTCGACGGCCTTACACCAGACGTCGGACAAGACGTCTGGGATCACATCCAGACGTCTGACCAAATGTCTGGGATCGTTTCCAGACGTCTGGAAAACAGTTATTTTTTGCACGAGAGATTCGTCTACGCGCCTGTGCACGCAGACCCGCGATTCCTCTCTCTCTCTCTTTTTCCCTCTCTCTCTGCAGCTGCAGACCTGCTGCGCACTCTCTCCCTCCTCCTCGCGTGGCCTTAAAAGGCCACGCCTCCCCTCCTGTCGTCTCCACCGTCCCCTTCCTCTTCTCCTTCCTATGTGCGAGAGCGAGCGAGCGCGAGGGCGGCAGCGGCGGCCGCAGTGAGCGCGGAGGAGGTGCAGCGTGCGAGGGCGGAGCTCTGCCGTGAGGGCGAGCTCGCCGAAGCGGCTTGGCCGGCCGGCGGAGGCCGCAGGGGGCGCGGAGTGACGCGGAGTGGGGGGGACTGCTGCGGTCTGAGCAGCAGGCACGCGAGGTTCGACGCGGGCGGCGTCGCGAGCGGAAGCCGGGTGGTGCCCTGTTCTGGAAAAATTTCCAGAATCAGACGTCTGGGTTGATATCCAGACGGCGAGGGAGACGTCTGGAAGACCTTCCAAATGTCTGAAAGGTGAGTTTTCCGTCTTCTTCTTCCTTCCTGTCAACTGACCGTACTGAGGGAGGGAGATGGGTGTGCGCAGGCTCGGTGATTCGCCATCCAACGCGAATCAGATGTCTGGCTGTCGTACCAGACTGCGGGAGCGACCTCCAGACGTTCGGGGTGACCATCGGACATCTGGGAGCTAGGCCAGACGTCCCCGCAGACTTCTGGACATCTGGGAAACCACGCTGAGCAGGTAATTCTCTAATCCACTTTTTAAGACGTTTGGAAGAAGTTCCAGACGTCTGATTTTACACAGTGTCGTCGTTTTCGACCCGTTTAGGGCCCGTTCGGGTTCCGTTTTCCGCGATTCGAGTTGCGTTCTTTTCAGAATTAATTCCTCTACCCATCTACAGTAGCTATACACTGTTTTGAGACTTTCCTTGTGTTTGATCCTTGTGATAGGACCTCGTTCAGTTGCAGTCTTGGGAGTCGCAGAGGCACGCGGGATTCCCGATCACGCCCCCATTACTCCCGTTGTACCTGGTAGAGTGGCTTAAGTTTATTATTAAAATCTGTTAAAGTATGAAACCATAAATAGAACCTAGGACATTGCATGAATCCTAGGAATGAGAAATAGATGGAATGATAGCTCCTAGGTGTTTAATGAATCCTAAGACTGGAAAACTAGATTGTATGATAGATCCTAGGATATGGCATGAATCCTAGGATGGGAAAACTAGTGGAATGTATAATACTGCAGTCTTGGAAAATGGAAAGAGATATAAAGCTGCCTGTAATTTGAATTAACAGCTGCCTGTTGTGAATAGATAATGTGGTTGAGAACATGGATTGTAAGAATGTGAAACTGGAAAGTGAAACCTGGATGTTTGAGTAAAAAGGATGGAACCCTACGGGGAAGTAGGAGTAGAACTCCTGGAAAGTGAATGGAATAGTTTTGGGGAAGTGAGCTGGCCCTTGAGTATGGAGTACCAAGGAGAGCGACTGTCCCCCTGTTTAGTGCAGAGCGGAGACAGCCGCCCCAGGGACCCGAGGTTAAGACTGGCCACTCTATATCGACTTGCTGGCCCTCGCGTACGTAGTACCGAGGAGAGCTACTAGTGTAGGGAGGTACTAGCTACCCCACGGGCCCCGGGGTTCTGCTAGCCTCCCACACCGACTTGTTAGGCCCGCTGGGGCAAACCAGGGTAGTCAGGTGAGGGTGCACAGACTGTGGAGGGGCAAGGCCCCGGTTTGGTTACTGTGGAGGGGTTGGACCCCTGTTACTGAGAGGGCTCTGCCCTGGACTGGTTCCGTGCTGTGCTTTGGGCGCACCCGTTAACGGAAACGACTGACCGCGTGCCAGTACGGGTTAGCTACCTGTGCGTTTATCGCGCATGCCGTAGTCACCGTTACGTCTGTCAGTGACCTTGGGGTGGTTGACTGAGGGTAGGATCACCACGGGGGACTCTCCCGGCCAGGAGAGCACCACGTGCTACTTCTACTTTTTGGAAAAGACTGCAATCAAGATCGTTCCCACGAGGAACATTCGAGATCAAGAAAAGATCTGGGGAATAAATGAAATAGTGAGACAATTGAAAAATGTGAATAAAGAAAGTAATAGAACATAACAGCTATTGTACACTTTACTGTTGTCTTTAGTTTTAGTTGCCACTCTACTCAGCGTTTTGCTGACGTGTTACACTCGTTACCTTTTTCAGGACCAGGTGTTGAGCAGCCAGGGTCAGCGGCTGCAGAGGACGCTGGGCCGAGTAGGGTTCAGTAGAGTTACTACTGTCTTTTGTACCTCTTTGTTTCCGTTATAGTGAGTAGTTCTTGTTTCCGCTGTACTTTTCTTTACCTGCAGTTCATGTTATATGATAAATGTTGTTCTACTGTTGTGGTGGTATATACTGTAGTAGTTTCTTTCCTTACTGCTGTACTTTCTTACTGTTAGTTATATTCATGCTGAATGCGATTTATTTTACTGCTCTTTTGGTTACTTCCTCGTTGGACGACTAGGTCTTGGGATTAGTCGAGTCGGTCCGGTTCTCGTGTCTCGTAGAGACTCGGGAACTGGGTCGTTACAAGTTCCGCTATATCGCCGCCCGGATGTAGTCCAAAATGAGCAAGGGTTCTTGCATGAGGAACGCATGCAAGTAAAGAAGTTAGTTCCGCTACATCGCCACCCAGATGTAGTCCAAAATGAGCAAGGGTTTTCACATGAGGAACGCATGCTAGTAAAGAAGCTAGTTCCACCACTTCGTCATCAAAGTGTGTCACAATGTATGCTGAGATTCGGTAGTTGGAATATCGGTACCTTGACCAGCAAGCTCATGGAGATTGTGGATACAATGGTAAGGAGAAGGATTCAAATTCTTTACCTTCAAGAGACTAAGTGGGTTGGTGAAAAAGCAAAGGAAATCGAGAGAACAGGTTTCAAACTTTGGTATTCAGGAAAGGACAAAGGTAGAAACGGCGTGGGGATTATAATTCATAAGGATTTGAAGGAGAGCATGGTTGAGGTTAAGAGATTGGGTGATCGAATTATTTTGATAAAATTAATCTTAGAAGAAGAGATCTTGAATGTCATTTCAGTTTATGCACCTCAAGTTGGTCTAGAGGAAAGAATAAAGAACAAATTTTGGGGAGAGCTTGATATGATAATTCAAGGAATCCCACAGACTGAAATGATTTGCTTGGGTGGAGATTTAAATGGGCATGTGGGAAAAGATGCTTTAGAGTATGCAGGAGTGCATGGAAATCATGGTTTTGGTGTTAGGAATGAAGAAGGGAAGACGTTCCTTGATTTTGCTATGGCTTATGATCTTTTCATAGCAAATACTTTCTTCAAAAAATGGGAAGAGCATTTGATTACCTATAAAAGTGGCTTAACAAGAACGCAGATCGTTTACTTTGCTTTGAGAAGAAGGGATCGTTTATCTTGTAAGGATTGCAAGATTATTCCAGGGGAGAGTTTAACTGCTCAACATCGTCTTTTGGTGTTGGATGTTCATTTGAAGAAGGCAACGAAGAGAAAATTAGTGTCTAAGAATTTGAGAATTAAATGGTGGAATCTTAAGAAAGAGCAAGTGAGATTTAAAGAGAAGATGATGCAACAAAAGGCTTGGGATCTTGATGGTAGTGCTGATGAAATATGGTTAAATATGGCAAACTATATTAGGAAGGTGGCAAAAGAGGTGTTAGACATGTCTAAAGGAGGTGTTCCAGGACAAAAGGAGGCTTGGTGGTGGAGTGAGGAAGTGCAGGAGAAGCTTAAAATTAAAAAAGCCTGTTTTAAAGCCTTATATCGAGATAAGACCAATGAAAATATGGAAAACTACAAAAGAGCAAAGAAAGATGCAAAGAAAATTGTTAGTGAAGTAAAAGCAAAATCTTGAGAGCATTTTTATAAGAAACTTGATTCTAAAGAAGGTGAAAAAGATATTTTCAAGTTAGCTAAAGCAAGAGAGCGGAAAGCAAAGGACCTTACGCATGTAAGATGCATCAAGGATGAAGAAGGAAGGGTGCTTATAGCTAGTGAGGATATAAAGACAAGATGGAAAAGATATTTTCATAAGCTTTTTAATGAAAAACAAAAGAATGATATCATCTTAGGGGAGTTAGTTAACTCTGAAGAGAATGTGAATCGATCTTGTTATCGAAGGATACAAAAGAAAGAAGTAGAGGAGGCTCTGAAGATGATAAAAAGTGGGAGGGTTGTTGGGCCTGATGATATTCCTATAGACGTCTGGAGAATGACGTGAGAACGGGATATAACTTGGCTCACAAATTTATTTAATACTGTGTGGAGAGGCAAGAAGATGCCAGAGGATTGGAAGAAAAGTTTTATGGTACCTTTATACAAGAACAAAGGTGATATACAAGATTGTTCCAACTATAGATGTATTAAGTTGATGAGTCATACGTTGAAACTTTGGGAAAGAATAATTGAAAGAAGGGTGAGGCAAGTCTCTATGGTAACTGAAAATCAATTTGGCTTTATGCCAGGCAGGTCTACTATTGAGGCAATACACCTCTTGAGACGTATGATGGAGACTTACAAAGTGAAGAAAAAGGATTTACATATGGTTTTTATTGATTTGGAGAAGACCTATGACTCTGTCCTAAGAGATATCTTATGGAGAATTTTTGGAGAAGAGACAAGTGCCAATTATATATATCAACCTCATTAAGGATATGTACTATGGAGCTATAGCTTGTGTAAAGACTAAGGATGATTTGACAGACTACTTTGATATCTCCGTTGGTCTGCATCAAGGTTCGACTTTAAGCCCTTATCTTTTTTCCTTGGTTATGGATGAGTTGACGAAACATATCCAAGTTGAGGTACCTTGGTGTATGCTTTTTGCTGATGACATTGTGTTGGTTGATGAGACAAGAGATGGAGTGAATAGAAAACTTGAGCTTTGGAGAGAAGTCCTGGAAGATAAAGGATTACGCATAAGTAGGACGAAGACTGAGTATATGGAATGTAAGTTTAGTAGTAGAGGGAACAACGAAGGGATTGATGTAAAAATTGGAGAAGAGTGCATTCCAATGAAAGATATTTTTAAGTACTTGGGATCCATTTTCCAACATGATGGTGGAATTGATGGTGATGTTACACATAGAATTAATGCAGGGTGGTTGAAATGGAGGGGTGCTTCTGGTGTTCTCTGTGATAAGAAGGTTCCTTTAAAAGTCAAAGGAAAATACTATCGAGCTGTGGTAAGACCAGCCATGTTGTACGGTTCTGAATGCTGGGCTATAAACTATAGGCATGTACAGAAGATGTCTGTGGCAAAAATGAAGATGTTAAGATGGATGTGTGGTCATACAAGAAAGGACCGTATTTCAAATGAATTTATTAGAAACAGGGTTAGGGTGGCACCGATAGAGGATAAAATGAGAGAGGCCCGTCTAAGATGGTTTGGACATTTACAAAGAAGGCCACTAGATGCTCCAGTTAGGAGATGTGAGAAGTTGAAGGCTGAACCCGCTAAGAGGGGGTGAGGAAGACCAAACAAGTGTTGGAAGGAAACTATTAAGTATGACCTCAATTACTTTAATTTAAGTCCTAAAATGGATGAAAATCGATCTGTGTGGAGGCAAAGAATCCATATAGCCGACCCCACTTAGTGTGGGAAAAGGCTTGGTTGTTGTTTTTGTATCTCAATTTCAATACAATCACAAGTTTTCTCAGGGGTTAATTAAGGGTCAAATGGTCTTAAGAGTCTAGCAAGTGGGTTAGAACAGATAGAAAGGATTTTTGCGTATTTCAGGAATTAAATGATTTCTGAAACCTTAAAAATAGACCTGCTTAATTAACTGAGGTTCTGGTCGGGATAAAATTCACCTAAACCCTCTAAAATTCATAGAAAAATATTCTCTAAGGCTTGGTATGCTTGATTTGACCATTGGAACCCAGTTTGACCCAAAACAGAACCATAGATAGACATTTGCCCTAATTGGATTTTTACGTAAATTACCTAATCAAACTAAGTCAAAACCAAAATCCAACTTCACCATTGAATTTCTTAGGTCCAAATTAGGTTTGTACCAAAATTTGGGCTCAATTTGAGATTATTTTGACCTAGTTTGCAATTTGATCCTGTCTGATTCTTTTATCTTACACACATGCCCCTAACTTTTGAATTTCCTACAAACGGACCCCGCTTTGTCGTCTTCTTCACAAAAAGGTCCCTGTTTCCATGAAATACTACTACAACTCTAGTGACCTTTGATTGAAGAGAACTCCTTCTTTGATCAATTAATCCCTTCCAAAATTGGAAGGGAGATTTCTTGAGGAGTTATCTTTCCATTGAATCCGTCCATGAGCCCCAAAGCCTTCCCAATCTCTCATGCGAACGCATGAGAAATTAGGGTATCTTAGAGCTTCCAACTCCAATGACATTCCAAGCTTGGGAAACTTGCTTCCTAAGTTCAAAACACCCTCCAGAGGCCTATAAAAGAAACCCCTAATCAAACCGAATTCCCTAGACATGATTTCGAGTAGAAAATCCCCAATTTCCTCTTTCCTCATCCGGTTGAATAGCTCCTCAAGCTCCGGCAACTCCCTTTGACTCCTCTCATCATCTGACCACAATACTAGTGGTAGATTTGTCTTCCTCACCTTCCTCCGCACCACGCCATACCAGTGGGCGTCCTCAATTCCCCTCATCGTTGCCACTTCTACCCTACCAGAGTTTCATCTTCCCCGACGTCGGCCTACCAATGCCAATGTCGTTCTTCCCCTTTTGTCTGATTAGATTAGGTTAGATTAGTTAGTTTAGATCCTTAGGTTAGTTTTATACCCAAAAACCCCAAAAATAACCCTCGACGTCACTACTCATCCTCGTCTTCCCTGCATCCGGTGACCACTCCGGCAAGGCGTATACGCTGCTACACCCCTCCATCCGCCTCATCGACCACTGCATAACCTTCGCCTCATCCTCCCGCACAAAAGCCCTAACCTATCGCACCCAATCACACCACCGAACAAACCCATCACTGGCTTCCTTCCTCGACTCTGACCGGCCACCACACACCCTAATCTGTCATAGGACCACCGCCACTACCTTCCCCGTGGTCCGACGAAGCTTACGAGCTATCCTAATGTGGTTGTGAGGCCGTATTTGTGATTCTCAGGTATCATCGTTCTCCACCATCGCCGCCTCCATCTCCGACGTCATTAAAGCTCCTCTGGCCATGTTCTTCACCAATACCATGCCCAGGTAGCGCGGCTTATTCCCAGGAAACCTCCCAGGGATCTAATTGAAGCTACTAGGGTGCACTCATGCTCCAATTGAGGAAGGAGTACCTGCTGCTGTGTGAAGCGAGGAGGGTGGGGCTTTAGTCCCACCTCGGAAACTACTGGGCATTCAACAGCGCATAAATTGATTTTACGCACATGGCTTATCGCCTCAACTAACACAGGGGGGTGAGGTCCCCCGCACGCCCCTCACATCTGCCTCGCCTGTGACACCTACTTCGCGGGTCTAGCGCATTCGATTACCTACCTAATCTAAGAACTCCTCGCTCACCACCCACTGCCGGTGAGCCTGGTCCCAGGTGCGCGTGTGCCCATTTACCTAATTACCCTGACTGTGGCCCTGGGAGGGCGGATCCCAGAGAAAGGAGAGAGAGCACACGGGGGCAAGGGGGTTTTGCTTCCCTGTGTATTGGCTAACACTTAGCCAATTTCATGAGTTCCCCCCTATGCATAAAGAGAAGGAAGAAAGCCTTCACAGAAGAGGAGGAAAAGAAGAAGGCCTGCAGAAGGAGAGAAAGAGAAGGGGAAGAAGAAGAACAGTGCTTCCCTAGCACTGTAGCACTTGTTGGTTAAGCCATCTGATTAAATGACTCAATCGTCTCATATTTGAGGCTTTATTTGGTTATTTAAGTACCTAAGTTGAATGGTTGATGACACTGTTGCATTATTTGAATTCAATGCATCTATACTTAAATTGAATAATTGGTGATCTAAATCACCATTGTTTTTGCTTTGAAATTCTTTTTGCCATGCACAATTATTGTTTAACTCATGCTTTACATTGATTATCATTTTCGAGTGATTATTATTCATTTCTTAGTATTATTTGGCTTGAATCTTGTGCTCATTTACATTATTTATTGAGATTAGTGTGTGAATTCCTATTTGTTTGCTGTGTTCGACCTCGAACTTTCATTCGAGTATAAATTTTATTTATTTTCAAGCGATTTCAACCTATACTATGACGTAGCTTTTATAACCTTGATTTCACTGGTTAACATTTTGGCACTGTTGCTGGGGAGCAACGTGCAATTCATCGCTATTCTCTACATTATATGAGTATATTTGAGCACTAACTTGCCCTACTTGTTTTTTTGTGATTTTTTGAGGTACTTCACGAGAAAATCTTCCACGCAAAAATAGCCACACCAAGGCAAGTAACTTCTCTATTCTTCCCTAAACAACCTCCTAATCTTAGGAAGATAAAAAAAGGAAACAATCAATTATGAATCACTTTTCTTAATTTTTCATAGTAATTATCATTTAAAGGGAAAATTCCTAATTTGCGAAATTTTTTTCAAATCTCATTGAAGTTGAAGCGATTCTGTTTAGAGCTCCCATGCTTAATTTCCTATGCCTATTAGGGACTATGCTTAATTTCTAGTCTTCTTGGACTACAAAACATTTTAAGATCAAATTGGATGCAGAATAGAGCCAACTAGGATTTCAATTCTAGGGTTTTGGAGTGCTAGTTCACACTTGCCTGCATAAAAGGAAACAAACCCACCCGCATTTGTGTGCTACCCAAGCCCTTGGTTGACAATATCTAATCAAGAAAAACCCTAAAATCAGGCTCTAAATTCACTTGAACTTTAAAATCTTGGACCTAATAATCGAGAGTCAATCAGGGTGATTTCTAGGTCTTGACCTAGATCTCATTCTGCCATCTTTTAGGGTAGGTCAGGTGAAGTTGGTCTACATTGTAGGCCAACCAATCTCCAAATTAGGTCACAAGTTGAATTAACTTCTAATCAAGTGAAAATCAAGGCACAAATTAGGTCATAAAATTGGTAGACTTAAGGACTTAAGTTTGTACATTACAATCTACCTGGACCCTCAGAGACAAGGAAGGTCGGGCGGGGGAAACCCTGTAACTCATGAGGACGCTCTACCGTGTAGGGGTCTTTGCGGGGCTCTCCCTTCCTGGCTGCCCAGGTAATTCTCGGGTGTGTGAATTTCTGATTCAGAGGTATCATCCACCTCGAAATTTCCTTAGTCATCCAAAAATCTTTGAGTACCTTGATTGGGTCAAAATTCACATCCAATCCCTCATCCCTTCTATTAGAGCACAAACACAGGAAGGCCGTTAGGTTTTTAACCTAAGAAGCCTCACTAGATCTTCTTTGGAATCTTTTTCTAATCAGCTTCAAATCTAACCTGAATTTTTATTCTACATCTTGATTCCACCATTTGATTCAAAAATGCAACATGACATGTTAGCAGACCCGTTTGAGGATATACAGGTTAATGTGTCAGACACAACAACATTCATTCTAGAACAAGCACAACTAATTTTGACAATTAGAAAATGGGGCAACTTGGGATATTCTCATGCCAAAATACCGGGAAATTGAGAGATGGCATAATGGTGAGTATATCTTGTGTAGATTTGAGCCATCACTATGGAAAGTACAGTGAGATGACCTTGAAAAAAGAGACAAGGTAATGAAAATGTTGAAACGTGCTATCGATCATAGGCATCAGTACACCCTTGTGACATCTGGGATTAACTAGCACACTCTCCTAAATCCTAGGTTTGATAATCAAGCTTATTACGGACCCCCAACCCAAAGGAATTCCAATTCAAATTTCATAGCAATTGACACACCTAATCTTGAAATGGGTGGGGAAGATCCAATTATAGGTGATCACGATTACAAGCCAACCCTACCATGCCCTAATGTTCTAAACACTTGTGATACCAAGATTTAATCAGAACCTCTCAAGGGTGTAAATTCTGCTCCTTATTCTAATAAAGTGACTTTTGAGAGTAATTCTGGCATCCCTGTAGAGCCCAACTTAGATTCTAGTGATCCAACCCACACCCTTAACCTAGAATCTAGATTTGAGCCTTATTAGGATAATTATGACGCCCCAAACAAATCAGATTTCGAATCTGGATTATGATTCAAGGCCCATATTTGATGAATACACCTCTCCAAACTCCTCAGAGATACAAAGTGATTTTTCGGAAGTCATGCCAATCTATGATACAGAAACCAAGGAGTTAGAAGAGTTGGGATTTGATTGGGTCTGCCCTACGAGCCAAGAACCCGATCCCATGCCGAATAAGGACACCTTTATGAGCTCAGAATCTAAAACTAGGTTAGACTCAAGTCAGGTTGCTGATTGTCCACATCTTGATTTATTCTGTGGTGTAATCTCGAATCCCAAATCTAATTCAAAACATGATTCTCACAAGTTCTCATACAATTTCGAATCTTACTTTGATTTCAAAGAACTGTTGTTTCCTAACGACTACGAGCCAATTTATGACCTCAGCAACTACGACTCATCTTTTGATTTTGACGCTGAGGTCAATGATTTGAAAGAAAACACCTCTTCTACACACGCAGAACCTTACAAAACCCATTTTCAACCCTGACCTGCAACCGAACTCAATTTCTACTCTGCTTCTCCTCTCAATGAGTCGGTTGTAGATGATTCTCCTCTGCATTCCAATCGGGTTTCAGACATCGATCAGACTACAAATCACACCCCATCCTTCTCTAATCACTCTCATAGGGTTCCTACATCCTCCATTGATTCATTTTCATTTGAGGATCCCTACTCTGATCAGGCTAATTCGACTCAGCCAAACCCTAGATTCACAATTCCACATCATTCTGAGCTTTGCAGTATCAGGTGGTACCACACATTTTGATCCACATCTATCAATCCACCAGATTAATTGGGTTTGGGCTGCATCATCAACCTGCTAATCTAAACAAGCACCTAGTTGGACCAACCAGGCTTTTGATCAAGGTGCTTGTTCTACAAAATTCATCTAATTTGACCACTCCTCCATACCATTTTCTGCTCGACTGAAGGCATTGAATTTAGCACTTAATAGGAGGCAACCTGTCATTCCAAAAACCTGAGACCCTTCTGATTATCCTTTTGTACTTCATGTCTATTGCACTCTAAGTTCAATTTTAAAATAGTTGATCCCACCTCTAGTACTCGTACCAGAGCTTGAAATCATTCACAATAGTTATCCTGACCCGTTCACGCACTCGATAATCCTGTTCTAATTCCTGAACCCTAAAATTTTCATACCCTCCGTTTACAATGAGGACATTGCAAAACTTAGGCATGGGGTGGTGTTAAAGTGCAAACATACAAAATTCATGTTCAGAAGGGTTCTCACAAAAAAATACATATTCCAAAAAATCAAAAAATTAGAAAATCGAAAAAAGAATAAAAAAATGAAGGGAAGAAATTTTGAGTGAATTAAATGCATAACATTCTGAACGAGGAAAAGGGGAGGTGATATAAATGTCAAAAAGGAGCAACAATTTGAAATAAAAAGAGATAGTCAATAAAAGATTAACGAATCTACTTAGTTCTAAAGTAAATCAAAAGAAAGAAATAAAAGACAAAAAATGCTAAGAGGCAAAAGAGATTAGTATAAATGTTAATCTTAGGCCTCTTTGGCTTGTGTTTAGGCTTAAAAATTCAAGTATTCGTTAAGATCTGGATAGTCCTCAAAAGGTTGAGGAAAATGCGAAGCTTAAGTATTAGGTCTAAGGCTTAGGGATTATTCAGCCTCGTTAACTGACCTCTAGTTTACAGGACTCGGTAACCTAAGCACCCTAATCCACACACAGTCTGGTTCAGTGCAGTTAATTATCAAAATCACGCAAATGTGTTAATTCTATTTTGAAAAAAGCTATCTAGATTAAGAGCGGCTTATCAACATAAGTTGATTTAGAAGAGTTTTCGATGTGAAGAGATAGGAAATTCCCCTCGAAGAAGCACAATAACATACCGTCTCCTCGGTGCTTGTCTCCTAGGATATCTAAATATCTTATCGGGGGCATGTAAGCACCTTGTGCTAGTTCAGGTGCCATGGGTAGGATTATCCTAAAATGTCAATTGCCAGGGCCTAAATTTAGCGACAAAATGCCATGGGCGGTGCTATCTCGAAGCATCAATTGCCAGGGACCCTACAAGGATTGATGGTGGGAGCTAGGAATCCAATACAAACCGTGTTGTAAAGATAATCCAAAGCTAGAAATAAAGAAAAGAAAATAGAGAGAAAACTTTCCAAAAATGTAAAAAAAAATTCTTCTATCTCTCTCTTACAAAAACACACTGCAAACTGAATCGGGACTAAACATGTTTTAAGCACGGATGCTTTAACCACGGAGTTCAATGAACCTTAGGTTAGTTCTTGTGGGCCTTAGAAACCTTCGCAGTGGATTGAGGTTAAAGCTGGTCAGGTCTGAATCTTGGTTGGTGCTTTAGTAACTCTAGCCCTACTATTGGCATTCTGATCTAATCTACAAAAGAAAGCACACAGAAGAAATCTGAGCATAAAAAGCATGGTCTAGAATTTAAGTTAATTCCATAAGATTTTACTAAGGGACTAGCAAAAGCTAGGCATGGGGATATGATGGGAACATCGTCATGAGCCATAACTAGCTCAAGTTGATATGATTAAGTCATTAAATGCTCCTACATAACCGCCAAACAGCTCTAATTCATTGCATAATCATTATGAGAGAAAAATAATAAAATGGGGGTAAAACTGTAATTTTACCATCATATCTCAATTTCAATACAATCATGAGTTTTCTAAAGGGTTAATTAAGGGTCAGATGATCTTAAGAGTCTAGCAAGTGGGTTAGAACAGACAGAAAAGGATTTTTGCGTATTTCAGGAATTAAATGACTTCTAAAATCCTAAAAATAGACCCGCTTAATTAACTAAGGTTCTGATCTGCCTAAACCCTCTAAAATTCATATAAAAATATTCTCTAAGGTTTGGTATGCTTGATTTGACCATTGGAACCCAGTTTGACCCAAAATAGAATCACAGACAGACATTTGCCCTAATTTGGGTTTTTACATAAATTACCCAATCAAACTAAGTCAAAACCAAAATCCAACTTCACCATTGAATTCCTTAGGTTCAAATTAGGTTTGTACCAAAATTTGGGCCCAATTTGAGGTTATTTTGACCTAGTTTACAATTTGATCCTATCTGATTCTTTTATCTCACACACATACCCCTAACTTTTGAATTTCCTACAAATGCCCCCAGCTTTGTCATCTTCTTCACAAAAAGGTCCCTGCCACCATGAAATCCTACTCCTACAACTCTAGCAACCTTTTATTGAAGAGAACTCCTTCTCTAAGGAGTCCTCTTTCCATTGAATTCGTCCATGAGCCCCAAAACCTTTCCAATCTCTCATACAAACGAATGAGAGTTATGCTATCATAGAGCTTCCAACTCCGGCGACATTCCAAGCTTGGGAAGCTTGCTTCCCAAGCTCAAAAAACTCTCTAGAGGCCTATAAAAGAAACCCCTGATCAGATCGAATTCTCTAGACACGATTTCCTCATCCATCTGAATATCTCCTCGAGCTCTGATGACTCCCTCCAACTCCTTTCGCTGTCTGACCACAATACCAGTGGCAGATTCGTCTTCCTCACCTTCCTATGCACCATGCCATACCAGCGGGCGTCCTTAATTTCCCTTGTCATCGCCTCTTCTACCCTACCGGAGTTTCATCTTCCTCGGCGCCGACCTACCAACGCTGGTGCCATTCTTCCCCTTTCGTCCGATTAGATTAGGTTAAATTAGTTAGTTTATATCCTTAGGTTAGTTTTATACCCAAAAACCCCAAAAATAACCCTTGACGCTGCCGCTCATCCTCTTCTTCCCTGCATCAGGTGACCACTCCGGCGAGGCATATACGCCGTTACACCCCTCCATCCGCCTCGCCGACCACCACATAACCTTCACCTCATCCTCCTGCACAAAAGCCCTAACCTATTGTACTCCATCGTCCACCCAATCATGCCACCAAACAAACCCATCATTGGCTTCCTTCCCCAACTCTGACTGGCCACCACACACCCTAATTTGTCATAGGACCACCGCCACTACCTTCACCATGGTCTGACGAAGCTTACGAAATATTCTAATGTGGTCGTGAGTGATTAGCCCATATTTGTGGGCTATTTAAGTATCTAAATGTCTAGACATTAAGTTAATTTTAACATTTACATAGCATACATTAGGATATAAATAAATTAATTCATATTTTTAGCTTAAGTGCATAATTCATACATTTAGAATTAACCTAGGGTTGCATACATTTAATTAGTTAATTAATAAGGTGCACTATTTTAATTAACATAGAAGTTAAGGAGTTATGTATAAATAACCCTAATTATTTTATTCTTTTATTCTTCTTCTCCTTTGTAGGTAACTCCTCCAACTCCACCTCCTCCTCCTACGCATCACATTGATTCCACAGTGTTTTGAATTTCAAATCTTGGTAGCCGTGGCTACAAAAGAGAAGGAAGAGTTGTCGTTGAGGAGGAGGCCACAACCCCTTTGTTCCTCACTATGCTTAGAAGACCTTGCACCTCTTCCATTCCATACCACTGGCCTCCCACCGCGACAATACGACTCCACCACCGTGGGCGTGTGGGGTGACAGCCCACACCACCAAGAGTCTCTGCAACTCCTCACCTCAGCCAGCAACCCACGCCAGCCTCTGCGCGCCCAACCTCCAGTGCATCCAGCTCCAGTGCACACGCCAACACCGCGTGCCATCTGCCCACGCGTGCCTTCACCAGCAGCACCAGTGCCCTCACCAGCACCTCCACCACCGCACACCCTCACTTCATCTCAATCGCACCCTGCCAAGCGCCCCAACCACCGCACGCCCTCACCTCAGCCAGCGCACGTGCCAGCAGCTCTTCCGCTCCATCAGACCCCATAGTGCACCTTCACTCGAGCCAGCACGCTCGTGCCTCCTCGCCTTCACCAGAACCTCCAGCACCCTTGCCCAGCCACCTGCGCACCGCACACTCTCACCCCAGAGCCCTCACCTCATGCCATCAGACCACGCCTGCGCCTTCACCTCCATCGCACCCATGCCCGCGTGCCAGTAGTCCACCGCTCCAGCACCTCCTTGCAGCACCTGCAGTGGCGCCAACAGAACCCCCGCGCATGGTTGTGCACCCTGCAGAGCCCATGCCTCCATGTGCCCTCGCCCCACACGTGCCTGCACTGCCCACACGCTGCCCTTCTTGCTCCTGCAGCACGCGCGGCCAGCAGCAACCTCCTCCACCACTGCCACTTCTTTCCTCCAGTAGGCCGGCTCCAACCGTCTCATAACTTGCCACCGCCACCATTGCGGAGCCCTCGCTCCGACCAATCTACGTCAAGAAGAGTTCTTCGAACAATCCTCTCTCCCATGCACAAGGAGGAGAGAGGTCGAATCCCCTATTAATGGTGGAATTAATAATTACATCTCATACCATTGCTAGGAAAATGAACTTTGATTTATGATTATTTTATTATGGTGAAATTGCGACTTCATACTCATGCTTTTTCATAATTGCATGGCTTTTATTATTCACATCTTTTGACATTGGTTTTGGATTAAGATGTACATAAATTCTCTCTAATGCATGTCAATTGGAAATTACATAGATTCATCACATATTTATTGAATATTTCAGTGAGGAAAAATTACACATATACCCTTACATTTTTGAGCTATTGTGTATCTTCTTTTCGTCGCATTTCACATCAGATTTGACTATGGATTTCGCACTTGATTGAACGAATACGAGAAAAAAATATTCATGATTTTATTGCACCATTGCCTCCCTATGGACACAACCCGCTCTTCTGTGAGTGGTTTAATTTTTATCTTAATTATTTTGTTAAGCGATTTTCCACCACTTTGATCCTACAACGACAAATCATCTTAATACATTATTCGAAAGTGAAAATTGACTTATCAATGAGGCTGTATTTGTGATTCTTAGGTATCTCTGTCCTCTGCCATCACCACCTCCATCGCCAACATCATTCAAGCTCCTCCAGGCGTGTTCTTCACAAATACCACGCCCAGGTAGCGTGGCTTACTCCCAGGAAACCTCCCAGGAATCTAATTGAAGCTGCCAAGGAGCACTCAAGCTCCAATTGAGGAAGGAGTACCTGTTGCTACGTGAAGCAAGGAGGGTGGGACTTTAGTCACACCTCGGAAACCACTGGGCGTTCAACAATGCATAAATTGATTTTACACACACGGCCTATCGCCTCAACTAACACAGGGGGTGAGGTCCCCCGCACGCCCCTCACATGTGCCTCGCTCCTGACACCTACTCCGCAGGCCTGATGCATCTGATTACCCACCTAATCTAAGCACTCCTTGCTCACCACCCACTGCCGGTGAACCTGGTCCCATGTGTGCGCGTGCCCGTTTACCCGATTACCCTGACTATGGCCCTAGGTGGGCGGATCCTAGGGAGAGAGAGGAGAAAGAGTGTGCAGGGGCAGGGGGTTTTGCTTCCTTGTGTATTGGCTAACACTTAGCCAATTTCGTGAGTTTCCCCTGTGCATAAAGAGAAGGAAGAAAGCCTTTGCAGAAGAGGAGGAAAAGAAGAAGGCTTGTAGAAGGAGAGAAAGAGAAGAGGAAGAAGAAGAACAGTGCTTCCCTAGCACTGCAGCACCTATTGGTTAAGCCGTCTGATTAAATGACTCAATCTTCTGATACTTGAGGCTTTATTTACTTATTTAAGTACCTATGTTGAATGGTTGATGGCACTGTTGCATTATTTAAACTCAATGCATCTAAGCTTAAATTGAATAATTGGTGATTTAAATCACCATTGTTTTTGCTTTGAGATTCTTTTTGCCATCCGCAATTATTTTTCAACTCATGCTTTACATTGATTATCATTTTTGAGCAATTATTATTCATTTCTTGGTATTATTTAGCTTGAATGTTATGCTCATTTACATTATTTATTGAGATTAGTGTGTGAATCCCTATTTTCTCCCGGTGTTCAACCTTGGACTTTCATTCGGGTATAAATTTTATTTATTTTCAAAAGATTTTGACCTATACTATGACATAGCTTTTATAACCTCAATTTCGCCAGTTAACACATATGAATGTAATAACTAATGAGAGGCAAAATAGAGCATTGCCTTCAAATGGAGTGTGCACACAGATGAAGAAGAGCTAGATGGCAAGGATGCAGGTGGAGGTAACCCTGCTCAGGTCGCACTCGATGGTGGTAGCAGCGTGGCAGATGGTGGCTGGAGACGAGAGATCGGAGAAGAGGTTGATGGTGAGTGTGGCGGGCTGCAGCTCTGTTTGTTGTTATAGCTTGCAAAGGTAGGGGGCATGAGCGGCATTGGTGGAGAGCTCGGGCGGGAGGGGCGAGGCTGATCGGGGAGGGCCGGTGGAGCACTGCATGGTGGAGGCACGAGGAGTGCCCGCACAGCAGTTGTGGGCGTGCCGCACTGGCTACTGTTGGACGTGCTCTCAATGCGCGTGGGATGCGATGGCGCTCTGCTGTTGAGCACACAAAAGCACACTAGAGGGTTACGCGTGCAGTTGTAACTGAGGGTGCTTCGGAGGGCACTATGCACACTGCTGCTGCAGGTGTGAAGAGCCGCTGTGCACTCTACTGCTATACGCGTCGAGAGGAAGGAGGCAGGAGCATGCGGTGGGGTTGCTGGAGGTGATGCGTATTGTTGCTATGTGGTGGAAAAGAGAGCTATGTGTGCGGTGAGGTGGTGATGACAGTTTGGGTTGTTTTTGGTGGAAGAATAACAGTGGAAGAAGAAAATGAATAGTGGTGGCTGCGGTGGTGTTGACAGTGGACAGGGGGAGGGTGCACAGTGGTGATGCATGGTGATGGATGTGTGGCTATCGGAGACACACGCGCACAGTGTTGCTATGAGTCCACCGGCTTGGCACGATGAGCTAACACCTCACCGGTCCACGATGTGGTGGAGCTCAGCCTTGGAGACACACGGTGGTGGAGATGGAGGTGAGCTCGAAGCTCTTTACAGTGGTGGAGTCGAGGAAGAGTCTCCCCGAGCACGGTAGCAGCTCCCCCTCTCTTGTAGCCATCTGCATTGATTTGAAATGGAGAGGCGGCAGCAGATCTGCTTCTCACGACCATTAAGGAGGTATGGCTGGAGGAGGAGAGGCAGAGCTGCTCCTGCGAAAAAGAATATGAGAAATATAATAAGCATTGGATTATTTATAATGAAATCCTTATAAAATATCTAATTTCATGTATTATGTATAATTCCCACTAAATGCAAACTAAATTAAAAACCATGCATGCTAAGACCTAATTTACATAAAAATGCGATGCATGAAACAAATCTATAATTAATGTATTTATATCCTAATGCATGCTAAATACATGTTAAAATTAACTTAATGTCTAGGCATTTAAATACCTAAATAGCCCACAAATATGGGCTAATCAAGATGCAAGTACATAGTAGTCAGTCGCAACAAAGCTCCTATGATAAGAAGCAAACAAGGGAGTAGGGACTCCACATCCACTAGCTAGAGGTGGATATGTTGTTGCTGTAAAGGAACACTACACCCCTATAGGGGAATGTTGTACAATCCTCATTTAAGCATATTCCTATGGTTTTCTCTACCAAGGAAAATCGACAAACTAATTATTTGTTCACCTGCATTGTATGCAAACACGTTCTCTGATGATAGGGAGTTAGAGGCTTCTTCTATGCCCCTAAGAAAGAAACAACCTGAGTTGACTTCTGGAGCTCAAGTGGTTCAAGAATTGGTGTAGTAGGCACTTTGTTGGGAAATAAGGCAAGTGAGTTTCTTCAAGAAGCAGTTCATAGGAGGAATACTTCCAACTTGCCATTCAATGATAGAATAATGAGGGCATCTTGGCCCCAACATTTCAAAATGCCTCCTATGGACACATATGACGAGATGAAAGATCCCTACTACGACTTCATCAGGAGGTACCGCCATTTAATGTTAATGAATAATTATTTTAATGAAGTCATGTGCAGGGCATTTCCATCCTCCTTGACATTAAAGGCCAACAAATGGTTTCTAGTCTCTCGCTGAATTCTATTAACTCATTCACTAACCTAGAGAAAGTCTTCCTAGATTCTTCTATGATTAACAAGCAAGTAGAAGATAAAAATTTACTGTTCAACATCATCCAGAATAAAGGCTAGAGTTTACACAGCTACTTGCTCTATTTCAAAAATCAATTTATGTAGACAAACTCCATCAATGAGGGGTGTGCTATGACAGTGGAAGTCCAAGGCCTCAGCACCACAAAGTTCTAGGAAGATTTGAATCTCAAACCTTCTAAGACATTAAATGAGGTGTGGCAAAGAGCACAACCGTTCATAAAGCTCAAAGAGGCAAGGGATGCACGTAGGAAAGTCCAATAAACCTATGCACAGATGGCTAGAAATTCTTTCTGATGAGGATGCTGTGGGAATGACGGAAACTTAGTAGCAAAATCCTCCCTAATGGAGGATGTGAACTTCAAATGTTACAAACTTGCTAGTTCTCATGATGTTGAGAAGAAGAATGACGACAGAAACTTCCTTGATAAGAGAAAGTCATCCCATCCCTTTTGGAAGTATGACGAGTGATCACTGACAATCCATATTGCATAAAAACAGTGTTTTAATTATGTCGTTGTTATAGTAGTATAGTGTCATAATGTAAACAGATGTCATGTCATTTTATTTATTTACATAATTTTTACTAGTTTATTCCAGGTCGTTCACTGGGAGGCATTTATTGATATACATCACTCTCTATGTTCCAAAAATGCACTTTTATTTTAGAAAATGTCAATTACATATACAAAATCAATCAATAAATGAAGGAATGAATGAATGAGTTAATTGTGTACATAAGAATCAATTAATGCTAATTACAATGCCTTAAATATATCTACAATCAAATAGGCGTGAAAAATAATTTAATTTACTCTATGTTAGTTATATACAATTATCCTAATCAATGCCTAAGTGTAGGTATAAAAATACTAATAATATGTACTATACTAAATTTACTAACATATACTAATAACTTTAGTAACATATAATGTATGTACAATAATATATATAAGTGTCGCTGTAGCCTTAGTAAAAGTATGTACAACCTCTAAGGCAAAAAGGATTATATTTGCTGACATATATATACCTACAGTGACAGATAAAAGTGTCACTAAAGCCTTAAAAAAACTTATATATACACTTAAGGCTTATACGACTCTACTATCCTATTCTACTCTACTTATATATATATACTATTCATATGTGTATACTCTACATATATACATTTTATTTATTATACATATATCTTATATATACATCTATATACATGTACTATATACCGATACAAATATACGTTATACATATATACATAGTATACAACACTCAACACTAACGCACTTAACACACACACACACATTAACACTTGTGCATACACACAGACCCTCAACACTTAGTCACTCCTCACCCATTTTACTCTTCACTTACCAAAAATAAGGGTTTTTCATGGGTGGATCAGGCTTTTCGTGGGATACACAGCATCCTCACAAGTGGAACCAAACAGCTACTATAAACCGATCCTAGTTCTTAGCATGCATATTTTTATCCAATTTTACTCGAGCCCAAATCAGGCCCATACAGGCCCAACACTATGCCATCGGGCTCCCTACCCCTAAATACGCTCAGATATATGCTCATAATGCTAAAAGAAGAAGGGTATATGGTATAATGATTTTGGGGTGGCCGACGCATCTCGACTAAGTTACCATTGAGTGAAATTCAATATATGCAACAGCGTGCACTAAGCCATGCTCGATGCAGTGCTTTGTTTGGGTGCCCAATTAGCACATGCGAGCATTCTGTGAAGCCAACTTTAAGCCTCAAATTAAGTGCCCAATAAGTATCCAATTCCAAATTAAATTATATCATTGAAATGCCCTTATATAAGGCTACTTAATTGTATAATTAATTTAGTATTATAACTTATTTAATTATATTTAAATATTACTTAAAGTTACTTATTTATACAAGTTAAATTAGAGGTTAATTGCTTAATTAATGTACAAATTAATAAATTAATGATGCAATTGACTTTATAAATAGTTAACTTATATAATAAGGTATTTATTAAATATTTTTAATTTATTTTAAAATATTTATTTTAATTTATATACATTTAAATACACATTTTTATTAGAAACATATAATTTAGTTATAAATATATTATAAATAGGATGAAAATAATCAAAATTAATATATAAGTGTACAATATAAATTACTTCAGTAATAAGTTAAATTACTAATTTATTTTATTTTAACTTAATAAGATAGTTAATTAACTTAATAATATAATTACATACAATAAATACCTAAATAAATAAATATATAGCCATAATACGGTATATAATAATTACTTTAATCTATATGTATAGTTATAAATATGGTTATATGTGCATACATAATTATTTAGAATTACATAAATATATATACATATAATCTAATTAAATAAATAGATAATTATGTAAATGCATTATGTATAGTTTAACACATCATAAATACTTATTTAAATAGATATAATAAATATACAAGTTATTTATGTATATTTAAGTTATATAAGTCATTATTTACATTTGGCTTAATATTAAATAGTATATACAAGTATAAATACAATATGCAGGATATTTTTGTTGAATTTTTGACTTTTTCTGATTTATATGGTATTTTTATGTTTTATAAAGGTAAAGGAAGAGAGAGACAAGGTGAGATGAGAGAGAGAGGAATTCTTTTTGTGTTTTTGATATTAAGTTCTTTTTATTCAGTTTCAAGGTAGACTGAATCGTCCACTGGTATATTCTACCAATTAGAAGGTTCAGATTACTCTAAAACTTTACACACAACTATAAAACTATCTAATCTTACTCAAGACACTTTTGCTTTATTTATTTGCAATCATTTTATATCTTATGTATATTCAATTTCATCCAAACTAGGCCAAAATGAAGTTTTCAATAAGAACCGAAGGCCTCTAAGTGTGTTTTAAGGGCTAGAATGAAGATGTTAACATTCAAACACATCCAACGCATTACATGGAAGATATTAAGGTAATTAAGCACAATTTATACTTTGAATTTCCTTCAATTTACATAATGGACAGTTGATAGGAACACCACCATAGGCCCTAACTAACCACTTTTACTTAGGTTTAAAAGATAAATGTTCCTACATAACCATCTGAGGGTTGTAACTCCACTTCAAGCTGTTTTGAGAAGAGAACAGGAAACTAGGGTTAATTATGTAATTTTAACAATATATCATGAACACAGAATAACCAAAGGATTGGTTAAGGGTGAAATAAAGGTCAAATGAGCATTAAAGTCTAATAAGCAAGTCCATTAAGATAGAAATGGGGTTTCGCACATTTCGAAAACCAATACAGCACCCGAAACCCTAATTTCAGACCTGCTTAAATTACAGAGGTTCTAGTTAAGATAAATTCCATCTAAACCTTCTAAAATTCATAGAAAAATATTCTTTAAAATTTGGTGCCCTTGATTTGACCTTTGAAATCCATTTTGACCTCAAATAGAGTCTCAGACGGAATTCTACCTTAATTTGGCTTTCTATGTAAATTACTAGTCAAACTTGGTCAAAACTGAAATCTGACTCCACCATCATATTCCTTGATTTCAAATTAGGTTTATACCAAAATTTAGGTCCAATCAGAGTCCATCTTGACCTAGTTTACATTTTAGTCCATTTAAAGTTTATTTCTCTCAATTAAGCCCCTAGCTTTTCAAATATTTGTAATAAGGTCCCTAACTTTGTCATCATTTCTTGCAAAATGATCCTTTCCACCATTGGTGTGAACACAGCAGCTTCGTTGAGATTCGAGCAAGGATTTCTCTCTCGATTCTCAATCAAACCCTTCCAAAATTGAAAGGGGGATTCCTCATGAGAACCTCTACCATGTGGACCAAGAATTGGACCTTGATTCGCCCTAGATCTCTCATGCGAATGCCCCAAAATTTAGGGATTTTTTCATCCCTAAGTTCTTGAGCTCACGAAGCTTGTTTCCATGATTGGATGCCTCTCTTAGGTCTTTAAATAGAACCCTCATGTGACTCCGAGACACTTAGCGAGTTTTTGGACCAAGAAATCCCCTCTTCCTCCTTCTCTAGCCATCCACAACCTCAGCTCTAGCAAGCTCCTCCACCCCTCTCATCGAGCTGATCAATAGCCAAATTGATTCACTCTCCTTCTCCAACTCTTTGTCGCGACCGTGTCCGGACAAAGCCCAGTCGTCTTCGCATCTCCCTGCTCCATTGTCCGCTCACCGTCAACACTTCCTTCTGCGACGCTGACCCATCATAACCGGCCACCTCCGTCTACTCTCTCTGTCTCTCTCTGAATCCCTCTATCTCTTCCTCTTCCCTTCTTGATCTCTTACAACCTTTTAGACCTTAGGTTCAACCACCAACACCACTGCAACCACCATCATCTCCCTCCACTCTGGCCAAGCTCCAATGAAGGCCTCCGCCTACTCCACTGCACCAAACCGCACACCGACCGCTGCACTTTCGCCATGACCTCACAACTAAAACCCCTCAAGAAATTGAGGGGATTGGTCACACACACACACCACCGAACTTGAGCTTCACCACACAACCTTCTCGAGGTCCTCAGAACTCCACACACACTTGCACGCAACACCAAGACCACCCACATGTTTGCCACATCCGAGCGATCCTCCTGAGCATTTCTGACGTGGCCGAGAGGCCGTCTTCTTTGTTTCAGGTCACCGCTGGAGCACCGCCGCCGCCCTCGACTTCTCCGACCTCGGCTGTAGTCCTCCGGCCACAATCACTCACAACTCCATCCCCAGGATGTATGGCTGAACTCCAAGGCTCTTCTTAAGTAGACAATTGAAGACCACAGCCCCGCCATCAACCTCAATTGGAGATTCCCTGTCTGCTGCTGCGTTGCGAAGAACAATGGGAAGGATAGTCCACATCTTCAATCAAAGGACTCGCGACCACATATAAAAGGGAAAAGTGACCCCCTACTGTTTGCCCAAGCACACAGGGGTTGGGTCCCTCTCACACCTTCGTGCACTCCTCACCAGCCTTCATGCCTACGGGCTTGGACCTTTGACCGTATACCCAATTACCCAGTACAATTCATCCGGGTCTGAGCAGAGAAAGAAAAAGAGAATCAGAGAGAGGGGGGGAGGGTTTTGCTCTTAGACCCTCATCTCCTCTCAAGGACTCAGCATCCCTGAACTTCGTGACACCCTTGTGCCTTACACGGATAGTGTTGCTGTGCCTCTTATGTGAGGCTTTATGCAAGGCCCTTGAGCCTTTGTTGGTGCTGCTACTATGTTCTTTTAAGGTTTGAAGGGGAGGAGCTTTATGCTTCTCTTGAGAGGCCCTTGAGCTCTTACTAATCTGATAAGCCGTCTGGAAGCTTTGCCTATCGTGCATTTATTTGAATACTTAATTGTGGTTACTGTGCATTTATTTGAATACTTGTGAACTTAACTTTGAGAGGTTAATTTGGTGATTTAAATCACCATTTTAACTCAATCTTTTTACATTATTATTCTAATCTTATTGAAATATCATTTTGAATGTCATTATTTTTAATTGCAAATATTTCTTGAGATTGGTGAATTTAAATTGCATCTTTGCTCCCTGTGATCAACCTCGGACCCTATTTCCTGAATCTGAGCATATAAATTTAAATGATTTAAGTGATTTTGTCCTATACTACAACGCATTTTTTAAACAACCATAATTTCACCCGAACAACCGTTTGAATAGTTAAAATACATCCAAAAGTAGCTGACAATGAATCAAAACAAGGAATTCATGCCATTAAAATCATATTATAGCTAAATTCTTATACATGAATGCTTGTTACCAATTAATCTAAGCATTATACACATGTCAACTCCTAAAAATCCCCAAAATTATTTTAAAATCCAATTTAATTCCTTTCCTCCAGATCTGCTGCTATTAGAGTTCAGCAGCTACTACTACTACAAATTAATCAGCAGCCACTACTGTATGATTGCCTATTAATCTTAATGGATACTAGAGGGGAGGGGTGAATAGTATCACTTTTAAAAACTTAAATATAATAGTAGTGAAGACAATTCAAACCACAGATGATCAAGCACAGAAGATGCCTAGATTTATAGTGCAAACCCTTCCCAGGTGACAACCTCTACCTAAGCCTCTCAGCTTAGGAGTTTTCCGATTAGTCAATCACTAATTCTTGATGTGAAAATTCTACGTAAAAAGGTTTGAGTTTTTAAAACCCGTCGTTGTAGTGTGACTTGCGAGAAAAACTGTCAACAGATAAATTTAACTAAAACTCAAAAGGTATTCCGAGTCGAACACAGGGAGCCGGATGTTTGATTAAAAATTGCATTTGTTTCGTTGTCATGAAACAGATTAATTGGTCGAATTGAATCAAAACTAGCTATCTACTTAAAGAATAATGAATATAAGAGAGAGAGAGAGGATATAACAAATAAAGATTAAATAGAGATAGAATAAATAGATATTTCATAACCACAAAATGATGTCTATTGCAACTAATCACCACAACTACTCGTTACACAAGAAAGCAAGAAATCTACTCTAGAAAGCAATAACGGAGAAGGTGGAGGGAAGTTATCCTCCTCGACGGTTGCTTGGAGGACAAATCGCATTGATGAAGCACCCGGAAGAACATGGTGAGATGCGGGATAAAGGAGAATGAAGATGAACGACGGAGGACAAGGCAGGGCAATGTCGCAGCGAGATCTGCTTCCTGAATGGAGGTGAGAGGACAACTGTGGGATGCTCCATGAAGGACGTGAGAAAGTGAAAAAATTCTAATTTTAACTCTAATGGAGCATCCCGATTTTGGGACAAGCTCTAGAGCCTTTGAGTGGGGTAAGAGAAGAGAGGATGGGATGAGAAATTTGAGAGGTAGGGGTCTCCTTTTATAGTTGTAGGGATTGAGGGAAATTTGGTCATTTTATACTTGAAAACATTAATTCAGGGTCTTCAGTCACAGATTTAAATGTCACGAAAGACCCCAAACATGGGCTTAGTGTGCTCGCCCACGCGCCTTCTCCTCTCCCCACTCGTCCAGTGCTTCATTGAGCACCGCACGCTCTCAGTTGTCTGATCAAGTGATCGGACGATTTAAAAGCCCTCAACGTTGCTTCTTCTTCTTCATGCACACAGCGCTCGCCTCTCCTCAGTTGTTAGATCATTGATGGAGGGCTGAGATCGCATGCTGATCGTGCTTGAGAACGAATGTTGGGGAGCATACGATTGTGTGCAGATAAATCGTGCGCTCTCGTGTGGCCACGTCATGCTTCATCTAACCATCTACTCATAATCCAACGGGTTAATTTAGCTCGCACTTCAGATTTGAGGTGCGTAGAGCTCGAACCCACGCCCTCTTCTTCGTAAGCGGCGTCAAGACTAATGCGCCACGTCACTGCTTTGTTGCGCGATGGATTTCTCACCCAACCAACCTTAGCCGTTGGATCTTAATCCAAAGGCCGAGATCTCTCGTCATGGAAGCCCTTCAGGAGTTGAGAAGAGATGCTGCAACCGATTTGGGCCACTGTGATGGTGCCATCATGGCTGTCCATCTTTTGTGTCCTACAGATGGTGCCACAGATGTCGGATTGGACCAATTTTCACACTATTGGGCTGCAATCGTTGATCCAAATCCATCCGTGCAGTCAGATTTGTCATCTGAGGTATGGATTTACACCGTCTTGGCCCTTTGATCTCAGATCTTTCTCGGACTGCATCTAATGCTACGGTAGACCGATCATAGCTATCTTGGAGTCATTGAACTCCGATAGTCACCCTGATCAGATCTGTACGGTTGGATCTACAATCCGAAGCCCTAATATGATATTGCCCTATTACCTAACCATAAAGAGGAGAAATTAACCTAAAATTTATACAACCTAATCTAAATGCATGATGATGCATGTTATGCAATATTTACAATGTATGATACAACTATATGCCTAAGAATGCGCAAAAATAGATGATTTATGTGATCTAAACATGTTTACATCACACCCCCATGGCTATCTTTTGCTAGTCGCTAGCAAAACTGCATGCTATTTATAAGAGAATTAGGTCAAATTTCTTGGGCAATAGTTATTTGTCAACACTTAAGGATTTCAACTAAGACTTGAACTATAGAGACACAATAGCGCCTGGTTGACTTCCAAAATGCAGACCACCTCAAGCCATCGCCTTATTCAAAGAAGGACCTTTTTCTTCTTTTCTTTTCAATTTTTTTTGGATTTTTGAGTTTAGGGTTTCGGAGCAGCTTTCTACGGCCACTCAACCCACCCAAGACTCGATGAGAACTCTAAGTTCTAAGCATCCTTTCCTAAGTGTGATAGATGCATTGATCGGCAATCAGAATGGACTTCGGGTTTCTACGCCCCTAGGTGACCTTAAAAAGGAATTCTGCCTAAAGGTGTATCTATTCGGCCAGTAGCTTTCTCCTGACTTTTATTTTTATAAGGTCAACACAAGTGTATATCTCCCCGACTTATTCTACTTCTCTGCTTCTTCCTAAATGTTTGGAATTAAGCATGCATTTTGGTGAACTGGGAGCTGGATAACCTACCAATGGGTTGTTACCCACGATAACTTGTCAGCCATACTCGTGCGGTGAAGTGTGGCTTTCTTTTTCTGCTTTTCTTTTCTCCTTTTCTTTTTTTGTTACTTTTCCTTTTGGATACTTTTATTTTTCTTTTCTTTCTTTAAGTAGGTGGCTTCCCTGATATAAGATTTACCTAAAGGTAGCACAAAAAGAATGGTCGTGTGACTGGGCTTTAGACAACCAACCAATGAGTTGTTACCCACGATAACTTGCTTGCCATACCACCATAGAAGGTTCATTAGCAACCCAATTTCTGTAAAAACCACCAAAAAGAGAGTCAGTGCAAATCGTATGTAGATGCTTAGATTAAAATCCCCTCAAATCAGAGGGTGGGTTGATAAGTATCACCCCAACTTATTTAACCAATTTGAAATTGAATTCAAAATGACGAGGACTCGATAAATAGGTCCACATTTTAGTGGACATTCAGGCTGATTAAGCTCGAAGACCTGAAGGGTCTTACTGTTTATTCTCTAAGATTGAAAATTTTCTAAAGCCCAAGTTCTCTTTCCTAATTCCACATTTTTATTTCAAAAATAAAGAGAAAATAAAAAGAATCAATAGAGATAACAAGATAATTTAGATAATGATATCCACCACCCATGCCTATCTAATAAAATGTCCTCATTGTATTAAAAAGACATAAAACAAAGTGGAGTAGAGTAGAAAGCACCTGAATTGAGTGAATAACAGGTAGGCTCTGAGATGAAAAGAAACTATATACGTGCTGAGTTTAGTGCTTTTAGCTAGGCACCCTATACAAAGAAGAAGAAATAAAGAATTCATAAGTGCAGGTCAGAATCAGAATAAAAAGATTCACCTCAGGACCTGCCAGCTGATGTCCACAGATGTGGACCAGATTGTGGTGCAGACCCATACCCCATGGTCGAGTATATCTAAGGTTCTAGATAAAAATTATCCAAACTCTAAGATCAGCATGCAAGTGTGGTTGGGCTTGTGATTTCTGAGGATGCAACCTAAGTCCAAAAACTCGGATAACAAAGAAATTAAGTTCAAAAGGATAATCAATGAATTTGTGCTTGGGTTGTGTTGAACGAATGAATTGCTACGTTAACGTGCTTGGTTTTGGAAAACCTGTCGTTGTAGTTTGAAAGTGAAGAACTCATGTTCAACAAATAAAATTTATACCGAAATTAAAATTTCGGGTCGAATACAGGGAGAGAAACGTTTGATTTAAAAACAACGCGTTTGTTTTTATTTATCACGAAGTAATTCAATTTAAAACTATCTAACTATTTACAATAAATAGAAAAGAGAGAGAGTAAGAGAGAGAGAATATTACAAACAGAAATCAAAATGAGATGTAGAATAAACAAGGAATTCATCATTAAGGAGAATGTTTGTTTCACTATTACAACTAGAAAGCAGAAAACAATTACACTAGAAAGCAGTAAATTTATTCTAGAAAGCATTAAAAGAATAGAGGGAGAAATATCCTCCTAAACGGTCGCTTAGAGGACGAGCCGGACGGGACGATGCCTGGATGAAGGAGGATGAAGCAGGACGAAGGAGGACAAAGCAGAAGAACGAGAATGGGGCTGCATGTCGTCGTCGTCGCGGGATCCACTTCCGAAGGGGGACGAAAATTTGGACTTTATCTCGCGAGAAGCATCCCAGGTGTGGGACAAGCTTCTCTTGAGCTTTGGAGAGGTAGAGAAGAGAAGGGATGAGAATTTCATGTGGAGGGTGTCTCCTTTTATAGCTGCAAGGAGTGGGGGCAAATTGATCATTACATCTTTAAAACATTAAATAAGGGGTCTTTAGTGACAGTTGAAAGACAGATAAAACCGTCGCTAAAGCCCCAACGTGGGCGTAGTGGGCGTTGGACGCACGTGCCCACTCGTCTGCTCGCGCCTAACGCTCGCCGCACGTTCAACCGTCCATGGCCCAGATCGTGCCTTCGACCGCCTCACTGCGCGCCTGCCCAACACTTGCGATGCCGCATGAGGCTCCAGCATGTGATAGTGCATCGATGCTATTGAGCGTGGATGACCACCCGATCAAGATTTAACGCACGCCCGTGCCCTTCGCTTGCTCGCTACGGCTCGAACTCGCGTCCACTGCTCGCGATAACTCCCTCGCCCACTATGCTGCGGAGCGCGGATGGTCGTGCGGATGAATTCAGGGCGCCGCATCCACAATCGTTGGATCTTGATCCAACGGTGGAGAAGCGGTGCTCTGATTGAAGAAGAGAAGGTGCAGCGATGCTAGGGGCAGGCTGGACGACTGAGATGACGCCACGTGGTGCCATCTTGGCTATCCATCTTCTGGATGTTGTAGATGGTGCCACAGGTGTCGGATTGACTTGATTTTTGCGTCATTAGGCTGCGATCGTCGACCCGAATCCATCCGTGCAGTCAAATTTGTCGTTTGAAGTGCGGATTTACACCATCTTGGCCCTTGATCTTCTAGGGTTCCCCGATCACTATCTGAAGCTACAGATGCCTGATTAGGGCGATCTTGGAGTCGTTGAACTCCAATCGTCGCCCTGATCACATCTGTATAGTTGGATCTTCGATCCGAGGCCCTGATAAAAAGTTTGCCCTATCCAAGCACATAAAAGGAGACAATTAACCTCCATTTAATTCAAACTACTCTAAATGCAAGATGATGCATGTTATGCAATATTTATAGCATGCAATGCAATCCTATGCTTAAGAACATGCATAAATAGACATATTAAATAGTGTAAATGTGTTTACATCATACCCCCATGCCTATCTTTTGCTAGTCCCTAGCAAAAGCTATATGCTATTTATAAAAGAATTTTGTTGGATTATTTGGGCATGAGTTATTTTCAATCATTAAGAAATTGTCTACTTAGGATTTGAACTTTCAAAGACACAACAGTGCCCGAGTATCTACCAAAATGCAGACTGCCTCAAGCCCTCGCCTTATTCAAAGAAAAATTTCTTTTTCTCTTTTTCCTCTTTTCTAATTTTTTTGGATTTTCAAGTTTTAGGGTTAAAGAGTGGCTTTCTACGGCCATTCAACTCACCCAAGATTTGATGAGAACTCTAAGTTCTAAGCATCTTATTGTGAATGTGATAGACTCGTTGACCGGCAATTAAAATGGACTTCGGATTTCTACGCCTCTAGGTGACCTCAAAAAAGAATTCTGCCTAAAGGTGTATCTTTACAACCAGTAGCTTTCTCCCTACATTTATTTTTTTACGGGGTCAACACAAGGGTGAATCCAGTGTATATCTCCCCGGTTTATTCTACTTCTTCGCTTCTTCCTAAGTGTTTTGGGAATTTTTAGTGCATTTATTGAGCTGGGTTCTGGACAATCGGTCGATGAGCTGTTACCATCGACAACTTGCCAGCCATACTTGTGCGAGAAGTGTGTTTTATTTCTTTTTTTCTCCTTTTCTTTTTGATTTTTTTTTCTTTTTTAAGTAGGTGGTTTCCCTGGTCTAAGATTTACCTAAGGGTAGGAAAAAGAGAAAGGTCCAGTGATTGGGCTCTGGACAACCTACCTATGGGCTGTTACCTACGATAACTTGCCAACCATATCACCCTAAAAGGTTCATTAGTTACCCAATTTCCATTAAAATCGTCGAACAACAAGTCAGTGACAAGATAGTGTGTAGATGCTAGAAACTCAAAATTCCCTCAAATCAGAGGGCGGGTTGATAAATCGTGTACTTATCACCCAAACTTATTTACTCCAATTAAAATAAAATTCAGGTTGGTGAGAACTCGAAAAACAAATCCACATTTTAGTGGATACACGGGCTGATTAAGTCCAAAGACCTGAAGGGTCTTTGTGTTCAAATCATAATGTAGTATTTCCTAAGATTGAAAATTTTCTTAAACCCAAGTTCTTTTTCCTAATTCAATTTTTTTTTTAATAAAAGAAAATAAAATAAATCTACGGAGCTGACAAATGAATTCAGAGATGAATATCTACCCCCCATGCCTATCTAATGTAATGTCCTCATTGTATTAAAAAGACATAAAATAGAGTGGAAAAGCTTGGAAAGCACCTGAATTGCGCGAATGTCAGGTCCGCTCCGAGATGAAAACTAAAAAGAACTGTATATGTGCTAAGTTTAGTGCCTTCAGCTAGGCACACTATACAAAGAAGAGAAATGAAGAATTCATAAGTGCAGGTCAAAATCAGAATAAACAAAAGAATCCTCTGACCTGTTAGTAGATGTCCATAGATGTGGACCAGATTGTGGTGCAGAACCATCCCCCATAATCGAGAATATCTTAGGTTCTGGATAAAAATTACCCAAAACCTAAAATCAGAATGCAAGTGGGGTCGGGCTTACGAATTATGAGGATGCAACCCAAGACCAAAAAGTCGGGTTACAGAGAAATTAAGCTCAAAAGGATAATCGTTGAATGTGTGCTTGGGTTTGACATCCTCAAAACAAATGTCGTAAGGGTCCTGGTTTGATGGTTTCAGCTTAATAGGCACCCTTCGACTCAATCTTCTATTTCCTCCAAAGTTAACTTCCCAAATCAGAACTTCCCAGCTCCTATCCTCCTCATTCAGCGTGTCAAATTCCAGGACCTCTTATATATTAATCACCCCATCTGAAATCTCCAAGTCTAAATGATGTGGCAGAATCAAAATTGACTTAGGTCTAATTATCTCAAAAATAGAATCATCAATAAGCTCAACGAGGTGTAACTGACAATCAGGGCATTGAATTGAATCCTCCAGAAAATGAGATGCTGGATCCATAATGTGTACCCTAATAAGATCAGTTTCCTCAATTATTGGACTGTCAAATGATCTATCAGATTCCTCAGGCCTAATCGTCTCACAAAAATCATGTTCTGAAAACTCGTGTGAGACTTTGCAACTTGAATCTTCACCATCAAAGAAATCAGGATCTGTATCAATGTATGTCCCAAAATCATCTGTACTTTCTGATCCATGGAGACATACGTTTGCTCATACCCCGACTCAGGGATCTTAGGTGAAGAAATCAAATCATCCTTAATTTGTTGCTTGAATTCGATCTGGTCAACCTCGTAACACGTGTCCCCCCAAACAGGTGCCTGAGTAGGTTCTGTCATTGGCTTTCCAGAAGAGGGTTCATCCTGGGAATCATCCCATGATTGAATCAAAGCAACCACGAATCTCATCCTCAATTTCGCTAATTTCCCAAGTAGAAACTCACCCAGGTTCTTATCCTTAACATCCTGGAGCCAATCCAACAAAGACTTGTTCAAATCATCAATCATTTCAATCAGGGGCTCCAATCTCTCAATGCAAGGTATCGGCTGAACTTCTAAAGATTGAATGATATTCTTTAAGTTAGCTCAAACCTTATCTTGAACCTGATTACCCTGAACCAAATGAGTTGGTTCAGGGTTGGGCGGGTTTGGGATCAATGTAGGGGAATTAATGAATTGAGGTTCGTTATACCCTTCCTGATAATAGGTCATTTCAGATTGTTTAAAAGGTGGTGATGACCTAAAGGCAGTGTAATCAGAAGATGGGTAAGAATCAGTGTATCCTTCTTGATTGTAGATCGTATTAGGTTGTTCATGAAAGGATGACGATCTATAATCGATGTGGCTCTGAGAAGGATAGAAATCGCAATCAAAGTGTTCAGGGTTAGACCCTAAACACGGAGGTCCGGAATTGTATCTCCAATCTGAGTTATCCCAACTAACTGATGGTTGATGACAATACAAGTCAGGATAATCGTCATGTTGAGGATAATTCAAAACAGGAGGGAAAGAGCAGGAATGCGTGTAATATGTGGAAGTATTTATGAGAAATGGGAGGAAGAAAGGTGCCCTGCAATACAAACAATCAAAACCTGTCCTTAATTGGGTTAGCCTACAGACTCCCAAAACCCATCTTGAGATAAAGAAACGATTTGATCTACTTCTGTCTGTTCAATCCAACCAGTTAGAAGGAGGGACTGGGGAGAAGGTTCTTCCTTCGGCTTGTGCCTCCGGTTCCTAGTGTACCCTCCAGCCGTGATCGTTTGATTCTACTCCCCTATCTAGATATCAGATTGAATAGTAGAAACAGACTAATCGAAAATAATCTCGTTCTGGGCTCTGAAGAGCGAGTCCAATCCTTAAGGCCAACATCTACTCTATTTTATTTAGGGCTAGGTTTGAATGTGCTTTGGAATGTGATGGGCCCTTTATATGGGTTGTGCCCTTAATGATTGATTGATTTGTGTGTGCGTGCACAACCAGTGATTTTCAAGCAAGATTATTTTTTCTTTTGTGAATTTTAGAGTTCAAATCTTGCTTAGTAGCTTTTAGGATTCAACTTTAGGTGTTTTCAAACAAGTTATGTTGGCACACCAGGTTTTGAAAGCACAGGTGAAGATATTTTCCTTTAAAGCTTAAAAAGAATGTGGAGTGCCTGGTAAATCCCTAAGAGTTGAACCTAAGTGGCAACTACTTGATGAGTTGATTTTAATTGAAGTGGTGCGACCCAATCAACTCAAGCAATTGGCCTGTTGCACCACTTAATTAGGCACACAAGTGATTACCTAATCTGATTTCTACTCAATTATGTGTTTGAATGTGTTTACCGGCTCCAAAGATCGGTTTACCGGTTGAGTTTGAAAATCAGAAGAGGTTGTGTACCTCTGTGAGATTTTTTTAATTTTTCTTTTTAATGTGGCGGTTGGGGTGAGTATGGATGTCAAACAACAAATAATCTAACCTTAGAGTTTATAAGAACACCTAGGTTGATTGATGTTTGTGTTATTATGTGGTGAAATGAAATCTAATGGGTGGGAGGTGGGGGATAACTTACAAAACCTTTCACAGCCCTTTACTCCAATCTACCATGTTTGCTTGTCTTGAAAGAGTACCTGCAATCACAATAAGAAAGGGGAGAAGTGAGGTAAATAATTTGTAAGTTAGAAAACACGAAGAGAAATCAAAGAGCGTCACCTCCCTGGCAACGGTGCCAAAATGTTGAACGAACGAATTGCTACGCTAACGTGTTTGGTTTTGGAAAACCTCTCATTGCAGTTTGAAAGCGAAGAACTCGTGTTCAACAAATAAAATTTATACCGAAATGAAAATTCCGGGTCGAACACAGGGAGGCGGATGTTTGATTTAAAAACAACGTGTTTATTTTTATTTGTCACAAAGTAATTCAATTTAAAACTATCTAATTATTTACAATAAATAGAAAAGAGAGAGAGAGAATATTACAAACAGAAATCAAAATGAGATGTAGAATAAACAGGGAATTCATCATTAAGGAGAATGTTTATTTCACTATTACAACTAGAAAGCATAAAACAATTACACTAGAAAGCAGCAAATTTAATCTAGAAAGCATTAAAAGAATAGAGGGAGAAATATCCTCCTCGACGGTCACTTGGAGGACGAGCAGGACTACTCTAGAAAGCAGTAAATCTATACTAGAATGCAGTAAAAAGAATAGGGAGAGAGATATCCTCCTTGACGGTCGCTTGGAGGATGAGCCGGACGGGACGATGCCTAGACGAAGCAGGACGAAGTAGGACAAAGGAGGAAGAAGCAGAAGAACGAGAACGGGGCAGCAAGTCGTTGTCATCGCAGGATCCACTTCCGAAGGGGGACGAAAATTTGGACTTTATCTCGCGAAAAGCATCCCGAGTGTGGGAGAAGCATCTCTTAAGCTTTGGAGAGGTAGAGAAGAGAAGAAAGGGATGAGAATTTCATGTGGAGGGGGTCTCCTTTTATAGTTGCAAGGAGTGGGGCCAAATTGGTCATTACATCTTTAAAACATTAAATAAGTGGTCTTTAGTGACGGATAAAATTGTCGCTAAAGCCCCAACTTGGGCGTAGTGAGCGTTGGACGCGCACGCCCGCTCGTCTGCTCGCGCCTAACGCTCGCCGCACATTCAACCATCCACAACCATCCAATCGCGAGATCAAACGGCCCAGATCACGCCTTCGCCCACCTCACTGCGCGCCCGCCCAACGCGTGTGATGCCGCGTGAGGCGCGAGCATGCGATAGCGCGTCGATGCTATTGAGCGCGGACAGCCGCCCAATCAAGATCTGATGCACTCCTATGCCCACTTGCCCGCGCCCTTCGCATGCTCGCTGCGACTCGAACTCGCGTCCACTGCTCGCAATAACTCCCTCGCCCACTGTGCTACAAAGCGCAGATGAATTCAGGGCGCCGCATCCACAGCCGTTGGATCTTGATCCAACGGCGGAGAAGCGGTGCTCTGATTGAAGAAGAGAAGGTGCGACAGTGCTGGGGGCCGGTTGGATGGCTGAGATGACGCCACGTGGCACCATCTTGGCCGTCCATCTTCTGGATGTTGTAGATGGTGCCACGGGTGTTAGATTGACTTGATTTTTGTGTCGTTAGGATGCGATCATCGACTCGAATCCATCCGTGCGGTTGGATTTGTTGTTTGAAGTGTGGATTTACACCATCTTGGCCCTTGATCTTCTAGGGTTCCCCGGTCACTATCTGATGCTACAGATGCCTGATTAGGGTGATCTTGGAGTTGTTGAACTCCAATCATCGCCCTGATCACATCTGTACAGTTGGATCTTCGATTCAAGGCCCTGATAAAAAGTTTGCCCTGTCCAAGCACATAAAAGGAGACAATTAACCTCCATTTTATTCAAACTACTCTAAATGCAAGATGATGCATGTTATGCAATATTTATAGCATGCAATGCAATCCTATGCTTAAGAACATGCATAAATAGACGTCTTAAGTAGTGTAAATGTGTTTACATCAGGTTGCACATCCTCAGAACAGATGTCGTAAGGGTCCTGATAGAAGGTTGGTAGTTTCAGACAAATCGAAACCCTTAGACTTACTCTTCTGCTTCCTCCGGAATTGACTTCCCACATCAACATTTCCCAACTCCTATCCTCCTCATCCAGAATTTCAAATTTTGGGACCTCCTGCATATTGATCACCCCATCTAAAATGTCCAAGTCTAAGATTTGTTGCTAAATCAGAATGGACTTGGGTTTAGTGATTTCAAAATCAAAATCATCAGTAATCAATGGGGTGTGATTGGGGATCGGGGCTATGAATTGAATCCTCCATGAAATGAGGATCTGAATCCACCTTGCTAGCCCCAACAGGATCAAGTTCCTCAATTTTAAGGCCATCAAATGATTTATCAAATTCCACAAGCCCAGTTGTCTCACTAAAATCATGTGATGTAAACTCATGTGAGACTTCACATAATGATTCTTCATCTTCAGAATCAAAGAATTATGAATCCGCATTGATATATGTCTCAAAATCATCGATCACTTTTTGTTACATGGAGACATACATTTCCTCGTACCCCGACTCAGGGATCTCAGGTGAAGAAATCAATTCATCCTTATTTGATTGCTCTAAAACAACCTAGTCAACCTTGGTCTCATAAAACGTGTCCCCCTATAGGTTCCTGAGCAGATTCTGACATCGCCACTCCTGTTAAGGGTTCATCCTAGGAATCCTCCCAAGATTGGATTAGAGCAATCACAAATCGCATCCTCAATTTTGATAACTTCCCAAGTAAAAACTCACCCGGGTCCTTATCATTAACATCCTGGAGCCAATCCAACAAATACCTGTTAAGATCATCAATCATTTCAATCAGGGGCTCCAATTCTTCAAGGCAAGGTATTGGCAGAGCTTCCAAAGATTGTATGGTATTTCCTAAGTTAGCCAACACCTTATCTTGGACCTGGTTAACCTAAACCAAATGGTTTGGTTCAGGGTTGGGCGGGTTTGGGTTCAATGCAGGGGAGTCAACGAATTGAGGTTCTTGATACCCTTTCTGATAATAGTTCATTTTGGATTGTCCATAAGGAGGTGATGACCTATATGCAGTGTAATTAGGGGAAGGGTAAGGATCAACATATCCTTCTTGATTGTAGATCATATTAGGTTTTCCAAATGAGGGCGGTGATCTATAATCGATGTATCTTGGAAAAGGATAAGAATGAAGATCATGGTGTCCAAGATTAAACCCTGAACACGGAGGTTGGGAATTGTATCCCCAATCCGAGCTATCCCAACTAGCAGATGGTTGATTACAGCACGAGTCCGGATAATAATCATCATATTGGGGATAAAATGTATCAAGAGGGTAAGAGCTAAAATGCGTGTAGAATGTGGAAGGATTCATGACAAATGGGAGGAAAAAAGGTGTCCTGCAATACAAAGAATCAAACTTGTCCTTAAGTGGGCTAACCTAAAGACCTACAGACTCCCAGAACCCATCTTGAGATGAAGAAATGATTTGATCTACTTCTTTTCAGTCAATCCAACCAGTTAAAGGGAGGGGCTGGGGAGAAGGTTCTTCCCTGGGCTTTCGCCTCAGGTTCCTTTGATACCCCCCAACCGCAATCATTTGATCCTACTCCCCTAACTAGACATCAGATTAACTGTAGAAGTAGACTAATCAAAAATAATCTCGATCTGGGCTCCGAAGAGCAAGTCCAATCCTTAAGACCAACGTCTACTCTGTTTTAATTAGGGTTAGGTTTGAATGTGCTTTTGAATGTGATGGGCCCTTTATCTGGGTTGTGCCCTTAATGATTAATTGATATGTGTGTGCAAGTACAACCAGTGGTTTTTAAGCAAGATTATTTTTATATGTGGTGAATTTTAGGGTTTAAATCTTGCTTAGTAGCTTTTAGGATTCAACTTTAAGTATATTCAATCAAGTTCAGTTGGCACACTAGGTTTTGAAGGCACAGGTGATGATGTTTTCCATTAAAACTTAAACGAATGTGGAGTGCCTAGTAAATCCCTAAAAGTTGGACCTAAGTGGTAGCTACTTGATGAGTTGTTTTTAGTTGAAGTGGTGCGGCCGAAATAACTCAAACAATTGGCCTGATGCACCACTTAATCAGGCATATAAGTGATTACCTAATCTGATTTCTACTCAATTATGTATTGATGAGTGTACTGGTCCCAAAGATCGGGTTACCGGTTGAGTATGAAGAATCAGAAGAGGTTGTGTACCTCTGTGAGATTTTTTTTTAAATTTTTCTTTATATACAGAGGGTGAGGTGGGTGGAGGTGACAACCAAACAATCAAAACTACCCTTAAAGTTTATGCAAGCTCCTAAGTTAATTAGGGTTTGTGTTATTAGGTGATGGAATGAAATCTAGTGGGTAGGGAGGTGGGGGTAAACTTACTGATCCTTCAACTGCACTTTACTCTAATCTACCGCTTTTGCCCGTCTAGTGAGAGTACCTGTAATCATAATAAGAAAGGAGAGAAGTGAGGTAAACGATCAGCAAGTCGGAAAACACGAAAAGTCAAAGAGTGTCGCCTCCTCGACAACGGTGCCAAAATGTTGTACAGATAATCCCCGGCAATGGCTCCAAAATGTTGGAGCGGAAAAATCATCGCAAAAGGATTTGAGTTTGGAAAAACCCATCCTTGTAGTGTGATTTACGAGAAAAATCGTCAACAGATAAATTTAATCGAAACTCGAAAGGAACTCCAGGTCGAATATAGGGAGGTGGACGTTTGATTAAAAACCACGTTTGTTTTATTGCCATGAAGCAAATTAACTGGTTGAATTGAATCAAAACTAGCTATCTACTTAAAGAATAATGAATAGAAGAGAGAGAGAATATTACAAATAAAGACAAAATAGAGATAGAATAAACAGATATTTCATAACCACAGAATGATGTCTATTACAACTACAACTACTCGTTACACTAGAAAGTAATAAAAGAGAAGGTAGAGAGAAGTTATCCTCCTCAACAGCTGCTTAGAGGATGAGCTGCACTGACAAAGCGCCCGGAAGAATGTGGTGAGATGCGGGACGAAGGAGAACGAAGACAGATGATGGAGGATGGGGTAGGGCAATGTCGCAGTGGGATCTGCTTCCTGAATGGAGGTGAGAGGACATTCGCAGGATGCTCGATGAAGGTGAGAAGGTGGAAAAATTTTAATTTTAACTCTAATGGAGCATCTCGGGTTTGGGACAAGCTCGTAGAGCCTTTGAGGGGGTGAGAGAAGAGAGGAATCGATGAGAAATTTGAGTGGTAGGGGTCTCCTTTTATAGTTGTAGGGATTGAGGGCAATTTGGTCATTTTATACTTGAAAACATTAATTCAGGGTCTTTGGTGATGGATTTAAACGTCACTAAAGACCCCAAACGTGGGCTTAGTGTGCTCGCCCATGCGCCTTCTCCTCTCCCTGCATGCTCAATGCTTCATCTAGCACCGCATGCTCTCAGTAGTCCGATCAAGTGATCGAACAACTTAAAAGCCCTCAGCGCCTCTTCTTCTCATGCACGCGACGCTCGCCTCTCCTTAGTCGTTCGATCGTTGATGGAGGGATGAGATCACGCGCTAATCGCGCTAGAGAACACGTGTTAGGGCACATACGATTGTGCGCACACGAATCACACGCTCTCATGAGGCCACGTCATGCTTCATCTGACCATCTGCTCACCATCCAACGACTCAATTTAGCCCACACTTCTGATTTGAGGTGCGTAGAGCTCGAACTCACGCCCTCTTCTTTGTGAGCAGTGTCAAGACCAATGCACCTCATCGCTAGTTTGTCACGCGGTGGATTTCTTACCCAACCAACCTTAACTGTTGGATCTTCATCCAATGGCCAAGATCTCTCGTCACGGAAGCCCTTTAGGAGTTGAAAGGAGATGCTACGATCGATTTCGGCCACTGTGATGGTGCCACGTGGTGCCATCATGGTCGTCCATCTTTTGTGTCCTGTAGATGGTGCCACGGATGTTGGATTGGATCGATTTTCACATCGTTGGGCTGCGATCGTCGATCCAAATCCATCTATGTGATCAGATTTGTCATCTGAGGTATGAATTTACACCATCTTGGCCGTTTGATCTCAGATCTTTCTCGGACTGCATCTGATGCTACAAAAGTTTGATCAAGACGATCTTGGAGTTGAACTCCGATAGCCACCTTGATCAAATCCATATGGTTGGATCTTCAATCTAAGGCCCCGATATGGTATTGCCCTATTACATGACCATAAAGAGGAGAAATTAACCTAAAATTTAAACAACTTAATCTAAATGCATGATGATACATGTTATGTAATATTTATAATGTATGATGCAACTATATGCCTAAGAACGTGCAAAAATAGACAGTTTATGTGATATAAACATGTTTATATCACTAATGCACCACTTGAAATGAGGGTGGCACAACCTTTTACAATAATCCCTTCTCTTTACAACCTGAATAGAAGCAAAACAACAATGAATCTTCCCAACATCTTGTATCCATAATCAAAGCAACAAGTAAAATAAAATAATATAGTCCTATGGAACCTCAAGGGAAGTCAAATCAAATTTTTTGTAGAGGTTCAAATCGACATGCTTTAGAAAGTGTGAAAGCAGAAGTGTAGAAGCACTTTGAGAGAAAGGACAAGAGCTCTTTTTCTAAATGATTTTTTCTTTGAAAGTATTTTTTAAAAAGGCTACGTACAACCTCTATTTATACTAGTAAGTTGACCAGAAAAGGAAGTCAAATTGGTCGATTAAGTAAGGCAATTTGATCGATCAAAATGAGTTTTGGTCGGTCAAACTAGTTATTTGATTGATCAATGCTTGGTCGATTAATTAACCTAAATGGTCAATCAAAGGTATATTTATCAACTTCCTAAAATGGGCTACTTTGATCTTTTAACTAAGCTGGTTGGTCTATCAATCCATTTGGTCACTCAATATTATTATTTGGTCGATCAATTAACCTGAAAACTTGATTTTTACGTTAAGTGCGAAAAATCGTTTGAATTTTATTTGAGGTTCCTTACAAGATAATTTAGACTCAATAAAAATAAAAAGATATTGAGAAGAACTTAGTAATCTTCTAGCTTTAATCCAAGAATCCATGAGAGAGTCCTAAAAGATTAGCCTTGCAAATAGCATAATTTTGGTGCATTAAAATAAAGGTACTTACATTCTCCTTTTTGTTTCAGCAAAAAGTAAACATGTAGCTATTAATTTTATTTATCTCCCCTCAAACATGCAATTGAAGTAGTAATATTTAACATGCAATTTAAAGAAAGAAATATTCAACTGATAGAGAGATATAACCATGCATATAACTAGAAAGCAATAAAAATGAGTCCAGATAAAAGTAGCAAGATAAATGTGTTTAAAATAATGTACTACATGCCACAATGCTAGAGAAATAGTAGCAACAAAAAGGTAATAAAACTATGATGTAGACACAACTATTGAGGGTAAAATGCCTATCCATACATATTCCTAGGCTTAGATTTGCATTTCATGTTATAAATATTGCATAGCATGCATCATTCTGCATTTAGAGTAGTTGTATATAATTTATGTTAATTGCATCCTTTTTATGGTTAGGAGAGAAGAGGATTTATTTTAGGGCCTCAGATGGACGATCGGACCATACGGATCTGATCAGGATGACGATTGAAGGCTAACGCCTTCAAAATCATCTAGATCGGAGTTCCGTAGCATCATATGAAGTCCAAGGAAGATCAATAGCTAGGAGGGCAACGCGACATCCTTACGGGCTTCAGATGAAAAATTCGACCGTACGGATGCATCCGGAGTGACAATCGCAGTCCAGAAACGCGAAAATCAACTCGATCCAAGTACCGTGGCACCCTTTGCAACAGAAAGAAGAATGGATGGCCCAAATAGTGCCATGTGGCACCATCCAGGCCGCCCAACACTGGCAAACAGTCCCAGCACCACCTCCTCATCATCGCTGATCTCGCACCACAGCCCTTGGATCAAGATCCAACGGCTGAGGATACATCTCCACTAGTGCGTTAAGATGTCCACGCGACGATCTGGACGTCTTGGCGCGTTGGTTGGAGAGAGGCACTCCCAAAGGAGGGGCATGGGTTCAAATCCACGTAGTCCCCCCAATTCCTCAATTCAGCAGCACCCAACGCAACTAGCGCATACGCACGCACGTAGCAACAGCGCACAGCACAGCGCCCACGTGCAGCTGCAGCGCAACGCCCGCATGCACAACACAGTGCCAGCACGTGAGCGTGCACGTGCAACAAGGAGCACGTGATGCGTACGCTAGTGAAGCGTGACCAGTGAGGATATGCACGAATCTTCAGTGACGCAAGCCTTTAGTGTTTCTTGCAGCTGTCACTAATGGTCTGCACGCGCCAGCAAGAGGAATTGAAGGGTGGATCTTCAGCGACAGCTGCAGGGATCTGTAGAGACATTTATAGACGTCAGTAATGACCCAAATGCGAATTTGTTCTTCCTCCTCCACTATAAAAGAACTTACCCACCACCATTCCAAACCATCTCTTCCTTTCTTCACCTCACCACCTCCAAGGCTCTAGAGAGAGCTTGTCCCAAGCCCAGGATGTTCCTCTAGAGTAGAACTAAACTTTTCCCTACCTCTCACCCCTCTTCGTGGAGCATCCCATGGTCATCCTCTCACCGCCCTTCAGGAAGAAGATCCTCACCGCGATGCCGTCCTGCCGCATCCTCCGTCCTCTGGCTCCATCCCCGTTCGTCTTGCTTCTCACCACCTTCCTCCAGGCAACGTCAAAGAGATTCGTCCTTCGAGCGACCATCGAGCGGGATTTCTCTCACCTCATTCTATCTTTTTACACTTTCGTAGTGTAGATTTTCCACTTTCATAGTGCAACAAACATTTGTTTATAAATAGATGATTGTTTCTCTCTCTTTCTCTCTCTCTTATATTATTGCAAGTAGATTAGCTAGAAGTCATCGACCTGATCTCTTGCCCTATTAAAATACCAAAAAAATAAGAAAAGAAAAAAATGAAATAAACAAATAAAAATGAAAAATGGATTTTTATAAAACCAAACGTTCACCTCCCTGTGTTCGACCTGGGACTCACTTTTTGAGTTTCGGTTATAAATTTTATTTCATAAATGTGTTTTACAAGCTACGACGATGGGTCTTCCAAACCCCTAATTCTAATTTGCGAAACACTCCTCGATCAAACTACTCTAAGGAAGCCATGAAAGTGTCCATGGTGCTTTGAAGATATTTATCTAAATCGAGGTCCATTGAGTCAGATCTCTCTGATGAAGTCAGGCAGCCAAGACAAAGGCGTCTCTAAGCTGACGAAGTGGGCGTCAATTGCCTAGATGCCTGACAATGAGGTGTAACCTGCTGGTCTGTGGCTGTTGTAGGAGGAGGAGAAGATGCTACTAATGATGGAGGCACTGTAGTAGACCGGCGATGACGAGCAGGCCTGTGAAGCTGTTGCTGAATCCCGTGAATAAACTCTCCAAGTCTATCCAAAATGGCCTTGAACATTCAAGTATTTGGATACCTGATGCCCATGTCTCATCATCACCAAGTTTGTCTCACATTGTCGGTGAATCATCAATGAAATGCTATCAGTGACATCCTGAATACTGACATAGTCCCTACCTAAAAGCGGTCTATCGAGAAGGCCCCACTCCTGGTCGTAGAAGGATAGAGTAGGTCCCACTAGAGGAGGATAGGTCATTGTGAAATTCTCATCCGGTGGGAAAGGAGGTATTGTAGAAGAGGGTCTATTTAGCTCCTAAGGCTGCTGCTGTGCTGGTATGCATCCTCACCATGGGCTCCCTGAGCTTGCTCCACCTTAGTATAAGTAAGCTTATCAAAAATGGAGACTCTCGTAATGAATTGTTTATGGTTAATATCCATTGGGACATTAAAATGTAGGAAGATATGAGAGAGGGGTGTCCCAAACTAGAAGGAGCTGTTGGGTTGCTTTCTCATCAAATAAAGAATCAAGTGGTTCCAGTTGAACCGCTTGTTCTTAAGAAAGGTGTAAAGGGTGATGAGCATAATACCAAGGCAGTCCTCAAAGGAGGTAGATTTAGACATAAATTTCCACAAAAATACTCGATTTAGGAAACATAGAAGACAACGAAAATAAAGTGACTTGGTAGGATGGTCCAAATCATAATGAGTGGGAGTGAGCAGGGTCTCCCGAATAGACTCAGCCTGTGTCTGCTGGTGGAGCTCAAGAAAAGTAGGTCCAATAGAAGGACAACCAAGAATCTCAGAAATAACATCCGCATTGACCAAAACCTCAATGCCATAGACATTTGAGGTAAGCTCAATGTTGAACCCCTCACCTATGTTCTTCAGATCAACATAAAATATGTGACAAGCCATGGGGTCAACACTAGGTATGCCGCTGTTCTTGGAACCCGCATAAAAATTCTGCTCAAAAAGGCAAAGAATCCGGTGGTAAGCAAACTTCTCAAGGATCCTGGGAAAGATAAACTCAAAGTATGGAAATTCGACAGGTCTACCAACGTGGGGGGAAAGCTTGGCAAGAATAGAAAAACACTCACTAGCGGCCTCGATAATGAAAAAACGATCGAAAATGTCATCACGAGAACCCAAGGAGGAGGCACGTGCACATTTCAGAGCCATTGCAGTATTGAAAAATCACTTTGGTCAATCAAACAAGACTGATTAGTCGATCAAAAATAGATCGGGTAGGGTTCTAGAAAAATTGACTTTTGGTCGATCAACCAAGTAAATTGGTCGACCAGACGTGAACAGACCAAAAAAAAATGAGAGTTCCACGAGATATAAGCTCACATATACTACCAGTAGTTGCAAGCAACCACAAGATCAACACAAGATCAACTCATATAATGTCTGAACATAAGAAAAATCCATACAAAAATGGATTTAAAATAAGTTTTAGAGGCTACCATGATCGATCAAAATGGTCGATCAAGAGGAGCCGGCGTGGTCATCGGTGACGGCGAGCGCGGATGGTGTACGCATACGATGAGGACGTGCGGGAGATGCTTGGGTGGACGGTGTCAATGATCAGAGAGGAGAGTCAACTGTGAGGGCATGTGGAGTTATCAGCAAGTGTGTGCATGTGACCTCTTACACGTGATGTCCAATGATGGTCGGTGGCATCAAAGGTTGTTGGTCGACCACAGTGGCTGGAGGAGGAGAGGTGGGATCAGGGGTTTTGGTCAATGGTGGTGTGGGGACAAAAGATGTGGAGTAGATGTAGGGTAGAGGTGTTGAGTAAAAAAATTAGGGAACATGGTAAAAAGATGGTATTTTATATAAAGTTGGGTAGGTAAATAAGGTAAATTCATTTAGGGTAGCTAATCGTAGAGATTAGGTACAGTTTAGGTGATTAGAATTGAGATTAGAGGCAATTAGGATCGCAAACGCGAAAAAGAAATCCACTCAGTTTTGGTCGATCAAAAGAGAAACGAATCGATCAATTAAGATCATTAGTCAATCAGGGTTCAAAGGTTTTGAGGGAAATTTCCCACCCAAGCAAATTAGTCGAACAAACAACCAAGTTGGTCGATCAAACTTCAAATTATTTGAGGGAAAATTTCCACCAAAGATTTGGTTGATCAATTTGAGAAGATTGATCGATCAAATAATTTGGTCAATCAATGTGAATTTTTTTATCGATCAAAGGTTGAAAACAATGCAATCAAAATTATCAAATTAGCTCTTTCAAACTAGATAAACCTAGTGCATGGCAAATAAGGTTAAATCTATCTTTTGGTAGAGGTTTTGTAAAGATATCAGCTAACTGATCTTCAGTTTTAACAAACTCTAAGTTGATCTCACCCTTTAGGGCATAATCCCTTAGGAAGTGATGCCTAACAACAATGTGTTTAGTCCTAAAATGTTGCACAGGGTTTTTAGATAGATTGATGGCACTAGTGTTGTCACAAAGTATTTTGTTATTTTTATAGGATATGCCAAAATCTTCTAGTGTTCGTTTCATCCACAATAGTTGTGAACAAGCTAAAGATGCAGCTACATATTCGACTTCTGTTATAGACAATGAAACAGTGTGTTGTTTTCTAGAAAATGAAGCGACTAAGGAATTTCCAAGAAATTGACACATTCCACTAGTACTTTTTTGGTCAGTAAAACTACCTGCATAATCAACATCACAAAAGAAATAAAGATCCAGTGTGGCTGACTTTGGATAGAAAAGTCCTAGATCAGGTGTGTGGTTTAGGTATTTAAGTATTCTTTTAACTGCGTTTAGGTGTAATTCTTTAGGGTTAACTTGAAAATGAGCACATAAGCAAGTGCTAAAAATACAAGTCTACTAGCTGTTAAATACAGTAGAGAACCTATCATGCTTTTGTACAACTTTTGATCTATAGAATTACCTGTCTCATCAATTTTGAGCTATGTAGAAGCTACCATAGGCGTTTCCTTTCCTTTTACTTTGTCCATGGAGAATTTCTTCAAGATCTCCATGGTATACTTTGTTTGAGATATGAATATCCCAAAGGATATCTGGTCAATTTGAAGTCTAAGAAAGATCGAAGTTCTCCCATCATACTCATTTCAAACTGATCCTGCATTACCTTGGGAAACTCTTAGCATAAAAGATCATTAGTAGCATCAAAAATGATATCGTCTATATAGATTTGTATTATTAAGAGATCGTTTTCTTTTCTTTTTATAAATGGAGTTAGATCTATTTTTCCAATTTTAAAATCATTTTCAATTAGGTAAGTTTTTAATTTGTCATACCAAGCTCATGGAGCTTGTTTTAGACCATACAATGCTTTGTTTAGTTTATATACATATTCTAGATGGTTTGCATCTTCAAAACCTGGAGGTTGTTTAACATGGACTTCCTCCTTGATGAACTCATTAAGAAAAGCGCTTTTGACGTCCATCTAAAAGAGTGTAAACTCCATGTAGGAGGCAAAGGCTAACAACATTCTAATGGATTCTAGGCAAGCTACAAGTGTATATGTTTCATCAAAATCTATTCCTTCTTCTTGATTATACCCTTGAGCCACAAGTCTAACTTTGTTCATAACTACTCCTGATTCATTTACTTTATTCCTAAAGACCCATTTGGTTCCTATGATGATCTGAGAGTCAGGTTTTGGAACAAGTTCCCATACTTTATTTCTTTCAAATGGATTCAATTCATCTTCCATTGCAATGATCCAACAGTTATCAGAAAAGGAATCCTTAACATTTTTAGGTTCTAACTGAGAAACGAAAGCTGTAAAAGCTAAAGTATTAGTAGAAGATCTGGTCTGAACTCCACTGGATAGTTCTCCTATTGTCAATTCTTTTAGATGATCTTTCATATAAGATATATCTTTTGGTAATTCATCCGAAACATTTTCTTCTGGTATGTTTGAAGGATCTCCTATTTGGTCATCATCATCATTTAAAGAAGATTGTGGTTGCGCTAGAGTCTCATCAAATGATACATGTATAGTTTCCTCAACAACAAAATTCTTCTTATTGAATACTCTATAGGCTTTACTTCTGGTCGAATAACCTAAGAAGATTCATTCTAAGCTCTTAGCATCAAACTTGTCAAGATTATCCTTGATGTTAAGTATTAAGCATCTACAACCAAATATCTTGAAATAGGAAATTCTAGGTGTTCTTTCATGATAGAGTTCAAAGGGTGTTTTGTTTAGGATTGGTCTAATAAGGGATCTATTTTGGATATAGCAAGCAGTATTTACAGCCTCAGCCCAAAAATATCGAGGCAGCTTTAACTCGCACAGCATCGTGTGGGCACACTCTTGTAAGGTCCTATTTTTCCTTTCAACAGCTCCATTTTGAGGTGCGGCCCTAGGAAAAGCAAACTCATGCTTTATCCCATATTGATCATAGAAGTTAGTAAAAGATTAATTCTCAAATTCTCCACCGTGATCACTTCTAATCCTAATGACTTCATATCCTTTCTCATTTTGCAGTCTTCTTACTAGTTTACTAAAAACATCAATAGTCAGATCCTTACTTTTCAAGAAGGATACCTAGGTAAATCTTGAAAAATCATCGATTATGACTAACTAATATCTGCACCCACTTAAGCTTTCAAATTTGGTTGGTCCAAACAAGTCTAAGTGAAGTAATTTCAGGGGTCAAGAGGTGCTAACCATCCTTTTCGGCTTAAAGGGATTTTTAGTTTGTTTACCAACTTGACAAGAATTGCAGACTTTGCTCTTCTTGAAGTTGATCTTTGGCAAGCCTTTGAGAAGCTCATGTTTCACAAGTCTACAGAGATTCTTCATGTGAACATGACCTAGCTGTCTATGCCAAAGTATTCCCTCTTTATCAAATGCGACAAGACATTCAAGGCTATCGCATTTGTCGAAGTTTACAATGTACATGTCTTTATGCATGTTTCCTTTAAGAAAAATTTGTTTGGTTTCTTTATCTCTTATTTTAAAACCATTTGAGGTGAAAGTGATTTTATATCCTTTATCACAAATTTGACTTACACTAAGTAGATTATGTTTTAGTCCTTTAAATAGATGCACATTATCGAAAGAGGCAAATGAGTTACCAATTTGGCCAGTACTAATAATATGACCCTTGTGGTTATTCCCAAATGTAACTGTACCACCTTCTTGGCGGTTGAGTTGCAAGAACAAGCCTTCCTCTCTTGTCATGTGCTTGGAACACCCATTGTCTATGATCCATCTTCTTTCTTTTCGATCCTGTCAAGTGTTTGCATTTGTGAGGCCTTGGATCATTGGATCTATAAATTGGCTTCAGGTTTCCATTTGATTCTCGATATGTCCACCTCTTATAATCTACTTGACCTACAAAATAGGATTTCAAGAGTGCTTAATTTTAGTACCCATTTTTGCTTGGGTCTATGGTGATTAGTTGTTGTTGCCTATTTTGGCAAGCTACCTTTCTCTTTCTTTTGACTAGAACTACATGCTTCATGATCATTTTTCGGTACATACCCTAACCCAAATTTTGTTGTGGTCTAGGATTGTGTTCCTAGTAATTTATGCAGATTATGACTACCTTTTGTGAACTTAATTAAGTCATTTATACGACTAGCATAATTTTCTTTTAGTTTACCAATATCTATCTTTAGGTCACCTATCTATGATCTTAGTGATGTGATTTCAATAAATAGTTCCTTACTTTGTAATTCAAGTAATTCCTTTTGTGCTCTTTCTTCTTCTAGGGTTTTTCCTAAGTGTCTATTTTCTAACTTAAGTGATTTAGCTACATCATGCATTTCAAAGAAAGCTTCTAAAAGCTCACCAAGGGAAAAAGATGTTACCTCATCTTCTAGGGCCATGAGTCCTAGAAGTGCTTCTTCACTGGAGGTTTCTTCTTCTTCTAAACTCGAGTTAGATTCATCCCACATTGCTTGAAAAGCTTTCTTCTTTCCATCCTTTTTCTGGAATTTCTTCTTCTTTTCTTATTCCTTTCGAAGAAGTGGGTAGTCTTTTCTGATATGTCCCTTTCTTTTGCAGTTGTAGCAGATGATGGTATCTTCTTTGGATTCTTCTTTCTTCTTTCTCCAATTACTTTTTTTCTTGAGAAACTTCCTGAATTTCCTTAAGAGAAGAGCTATATCATCTTCTTGTTCACTTGAAATCTCTTCTAATTGCGCGTTAGCTTCAAGTGCTACTATCTTCTTTTTAACTCCTTCATTCTCATGCCCCTTCATGTGTTGAAGCTAAACCTCGTATGCCATTAGACTACCAACAAGATCATCTAGTTCTAAAGTAGACAGATCCTTTGATTCTTCGATGATTGTGATCTTCGTTTCCCAGTCACTGGTGAGTGATCGGAGGATCTTCTTTACCAAGGCCTCATTTTTTATGTATTGATCCAGATTCTGTAGGGAGTTTACAATAATTGTAAATCTTGTAAACATCTCCTTGATGGATTCACCTTTCTTCATCCTGAAAAGCTCATATTTTTGAGTTAGTAAATTTATGCAAGTTTCTTTTACCTTAGATGTTCCCTCACTAGTGGCTTCTAAGATGCTTCAGGTTTCGTGATCTATATTACATGCCGATACATGGTTGAACTCTTCCTTAGAGAGTTCACAGAAGATCGCGTTCATGGCTTTTGCGTTGTGCATTACCAACTTCTTTTGATCTGGAGTCGCTGCTACTCCTTCCTTGATTTTCGATCGTGTGTATTTGGAGGTGATGACATCCCACACCTCGTAGTCCATGGATTCCAAAAATATTTGCATCCAAGCCTTCCAATATCCATAGTTCGTTCCATCAAAAAGTGGAGGTCAAACTACTGAGTGCCCCTCAACATATGTGTCCACAGATGACTTTGACATCTTTTGGATGACAATGCTCTGATACCAAATGTGATTACCTACGGATCTTAATGGATACTAGAGGAGAGGGGTGAATAGTATCACTTTTAGAAACTTAAATATAATAGTAGCAAAGACCATTCAAACCACAGAAGGCACCTGGATTTATAGTGAAAACCCTTCCCGAGTGAAAACCACTACCTAAGCCTCTCATCTTAGAATTTTTTCGACTAGTCAATCCACTAACGTACCACTTGAAACGAGACTAGCACAACCTTTTACAGCAATCCCTTCTCTTTACAACCTCAAGAAAAGTAAAACAACAGATCTTCCCAACAACTTGGGATTCATAATCAAAGCAACAAGTAAAATAAAATAATATAATGCTATGGAACCTCATGGAAAGTCAAATTGGATTTTTTGTAGAGGTTTGAATGGACGTGCTTTGGAAAGCGTAAAAGCAGAAGTGTAGAAGCACTTTGAGAGAAAGCATGAGAGCTCTTTCTCTAAATGGATTTTTCTTTGAAAGTGTGTTTCAAGAAGGCTACATATGACCATTATTTATACTAGCAAGTCAACCAGAAAAGGAAGTCAAATTGGTTGATCAAAATGAGTTTTGGTCGATCAAATTAGTTATTTGATCGATCAATGCTTGGTCAATTAATTAACCTAAATGGTTGATCAAAGTGTATTTATCAATTTCCTAAAATGGGTTGCTTTGATTGATTACCTAAGCTAGTTGGTCGATCAATCTGTTTGGTTAATTAATATTATTATTTGGTCGATCAATTAACCTAAAAACTTGAATTTTACATTAAGTGTGAAAAACCATTTCAATCTTATTTGAGGTTCCTTACAAGATAATCTAGGCTCAATAAAAATAAGAAGACACTGAGAAGAAATGAGTAATCTTCTCGCTTTAATCCAAAAATCCATGAGAGAGTCCTAAAAGATTAGTCTTGCAGATAGCATAATTTTGGTGGATTACAATAGAGGTACTTACATGCAGCTGCCATGCTGCTTACAATGTTTGGCAACTACTGCTATTGATGCTTGCTATCCACTGTGGTTGCTGTTACTGTAATGAAATCAGCAGCTGTGCTGCTGCTATTACAATTCTACTATCCAAAAGACCCAGATCTAAATAAATCCCATGAAACTCCATTTAAATCATCGCAAACACTATAGATCATCCAAGCAAGATTCAACATCACACACTCATAAAACCCTAATCAATCATTTTCTTATGCCATAGTCAACATGAAGAGAAGAGATCAACTAAGCATTGACTCAACTGAAAAACCTTTCTCAAACCTGAATTAAAGCTCTAAAACATTTTCAAATTCATCAAAAAGCAAACTAAGTCATCACAAATATTTCTTTGAAGATCTGAAAACCTCCAGAAATCAAATTGACGAATGTTACATCCAAAATCGTAGTCTGATTCCCCCTTCTTTACCATAGACAGTACAAGAAGGTTGGATCAAATTAGGTTCTGAAATCACTAATGAACCTTTTCAAAATTTCATTAATATCATTAAAACCTCATTCAACTTCTCATTGAAAAATTAAACTTTTGTATCCAAAGACATAATGTCACCCAGATGGGCTGTTAATCCAAGTTTGCCAAGATGATATGATCATCTATACTTCCTACACACCATTGGCTGGTGTTCAGAAAGGGTAGGCAATCCTGCACACCATCAAGTCATTGCTTAGGCCTTGAATCAGTGCATCTAATTCTCATTGGCCCAAACTACCTCTCAATGGACAAAAATCAAGATCTGACATAAAATTAGGCACAGAGAGTATGGGCAATGAAAACTTGATCTAATGAATTTAAAACAATTGCAATACATCCAATCAAACTCAAATAAACCCTTTCATTGATTAAATCCAAATAGATTGCAATTGATCCAAAAATCATTCGATCAGTTATCAAAATCAAATTCAACATAATCAGTCAAATCCGATCAATTCAAACTAGAAGGAGAGCATTTGTGAATATCTGGGCTGAATGGAATGCCCTCAAATTGATGTTTGAATGCTCCGACAGATCTAAAAGCTAATGAGCGAGTTCATCTCCTCTGATTAAATGTGAATGTGAATTATGGAGTGAAGAGAGAGATTAAATGAACATGATGAATGGGTGAGTTCATCTCCTCTAATCTGAATTGTTCAGAGGAGGTGAAATGGTGAAACTACATCTAACCTAATCTACTCCTATATTTAATCATCAATCCATCAATTTTATAGCTAATTCTACTCTAATTGATCCACACTACATTAACAACTATGCTAGAAAGCAATAGACTCTACTCTAAATGGAAGAATGACACCTGTAAGAAGAACTGCAGCTGGTGACTACAGGGAGGGAGGAAGAAGCTTTGGTGGAGGGAAAGCCTACTAGTGAAGCTTGAAGTCACCTTCAGGGGTTACATGATATGTAGCAGCGAGGATAGTTGTAGAAGTGGAGCTCCACTGCAGCAACGATGGAACTGGAGATAGAGTGAGGAGAGGAACCCAGAGGGAGTGAATTGATCGGCATGAGAAATGTAGAGAGGCTGATACCTTGTACACGAGGACTGAGGTGTGCTTAAGTAGGTGTGGGAGTGATCAGGTCATTGTGGTTGAGAAGAGGCATGAAGTTTTAGACAAAAAACCTACCGATGCATGGGATCTAGAAGGTGAGGCAAAGGTGCACGTGAAGGTGCACGATCCACGATGGAAGATCAACCGTTAAATCAATGGGTCAATGGATGGATGGCAGTTGTAGCTCACGTTCTTCACAAGCTATAGTGCCAAATACCACCGCAGGTCTATTGGGAAAATTGTGGAGAAACCCTTATATCGAAGGGGTAAAGAAATAATGACAAAGCCCATAAGTGATGAAAATGATAACCAGTGGCCCTTGAGGTCTTACCAACAAGTCCTTAATAGGTTACAAAACAGCCCTTGGTGAGTTTTTATGTGTATGAAATGTTATGGAATGAGGACCTTGATGATAACATCATTATGATCCATAACTAGCTTTAATTAAATAGGATTAATTGACAAATGCTCCTACATAGTTGCTTGAGAATTGTAATACCCTGCACATCCATTCTGAGAGGAATATACTAAAATAGGGTTAATTCTATAGTTTTAATAGTACATTATGAAATCAGAGTAACCACAAGGATTTTCAGGGGTTAATCTAAGGTCAAATGAGCATTAAAGCCTAATAAGAGGGTTCACAAAGATAGAAATGGGTTTTCACACATTACGAGAATCAATACAACACCCAAAACCCTAATTTCATACTCATTTAAATTACTGAGGTTTTGGTGAGGATAAATTCATCCAAATCTCCTAAAATTCATAGAAAAATATTCCTTGAGATTTGGTATCCTTGATTTGACCTTTGAAACCTATTTTGACCTTAAATAGAGTTACATACAGAGTTCTGCCCTAATTTGGGTTGCTATGCAAATTGCCTATTCAAACTTAGTCAAACTGAAATCCGACTTCATTATCAGATTCCTTGGCTCCAAATTAGGTTAGTACCAAAATTTGGGCTCAATCAGAGTCCATCATAACCTAGTTTGCATTCTAGTCCCTTAAAACTCTATTTCTCTCAATCAAGCCCCCAGCTTTCGAATTATTTGCAATTAGCCCCCCAAATTTTTTATCTTCTTCATGAAAAGGTCCCTACAGGAAGTGTTTGACCACTCCTAATACTACTTGAATCATCATCAAATCCTACCAAATTTGGTGGGATTAATGTTCACACTATGAAGAATCCATTGGAACAGATCTTAACTCTTGAATTCCACGGATTAGGTCGTGCGAATCCATGAAAATCCATGGGTTTCTTTGTCCTATTCCCCAAGCAATCATGGTTTTTTCCTTGTCCAGAGCTTGCCCCAAGCTCTATAAAAGCTTCTCCATCGAATTGCCTAGATCCTCAATCGAGTTTATGCCTTAAAACCTCCAGATCTTCGCTTCTCTAGCTATCCTCCGACTCGACTCCATCGACCTTGTTCAACAACTTCTTCAGGTCAGCCAACAATCAAATTGGCTCGGCCTTGACCTTCCTCTCTTTCGTCCACCTCTCGTCGGCCAAAGGAGAGGTCACCTTCCTCTTCTTCGTCATCTCTTCTTCTCATAGGAGCAACCTTCATCTCTGATGCCGGCCAATCATAGCTAGTGTCAAATCCTCCCCTCTTCGTCCTTTAGTTAGTTCCAACCTCTCCCTCTTCCTCTTTTTAATATCCCTAACTCCTTTTCCTATTTCAACCGACAACACAACCACACGCCCATCGGTGATGCTTTGGCCACGCTCCGGCCAGGCTCCGACGAGGTCACTGTTATTTGCTCTGAAATGGGTTTTAAAATCATCACGTTGTAGTACAGTTCGAATCAGTGCAAAAAACAAATAAAATTTATAACTCAAATAAAAGTTCAAGGTTGTCCGCTAGGAGTAAATAAGAATTCACGCTAATCTCAACAAATAATCTACATGAGCACACAGTTTGAGTCAAAGATATAAGAAATTGCAATCAGAATTAATTCAGAATGATATAGCAATAATGTCAAGTATCAATGTGCAAAAAGAATGGAGTAAAATGGTGATTTGAATCACCAATTACTCCTCACAATCATAGCAAGTAGATGATCAATATTAATCAAGTTAATTAGAATAAAACAGGAGAATTGAAGGTTAGATGGTAGGATCAGATGTCTTAAATGTCTGATTCTATAGTGCTTCTCTTCCTTTCTCTTCTTCTTCTTGTCTTTCCTTCTATTCTTCTTCTTTCTTCTCTTTCTTCTCATTCTGTCTTTCTCCTCTTTCTTCTTTGGCCCCTCTGACGCACAGGGGGGAACTTACGAAATTGGCTAAGTGTTAGCCAATCCACAATAGAGCAAAACCCCCTGGCCCCATGCTCTCTCTCCTTCTCTCTCTGGGTTCTCCTCTTCCACGCCTTCCCAAGGCCATACACAGTACCGGGTAATTAGATTCAGGCAAGAGCGTACCTGGGACCAGAGCTGCCGATCGTGAATGGTAGTCGAGGAGTGCGTGGGTTAGGTGGGTCGGGTCAGAGCCAGGCCCGCGTGCACAGTGTCACGGGCGACGCATATGTGACGGTGCGAGGGACCCCACCCCCTGTGTCTGAGGCGATAAGCCCCAGGCACAAAATCAATTTATGCCACTGCAAGTGCCTGTGCGCTTCTAAGGTGGGACTATCCCCCCCACCTTCTGTTTGTGCGTGCCTGCAGATGAAGATGCCTCCAATTGAGGTTGAAGGGTTGCTCGAGACTCCCAATTGGAAGCCCTGGTGACTTCCTGGTTGAAGTCTGTTCTGCCTGGAGGTCATACCTGGGGTTATTGGTTGGAAGCAAGCTTCAAGTGAGCTTGAACTTGCCCATTAGTGGCGACAAAGGAGCGGGTACCTGAAATCCAAGATACGGCCTCTCGACCCTGTTAAATAAGTTCAGAACCTTCGCTGTGGAACAACGAGAGTGTGAGTGTGTGCGGCATGGTGTGGAGTGCGTGAGGTGGCCAGACGGTGACGGAGATGACCATGCGAAGGTGGGTTGTTCGAGGGCGTGTTTGGGTGAGCGGTGGAGCTAAATAGGAGAGGGGTTTTATTGGTGGAGTCGTGGTGAAGGTTGTGAGGTGGTTGGCGAGGCGGATGGAGGGGTGTAGCGACGAAGGCACCTCGTCAGAGGTTCGGTTGGAGACGGAGAAGACGGAGGTGAACGGCAACGTCAAGGGCTTGAAACTGAGGTTTAAGGAGGGGAAACTAACCTACGAGCTAAGATAAACTAATCTAACCCTAATCTAATGGACGAAGGGGACGGAGCAGCACCAGTTATGGTATGGCCAGCATTAGGGAAGAAAATGCTCCGATGAGTAAGAATCAGCAAGGAAGACGGAGGACGGGACGTCAGCGGGTACAGCACGATGCAGAGGAAGATGAGGGAGGTAAATTTGTCATCGGTATTGCGAACGGACGAGGAATGGAGACAGAGGAGGTTGCCAGATGTCGAGGAGCACTTCGACCGGAGGAGGAGAGAAGAATTGGGGTCTATTCTGGTCGAATTCGAGCATAGAAGATGCGCAAGGCCATGGAGGTCCTTTTATAGGGCTCTAGATGGAGTTCCAAGCTTGGAAACAAGCTTGGAAACTCCAAACTCCTCGCCGATGTAGGATACCTATTCAATCAAATCATTCACATGAGGATTCGAGAGAGATTTAGGATCCCTGGATGGGCTCATTTGGAAGGCAATTACTTGACGAGTTCCCCTTTCAATTTTGAGAGGGATTTGTCAAGAAATCACGGAGATCTTGCCAAATTAAGGTCGCTGGAGCTTTAGGATTAGGAGTTGAGGGAAGTCGGGACCTATTTGTGAAGAATACAAAGAAGCTGGTGGGCTTTTTATGAGGACTTCAAAAGCTGAGGGGCTATTGGAGATAAAGAAAGACAGACTTAGACCAAATTGTAAACTAGGTCAAGATGATCTTAGATTAGGCCCAAATTTTGGTAAAAACATAATTTTGATTTAAGAAATCCAATGGTGAATTTATATTTTAGTTTTGACCTCGTTTGATTTGGTAATTTATACAAAAACCCAAATTAGGGTAAATGTGTGTCTGAGACTATTTTAGGTCAAGATGGGTTCCAATGGTCAAATCAAGGATGCCAAACCCTAGAGAATATTTTTCTATGAATTTTAGAGGGTATAGGTGAATTTTATCCTAACTAGAATCTCATTTAATTAAGCAGGTTAATTTTAGGATTTCGAAAGTCATTTAATTCTCAAAACACGTGAAAATCCTTTTCGATTTGTACTAACCCACTTATTAAACTCTTAAGATCATTTGACCCTTAATTAACCCTTGGAGAAACCCATGATTATTCTGCATTCATGATGTGATGGTAAAATTACAGTTTTAACCCTGGTTTCTTGTATTTCTCTCTGAAACAATTTGCAGTGAATTAGGGATCTCTGGCGGTTATGTAGGAGCATTTAGTGATGGAATATGACTAAATAAAGCTAGATATGGCTGATGATGACATTATCATCATACCCAATGCCTAACTTTTGCTAGTCCCTTGGTAAAATCTTACGGAATTAACTCAAATTCTAGATCATGTGTTTAGATCTCTAATGTGTGCCTTTTTTTGTGTAGATTAGGTCAGAATGCCAATAGTAGGCCTAGAGGTACTCAAGTACCAACCAAGATCCGAACCTGGCTAGCTTTATCCTCAATCCACCACGAAGGTTTCTAAGGCTCACAGGAACTATCCTAAGGTTCGTTGAACTCCGCAGTTAAAGCACCCATGCTTAAAGCATTTTTAATCTCGATTCAGTTTGGAGTGCATTTTTGTAAGAGAGAGATAGAGAAATTTTTTTATTTTTGGATAGTTTTCTCTCTCATTTTCTTCTTTATTTCTAGCTTTGGGTTAGCTTTACAACATGGTCTGTATCAGATTCCTAGCTCCCACCATCAATCCTCGCAGGGTACCTGGCTTTCGAAGCTTAGGGATAGCACTGCCCAAAGCAACCCCAGAACCCTGGCTTTCGACACTTCGAGATAGTGCCTCCCATGGTGTTATGTAGCTAAATTTAGGCCCTGGCAATTGACATTTTAGGATAATCCTGCCCATGGCACCTGAACAAGCACTAGGTGCTTACATGCCCCCGGTAGGATATTTAGATATCCTAGGAGACGGTATGTTATTACACATCTTCAAAGGGAATTTCCTGACTCTCCACACCATAAACTCATCCAAATCAACTTGTGTTGATAAGTCGGTCCTAATCTAGGTGGCATTTTCACAACAGAATTAACGCATTTGTGTGATTTTGATAATTAAGCGCATTGAACCAGACTATGTGTGGATTAGGGTGCTTAGGTTATCGAGTCTCGCAAACCAGAGGTCAGTTAACGAGGCTGAATAATCCCTAAGCCTTAGACCTAATACTTAAGCTTTACATTTTCCTCAACCTCTTGAGGACTATCTAGATCTTAAAGAATACGTGAATTTTTAATCCTAAACACAACCCAAGAGTTCTAAGATCAGCATTCATACTAATCTCTTTTGTCTCTTAGCACTTTTGTCTTTTATTTTTTTCTTTTGATTTGGTCTAGAACTAAGTAGATTCCTTAATCTTTTACTAATAACTAACTCTTTTGTTTCAAATTGTTGCTCTTTTTTGACATTTAAAATCACCTCCTTCCTTTTTCCTCCTTAAGAATGATATGCATTCAATTCATTTAAAATTTCCTCCCTTCTCCATTTTTTTTATTCTTTTTAAATTTTTTACTTTTTTGGTTTTTTGTAATATGCATTTTTTGTGAGAACCCTTCAGAAACTATGAATTTTTGTGTGTTAGCACTTTAACACCCCCCCATGCCTAAGTTTTGCAATGTCCTCGTTTTAAATGGAAGGTATGAAATAGTTAGGGGTTCAGGGATTAAAATAGGATTATCAGGTGGGCGAACGAGTTGGGAATGACTGTTGCGGACAATTTCAAGCTCCGATACGAGTACCAGAAGTGGAGTCGACTATTTTAAAACTGAACTCGAAGTGCAATAGATGTGAAGTACAGAAAGGATAATCAGAAGGATCTTAGGCTTTTGGATTGATGAGTTGCCTCCCGTTATGTGCTAAATTCAATGCCTTTAGCCAAGCAGAAAATGATATGGAGAAGTAGTGGTCAAATCAGACGAGTTTTGTAGAACAAGCACCTTGATCAATAGCTTGGTTGGTCCAACCAGGTGCGTGTTCAAGTCAATAGGCTGATGATGTAGCCAAAACCCAATCAATCTCGTGGGTTGATAGATATGAATCAGTAGATGCGGAACCCACCATATGCTGTGGAGCTCAAGTAGATATGGAAGTGTGAAACTAGGGTTTGGCTGAATCGGATCAGCCTAGTTAGAGTAGGGATCCTCAAATGAAAAAGGGTTGACGAAGGATGTAGGAACCCTATAGGAGTGATCAGAGAAGGATGGGGTGTGATTTGTAGTCTAATCGCTGTCCAAAACTCAATAAAGATGTGGAGGAGAATCATGTGCAACTGGCTCATTGAGAGGAGAATCAGAGTAGAAATTGAGTCCGGCTGTAGGTTGAGGTTGAAAACGGGTTTAGGAAGGTTCTGCATGTGTAGAAGAAGAGGTGTTCAAATCATTGACCTCAACCTCAGAATCAAAAGACGGGTTGTGTTTGTTGAGGACATAAACTGGTTTGGAGTCATTAGGAAACAACAGTTCTCCAAAATCAAGGTAAGATTCTAAATCATCGGAGAACTTGTGAGAATCATGTTTTGATCCTAATTCCAGATCTAAGGTTCCACCACAGAGTAAATCAAAATATGTAGAATCAGCAACCTGACTTGGGTCTAACCTAATTTTAGAATCCGAACTCAAAAAGGTGTTCCTATTAGGCATGGGCTCGAGTTCTTGGCTTGTAGAGAAGACCCAATCAAAAACCAACTCTTCCAACTCCTCGATTTCTGTATCGTAGATCGACGTAACTTTTGAAAAATCAATCTGTATCTCTGAGGAGTCTGAAGAGGAGTACTCATCAAATACGGGCCCTGAATCATAATCTAGATTTCAAATCTGATTCGTATCGCACGGGGCCTCACAATCATCCCAATAAGGCTCAGATCCAGATTCTAGGTTAAGGGTGTCGGTTGTATCACTAGAATCTAGGTTGGGCTTTACAGGGATGTCAGAATTGCTCTCGAGAGTCACCTTATCAGCATAAGGGATGGAATTTACACCCTCGAGAGGTTCTGTCTTAATCTCATTATCACAGGTGTCTAGAAAAACTAAGCTTAGTGAACCAGTCTTTTGTATCTCTAGGACTGGCTTGAAATCGTGATCACCTGCAATCGAATTCTCTGAACCCGTCTCAAGATCAGGAATGTCAATTGCTATGAAATTTGAATCTGAATTCATTTGGGCTAGGGATCCACAATTATCATCATTGAACCCAGGATGTGGGAGATTTTGTTGATCGCTAGTCTCACGCCAAGATATTTTGTTAGTTTCTAACGGGTATTTCTAATCAATTATTCTATATAACTTATTCAGCAATTCTCCCTGTCCTAAAAATTCCTAGAATTTTTCTGGAACTGAAGGGCTTAACCAACATTGCAAACAGTCATTGTTGTACAATTTCACCAATTCACAGTGTTCTGCTAATAGGTGATCCCGGGTTGAATCGTGTTTCATTTGTGTCCATATTATCTTTATACGATTCAAAATGTGGTTCATTGATTTCGCAAATTTTTCCTAACTGTCCCTTTTACAATGTTCTTCATGGTTTCTATAGGCATTCTCAAGTATCTTTTCTTTTAAGCTCATTTGGGGCTCAGGTTTTCTAAATAGTCTTCCTATATAGCTAGGCTGCATTTTTGAATCAAATGGTGGAATCAAGATGTAGAATCAAAACTCAAGATTAGATTGGAAGTTGATTTAATCAGATTAGAAATCCCCAAGAAGATCAAATGAGTTCTCTTAGTTATAAAACCTACTAGCCTTCCTGTGTATGTGTTCTAAATAGAAGGGATGAGGGACTAGATGTGAATTTTGACCCAATCAAGGCACCCAAAGATTTTTCGATTACTAAGGCAATTTCAAGGCAGATGATACCTTTGAATCAAAAATTCACACACCCGAGAAGTGCCTGGGCAGCCAGGAAGGGAGAGCCCCACAATGACCCCTACACGGTAGAGCGTCCCTACGGGTTATAGGGTTTCCCCCACCCGACCTTCCTTGTCACTGAGGGTCCAGGTAGTCCAGAATGTACGAACTTAAGACCTTAAGCCTACCAATTTTATGTCCTAATTTGTGCCTTTGATTTCACTTGATTAGAAGTTAATTCAACTTGTGACCTAACTTGGATGTTTGTTGGACTACAATGTAGACCAACTTCACCTGACCTACCCTAAAGATGGCAGAAAGAGATCTAGGTCAAGACCCAGAAATCACCTTGATTGACTCTCAAGTTATTAGGTCCAAGGATTTTTGGGTTCAAGTGAATTTAGAACTTGATTTTAGGGTTTTTCTAATTAGATCTTTTCAATCAAGGGCATGGGTAGCACACAAATGCGGGAGGGTAGCTTTCCTTTAATTTAGGCAAAAATTTGTACTAGCACTCCAAACCCTAATACAGAAACCCTAATTGGCTCTATTTTCAAGTCCAATTGATCTTGACTTATTCACCTTGTGCTTTAAGCAAGAAATGTGTTCGCCTAAAGTGATTTAGAATTTAAGCGTATTGCTTAATAGGTACAGGAAATTAAGGATGGGATCACTAAACAAAATCGCTTCAACTTCAATGAGATTTGAAAAAAAATTTGCAAATCAGAAAACTTGCCTTTTAAATGATGATTACTATAAAAATAAGGCAAGTGATTTCTAATTGATTGTTTCCTTTTTTGTCTTCCCAAGATTAGGAGGTTGATTAGAGAAGAATAGAGAAGTTACCTGCACTAGAGTGGTTGATTTGCATGGAAGATCTCCTCGTGAAGTACCTCGCAAAATCACAATAAAGTAAATAGGGCAAGTTAGTGCCCAAATATAAAAATATAGCAAGAGAATAGCGGTGAATTGCACGTTGCTCCCCGGCAATAGTGCCAAAATGTTATTTGCTCTGAAATGAGTTTAAAATTATCGTGTTGTAGTACAATTCAAATGAGTGCAAAAAACAAACAAATTTATAACTCGAATGAAAGTCTAAGGTCGTTCGCTGGGAGCAAATAGGAATTCATGCTAATCTCGACAAATAATCTAAATGAGCACACAATTTGAGTCAAAGATATAAGAAATTGCAAACAGAATTAATTCAGAATGATATGCAATAATGTCAAGTATCAATGTGCAAAAAGAATGGAGTAAAATGGTGATTTGAATCACCAATTACTCCTCACAATCATAGCAACTAGATGCTCAATATTAATCAAGTTAATTAGAATGAAACAGGAGAATTGGAGGTCTGATGGCAGGATCAAACGTCTTAAATGTCTGATTCTACAATGCTTCTCTTCCTTTCTCTACTTCTTCTCTTGCCTTCTGTTCTTCTTCTTTCTTCTCTTTCTTCTCGTTCTGTCTTTCTCCTCTTATTTCTTCTTCGATCCTTCTGATGCACAGGGGGGAAACTTACGAAATTGGCTAAGTGTTAGCCAATCCACAATAGAGAAAAACCCCCTTGCCCCCACGCTCTCTCTCCTTCTCTCTCTAGGTTCTCTTCCATGCCTTCCCAAGGCCATACACAGTACCGGGTAATCGGAGTCGAGCAAGAGCGTACCCGGAACCAGGGCTACCGGCCGTGAATGGCAGTCGAGGATTGCATGGGTTAGGAGATTCGGAACGAAGCTAGGCCCACGTGCACAGTGTCATGAGCGAGGCGCGTGTGACGGTGCGAGGGACCTCATCCCCTGTGTCTGAGGTGATAAGCCCCAGGCACAAAATCAATTTATGCTACTACAAGTGCCTGTGCACTTTCGAGGTGGGCTATCCCCCCCGCCTTCTGTTCGTGCGTGCCTGCAGATGAAGATGCCTCCAATTGAGGTTGAAGGGTTGCTTGAGACTCCCAATTGGAAGCCCTCGTGAATTCCTGGTTGAAGTCTGTTCTGCCTGGAGGTCTTGCCTAGGGTTATTGGTTGGAAGCAAGCTTCAAGCGAGCTTGAACTTGCTCATTAATGGCGATGAAGGAGCGGGTACCTGAAATCCAAGATATGGCCTCGAGGCCCTGTCAAATAAGTTCAGAAGCATCACTGTGGAACGGCGAGAGCATGAGTGTGTGTGGCGTGGTGTGAGAGTGCGTGAGGTGGTCGAACGGTAATGGAGATGACTGTGCGAAGGTGGGTTGTTTAGGGGCGTGTTTGGGTGAGCGATGGAGCGAAATAGGAGAGGGGTTTGATTGGTGGAGTTGTGGCGAAGGTTGTGAGGTGGTTAGCGAGGCGGATGGAGGGATGTAGTGACAGAGGCGCCTCGTCAGAGGTTCGGTCGGAGACGGAGAAGACGGAGGTGAATGGCGGCGTCGAGGGTTTGAAACTGAGGTTTGAGGGGAAACTAACCTACGAGCTAAGATAAACTAATTTAACCCTAATATAATGGAAAAAGGGGATGGACCAGCACCGATTATGGTATGGCCGGCGTCGGGGAAGAAAATGCTCCGGTGAGTAGGAATTGGCGAGGAAGACGGAGGACAGGGCGTCATCGGGTACAACATGATGCAGAGGAAGCTGAGGGAGATAAATCTGTCGCTGGTATTGCAAACAGATGAGGAATGGAGACAGAGGAGGTTGCCAGACATCGAGGAGCACTTCAACCGAAGGAGAGAAGAATTGGGGGTTACTCCGGTCAAATTCGAGCGTAGAAGATGTGTAAGGCCACAAAGGTCCTTTTATAGTTCTCTAGATGGAGTTCCAAGCTTGGAAACAAGCTTGGAAACTCCGAGCTCCTCATTGGCATAAGATACCTATTCAATCAAATCGTTTGCACGAGGATTCAAGAGAGATTTAGGATCCCTAGATAGGCTCATTTGGAAGGCAATTACTTGACGAGTTTCCCTTTCAATTTTGAGAGGGATTCGTCAAGAAATCACGGAGATCATGATAAATTAAGGTCGCCAGAGCTTTAGGATTAGGAGTTGAGGGTGTCCGGGACCTATTTGTGAGGAAGACAAAGAAGCTGGGGGCTTTTTGTGTGGAATTCAAAAGCTGAGGGGCTATTGGAGATAAAGAAAGTCAGACTTGGACGAAATTGTAAACTAGGTCACGATGATCTCAAATTGGACCCAAATTTTGGTACAAACCTAATTTTGACCTAAGGAATCCAATGGTGAAGTTAGATTTTAGTTTAGACCTCTTTTGACTGGGTAATTTATATAAAAACCTAAATTAGGGTAAATATCTGTCTGAGACTCTGTTTTAGGTCAAGACGGGTTCCAATAGTCAAATCAAGGATGCCAACCCTAGAGAATATTTTTATATGAATTTTAGAGGGTTTAGGTGAATTTTATCCTGACCAAAACCTTAGTTAATTAAGCAGGTCAGTTTTTAGGATTTCGAAAGTCATTTAATTCTCAAAGCACGCGAAAACTCTTTTATGTCTGTACCAACCCACTTATTAGACGCTTAGGATCATTTAACCCTTAATTAACCCTTGGAGAAACCCGCGATTATTTTGCATTCATGATGTGATGGTAAAATTGCAGTTTTAACTTTAGTTTCTTGTATTTCTCTCTGAAAGGATTTATAGTGAATTAGGGCTCTCCGGCAGTTATGTAGGAGCATTTAATGATAGAATATGACTAAATAAAGCTAGATATGGCTGATGATGATGTTATCATCAGCCACCCATCCTCCACAAGCTACCAAATGCCACACCACCGATCCCACAAGCTCCGCCATCCCACGCCGAAGAAAACCCCTCAAGAAATTGAGGGGATTACTCATCCAAATGGCCCAATGAACACACACACCTTCGAACACCTTCCCTGACTTCTCCCAACCACGATACGCACCCAACTACCATGCAACCACCACCATCACTTGGTGACCCTTCTGGACCATTTAACCGGGGCTTTTGAGCCCATATGCATGTTTGTAGGTTTCACCGGAGCTCACTGCTGCCACCGTCCTCTCTGACGTCCTTTGTAGTGCTCTGACAAGCTCAAGGCCCAATTCCACTTCCAGGTGATGCGGATTACGTCTGCGCATCTAGCTGCAGCTTCAATTGAAGATGCAAAGCCCACCAGCAGCTGTAATTGAGCAATGCTTCCTCAGTTAATGCACGAAAAGAAGACGCTGGCACTTTAGTGCCACATCATGAAGTGAAGACCTCCCTCAAGCATATAAGTCAATTTTGTGATCTTATCTGGCTACCCAAGAACACCAGGTGTCAGGTCCCTGCTCACGTGCCTCCTCGCCCCTCATACCTCGCTCACAACTGACGTGCCGATTTTCCGCTTTCGATTAAGTTTCGCACATGAAATAACACGTTGTTGTAGTATGCAAGTGGTGGAAAAATCGACTAATCAACAATTAAAATTGAAATTGCACTAGAGGAGGGTGAATAGTGAAATTATAAAATATTGTAATACAAAAAATTCAATCACAAAAGGTGGCACCAGATTTTTAGGTGGAAACCCAAGATGGGTGAAAACCACCTCCTAAGCCAATCTCTTAACTTAGGATTTTCGATCACAATGTGATCAATCCACTAACCACACTACTTAAATGAGGGTAATGTACCTCAATTACAAATCCCACCTCCGATCCCTAAATGAAGGTTTCTCCCTTCAAAATGAAGAGATGGGGACCCGACAGGCCGGATACCCAAAGTACAAAAATAAGAATTGAAACAACACCTATAGAGCATCCCAATACTTTAATTACTTTCTTATCTACTAAGCATGAAAAGAACTCCCTGAGGATTTGCAGAACGGAGTGAGCTGGGAGTATGGATTTGCCCTTTGATCAGAGTGTTGGCATAGCATAAGGGCAAGATGAACCTTAGAGTAGTGAGCAAGTGATTTTTCTAAGGGAATTGTATCTCAAGAGGTATGTTTTTCCTAAGAGGAGTTATAGTCTATTTATAGGCAAGTTTGGAACCTTTAAGAACACTTAGGAGAGTTCTCTTAGCTATTGGAGATAAATCCCAAGAGATTAGGATGAAATCCACCACAAATCAGGGTAATGATGAGTCTGACAGCAATATCAGACGTCTAAATTTAGGATCAGATGTCTTATAGGACGTCTGATTATAATTCTAGTCGTCTAATACTATAGGTCATCCTAAATTGACTCCATTGGATCAAAAGAAGGACGTCTGATATTTTCACATAAGACGTCTGATTATGTTATTGGACGTCTGATAAAGGGTGGATTCGTTCCTGTTTTCATCAGATCCAAACAGGATTCTAGGTTTAAAGGATCAAACGTCGTTCGAACGTCTGAGAAAATCACTAGACATTTGGAAACCAAAAAACACTTTGCTACTTCTTCTGACAAAAGATTTTATGGCCGTAATGAGATATGCACAGAAAATCATGGGGTACGGTCTAAAGGTAGACGTCTGGAAGTGTGTTTAGACATCTAGAAATACATTTTTTCCCTCTGCTTAGTCTAACGGTTAGTCTGAGGACGTCTAGGTAAAGAATCAGACGTCTGTATGAGGTTAGCGACGTTTGATAGAGAAGTGCTTCGACTGATGTTTATGAGGAGACAAACTAAAGGTAGAATTATAGGAAATTAGACGTCTAACCATTGTTCTAGACGTCTGATAAGAGTCTAAGTGTTAGGTTTTTTTTTCTAATTTATCCTAAGTGTAGAGAGCCTAAGTTAGCTATTTATAGGTTATGTTTGGGGGCTCTTTACAGCATTTCTAGACTCAAATAAAATGAAAATTACAACCTTTGAAAGTTTACATAAAAAAGCCTAGGACCTAATACTTATGCTACTTGTCCTCACGCTTTTAATCTCCCATCTTGGAAAACTTTACGAAACCTGCAAATATGTTATTACAGAGAGAAACATTATGCTATGCTTTATTTTTTATTTCATTTTCTTCATTTTGTAAAATCATCAAAATATTATATATGAGTGGTTGAATTAACAATCTCCCCCTTTTTGATGATTTTCAAAATATACCTGTAGGTTCCTATTTTCTCCCCCTAAAGGTTGTACTTAGTAGTCTATATCTATTTGAGAAGTTTGTTTGTTTTTATATTATTCCCTAGGTTCTTACCTACATTCTTCTCCCCCTTTTTGAATATCATCATGATAGGTAGTTAAAGGGAGTTGAAACCCAAACTACAAGAGTGACATCTACAAAATGGAGTGCATTAATAAAATTGCATGTTTAAAAGATGACAAGGCCTTAAAGAAAATAGATTAGGAATAGATGACTAGCTATTGTTCCCAAAAATATTAAGTACGGGGTCAAGGCCCCTTAATACAAACTTGGAATAAAAGAAAAAAGAAAGAAAAATAGAAGCACTAAACTATTCTTCTTGATCTTGGTGGCGGCGGCGACGAGCAGGTCCGTGTCCCATCTGCAAATTTTGAACGTTTGATCTAAGTTTGTCGATGTCGCGGTGCATGCCTCCCATGTAGGTGTACATCTTTCCGGTTTGACATAGCAGGAGGGAGATGCCAGAGGAGAGGGAATCTGTGGCCGGATCCCATGCTTCATCAAAGCTCGAGCGGGGAGCTTCTATTTGAAGGGGCCGTGGTTCATGGAATTCTGGAAAGGGTGGAAGGGGTTCTTCTTCAATGGGCTCGTCGGCGGGCTCAAGATGCTCCTTAAGTATATGCATCTTGGCGACTGTGGCCCGGTTGTAAGGCTCAATCTTCTTGTCAACAGCCTGGTCAGTTATGGAAATCCGATGGGTTGAAAAATTTTTGGATAGAATAGACCCTCACAGAAGTGATGCCCCATGGTCTTCATTCATGACGCGAACAATGAGGCAGCAATAATTGAAAGGAATATGACGAATGGCCGCAAAAAGGAGCGCCTTGTGTTGGCGCGAGATGTAATCAAAACCTCCCAATTTGTTTAGGAGGTCCCACCCAAAAATGCGAGAGAGTAGACGTGGAAGGGATTTGAGATTTTTGCAAGGTAGGGTGCCAATATTTTCAACATATTTTTCAGGGAGGACTAACTCTTGATTGATGACTTCTGGGTCGTATTGCCTCAGAATGTCATTGAAGTAATTTCCCTCAATGGGGATGGCTAGAAGGTCGGAAATAGTTTCGGACGTGATGTGGATTTCACAACCAAATAAGCAGGTATGGAGTTCAAGTTCATCGTTGCTGTAGTCCTCAACGATGTTGGCATAAAAGAGATGGCAAAGATCAGGGAACACACCAAGAGTTCCAATGCTAGAGTGGAAATGACGGTCAAACTATTGGAAGAGATGGAGAGTTTGGAAGTGTTCCCGAAGGTTTAAATGAGCGAAATCATTCCAAACAATAAAACGAGGGCATTTAACTTTAGCATTCGCGAAGCGACAAAATCACTGCCTAGCAATGTCGCCCCGCAGCTGATCTGCCAAATAGGTGGAAGAGGAGGTGGAAGAGCCCTCAACTTGCTTCCTACGGGGAGGCATATTTGGTGGAATGGGTGGTTAGGTTTTGGAAGAAAAAGGTGGTGTTTTGATGATAGAATACCTGCAAAAACATTCAACCAACCAAACAACATTCAACCAAAAAAAAAAAACTTCAACAACACAGATTCAAACAATAGAGATGCAATCATCATTGATAAAAAAGCGTGTGGTAGTATGCCCTGAGGCAATACAATCTGCCATGTAGTTGTGGCAATATACCTTTGGATTCAAGCCAGTAAAATGTCGGCTTGAGTCTCGTCAGGTAATACCCTTGCCATAGAAGATGCAGCTAAGGCTAACAATGTCAGCTTGACCGAGGGTTTGGGTTCTAGGGCTAACAATGTCATGAAATACGCAAGTAGGCCGAGTGAATCAAGAAGGAGAACAAGATGTAGCTAGGGCTAACAATGTCGTGGGCAAAAGAACGTGGAGATGCCCTAAGAGTTGAGAGAGTATACCCACGGGAGGAGGGAGGCCTCCAAATGCACGGTTAAGAGGCAAGGAGGATGCGTGCAGAGGAGCAGCAGCTCTACCAGTCGTTGAGGAGGCACGACAGTCATCTGGCAGCGAAAGGAGCTTCGCCAACTGTAGCTGTGCGTCGTCGGGTGTGAGGGAGAGCAGTAGGGATTTGAGAGAGGAGAGTAGGACCTTGCAAAGGGGATGTTATATCCTAAGGTCATGGAGCAAGTCTCCCCCTGAAGTTGGGGAGATTTGCATCCCTCCCTGGAAAATGATTTATTCTCCAGGTTGTTGTCGGATTTCTGTATCAGATGACATACAAGGCATCTAAATCTAAAATTAGACGTCTGATTTCTGCAGACAGACTTTCCTGGATTTTACTCTAATGTTATAGGGTTGTCCGATTCTATTGTTAGACGACCTATACGATGTTTAACCATAGCATCAGAAGTCCAACTCATAATACATGTTCTGACTCACAGATAGACGTCTGACAACACATCTAGACGACGGCCTAGATGTCTGTGAATGATGACGGATATCTGAAATAGCTCTTTTATCAGCTCTTTCATTAAATAGAATCGTCGTCAGTCCCAGATCTTCAGACGACGAATTTTTATGTATAAGACGTCTGATAGTTTAATCAGACGTCTGATATTGCACAAAATGTGCATTTTGATGTTTGAACTGAGAATGAAGACTTTTAACTTAGTGAAGTCAAGGCTCCATCTACGCTCATGACAAAGGAAGTTCCATTAAGTCATTAAATTCTTCAAATATCACTTAGCTTACATATGCCTAGTTTCCTACGTATATAATTAAAGCGATCATAATTCAAAGGTTTAGTGAAAATATCAGCCAATTGCAATTCAATACAAATAAATTCAACCTCAATTTCTCCTTTAAGTACATTATCTCTCAAAAAGTGATGTCGAACATCAATATGTTTTGTGCGAGAGTGATGTACGGGATTTTTCGAGAGGTTGATAGCACTAGTATTGTCACATAATATTTTTATCTTATTAAATATCAAGTTAAAATCCTTCAAAGTATTTTTCATCCAAAGCACTTGGGAACATGCTAGTGCGGCGGCTATGTATTCAGCTTCCGTAGTTGATAGGGCTACACTAGATTGTTTCTTTGAGAACCAAGAGACTAGTGATTCGCCCAAGAATTGGCACGTCCCACTAGTACTCTTCCTATCGGTGCGGCTACCTGCGTAGTCCACATCGCTATATGTAACTAAGTTGAATTGTGGACTCCTAGGGTAGAATAAGCCATAATCAGATGTGTCAACTAGATATCTAAATATTCGTTTTACAGCATTTAGGTGTGATTGTTTAGGGTTTGATTGAAACCTAGCGCATAGGCAGGTACTAAACAAAATATCAGGTCTACTGGAAGTTAAATACAGTAAAGATCCAATCATGCTACGATAAAGCTTTTGATCTATGAGCATACCTGATTCATCCAAGTCTAGGGAAGTTGTGACACTCATAGGAGTGTTCTTCCCTTTACTTTTGGTCATTTCAAATTTCTTCAACATCTCCTTTGTGTATTTTGATTGACACACAAAGGTTCCAATTTCGAGCTGAGTGATTTGCAAGCCCAAGAAAAACTTGAGTTCACCCATCAAACTCATTTCGAATTCTTCCTGCATAATTTCTGAAAACTTTCTACACATAGATTCATTAGTAGCACCAAATATAATATCATCTACATATATTTGAACTAATAAAATGTCTTTTCCTTTTCTTTTAATGAATAATGTTGAATCAGCTTCCCCTATAAAGAATTTTGCATTTAACAAGTAGTCTTTGAGCCTTTCATACCAAGCTCTAGGAGCTTGCTTTAGACCATATAGTGCCTTGTTTAATTTGTAGACAAAATGAGGCTTATCATGAGACTCAAAACCAAGAGGTTGTTTTACAAAAACTTTCTCCTTAATGAATCCGTTAAGAAACGCGCTCTTAATGTCCATTTGAAAGAGTTTAAAGCCAAGAAAGGCGGCATAAGCAAGAAGCATGCGAATTGATTCGAGTCGAGCTACGGGAGCATAGGTCTCATCAAAATCAATTCCTTCTTCCTGGTTGTACCCTTGTGCTACCAGCCGAGCCTTGTTCCGAATGACCGTACCGGATTCATTCAACTTGTTCTAGAATACCCATTGGGTACCTATTACCGTTTGCCCTTCAGGCTTAGGTACTAGATCCCAGACTTCATTCCTTTAGAATTGGTTGAGTTCCTCCTGCATGGCCATCATCCAAGGTTCTTCGGAGCATGCTTCCTCGACACTCTTGGGTTCAACTTGAGATACAAAGGTGGAGAGACCAAAGGAGCAACTAAAATGAGATCGGGTTTTAACGCCATCAGAAACATTTCCAATGACTTAACTTTCGGGATAATCCCTTTGATATATCCAATCTTTTGGAAGATTATGGATATTGGAGTTTGGAATGTTAGACACATCAGTAGTAGACTCACCTTCATCATCCATATTGACTCGGTCAATGGAGGAGTGAGGAGATTCATCGAAGGAAACATGGAGGGTTTCCTCCACTATTAATGTGGTCTTGTTAAAAACCCGATATGCCTTACTACGTGAGGAATAACCAATAAAGATGGCTTCTTCACCTTTGGCATCAAATTTATCTAAATTAGAGTGGGTATTCAAAACAAAACATCGACATCCAAAAACTTTAAAATAACTAATTTTGGGTATTTTCCCATAGTATAGTTCAAAACAAGTTTTTCGCAACCTAGATTGAATTAAGGTGTGATTTAACATGTAAAAAGCCATGTTAACCGCCTCAACCCAAAAGTACTTCAGTAACCCCGAGTCTATGAGCAATGTTCGAGCACACTCTTGAAGAGTATGGTTCTTTCTCTCAACCACCCCATTTTGTTGAGATGTTCGGGGAAAAGTAAACTCATGAGCAATACCATGCTCTTGACAAAAATCATCAAACAAGGAATTTTCAAACTCGCCCCCATGATCACTACGGATACGAGTGATTTGGTAGCCTTTTTCAATTTGAACTTTCCTACAAAAAATAGAAAAGACGGAAAATACTCCTTCTTTGGATCTCAAGAAGGAGACCCATGAAAACCTCGAAAAATCATCGACAATTACAAGGCAATATTTGCATCCACTGAGGCTCTCATATTTTGTAGGTCCAAATAGATCTAGATGAAGTAGTTCTAAAAGTCTTGATGTGGATATAACTTCTTTGCTTTTAAAACTAGATTTCATAATCTTACCTAATTACATGAATCACAGATAGGCTCATTTAAAATTTTCCTTTAGGAAGACCTCGGACTAGTTCATGTTTTGCTAGTTTTTAAACCAGCTTCATATGAACATGTCCTAGTCTTCTATGCCATATACTTAACTCATCATTTGCTATAAGACATTCATAAGTGCCATTTTTATCAAATTCTACGACATAAATGTCTTTAAATCTAGTTCCCTTAAGAAGGGTTTCATTGGTTAATGCATGCATAATTTCAAACATTTTAGAAGTAAACACTACTTTAAAGCCCTTATCACATATTTGACTGACACTTAAAATATTATGTTTTAGTCCTTTAACTAGAGAAACATTTGAGATGGGAGAGAGAGGGTTACCTATTTTACCAAGGCCAATAATATGGCCCTTATGGTTGTTGCCAAATGTAACCGTTCCTCCATCCGTAGGTTGGAGGTTCAAAAATAGGTGCTTGTCTCCTGTCATATGTTTGGAGCATCTGGAGTCCATCTCCCATCAACCTCCTTGGTGGCAATGGTCTCCTTATCTTCTTCCTTGTAGACCTTCTTCCTCCTCCAAAAGATCTTCGATGGTGACTTGGTGTTTCTATAGGTCTTTCTAATTTGAGTCGTCCATCCTTCATTTTGTATATCCAATTTTTGACATTATGATCTCCTTTCATCCCTATAAAACAAAGTGAGAGTTGTCTTTTCGGTATCCATTGTAATGTGGATCTGTATTTGTTAGTGGTCTCCTTTAGAGGAGGGTCCTTTTTCGACTCACTTTGACTAGGTTCATAAAAGCCTAATCCAAATTTACTTGAGGAAGGTTTTTGATGGCCAATGAGTTTGTCCAAGTTATCTTTCCCCTTTGTAAATTTGGCTAGGTCCTCAAGAAGTTGATTTGACTTTTCTTTGAGGTGATTTATCTCTATTTTCATTATGTCTAGTTTATCTTCTAATGCCCTAATCTCTACTCTAAGTAAGCTATTTTCATCCTTTTTAAAGGAGTTTGATTTTTCAAGGACATGGATTTTGTCGAGTAATTCTTCTCTATCTAGAAATTTTTGTTCACTCATGGCCGTATACAAATCATTTTTTAATGACTCTTTCTCAATCACTAGATTTCTTATTTGCATATTTAAAGCCGTGGTTTCTTTTGTAAGAATCAGATTCTTTTCTTCAAGATCATTAATTAATTTCTTATTTTCTAAGTTTTCTTCTTTTAAAGCCTTGCTTTGGATTTTTGTTTTCTTAAGATCTACATATAGTGAATCAAAGGCATCTTATAATTCATCTAAAGAGTAGGAGTTTACCTCAGGTTCCTCAAATTCAGACTCAGAACCATCATTTGTTGCCATTAATCCTAAGCATGTCGTTTCTTCATTTGTTTCCTCCTCCTCTTCTTCTTCGGAGGTGGAGTCATCCCACGTTGCTTGAAACGCCTTCTTCTTGAATCCCTTCGGCTTGGAGATCTTCTTGTAGTCGGAAGGCTTCTCGGGTTTCTTCTCATCATCCCTTTTGAGTAAGGGACAATTTTTCCTTATGTGACCTCTCTTTTTGCAATTATAGCAAACTAGAGGAGGTTCTTCCTCTCTTTTCCTTCCCTTAATCTCTTTTCTATTTATGAGAAACTTTTTAAACTTTTTAGCTAATAAAACGAATTCTTCGTCATCGGTACTTACCTCATCATCCGAAGTAGCTTTGAAGGCTAAGGTCTTCTTCTTTGTCTCCGATGAGATTGATTTCTTCTTTTGCTCCATTTTTTATTCATAAGCCATGAGATTCCCAAGTAGATTTTCCATGTCTAGATCCTCTACTTGGTTGGCTTCTTCTATTGCCGTTACCTTTTGCTCCCACTCGGGTCCAAGGGAGCGAAGGAGCTTCCCTTGAAGCTCCCCCTTTATAAATGTCTTTCCTAGAGACTTGAGACTATTCACGATTAATGTGAATCGGGTGTACATGTCCCCAAGTCTTTTATTCTCTTTCATAGAGAAAGCTTCGAATTCCTGCGATAACAAGTTTCTCTTTGAGGATTTAACTTTAGACGTACCTCCGTGAGTTACCTCCAAGGTTCTCCAGATCTCGTGGGCAGTTTTGCATTGGCTGATGCGGTTGAATTCCTCTGAGCTGAGTGCGCAGTAGAGTGAGTTCATTGCCTTGGCATTCAGTCCAAGGTGATGAATTTGCTCCACTGTGTATCTTGTTTCTGGTTTCTCGAGAATGATGTATGCAGATTCGCATTTCTCCTAAATGGAGAAATCGTTGGCTTGAAGCCACATCTTCATTCTCAGCTTCCAGTAAGTGTAGTTTGTTCCTAAGAAGAGTGGTGGTCGAGTGGTGGATTGTCCCTCCAATCTGCCTGTGGAGATGACCTTCTGATTGCACCGCAAAAATACACCTGCAATTGTGCCATCTTGTGCTATTTCCTAGCATTATCGGTGCATATTAGGTATCCATAGTCGCATTTGTAAAAATACACTCATGCATGTATTTAATTGAGAGGGGCGGAGAGTGAATAAAATGGCCTTGTAATTTACATTTTCTTCAAGTGCGGCTTCACAAAATTTCCATCTTTATTTTTATTTCTATTTGATTTTGAATTTCTTCTTCTTCTTCGCACCATGTCCTACTCAGCATTGCCCTACACAGCCACTCCCTACCGGCCATGCACAGGCATGCATAGCCAGGGCATGGCTGTGCATGCCTTCTTCCTTTATAAAAAGAGCTCGACTCTCTTCTTTGCAAGTTGAGCCTGGTCCAGCCAAAAAAACTCCACAGCATCTTCTTCTCCAGGCCGCCTCCTCCCCTCTCCCTCCATACGCAAGCCCTCCTCTGAGGAGACACTCTGCGGATAGGAGCACCTCACAGTGGTGCACAACCACCAGTGTGAGTCCACCACCGCCCAGCTCATCAGAGAGCTAGTGGGCATGGTGGTATTCTCTGTTTCAACTTTTCAAGCCATTTCCACCATTGGAGCAGGAGTTTCAAGCTTTGAAGCTCAAAGCTCCGCAGCGGCAGCAGTAAGGCGGCAGTAGTGTGCAAGCCACCGCGCAATCCAGCAGGCCACCGCACGTGCCTGCAGGCTGCCCTCGCCTTTCGCTTCTTCGCATACGCCTGCCTCTCCATACCCGCAACCAGCCGGCGCACCCCTTCCACGCACGCACCAACTTGCGCGCACCAACCGCATCGCCTCCCACACTCACAGCACCGGGCGCACCTGGTCACACAGCTCGCCCGAGCACTGTAGCCACTATTCATGCATTTCAGCGGAACACTGTGGCTACAGTGGGGTGACAGGTAAGTTTCTCACTTATCCGGTCACTCTTTGCGCCGCTACCGACCACAGCCTGCGCACGCGTCCCACCCCGAGCCCGCTCCAGCGCCTGCCCGCGCATCTGCATGCACCCGCCTCTGCCAGCGCCCGCGTATCCACCCGCTCCCAGCGCCTGCCTTCGCCCTCTCCAGCCCCTTCGCGCAGCGTGGTGCACTACGGTCCTCTCCCCGCGCTCACTCCCTCCCAACGTGAGCCTCTTTGCGCGCATACGTGCCTACACGCACGCGTGAATCACTAGACGACGCTTGGAGGCTGCAGATGACTTAACGCCTGCTTCTTCTTCAGCAGTCTCTCTCTCTCTCACACTCTCTGCACACACATACACACACTCACACTCTTGTACACACACCTATACACTAATATATACTTATATATATATACATACATACATATATATATATATATATTTACATCTATATACTTATATATATATATATACACACATATACATATATATATATATACTATTACCTATATAACTAAGTATAAGTTTAGATACATACATACATACATATATATATATATATATACAAATATACATACATATATACATATATATATATATAATATATACATATCTATCTACATATATCTATATATATATATATACATATACACATATATCTATCTATATATATATACATATATATATACACATATATAACTACATATATACCTATATATTTATAACCATATCTACATATATACATATAGATATATATTTACCTATATACATATATATATATATATATATATATATATATATTTTCATATCACTTACCATATGTGGTATCGCAGGAATATCTGCACCAGTTGCTGATATTCCCCGATACATGCATACAAAAAGCGTGTTCGCACACATCTTCCACCATCCATCCTACATTCCACACGGCACTTCATCCTGTTGGTTGCATCTTTCTAGATGACGACCGACTCGACACCATGCTACACGCCATCTCCACCCCCACCCCTTTATACATATATAATATATACAATATTTACTTTATTTCTATTTCTCTTTCTTGCCATTAAAATGATAAACAAAAAAATATATATATAAGAGAAAAGATAATCCTTGACTTGCAGGTACTCAGTCTTGCGAATAGCAAGACCCATTTTGGAACCCTGATTTGGCTCAAAGCCAAGAACCTAATTTTGAGGGTGTTCCTCAAGGACAAGAATTATCAGAAAAAAATCTAAATAGAAAAAACACCAAAAACATAATAAACGAATGGAAGAGATTCATTGTAGGAAAGGCGTAGAAACTCGACTTCTAACCCCACTTCCTTGAGTTCGACCTTGGGCCTCAAAGTGACCAAGAAAAAATCAAGTAGGCCAGTGGTGGGATGGCCAACCGCGGTGTTGCTTTGTGCCTTTATATTTATTATAATACAGTCATTGTAGTATAAGATGAGACAGCTACGATTGTCACTACCATACAATTTTTTTTACTCGGAAATAGTTTCCCGAGGTCGAACTCAGGGAGCTACTGGAATTCTAGAAGTACAAAGTTTCATTATTACAAAAATAAGAGAGAGAGAGAGATATTTTGTCTTGGCTTCTTCTTCTTCTCTTCTTTCTCTTTTCTTTCTGCTGCAGTATCTCTCTCTACGAGTCTTCTTCTTCCTTGGCTCTGTTTTCCTTCAATTCTTCTTCTTCTACTTGTCTTCTATTTCTTTTCTTCTTCAGTTCTTCTTTTCTTGTATTTATTTCTGCAAAGTCTTCTTTTTCTTCCTTCTTCTCTTTTCTTTCTTTTCTGTTGCGGAGCCTTCTCTTTTCTTCTTCTTCTTCCTTGGTCTTCTGCTTTAGCTCCTCTGAAGGTTTATCCGTTGTCTGATATCACAGTCAGACGACTTAAACGGCGGTCTGCTACAGTGCCTCCTTTTCTTCCTTCACTGCTTCTTCTTCTTCTTCTTCTCTTCGTTGGCGAGCCTTCTTCTTCCTCTGCTTCTTTTCTTCTTTGGTCTCCTGCCTTGCTCAGCTACAAGGCTTCTTCAGGGTTTCTTCTTCTTATGCTCCTTCTCTACCTTACCTTTTCCTCTGCTCAACCTCTCTCCAGATCTTCTTCCTTCTCCTTCCTGCGGCTAAGCACTTAGCCGTTCTCCTTCGCGCCCTGTTCCTACACACAAGGCACAGCAAAACCTAACCCTTCCCTCTACCCGCATGTCTCTCTCTCTCTATCTGTAAACCGCTCATAGGAAGCTCTCCCAAAGCCGGGTTATCGGGTCGGGTAGCATACCCGTGACCAGGAGCACTGGCGTGGGTGGTGCACGAGGAGTGTAGGGTAAACGGGTCGGCCAGGTCCGCGTGGCATGGGTCGCGGACGAGGTGGGCGAGTGGGCGAGGGGACCTCACCCCGTGTTCTGAGGCGATAAGGTAAAAGCACAAAATCAATTTAAATGGGTGCAGCGCTTCGAGATCTTACGATGTGGGACTAAACTTCGCTCCTTCTCGCGCACGCCCGCAGGAAGAACGCGACCTCGCCTCAACAGCTACGTCCTCATTTCCCCTCGTGTGCCAGCTGCCTGCCTTCACCCGAGTCTCCCCAATTCGCATCAGCTAGAGACCTGACGCTCTGAAGCCTGGAGCTCGCTTAGAAGCTCCTTGAGTCATCGCCAATGGCGACCGGGGCAGCAGATCTGTCCAGCACAAAAGGGGCCTCTCGGCCTAATCAGACCACAGGGGAACCTTCGCCGTGGCACGGCGAAGGTGGTGCGAGGTGCAGCAGGCCGCGAGACGGCCTAGGCGTGCGTGCCTAGGTCGTCCTGTGGCCGGAAATATGGGTGTGTTCGGGGGTGCATTGAGTGGGTGTAGAGCGGCAGTGGGTGGGCGGAGGATGTTCAGCGTGATGAGGCGGAGCTTTTGCGACAGTCGGCGAGTTGGGTGGAGCTGCGGATCGACGGGGGCAACTCGCCAAAGAGTGGCCGGAAGCGATGAAGGTGATGGTGGTCAGGGACAGTCAAGGGTCGGTTTGAATGAAATAATGTGGGGAAAAGAGAGAGGGGAAGATGGGGAGTAATTAAAACCTACTTGCAGGGACGAAGGGGGCCGGAGAGGCGGGCAGTCGTATCGACTATCACCGGAGAAGAAATACCCAAAGGGAGAGGCGGCGATGAGGAAGTGGGCAGGGAGGCGTGCGCTTGGTACTGCGCGACGCGGGAAGACGAGACCAAGCTGGCTCTGCTGCAGGTATGGTAGCAGAGCAACGAGAAGGAGGAGGGGCAGTCGCCAGAGCTGGTGGGTTTCCTGTCAGAGTGGGGAGAGAGGAAATGTTGAGGGTTTCTCCGTCAAGACCAGACTGGGAGAAACGGCTGGCGACGCTGGTCTTTATAAAGGCGGTGGCGGAGGAGCGGACGCACGCTGGCGACATGCGTCCCTCGCCAGAGTATGGTCGGAGACGAGACCCATACCTTCCGCGCGTTCGCACGGAAGGTATGGGCATCGTCAGGTGGCATGGCCGAGTCCTAGCGATAGTAGACATCGCAGGGAACCCCGCGTTCTCTTGGCAAGACGCCCCCCTCACCCTGCGCGGCGCCATGCTCCGCGCAAAGTCGCCGGAGCATGGTGCTGCGCAGATACTTGCAGGAGGGACCAAAATGCAAAGAACGAAGATGAAATTAGGGGCCAAAATGCAAGGGTTTCGAAAGTTGAGGGTCAAAAAGTAAATGATGAGGACCAAATTGCAAAGTCGGTCAAGGAGGTCTCTTCTTAGGCTCAAGTTTTTATACATGACTAAGTTGGACCTAAGGATTTTAATGGTGAATTTTGTTTCTAGGTCAGACCATATTTGACCAGCCAATTTACGTAAAAACCCAAATTAAATCATTAATTGGGCATGGTTCTCAATGTAGGTCAAAATGGGTTTCTAAGGCCAAATTGAAGGTTCTAAACCCTCGAGATTATTTTTCTATGAATTTTAGAGGGTTTAGTTGATTTTTACCCTACCTCGAACCACGTGAATTGAAGTGGGTTTGTTTTAGGGTTATAGAATGTCATTTAATTCCTTGGAGTTGTTGTAGCCCTTGTTGGATCAGATCATCCCACTTTCCTTCTTATTAGGTTAGTTTGACCTGTGTTTGGACCCTGAGTTACCCTGTTTGCATATTATGTTGGTAAAATTACATTTTTACCCCTTATGACTTATTTTCTTCTTAAACTCAGAATTCTCTGAGTTAAGCCTTTCTTTGAGTTATGTAGGAGCTTTTTCTTGCATACCTAGGTTAGATTGTGCTAATTAGGGTTCATGATGAGGTTCTCATCAGCTAGGTAAAAAATTTTGTAAAGAGATTGTTAGGCTCGATTTAGGTTAACCACTATACTCATTATAACGATAAAATCACCATATTAACACAACCTATCCGGGTCCGACCACATTCTTTTCACCTTCCCCTCCATGTGATCTTTCCGCGGATGTTACTCCTGTAGGCAGAAAACCTGCTCTGATACCAAATGAAATTTCACTAGAGGGGGGGTGAATAGTGAAATTATAAAATATTGTAATACACAAAATTCAATCACAAAAGGTGGCACCAAAATTTTAGGTGGAAACCCAAGATGGGTGAAAACCACCACCTATGCCAATCTCTTGACTTAGGATTTTTGATCACAATGTGATCAATCCACTAACCACACTACTTAAATGAAGGTAGTGTACCTCAATTACAAATCCCACCTCCAATCCCTAAACGGAGGTTTCTCCCTTCAAAATGAAGAGACGGGGATCCGATAGGTTGGATACCCAAAGTACAAAAATAAGAATTGAAACAACACCTATAGAGCACCCCAATACTTTAATTATTTTCTTATCTACTAAGCATGAAAAGAACTCCCTGAGGATTTGTAGAATGGAGTAAGCCGGGAGTATGGATTTGCCCTTTGATTAGAGTGTTGGCACAGGACAAGGGCAAGATGAAGCTTAGAGTAGTGAGCAAGAAATTTTTCTAAGGGAATTGTATCTCAAGAGGTGTGTTTTGCCTAAGAGGAGTTGTAGCCTATTTATAGGCAAGTTTGGAACCTTCAAGAACACTTGGGAGAGTTCTAGCCATTGGAGACAAATCCCAAGAGATTAGGACAAAATCCACCACAAATCAGGGTAATGATGAGTCTGATAGCAATATCAGACGTTTAAATTTAGGATAGATGTCTTATAGGATGTCTGATTATAATTATGGTCATCTAATACTGTAGGTCATCCTAAACTGACTCCATTGGATCAAAACAAGGACGTCTGATATTTTCACATAAGACGTCTGATTATGTTATTGGACGTCTGATAAAGGGTGGATTCATTCCTGTTTTCATCAGATCCAAACAGGGTTCTAGGTTTAGGATCAGACATCGTTATGGATGTCTGAGGAAATCACCAGACGTCTGGAAACCAAAAAACACTTCGCTACTTCTTCTGACAAAAGATTTTATGGCCGTAATGAGATACGCACAGAAAATCATGGGCAACGGTCCAAAGGTAGACGTCTGGAAGTGTGTCTAGATGTCTAGAAATACATTTTTGCCCTCTGCTTAGTCTAACTGTTAGTCTGAGGACGTCCAGGTAAAGAATCAGATGTCTGTATGAGGTTATCGACGTCTGATAGAGAAGTGCTTCGACTGATGTTTATGAGGAGACAAACTAAAGGCAGAATTATAGGAAATTAGACGTCTGAGACACTTGTCAGACGTCTTAAAGTGGAAAATTAGACGTCTAACGATTGTTCTAGACATCTGATAAGAGTCTAAGTGTTAGGTTTTTGTTTCTAATTTATCCTAAGTGTAGAGAGCCTAAGTTAGTATTTATAGGTTATGTTTGGGGGCTCTTTATAACATTTCTAGACTCAAATAAAATGAAAATTACAACCTTTGAAAGTTTACATAAAAAAGCCTAGGACCTAATACTTATGCTACTTGTCTTCACTCTTTTAATCTCCCGTCTTGGAAAATTTTATGAAACCTGCAAATATGTTATTACAGAGAGAAATAATATGCTATGCTTTATTTTTTATTTCATTTTCTTCATTTTGTAAAATCATCAAAATATTATATATGAGTGCTTGAACTAACAAAAATAACCACTATATTAGGAGAGAGTCGTATCCACAGAGAGGCAGTGGCCTATTTAAACTTGCAAGGGTCAAAAGCCAATATTCACTATTAATTTCGTCAAGAAATCAAGCCAAAATCGCTTTTCAAATGAGATAATAAGACTTTAACATGCTTATATTGTATTTACAAGAAAGAGGGAGGTTCTTTGCATAAAATCACTAGAATAATTTAATAAGAAAATGAAGTTCACAATGGCATGAATCGTAAAAACTAATTGGGCTTTACTATAGCAAAACAAGGGAAAACTTCCCCTTGTTCGTGCGCGAGGAGGAGGTTATGGACGGAGGTGCGAAGCTCAGAGGAAGATCTCTAAACCGAAGGCTTCGCGGTGGTGGCAACGACCAGTTGTAAGGTGGTCGGAGCCGGTCGAACGGAGCTCTGGTGAAGGTGGGTTCCTGCGGTGGCTGCTGGCTGCGCTTGCTGGAGGGGGCGCAGAGGCGTGAGCGAACGCTGCAGGTGCGCAGCTGCTGGAGGCACGTTGACCACAAGTGCTGGAGCTGCGAGGTGATAGAAGCGCTGAAAGGGTGGGCGCGTGGAGGTGCTGGCGGATCAAGTGCAGGTCACGCACGCGTGGAGGAGAAGGTGCACCTCCTGCTGTGCACGCAAAGGGGAGGCAAGCTGGGTGCGCACGAGCACTGCAGGCCACAAGCGGAGAGGTGCTGAAGGAGGGCTGCGCTTTGCTGAAGGATGCACAAAGGTGTTGGCGCAGTGTGCAGCCGCAGGTGCTGGAGCTGCGGGGGTCGACGAGGGTACACGTGGGTGCATGAAGGTGTTGGCAGAGCGCGTGCAAGTCATGCGCATGTGGAGAGGGTGTTTGGGTTCTTTTTGGTGAAGGAAAAATAGAGGAAGGAACAAACGATGAGGAAGGTGGAGGTCAGACGTCTGGGATCATTCCCCGATGTCTTAACTGGCATGGATGGTTGCTAGCAGTGTCGGCTAGTGCTAACTGCATGGCCTTCAGGCACACGCTCTCGGTAACTTGCACAGGCCACGGATGGCACGGGCGACATCTGGAGGGAGCTCCAGATGACTGAGAGGTACGTATTTCCTCCTATACCTCCTTTTGCAGATACGGCCATGCAGGCCGTTCTGCCGAGGTTCTAAGACGTGTCGTGTTAAGAAGGTTTTTGTCGCACATGCAGGATTCGTTTCGGGAAGGCGCGTGGACATGCCCTCCCACGGAGTTCAGACGTCTGGGCAAGTCACCAAACAGCGGAGAGCGTCTCCAGACGCCTGAAGAGGTGGTCGGACGTCTGGAACTAGGTCCAGAAGGTTTAGCAGGATCCCTAGACGTCTGAGGAGCAGTGCAGAGTGAGGTATGACCTGGACCACTTTTTAAGACGTCTGGAAGGTGTTCCAGACATTTGATTTGAGTCAGAGTTGTCATTTTTGACCCGTTTAGGGTCCGTTTGAGGTCCGATTTCCACGTTTAAGATTCTGTTCTTCTCAGAATTAGTTCCTCTACTTATTTGAAATACTTGTATCCTGTTCTGAGTGGTTCCTTATGATTGATCCTTGTGTTAGGACCTCGTTCTGTTGCAGATTTAGGGGTTGCGGAGGCACGTGGACCTGCCGATCACACCCCCATCACTCCCGATTTTGTGGGTAGAGTGGCTCCCCTTAGTTACTTACAAACATTAATGCATCTTTGAAATAAATGATAGATCCTAGGGTATGGCATGAATCCTAGGACCTGAAAACTAGATTGAATGATAGATCCTAGGGTATGGCATGAATCCTAGGACCTGGAAACTAGACTGAATGATAGATCCTAGGGTGTGGCATGAATCCTAGGAATAAAAACACTGAAATGAATGTCTTGAATGCCTGAATTGTAGTCTTGGATAAGTAGATAGAATAATGATAATTGCCTATAATTGGATAACAACTGCCTGTGAAATGTAGAGTACTGTTGCTAGTAACTACTACATGTAATTCCTATTGTTTGGAAACTAAATTTGAGCTGCTTGTATATAAATTGATAATAAATGTTGGAAACACGAGCTATATGCAAATAAAACTGAAATGATGAAACCTAGTATGGCTTGGCCTGAGAAATATGAGCATGAACCCTACAGGGAATTAGGAGTAGAGCTCCTGAAAATAAATAAAATGGAACAGGGAAAGTGGGTAGGGAAGTGAGCCGGCCCTTGAGTACGGAGTACCAAGGAGAGCAACTATCCCCCTGTTTAGTGCAAAGCAGAGCTAGCCGCCCCAGGGACCCAGGGTTAGGTCTGGCCACTTTGTACCGACTTTTGGCCCTTGCATACACCGTACCGGGGAGAGCTACTAGTGTAGGTAGGGAGCTAGCCACCCCACGAGGCCCGGGGTTCAACTAGTTGTCCTACATCGACTTGTTAGGCCCACTGGGAAAACCAGGGTAGTCAGGCGAGGGTGCGCAGACTGTGGAGGGGCAAGACCCCTGTTTGGTTACTGTGGAGGGGCTGGACCCCTGTTACTGAGAGGGCTCTGCCCTATACTGGTTCCGTGCTATGCTTTGGGCGCACCTGTTAACGGAAACAACTAATCGCGTGCCAATGCGGGGTAGCTACCCGTGCATTTATCGCGTGTGCCGTAGTCACCATTACGTCTGTCAGCGACCTTGGGGTGGTTGATTGAGGGTAGGACCACCACAGGGGACTCTCCCGACCAGGAGAGCACCATGTGTGACTTCTACTTTTTGAAAAAGACTGCAATCAATATCGTTCCCACTAGGAATATTCGAGATCAAGAGAAAGACCTAAGAAATAAATCAAGAAAGAGTAAATAGAGAAATAAAGAAAGAAATTAAAAACAACAACTACTTATCCACCTTTACTATTTTTCTTAGCTAGCCGGTTGCCACTCTACTCAGCGTTTCGCTGACGTGTCATATTTGTCACCTTCTTCAGGACCAGGTGTTGAGCAACCAGAGCCTACGGCTGCAGAGGGTGCTGGGCCTAATAGAGCCCAGTAGTTGTACTTTTTTTGTACTCATTTTCTGTAGTAGTGAGTATTTCTATTACACCTTGTACTCTTTTATTGTAAACTTCATATTTCTGTACCTATTTTTAATTCTCTACTGTTGTGGTGGTATGTACTGTAGTAGTTCTTTTCTTTACTGCTGTACTTTTGTTACTATTAATTACTTGCATGGTGAATGTGGTTTATTTCACTGCTTTTTGGTTACTTTCTCATTGAACGACTGGGTCTTGGGATCAGTCGAGTCGGTCCGATTCTCATGTCCTGTAAGGATTCGGGAACTGGGTCATAATAGTTAGGGTTAATAAAACCAAGTGGGTGCTGGGGAGCAGGCTAAATTATGTGTGCTTGTTGCTCCTGTGTGTTGTGCTGGTTAACCATATTAAAGTTCCTTGGGTTTGGGAGAGGTTGGGATGGCAACATCCCATGTTCTCTAGCATCAACTAGCTGGTCTAATCGTCCCGTCAAATCTGTCCTCAATTGATTCATTTCTACTTTATGTCTTAAATTCATTTCTCTCATTTCTTTGAGGACTAGACTCAGATCAGAGGGTTGGTTTTCCTGAGTAGGTTATGGCTGATATGTGCGTGTTGTGTGTACCTATTAGGTTTCCCATAAGTGTTTAGCTTAGTCAAGTTAGGACCCTAGGTAGGTTTCTGACTTGACCAATCAAAGTTAGGATGGTTGCGCCATCCAAGGTTGTAAATGTTTGAATAAGGTTCATTTCTAGTGTAACCCTGCAATGCATTCACATCCTCAGGATAACTAGGCATCAAGATGTCTAGTTCAAAATTTGAGGGCATCAAGGTCCCTCCTTGGTACCTAGAAAGAGCTGGGTCCAAGAACAGTTCGCTCATAGGTGGTGCCATGGTTAGATCATTGATATTGTGCACTAATTCCTGACCTAGGGGGTTGGGGAGCTAGTTGTGGGTTAACATAGGCACTCCTTGGGTAGGCATAGGATTTACTCTAGATTGTGTACCTAAGGAACTCCCGCCCTTCAAAAGATTATCTAGTTTTTTATCCAAACTTTCCACATTCTTTCCCACGAGTTCCACCTTGTCTAATCATTGTGTAATTAATTCTAAATCAACCGAGTGTGAATTATTCTTAACTTCATAAACTCTGCTTCTTAGTTGATTAGCTCTATTAAAGGTGGACATTGAGGCATTGTTGAGGGAATTTTCGCTCATATTTTCAAATAATTGAAAGGCTCCCTCAGTGTCTCTACTTGGTACCTAGAAAGAACTGGGTCCAAGAACAGTTCGCTCATAGGTGGTGCCATGGTTAGGTCATTGATGTTGTGCACTAATTCCTAACCTAGGGGGTTGGGGAGCTGGTTGTGGGTTAACATAGGCACTCCTTGGGTAGCATAGGATTTACTCTCGATTGTGTACCTAAGGAGCTCCCGCCCTTCAAAAGATTATCTAGTTTTTTATCCAAACTTTCCACATTCTTTCCCACGAGTTCCACCTTGTCTAATCGTTGTGTAATTAATTCTAAATCAATCGAGTGTGAATTATTCTTAACTTCATAAACTTTGCTTCTTAGTTGATTAGCTCTATTAAAGGTGGACATTTGAGGCATTGTTGAAGGAATTTTCGCTCATATTTACAAATAATTGAAAGGCTCCCTTAGCGTCTCTACTTAGGAAATTGCCCCCACATGCCACATCAACAAAATTCTTCATATTATCACTCAACCCATAATAGAAAATATGGGCCAAGTGCCACTTTGGAATCCCATGATGAGGGCATTTCCTAGTTAAATCGTTAAACCTCTCCCAAGCCTCATGTAGTTGTTCCCTAGGGTTCTACTTAAATGTTGTAATGACACATCTAAGAGCATTGGTTTCTCCTACAAGAAAGAATTTCTTCAAGAATGTGCTTCTTAGATCTTCCCAGGTTAGGATTGGTCTACCAATAGTTCTCAACCAATGAGCAACTCTATCTTTTAAGGAGAATGGGAACATGTTCCTAGGGCCAAAGGTCCTTCCTATGTGTAGAAGTTCTTCAAGGTGGTGGAAGGGGTCATCAGAATCACGACCATAGAAGTGGGGAATCAATTGATAATATGAGGTTTGAGTTCAAAATCTTCCCCATCCTGAGGTACCCTGACAAAGGGTTCAAGTTGGGCATTAGGAGGGTTGTAAAAGTCTCGGAGAGGCTGGTCAACTCTCCCAGTTTGGAGTCGAATGATGGCCTACACGATGACCTACATCTACCTGTCATGGTGCTGGCCCTATTAGTGATCTGCCTCTGTAAGAGGGTCATTGGATCCAGATTTTGTTCTTCATCTTTGATCTCATCTTCCTCATGGTGACTGGCCATTACAGAGGGTTCAAATTCAGATTCTGGATAAATAGGTCTTCTCCTAGGATTTCTTTCTACTGGTGGTAGAAAATCAGGATTTTGAGATCTTCTACCTTGCATGCACCAGAAGAATGTCTATAGACGAGAGGGAGAAGACAGATGAGAGAATACCCCGCCCTTTCAATGCAAGCAATCAAACTGGTCCTTAAAGTGTTAACCCTAAATAAACCTGATCTTGGCTCCCCAAAACACTACTGGGTTAGATCAACCCTTGAATTACTTGGCTGGCCAAAAGGGTGGGACCCCTTAGGATAACCCGCATGGTGGGACACCACTAAGGGTTAACGCGATTACCGCATCAACCTTTCTTGTCACCAGTGGATCCAAGTAGACAAGCCCTTGACCTTAGTCCAATCTAATTTCAAGTCCCCAAGACTATTAGTCCTGCCTAGGGCACCTCTACTCAGTTTTAAGCTTGGGCTTGATGTGCTTTTGGAATATGATGCGCGTTAGGGGGGTGTTTGCCCTTAAAATTGATTTTAGATTTGTGAAGTACTCAGGCAAAGGGTTCACAAGCAATTTTTTTATGATGAAGTGAATTTTAGGACTCAAATGCTTGTGTTAATGTGTTTTAGGGTTCACTTGATTTAATACTTTCAACCAAGGTTCTGATGAGGTACACAAGAGTTTTACAAATCCTAGTTTGTTTGATAGATTTCCATTAAGTATGGAAATGCAGGTGTGCTCTATCCTTAATGTGAATCCCTAAGCAAGATAGTTCTAGATGGTTCTGTTAAGTTCAAAATCAGATGAGTGGTCCCAAGCAACATAATCAACTAGTCCTATTGCACCACTAACTAGGCACTCAAAAAATATTTTTTCAAGAATTTTAATGCATGTTTTCTTTTTTTTCTGACTTAAATTTTACTGGGGGTTTTGTAGTTTGTTTCGACCCCCAGTTCGTGATTGAACAATTCGTGCAATCAAACGTGCAAGAAATTTTTTTCAGATTTTTCCCAAATTCTTAATTATTTCATAAATTCAGTGCCAAAAATTTCAAGTCAATCGGATTGTATAAAAATTCCTATGATATTTTGAACTCTGAAAAATCAGGAACAATAATCATTATAAAAATAGATTAGTGTGTAAATTTTTAAAATTATTCTATAACTCAGATTTTCACAAAATTTGGGTATATTATTTCTGACTTCAAAACTCACGCCCAATAAAAATTTCAAAATTTTTGAACACGCAGATCTTTGGGAATTGAATTTATAAGTTGAGTTTCTTTCAGCCTGAAAATCACTAACAAGAGAATTTTCTTTTTTAATAAGCAAGCAAATTGTAACTAATCCTAAGGTTCAAACAAATCCTAATTTTTTTGGATTTTTTTTAATCTAACTACAAGTACTTACCTGAGATTTGAACCCACGATTTCTCCGTTTGTCAAGTCCTATTCAGATTTCCATACTTCCTGAAATCAACGAAAAAATAGAAAGTTAAAGATCTCAAATAAACATCGAAAAGTTTCAAAAATTTCCGTTGCCTCCCCGGCAACGACGCCAACTTCTTTTGTCGCCGCTAAATGAGTTAGAAAGATATGATATCGTTGTAGTGCGAATCGCGACGGAACAAATGAATTTATAAAAATCAGGAGTACGGGGTGGTTCGCAGGGAGGCAATCACAATTAATATGAAAGCTCTTCAGAAAACTAGTTCTAGCAGATATTTATATATGTACATATGTATATATGAACATCAGATATCAGATAATAGGAATCGTATTTCATTAGAAACAGTTTTTCAAACTAGACATTGCAATGCTAAATAGAGAGAGAGAGATAAGACGGCGCTGCTTGTGGGATTCTTGTGTGAAGCTCAGTAGCACTTCAGATCTAGAGCGCTAGAATGAAGGTCGGAGCAGAGTTGCAGAGGAGAGAGAGATTGGAAGAGAGATGCTGGGACTCTATGGAAGATGGAAGAGATGTCTTCAATTCGGGGGCCCTGGGACTTCTTTTATAGCTTCGATGAGGGCCAAAGTGGGTATTTTGGCCCTTAAAATCGTGTAACAACTTTAGGCTAATTAGATCCGTTGATTGGGAGATCAATGACTCTAATTTGGCCTCAAAACACCCTTAAACACTCCCTCTATGATCAGATTGAACCTGGTGGCGACACATGGCGGCCTCTAGAACATCTGATCGTGATTGCTCGACTCAGCGTGCGCCTTGCACCAACCTAACGCCCACTCGCCACTTCTCTTTCCCTCATGTGCATGCTTTGAATTTGAATCACGCGCCAATGCTCCTCAGCCATCCAATCTTACGATCAAACGGCTTAAAGAACTCACCCACACTGCCTTTTGAAAAGCTCATGAGATCGGGCATTGAGCGCATGTTTGTTAGCACGTGTTGCCATGGGAGCCTCCAGTCGTGACACGTGGGTGCATCCTCGCCCTCCAACTCTAATTAGATGGTCAATAGCACCCGTGCGCAACTGTCTTTCCAAATTTGGCGCTCAGCGCCACTCAAACTCATGCTGCTAGTTCTCGAAGGAGCGTGCTTTCCGCTACGCTATGCGCACAGGTGGGTGTGTTTCCATTCTTCGCACAGCTGCTCTCAACTGTTGGATCTTACGGCTGAGATCTTTTCTCAATTGTTGAGGCATAGGGACAGAGCTACGTGGCTATATTGTGGCCAGTGGATGAAGATCAAATGGCCCACAATGCATGGGGAAGGCGCCTTCAGAAGTTGGGGGCATTGCGAGGGATGGCTAAGCTGGCATCACGTGGTGCCATCATGGTTGTCCATTTTCCTTGCCTTGCAACTGGCGATGTAGGCCTCCGATTGGGTTGATTTTTTGTACTGTTGGACTACGATCATTAATCCAGGTCCATTCATGCAGATGGATCTTTCATCTGAGGCTTGGATCTCTGTCATCTTGCTCCTTGACCTCCGTTCTTTTATAGGCTGCACAAGATGCTATGGTTGTCTGATCAAGACAATTCCAGAAGCGTTAGATTCCCATCATTGTCCTGATCAAATTTGTAAGGTCTGATCTATCATCCGTGGCTTTGAATCATTTGCAATTTATTTCATCTCTCTTTTAGGTCATAAAATGATAATATTATCTATGTAGCTGACAAACTAACTATTATGCGAGTACGATGCTTATGAATGCATTGTCCCTAAGTTATGCTAAAATCTAACTTAATTTAGGTGATTTAGGTCGCATGATTGTTGTGCAATCAACAGCCTTCGCCTCCTCTCCCTACCCTCCTCACCCTTCTCCAATGATCCTCAATTAGATACAATGCAAGGAGTCACACAACACAAAAGAGAGGGCGTAAAAGAGAGAAGTCATAACGAACAAAGAAAAAGCACTCTCTCCCTCTTATTCCCTTTCTCTCACACACACACATATACATATATGACATGGAGGTGGGAAAGATCCTAAAGGATCCTTCCTCTTGGTGTAGGCTACTGACCTTCCGGTCTCTCTCTCTCTCTCCCTCCCCCCCATTACAATGATGATGTGTTGTTGATCGATCATCTATGTGTAGTGGCACATGTCATGGATGTAGAAGCAAGAAGCCTTCAAGTAGAAGTTTAAGGATCTAGAAGCGAGGTATGTTGATCGGTGATTGGATCTGGTTAGTACTTCTCCCTCTTCACATCAGTTTAATAACAAAGTTACATTGGTTTCTTGAATCGATGTCATGAGATTCAAGGATTGCCCAAGAAGTGTTCGACGAATTGCCCCTTATGTTATTCAGTGGTATGAATATCAATTGTTTCCTAATAAAAAAGTTCCCACTTTTAGATAATACACATCGTGATTTATGCTTCACTTTATTGTTGATAGCACAATTAGATACACATGTTTGCATTGAGTTATGGTTGTTATGATTGTGGATTTTGTGAACTTATCAGAACTCTTACAAAGGTCCATATGAAACTTGTTTTGTAAGGGCATGGATGAAATGGTGCCGTATAAACTCTGAGTTGATGGAAAAACTAGAAATCACTACTAGAAAAATGAGTTATGCCATCAGTTCATTTCCGTAGGTTAATAAAACTGATGGAAATATTATATTTGTCGTCGCTTATTACTATAAGTGACGGCAATGGCCTGTACTCGACTAGCCATCGGTTGAACAAAAGTGATTGGGCGGGCTGTTGTCATTAATATTCGCCGCCGCTGTAGTAAGCGACGACAAATATATTTTTGTCGTCGGTTTATTTCATGAATGACGGTAAAACTATTAATACCATCAGTTTCTATAATAAGTGACCGTAAAGGATTGTCATAAATCCATTTCCACAGTGATTTGTCTTTCCAGACATCCAACATAATGTCAGACATCTGACCTTTTGTCTGGACAACTTATCTAAAACCCTGTTTCAATCTTGTGAAAATAGGAAAAAAATCATCTTAGTATTAGACGTCCGACACTCTTTCCAGACATCTTATAATGGAAGATTTGTCGTCGGTTATATGAAAAAGTGACGGCGAAAGGTTAGTTACAATATCCACTCAAACTATCGATAAAGATCAAGTTATACTTTTGCTTACCGTCAGTTGATTACATAAGCGACGATAAAAAGTTGGTCATATTTTATACCCAAGGTGGATTTATTTGATCTTTCACCGTTGGTTTTTTGAATAAGTGACGGGCAAAATATTTTCACCATCGATTAATAGAGTAAGTGACGCTAATAATTTAGGGTTTTGGAGGGATTCCAAAATTTTGGGTGCACTGGTCGAGTAATTGAATTGACCCTTTGTCGTCCGTTTGGAGTATAACCAACGGCATAGAGTCTTTCATCTATCACGCATAGGCCCTCACCCCTCCTACTGTTCATCTTCTTCCCCAAACACGCTGCCACCCTCCTATTCAACACAACAATGCCCCTCCTACCGTCGCTCCTCCTCCACCTCCTCAGGTAGCGAAACCCTCCTACTCCTCTGAAACCCTCCTCCTCTGATTTCGATCCCACCGATGGTTGTCCTTCTCCTCCCCGAAACCGTCCCACTGCCCCCTCCTCCTCTTCCCCGACCTCCTCCTCCTCCCCCTACTATCATCCTCCTCATCCTCCCCCAACTCCCTATTGTCGCCACCCTCCTCCTCCCAAACCCCCTTGCACTGACCCTCAGTGCCCAAACACCTTGCCACCGCCACCCCCCTCCTCCATGGCCCCCTCTCACCCCCCCTCCTCCTCCCCCTCTTACCATCCTCCTCCTCCCCAATAAACTACAACCGCCACCCTCCTCCTCCTTGACACCCTCCAGTCGCCCTCTCCTCCTCCTCCTCCTGACTTCTCCCATCCGTCGGCGACCCTCTCCCCCTCCTCCTCCCTACCCCCCTCCTTATCGACCCCCTCCTCCTCCTCCTCCTTTCCCCCCTCCGCTGGCACCCCCCCTCCTCCTCTTCCTGGCCACCCCCCTCCTTCTCCTTGCTCCCTCCCTGTCATGTCCTCCTCCTCCTACTGCTACCCTACCCTCCTTCCTCTCCTCCTACCTATCCTCCTCCTCCCATTCTACATAATAATTAATTAATGTATTATTTAATTATTTATGTTAATTAAATTACAGGGTATTATTTTCAGGCATTGTCAAAGGTTATGATACTTGGAAGTATAATTTTATTATGTATAATTTATTTTTATGATATTTTAGGTATATGTTAGATGTAGGGATATGCCCAAATATTGTTTATGTTTCAATGAATGGATGTGGGGTGTGCCCACTTGTTTATATGTGATGCATTTTTAACGTGGGGTGTGCCCATTTTGATTATATGTATTATTTTGATGTGCAGGTTATTAGAAAAACTTCAAAATATAACACTTAGGATGAATTAAGTTAGGTGTAACACTTAAGACTCTAGATGTATTTTAGGAAAATCAAAAAGATGAAGGAATTAAAAATCAATTGAAAGCATAAATTTTCCATATATTGAGGCTATCCTCTGGTTGCATAATTTTTAGAAACCAAAAAGTGTGATAATTTAGATTTGAGCAAGGCAAGTTAGTTTTCTTAGGTATACATTCCTAAGTTTATCTCTAGTCTATTCATGTCATAAATGTAGTTATTAGGGTCTTTAAAGTCTAATAATTTATTGTTCTGAAGCTACCTCATCACTTTGTAGTTTTCTTTGATTTATTGTACATTTATTTTTAGCATGATAATAAAAATAATTTCATTTTTTAACAAATGATTGCATATGTTTATGTAAATTTCCTTGCAATTATTAGTATTATTTTAGGTGCACACACTTGCTAAAGAACATATATGCACGCGAGGCCAAACATTAGATATTCTAACCCCTAGGGTAAAAGTCTCATCCGTCGAGACTTATGATCATGTTATACGGAAAATGAAGGAAGTGTATGTATACTGACGAGTCAATTTTTTGCTTTTGAAAATGATAATTAAGAAGATTTATCGTTGTATTTCTAAGTGGTAGAAAATCAACTAATCAAAACAATTAGAATTAAAATTAAAACATTCACAGGAGAGTGGGTCTGATCCACAGGGAGGCAATGACCTATTTAAATTCACAATTAGGTAGAGAATGAGTTCGCTGAAATACTCATCAAATCAAACAATGCATATGTCGCTCTGAATGTAAACCTTAAATTTATGAAGAAGTCAAGGGTTGTTGACGTAATTTTCATGTAAGAAAATTATCCATGTGCAAGGGTGTGCCATGTATTTTTCACTTGCATGCATACTAAAATGTAATTCAAAATTAAATGGAATGGATATAGAGATGAATCATAAAGGCTTAGCAATTATTTAGAAGAATAAGCATAAAGCTGTAATTTCACCACAATTTAATTAATCTAAGAAATAAAAAATGATTCTTGACAATGGAAATTTCCGTAAATAGAAATGCAAACTAAAGCAGGGGATTCGGCCTCTCTCCTCCTCGTGCACGGGAGAGAGGCTCGTTCAAGGAGCTACTTTGGGAAAAGGTCAGCCAGAGCAAGGCCTTCACAGCAATGGTGGCAGCACGTCGCGAGGTGGCCTGGGCCGACTAGATGGAGGAGAGAAGTAGCGGCGGTGGCTGTCACTGCTGCTCTGTGCACGGAAGTGGAGCTGCTGAAGGGCGCGCACGTGCGCGTGGCTGCTGTGCGACCGAGCGCATTACTAAAGGCTGGCAGAGGCGCAGGGGGATGCAATGCTAAGGGCATCGTGTGCCTGTGCGTGGTGGTGGTGCAGCGCTGCTGCGGGTGTGATGAAGGCACAACAAGGGGCACGCACAGTCCTGCTGCTGCGGGCGCTGTAGCGGGAATGGCGAGGGAGCACAACACTGCACGGCTATTATAGCGCGTGCTCTATGCGTGCAAGCGAGGACCAGTGGGCTGGAGGACGTGCAGCCATTGTTGCTGCGAGCGTCGACGGTGCGCTGCAGGGAGTGCGGGCACGCGCAGGAGGCGAGTGGGTGCGCTGAGGGGCGCTGGTGGGTGCACATCTGCCGCAATGGAGCTAGAGGACGGTGCACGCAGCAAGAGCGTGCAGTCGCTGCTACAGTGGAGCTGGAGGGCAGTCATGCGGGGATGGCATGGGAGCGCGTGCAGGAGGTTGCATTCTGCTGTAGGTGTGGCGCAGAGGTGCAGCAAGGGGTACGAGGATGGTTTTGTTCTTAAAACAGAGGTAGAAGAAGAAGAAGAAGAAGAAGAAGAAAAAGAAGAAGATGGTGTTGGTGATGCATGGACAGGGAGGGTGATCTGGTAATTGCACAGTGATGGCCAAGCTCACCAGATTGGCGCGGTGAGATGTCACCTCGCCGACCCATAGTGTGGTGGAGTTCAGCCTTAGAGACCACGGTAGTGGAGTGGAGTGCACAGTGGTGGAGTGGGGCGGTGTTTCCACAAGCACAACTGCTTCCTCCTCTCCCTTACAGTCGCAACTGCCCCGACCAGATCCATCTCTCCCGTTCCTCCTTGAATGGGGTCTTGAGTGCAAGCAACTGGCGGAGAGTGAATCCACAAGCGGAGGAAGTGGAGCGGTTGCCTACGGGAAGAAGGAGAAGAATTAATAAAATAAAATATTAGGAATATTTATACACAAATCCTTAAGTTCTATGTTAATTAAAATAATGCATGAAATGCACCTAATTACATGCCATTCTAAGTCAATTCCAAATGCCTTTAATTATGAATGCAATGCGTGAATTATGTAATTAAATCAGAAATATAAATTAATCTATTTACATCCTAATACATGCTAAATAAATGGATGCGTTACCTTAATGTTTAGGCATTTAGACATTTAATTAGGTCACAAATATGAGCTTATCAAATGCCCCCATGCCTAATTTTTGCTAGTCCCTAGCAAATCCAAGCAATAACTTAGCACTCCAAGTAGACTAGCCAACCCAATTGATCTTCCTTTAGAAACATGTTAAGTTTAGACTTTAGACCTAAGGTTCCCAAGTAGTTGCTAAGTTACAGACTAGGTCAGCTAATGACGAGTTACAGGCATAGGTTTCCCTAATTTTTAACTCTATCCTAGGGTTTATTGATCCCTGAGATTAAAGCATCTGTGCATGTGCATTGATCTGAGTTATTTAAGGTTGGTATTTTTGCCAACCTAGAGAGGAAAAAGGATTTTTTTTTAATATATACATTTTTGTTTGATTCCTCTAAGTCTAACCTTGGATCAGCTATCAACACGGTCTGTGTTGGATTCATTGTCCCCATCACAATACCTCGAAGGGTGCCTGGCTTTTGATGCTTCGAGATAGCACCGCCCATAGCGACCCCAAGAACTCCTGGCAATCAACACTTCGAGATAGTATCACCCATGGATTTCTTAAGTGAATTCATACCTGTGGCAATCGGCACTTCGAGATAGGGTCGCCCATGGTACCTGAACCACACAATGTGCTTACATGCCCCCAGTGGGATGGATATCCTAAGAGACAAGCACCAAGGAGGTGACATGTTATCATCACATCCTTAAGGTATGTACTCCACCCCTCCTGCAGCAGGTACTCTTCCAATCAAATTGTATTTTCAAGCTTCTCCTAAGTCAAAACTAAGAGAACTAACTTTTCATAAAGAAATGAATTAGGGTGATCACTTATTTACATAGGACCAAGTGTGTGTGAAATGTGGATGCTTAGGTTACAAGGACTCATAAACCAAAAGGTAGAACAAGACTCCAGGTACTACCCAGCCATTAACTCAATCTCTAGCTTTCCTTCCTCAACCTCTTGAGGAATGGTCCACAACTTAACTCCTATTTAAGTTTTTAAGTCCACAAAGGACCCTAAAGGTCTACAGCTAGTAGCTTACTTAGCTTCTAAAGTTCGACACCTAGAATCAACTTAGTCTAACCTAAAGTTCTGGTCTGCTTAAGAATGTAGGGCCCAGCCAGTTAAGCTCAATAATATAATTTTTTTTTTTTGCATGCAATATGCATGAATGAATGCAAAATGTAGACATGCAATAATAGATGCCTCAGGTCCTCTCCCCCATGCCTAGTTCAAATAAAGTCCTCATTGGAAACAAAACAGTTAAAGGAAGATATTACTTGAGGCGGAGAATGACAGAAGCTAAGTCTCCTCAAGAGTGACCTCGTTAACCAGATGGCCATCCAAAGTAATATATGGTTTTAAACGTTGGCCGTTGATGACAAAGGGAGTTGCTGAAGAGAAAGGGCTCTTAATCTCCACAGCTCCATGCGGAAACACTTTAGTGATTATGTAAGGCTCATCCCAAAGAGATTTTAATTTCCCTGGAAAAAGCTTTAAGTCTGGAATTGAAAAGCTAGACTTGTTGGTTGGGCTCAAAGGTCTTACTAAGGATATACTTATCATGTAAGACCTTAGTTCTCTCTTTATAAGCTTGAGAGGTGTCATAAGCATCATTCCTCAGCTCTTCAAGCTCACTTAATTCCATAAGTTGTGCCTTACCCGCCTTTTCTAAATCCATACCCTATGTTCTAGCTCAACAGGTAAATGGCACACTTTTCCATACACAATCCAAAAGGGAGATATACCCAAAGGGGTCATATAGGTCATTCGATACGCCCACAAAGCATCATCGAGCTTTTGGGACCAGTCCTTCCTATTATGCCTAACGATCTTTTCTAGAATATTTTTTATCTCCCTATTCGACACTTCAACCTGGCCACTCATCTGAGGATGGTAAGGGGTAGTGACCTTGTGAGTTACTCCCAGACTCCTGAGTAGTCAATTGAAGTGGTGGTTTCGAAAATGAGGTCCCCCATCACTTATAATGGTCTTGGGGCAACCAAAACGAGATATGATATTGGCCTTCACAAATTTCAAGACTACAAAGTGATCATTTGTGTGCGTAGGAATGACCTCTATCCATTTAGAGACATAAGCAACTGCCACCATGATATATTCATAACCATGGGACGAAGGGAAGGGGCCCATAAAATCAATTCCCCACACATCAAAAATTTCTACAGATTGAATAGGGTGTTGAGGCATCTCATTCCTCTTCCCAATTGTTCCAATCCATTGACATCTAATACAGGCCTTAACAAAATTATGAGAATCCTTAAATAACGAAGGCCACCAAAAATCAGACTGGAGAACCTTAAAAGTAGTTTTCTTAGCACCAAAGTGTCATCCACAATGAAGTTCATGGCAAAAACTCAACACATTTTGTTGCTTCTCTTCAGGTACACATCGTCTCAGTACTTGATCTTGTCCAATTCTAAATAATTCAGGCTCTTCCTAATGAAAGTATCTAACTTGGGAAATGAATCTCTTTCTTTTCTGCTCATCCCAAGAGCCAGGAGTTTCTCTAGTGACCAAGTAATTGACAGTATCAGCATACCAAGGTGAAGTTGGTGTTACCGCCATAAGGGTTTCATCAGGAAATGTCTCGCGGGTGTCTCCAGATAGAGAGTCATTAAGTGGAAGGTGAGACAGGCGGTCAACCACAACATTTTCTACTCCTTTCTTTTCATGTATCTCCAAGTCAAATTCTTGAAGGAGTTGGATCCACCTAATCAGCCGTGGCTTAGAATCTTTCTTAGCAACGAGATGTTTCACTACTGCATGATCAGTGAAAATAACCACCTTAGACCCAAGAAGATAAGACCTAAACTTCTCCAGAGCAAAAACTACAGCAAGTAATTCCTTTTCAGTGATGGTGTAATTTTGCTGTGGTTCGGTTAAAGTCTTGCTAGCATAGTGCAGCACATGAGGTCTTCCCTCACCCTTTGTCCAAGGACTGCTCCCACTGCATAATCCGAAGCATCACACATCAGCTCAAATGGGAGTATCCAATCAGGAGCTCGGAGAATAGGCACAGAGATCAAGGCCTCCTTCAAAGTTTGAAAGGCCTCGACACACTTTGAATCAAAATTGAAGGAAGATTCCTTTGCCAACAAGTCACAAAGTGGCCTAAATTTTATTGAAATTTTTAATAAAGTGCCTATAAAAGCCGGCATGGCCCAGAAAGGATCTAACTTGTTTGACATTCGTGGGCAATGGAAGTTTGGAAATAGAATCAATCTTGGATTTATCTACCTCCAAGCCTCACTTAGGCAAAACATGCCCAAGTACAATTCTTTTCTGTACCATGAAGTGGCTTTTCTCCCAACTGAGGACTAAACCAGTCTCATTACATTGCTTCAACACATTCTCTAGGTGGAGGAGACACTGGTCGAAAGATGAGCCATAAATGGAGAAGTCATCCATAAACACTTTAACACACTCATCAATCATTTCTGAAAAAATGGACATCATACACCGCTGGAAGGTTGCAGGTGCATTACATAATCCAAACGGCATATGCCTAAATGCAAAGGTACCGTAAGGACTCGTGAATGTTCTCTTCTCCTAGTCATCAGGGAAGACTGCAACCTGATTGTACCCAGAATATCCATCGAGAAAGCAATAGTACTTATTCTCCATCAATTTCTCAAGAATTTGATCAATAAAAAGCAAGGGAAAGTGATCCTTCTGGGTAGCATTGTTTAGCTTGCAGTAATCAATACAGACCCTCCATCCAGTTGAGGGTCTAGTAACAACTTGTTCACCTTGGTCATTAAATTCCACAATAAAGCCTGCCTTCTTTGGCACTGATGAGACACTCATCATGATCTCTAATTACCCCTAATTAACTAGTCTCCCTAATTAATTAGCTAAGGTTATGAATATATAAGGGTTAATTATAGAATAAGGAATATTTAGTTAAGGACCTTAAAATAAGTTTTAAATGACATTTTATCATTCAATTAACATTATTAATAATTTAGATAATAATTGGACTCAAAATCCTATTAATCATTTCTTTAATTAATGAGTTAAGTAACTTAAACTTAATGTATACCTAAGTATATAATAATTTAAGTAATTTTACTTAATTTAATAAATTAATCTAAAAAGGTCAAAAATGTAAATTCAAGGTGTAAACAAAATATTTACCTTATTTACTAACATATATAAAAAGTTGAAAAAGATCTAAATTAAAATAAACCTTCAAAACCTGGGTTTACATTTTAGTCCTTAATATTCATTACAGTCGGGTCCTTATTTCTCACACAGGTCCTTAAGTTTTATTACTTCTAAGTCCCTCTTCGTCTTCTTTTTCTTCTTCTTCAGCCGAACGAATGGCTGGCGGCAGAGAGTCACCCCACCACGCGATCACCGCCCTACCGACATCATTCCTCTTTGCCCAAGCTCCTTGCAGCTTGTGCTCACCACCTCCACTTGATCCATCGGTCTGGATTAACCGAGAATCCTATTTTTCAATAGGAGATAACCTCACCGTCGTTGGATACGACGACGGAGGTTAAGCTCCTCGAGCTCCTTCTTCGGCCAGACCTCGTCATTCTCTTCACCGCAAACTGCTATAAATACCCCCTCACACCTCTGATTTTATTCAAGTTAGCTCCCTTCCCTCTTCTAACACTGCAGCCAACCCAATAGGCTATTCGACGAAAACTCCAGCGACATTCCATTCCATCTTCTGACTTCCTTCATCCATCTTAAATAGCTGAGGAGATCCGCCGAGGTCTTCCGCACCTCTGACACAGGCGCTGACCCTAGGATTCCTCCGCTCCACCTCAAATCCGCCCGTTGGAGATCTTTCTTCCACCCTCTGATTTCGTCGTCCTCCATGAGACTTCGGTGGAACCCTATTGACCCCTTCGTCCAGGTAACAGTAGACTAAGACTAGGAGTAGGAGTAGGCTAGCTTAGTTAGTTAGTTTAGTTAGTTTAGTTAGTTATATTAATGTTAGAATTTAGTTTCATCTCCTCGGACTCCAGCGAGTTCCTTGAGCTCGCCAGAGCTTCAATCTTGTCTTTTAACTCACTGTACACCTTCTTGTATCTTCCATGTTCACTTCTAATTCACTTAATCGTTTAATTAAATCACCTAAACGCCTAATTCAAATCTCACCTTCACCGACTACTAACACTATCCATGGTGACAGTAGTCGATTTAATTTCACCTTCATTGGGTTCTTTCATCACCTATCACCACTAATGAACCCTAATCGACATTATAATACCTATTATTATCATCTATAATTAAACGCCTAAATCTTAATTAAGCTCCTGAGCTCGCTGTCCATGGTAGCTCAGGAACAGTTCAAACTATAAATTAAATATATATTTATGAATAATAACATCTGTTGACTTGATTTAACCTCTCAATTGAGTAGTTAAATCAAGTCCTGAGCTTTAACCACTTAAATCTTTTAAGAAAACAAACTTACTGTCAAATCTTACATTTTAATGAATAAATGAAGAATTAAAAGTGATACTGAGGTTCCTTGTAACCTCAGGATCCTTTTTGAATAAAAAATGTTTAGTTTTATCAATCTCTACATACAATTCTACATTTTCTGGACTCACCGGAGCTTCGGTGAGCTCCGGCGAGCCATTTTTGTGTTACAGCCTCTTAAACTTGCTAAGTAACTCCAGATTAGTATAATAAGGATAACTGATTATTTTGAAGATATTTGTTTAAGGATTTAACCACTGGAGCTATAGATTTGACTTCATCTACCCCAACTCCGGGGGAGTTGGAGAAGTCTGTTAGGAAGGATTTGAGAAGCATTTAATGAGCTCAGAAGCTTCAGTGCGATGCACTGAAGCTATTAAACCTTCAAAATACTGTAGCAATCTTTCCATAATTCTGTCAAACAAACACCTATTTTAGTTCAGGTGGCAAGCCTGAAACCCTAGGAATAAAGGTTGAAACAACTTCCTGAAGATTTGAATAAGTTCTAGATGATGAGAAGACTCTATTTTAGGCATTAATTTCTTGGGAGGAAGCTTTGAACAGAAAGTCATTTTTTGAGCTTCCACAGTCGAACATGAGTTTGATAATGGAGTTCTGAGCTTGAATTGAGGAATTGAGATGTGAAAACTATTTCTGGGATCTTATTTGATGATCTGAAATTAATTAAAGTAAGCTCAGATGATGTACTTAGTGAAGATTTAGTTTCTACTAATTTGGGTTACTTTCGAACCCAAACCAACAGGAGTATTGTTCTGATGAAATTCAAACTTAAAACCTGCCCAGATTGATCTGTTATAACCCTTAGAATTAATCTAAATAGATTAGGAACACTCTAAAGTGTCTGTTGCACATATTGATGTCTGAAAATCAAACTCTGAAGCTTTCAGAGAAGTGAATAGCTTCACTGCATGTTCTGAAGGTCTTAAGAGTTAGAAACCTACTCTAACAGAAGTGGAATTACTTATGTAACATGTATAGACCTTTTAATAGAAGAGAGAAGTCCATCTTAGGACTCTCCTAATTTAAAACTACTTCCAGGCAAGTAAAAACCCCATAGGAACCCCTGACTTCATCTTTTAAATTGAAGAGAAAAACATCATTAAAACATTAAATTGACCCTGAAATTGTGTAGATTACCCTTAGAGCTTTCCAACAAACTTGAAATCACTCAATTTGGAGCTCTGGGTAGAAAGTTATAAACATTTGAATTCAGGTCTGAGAGGGGTAAGTTAGTCCCACCTCGGTTATTCACGAGCGTGCGCCTGGGGATAAAAGTAATTCGTTTCCTTGGCTAAGCAGTCATCAGTGCTCGGTGCACCGGTTTCGATTCCATCTGATCTGATCTGAGCATTGTATGTGTCTTGTGTCTGCGGGCTTATGCCTACAGGTGTGCGCCCTTGGGGGCGTGTGAAAGTGATTGTGCCCTGGGAGGGCGAGAGTGGCCTGGGAGGCCAGGTTGAGCCGATGTGGCTCGAGACTATGAACCAATAAAAATGAACCAAAATGAACCTAATTGAGATTAGGCGAGGACAGAGTAGGGTATGGTCCCACCCTGGTCTCAGGGTGCTGTGTATCCTCGAAAGGACCTCACCTCAAATAAAAAACTTTTGGTTAAAAAAGTAAAAAAACCCCGATTCAGCTGAAAGCTTAAGGAAAAGAGAAGCCGCTGAAGGATGCTAAGTGTTGAAGCTGAAAGCTAAAGAAGAAGGCACAGGCGCTAAGGAATGTTAAGGAGAAAACTAAGGGAAGAAGAGAAGGTAGAAAACTAAGGAAAAAGATAAGAGATAGGAACAAGAGAAGAAGGCAGGAATAATAAAAGAAAGAGAGTTCGAGAGATAAAGAAGAAAATAAAAGAAAGAAAGAAAGAAGAAGATTAGAGGCTGAAGAAAGATGAAAATAAATGAATTTTTCTTGCATCATTATCTTTTTGTTCTTAATTGTAAAAAGGCATGTTTTAATTGGATAACTTTTAATTGCCTTAATTTCTTGGAATGAAATAAAATTGAAAAAATTAGCATGTTTACTTGTTAATAAAGTACAACATTTTGAGTAAATATGTTTTGCATATGGAATTTTGTATATCCTTTATAGTTTAAATATTTTGACAAAATTCATGTTTTAAAAATCAACTTAGTTATACCTCCTAAACTTAAAGAGATAAAAGAAAATTGGTGAATTTGGAGAAAATTATTATGCCTCCCAGTGAACGACCTGGACTTAACCAGTAAAAATTTCTAAAATGTTAGGTTAATTCGACCCTATACTACATAATCGACATAACTTCGAGTTAACCTAAGTGATTTCTTCTACTCTTAATTAAGTGAAATTAACTTGATTACTGAGTTGAGTGGAACCCACACATCAGGCACCACATGAATAGGACTTACCCATTTACTATCTGCAATGGGATATATGATCCCAGCGTCCAACCACTTTAGGATTTCCTTTTTAACCACCTCTCTCATATTAGTGTTCAGACATCTCTACATGTCCCTAAATGGCTTGATGGAATCATCAGTACAAATGTGGTGCATGCAGAGTGTAGAGTCTATACCCTTAATGTCAGCAATGCTCCAAGCAATAGCTTCCTTGTGCCTAGACAAGCATTCAATCAAGGCTCCCTCCTACACCTCAGATAGCACAGCTGAAATGATAATGGGTAGCGTATCATTGGCACCCAAGAAGACGTACTTGAGAGTGTCTGGGAGGGATTTCAATTCAAGGTTGGGGGCTTGTATGGTTGAGGGTTTCATAAAAGATGTCCCCATCTCAGGTAGCAGATCTACCTTAGGTAGAGATGATGGGGAAAGAGACTCAGCAGAAACACCCAGCAACTCCTCAACTTCTAGTATATCCCCTTCACATTCCTCCAAGAGATGGGAATGCTCATTTAGCATGACATGCTGAAGGGGGCCATCACATAACATTCCAGGGGTTGTCTCTTCAATCAGGTCATCTATCACCTCAACTTGAGAACAATCCTCAAGCCTGGCTTGTTTATAAGCATCAAACACATTAAGCCGGATTTTCCTGTTCCCAAAGCCCATTTTCAATGCCCCAATATTGCAATTTATTGAAGCATGCGAAGTTGCAAGGAAGGGGCCGCCCAAAATGATGGAGGGCTTGGTTGGCTTGTTAGTAGGGTCTGCATCCAAAACTAAGAAGTCAACATGCAAGAAGAAATCCTCCACTCTCACGAGGACATCTTCCAAAATTCCCTGCAGTGTCTTAAGTGATCGATCAGCAACTTGGAGCATTACCGGGCTAGGCTTCAGATTGCCTACCCCAAGTTGTTCATACACATAGCTCGGAAGGATGTTCACCCCCGCACCCAGGTCAAGTAGAGCCTCATCAATATGTAAATCACCAATAACCACCGAGATGTACAAGGCTCCTGGGTCCTTAAGTTTTGGGGGTGTGCCATGTTGAACAATTGAGCTAATAGAATCAGGCAAGATAACTTTTGATTGGACGTGTTTCCTAGATTGTCGCTTTTTCATGCACAGGTCCTTTAAGAGGCAGGCATAAGATGGAATCTACCTAATAGCTTCAAGCAAAGGCAGGTTAATCTACACTTGCTTGAAAGTTTTCATGATCTCATCTATCTTATCTTTGGCTCCAAATGAGCCAGCAAAAGTCTACCCAGAGGTGGATAAGCACTCTAGAAAGGGCACTCTCGATCTCTGGGTGGAAGGGTTGTCATGTCGAGTAAGGGGTGGAACGGGGGCAACTTCTTCCGATGAGGTGATTTCAAGCGGAGGAGATTTGGGCAAGTCTTCTCTGGTGGGGGTGAAAGTCGAGGTGGATGGTTTTTCAAAGGGTGAGACTATAGGAGCATTGGGTTTGGAAATTTCTTTCCCACTCCTCAAAATAGCCACTACCTGAGCATGCTCCCTAAAGACAATTCCTTTTCCTTTAGGATTCTCCTTAGCAGCACTAGGAAGCTTCCCAGTTTCCCTTTGTCTAACAGCCTCAACAAGGTATCCTATCTGCGATTTCATTTCATGTATAGCCTTGTCATGAGATTAAATGATGGCACTTTGACTTTCTTGCATAGTTCTCAACATTGCCTTCAATTCATCCATCTTAGAGGTCTTAGGATGGGCAAAGGTTTGAGATTGGTTCATTTGTTGATTTTGAAAGGGTTATGGTTTATAATTCCCTAAATTTGAAACATTCCCTTGTCTCTAGGAAAAGTTTGGGTGATTCCTCCATCCCTCATTATAAGTGTTGGAAAAAGGGTCATTACGAGGTCTAGGATAGAACCCTTCAGTGGCATTCAAATCCGCTGCCAAGTGGCAATCCACAGTGGCGTGTGTATTGCCTTGGCAAATGGAGCATTCAAAAGCTTGGGATGTGGAGGTGTTAGATACGAATTGGCTCAGGCTCGACATAAGCCTTTCCATGTTTTGATTCAACAATTGAATCTGATAGGCTAAATTCTAGGTGTCCCTTACCTCATTCGCCTCTAACTTTCTTTGCATGAGAGTGGGTTTTCTATCCATGTAGGAAGAATTCAAGTGAATAGAATTCTCACTCAAAGTATCAAAAAGGTTCCAAGCTTCATCCTCAGTCTTAGATAGAAAGGTTCCTGCACAAGCACCATCCACAATCTACCTGTGTGAATCATTAAGTCCAGTGTAGAACCTTTCAACCAGTTGCCACTTAGGCACCTGGTGATGTGGGCAAAGTCTCAACAAGTCATTAAAGCGCTCCCACGCATCATGGAAAGCTTCCCCATCCTTTTGAAAAAAACTCATAATTTCCCTCCTAAAGTAATTTGTTTTGCTCATGGGGAAGTACTTCTTCAAAAACTCCTTCAAGGCATCCCAAGTGTTAATATCATCAAGGGTATTAGTCAGGCGTATTTCACGTGTTAGAAATCGGGGTTATGAGTAACTCGTCGTCGTAGTTGCAAAACACGTCGATCAAATAAAATTTATACCGAAACTCCAAGGGAGTCCCAGGTCAAACATAGGGAGGCAACATTTACTTTAAGTGAAAATTACGCTTCGATTTATTTCTTTTTGGTATTTTAGGGTTTTGTTATTTTTTCTATTTTTGAAATAAAAGACAAGCAATCACAAGATAGAGATGGAATCAAATATGATGTATTGCATTAATGTCTATTACAATAATCTATGAAAGCATAAAAGAGAGGGAGGTGAGAGGAAATCTCCCGAATCGGCTGTTCAGCGAGACGACGGTGCCTGGCGAAAGCTCGAATGAACGAGGTGAGAAGTAGGACGACGGAGGTGAGATGCAGAAGGACGTCAGGTTGAGGAAAGCTTCGACGTGGCTCTGGAATGGAGATGAGAAGACGAAAATGATCTGCTACCAGAATGGAGGTGGGAGGCTCCAAGGCAACCAATGAAAGGGGATGGGAAATTGGAGGAGTATTTGGTGGGGCAAAGGTTTGCTACACTAATAGGTGCCTTGGGAGCTTGAGAACAAGCTCTAATGGAGAGTTGGTAGGCTTGCTAGACCTTGGGAGTAGGTGGGAGTAGAGTAGGTAGAGATAGCTTGGAAGGGAGGGGGTGTAGGTCCTTTTATAATGGAGGAGAAGAGGCAAAAATCATCTCTGGTTCTTTACTGACGTCCATAAATGTTGCTGCAGCTGTCGCTGAAGATCCGCCCTTCAATTCCTCTTGCTAGCGCACACGAGCCATTAATGACAGCTGCAATCATCACTAAAGGCCCATAACTATCACTGAAGATCTGCGCCTATCCTTTGCTGGCGCCTGCTCCGCTAGCCTGCTCAACTGGCGTGCGCATTGCGCGCTGTGCGCTCCTCGCGCCGTGTCGCGCACACGCGTGCTGGCATGCGTATGCACACACGCTGCGCTGCCACTGCTGCTTAGTGCCCGGCCGAATTGCGAATTGGGGGGGTTGTAGGGATTCGAACCCGCACCCCTCCCTTGCAAACCGACGCTCTAACCATTACGCTAGATCTTCCCTTGTGTCGCAAGGAGCAGCTTGGTGCAAACGCTTCCCAGCCATTGGATCTTGATCCAATGGCTAGGATTCAAGGGAATGGATGAAGGAATTGGCGGTGCTACTGGTCGGTGTTGGGCGGCTTGGATGGCACCACGTAGTGCCATCTGGGCTGTCCGTCTTCTTCTTCTTGTAGAAGGTGCTATAGAGATTAGATCTGGGCGATTCTCGTGTTGACGGACTACGATCATTGCTCTGAAGCCATTCGTACAGTCGGATTCTTCATTCAAAGCCCGTAAGGATGTCACACTGCCTCCTGGCCATGTAAAATGATGGAATTAATGTACATAATATACAACTACCCTAAATGCAATGCAATAGATGTTTATGCAATATTTATATCATGATATGCAATGCTATGCCTAGAAACTATTATAAATAAGCATTTTATGATGAATTTATATGTTCTTATCATACCCCCATGTTTACTTTCTACTAGTCCCTAGCAAAAATGAACCTAAATGCTCTGTATAAAAGTAGAATCAGGGTTCGAGTATTTAGGCAAAATTCGTTGATTGCTTTATAAAATCTCAACCCTAAGACCTAATTACAAAGACTTATCAGTGCCCGGGTGTCTACCAGAATGCAGACTGTCCAAGCCCTCTCCTTATTTGAGAAGGGAAAATACATTTTTTTTATTTTTCTTCTTTTCTAATTTTTTTTGTACTTTTGGAGTTTGAGAGTTCTGGGATAACTTTTTACGGCTACCCAACCTACCCAAGACTCAAAAAGGACTCTAAGTACTAAGCATCTTTGTGAAAAAGTGAAAGACTCACTAGACGGCCGTTAAAACGGACTTCAGGTTTCTACGACCCCAGGTGACCTTGCCTAAAGGTTTATCTTTACAATTGATAGCTTTCTTCCTACTTCTTTTATTTATGGGGTCAACATAAGGGCGAACCCAGTGTATATCTCCCTGGTTTATTCTACTTCCCCGCTGCTTCCCTATGTGTTTTGGGAATTATTGTGCATTTTATGAGCTGGGCTTTGGACAACCGGCCAATGGGCTGTTACCCATGACCACTTGCCAGCCATACTCGTGCGGTAAAGTGTGGCTTTTTTTTCTCCCTTTTTTTTCTTTTCTTTTTTGGGTGTTTCTCTTTTTTTTTTAAGTAGGTGGCTTCCCTGATCTAAGATTTACCTAAAGGCAATACAATGAAAATGGTCTTGTAGCTGGGCTCTAGACAACTGGCCGATGAGTTGTTACCACCGACAACTTGCCAGCCATACCACTCAAGTCAGTCCATTAGCTACCCAATTTCCATAAAAACTGCTGGAAAGTGAGTCAGTGCAAATAGTGTGTAGATGCTTAGCCTTAAAATCCTCCCAAATCAAAGGGCAGGTTGATAAGTCATATACTTATCATCCCAATTTATTTACCAAATTGAAATGAATTTGAATTGGCGAGGACTCGAGACTAAGTCCACATTCGAGTGGACACCCAAGCTAATTAAGCCCGAAAGCCTGAAGAGTCTAAATATTCAAGTCTCAAAGTATCAATTCCTAAAGTTTGCAACTCCTAATGCCTAAGTTCTCGTCTCCTAATTCTATTTTTTTCCTTTTTTTTTTAATTGGAATAAAAGAAAGCAAGAAATTACTATTACAGCTGACAAAATGATTATAAGATATTTCCACACCCCCCATGCTTATCTATTTCAATGTCCTCATTATTCAAAATGAAAGCATGCAGGAGAGTAGAAGTGGAAGAATAGCACCTGGTTTCCATGAGACTCTGGTCAACTTGGAATAGTCTTTACATGTGCTAAGTTTAGTGCCTTCAGCTGGGCGATGATCAGCCCGCGATGGTTACGGCATAAGAGCAACCATGTCTGAGATGGGTTCAGGGAGCACATGGTCAACAAAGGGTTTGAGACGCTGTCTGTTGACCTTGAAAATATTACCCGTCTTTGGGTCAGAGATATCAATGGCCCCATTAGGGAAAATCTGCTCAATAATGAACGGGTTACCCCACTTAGACCTGAGTTTACCGGGGAAAAGCTTCAATTGAGAATCGAAAAGCCAGACCTTCTAGTTTGGCTCAAAGCTCTTACGTGAAATCATCTGTTCATGGAGAGCTTTGGTCCTTGCCTTATAAATTCTGGCATTTTCATAAGCATCATTTCGAAGCTCCTCCAACTCAGATAATTGGAGTTTCCTGGTTTTCCCTGCCAACTCAAGGTCCACATTACATTTCTTGATGGCCCAAAATGCCTAGTGTTCAAGTTCTACGGGTAAGTGACACGCCTTACCAAACATCAGACGGAATGGAGACATACTGATAAGCATTTTCTACGCAGTACGGTAAGCCCAAAGAGCATCATCTAGCTTTTGGGTCCAATCGTTCCTATCAGGCCTAACGATTTTCTACAAAATGTTCTTCATCTCTCGATTGGAGACCTCGACCTATCCGTTTGTCTAAGGGTGGTAAGGTGTGGAAATCCGATGGCTCACCCCATATTTCCCCAGTAAATTCCGAAGCTTGGCATGAGTGAAATGTGTGCCACCATCGCTGATAATTGCCCTAGGAACCCCAAACCGACTGAAGATATTTTTCTTTACAAAATCGATGACCACCTTGTGGTCATTGGTCCATGTGGGAATTGCCTCAATCCATTTGGACACGTAATCAACAGCGACCAAAATATACTGGTGTCCAAATGGAGGGAAGGGTCCCATAAAGTCGATGCCCCAAATGTCAAAAATTTCCATGGAAAGAATTGGGTTCAGGAGCATCATATCTCTCTTAGCCATGTTCCCGAGTGTCTGGCATCGAGTGCATGTCTTTGAGAATTCCTAGGCATCCTTAAATAATGACGGCCAATAGAATCTGGATTGCAAGACTTTTGCTGTCGTCTTTTTCCCGGAAAAGTGTCCACCACACGTAGATGTGTGGCAGAACTCAAGTATGCTATGGAACTCGATTTCCAGGATGCATCAACAAATAATCTGGTCTACGCCGATGTGATACAGCTCGAGATAGTCCCAAAAATAATATTTGGCCTCAGACACAAGTCTATCCCATTGTTGTTTGGTCCAATCATGGGGGATTTGACCAACGTCAAAATAATTGACAATATCCGCAAACCAAGGGGTTCAGATACCTGAGACTATAAGGATAGTTTCATCCGGAAAAGTATCAGAGATCGAGGCATCCGGATGAGGAGAATCAATTAGGATTCTCGAAAGGTGATCTGCCACTACATTTTGTGCCCCAGCTTTATCTCTGATTTCAAGATCGAATTCTTGAAGTAGTAGAATCCAGCAAATGAGCTAGGGTTTGGCATCCTTTTTGGCCAAAAGATGTTTCAAGGCTGAGTGGTCGGTATAGATGATGACACGAGAACCTAAAAGATAAGCCCTGAATTTTTCTAAGGCAAAGACTACAGCTAGCAATTCTTTTTCAGTGATGGTGTAGTTCCTCTAGGCCTTGTCCAGAGTCTTGCTAGCGTAGTAGATTACAGAGGGTTTTTTCTCAATCTTCTGACCTAAGACAGCCTCGATGGTATAATCAGATGCGTCAGCCATAATCTCAAATGGGGTTGTCCAGACCGATGGTTGCAACACCGGGGCACAGGTGACTACCGTTTTCAATAAATCAAATGCCTTACGTCATGATTCATCAAATTCGAACGGCGTGTCATTGGCCAGAAGGTTACTCAAGGGCCGAGCAACCTTCGAGAAATCCTTAATGAATCTTCTGTAAAAGCCCACATGCTCAAGGAAAGAGCAAATCTGCTTTACGGATGTGGGTGGAGGAAGTCTAGAGATAGCATCCACCTTAGCTCTATCAACTTCAATTCCCCAACTAGAGACCACGTGACTCAGAATGATGCCTTCCTGAGTCATAAAGTGGCTCTTTTCCCGGCTAAGGACCAGCCGTGTTTTGATGCATCTCTAAAGGATCAATTCTAGGTTAGCCAGGCAAGACTCAAAAGAATCTTCGAAAATGGAGAAATCATCCATGAACACCTTAAGACAATCTCCCACCATGTCAGAAAAGATGGCCAGCATGCACCTTTGAAAAGTCTCAGGTGCATTGCAAAGCCCGAACGGCATTCTACAGAATGCAAAGGTTCTATAGGGACATGTGAAAGTTGTCTTTTCCTGGTCTTCGAGATGGATAGGGACTTGGTTATATCCCGAATAACCATCCAGGAAGCAAAAATATTTTTGCCCAGCTAACCTTTCGAGGATTTGATCGATGAATGGTAAGGGAAAGTGATCATTTTTAGTGGCTGTGTTCAGCTTCCTATAGTCAATACAGACTCTCTAAGTAGAAGCTGAACGAGTGGTGAAGGTTTCCCCTTTCTCATTGTCATAATGGTTATTCTCGCCTTCTTGGGTACAATCTGAATGGGGCTAATCCACGGACTATCTGAGATTGGGTAAATAATCCTAGCATCAAGCCACTTGATTATCTCCTTCTCGACCACTTCTTGCATATTCGGGTTTAGTCTCCCTTGCATTTCATGAGAAGGGCGGGATCCATCTTCCATGAAAATACGATGATTACAATAAGATGGCTCAATCCCCCTAAGGTCATGAATGGTCCAACCAATTGCCTCCTTGTTGTTCTTAAGGACTAATGTAAACACATTTACACTACTTAAGATGTCTATTTATGCATGTTTTTAAGCATAGGATTGCATTTCATGATATAAATATTGCATAACATGCATCATCTTTCATTTAGAGTAGTTTGAATAAAATGGAGGTTAATTGTCTCCTTTTATGTGCTTGGACAGGGCAAACATTTTATCGGGGCCTCAGATCAAAGATCCAACCGTATGGATGTGATCAGGGTGACGATTGGAGTTCAACGATTCCAAGATCGCCCTAATCAGGCATCCGTAGCATCAGATAGTGACCGGGGAACCCTAGAAGATCAAGGGCTAGGATGATATAAATCTGCAGTTCAGATGACAAATCCGACTACACGGATGAATTCGGATCGACGATCGCAGCCCAACGTTGCAAAAATCGAGTCAATCCGACATCCGTGGCACCATCTACAACTTCCAGAAGATGGACAGCCAAGATGGCGCCATGTGGTGCCGTCTTGACCACCCAAACGGTCGCATGCAATCTCTAAATACCCCGCACCCGCTCGCTCACCCGCTCCTAAAAGCGCCCGCTCGACCATCCGCGCCTCGTAGCACACCGGTCGAGCGCGCTTACGCGAGCTGTGGGCGTGGGTTTGAGCAGCAGCGAAGGGGAGGAAAGCGCAGGCGAGTGAGCGCGGGCGGGCGTTGGATCGTGATCGGACGGCTTCTACGCTCAATCTAGATCACGTGCAATTGAACGCGCGGCATGGACGCGCGATCTCACGGGCCAGGCGGGCGCATAGCGAGCGGGTGAAGATGCATCTTAAGATGTCCGATCTCGCGATCGAACGGCTGAGATCTAAAGTACGTGGGTGTATGTGTTGAAGAAGCAGGCAGCTATGGAGGCACGCGTGGCCGTGGGAGCTACGCCCACGTTTGGGGCTTTAGTGACGGATTTATCCATCACTAAAGACCCCTCATTTATTATTTTGAAGATGTAATGACCATTTTGCCCCCACTCCTTGCAACTATAAAAAGAGACCCCCTCCATACGAAATTCTCATCCCTTCCTTCTCCTCTCTACCGCTCCAAAGCTCAAAAGAAGCTTGTCCCACACCCAGGATGCTTCTCGCGAGATAAAGTCTAAATTTTCGTCCCCCTTCGGAAGTGGATCCCGCGACGACGACGGCGTGCTGCTTCGTTCCCGTTCTTCTGCTCGTCCTCCTTCATCCTGCTTCGTTCTCCTTCGTCCAGGCGTCGTCCCGTCCGGCTCGTCCTCCAAGCAATCGTCGAGGAGGATTTCTCTCTCCCTATTCTTTTTACTGCTTTCTAGTATAGATTTACTACTTTCTAGTGTAGTTTTGCTCGTCTTCCAAGCAATCGTCGAGGAGGACATTTCTCCCTCCATTCTTTTAATGCTTTCTAGAGTAAATTTATCACTTTCTAGTGTAATTGTTTTATGCTTTCTAGTTGTAATGAACAATCTTCTTAATGATAAATTCTTTGTTTATTCTACATCTCATTTTGATTTATATGTGCAATATTCTCTCTCTCTTACCCTCTCTCTCTCTTCTATTTATTGTAAATAATTAGATAGTTTTAAATTGAATTACTGTTGAGCGCACGAATCGCTACGCTAACGTGTTTGGTTTTGGAAAACCTATCGTTGTAGCTTGAAAGTGAAGAATTCGTGTTCAACAAATAAAATTCATACCGAAATTAAAATTCCGGGTCGAACACAGGGAGGCGGACGTTTGATTTAAAAACTACGCGTTCCTTTTTATTTGTCACGGAATAATTCAATTTAAAACTATCTAATTATTTACAATAAATAGAAGAGAGAGAGAGAGAGCAAGAGAGAAAGAGAATATTGCACAGAGAAATCAAAATGAGATGTAGAATAAACAAGGAATTTATCATTAAGGAGATTGTTCATTTCACTCTTACAACTACAAAGCATAAACCAATTACTCTAGAAAGCGATAAATTTACTCTAGAAAGCATTAAAAGAATGGAGGGAGAAATGTCCTCCTCGACGATTGCTTGGAGGACGAGCAAAACTACACTAGAAAGTAGTAAATCTATACTAGAAAGCAGTAAAAAGAATAGGGAGAGAGAAATCCTCCTCGACGATTGCTTGGAGGACGAGCCGGATGGGACGACGCCTGGACGAAGGAGAACGAAGCAGGATGAAGGAGGACGAGTAGAAGAACGGGAACGAAGCAGCACGCCGTCGTCGTCACGGGATCCACTTCCGAAGGGGGACAAAAATTTAGACTTTATCTCGTGAGAAGCATCCTGGGTGTGGGACAAGCTTCTTTTGAGCTTTGGAGCGGTAGAGAGGAGAAGGAAGGGATGAGAATTTCGTATGGAGGGGGTCTCCTTTTATAGTTGCAAGGAGTGGGGGCAAAATGGACATTACAACTTTAAAATAATAAATGAGGGGTCTTTAGTGACGGATAAATCCGTCACTAAAGCCCCAACGTGGGCGTAGCTTCCGCGCCCACACGCAGCTCCTCAGCTGCCCACTTCCTCAACGCCATCGCACATTCATTGACGCATCTCCGCCCGCTGTTGCGCCCGCCTGGCGCGTGTGATCGCGCTTGACGCCGCGCGTGCAATGGCAAGTGAACACTATCGGGCGTGCGCGGCCGTTGGATTACGATCTGACGGTTGATGAAGGCGTGCCCGCTCACCTCAGAAATCGCTTGGCGGGGCTCCAACGCACGCCAGCTCCTCGCGATAAGGCGCTGGACCGCTGCGTTGCCTCGCCCAAAAGGTTGCGCGGATGACTTTAAAGAGCCGCGTCCACAGCCGTTGGATCGAGATCCAACGGCGGAGAGGGGGAGGGTGCGCAGTCTTCATAGAATGCAAGCGATCGTTTGGGCGGCTGAGATGGCACCACGTGGTACCATCTTGGTCGTCCATCTTCTGGAAGTTGTAGATGGTTCCACGGATGTCGGATTGACTCGATTTTTGTGTCGTTGGGCTGCGATTGTCGATCCAAATTCATCCGTGCAGTCGGATTGGTCATTTGAAGTGTGGATTTATACCATCCTGGCACTTGATCTTCTAGGGTTCCCCGGTCACTATTTAATGCTACAGATGTCTGATTAGGGCGATCTTAGAGTCGTTGAACTCCAATCGTCGCCCTGATCACATCCATACGGTTGGATCTTTGATCCGAGGCCCCGATAAAATGTTTGCCCTGTCCAAGCACATAAAAGGAGACAATTAACCTCCATTTTATTCAAACTACTCTAAATGCAAGATGATGCATGTTATGCAATATTTATATCATGAAATGCAATCCTATGCTTAAGAACATGCATAAATAGACATCTTAAGTAGTGTAAATGTGTTTACATCATACCCCCATGCCTATCTTTTGCTAGTCCCTAGCAAAAACTATATGTAATTTATAAAAGAATTAGATTGGATTATTTGGACCTGAGTTATTTTCAATCATTAAGAAATTGTCTACTTAGGAACTGAACTTTCAAAGACACAACAGTGCTCGGGTATCAGCCAAAATGCAGACCGCCTCAAGCCTCGCCTTATTCAAAGAAAAATTTCTTTTTCTTTTTACTCTTTTCTAATTTTTTTTTATTTTCAAATTTTAGGGTTTAAAAGTGGCTTTCTACGGCCATTCAACTCACCCAAGATTTGATGAGAACCCTAAACTTTAAGCATCTTATTGTGATTGTGATAGATTCGTTGACCGGCAGTTAAAATGGACTTTGGATTTCTACGCCTCTAGGTGACCTCAAAAAGACTTCTGCCTAAAGGTGTATCTTTACAACCGATAGCTTTCTCCCAACTTTTATTTTTTTACGGGGTCAACACAAGGGTGAATCCAGTGTATATCTCCCCGATTTATTCTACTTCTCCTCTTCTTCCTAAGTGTTTTGGAAATTTTTAGTGCATTTACTGAGTTGGGTTCTGGATAACCGGTCGATGAGCTATTACCACCGACAACTTGCCAGCCATACTCGTGCGGTGAAGTGTGGCTTATTTCTTTTTGTTCTTTTCTCCTTTTCTTTTCGATTTTTTTTTTCCTTAAGTAGGTGACTTCCCTGGTCTAAGATTTACCTAAGGGCAGGAAAAAGAGAAAGGTCCAGTGACTAGGCTCTGGACAACCTACCTATGGGCTGTTACCCACGATAATTTGCCAGCCATATCACTCTAGAAGGTTCATTAGCTACCCAATTTCCATTAAAATCGCCGAACAACGAGTCAGTGCAAAGATAGTGTGTAGATGCTTAAGACTCAAAATTCCCTCAAATCAGAGGGCGGATTGATAAGTCGTGTACTTATCACCCAAACTTATTTATTCCAATTACGATAGAATTAAGATGGCAAGGACTCAAAGACAAATCTACATTTTAGTGGATACACGGGCTAATTAAGTCCAAAGACCTGAAAGGTCTTTGTGTTCAAATCATAATGTAGTATTTCCTAAGATTGAAAATTTTCTTAAACCCAAATTGTCTTTCCTAATTCCAAATTTTTTTTTTTATAAAAGAAAATAAAACAAATCTACGGAGCTGACGAATGAATTCAGAGATAAATATCCACCCCCATGCCTATCTAATGCAATGTCCTCATTGTATTAAAAAGACATAAAACATAGTGGAAAAGCGAAGAAAGCACCTGAATTGCGTGAATGTCAGGTCCGCTCCGAGATGAAAAACTAAGAAAAACTGTATATATGCTGAGTTTAGTGCCTTCAGCCAAGCGCACTATACAAAGAAAAGAAATGAAGAATTCACAAGTGCAGGTCAGAATTAGAATAAACAGAAGAATCTTCTGACCTAACAACAGCGGTCCACAGATGTAGACCAGATTGTGGTGCAGACCCATTCCCCATAATTGAGAATATCTTAGGTTTTGGATAAAAATTATCCAAAACCTAAAATCAGAATGCAAGCGGGGTCAGGCCTGCGATTTATGAGGATGCAACCCAAGACCAAAAAGTCAGGTTACAGAGAATTAAAGCTCAAAAGGATAATCGTTGAATGTGTGCTTGGGTTTGACATCCTCGAAACAAATGTCGTAAGGGTTCTGATTTGATGGTCTCAGCTTAAAAGGAACCCTTCGACTCAATCTTCCATTTCCTCCAAAATTAACTTCCCAAATCAGAATTTCCCAACTCCTATCCTCCTCATTTCGAATATCAAATTCCAGGACCTCTTGTATATTAATCACCCCATCTGGAATCTCCAAGTCTAAATGATGTGGCAGAATCAAAATTGACTTGGGTCTAATTATCTCAGAATTAGAATCATCAATAAGCTCAACAGGGTGTAACTGACAATCAAGGCATTGAATTGAATCCTCCAGAAAATGTAATTCTAGATCTGTAATGTGTGCCCTAAGATCAGTTTCCTCAATTATTGGGCTATCAAATGATCTATCAGATTCCTCAGGCCCAATCGTCTCACAGAAATCGTGTTCAGAAAACTCGCGTGAGACTTCGCAACTTAAATCTTCACCATCAAAGAAATCAGGATCCATATCAATGTATATCCCAAAATCATTTGCCACTTTCTGTTCCAAGGAGATATACGTTTCCTCATAACCCAACTCAAGGATCTCAGGTGAAGAAATCAGATCTTCCTTAATTGGTTGCTTTAATTCAATCTAGTCAGCCTCGTAACATGTGTCCCCTCAACAGGTGCCTGAGCAGGTTTTGTCATTGGCTTTCCTGAAGAGGGTTCATCCTGGGAATCATCCCAAGATTGAATCAAAGCAACCACGAATCTCATCCTCAATTTCGCTAATTTCCCAAGTAGAAACTCACTCGGGTTCTTATCCTTAACATCCTGGAGCCAATCCAACAAAGACTTATTCAAATCATCAATCATTTCAATCAGGGACTCCAATCTCTCAATGCAAGGTATTGGCTGAACTTCTAAAGATTGAATGATATTCCTCAAGTTAGCCAGAACCTTATCTTGAACCTAATTAACCTAAACCAAATGAGTTTTTTCAGGATTGGGTGGGTTTGACATCAATGCAGAGGAATTAACGAATTGAGATTCGTTATACCCTTCCTGATAATAGGTCATTTCAGATTGTTCAAAAGATGGTGATGACCTAAAGGCAGTGAAATCAGAGGATGGGTAAGGATCGGTGTATCCTTCTTGATTGTAGATCGTATTAGGTTGCGCATGAAAGGAAGACGATCTATAATCGATGTAGCTCTGAGAAGGATAGAAATCAAAATCAAAGTGTTTAGGGTTAGACCCCAAACACGGGGGTCAGGAATTGTATCCCCAATCCGAATTATCCTAACTAACTGATGGTTGATTATAATACGAGTTGGGATAATCGTCATGTTGAGGATAATTCACAACAGGAGGGAGAGAGCGGGATTGCGTGAAATATTTGGAAGGATTCATGAGACACGGGAGGAAGAAAGGTGCCCTGCAATACAAACAATCAAACCTGTCCTTAAATGGGTTAGCCTACAGACTCCCAAAACCCATCTTGAGATAAAGGAACGATTTGATCTACTTCTGTCTATTCAATCCAACCAGTTAGAAGGAGGGACTGGGGAGAAGGTTCTTCCTTCCTCTTGCGCCTCCGGTTCCTAGTGCACCCCTAGCTAGACATCAGATTGAACAGTAGAAATAGACTAATCGAAAATAATCTCGTCCTGGGTTCTGAAGAGCAAGGCCAATCCTTAAGGCCAATGTCTACTCTGTTTTATTTAGGGCTAGGTTTGAATGTGCTTTGGAATGTGATGAGCCCTTTAAATGGGTTGTGCCCTTAATGATTAATTGATTTGTGTGTGCGTGCACAACCAGTGGTTTTCAAGCAAGATTATTTTTGATGTGGTGAATTTCAAGGTTCAAATCTTGCTTAGTAGCTTTTAGGATTCAACTTTAGGTGTTTTCAATCAAGTTTCGTTAGCACACCAAGTTTTACAAGCACAGGTGAAGATGTTTTCCTTTAAAGTTTAAAAAGAATGTGGAGTGCCTGGTAAATCCCTAAGAGTTGAACCTAATTGGCAGCTACTTGATGAGTTGATTTTAATTGAAGTGGTGCGGCCCAAACAACTCAAACAACTGGCCACAAATGCACCACTAAGTTAGGCACACAAAGATGGTTAACCTAGAATGATTTCTACTCTTTGATGTGTTGCTTTATATGTACCGGTTCCACAGATCAAAACCCGGTTGAGTAGAAACAAATCAATTCGGTTAAGTGCCTTTGAATGTGGGTGTATGTTGTGTGTTTGTTGAAAATTGCCCCACAAAATTATCTTTTTGTTATTTTTTTTATATATAAATGAAGGTGGAATGAATGTGAGTGAGAATCCAAACAACCAAACTATTCCTAGGATTTATGCAAACACCTAGGTTAATTGGAATTTGGATTTAATGTGGCGAATGAAATCTATGGAGTAGGAAAGAATGGGGGATAACTTACAAAACCTTCCACAGAACTTTACTCCAATCTACCACTTTTGCTCGTCTCAAAAGAGTACCTGCAATTACAATAAGAAAGGAGAAAAGTGAGGTAAATGATTTGTAAGTTACAAAACGCAAAGAGAAATCAAAAAGCGTCGCCTCCCCGGCAACAGTGCCAAAATGTTGAGCGCACGAATCGCTACGCTAACGTGTTTGGTTTTGGAAAACCTGTCATTGTAGCTTGAAAGCGAAGAATTCGTGTTCAACAAATAAAATTTATACTGAAATTAAAATTTCGAGTCGAACACAGGGAGGCAAACGTTTGATTTAAAAACTACACGTTCCTTTTTATTTGTACGGAATAATTCAATTTAAAACTATCTAATTATTTACAATAAATAGAAGAGAGAGAGAGTAAGAAGAAAGAGAATATTACACAAAGAAATCAAAATGAGATGTAGAATAAACAAGGAATTTATCATTAAGGAGATTGTTCATTTCACTCTTACAACTACAAAGCATAAACCAATTACTCTAGAAAGCGATAAATTTACTCTAGAAAGCATTAAAAGAATGGAGGGAGAAATGTCCTCCTCGACGATTGCTTGGAGGACGAGCAAAACTACATTAGAAAGTAGTAAATCTATACTAGAAAGCAGTAAAAAGAATAGGGAGAGAGAAATCCTCCTCGACGATTGCTTGGAGGACGAGCCGGATGGGACGACGCCTGGACGAAGGAGAACAAAGCAGGACGAAGGAGAACGAAGCAGAAGAACAGGAACGGAGCAGCACGCCGTCGTCGCCGCGGGATCCACTTCCGAAGGGGGACGAAAATTTAGACTTTATCTCGCGAGAAGCATCCCGGGTGTGGGACAAGCTTCTTTTGAGCTTTGGAGGGGTAGAGAGGAGAAGGAAGGGATGAGAATTTCGTATGGAGGGGGTCTCCATTTATAGTTGCAAGGAGTGGGGGCAAAATGGACATTACAACTTTAAAATAATAAATGAGGGGGTCTTTAGTGACCGATAAATCCGTCACTAAAGCCCCAACGTGGGCGTAACTTCCGCGCCCACGCGCAGCTCCTCAGCTGCCCGCTTCCTCAACACCATCGCACATTCATTGATTCTCAGCCGTCCGATCGCGAGATCGGACGACTTAAGACGCATCTCCGCCCACTGCTGCGCTCGCCTGGCGCGTGTGATCGCACGTGACGCCGCACGTGCAATAGCACGTGAATGCTATCATGCGCACGCGGCCATTGGATTGCAATCTGACGGTTGATGAAGGCGCACCCGCTCGCCTCAGAAATCGCTTAGCAGGGCTCGAACGTGCGCCAGCGCCTCGCAATAAGGCGCTGGACCGCTACGCTGCCTCGCCTAAAAGGTCGCGCGGATGACTTTAAAGAGCCACGTCCACAGCCGTTGGATCGAGATCCAACGGCGGAGAGGGGGCGGGTGCACGGTCTTCATAGAATGCAAGCGGCCATTTGGGCTGCTGAGATGGTGCCACATGGCTCCATCTTGGCCGTCCATCTTCTGGAAGTTGTAAATGGTGCCACGAATGTCGGATTGACTCGATTTTTATGTCGTTAGGCTGCGATCGTCGATCCGAATTCATCTGTGCGGTCGGATTTGTCATCTGAAGTGCGGATTTACACCATCCTGTCCCTTGATCTTCTAGGGTTCCCCGGTCACTATCTGATGCTACGGATGTCTGATTAGGGCGATCTTGGAGTCGTTGAACTCCAATTGTCGCCCTGATCACATCCATATGGTTGGATCTTTGATCCGAGGTCCCGATAAAATGTTTGCCCTGTCCAAGCACATAAAAGGAGACAATTAACCTCCATTTTATTCAAACTACTCTAAATGCAAGATGATGCATGTTATGCAATATTTATATCATGAAATGCAATCCTATGCTTAAGAACATGCATAAATAGACATCTTAAGTAGTGTAAATGTGTTTACATCAATTACCTTGTGACAAATAAAAATAAACGCGTAGTTTTTAAATCAAACGTCCGCCTCCCTGTGTTCGACCTGGAATTTTCATTTCAGTATAAATTTTATTTGTTGAACAAGAATTCTTTGCTTTCAAGCTACAACAACAAGTTTTCCAAAACCAAACACGTTAGCGTAGTGATTCGTGCGCTCATCATTTTGGCGCCGTTGTCGGGGAGGCGACGATCTTTGATTTCTCTTCGCGTTTTGTAACTTACAAATCATTTACCTCACTTTTCTCCTTTCTTATTGTAATTGAAGGTACTCTTTTGAGACAAGCAAAAGCGGTAGATTGGAGTAAAGTGCTGTGGAAGGTTTTGTAAGTTATCCCCCATTCTTTCCCCCTCCATAGATTTCATTCGCCACATTGAATCCAAATTCCAATTAACCTAGGTGTTTGCATAAATCGTAGGAATAGTTTGGTTGTTTGGATTCTCACTCACATTCATTCCACCTCCATTTATATAAAAATAAATAAAAAGATAATTTTGTGGGGAAATTTTCAACAAACACACACGTACACCCACATTCAAAGGCACTTAACCGAATTGATTTGTTTCTACTCAACCAGGTTCTGATCTATAGAACTGGTACATATAAAGCAACACATAAAAGAGTAGATATCATTCTAGGTTAACCATGTTTGTGTGCCTAACTTAGTGGTGCATTTGTGGCTAGTTGTTTAAGTTGTTTGGGCCGCACCGCTTCAAATAAAATCAACTCATCAAGTAGCTGCCAATTAGGTTCAACTCTTAGGGATTTCCCAGGAACTCCACATTCTTTTTAAGCTTTAAAGGAAAACATATTCACCCGTAATTTTAAATCCTGGTGTGCCAATGAAACTTGTTTGAAAATACCTAAAGTGGAATCCTAAAAGCTACTAAGTAAGATTTGAACCTTAAAATTCACCACTTCAAAAATAATCTTGCTTGAAAACCATTGGTTATGCATGCACACACAAATCAATCAATCATTAAGGGTACAACCCATTTAAAGGGCCCATCACATTCCAAAGCACATTCAAACCTAGCCCTAAATAAACAGAGTAGACATTGGCCTTAAGGATTGGACTCGCTCTTCAGAACCCAGAACGAGATTATTTTCGATTAGTCTATTTCTACTATTCAATCTGATGTCTAGCTAGGGGAGCAAAATCAAACGATCACAGCTGGGGGGTACACTAGGAATCGAAGGCGCAAGAGGAAGGAAGAACCTTCTCCCCAGTCCCTCCTTCTAACTGGTTGGAGTGAACAGACGAAAGTAGATAAAATTGTTCCTTTATCTCAAAATGGGTTTTGGGAGTCTGTAGGTCTTTAGACTAACCCATTTAAGGACAGGTTTGATTGTTTGTATTGCAGGGCACCTTTCTTCCTCCCGTGTCTCACGAATCATTCCACATATTTCACGTATTCCCGCTCTTTCCCTCTTGTTGTGAATTATCCTCAACATGACGATTATCCCGACTCGTATTGTAATCAACCATCAGTTAGTTGGGATAATTCGGATTGGGGATACAACTCCAGACCTCCATGTTTAGGGTCTAACCCTGAACACTTTGATTGTGATTTCTATCCTTCTCAGTGCCACTTCGATTATAGATCGTCTTCCTTTCATGAACAACCTAATACGATCTACAATTAAAAAGGATACATCGATCCTTACCCATCCTCTGATTTCACTGCCTTTAGGTCATCACCATCTTTTGAACAATCTGAAATGACCTATTATCAAGAAGGGTATAACAAATCTCAATTTATTAATTCCTCTACATTGATGTCAAACCCACCCAATCCTGAACCAACTCATTTGGTTCAGGTTAATCAGGTTCAAGATAAGGTTCTGGCTAACTTGAGGAATATCATTCAATCTTTAGAAGTTTAGCCAATACCTTGCATTGAGAGATTGGAGCCCCTGATTGAAATGATTGACGATTTAAACAAGTCATTGTTGGATTGGCTCCAGGATGTTAAGGATAAGAACCCGGGTGAGTTTCTACTTGGGAAATTAGCAAAATTGAGGATGAGATTCGTGGTTGCTTTGATTCAATCTTGGGATGATTCCCAGGATGAACCCTTTTCAGGAAAGCCAATGACAGAACCCGCTTAGGCACCTATTAAGGGGGACATGTGTTATGACCAGATTGAATTTAAGCGGCCAATTAAGGAAGATCTTATTTCTTCACCTGAGATCCCTAAGTCGGGTTACAAGGAAACGTATATCTCCTTGGAACAGAAAGTGACAAATGATTTTGGGATATACATTGATACGGATCTTGGTTTCTTTAATGGTGAAGATTCAAGTTGCGAAGTCTCACACGAGTTTTCAGGACACGATTTCTGTGAGACGATTGGGCCTGAGGAATCTGATAGATCATTTGATAGCCCAATAACTGAGGAAACTGATCTTATTAGGGCACACATTACGGATCTAGAATCGCATTTTCTGGAGGAATCAATTCAATGCCCTAATTATTAGTTACACCCCATTGAGCTTATCGATAATTTTATTTCTGAGATATTTAGACCCAAGTCAATTCTGATTCTACCACATCATTTAGACTTGGAGATTTCAGACAGGGTGATTAATATACAAGAGGTCCTGGAATTCAACATGCTGAATGAGGAGGATAAGAGCTGGGAAGTTCTGATTTGGGAAGTTAATTTTGGAGGAAATGGAAGATTGAGTCGAAGGGTTCCTTTTAAGCTGAAACCATCAAATCAGAACCATTACGACATTTGTTTCGAGGATGTCAAACTCAAGCACGCATTCAACGATTATCCTTTTGAGCTTCAATTCTCTGTAACCCGACTTTTTGGTCTTGGGTTGCATCCTCATAAATTGCAGGCCCGACCCTGCTTGCATTCTGATTTTCGGTTTTGGGTAATTTTTATCCAGAACCTAAGATATTCTCTATTATAGGGGATGGGTCTGCACCACAATCTGGTCCACATCTGTGGACCTCTATTGATAGGTCAGAAGATTCTTCTATTTATTCTAATTCTGACCTGCACTTGTAAATTCTTCATTTCTTTTCTTTGTATAGTGTGCCTAGCTGAAGGCACTAAACTCAGCACATATACAGTTTTTCTTAGTTTTCATCTTGGAGCGAACCTGACATTCACGCAATTCAAGTGCTTTCTACGCTTTTCCACTCTGTTTTATGTCTTTTTAATACAATGAGGACATTGCATTAGATAGGCATGGGGGGATGGATATTTGTCTCTGAATTCATTCGTCAGCTCTGTAGATTTGTTTTATTTTCTTTTATAAAAAAAAAATCGAAATTAGGAAAGAGAATTTAGGTTTAAGAAAATTTTCAATCTTAGGAAATACTACATTATGATTTGAACACAAAGACCCTTCAGGTCTTTGGACTTAAGCAGCCTGTGTATCCACTAAAATGTGGATTTTCTTTTCGAGTTCTCACCAACCTGAATTTTATTTTAATTGGAATAAATAAGTTTGGGTGATAAGTACACGACTTATCAACCCGCCCTCTGATTTGAGGGAATTTTGAGTCTTAAGCATCTACACACTTTCTTTGCACTGACTCGTTGTTCGATGATTCTAACGGAAATTGGGTAGCTAATGAACCTTCTAGGGTGATATGGCTGACAAGTTATCGTGGGTAATAGCCCATAGGTAGGTTGTCCAGAGCTCAGTCACTGGACCTTTCTTTTTTTTTGCTGCCTTTAGGTAAATCTTAGACCAGGGAAGCCACCAACTTAAAAAAAAAGAAAGAAAAAAAAAATCAAAAAGAAAAGGAGAAAAGAACAAAAAGAAATAAGCCACACTTCCCCGCACGAGTATGGCTGGCAAGTTGTCGGTGGTAACAGCTCATCGACCAGTTGTCCAGAACCCAGCTCAGTAAATGCACTAAAAATTCCCAAAACATTTAGGAAGAAGCGGAGAAGTAGAATAAACTAGGGAGATATACACTGGATTCACCCTTGTGTTGACCCCATAAAAAAATAAAAGTAGGGAGAAAGCTACCGGTTGTAAAGATACACCTTTAGGCAGAATTCTTTTTGAGGTCACCTAGAGGCGTAGAAATCTGAAATCCGTTTTAATTGCCGATCAATGAGTCTATCACAATCACAATAAGATGCTTAAAACTTAGGGTTCTCATCAAATCTTGGGTGAGTTGAATGGCCGTAGAAAGCCACAATTAAACCCTAAAATTTGAAAATCCAAAAAAATTAGAAAAGAGTAAAAAGAGAAAAAGAAATTTTTCTTTGAATAAGGCGAGGCTTGAGGCGGTCTGCATTTTGGCTGATACCCGGTCACTGTTGTGTCTTTGAAAGTTCAGTTCCTAAGTAGACAATTTCTTAATGATTAAAAATAACTCAGGTCCAAATAATCCAACCTAATTCTTTTATAAATAGCATATAGTTTTTGCTAGGGACTAGCAAAAGATAGGCATGAGGGTATGATGTAAATACATTTACACTACTTAAGATGTCTATTTATGCATGTTCTTAAGAATAGGATTGCATTTCATGATATAAATATTGCATAACATGCATCATCTTGCATTTAGAGTAGTTTGAATAAAATGGAGGTTAATTGTCTCCTTTTATGTGCTTGGACAGGGCAAACATTTTAACAGGGCAAACATTTTATCGGGGCCTCAGATCAAAGATCCAACCGTATGGATGTGATCAGGGCGACGATTGGAGTTCAACGACTCCAAGATCGCCCTAATCAGACATCCGTAGCATCAGATAGTGATTGGGGAACCCTAGAAGATCAAGGGCTAGGATGGTATAAATCCACACTTTAGATGACAAATCTGACTACACGGATGAATTCGGATCGACGATCGCAGCCCAACGATGCAAAAATTGAGTTAATCCGACATCCGTGGCATCATCTACAACTTCCAGAAGATGGACGGCCAAGATGACACCACGTGGCGCCATCTCGGCCACCCAAACGGTCGCATGCAATCTCTGAAGACCCCGCACCCGCTCGCTCTCCGCCGCTGTGATCAGCCATGGCTAAAAGCGCCCGCTCGACCATCCGCGCCTCGTAACGCAGCGATCGAGCGCGCTTACGCGAGCTGCGGGAGCGGGTTCGAGCCGCAGCGAAGGGGAGGAAGGCGCGGGCAAGTGAGCACGGGCGGGTGTTGGATCATGATCGGACAGCCGTCTGCGCTCAATCGAGATCATGCGTGGCATGGACACGCGATCGCACGAGCCAGGCAGGCGCACACCGAGCGGGTGAAGATGCGTCTTAAGCCATGCGATCTCACAATCGGACGGCTGAGATCTGAAGTACGTGGGTGTATGCGTTGAAGAAGTGGGCAACTGCGGAGGCACGCGTGGGCGCGAGAGCTACGCCCACATTGGGGGCTTTAGTGATGGATTTATCCGTCACTAAAGACCCCTCATTTATTATTTTGAAGATGTAATGACCATTTTGCCCCCACTCCTTGCAACTAGAAAAGGAGACCCCCTCCATATGAAATTCTCATCCCTTCCTTCTCTTCTCTACCTCTCCAAAGCTCAAGAGAAGCTTGTCCCACACCCGGGATGCTTCTCGCGAGATAAAGTCTAAATTTTCGTCCCCCTTCGGAAGTGGATCCCGCGACGACGACGGCGTGCTGCTCCATTCCCGTTCTTCTGCTTCGTCCTCCTTTGTCCTGCTTCGTTCTCCTTCGTCCAAGCGTCATCTCGTCCAACTCGTCCTCCAAGCGTCCGTCGAGGAGGATTTCTCTCTCCCTATTCTTTTTACTGCTTTCTAGAGTAGTTCTGCTCATCCTCCAAGCAATCGTCGAGGAGGACATTTCTCCCTCCATTCTTTTAATGCTTTCTAGAGTAAATTTATTGCTTTCTAGTGTAATTGTTTTATGCTTTCTAGTTGTAATGAACAATCTTCTTAATGATAAATTCTTTGTTTATTCTACATCTCATTTTGATTTCTATGTGTAATATTCTCTCTCTCTTACCCTCTCTCTCTCTTCTATTTATTGTAAATAATTAGATAGTTTTAAATTGAATTACCTTGTGACAAATAAAAATAAACGCGTAGTTTTTAAATCAAACGTCCGCCTCCCTGTGTTCGACCCAGAATTTTCACTTTGGTATAAATTTTATTTGTTGAACACGAATTCTTCGCTTTCAAGCTACAACGACAGGTTTTCCAAAATCAAACATGTTAGCGTAGAAATTTGTGTGCTCAACAAGGACCTTAATTAACCTCAATTCTTGCTCCTTAGTCAAATCAGCACTAATAATCACGTGGAGCGTGTTTTCAGGTCCTAAGAACTCATATTTTAAATTTTTGGGCAATGGTTTTAATTCCAGCTGGGGTGGGTTTAGAATAGAAGGTAGGGAGGATGCTGATGAAGATTCATCAGGACGATCCAGAGGAAGAGGCAGGTCTACCATGGAGGAGGGTTGTGGGTTGGGTTCGCTAAAGCTAATGGAGTCCTCAAGTGCATTAATTGTCATACAAGTCTCAAGATCCTAATCCTCGACTTCCTCAATGAATCCACAACCCTCAAATCCTCTTATCACCTTAAAAATATCCAGAGTTAATTTCTTATCCCCAAAGGCGATCTCCATACTACTGCTTTCACAGTTTATGTTGGCCTTAGCGGTAGCTAGGAACGAATGCCCCAGAATGATGGGTGTGTTCCTCAAATCATTAGGTACATCCATGTCAAGGACAAGAAAATCTACAGGAAAATAGAAATCCTTGACCTTGACAATTACATCCTCAATAATGCCTCTCAGTGTGGTGATCGATCGGTCTGCTAATTATAGCGTCACTGAGGTTGGCCTTAGTTCACCTAACCCAAACCTCTCATAAAGAGAAGTCGGGATTAGGTTAATGAAAGAGCGATCTTCATTTTAGTTGAAAACTTTAACATAAAATGATGTGCCATTGTATTTAATCGTATGGTAGAAAATCGCTTTTCAAAACATTTAAATTTTCAAAACTAACCACGAAGAGTTAGGTCATCTCCACAGGGAGGAATTAGCCTAAAAAAAATGAGTAATAATGCATAAATGAATCGGGAATATTAATAGAGATGCATGCTAACTAGTACTCTCATTTCCAGCATAAATTTGTAATATAGATAATTAATCAAGAAGATGAGGGTGCATATCCAAAATTACCATAATATAATATTCTAAATAATGACCTTGGTAATAGCAAACAATGTTAATATTAATCTCCTAACTAATGACACTATAATTAATATCTCATATTGTATGTCATTCAGAAGGAGAAATCAATTATATGTAATTTTGAATTAAGCAAGGGGTGTCCACGCAAATTGTGCAGCAATATATTAATTCAGAAAATAAATGAATAGTAACTTGACAATGGCATTTTCTGTAAATTTTAATGGTGGAGGAAACATAGCATTTGCTCTCTCTCCTCCTCGTGAGAGAGAGAGAGCACCGGCGGGGCTGTCGTGAGCAAGGGATGATGGCAAGGATGATGGCTATCCGATGGAGGCGGCGGCGTCGACGGAGATGGTCGGAGGCGGCCGGTCGGCGGAGGAGATGAGGACTGGAGAAGGCTGCTGCTGTGGCCGCACGCCTGCTGTGAAGGTGCGGGCGGTTGCGGCATGCACCTGCGGGCGCGGGTGCCAGTGTGGATGCGCTGATGGGCGTGCGCCTGCGGGCGCCTACGGGTTGAGGCGCGATGCTAGCGCCTGCTGTAGCACGGGCAGCTGCACCTGAGGTGGCTGCAGGCTGCTGGAAGGTGCGGGCACTGCGGTGAGGCGGGTTTAGCGCCTGCAGGTCTGGCGTGGAGAGGCACTGTGAGGGAGCCTGTGGTGCTGAGCTAGGGCACGGCTGTAGGCGTGTGAAGCGAGGAGGTGCGAGTGGAAGATGGGCGTGCTGAGGCACGCCCGCAGGGAGCGCTAGAGAGATTGGGACGTACGCCTGCAGTGAAGCGGGTCTGCAGAGGAGCAAGGGTGAACGGCTGCAAGCTTGGTGCGGTGCGGGCGCCTGCGGGGAGGCGCTGGTGGTGGGCATGCTTGTAGATGGCGGTGAAGGCACATAGCGCCTTTAGGCGCTGCTAGAGGGAGATGCTGTGTGGGAGAGGCAAGCGGTTGGGAGCCTGCCGACAGGCAAGCACAAGGTGATGCGGGTGGGTGCACTGAGTAGGCAGAGATGAAGTTGTGCACAGTGCATGCGGTGGAGTTTTTCCCCGCAAGGGGGAAGATGGCTTTTTTCCAGTGCACCCCACCTCCTCTCTTTTAACTCCTCTCTCTCCCCGCGTGCGTTAATCAAGGGATTTTCAAATCCCTTTTCTATTTTTGGCCGGCGGGTGTTGGAGGAGACAACCGGAGGAAAGGGAAAAGTTCCACCGGTTGTTGGGGAAATTTGCTCGCCAACCCTTGCTCTTTCTAAATATAATACCTGCACATAAAAATAACAAAATCATCACATATTAAGTTATAGAATGTTTTAAACGTAAATCATGATGTGTACAATTCTTCTACAACTTAATTGCAATTATTAACACACCTACAAGGTATGATTAAAGATACTTAGGATTAATATTAGTCCATTAAAATGGACTCATCAAATACCCCCATGCCTAAGATTTGCTGGTCCCTAGCAAAAATGAAAAATAATAGAAGTAATTAGAAGATTTCTTCTTTTTTTATTTCAAAACTTTAGAAATCTGGACAAATGTGAAGTGCTGATAGCCTAGGTAACAGATCCAAGTGAAAGAGCTGATTCGCATTGGGAGTTCATACATCACCCTTGGCAAAAATTTCTGTCGAGATAGGCAACTACTTCCCTCGGGGATAAAGCAGATGATAATCTGTAATTTGACCCCGGCATTTGGCTTAGGTAGGAGACATCGAATGGATTTGTATTTGGTGGCATACACTCATCTGGTGCTGCATATAGTCTAGTACTGCAGACTCTAGATCTCTAGACTATTAGACAAGTCAACTCAGAGAGAGGCTACACAATTGTGCTCTCTTGATGTTCCTGGGCACTCTCTCTTTCTTTCTTTCCGAGATCACGAATCTCGTCAAATTTAGAAATTGTACTCACTATTTGGTGGCCTCACATGGCATCCACACTTCACTTAAAGTCCTAATAACTCTACAACTAAGTTAGAGTTCTCAACTAGTATTCAGGCGATCAGAAATACTAGAAGGTAGGTATGGGTCATATTTGGTGGAACGTGATAGGTGTTCTGCTACCTCAGAAACAGTGTTACATCATAAACTTGGACTTTTTTTTTGTAATATAACTATTTCTTCTTTTTGTTCTTTCTATTTCTTCTTTTTCTTCTTCTTTTCTCTCTCCTCTTTTTTTTTATTTCTTCTTGTTTTTGTTTCTTTTTCAATCAACACAACATGATACGGACTTTTATTTACGAGGCATTATTAGGGATGATGATGGTCAAAAGGAAGTTGTGTGGCTTATTTGGTGGAAGTGCCTATTCTCGGCACCGGGAAGAAATGGATAGGACAGGCGTATTTCTGACTTTTGACACTATTACCCTCCTTCAGCTGAGGACTCTATGAAGGACGGTCGTAACCATCCACAATAGTTATAGCTTTATTAAGACTCAATCTCTATGTATCTACCTTATTTGGTGACTCTCAGGAATTTACTCAAAGTACGCACACAGGAACAGAGAGTGAAAACTACGCCTAACTCTGAAGTATCATCATCTAATTATCCAAAACTTAAGAGTCCTTGTACTAGACTTAGCACACCAGTAATCTCTCTACTTTCCTCTCACAAATATGAGGTGGATCTATTGGACGATGTATGCCTGACTCCCTATGAACTGTCTAAGGGTTCAGTAGACTTACAAATGCTCATTGGTTTTCCTCAAGGATCCATTGCCAAGTCTACGTGCACGTGAAATAAATGTACTGGATTCTAAACTTAAGAAATAATTCCGGAAGAAAAACCTCTAATGACAAAGGTATTTTGCTAGGGACTAACCCATTCAACTCAAGAAAAGAAATTTTTTTTTTAAATGCATGAATACTTCCTAAAATGCAAATGCACTCCCCCATGCCTAAATCCTACAATGTCCTCATTGTAAAATTAAAACAGGAGGAGAAAGGAAAAATATCACTTGACACGGTCTGCTGGGTTGCCTCCCAACAAGCGTTGCATTTTCTGTCAGCAACCAGACTTAGAAGGAACCTATAAGTCTGGTTCTAAGCATAAAAGGTTAGGCCCTAAGAATATGCATAACAGCGTAGGCCTAGAAAACAGGTAACCACGGATGTTGGTGAGTTGATGATGCAATGTAATTCCAAATGCTCGCCAGAAGAAATGAAAACAGAAAATCTCGTTGGCTACTTGGGGAGGTCTAGGAATAAGAAAGGGAATATGAAAAGAGGTCTCCCGAAACGAAATAAGTGGAGGATAACAAGGATCCTCCAAAGCAGGACGGGTTTTAAAAGATATAATCATTATTAGTTCAAACCCTTGAATGGCGAGAGTAAAAGTACAAGCATCAATCCATACTCGCCATTCTATCCTAGGATGTACTAGCCTGATATATTCTCCAGAAAGAATGTACATGAGCAGAGATCTGAGCCATGGATCGGTTAGGGAGTATAAGGGTTGTTTGTAGTGTTGGAAGGTAATGTTAAGTCCAATGAGGGCTTAGTTGGTGTTCGGTCCAATTCCAATAATGATTCAGATTGTGTACACTCCCTAACAGTTGTAGACAACTTCAAGTTATCCTGCCTAGCATTAATGATCGAAGTCATATTTGAATCAAGGGTAGACTCCAAATTACAACTTTTTGATAGTAGGGTCAAAATGTAAGAATCATTATCCTTCAGCTCATCCCCAGATTCATTTGGTTCACTCAAATATTTGTCGGGGTGTATATGTGATTCATTGGGAGTTGGATCAGTATCCTCAATTATTTCTAAAGGAGGATCAATCTTTATATTTTGGAGGAAGCCTATATCATTGAATTCGTTATTATTCTCAGGGTATAAATCCTTAATTGATGTGTTTTGTCCCCGAGAGTCTCCCATAGACTTCTCATTATTTTGTTTGTCCTCCTCTAATATCAACTCCTGTTTTGATGGAGGATGACTCTCAAAAGAAAGGAGGAATCTGGATTTAATCATATTATTTCTACCCTCTGGAGGTAAATCCTCAAATGATAAATAATTCTCCTGTGATTCACTCTAGATTTTCAGTCCAGGTTCCTCTGTTGGGCTATCCTCATCCTCTGAATTAGACTCTTCATATCCCTGAGACCAGAATTAATCATCCTCTATTCCCTTAGGGTCACCTTCATTAAGTGCATTTGAATCCTCAGAATATTGAATGGTAGGTGTTGATTCCCTAAGTGGAGGGTCAGGAGTAGGCTCACTAAGAGTAGAATGGGATTCCACCAAATAATCAAGAGGGGAAGTGATAGGAACAATATAACCTTAACCCGGGTTGGTAGGGGTAAGGAGAATACCGTCATTAGGGTCAAGGCCCTCAAGAGATACCATCTTCCCTTGCTTTTGACTCCAATGTAGTTCAGGTGGATAATCACTATGATCATTGTGCTCTAGTGGCCATGTCTCATTGGGAGAGTTTAAGTGATAGCTACATAAAATTGGATCCCTATTGTCATTAGGTTCCTCAGAATTATTTTCATGATCATGGTTTATTGGGTAGGGATTAGGATTATTGGGAAGCGTGTATCTAAGTTGTTTTATTTCTTCATTTAACTGTTGACTATTCCTCAACATCTCTCCCATTGATTCCATTATTTCCTTTTGTTGTTTTTGCATTTCTATCATAAAAGAGGAGAGGCTACTATTATCAGGTTGGGGAGGATAGTCAATTTCAAGCTCTGGTTGCCTAGGGGTATTGGTCCAACCTCAATACGGAAAATCATGAAGGGTGGGAGGGTTGGGTGCTTGCATGGAAGTAGGGATTTCAGGGCTGGAAAATCCCACTTCTAGGCTCTACTCAAAAGTAGGAGTTATCAAGCCAGTACTCCTAGGGTAAGAATGAGAATGATCCCATGAATTGTCAGTGTACCCATCAAAGGATGGATACGCTCGGAGCATGGGATCTTGATTAAAAGATGGGAAGTATTGACTCTGATAATCTGAATGATAGGAGTAAGAGTAATCCATTTCTTTAAGCAAAACAATTTTAACTCTCTTAGGATTTAGCAAAATTTAGAATATAAGCAGAAAACTTCCTAGAGAGTTTTATTATCAAAGCAAACGCAAATTCAACAGGATCTATTTTTTAGTAGATTGTAGGTTTATATGTTTAGTTGGTGGCCAAACAAGTTTTGCAAAAATTACGCTTCCTAGGCCAGCCTTCGCTGGTGCCTATAACCTACTCGCAAGGGATGGAAGTCTCGAATCGAGCCCACACACGAGGAACCGAAGTAACTTGGTGGATAGGCTTGTTGATTTCCGACTAACTTTCCTTGTGGTGCAAAAGAGGAGAGGTAGAAATTTATCTAGTGACCTTATGTGAGGTGCACAGTGTCTCAAGTGTGCAAGCATACGATCATGTTTTGATTTTTTGAAATTCTGCAAACAGGATCCTTTTGCACACAATTTTTAGTCACAGATTTTAAAGTCCAACCTCTTAACAGTCCCAATTTTTTAAAGTGACCACTAAATTAATTTGATTCAAGCACTTTAGTGGTCTTAGATTTAGGTTTAATGCATATGCAAGGCAAGTAATTAATGCTCAAGAGAAGACGTACCTTACTCTAGCTTTCTTCGTGCAATATTGAATGCAATGCAATAAAAATAAACTAGATGCTGCTCATGCATTCCTAGATGGTCGTCCTACAGATATGCAGCTTCTAACAGGCAGTTCAAATTTTTTTTTTATAATAATAGCAAATAGACCTAATCTAACTAACTAATCGAAATGTAGTTCAAAATAGTTGAAATAATCCTGTAATCTAAATAAATGGGAACATGCTCCCGAAAATATGCTCCCGCATACAAGAGCGATAAGAAATAAAGTGGCACTGGGGACACATTCCCAAAAATATCCAACAAGGGTCCAAAAGATAGAAATTAAATTCTAATGTCTATCTAACTAAATCTAACTAAGACCTACTGCCTAAATCAGAAATAGGCTTCTCTGTAAGCCTATATGCATGGGATCAAGGCCCACGTGTTCCTGTTGCCGTCCTCTAGGTGGCGTCAAGGTCCACCAAAAAGATCGTCTCCGCCGTACGCGCCCGTCGCATTCGCCACATGTTTTTTGCACAGAAGAAAATCCACAGTTAGTAATTCAGAAAAGTTTTCAAAATAGCATAAAAATAACATAAAATTCCTGAAAAATTAACAGGCATTTCTCCTCCCCGGCAATGGCGCCATTTTGAAAGAGCGATCTTCGTTTTAGTTGAAAACTTTAACATAAAATGATGTGTCGTTGTATTTAATCGCGTGGTAGAAAATCGCTTTTCAAAATATTTAAATTTTCAAAACTAACCACGATGAGTTAGGTCGTCTCCACAGGGAGGAATTAGCCTAAAAAAAATGAGTAATAATGCATAAAGGAATCGGGAATATTAATAGAGATGCATGCTAACTAGTGCTCTCATTTCCAGCATAAATTTACAATATAGGTAATTAATCAAGAAGATGAGGGTGCATATCCAAAATTACCATAATATAATATTCCAAATAATGACCTTGGTAATAGCAAACAATGTTAATATTAATCTCCTAACTAATGACACTATAATTAATATCTCATATTGTATGTCATTCAGAAGGAGAAATCAATTATATGTAATTTCGAATTAAGCAAGGGGTGTCCACGTAAATTGTGCAGCAATATATTAATTCAGAAAATAAATGAACAGTAACTTGACAATGGCATTTTCTGTAAATTTTAATGGTGGAGGAAACAGAGCATTTTCTCTCTCTCCTCCTCGCGAGAGAGAGAGCACCGATGAAACTGTCGCAAGCAAGGGATGTTGGCGAGGATGATGGCTATCCGATGGAGGCGGTGGCGTCAACGAAGATGGCCAGAGGCAGCTGGTCGGCGGAGGAGATGAGGACTGAAGAATACTACTGCTATGGCCGCACGCCTGCTGTGAAGGTGTAGCCGGTTGCAGCACGCACCTACGGGTGCGGGTGGCAGAGTGGATGCGTTGATGGGCGTGCACCTGCGGTTGAGGCGCGGTGCTAGCGCCTGCTATATCACGGGTAGCTATGCATGAGGTGGCTGCAGGCTGCTGGAAGGTGCGGGTGCTGCGGTGAGGTGGGTCTAGCGCCTGCAGATCTGGCGCGGAGAGGAGCTGTGAGGGAGCCTACGGTGCTGCGCTAGGGTGCGGCTGCAGGCTTGCGAAGTGGGGAGGCGCGAGTGGAAGATGAGCGTGCTGAGGCACGCCCGTAGGGAGCGCTAGAGAGCTTGGGGCGTACGCCTGCAGTGAAGCGGGTCTGTAGAGGAGCAAGGGTGAACGGCTGCAGGCTTGGTGCGGTGCAGGCGCCTGTGGGGAGGCGCTGGTGGTGGGCGCGCCTGCAGATGGCAGTGAAGGCTCACAGCACCTTTAGGCGCTGCTGGAGGGAGATGCTGTGCGGGAGAGGCCCACGATTGAGAGCCTGCCGACGGGCATGCGCAAGGTGATGCAGGTGGGTGCGCTGAGTAGGCAGAGATGAAGTTGTGCACGGTGCATGCGGTGGAGTTTTTCCCCGCAAGGGGGAAGATGGCTTTTTTCCAATGCACCCCGCCTCCTCTCTTTTAACTCCTCTCTCTCCCTGCATGCGCCAATCAAGGGATTTTCAAATCCCTTTTCTATTTTTGGCCGGCGGGCGTTGGAGGAGACTGCCGGAGGAGAGGGAAAAGTTCCACCAGTTGTTAGGGAAATTTGCTCCCCAACCCTTGCTCTTTCTACATATAATACCTGCACATAAAAACAACAAAATCATCACATATTAAGTTATAGAATGTTATAAACCTAAATCATGATGCGTACAATTCTTCTACAACTTAATTGCAATTATTAACACACCTACAAGGTACGATTAAAGATACTTAGGCTTAATATTAGTCCATTAAAATAGACTCATCAGTTAATAGATGCACCTAGATCCAATAGTGCCCTATCAAAAGTGTATTCCCCAATAATGCATGAGATCAAGGGGGCACCTAGATCATTCTTCTTTTGAGGAAGGTGATGCAGGATCATAGAACTTGCCTGCTCAGAGAAAATCACCTTCCTCGGAGTGGGTTCTCTTGGTTTACGCTTTTGGGCACATAGTTCTTTCAAAAATTTAGCGTAAGCCGGGATGTGCTTAACAGCATCGAGGACCAGAATATTGATCTCTACGCTCTTGAATAAATCCAGAAGCTCCTCGTTGTTATCTAGGGTTTTCTTCTTAGTTTTCAATATGGCCTCAAGGAATGGGATATGGGTGGAATTTTCAATTTCCGATCCCTAGGCCTTATTGTCTTTTTCAATCTCCTACTTTTCTCTCTCAAGCTCCCTAGAGTTTTGGCATCTAGAGGGTAATTTAGGGTCCTGGGTTTGCTTTCCACTTCTCAAGGTAACCAAGTTTGTAGAGGCTTACGGGTTTGGGTCTTGAGGTGGGCTAGTGAAGATTGGAGGTCCTTGGTTAGTCATGTAACCAGAGGAGGAAGAAGAAGATGAGGAACCCTGCTCAAATACCTGAGCATGTGCATGTGAGTCCCTTTGATTCCCATACCCTTGGGCACTATTTCCTCGATTTTGCACATTGCATGGGTTGGGTATAGGTTGAGATGGTAGAGATCCGGGTTGTCAAGTGTTAGCAATTAACCCGGATTGCAAGTTATCCAAGGATGTCTTCATTTGTTGCATAAGCTGAATCATGGACCCTTGCATTTCCACCATCTGCCGGTTTAAATCAGCCTGCCCTACGTATTGTTGGGCATTCCAAGATGGTTGATTAACCGATCTCAGGGGCAACTGAGTGTATACTTGACCCTAACCCATAGGTTTTTGAGATGCATAGTTGCTAGGTCGAGATTGGGTCTGTTGCCCCTGACTTTTCTAGGAGAAGCTAGGGTGGTTCCTCCACCTCGAGTTATAAGTGTTAGAATATGGGTTAGACATAACATTCTCTTGCATTGCATATGCATCCTCATAAAATGAGGATGGAGAGAAGGAAGAATCAGAGAAACTTGGATCAAAGGCCCCAGTTTGGAACCCATAAGGTTCCAAGAAATCCTGGCTCACAGGTTGAGCAAAATCGAGTTGGTTCACGAATTCCCACCACGTAGAAGCTCGTGAGGGATGGAATCCCAAATTCTAGGATTGAGTAGGTAAAGAAGTGTTTCCTGAATTCCCAGACATCCATTCTTCCATTTTCTTAGCAACCAAGACCATTTTATTTAGTTTATTACAAATTAATTCCATGTCAAATGAATGAGAATCCTGGATCTCATTAGCACTTGACCTAGGTTGTTGGGACCGGTTGAATGCATCCATGGAGGCATGATTAATTGAGTTCTCACTCATTTCCTCAAACAGGTCGTATGTGCTATCTGCATCCCTGTTGAGGAAATTGTCTCCACAGGAGGTGTCCACGTGATTACGGAGTTGCTCAACCAACCCGTGATAGAAAATCTGCATGAGTTGCCATTTCGTCACCTCATGGTGTGGACACTTCCTCAAAAGTTCCTGGAATCGCTCCCAGGCACCATGAAACGGTTCCCCTGGCCACTGGGTGAAAGTTGTAATCGCCCGTCGCAAGGCATTGGTCCTTCCGATAGGGAAGAATTTCTTCAAGAAAGCCGACTTAAGAGCAGCCCAAGTTTCAATCGGCCTTCCTATAGTCTGGTACCAATGTGCGGCCTTATCCCTGAGAGAGTGGGGGAAAAGCCTCATGATCATTTGCTCTTCGTTCACATTCCTTGCTCTAGTGGTCTGAACCAAAGTGATCAGATCCTCCAGGTGCTGGAATGGGTCCTCCGAGCCAAGCCCATGGAAATGCTTAATCAAACTTAAGGCTTGGGGCTTGATTTCTGTGTCTCCAGAGGGAATCATGACGTCGAGACATTCCCCATAGTTTGAAGGATCGTAGAAATCCTTCAAGGGCCGAGTGCCCTGACCATGCATACATTGGAACCATTGCTGCATCTGTTGCAATTCTTCCAACTACCTCTGAATCGACTCCTGCTGGTTCGGGGTGGGGGAGGTGGTTGTTGATCAACCATGGGATCTGCTTGGCTATAGCTCAACCTTCACCTCCTAGAATGATCTAAAGGTCCTTCCAATCTAGAGTTCAATGACCTCCTCCCAAGCATACACTAGAAGGAAGTTGGAAGGATAGGGAAAAGAGGGAACCCTGCAGCACAAGAATACAAGCCTGTCCTCAGATGGGGTAGCCTAAGGTCTACTGACTCTCAAAATCCGTCCTAAGATTATGGACGATTTACTCTACTTATGTCCAGGCAATCCAACCAATTAGAAGGAAGGACTGGGGAGAAGGTTTTTCTTTTGGCTTGCACCTCTGGTTCCTAGTGTACCCCCCAGCCACGGTCATTTGACGCTACTCCCCTAGCTAGACATCAGATTGACTAGTATAAGCAAGTTAATCGTGAATAATCTCAATCCGGATCCCGACAAGTGAATGAATCCTTAAGGCCAAAGTCTAATTGATTTTAGTTAGGCTTAGGAAATTGGTGCTCTGGAATGTGATGGGCCCTTAATGGGTTTTTCCCTTAATGATTTGTTTGAGAACGTGTGAATGTCCACAACCAAGAGGTTTTCAAACAAGATTATTAATGATGAGATGAGTTTTAGGGTTCGGATCTTGCTTAATAGCTTTTAGGATTCAAATATTAGGTGTTTTTAACCAAGTTTTTAACCACCTTTGTTGTTAAAAGCACATGTTCAAGTATTTTCCTTTAGAAATCAAGAAAAATATGGAGTGCCTGCTTGACCTAATTATTGAATCCTATGAGGCAACTAGAAAATGAACCTCTTTTAGTTTAGGTGGTGCGGCTCAAACAATTCAATCAATTGGCTCAAATGTACCACCAATTAAGGCACACAAAAAGGTGGTTAACCTAATACAATTTCTACTCTTTTATGTGGTGAATTCGTGTACCAGGTCCACAGGTCAGAAGCCCGGTTGAGTAGATGAAAATCAAGTCCGATTATGTGCCTCAAATGTGGGTGTATAGAGTGTGTATATTGATTTGTCCCACAGAAAGTATCTTTTCTTTTTTTTTATATGCGGGGGTGAGGTGGGTGAAGGTGGCAAACAAGACAAATAATGTTATCCTAAGGTTTATGCAAACACCTAAGTAGATTAGGTCGTGATTATGAGTGTGGCGAAATGAACTAGTGGTGGGAATGCAAGGGACACTTACAAAGTACACTACCCGCACTGTACTCCAATCTACCGCACATGAATCTCCATGCTAGGGTACCTGCAAGACAGTAGGTCAAAGACAAGTAGGGTTAGTGCTATGTAAATGCAAAGAAACATAATAAACAATAAAGTAAATTCGGTTGCCTCCTCGGCAATGGCGCCAAAATGGTCCGGCGTATTTCACGTGTTAGAAATCAAGGTTACGAGTAACCTATCGTCATAGTTTCAAAATACGTCGATCAAATAAAATTTATACCGAAACTCCAAGGGAGTCCCAGGTCAAACACAGGGAGGCGACGTTTACTTTAAGTGAAAACCGTGCTTCGATTTGTTTCTTTTTGGAATTTTAGGGTTTTGTTATTTTTTTCTATTTTTGAAATAAAAGACAAGCAATCACATGATAGAGATGGAATCAAATGTGATGTATTGCATTAATGTCTATTACAATAATCTACGAAAGCATAAAAAGAGAGGAAGGTGAGAGGAAATCTCCCGAATCGACTGTTCGGTGAGATGATGGCGCCTGGCGGAAGCTTGGACGAAGGAGGTGAGGAGCGGGACGACGGAGGTGAGAACCGTGCTTCGATTTGTTTCTTTTTGGTATTTTATGGTTTTGTTATTTTTTTCTATTTTTGAAATAAAAGACAAGCAATCACAAGATAGAGATAGAATCAAATGTGATGTATTGCATTAATGTCTATTACAATAATCTACGAAAGCATAAAAAGAGAAAGAGGTGAGAGGAAATCTCCCGAATCGGCTATTCGGTGAGACGATGGCACCTGGTGGAAGCTCGGATGAAGAAGGTGAGGAGCAGGATGGCGGAGGTGAGATGCAGGAGGACGTCAGGTTGAGGAAAGCTTCGGCGTGGCTCTAGAATGGAGGTGAGAAGATGGAGATGATCTACTACTGGAATGGTGGTGGGAGGACGGCTCCAAGGCGACCTATGAAAGGGGATGGGAAGTTGGAGTATTTCGTGGGGCAGAGGTTCGCTACACTAATAGGTGCCTTGGGAGCTTGAGAACGTGCTCTAATGGAATGTTGGTAGGCTTGTTAAAGCTTGGGAGTAGGTGGGAGTAGAGTAGGTAGAGATAGCTTGGAAGGGAAAGGGTGTAGGTCCTTTTATAATGGAGGAGAAGAGGCAAAAATCGTCTCTGGGTCTTTACTGACGTCCATAAACGTTGCTGCAGCTGTTGCTGAAGATCCGCCCTTCAATTCCTCTTGCTGGCGCACCGGGCCATTAATGACAGCTGCAAGCATCACTAAAGGCCCATAACTGTCACTGAATATCCGCGCCTATCCTCTGTTGGCACTCGCTTCGCTAGCCTACTCAACTGGCGTGCGCATCGCGCACTGTGCACCCCTCACGCCGTGTTGCGCTGGCTTGCACTAACATGCAAGTGTGCACACACTGCGTTGCCGCTACTACTGCATGCTACATATCTATTGCTCAGCGCCCGGCCGACTTGCAAATTAGGGGGGCTGCGAGGATTCAAACCCGTGCCCCTCCCTTGCAAACCGACGCTCTAACCATTACGCTAGATCTTCCCTTGTGTCGTGAGGAGCAGCTTGGTGCAAACGCTTCCCAGCCGTTGGATCTTGATCCAATGGCTAGGATCCAAGGGCGCGAATGAAGAAGGAATTGGGCGGTGCTGCTGGCCGGTGTTAGGCGGCCTGGATGGCATCACGTGGTGCCATCTGGGCCGTCCGTCTTCTTCTTCTTGTAGAGGGTGCTATAGAGCTCAGATCTGGGTGATTCTCATGTCGACGGACTGCAATCATTGCTCTGAATCCATCCGTACGGTCGGATTCTTCATCCGAAGCCCGTAAAGATGTCACACTGCCTCCTGGCCATGTAAAATGATGGAATTAATGTACATAATATACAACTACCCTAAATGCAATGCAATGGATGTTTATGCAATATTTATATCATGATATGCAATGCTATGCCTAGGAACTATTATAAATAAGCATTTTATGATGAATTTATATGTGCTTATCAGGTATGATACTAATACTTGGCTCTATCCTTGAGGGAGAAAGGAAAGAGGGTCCGCATTTGAGCATCATCAGTAATGTTCTGCAGCTTCACCGTGGAACAAACTCTTCAAATGGCACCATTTCCGGGGAGTGTGGGCACGTGCAAGAGGCGAGTGGGTGCACTGAGGGGCAACGGTGGGCGCACGTTTGCCGCAATGGAGATGGAGGGCAATGCATGCAGCAAGGGCATGCAATCGTTGCTGCGGTGGAGCTGGAGGGCAGTGACGTGCCTTCGTGCGTGTGTGTTAAGAGGTGTCATTATAGTTGCACTTGATACGTCGATTTTAAAAGAAGTAAACGGAGGTGAATCCGAGTGTCGATCTCAGGGAGGCGTGGAAATCAGATTTTGTTTACCACTTGTTGTCACGAAAAAGGCGGAGTTTTGCATGCGAAAGAGACGATTTTGAAAAGCGAGAGATAGAGAGAGTTTAGGGTTAGAAAGCTCTTGGTTTTGATCATGCACTTTAAACAGAAATTAAAATGGCGACTAAACGGAAAATAATTTCATTAAACATGCATTCATAGTTCATGGTTTACAACATTAAATACATGCTTCAACAAAAGTAAATGAAAGCTTAAAAGAGAGAGAGAGAGGTAGAGAGAGAGTGGAGAGCGACGAGGCAGCCACGGCGGTGGAGGAGGCTCCGTCGGCGGCTCGTCGTCTCCGGCGATTACAAGAGTGCCTAAAACTAGCTAGGAGAGGAGTGGAGTAGTTGCAAGTGGGAGAGGATGCCTTGAATGGTGGTAGAAGGGGGTTTAAATAGAGTTAAGGGCTTCCTAAAAGAAGAATGTGCTTTAGCGACATCCAGAACGTCGCTAAAATCGCTTCCAGATACGTCGGTGAAGCCCTCCTGCTGCCGGTCAGCTGCCCGCCCCTTTCTCTCTCCAAGCGCGATCCGTGGACTTTGAACAAGAGCCGTCCGATCGAAGATCGGACGGCTGAGATCCTCCCACGCCCGTGATGAGATCGCGACTCGGGCGCGCGTGCGTTTCCGCCGGCGTGCGCGCGTGCGTGGGCGCTTGGGAGCTGTCATCGCGCCGCATGGCGCGATCCTGGCCGCCCGCTGCTGATCGGGCGGCCCAATTTTGCCGCGCCCTTCCCTCGCGCTTGATTTCCGCTCCGCGTTATTCGAACGCGCGTCGCTGCGATGCGGGCGTGCGCGCTAGCCGTTGCGCCATGCCCGCGCTTTGTCGCGCCGACCACGGGCGAGCGCACGGATCTCGGCCGTTCGATCGAAGATCAACGGCCGAGATTTGTCCTTGGCTGGCTTGAGGGTGTGCGAGCGGTGGGGCCGGGGCGACGTGGCGCTTTCTGGGCCGTTGATCTCCAGATCAACGGTCAGAATTTCTTGGGCCCATTGTGGGAGCTTCGGATGTCGGATTTGGCCGATCTTGAGTCCGTTGGACTCAGTTCGTCGTTCTGAATCCATCCGTGCAGTCTGATTGCTCATCTGAGGCCTGCTTTGACACATGCTTTACACAAATGGCCATTAATGCAGTTTATAAGCAATCTTGGTACTTGATGCATGCAATGCTCCTATTCTACTTTATGTTGTGCCTTTTATTCTAAAGATGGGCCATATTCAACCTAATTACTATCCCCTTGCGTGGTGTTATCATACCCCCATGCTTACTCCTCGGTAGTCCCTAGCAAGGTTTATTCTAGCCTTTATTTCTTTGGAGAATTCAAGAAGTAATTGCTTAGGCACTTCGTTACTCGTCAATAAGAGGAAATATACGAAGATCTTAATATACAAACACTAAGCAGCGCCCGGGTGTCTTCCAAAATACGAATCGCCCGAATCCTTGCTTTGTATATATAACTATACATATGTATACGTATATATCTATATATGTCTTTTTAGAATTTTCGGAATTCAGTGTGGGTTGGTAACTTTTTACGGCTACCCAACCCACCCAAAACTCGGTCAAAACCCTAAGTGCTAAGCATCTTGGTGTGAATGTTGTGATAGACTCACTTAACGGTAATTGAGACATACTTTGAGTTTCTACGCCTCTAGGTGACCGGAAAAGAAAATAAATTTTTGCCCGAAGGTGTATTTGTTTGATTGGTAGCTTTCTCCCTACGTTCATTTTACTTGGGGTCAACACAAGGATTTTCCAGTGTATATCTCCCCGGCTTGTACTACTTCCCCGCTTCGTCCTTAGGTGTTTTGGTCTTTTTTGTGCAATTATTGAGCTGGGCTCCGGACAACCGACCAATGGGCTGTTACCCACGATCACTTGCCAGTCATACTTATGCGGTGAAGTGTGGTTTATTTTCTTTTCTTTTTTTTTTTTTTTTTTCGTAGGTGGCTTCCCTAATCTCAAATGTACCTAGAGGCAGCGAAAAAGAAATAGCCTGTGGCTGGGTTCTGGACAACCTACCAATGGGCTGTTACCCACGACAACTTGCCAGCCATACCACCCTAGAGAGTTCATTAGCTATCCAATTTCTGTCAAAATCTCCGAGAAGTGAGTCTGTGCAAAAATGTGTATAGATGCTTAGACTCAAAGTTTTCCTGAGTTAGAGGGTGAGTTGATAAGTCGTATACTTATTACCTTATTTATTAGGTGGATTAGAATAGCTTAAAGTTGCAAGGATTCGCCGCTAAATCCATATTTTAATGGACACCAGGGCTGATTAAGCCTGAAGGCCTGAAAAGTCTAAGTGTTTAAGTTCTTTTTGTATTATTTCCCACTATTGACAAGTTTCTAATGCCTAAGTTTTTCTTCCTAAATTCAATTTTTTTTTTTAATCAATTAATTTATTCATTCAGACTGATTAATTAAGCTCAGGATTATGCAATTTACCATCCCCCCCATGCTTAAGTTGGACAATGTCCTCATTGGCAGATGCATGGACGCAGAAGGGTTCAAAAAGATAGTACCTGAGTGACATAAACTACCAGATCAGTTTGAATCCGCTGGGTTGCCTCCCAGGAAGCGCTGAGTTTAATGCCTCTAGCTGGGCGGTGCACAAACAGGAATGGCTTGGGTCAAGAAGATATGTTCAAAATTAACCAGACCAAAAATCAGAAGTCCACAGATGCGAATAAGGTTGTGGTGGAGTCCCGTTCCTAAGGGGTGGGAATTCTGTAACAGATATATCATGCATGCCCGTGTCAGATCCTCTCTTAGTTTGTGGGCATGCAAATAAGTTGCTGTGGACGAACGCACCCCAAATATGACATGCCAGACACTAAAGATGTAGGTCTCATATTCAGCTTGTGTCCCCATAAAATTGTAATCCATCGAAAGTGTATCAATTCTAGTGCATTCGGGTTGCGGGATCTTTATTCTGGTAGGGCAAGTAACAAAGTCCAAAGTTTCATACTGAGCCCTACAACCAAGCATGAGTCCTCTCTTCAAAGACGAATCCATCTCTTCCGCAACTATGGTTTCATTGCTCATTCCCTCCAAGCCCTTGATCTCAAGAATATTTTCTTCAACCTCCTTTGTATCAGATTCACTGTTTGAGGTTGCATTAGAGGTAGAGTCAATTTCATCCTCTAGATCATATTCTTTCTCTCGGCCCTCCTCCAAATTTGTGATGGGGTTTCCAACCGATTCATAATCAATTTCTTTGAAATTGTAACTCCATTCTCCATCTCCGACGTTGGCTGCTACTCCCATCAGATTACTTGTCTTGGGCCGATTAAATTCAGATTCCAAGGCCTCTCCCCTCACCTTCTCAGTTTCCTCCTGATGTTTGTTCTCAATACTCCCCAAATTGTGTTCCAAGGAATCCTTATTGTCCTTATCCAGTGAGCTGTCCAACTCCTGAGGGGTATCAATGGTGGACTGAACCAAATAAGGATGACTGGGTGTAGTCCAATTGATCATGGTAGGTCCTTGCTTTATGAATTCCATGAATGGTGTTGTGTGCAACAGCTTTCTTTGGCCTTCTTCCCCCAACTATTGGAACAACTCCAACATGGCATGTTGCCCTTTAACCAATTCTTGATTCTGTCTGTGTAGTTCTAACTGGAGGTTATCAAGAATTGACATGGTGTCATTTGGTGTCCTTTGGATTTCCTCCTTGAAATCCAGGTTAAGAGAGTATGGTTGAGGTTGTGGATCAGAATCCATATTGGTGTTTAGGTTCTTGGGTGGGTCCTCTATTCTATCATGTTCAGGGTCCAGTTCTTCAAGAGGAACCATTCTCTGTTTGGTCCTACTCCAGAATAGTTGAGGTTCTAAGTCCTCCTCCCAGTCAGATTCTTCATCAGGGGACCAAATCAAAGGTTGATGATCCTGGGCTTGCCTAGATTTCTGATCATTTTCTGATTTCCATTTGTCTAGAACTCCTTCTAATCCAAAGGTCAAGTAGGCAAGGTTGTTGAATTCAGATGACCTTTCTTGGTTATTATCCTGAGATGGGTAGGGTTCTTGGTGTTCTCCTAAAGTGTAGGTCCTATCACAGTAGAGCGGGTCGGACCTAAATGAGGAGGCATCATGAGGACAATCGAGATATGGAGCCCCATGATTTGAATCATACCCTTGGGTGGCTATGTTGGTTGTATTCCAATAAGAGGTTGGTGCGGTTTGGTCATAGTTGGGCCAAGAGGGATATTCAAGGTTGTACCCCCAACTTGGTGGTTGGTTAGCCCAAGTAGGCTGTGGGTATGGTCCACTTGGGTTAGCAAACAAATCCTGTTGGGGGTAGTTTGGGTAAGATGGATAGGTATTGAAATCCATGGTTTGGAAGAAATGGAGGGATGTGGGAAGAACAGATGCGAGAGAGTTGTGTCCTCAACCAAGCAAACAAGCCTAGTCCTTATGGTGTATTCCTTAGAAGACCTAGAAATCTCACAAAGGTTGATTAAATCCGTAAGCACTGGACTCCCCTTCCCGAGGTTAATCTGGCCAGGTTGATTACGAGGGGATTGCAGGGAAGGTTCTTCCTTTGGCTTGCGCCTCCGATTCCATAGACCCCACAACCGCGGTCATTTGACACTGCCCCGCAGCCTAGTCACCAGATTCTACCAAGGGAATGAAAGCCAAGTGCCTAGCGAACAAAACCTCACCTTTTGAGACTTAACTCAGTCCTGCATAGGACACGTCTACTCATTTTTAAAGGGCTAGGATAGTGCTTGTGCTTAGGGTGATGTGATGAGGCGTTGATTGGGGTGGTGCCTCTTAATTTTCCACTTTCAAAGTGTGTGCTTCTAGCAAAACATGGTTTTCAAGCAAGGATTTGTTTAGGATGTGGTGTCTTTTAGTGTTTCATCCTTACTTTAGTACTTTTTAGGGTTGACGTGTCTTAATGTTTTCAAACAAGTTTCAGTGGGCACGTCAAGTTCTGCACACAATTTGATGAAAGTAGATTTCCTTTTTCTTCTGTAGAGGCTCTAAAACCCTAGTGTGCTCATCCTAAAGATCATGCAGCTTCTATTAGATGAGTCAGTTTTTAGGGTTGAGTGGTGCGGCCCAGGTTAATTCATGGTGGCTTCGCAAACACCACTCAAGAAAAAGAAAAGAACACTCCAAGAATTCGTTCAGAATGTTAGAGTGTACATTTTTTTTGTGGGGTGATGTGTTATGGATGTGGGTCAAGTAATCATACACCATGCCATTTTTTTTCAGTTTTTACAATTTTTTTAGCTTTTTCACGCAAGCAAACAATGAGAGAGAGATTGCTCACTATCGATCCTCGAGGCGCTTACTCCCTTGCTACCATTGTGGAATGCGTCGCTTCGCAGTCCATGCGTCGAATTCCTGCAACCGTCAAGTAAAAAGGAAAATAGGGCATTAGACGATGTGAGAATGAGTGTGGAATGAAGGTGATAAAACAAATCCGTTGCCTCCCCAGCAACGGCGCCAAAAACTGACGTGCCTTCGTGCGTGTGCGTTAAGAGGTGTCGTTATAGTTGCACTTGATACGTCGATTTTAAAAGAAGTAAACGGAGGTGAATCCGAGTGTCGATCTCAGGGAGGCGTGGAAATCGGATTTTGTTTACCACTTGTTGTCACGAAAAAGGCAGAGTTTTGCTTGCGAAAGAGACGATTTTGAAAAGCGAGAGATAGAGAGAGTTTAGGGTTAGAAAGCTCTTGGTTTTGATCATGCACTTTAAACAGAAATTAAAATGGCGACTAAACGGAAAATAATTTCATTAAACATGCATTCATAGTTCATGGTTTACAACATTAAATACATGCTTCAACAAAAGTAAATGAAAGCTTAAAAGAGAGAGAGAGAGAGGTAGAGAGAGAGTGGAGAGCGACGAGGCAGCCACGGCGGTGGAGGAGGCTCCGTCGGCGGCTCGTCGTCTCCGGCGATTACAAGAGTGCCTAAAACTAGCTAGGAGAGGAGTGGAGTAGTTGCAAGTGGGAGAGGATGCCTTGAATGGTGGTAGAAGGGGGTTTAAATAGAGTTAAGGGCTTCCTAAAAGAAGAATGTGCTTTAGCGACATCCAGAACGTCGCTAAAACCACTTCCAGATACGTCGGTGAAGCCCTCCTGCCGCCAGTCAGCTGCCTGCCCCTCTCTCTCTCCAAGCGCGATCCGTGGACGTTGAACGAGAGCCGTCCGATCTTCGATCGGACGGCTGAGATCCTCCCGCGCCCGCGCTGAGATCGCGACTCAGGCGCGCGTGCGCACGCGCGTTTCCGCCCGGCGTGCGCGCGCGCGTGGGCGCTCGGGAGCTGTCATCGCACCTCGTGGCGCGATCCTGGACCCCCACTGCTGATCGGGCAGCCCAATTTTGCCGCACCCTTCTCTCGCGCTTGATTTCTGCTCCGCGCGATTCGAACGCGCATCGCTGCGATGCGGGCGTGCGAGCTAGCCGTTGCGCCACCCCCGCGCTTTGTCGCGGCGATCGCGGGAGAGCGCGGGATCTCGGCCGTTCGATCGAAGATCAACGGCGGAGATTCGTCCTTGGCTGGCTTGAGGGCGTGCGAGCGGTGGGGCCGGGGCGACGTAGCGCTTTCTGGGCCGTTGATCTCCAGATCAACGGTCAAAATTTCTTGGTCCCATTGTGGGAGCTCCGGATGTCGGATTTGGCCGATCTTGAGTCCGTTGGACTCAGTTCGTCGTTCTGAATCCATCCGTGCAGTCCGATTGCTCATCTAAGGCCTGCTTTGACACATGCTTTACACAAATGGCCATTAATGCAGTTTATAAGCAATCTTGGTACTTGATGCATGCAATGCTCCTATTCTACTTTATGTTGTGCCTTTTATTCTAAAGATGGGCCATATTCAACCTAATTACTACCCCCTTGCATGGTGTTATCAGGCAGTCACGCGAGGATGGCGAGGGAGTGCTCAGGAGGTTGTGTGCTACTGCAGGTGTGGCGCAGAGGTGCAGCAAGGGGCATGGGTATGGTTTTATTTTGAAAACAGAGGCAGAAAAAGAAGAAGAAGAAGAAGAAAAAGAAGAAGATGGTGTTGGTGGTGCATGGACAGGGAGGGTGAGCTGGTAGTTGCACGGTGATAACCAAGCTCACCGGATTGGCACCGTGAGCTGTCATCTCGCCGGCGCACGATGTGGTGGGGTTTGGCCTTGGAGACCACGGTGGTGGAGTGGAGTGCACAGCGGTGGAGTGGGAAGGTGTCTCCACGAGCATAGCTGCCTCCTCCTCTCCCTTGTAATTGTAACTGCCCCGACCAGATCCATCTCTCCCACTCCTTCAATGGGGTCTTGAGTGCAGGCAGCTGGCGGAGAGTGAATGCGCAGGCGGAGGAAGTGGAGCGGTTGCCTACGAGAAGAAGGAGAAGAATTAATAAAATAAAATATCAGGATTATTTATACACAAATCCTTAAGTTCTATATTAATTAAAATAATGCATGAAATGCACCTAATTACATGCCATTCAGTCAATTCCAAATGCCTTTAATTATGAATGCAATGCATGAATTATGTAATTAAATCAGAAATATAAATTAGTCTATTTACATCCTAATGCTTGCTAAATAAATGGATGCGTTACCTTAATATTTAGGCATTTAGACATTTAATTAGCTCACAAATATGAGCTTATCATATACCTCACATGCATGATGTGTTGTCTTTGTAGCATGCCATAAGACTTAATCGACTTTAGTTTGGTGAAGTACCGAACTAAAGAAGGTCCTTAAAAATTTGACCACAACTTAGTTTTGCTCATTACATGTAACCTTCTACGGTGAAATTTCGGTTGCTTCTTCCTGCTCTTCTCTGGTATACCAACTAATCTTATCTAGTTTCCTACGGTGCCCTTAATTGGGTGTTAAAGGAAATCTAGCTAAGGTTAGTGTTTGGGGGTATACTGGAGAAGTGTAGGGAGATGTTGCTGAAATTTCACTGCAGTAAGGTTACATGTAATTAGCAAACCTAAGTTGTGATCAAATCTTTGAGGATGAGCTATAAAGTGAAAATCTTAATCAAGATACACATTATTCGATCATTTCCCTTCCTAATAAGTGATTTGTTTACATTAAATTTTAGGTTACAATGGATAAATCTTGGATTGGATTACGGGGTTCGGATTACACCAAATATAAGGATGGAGTAATTTCATCCCTAGATTGGTCCTTCGATGACGATAGGAAGATATTAAGGCAAGGAGGTCAATTTGAGAATATCTTCTGCCCATGCAGAAGATGTTTGAATGGATCATTGTATGATCATAATACTATGCTCGAGCACTACATTTGTAATGGGTGGTGACAGCATTACACTACTTGGGTAGCTCATGGAGAGGAGTTGACTGAGAAAGTTATAAACAATGAGAACACTGTTGACAAAGAGATTGACGAGGAAATTAGTGATAGCAGAGGTGAAGAAATACAAGAATGTTGAAAGAGATGAGAGCAGGAGTGGATATAAACATAGTTGAGGAAGATCCATTCAGTTGTGATCCGTTCTGTGATGCTGTTAAGGTGACTGAGGATTCTATTACTCCCAGTGTTATGAAAATGTCTAAGTTATCATTTTTGTTGAAAATGTTTCAACTGAAGGTTATGAATAGAGCTAGTACTAAATTCATGTCAGCAATACTTCAGTTTATTGCTAAGTTGTTGAATAACCCTAATGGTTTTCCGGCTTCATGGTATGAGGCAAAGAAACATATTCGTAAGCTTAGTTTAGACTATTAGAAGATCGATGCATGTCTGAATGACTGCATTCTTTTTAGAAATGAATTTACAAACTTGAGTAATTGTCCCAAATGTGGACTTCAGAGATATAAGAAAGGTCAAAATGAAAGCAAGAGGAAACAACCTCAGAAGGTTTTTCATTACTTCACATTGACACCTAGGCTTCAACGCCTTTTTATATCAACTAAAACTGCATGGTGGATGACATGGCATCAGGATTGTAAATCTCAAGATGGAAAAATATGTCATATTACTAATTCAGAGGAGTGGAAGAGATTTGACAAAAGAAATAATTCATTCGCTTCAGAAGCAAGGAACGTGCAGTTGGGTCTTGCAAGAGATGGATTCAATCCATTTAAGAGTATGTACCCATCATACTCTATATGGCCAGTGGTAATGGTCACTTATAACTACCTCCCTGGTTGTGTATGAGATCGACATTTATGATTCTGACCCTATTAAGCTCTGGTCTAAAACAACCAGGAAATGTAATAGTTGTTTATCTCTAGCCATTAATCGATGAACTAAAACAATTATGGTTCACCGGCGTGAAGACGTATGATGCAAAAAAGAAAGAATTTTACAATATGCATGTAGCATGTTGTGGATCATAAATGACTTCCCAGCATATGCAAATTTGTCAGGTTGGAACACTAAAGGAAAGCTTGCTTGCCCAGTCTGTATGGAAGACACTCATCACCTACGACTGTTGGAAAGTAAGAAATTTTGTTACTTAAGACATCGCAAACTTCTACCTATTGAACATAAATGGAGAACGTCACATTTTAGGAGTAAATTTGATGGCAAGACGTGTCTGTATTCAAAGAAAAATCCAAAAACTAAACTTAGTACAGGTTCTATCAGGTTGCCGAGTCAAGTTATAATGGAGAGATTATAAGAAATGGGTGAGATACGGTTGGGTCGACCATTCAAACAAGACCAGACGACCTCAAGGAATTCTGGATTTCGAAAGAAAAGCATTTTCTTTTTAGAGCTGCCATACTGGAAAAATCTTAGAACACGTCATAATTTAGATGTTATGCACATCGAAAAGAATGTAATGGATAACATCTTAGGCGTATTAAATTTGACCGATGATCCAAAGAACACAGTGAAAATAAGAAAAGACATGAAGACTTTGGGGATACGTCCGGAGTTGCATATTCATGAGGATAATGGCTACTTCTCACCTGCTATTTACAACTTGAATCAAAACCAAAAGAGTAGACTACTCTCCTTCTTAAAGGAAATTCGGGTGCCAGATAGATTTTCCTTGCAGCTTTATCGTTGTGTGAATGAAGCACAGAAAAAGATATCTGGCTTAAAAAGTCATGACTCATATGTTTATATGCAAGTATTGTTTCCACTGGCAATACGAGGAATACTACCAAAGCCAGTTGTTGATTCATTCACAGAGATGAGCAGGTTTTTCAAAGCTGTTTGTTTGAAGACTCTATAGAATGATACGTTGGAATATTGGGATAAACAAATAGTTATTACTCTCTGTAAGATGGAACTGATTCTTCCCCCAGCCTTCTTCAATGTAATGGTTCATCTCACACTGCATTTTGCAAATGAAGCGAGAATAGGTGGACCTATACAATTCAGATGGATGTGGAGAGGTTTTTGAAAAAGCTTAAAGATTATGTTTTGAACAAAGCAAAGCCAGAAGGATCAATTGTAGAAGGCTATCTCGTGGAGGAGTGTATTAATTTTACGTCCATGTACATGAATGAAACAAACAACCGCTTTAATAAATTTCAAAGGAATTATGAGGAGGAATACAATGACAATGATGAAGAATGTTTGTCAATTTTTTATATCAGAGGAAGGTCGATTCTTCATACAGAGTACAAGGCTATTTCAAAATTGACAGACGTTGCGTGCGTCCATATATTTTAAAACAATTCCTGAAATTGATCCATTTTACGAGGAATTCGAACAATTATCTCTTTCTAGCACAAACAAATTTAGCTTTTTAGATTGGTTTAAAGATCGGGTTCATCAATTGAAAGAAGATAAGGACCCACGTTGGGTACCAAATTTTGATGTAATTGTCGATTCACCATTACACTATGCACATTACCACCCTGGGTATATAATAAATGGGTTCAGATTTAGAATAAAAGAAATTGATGATAGGAAGGTTACACAACAGGTCAAAGTTGTTGATTCAGATCTTTCCACCGATCTAGATGGATACTATGGTAAAATCAAAGAAATTATGGAGATCAGCTTCAGATATGATCGTAAAGTTGTCCTATTTAAATTTCATTGGTTTGATGCTTTTAAAGAGGGCACCGATTTCAAAACTGATAAGAAACATAATTTCTTGAGTTTAAATCCTAATCATCAAATTCTTTAGTCTAATGAACCATTTACATTGGCATGTCAAGTAGCATAAGTTTTTTATGTTCCCAATAATTGCCAAAGGAGATGGATTATACCCATAAGAACAATACCATGCAACCATTTTGACGCACGGTCGGAAGCATACCAAGAATTAATAGAAGAAGGTCATTCATTTGCAATAGATGTTGATGTTTAAGGTTAGTAATAATTTCTTTACTTTGTTTCATTTCTGTTTAAATGAATTTTTTTACGTTTAGCAAACTTTTTTCATTAATGATTTATATATTAATGATTTTTAACTATATTAATTATTATATTTTTTTACTTGTTACAGATGAAGTTGTTTAAGAAAAAACTTAAAACAAAGGGTCCTCCTGAGACACAGCCCTCTATGCCACCCCCCCCCCCCATAGCAGGCTCAACCACCCCCCTCACAGCAAGTTCAGCCACCCCCTGTTGGAATCTTGTTCCACATCTTATTTTGGTGTTAACAAAATTATTATGGATTAATGTTTGCAATTGAGTGCTTCTCAGATTTAGGTGAAGATCAAGGCAAACAGGAAGTGATGGAGGCATGATGATGAGAAAGAGAAGATGATGACAAAGAGGAGGCAAGATGACAAGGATGAGTCGAAGTGAAGAAGATCATCTTCGACCTTTAGTTTTTTAGTTTAGATTTTATTTTTATAGATTATATATGCCTCTTAACAAAGAATCATAACTTAGATCGTAAAATCAATTAGAGATAAATTAGGATTTATATTGCGAACATTTTCAAAGTACGTAATGAATTAAAACACTTAAAATAGGCACTTGTAAGCAAGTACCGGTACTGTTCATCAGTACTAGTATTTGCAAGGCACAGGTTTGAGAATTCGTCTGAAACTGTGAACAAGTATCGGTACTAACCATGAGTACTGGTACAGGTTGGCCACAGGTTGAAGGCTTAATTCTGACCTGAACCTTACAAGTATCGGTACCCATGATGAGTACCGGTACAGGTAGGTTACTGTGCTCAAGGAATTCCAAACCTGGGAGTCACAAGTACCGGTACCCATGATGAGTACCGGTACCAGGACTCAAGTACTAGTGGCAATGAGCTACTAGTACTGGTACAGGTACTTTAGTACCGGTACCAGGTAACCGTTGGCTCAATTCTGAACTGCTAGAAAATTAATTCCAACAATGTGAACGTTGGGAATTAATTCCCAATGTCTAATAGACGAGTATCCTAGGTCCTAAACTCTATAAAATGACCCTAGGACTCTTTGTTTGCATACAAGAGATACAAGAAATAGAGAAGAAAAATTCTAGAGCTATATTACATTTTTCCACCACATATTCAAGAGAAGGAATAGTTTGCTACGCTCAATCTCTCTATGCTTTTGCAAACACTTCAACGATGTGTTTTTCTCACGCATCTACGAAGCGATTCACGCTCATTCTAGGCTCTCAAATTGGTATCATCTTTTAATTATTGTTGAGAGGCTTAGGTTCTAGTTGTAAGATTCTTTTTGTCTTACACCTGTATTTCATTTGTATTTGAGTTTGTTGCTCGTTGGGTTGTAACAAACCCATTATTGTACTTGGGTTGAGGTAACCCGTTAATTACCTCGGTTAGTAAATTGATTCTCTCGGGGTTGAGAGAATCGGGTTAAAAACCCTAAGCTGGGAGGCTTAGGTAGTGGAGTACCCAAGGGAGGGGAACTACTATACATTGTGTGTCCTTTGTGATTTGAATTGATCGTGCAAATCTTTTTGTTATTATTAACATTGTGCTAAAGTATTTTTGTGCGCGTAGATAGCCACATTCCTCTATCTTTAGATCCTATCAGCCCCGAGTCACGTTTCATACAACCTGGGGAGATGGCACGTTTGCTATATGCAGGGGGAAGGGAAAGGGGAAAGAGATTGCTCAGACCTTTCCAGATCGAGTAGAGGATGATCCAGATTATGGAGGATCAGATGACGTTGAGGGGGGGGGAGGAGGGAGAGGAGGAGGGCAAGGAGATGCAGGATGAGAGGGTGGGGAGTACGTCCTAAGTTCATGTCGACCACTCACCGGCAGATGTAGGTTTGGGTAAGAAATCATATCCCTTTAAGAAGTAAATTACATTCCTTCAGAAATATATAATGAATATGATTAATGTTTATGCAGATAAATTAAGATGAGGGTGGGGGAAGACAAAAAATCTAGACCTTCAGCATATCCTCGAAGGTGTGAGATTAACAATTAGGCTCTGATCCATAGGGAGGCGAAGGATTACCCGGGCTTTATCAGTCGAGTCAGCACAATTGTTAAGTCCATTGTGCCCATTTCCTACTTCAACTGGAGGAAGGTGCCCGCAGAACTAAAAAGGCATTTCATCCGTCAGTTGGAGGTAATTTTATTTACAAAAGTTATTTCTTTTATAATTTTATCTTAAATTTATTTTAAAGTAACATTGTCATATATATTTTTAAAATTAATGTAGCAAAGTTACAATTGGGGTGACGACCCCAATGCCTCTCAATATATCCTTAAACAATCTGCCAAAATCCACAGGGTTTGGAGGACAGAGTCCAAGAGGAACGTAAGAATTTTGAAACATTTTCATTTTTATTATATACATAATTCCTTATATTATTTCTAACAATTTATATTTGAAATTTAGTGGTTCTCGAACAAGAGTTCACCCGAAGAGGCAATGGGTGGAGCTCCTCCTGATGTCATGCCTGACGATTGGAAGAAGGCATGAGAGCATTAGATGAATCCAAAGACAGAGGTTAGTAAACGATTAGAAATTATTCTATTAATTTCATATATCTTAAATTCATAAAAAATATTATTATGTATGTCTACAGGAGCAAGAAAAAAAGAAATAAAGCCAATAGGGCTAAAGCTCCACCACAGACCCATTGTTTGTGTCGAAGGAGCATCGAGACAGTCAGGAGCCGTTATGTAAGTATTGAAATTACCTTTCAATTAAATATTACTTAATTTTTAATTTATTTTAACTTAATTATATCATTTTTATTTTTTCAGTCTGCTACACATGATGGGATGGAAATGACGAGGATGGAAATCTACTAGGTCACCCACAGTAAGCGAGCAGCTGAGGGTGCTCAAAAGTGGATTCATGAGTCATACAAGGAAAAACATGTAAGCTTCCTAAACTCAAAAAATTTATAACTTTGTATATATATATTACAATAATATTTTTTAATACATTTAAGATCAAATGGTACAATTAGTACATCCCCTCACTGACGAGACCTCCGACAGCATCCAATAGCCTTTGGATTTAGAGGAGGCATTTAGGAGAGTGATGCCACCAGAACATGGTGGTTTCGTTCGTAGTGCGGGGAGGGCATGCTCATTATCGACCTGGTATGGGAGGAAAGGTGTCGTCTCATCTAGTGTTGTCGATCAGTTGCATCAAAAGATTGACACACTACAGAGATGAGATAAGGAGAGGGAGAAGAGAGAGGTAGAGATGAAGAACAAGATGAATGCGATGAATGATAAGCTTCAGCAGCTTATAGCCGTTATTCAGAATAAGGGTCAGTCAGAGCATCCATCTTCTATGAATCCCAACAGTTACAGACAAGACGACGACGACTCCATGGGTGGTGGAGGTGGCATTGGGGCAGTTGTATTTTGATTTTTATCCATTTTCTTTTCTTATGTAAAATTTCCTTTTTAAACTTTTAATGTACTACATTTTATATTAATGAAATATAAATTTCTGTTCATTTGCATTATTTGTTTTTCTATAAAAGCATGACTTTTAAGTACGTTTAGTAGGTAGTTTCCATCCGCCGGTAATAAAAAGAAAAATACCCATACATTTACTGTCACTTATTCAAATAGGCAACAACAAAAATATTTTTACAGTCACATATATGTCGTCGCTCACTTAAATATGCGACGGCATATATGTGACGGCAAAAAACGTAGCAAGGTAAATCACAAAGAAGGTTTATGCCGTCGGTGATAATTATAAGTGACGGTAAACTAGCTTAAACGACGGGGTAAAGACAAAAAGGGCGCATAAATGCACGAAGAAGTATCTTACATATATCGTCAATTTTTATATAACTGATGGCAAAAATAATTACCGTCGGTTATGAAACGACATCAAAAACTTTAATTCATCCGATGGTCATACATTATTTCCACGTCGAATTATTCTTGTAACCGACGGCAAATCTAAACAACGACGGTATTAATGGCATCGCTTATTGTCGTCGGTTATAATGGATTTGCCATCGGTTTTGAACCGATGGCAAAAGTCGTTTATGTTGTAGTGAATTGATGGTTTTGTAATTTTGGCAACCATGATTATGATTGCAACGATAAGTAGCCATTGCAGGACTGCTAACATTATACAATGAACAATGGCTAAACAATATCCTAATTCCCTCACCCTTCTCAAATGCTTAATCTTAGCCGCTACCCATATCAAAAGCAAACAAAAGACTATCAGCCAAGCTCCCTCTATCTGGGTCCCCATATTTTGGTAAGGGACAAGGCAAAGCTTTAGGTGTTGATCAGCTAACAAAAAAATTTTCTTATGAACCTATCACTAGGAGTAAATTCCCATTTGTTGAGAACATCAACTATTGATTTTTAAGAGCCCATTGAAGGCAAGCATTATCCCCACTTTTTGAGGAATAATCTACACTTACATAAGTGTTATTTTAACACCAATTAGACATTTAACATACATTTAGCCTAACCCATATTTGGTGTGGGGTAACAATCATTTTTTGGGGTGAATAACCTCCCAACGTAAACCCTAATTAGTTAACAAGAAATAGTGGTAATCCCCTCTTTCCATTCCACAAAAACTAGGTATAAGAGTTGCAATCCATTATATAAGAGTTGTTGTTGCAATTAATATGTAGTGTTTTGCCAAAAAAAATGTTGTAGATGGATCCACCAAAAAAAGGTAATGACCTAAATACCATTTGTACATGATTGATACAAATAGGATAATTTGATCTAATTAATGCCCAAATAAAGCTCAAAACATCTTCACACTATGCGAATTAAAAGAAAGTAACTGAAATCAATTCAAACTCAACAGTAGTAGTGTGGAAGCAGTACCACAAAGTTACCTCTAATCTTCACCATTGTCACTTTTTGATCCTCAAGGCCCATTCAAGATTGAAAATAGGCATGCAAAGACCCAGTGTGTTTTAGTATATGTAAAAAGGAAGCTAAGGAAAATCTAAGGGCATGATTGGCAAAGGGATAAGTAGAGGGATATCCATTCTAGGAGGGTTTGAAGCACTATTCATGAGGAATTGGAGTACTATCCATCACTTCTATCAATATCCAAATCAAACCATTCCATTACATTACATCAATACCAATATATATTAAAATATACCCACCTTAACATGGCATACCCATTAAAATATGTTTACTATATCACATCAACGTACTCATATCCATATTTTAATATTAAACAAATACCCACTAACATCACATCAATATATTAATCATTTTATCTCACCACTTATTCCACCACCCAAACAAATACCCTTGTCCACTTATCCTATCCCCACATCATTTTATCCCGCTGCCAAACAGGAAGGGAGATGCCTCATGCACATTCAGTTAGACTTGACACTTTTTCTTCTGTTCCATTCAACCTAGGTGCAAAATTTGCTTTTCTCACCTATAGTCACTCAAAGGTCATGACTTGCCCTTGCTAGAGTTGAAATGTTGAGAAAACAAGAAAGCATGCCATGATGATAATTAGACAACCAGCAAGCACACTGAAAAAGTGAGCTCCAAGCTACCTGGTCTGGTCATAACCATAAACACCATTTGCGGTTACCAATATAATGTCATCAAGTCTGTCATTTAGAAGTCAACCACAATCAAAGCATGTGTTGGGGTGGGAGCGTAGGGAAGTAGACAGCATCTTACTCAGCTCCCCCACGAGAGATCACCATAGCTTCCAAATCTACACCAGCAAGTATCACCTCTTGCTTACTGTGCTTCAACAACGAGAAGGTTTTCAGGATTGAAACTACCATGGTCGCCATTGAACAAGATGGCAATGGGAGATTCGACTAGATAATACCAGTTGATAGTTGCCAATTCCACATTACATGATTAGAATGCTCACTAGCAAAATATGAGGTTATTTATAGTGAATGGGGAAAATGAACATCTGAGATCCACAACTAACAAGGCGAACAGCAGGAAAGAGAAAGAGGGAAAGCAAGTGCTTAAAATGGTGGCATAAAGCGCTTAAACTAGGTACAAAATAACAAGGAAAAAAAGCAACTCTCGAGGGTGACTATATTTTGTCCCCATGAAGAAATTTTTCCCTTGATCTAAACATACACCTGCTTAATGTCTATGCATAAACATTTTCAAATGAATTCAAAATTTTCTTTGCAATTTTAGCGAGGTCAAAGGGCACCAGATTATGAAAGATCACTCAACTAAGAGCTCTCGAGTGTTTGGTTTTGTCACATATTTACCTTTGAAGAATCTATGGATAACTTGCTTTCAAAGGGGAACAAGGTTCAGTTTGCCAGTGTTCAGGTCTATCTCACTCTCTCAGTGGCAGTGGAGGGAATTAGGCCTAACTAGAGAGTAATGTTGATTGATTGATCAAAGGAGAAGTTAGGGTCGCCTTAGTAGATATTTATAGGGACCCAACCTTAATCTTAATTTGATGGCAACCCTTGAATCTGCATCCAAGGGTAGAGATCACATCCTACTTGATTTTTATAGAATTTGTCTATAACAAATTATGGAATATTTGGATTTAATATCCAAACATATTTTAATTGCAATCCAACCCGTAGATTTTATACTAATCAAATTAGATGTAATTAATCACCAAATAAAGTGCAATTTAACTCTTTAAATTTCCATTGATTTATCCTACAAGTAGGAACCCATCAAAATCATTATTGGTATCATTATGCTAATAACGAAGCTTTCAAATTCATGGATTTATGGAACTACACCTCCCTAGGTATTCCAAATACCTGTGAATCCTTCACACATATAAGACATTATTATCCTGAGGTATAATCCCATTAGACTGTCGTCATTCCTTTTGGGATAATATTATTTCCAACATCTTTTTGTATCATTGAGACAAGAACGAAGACCAGATCCTTTCCTAAAGAACTATCATCTTTCATTTCTTGCTTTGAGTTTGATCAAGACTTTACTACCACATATGGAACTTTCGTTTCCCAATATATGCGAAGCGAGATCATACCTCCAATCTGTTGCATACACCTACTTAACAGATTCATTTGATCTGTTTGAGATATCATGCACCTCCTATCCCTTCACATTGAGACTACCTTTCCAGTATCAATACCAAGGTTGGTGCATCTACTATTAGTCCACCAAATGCATGCATTCATGCATGAATAGACACATATCTGTCTCTAGTCAAAGGATATGCCTTCTCCATGACAGCAATGGAGAAGGACCTTGATGTTCGAAAATTTTGAGCCCCCATATGAACTCCACTCAACAATCGAGTGGTAGGGAATTGAATAATTCGATCCCCACTTTCCTGTAGTATTGCAGAAGCATGAAAACATTGGTTTCAAAACTTTCAATCTAATCGAAACTCAAGTCGGTGCTCGTAAAAACTCGAATAATGAAATTAAAAACAAATCTGTGTGACCGGAACCAGACTCCATTCCTGAATCCCCGCAAGTCAAAGGTATACTTGTGGGTAGCATAACACAACACCTCACATATTGTGCCTCCACAAACAAGTCCCGCCTCAAGGACTCCCCTCATCTCGGCAGGCAGATGAGGCCCTTCGCACCGAGGACTGTTAATTTCAGAGTGTGCCTTGTAAACTCTTGGTGATCAACGAACACTTTCACAAACGGGGATGCGACCCTCGCCTCAAAAACCACCAAGTGATTGGCTAAGAGGATCAAATCCTCTTGGCCAATACAAGCTAATCAACCAATGTACCCTCCCCCCTAGTCAGCGCTCTACATCATAGGCGTGAGGATGGGATGGGGTTGCGACCTATAGGAACGTAACCCCCTCTCTCCATTCACTATCTGGTAGGCCTGGCAAGCACCTAGTCAACACCCTTATACTGTAAAGGCTGGCTAGTGCTATTGTTGGCTAGTTCTCTCCTTTTTCCACTTTATAGCACATGGTAGGACGAAGAATTGAAGGAGAAGAAGAAGAATTGCAAGACCTCCACAAGCTGCACATCTTCATTTTAAACAAATGTGGCTTTCTTGGTGATTAGGCCACCTAATCAACTAATTTGATTAGAAAATAAGGCAATCAGTCAACTTAATTGATTGATTTGATTTAGGAATCAAATTGGCACTTCCCTTTTTAGCATGAGAGATATTTGTTGGGATCCAAAAAATAATCCTAATCTAGTGTGAACCCTTGGATCTTCATTCAAGAATTGGGATTACTTCCTATTTATTTTGCAAGATTGCCCCACAACTTTCATAGGGTGTTTAGATCTAGTATCTAAACATTAATTAATTACAATCGAACCCTTGGATTTTGGACCTAATCAAATTAGGTGCAATTAATTGCTAAATTGAATCCAATTTAACTCTTTAAATCAATTCAATTGTTCTAATCAAATAGGAACACACTAAAATGATTATTGATTTCATCACATCAATAATCAAGCACTTTGGATTAGAGGATTTATGGCACTACACCTCCCTCAGGTATTCCAAACACCCATGAATCCTTCACAATGGAAGACATATGTAACCCCTGGGATTTTATCCCTGATTCACTGTTGACGAGTGAGAAAATCGTTACAAAAAGTTTGAAGTTGGAAAACCCAAATCGTTGCAAGTTCGTAAGAAAATCCACTACCAAATAATATTTGCAATCAAAATGCTGGTGAGTCCTGAGTCAAACATGGGGAGGTTACGTTTGATTAAAATCCATGTTTATTTTCATAAAGCAGATTAGCCAGTTGAAATCAATCTACACAAACTACTCTACTTAAAGAATAAATAATAGAAGAAAAAGAGAAAATAATACAAAGATAGAGAGATAGAGAGAGCGAACAAATATTTCATAGAACAATGTTCATTACACTAATTGCATAATTAAAACTACACTAAAAAGCAATCAAAAAATAGAGGATGAGAAATTATACACCTCAATGAATGCTTGAAGGACAAGCCAAACGAGCGACACTTGGAGGAAGGAGAGTGGAGATGGAGGCAGGAGGAAGGGCAAGAGGACAGCTGGCGAGAGCTTCGCGAAGAGGGTGAGAAATGGAAAATAATTTATTTTTTAATTCTAGTGAAGCTTTCCATAGCTTAGGAGCACTAAAGTAAGCTTTAGAACTTATTCCTAGCTCTTTGGGGGGTTAAGAGAAGAAGGGATGAAGAAATGTGTAGGAGGGGTAGGCTATTTATAAGTGTAGTCAAAGGGGCAAAAGGGTCTTTTTAAGGCCTACAAGTTAATATCAGGGTCTTTAGTAACACATGCAAGCGTTGCTAAAGAAGAGTGACTGTTAGCGCCTCATGCAATCTTAACTTGGTGATCTTGATCAGATGCTCCATGATCGCACGTGCTCCAACGGCCAAATAGCTCAAGCATTCAGATCGCACACATGCAACCACAGTCATTCAATCATTGAAGGAAGATCGTGATCGCATGCGCGACATGCATTCAGATCGTGCCCTTGCACAATAACTAGCGCATCGTTGTGCGGGTCTTGATAGCTGCTCATCCATGCAGCCACGCATCGAAGTCGCAGCCACTAGATCATGATCGGGCAGCTCAATTTTGGTGCTTACACCAATGCTACGAATTGGTGGAATGAGTAGGGACTCAAACTCGCGCTGGCTGTTTGAGAGTGGCTCACATAACCGTTGAGCTACGCTGGCAGATTGACAAGTGGATGAAATGGTGGAGTGTGTGCTCAGTGATTGCACAACAATCATGCAATCTAAATCACCTGAATTAAGCTAGATTCTAGCATAACTTAGGAATAATGCATTCATAGGCATCGTAATTTGCACAATAGCTAGTTTATTAGTCATGGATAATATTGTCATTTTATGACCTAAAAGTGAGATGATTTTAATCGCAGATGATTTGAAGCCATGGATGTCAGATCAAATCAGATAGATCTGATCAGAATGAGGACGAGAGTCCAACACTTCCAAAATCATCCCGATCAGACAACTAAAGCATCATGTGCAATCCATAGAAGAATGGAGATGATGGAGCCAAAGGACAAAGATCCAAGCCTCAGATGAAGAATCCAACCACACGGATGAATATGAATCGACGATCGTAATCCAACAGCGCAAAAATCAACCCGATCGAAGGTCTACATCACAAAGAAGATGGACGGCCATGATGGCGCCACGTGGCGCCATCACAGCCGCTCCCTCACCACCGCCCCATATAGGAAGGCCGCACCGCACGCTGTGGGCCATTGGATCTGCATCCAATTGCCACGAGCGTGCCACATCGCCCGCCCAGACTAGATAAGCATAAATACAAACAAACAAGTATATACAAAAAAAGGTTTGCATAGTGCATTGGCTCGCACACGAAATTATTCAAAGCGCAGGATGCGGGTTCCATCCCTACGCTGCGCGAAATTGAAGCGGGCGCATGTGGGCGCAATTGCACGATTAGAGCGTGTAGCGAGTACACGTGATCTCACGCGGTTGCTTCGACGCTAAGGCAGCAATGCTCGTTACATTCGAACGGCTGACATTGAGCTGGGTTTTGAAGATGAGCGATGGGCAAAGAAGATAAGTACGCACATGAGGAGGAATCAGAGCCACGCGATCGAAGATCGACAACGCATCGGCTGCCACGTGTCGCCACCAGATTGAATCCGAGCGTTTTGGTGCAAATGAAGGTATTTTGAGGCCAAATCAGAGCTGTTGATCTCCCGATCAACGGATCTGATCAAATAAGGGTTGTTGGATGATTTTAAGGCCAAAATACTCTTTTTGCCCTCCATCAAAAGTACAAAAGAAGGCCCAAGGCCCCCTAATTGAAGGCATCAACTTAGAATCTCTCTCTCCCATCAACTCCAGATCCCTTCTACCATCTTCTCTACAATTCTCTGTCCCTCTGTAACTTCGTCCCAGCACTCTGGATCTGAGGTGCTACCGCACCTCACACAAGCAGCGTTGTCTCTTTGCACTTTCTCTCTCTCTATCTCTCTATGTCCCTCTCCTTCTATCTATCTACTCTCTCTCTTTAGCATAGTACTTTCTACTTTGAAAACTGTTTATGAATGCAATAAAATTCTGATATTTTGAATGCTTGATATCTGCTCTTTATATATATATATATATATACATATATAAATACCTGTTAGAAGTAGTTTTCTGAAAAGCTTCCGTTAAAAATTGAGATTGCCTCCTTGCGAACAACCCGGTACTCACTGAAGTTTTATAAATTTATTTGTTGGCGTATTTTTGCACTATACTACAACTAAACAACTTTTAAAATGCGAATTATGCACCGAACACTCAGTCATTGGGTCAGCATCCAATGGCTAAGATCATTCCTTTACATTTCTTCAGAGAAGTGATGGCACTCTTTAGGCGAGAGTTGATCTTAGCTGTTGGATCTTGATCCAACGGCTAAGAATACTTCCCACGCACGCTTTAGAAGGTAGGAGGGGGTCTTATGTGGCTTTGGATAGCTGTGATGGCACCACATGGCAACATCATGGCCATCCATCTTCTATTGCTCGTAGGTGGTGCCACAGATGTCGGATTGGATCGATTTTCATGTCGTTGGGTTGAGATCGTTGATCCAAAGCCATCCGTGCGATTGGATTTATCTTCTAATGTTTGGATTTTCACTACCTTGCCCCTTATTCTTTAATCTTCCTCAGCCTACATATGATGCTACGGAGGTTCGATTGGGGCGATCTCGAAGGCGTTGTACTCCGATTGTCGCCCTAATCAGATCCATATGATTAGATCTTCAATCCAAGGCCCTAAAATGATGTCGCTCTATCCCTTAGCAATAATAAGAAGTGAATTACTACACAAATTGTACAAATTAATCTAAATTCATGGTGATGCATGTTATGAAATATTTATAATGCATGATGCTTCATGGCCCTAGGAACATGCATAAATAGACATTTTATGCCAATTAGATGTGTGCACATCAACTGTCCATCGCATCACAAGTTACATACTTTCACAATCTCTTTATACAATTAGGACAAGAACGAAGGCCAAATCCTTTCCTAAAGGACTACCTCCTCTCCATGTATCAGTTTGATCAAGACCCATACGACCATGCATGAAATTTCGTACTTCCCAATATATGCAGAGTGAGCTCTAGTCTCCCAATCTGTTGCATACACTTACGATAGCGGATCTGTGTGATCGGTTCGAGAGATCATGTGTCTCTTGTGCCCTCATATGCACACCATCTTTCCAGTTTTAACACCATGGTAGGTGTATCCCCTATCAATCACCAAATGTGCATACTTAGACATAGAGACACATATCTGCCTCAAGTCAAACAATATGCCTTCTCTGTTATAGTGGTAGGAGAAGAATTTCTGCACCTCCATCTCTTTGAGTCAACTACTTGACTCAACTTGCATGACAGCCCCAAATCTCTAGTCCTATGCAGAGTATGTGCATTACAGGCATAGTCAGGCAACAGTCTCTAGAGAACATTACCACTCTTCTCAAATTGGAGACTATAATTGGATATCATGATAGTTCTTGATGACTTATCGAAATCCTCGATCCAAATCATTTGGATTCTTCAATACTCATCATCGGTATATCCAACATGGCACACTCAATTGTACTTAAGGACCCATCTAACCACATTAACTTGTCCAATTGTACTTAGCAACCCATCTAACCACATTAACGTGTCCACATGATCTAACACTCAAATTTGAATTAGCAATCAAGTAATTCGACTCAGGTTGGCTCACTTGTCCTAAGAGCCAATCCTAAATTACCTCTTCAACCCATGATGCCAACTCAACACTTAAGAACTTAATTATAAAGTCCTGATCAACAAAAGTGTCAAGCCATAGGATGAAGCACTACATATAACTGCTTTATAATATGTGACATCTATTTCATGATGAGGCCTTTTTCTCTCTCCAAACACTCTTTTGTTCTAAGAAATAATTTCTCAATAAGAGCGTTGTTCTTATTGACTTCACAATAATGGGAGTTTTAACAGAGGAAACTACGTTGAGTCCTTCCAAAGGGCTTATGTATCCATATCATCTTTATTGTAGTGTTACAACCCGATTCTTGCTCCCTACAAGACCCGAGATCGATTCGCCTCGACTAAATCCCAAGACCCAGTCGTCCAACGAGAAATAATCAAAAGCAGAAAATATTCTACAACCACACATACAATGTAACTAAGCAGAAATAAATAAAAGACATTAATGGAAATCAAAACGAGAAGTCTCAAAAATATTACATACCACAAGCGAACGAGTACTATAACACACATAGCCATCACAACTACAACAGAGGGAAATATAACATGAACATAGAAGGAAAAACTAATACATACTAAAGGTACTCACCACTACAAAAGCCTCTACAACAGAAAAGAGAAAAACACTACGGCTGGGCTCAACTGGGCCCAGCACCCTTGGCAGCCGAAGGCACTGGCTGCTCAACTCCTTGACCTGAACATAGTTATATAATCTGTGGTCAGCTAACGCTGAGTAGAGTGGTGGTTAAGACATTTACATTCAATTTAACATAAAGAAGCAAGCAAATAACTAATCATACATTTCCATTTATCTCAATTAGGTATTTCTTATTCGGTTATTCTAATAAGGATCCACAATATTTCTTAATCCTCTTGTTCCCTAAAAGAACGATCTTGATTGCAGTTTATTCCATGATGTAGGATGTACACATGGCACTCTTCTGGCCGAGAGAGCCCCCGTGGTAGTCCTACACCCGGTCTACCACCCTGAGGTCACAATTGTGATGTAGCATGACTACAGCATGTGTGATAAGCACACGGGTAGCTACCCCTCACTGGCATGCGATCAATCATTTCCACTAGTGGGTACTCCCAAACGTATAGCACAAAACAGAACAGGGCCTCACCCTCTCAAAATAGGGGTCTCACCCCTCAACAGTCTGCGTACCCTCGCCCGACTATCCCAGTTTGCCTAGTAGGCCTAACAAGAGTCGGTGTAGGGTGGCTAGTCCTAACCCTGGGCCCCATGGGGTGGCTGGCTGCCCCCTACACTAGAGTAACAGGAGTCAGTGTAGGGTGACCATTCCTAACCCCAAGTCTCAACCCAAGGGAGGCTAGCTCCCCCTACACTAAAGTGATGGTAGCTCTCCTCGGTACCGTGTACACGAGGGCCTGCTCACTTTCCATGCAAAAGGGACAGTTGCTCTCCTCGGTACCATGTACTTGAGGGCTAGCTCACTTCCCTCCTACATACAATATTTGTTCCATATACGTGAGTTCCTTCTCTACTTCCCCGTAGGGTTCATGCATTGTATTCATTTCATTTCGTTTCACGACATGCATATCTCGTTGTTCACATCTCAGTTCTCAACCATATAACAGGTAGCTCGTGATTTAATAACTGAAAGAAGAATCACATCATTTAACTATTCATTTGCTAGCATTAATGGTTCTAACATGCATTTCAGAATAGATCGTTTGGCTCAAGCAATATTCATTCACTGAATTCTGCCCTAGGGTTCATTCCATATCCTAGGGTTCAATCAATTATTCTAAGATAGCATGCATTTTAATTAATTAAGTCATAGTATTGAGATAAACTACTCTACCAGGATACACAGGTGGAATGGGGGCTCGAATCGCAGATCCTGTCGTCTTCGCGTGTCCCGTATACACTACTAGTTGGAGACCTATACAATTGACCAAATCACATCAAACAAGTATAAAATAGTATACAAGTGACACAAACGCGTAGAGAACTCCAAACTAAAACCAATGATACTTCATTTGCGCAAAATTGACTCCATTTGGGCCCTGAACGGGCCAAAAAAGTGCACTCTGACTCAAATTAGATATATGGGACTAATCCCAGACGTCTTAAATAACCACAGAGGCTCACCTTACTTTCCTACGCCGATTTCAAACATTTGGAACCCCTCACGGCCATCCTAGGGTCCTTCCAAACATCTGTTAGTGCACCCGGACATCTGGGATGGTTTTCAGATGTCTATAAAGACATCCAGACATCCTAAAACACCTCGAAGGGTGGGCCACATGCCTTTCCAACATACTTGCACCTGCGTACGCACGCATCGCTTCAAAAACACGACACATGACTTAACATACGTGTATACAGGTGCGTACAGAGTACATACCTTAGCACTCTGCATGCTTTCAGACGTCCAACGCCAGCTCTGGATGTCCTAAGGCTCCTCCAGACGTCTAGATAGCATCCCAGACGTCTAATACTGTGGAAAAATGATTTCGCAGAATGCCTCGTAAACCTTCTCCCCACGCGATTCTCCACCTGCAGAACCACAGTTGCTGCTGCAACAGCTGCAAGAGGTCATAGAGCTTCTCTCCACGAGCTCCCTTGGCCGCACCTCCTCTCCCACACTCTCCCTCTTTCCTTCTCCTTCGTCTCGAGCTCCCCTCCTTCCCCACTCGTGGGCGCAAGGGGACAAGGAAGAGGAAGGGAGGCTGCTGGTGCAAGGTGGTGGGGTGAAGGTGGAGGTGGTGGTGTGGAGATGGAGAGGGTGGAGGGGTGTGGGGTTCTTTTTAAAGATAGGAGGGTGTGAGTGGGTGTGTGCGTGGGTGTGTTGTGTGGGAAGAGAGAAAGGAAAAATTGTGAGATTTTTCCTGCAAGGTTTCCTCTTTCCTGCAAAGCCCATAAATTTTAAACCCAAGGGGTTTAAAATTACACTTACACCCCTACCCTTTCGGGAAAACCTCAAACAACCCTTGGGAAGGGTTATTTCAACATAACAAACTTAAAGGAAGTTTCATCCTAGAAACTTGAGCTAACTAGGGTGCGGAAATAAATGTAAAAGCGCATAATAAACTTAAAGAGGATCAAAGTAGGTCAAAAGCAACGTACCCTCAAAAAGCTCTAGGTATTGTTTTCGCATTGTTGCTCGGGCTCCTAAGTCTCCTCCTTGTAACGTTGGCTTCTCCATAGGACCTTCACCAATGACACCGCCTTCCTTCTCAAACTCCGTACAGCTCTATCTAGTATCTACATTAGCCTCTCAGGATAGGTCAAGTCATCTCCCACCTCGATGCTCTCGTGGCTCAGAACGTGGTTGGGATCGGTGACATACCTCCTGAGGTTGGACACATGGAACACGTCATGCACTCCAGAAAGTTGGGGAGGAAGGGCAAGCCAGTAAGCAATGGGTCTTACCCACTCCAAGACCTCAAAGGGCCCCACAAACTTCGACGCAAGCTTCCTTTTCACCCCGAAACGCTGCAAGCCCTTCATGGGCGAAACATGAAGGAAGATGTGATCCCCAACCTCAAACTGCACCTCTCTGCACTTCCTATTAGCATAGCTCTTCTGCCTACTCCTGAAAGTATGGAGTCGTCTGTGAATCTGCTCTATCACCTCCCAACTCTGACTGATCAGCTTAAGACCAACCTCCCACTTGGTCCCCACCTCGACCCAACTCAAGGGTGTAGTACACTTCCTCTCGTACAGATCTCGTAAGGTGCCATGTCGATGCTCAAGTGGTAGATGTTATTGTATGCAAACTCTGCCAAGGGCAAATGCTCCTCCCAAGAGCCTCTCCGATCTAGTACACAAGTGCGTAGGAGGTTCTCTAGTGTCTGTGTAGTGCGCTCCGATTGCCTATCGATCTGGGGGTGGTAGGCGGTACTGAACCTCAAATGAGTCCCCAAGGCCTACTGAAACTCTACCCAGAATTGGGAAGTGAAAGCGAGTATCCCTGTCAGATATGATCTCGCGAGGTACTCTATGAAGGCACACCACATCTCTAATGTATCGCTCTGCTAACTATGCTGGCCGAAAGGTGACTCAAATCGGTAGGAACCGTGCCATCTTCGTCAACCTGTCTACTATCACCCAAACTGTGCCGTGTCCTCATTGTGTAACTGATAGCCCCACTACCAGGTCCATGGTGATACTCTCCCACTTCCACTCTGGCACGGGAAGTGGCTGTAGCGGCCCTGCAGTCCTCTGGTGCTCGGCCTTCACCTGCTGGCAAACCAAGCACTACCAGACGAACTCACCAACATCTCGCTTCATTCCCCTCCACCAGAAGTTGCGTTGCAGATCGTGGAACATCTTTGTGATCCTGAGATGTATGGTGAACTTGGACCGGTGTGCCTCGGTCAGGAGCTCTCTCAACAGCTCCTCGCCTCTAGGAACGCACAAATGTCCCCTCAACACAGTATCTTGATGTAAACATGTTTATATCACGTAAACTATCTATTTATGCATGTTCTTAAGCATAGAATTACATCACATACTATAAATATTGTATAACATGCATCATCTTGCATTTAGGTTAGCCAGAATAAAATGTAGGTTAATTATCTTCTTTTATGGACAGAAACAGAGCAACTTGTTAATCGGGGCCTTGGATCGAAGATCCAACCATACGGATCTGATTAGGGCAATGATTAGAGTTCAACGACTCTAAGATCACCCTGATCGGACATCCGTAGCACCAAATAGAGATTGAGGAACCCTGAAGATCAAGGGCCAAGATGGTATTAATCCGCTCCTTAGACGACAAATCCGACCACACAGATGGGTTTGGATCGATGATCGCAGCCTAACGACGTGAAAATCAGTCCAATCCGACACCCGTGGCACCATCTACAACACTCAGAAGATGGACGACCAAGATGGCACCACGTGGTGCCATCCCAGCCGCCCAACCGGCCCCAAGGACCCGCCTCTACTTCTCTTCTTCACCTGCTTGTCGAATCCCCACCATCGGGTGCTCATCCAACCGCTGCAGAGCTGCGCACACAAAAGCGTCCGCTTGCCTAAAGAGGAAGCATAGCGCAGTGGTTGAGCACCCCTTCGTAAGTGAAGGGCGTGCGTTCGAGCCGCGCTGCGCTTCAAATTCAGACGAGGCGTGGAGCAGGCGTGCGATCAGAGCCGCACGATGAAGATCGAGCGGCGGGGAGTGAGCGATAGTGCCCACGAGCTATCAGACGCGCGGCGCTTACGCGTGATCACATGCGAGCACGCGGCGCGGGCGTAGCTACTCTCAGTCGTCCGATCTCTTGATCGAACGGCTGTGAGCGTGCAAATGTGCGTAAGCGTTTTAGGCGGAGAAGAAGAGTGGGCGCACTCAGCGTTTACACACGTCGCCCACGACGGATCTTTAGTGACGTTTAAGTTCGTCACTAAAGGTCCCATATTAATGTTTTTGAAATTAAAATGTCCAAAATGCCCCCACTCCTTGCAACTATAAAAGGAGACCCCCTCTATACGAATTTCTCATCCCCTCCTCTTCTCTTCCTCTCCAAATGTTATGACCCGGTTCCCGAATCCCTACAGGACACGAGACCAAACCAACTCGACTGATCCCAAGACTCAATCGTCTAACGAGAAAGTAACCAAAAAGCAGTAAAATAAACCACATTCACCATGCAAGCAACTAACAGTAACAAAAGTACAGCAGTAAAGAAATAAACTATTACAGTACACACCACCACAATAGTAGGAAAGTAAATGAGTACAGGAATATAAAATTCACAATGAAAGAGTATAGAAGTATAATAAACTACTCACTACAGTAGGAAATGGAGTACAACAGAAAGCTACAACTACTGGGCTCTACTGGGCCCAGCACCCTCTGTAGCCGTAGGCTCTAGCTGCTCAACACCTGGACTTAAAAAAGGTTATGAGTACAAAACGTCAGCGAACGCTGAGTAGAGTGGCAACCAACTAACTAAAACAGTAAAGGTATATAGGTAGCTGTTGTTTTTCAATTTCTTTCTTTCTTTAACTAATTATTCTTTCTTTCATCACTTGGTTTATTTATCAGTTCTCTTTCTTGATCTCGAATGTTCTTCGTGGGAATGATCTTGATTGCAGTCTTTTCCAAAGAGTAGAAGTAGCACGTGGTGCTCTCCTGGCCGGGAGAGTCCCCCATAGTAGTCTTACACCAAGTCAACCACCCCAAGGTCACGGATAGACGTAACGGTGACTACGGCACGCGCGATAAGCACATGGGTAGCTACCCCGCACTGGCATGCGGTCAGTCATTTCCGTTAGCGGGTGCGCTCAAAGCATAGCACGAAACCAGTATAGGGCATAGCCCTCTCAGTAACAGGGGTCTAGCCCCTAAGAACCAAACAAGGGTCTTGCCCCTCCACAGTCCGCGCACCCTCGCCTGACTATCCTAGTTTTCCCAGTGGGCCTAACAAATCGGTGTAAGGCGGCTAGCTGAACCCTGGACCCCGTGGGGTGGCTAGCTCTCTCCCTACACTAGTAGCTCTCCCTGGTACTGTGTACGCGAGGGCCAAAATGTCAGTACAAAGTGGTCAATCCTAACCCTGGGTCCCAACCCAAGGGCGGCTAGCTTCGCTCTGCACTAAACAGGGGACAGTTGCTCTCCTTGGTACTCCGTACTCAAGGGCCAGCTCACTTCCCCACTCACATTCCCAGTTCCATTCCATTTATTTCCAGGAGCTCTACTCTTAATTCCCCATAGGGTTCATGCTCATATTTCTCAGGCCAAGCCATACCAGGTTTCATCATTTCTATTTCCATTTCTCTGGTTATACACATGTAACATGTAACTTTATTGTTCACATTCCAAGTTTATTCGCAGGTAGCTAGTGTTTCCAACATTCACCCTTCCAATTCCAGTTCATATACATGCAGCTCATATTATGACATTTAAGGTAAACAACAAGAATTTACATGCAACAGTTTTCTAGCACAAGTACTTTACATTTCACGGGCAGCTGTTATTCATTTACAGGCAATTGTTATCATTCTATCTACTCATCCAAGACTGCAATCCATACATTCAATACAAATATTCCAGTGTTTCTAGTCCTAGGATTCATGTCATACCCTAGGATCTAATCATTCATTCCACATATGCATTCAGGTTTGTAATTAAACTAGGGGAAGCCACTCTACTAGTAAGCCCAGGAATAGTGGGGGCTTGATCGGCAGGTCCACGTGCCTCAACAAATCCCAAACCCGCAATGGAACGAGGTCCTATCACAATTATCATTCACAAGAGACTACTCAGAACAGGATAAAAAGTATTCCAACAAGTAGAGGAATTTATATGGGAAACAACAGTATTTTAATTGCGAAAATCGAACCTCAAACAAACCCTAAACGGGTCAAAAAAAGTAATTCCGATTCACATCAGACATCTGGAACACCTTCTAGACTTCTTAAAAGAGTCCAAAACCATACCTCAACTCCTGCGCCACTCCTCAGATGTCCAGGAACTCCGCTGGACCGTCTGGACCCAGTTTCAAGCATCCAACCACCTCTCCAAACGTCTAGAAACGCTTCCCGCCATCTGGTGCCTCGCCCAGATGTCTGAACTGTGTGAGAGGGCGTGTCCTGCACCTTCCCGAAGCGAATCCTACATGCGTCAATGAAAATCTTCTCAATATGGCACGAAACAGCGCCTCGGTGGAATGGCCTGCATGGCCGTATCCGCAAAGAAGGTATACGTCGCGAATGCTTACCTCTCAGTCGTCTGGAACCTCCTCCAGACGTCGTCTACGTGGCCTGGATGTCGATCCAAACGTCCGATTTTGGGAAAAACCCAGAATCAGAACCTACCTTCGCCTTCTCGCACCGCGCATGGCCACGCCGCACCCGCTCGCCTGCTACTCCGGCTGCAGCAGTGTCGGGGAGGACCTCCCCGACGCACCTCTCCGCCTCGCGCACGCGCTGACCAGCCGTGAGCTCTCCGGCGAGCTCCCACACGAGCTCGCGTGCTTGCTCTCCTCTCTTCCCCTCGCTGCTCCTCCTCTCCTCCCACGTCACTCACACTCCTGCTCGCTACTCTCGCTGGAGGAAGGAGAAGGGTGGCTGGAAGTGGGGTGAAAGAGGGAGAGGAGGGGGATTTAAATGAGGTGTGGGTTTAGGGTTTGCGTCGGCGAGAGGAGAGAGAAGGAGAAGAAAACAAGGGTCACGTACTGTTTGCGCGCAGATGCGAGGACGTACACGAAAATTTTGATTTTCAGATGTCTGGGAATGGGTCCAGACATCTTGCAAGACGTTTTAAAAAGGCCTAATGACTCGGGTCTTAACAACATAACAAACTCAAAAGAAGTTTCATCCCTAAAACTTGAGCTAGCTAGGGTGCAGAAAAGGAAAATCATACACATAACAAACTCAAAGAGGATTGAAGCCAGTCCAAAAAGGCGTACCCTCAAAGAGCTCCGGGTACCGCTCTCGCATCGTCGCCTCAGGCTCCCAAGTAGCCACCTCGTACCTTTGGCTCCTCCATAAGACCTTCACCAGGGGTACCTGCTTCCGTCTCAAACTCCGGATGGCTCTATCTAGTATCTGCACTGGCTGCTCAGGGTAGGTTAGGTCATCACCCACCTCGACTCTCTCGTGGCTCAGAACATGACTGGGATTGGCGACTGACATGTCGTTGTGAGTGTGTGTTAAGGAGTGTCATTATAGTCGCACTTGCAACGTCAGTTTTAAAATAAGTAAACGGAGGTGAGTCCGAGTGTCGATCTCAGGGAGGCGTGGAAATCGGATTTTTGCTTATCACTTGTTGTCATGGAAAGTGCGCAGTTTTGCTTGCGAAAGATGCGGTTTTAAAAAGCGAGAGGGAGATAGAGAGGGAGAGAGGGTTTAGGGTTAGAAAGTTCTTTGTTTGATCATGCAATTTGAACGAAAATTAAAATGACAACTGAACGGAAAATAACTTCATTAATCATCCACTTGTAGTTCATATCTTACAACATTAAATACATGCTTCAACAAAAGTAATAGAAAGCTTTAAAAGAGAGAGAGAGAGAGTGGAGAGCGACGAGGCAGCCACGGCGGTGGAGGAGGCTCCGTCGTCTTCGGCGATTACAAGAGGTCTTAAAGCTAGCTAAGAGAGGGGTGGAGTAGTTGCAAGGGGAGTGGATGAATTGAATGAGTGGTTGGAGGGGGTATAAATAGGGTTAATGGCTTCCTAAAAGAAGAAGGGGCTTTAGCGGCGTCCAAAGCGTCGCTAAAACCACTCCCAAAAGTGTCGGTGAAGCCCTCCAGCCACTGGTCAACCGCCCGCCCCGTTTCTTCTCCTCGCACGATCCGTGGCTGTTGAACGAGAGCCGTGCGATCGAAGATCGGACGGCTGAGAATCCTCCTCGACTGTGCTGGGATTGCGCCTCGGGCGCACGTGTGCGTGTACGTCATCACCCGACATGCGCGCGCGCGTGGACGCTCGTGAGCTGCGGTCGCACCGCGTGGGAAGATCCTGGCCGCCCGCTATTGATCGGGCAGCCCAATTTCTCCGCGCCCGTCTCCCATCTTCAATTCCCACTCCGCGCGGCTTAAACCCGCGTCGCGTGGGTGCAGGTGTGCGCGCTAACCGTTGCGCCACGCCCGCGCTTTGTTGCGGCGACCGCAGGCGGGCGCACGAGTCTCGGCCGTACGATCGAAGATCGACGACCGAGATCTGATCTTGGCTTGATGAAGGCGCGGCGCGCGGTGGGGCGGTGCTGACGTGGCACGATATGGGCCGTTGATCTCCAGATCAACGGTCAGAACTTCTTGGACCCATTGTAGGAGCTTCGGATGTCAGATTTGGCTGATCTTGAGTCCGTTGGACTCCGTTCGTCGTTCTGAATCCATCCGTGCGGTCCGATTGCTCATCTGAGGCCTACTTTGATAAATGCTTACACAAATGGCCATTAATACAATTTTATAAGCAATCTTGGTACATGATGCATGCAATGCTCCCATTCTACTTATGTTATGCCTTTTATTCTTAAGATGGGCCATATTCAACATACTTATCACCCCCTTATGCAGTGTTATCATACCCCCATGCTTACTCCTTGCTAGTCCCTAGCAAGGTTTATTCTAGCTTTTATTTCCTTTCATAATTTAAGAAGTAATTTCTTAGACACTTCGTTACTTGTCAATAAGAGTAAATATACGAAGATCTTAATCTACAAAGACTAAGCTGCACCCAGGTGTCTGCCAAAATACGAATCGCCCGAATCATTGCTTTAATGTATATAACTATACATATGTATATGTAGATATATTTTTTTTAGAATTTTTTTCAGAATTCAGTGTGGGTTGATAACTTTTTACGGCTACCCAACCCACCCAAAACTTGGTCAAAACCCTAAGTGCTAAGCATCTTGGTGTGAATGTTGTGATAGACTCACTTAACGGTAATTGAGACAGACTTCGGGTTTCTACGCCTCTAGGTGACCGTAAAAGGAAATAAATTTTTGCCTGAAGGTGTATTTGTTCGATTGGTAGCTTTCTCCCTACGTTTGTTTTAATTGGGGTCAACACAAGGATTTTTCCAGTGTATATCTTCCCAGCTTGTACTACTTCCCCGCTTCTTCCTTAGGTGTTTTGATCTTTTTTGTGCAATTATTGAGCTGGGCTCTGGACACCCGACCAACGGGCTGTTACCCACGATCACTTGACAGCCATACTTGTACGGTGAAGTGTGGTTTATTTTCTTTTCTTCTTCTTCCCTTTTTTTTATTTTTTTTATTTTTTTTATTTTCATATGTGGCTTCCCTAATCTCAAATGTACCTAGAGGCAATGAAAAGGAAATGGCCTGTGGCTGGGTTCTGGACAACCTGCCAATGGGCTGTTACCCACGACAACTTGCCAGCCATACCACCCTAGAGAGTTCATTAGCTACCCAATTTCTGTCAAAATCTCCGAGAAGTGAGTCTGTGCAAAAATGTGTGCAGATGCTTAGACTCAAAGTTTTTCTGAGTTAGTGGGTGAGTTGATAAGTCGTATACTTATTACCTTATTTATTAGGTGGATTAGAATAGCTTAAGGCTGCAAGGATTCGCAGCTAAATCCATATTTTAACGGACACCAGGGCTGATTAAGCCTGAAGGCCTGAAAAGTCTAAGTGTTTAAGTTATTTTTGTATTATTTTTCACTATTGACAAGTTTCTAATGCCTAAGTTTTCTTCCTAAATTCATTTTTTTTTATTTAATTTATTTATTCATTCAGACTGATTAATTGTGCTCGGGATTATGCAATTTACCACCCCCCCATGCTTAAGTTGGACAATGTCCTCATTGGCAAGTACATGGATGCAAAAAGGGTTCAAAAAGATAGTACCTAAGTGACGTAAACTACCAGATCAGTCTGAATCCTCTGGGTTGCCTCCCAGGAAGCGCTGAGTTTAACGCCTCCAGCTGGGCGGTGCGCAAACAGGAATGGTTTGGGTCAAGGAGATATGTTCAAAATTAACCAGACCCAAAATCAGAAGTCCATAGATGCAAATAAGGTTGTGGTGGAGTCCCGTTCCTAAGGGGCAGGAATTCTGCAACAGATGTATCGTGCATGCCCGTGTCAGATCCTCTCTTAGTCTGTGGGCATGCAAACAAGTTGCTGTGGACGAACGCACCCCAAATATGACATGCCAGACACTAAAGATGTAGGTTTTATATTCAGCTTGTGTCCCCATAAAATTGTAATCCATCGAAAGTGTATCAATTTCAGTGCATTCGGGTTGCGGGATCTTTATTCTGGTAGGGCAGGTAACAAAGTCCAGAGTTTCATAATGAGCCCTACAATCAAGCATGAGGTCTCTCTCCAAAGACGAATCCATCTCTTCCGCAACTATGGTTTCATTGCTCATTCCCTCCAAGCCCTTGATCTCAAGAATATTTTCTTCAACCTCCTTTGTATCAGATTCACTGTTTGGGGTTGCATTAGAGGTAGGGTCAATTTCATCCTCTAGATCATATTCTTTCTCTCGGCCCTCCTCCAAATTTGTGATGGGGATTCCACTCGATTCATAATCAATTTCTTTGAAATTGTAGCTCCATTCTCCATCTATGATGTTGGCTGTTGCTCCCACCGGATTGCTTCTCTTGGGCCGATTAGATTCGGATTCCAAGGCCTCTCCCCTCACATTCTCAGTTTCCTCCTGATGTTTGTTCTCAATGCTCCCCAAATTGTGTTCTGAGGAATCCTTACTATCCTTATCCACTGAGCTGTCCAACTCCTGAGGGGTATCAATGGTGGACTGAACCAAATCAGGGTGACTGGGTGTAGTCCAATTGATCATGGTAGGTCCTTGCTTTATGAATTCCATGAATGGCGTTGTGTGCAACAGCTTTTTCTAGCCTTCTTCCCCCAATTACTGGAACAAATCCATCATGGCCTATTGCCCTTTAACCAATTCTTGATTCTGTCTGTGTAGTTCTAACTGGAGGTTATCAAGAATTGACATGGTGTCATTTGGTGTCCTTTGGATTTCCTCCTTGAAATCCAGGTTAAGAGAGTATGGGTGAGGTTGTGGATCAGAATCCATACTGGTGTTTAGGTTCTTGGGTGGGTCCTCTATTCTATCATGTTCAGGGTCCAGTTCTTCAAGAGGAACCATTCTCTGTTTGGTCCTACTCCAGAATAGTTGAGGTTCTAAGTTTTCCTCCCAGTCAGATTCTTCATCAGGGGACCAAATCAAAGGTTGATGATCCTAGTCTTGCCTAGATTTCTGATCATTTTCTGATTTCCATTTGTCTAGAACTCCTTCTAATCCAAAGGTCAAGTAGGAAAGGTTGTTGAATTCAGATGACCTTTCTTGGTTATTATCCTGAGACGAGTAGGGTTCTTGGTGTTCTCCTAAAGTGTAGGTCCTATCGCAACAGAGCAGGTAGGACCTAAATGAGGAGGCATCGTGAGGAGAATCGAGATATGGAGCCCCACGATTTAAATCATACCCTTGGGTGGATATGTTGGGTGTATTCCAATAAGAGGTTGGTGCGATTTGGTCATAATTGGGATAGTTGGGCCAAGAGGGATATTCAAGGTCGTATGCCCAACTTGGTGGTTGGTTAGCCCAAGTAGGCTGTGGGTATGGTCTACTTGGGTTAGCATATAAATCCTGTTGGGGGTAGTTTGGGTAAGATGGATAGGCATTGAAATCCATGGTTTGGAAGAAATGGAGGGATGCGGGAAGAACAGATGAGAGAGAGTTGTGTACTCAACCAAGCAAACAAGCCTAGTCCTTATGGTGTGTTCCTTAGGGGACCTAGAAATCTCTAAAAGGGTGATTAAGCTCGTAAGCACTGGACTGCCCTTCCCAAAGCTAATCTGGCTAGGTTGATTACGAGGGGATTGCAGGGAAGGTTCTTCCTTTGGCTTGCACCTCCGGTTCCGTAGATCCCACAACCGCAGTCGTTTGACACTGCCCTGCAGCCTAGTCACCAAATTCTACCAAGGGAATGAAAGCCAAGTGCCTAGCGAACAAAACCTCACCTTTTGAGACTTAACTCAGTCCTGCCTAGGGCACGTCTACTCAGTTTTAAAGGGCTAGGATAGTGCTTGTGCTTAGGGTTATGTGATGAGGCGTTGATTAGGGGGGTGCCTCTTAATTTTCCACTTTCAAGGTGTGTGCTTCTAGCAAAACATGGTTTTCAAGCAAGGATTTGTTAAGCTGTGGTGTCTTTTAGTGTTTCATCCTTACTTTAGTACTTTTTAGGGTTGACATGTCTTAATGTTTTTAAACAAGTTTCAGTGGGCACGTCAAGTTCTGCACACAACTTGGTGAAAGTAGCTTTTCTTTTATTCTGTAGAGGCTCTAAAATCCTAATATACTCATCCTAATGATCATGCAGCTTCTATTAGATGAGTCAGTTTTAGGGTTGAGTGGTGCGGCCCAGGTCAACTCATGGTGGCTTCGCAAACACCACTCAAGAAAAAGAAAAGAACACTCCAAGAATTTGTTCATAATGTTAGAGTGTACATTTTTTGCGGGGTGATGTGTTAAGGATGTGGGTCAAGCAATCATACACCACGCCCATTTTTTTCAGTTTTTACAATTTTTTTTTTTGTTTTTCACACAAGCAAACAATGAGAGAGAGGTTACCCACTATCGGTCCTCGTGGCGCCTACTCCCTTGCTACCGTCATGGGATGCGTCGCTTCGTCGTCCATGCGTCGAATTCCTGCAACCATCAAGTAAAAAGGAAAATAGGGCATTAGACGATGTGAGAATGAATGTGGAATGGAGGTGATAAAATAAATCCATTGCCTTCCCGGCAACGGTGCCAAAAACTGACGTGTCGTTGTGCGTGTGTGTTAAGGAGTGTCGCTATAGTCGCACTTGCAACATCGATTTTAAAATAAGTAAATGGAGGTGAGTCCGAGTGTCGATCTTAGGGAGGCGTGGAAATCGGATTTTTGCTTATCACTTGTTGTCATGGAAAGTGCGGAGTTTTGCTTGCGAAAGATGCAGTTTTAAAAAGTGAGGGAGAGATAGAGAGGGAGAGAGGGTTTAGGGTTAGAAAGTTCTTTATTTGATCATGCAATTTGAACGAAAATTAAAATGACAACTGAACGGAAAATAACTTCATTAATCATGCACTAGTAGTTCATAGCTTACAACATTAAATACATGCTTCAACAAAAGTAATAGAAAGCTTTAAAAGAGAGAGAGAGAGAGTGGAGAGCGACGAGGCAACCACGGCGGTGGAGGAGGCTCCGTCGGCAGCTCGTCGTCTCCGACGATTACAAGAGGTCCTAAAGCTAGCTAAGAGAGGGGTGGAGTAGTTGCAAGGGGAGTGGATGAATTGAATGAGTGGTTGGAGGGGGTATAAATAGGGTTAAGGGCTTCCTAAAAGAAGAAGGGGCTTTAGCGACGTCCAGAGAGTCGCTAAAACCACTCCCAAAAGCGTCGATGAAGCCCTCCAGCCGCTGGTCAGCCGCCCGCCCCGTTTCTTCTCCTCGGGCGATCCGTGGCTGTTGAACGAGAGCCATGCGATCGAAGATCGGACGGCTCTCGTTCAACAACCACGGATCGCGCGAGGAGAAGAAACGGGGCGGGCGGCTGACCAGCGGCTGGAGGGCTTCATCGACGCTTTAGAATCCTCCTCGGCTGCGCTGGGATCGCTCCTCGGGCGCGCGTGTGCGTGCACGTCATCGCCCGGCGTGTGCACGCGCGTGGACGGTCGCGCTGCGTGGCAAGATCCTGGCAGCCCGCTATTGATCGGGCGGCCCAATTTCTCCGCGCCAGTCTCCTATCTTCAATTCCCACTCCACGCGGCTCGAACCCGCGTCGCGTGGGTGCGGGCGTGCGCGCTAACCGTTGCGCCACGCCCGCGCTTTTTCGCGGTGACCACGGGCGGGCGCGCGAGTCTCGACCGTTCGATCAAAGATCGACAGCCGAGATCTGATCTTGGCTTGATGAAGGCGCGGCGCGCGGTGGGGCGATGCTGGCGTGGCGCGATATGGGCCGTTGATCTCCAGATCAATGGTCAGAACTTCTTGAGCCCATTGTAGGAGCTCCGGATGTCGGATTTGGCCGATCTTAAGTCCGTTGGACTCCGTTTGTCGTTCTGAATCCATCCGTGCAGTCCAATTGCTCATCTGAGACCTTCTTTGACAAATACTTACACAAATGGCCATTAATACAGTTTTATAAGCAATCTTGGTACATGATGCATGCAATGCTCCCATTCTACTTATGTTATGCCTTTTATTCTTAAGATGGGCCATATTCAACATACCTATCACCCCCTTATGCAGTGTTATCAATGACGTACTTCCTGAGGTTGGACACGTGGAACACGTCATGCACACCAAAAAGTTGGGGAGGAAGGGCAAGCATGTAAACAACGAGTCCAACCCACTCTAGGACCTCAAAGGGCCCCACAAACCTCGATGCAAGCTTCCCTTTCACCCTAAAATGCTGCAGGCCCTTCATGGGCGAAACGTGAAGGAAGATGTAATCCCTAACCTCAAACTGCACCTCTCTATGCTTCCGATTGGCATAACTTTTCTGTCTGCTCCTGACAGTGCGGAGTCGCCTGTGAATCTGCTCAATCACGTCCTGACTCTGCCGGATCAGCTTGGGGCCAACCTCCCACTTGGTCCCCACCTCAACCCAACTCAAGGGTGCAGTACACCTCCGTCCGTATAGAGCCTCGTAGGGTGCCATGCCGATACTCAAGTGATAGCTATTATTATATGCAAACTCCACCAGGGGAAAGTCCTCCCAAGAGCCCCTCCAGTCCAGTACACAGGCACGCAAAAGGTCCTCAAGTGTCAGTATCGTGCGCTCTGACTGTCCGTCCATCTGTGGGTGGTATGCTGTACTGAACCTCAACCGTGTCCCCAAGGTCTGCTGAAACTCAGCCCAAAACTGGGACTTAAAACGGGTATCCCGATCGGATACCATCTCCCACAGAACTCTGTGCAGACATACCACATCGTGGATATACCTCTCTGCCAACTGTGCTGGTCCTAAAGTGACTCGGATCGGCAAGAAACGTGCCATCTTCGTCAATCTATCTACAATCACCCAGACTGCGTCGTGTCCTCACTGGGTAATGGGCAAGCCCACCACCAAGTCCATGGTGATGCTCTCCCACTTCCACTCTGGCACTGGAAGTGGCTGCAACGGCCCTGCAGGCCTCTGATGCTCGGCTTTCACCTACTGGCACACCAAACACTACTGCACGAATTCACCTACATCCCTCTTCATTCCCCTCCACCAAAAGTCACGTCTCAGATCATGATACATCTTTGTGTTCCCGGGATGTATGGTGAACCTGGAACCGTGTGCCTCAGTCAGGAGCTCTCTCAACAGCTCCTCGTCCCGGGGAACGCACAAACGTCCCCTCATGCGCAGCACCTTGTCGGTAAAGGAGAAGTCTCCAGGGTCCCCTGACAGTACTCTGTCATGCAACGACTACAGGTACGGGTCTGCCATCTGTCCTGTGATGATGCGGTCTATCAGCTCTGGCCTCGTCTGTCGTGTCACAGTTACTGCCCCACAGTGCCCTAGTAACTCTAGGGGTAGCCAACTGCCCATCTCCTCCATGAGTCTCCAACTCTGTGCCTGTAAACTGGCTAATTGGGCGGGCACCTTCCGACTCAAGGCGTCGGCCACCACATTGGCCTTCCCCGGATGGTAGGAAATGCTGCAGTCATAGTCCCTCAGGAGCTCTAACCAACGTCTCTGTCTCATGTTGAGCTCCTTTTGATCAAACAAGTATCTGAGGCTCTTATGATCTATGAAAATCTCAAGTCTCACCGTACAGGTAGTGCCTCCAAGTCTTCAGTGCGAAGACGACAGCTGCCAGCTCCAGGTCATGGGTAGGGTAGCTCTGCTCATGGGGCTTCAGTTGCTGTGAAGCGTAAGCGACAACGTGACCCCGCTGCATGAGCACACCCCTTAACCCCTGCAAAGAGGTGTCTGTGTACACAACGAACCTGCCACTGCTGTCTAGGATGGTAAGCACAGGAGCTGAAGTCAGCCTCTCCTTCAGCTCCTAGAAACACGCCTCACAAGCATCTGTCCAAGGAAAGGGCACGTCCTTTTGGGTCAGTTGTGTCATAGGACGTGCAATCTGCGAGAAACCCCTGATAAACCGCCTGTAGTACCCTGCCAATCCCAAGAAACTGCGGATCTCTGTCACTGTACGTGGTCTCTCCCACCTGAGCACTGCCTCAACCTTGGCTGGGTCCACAGCCAAGCCATCCCCGGAAATCACATGACCTAAGGTCACCTCCCTCAACCAGAACTCGCACTTGCTATATTTGCGTACAGCCTACGTCGTCTCAGTGTGTCCAAAACCATCCGCAAGTGCTATCCGTGCTGCGCCTGATCCCGAGAGTAGATGAGCACATCATCAATAAATACCACCATGAACTGATCCAGATATGGTCTGAACACCCGGTTCATCAAATCCATGAAAGCAGCGGGGGTGTTGGTCAGCCCAAACGGCATGACCAAAAACTCGTAGTGTCCGTATCGGGTGCGGAAAGCTGTCTTGGAGACGTTGGTCTCCTTGATCCTCAACTGGTGGTAGCCAAACCTCAAGTCTATCTTGGAGAATACCGTGGCACCTCGCAACTGGTCAAACAAGTCGTCAATCCTCGGCAATGGATACCTGTTCTTGATGGTAACCCTATTCAGCTATCTGTAGTCCACACAAAGGCATAGGGTATCATCCTTCTTCACAAACAATACCGGGGCTCCCTACGGAGACACATTTGGCCTCACAAAGCCCTTCTCGAGAAGGTCCTGCAACTTGGACTTGAGCTCTAGCAACTCAAGTGGTGCATCCGGTAAGGTGCTGTAGAAATGGCGCTGGTCCCGGATACCAGTGAGATCTCAAACTCGATCTCACGCTCGGGCGGTAGTCCTGGCAGCTCCTCTAGGAACACGTCGGGATACTCTCTGACCACCGGGATACTCTGAAAATCTGTCATGGGGCTAGGCTCTACCACTACACAAGCCAAGAAACCCTCACACCCCTGGCCCAACAATCTCGCCGCCCGAAGTGCAGAAATGCACCTGAAGCCTCCATCCACTGGCTGTCCGTGAAACTCAAAAGAGGGTGATAAACTCCATCTTATCATCATTCTTATGCACTAAAACAAACCTAGCTCTGAGGATTTTACTCCGCAAATGGGTTTTTGGGCTACATTTAGGCATAAATTAGGTTAGGCATGCATTGCATTTTTTATTGCCTTTTTGATATGTTTTTATGAGTGTTAGGGATGAACAGATATACAGATCCGTAAAACCCTAGCACTCAAGAAGGTAAATGGTGAAGGAGAAGCTCAGATTAGCTGGAACTCAGCTTGATCTAGCTCTCCACAGCTGGAACCTAGCTCACTTGAACTAGGGATAGCTCATCCCATCTCCATTCAGCTAATCTCAACTGAATGGTAGCTCAAGAGAGTTCATCTTAGCTCACCCTAGTTTAAGTCAGCTCAGATCCAGCTCAACCTAATTGAGTCTAGCTCATTTTAGCTCCCATAAGTCCACAGGGAGCTCTAGCTAGCTCAGTTGAGTTGACTGGAGTTCACCCCAGCTCAGATACAGCTACTCCAGCTCCACTCAACGCTAGCCAGCTGAAGAAGAACTCATCTCAGCTCAGGAAGCTCAAGTCCAGCTCCCGGGGACTCAGCTTAGCTCAACTTAGTTGAGCTAAGCTACCTTAGCTGCCTCAACCAGCTTGATCCTCCCTGGGAGCACCAGACCTAGCTCACCTCAGCTCATTATGGTAGAAGCCAGCTCACTTTGGCTTGGCTTAGCAGCTAGCAAAGAACTAGCAAGCTAAGCCAGCTAGAGTAGCTCCATGCCAGCTTCTTTAGCAGCAGCCAGCTCCAATTCCAGCTCCAGACTTCTCCTCCTCAGCTCCTCTCTTCAAACCCTAGCTCCAATACCTCCTCCTCTACTCCTCCATTAGCTAAGCTATCTTAGCTTAGCTTAGCTTAGCTATGCTCCAACTTCCTTGGCTTGTACCACCCCAAAAACCCACCTAACAACTCCACCCAACTAGCTTCACCTAAGCTCCACATAAGCTAACCTACTTGGCGCCAACCTAGCCTACCCACCACCTCCAAAAGACACCTAAAAGTGGTGCCAAAACCACCCTAACTACCCCCTTGTTGGTGCCACTTTTCCCTCCAAAAATCCCCTTCATCTCCACCACACATCTCCCCTTAAACCCATCTCCACCCTCCACATAACCCCTCCTTCTAGAACCTTTCTTGGCGCCACCTAAGACCCCCTTCTAGAAGCTATTTTAGCGCCAACTTCAAGGGGTGCCACCACCCATAACCACCCCCTAGGTGTCCCTTGGGTTGGCGCCAAATGCCCTTAGCCATAGGATCCCCAACCACCTCCATCCTTCCATCTTATCCCTCCATTTCAAGAGGCACCTTAACCCCCCATCCTACCCTATAAAAAGATCACTACCCACCACCATTCAAACCATCCTTGGCTAGCAATTTCACTCTCATATTCTACCTAGAAGCCCACGCCCAAGAAAGAAGAAGAAGAAGAAGATTAAGGGGATATTCTGTCCCCTTGGTGCCTTCCCCTCTTCCCTTCTCTCTTGTGCCCACGCTAGCCAAAGGAGAAGCCAGGAAAGGAAGATCTTTGAAGGAGATCTTGAAGGTGGTCCACGCCACCTTAGAGGAGCTTTTGAGGGTGGTGCACGCCCACCCCTTGGAAGAGAGCATTGAAGGTGGTAGCATCCACCTTGGAGGAGCTCTCAAGGAAGAAGAAGGAGGCCCTCTTTTCAAGCCAAGGAGTAGCTAGGCTTGGAGCAAGAAGACTCCCTTCTTCACCAATTTTTGCAAGAGGATTTGTGTTTCTTTTATTACTTTTAAATTTTTTTATTTCTAGTAGAAGCATTCCTCTACTTGTCTTGGAAAAAGAACACAAATTCGAGTTAATCAAATTGCCTTCTTTTTAATTTTCTGTTGCAATTGTTACTGTTATTCTAGCACCTATTCTACTTCCACTCCCTAATTACTCTAGGCCTCCACTTTCCTAGAGTGAGCTTAGGTAGTGGACTTTTTAATCTCTTAAGTTTCAGCTTATCATTTTAGGTGTTAGGACTCTTTTGTCACAATTCACACTTTGCCCATATTATTTCAAAACACAAAAAATATATATATTTAAAATACCAAAAAGAAAGTTGAGATGTGTTTTTAGCAAGAGAATTGAATTGCAATTTTTGCCTCCTTGGACGACCCTAGATACTCCCCTATCTAGGATATAAATTTAAAAGCGTATGCGAATTCGTGTGTTACAACGACGTAAAAAACCCACTTTTACAAATCACGCGTTTTTCGCATCAGATGGCAACTCTGGTATGGAGAAGACGATCTTTCTCTCGAAACAGTCCACCAAAGCATGGTAAGCGGACAGCCAGTCCATCCCCAAAATCACGCCAAAGTCCTCCATCGGTATCACAACCAGATCAGCAGGGAGGCTATGTCCCCCAACACTGACCTCACAACCTGTGTAAACCTCCTCAACTACAAACAGCTGACCACCTGGTCCTCTGATCACAAATGGATCCTCTAACAACACACAGTCCTGCCCCAAACTGACAACAAAACTAGCAACGACAAATGAGTGCGTGGCGCCGGAATCAAAAAGTGTGTAAACTAGTCTGCTGAAAACTGTAACCATACCTGCCGCCACTGAACCTGAAGCTCGGCGTCTCTGTGTGTCAGGGCGTTGATATGCCCCTCAACCCTAGGTGCGGATGAAGCAGCCACACTCTGCATCGGACGGGTAGCCGCTAGCCTGTACCCTCCCCGCGACTGCTATCCTTCCCCACGCGCCTGGGAACCGCGGCCTCCTGCTCGTCCTCCAGTGCTCGACGTGGGGAGCATCTGCTGACCTCCAGCCCTAGACGGGCAGTCCCTCCTGATGTGGCCCGACTGGCCACATTGGTAGCAAAGGGGAACTCGACTCCCACCCTCGATAGGTCCCTACTGATGGCTGGGCGGGGGTCTGATGCTGGCAGCTAGCCCCTGTCGAGGGCCCCCAAAGGCCACTGACAGCCCCGCAAAGCGTGACGGCTCTCCTGCGGGCGTCGCATGCCTCCTCTCTTGCTGGCCCTATGAGTAGTTTGGCTGGTAGGGCCTCTTCCGTCCGCTGTCAGTGTTACGTGCTGCCGGGTTGGTCTCCTCATATGTCATGGCTGCCTCCACCACTCTAGAGAACGTAGGCAGCTTCAGGGGTTTGACATACCCCCGAATAGCAGGTCGGATCCCCTCGATGAACCTCCACAGGCGCTCCTCCTCGGTAGCCACAGCTGTCGCGGCGAAACGAGAGAGCCCCAGAAAACACATGCGATACGTGCTCACGGTCATCGTCCCCTAGCGGAGAGTGTTGAACTCCCGCCTCCTCTGATCCTTCCACGTCTGGGGAAAGTACTGCTTGCAGAAGAGGGTGACAAACTAGTCCCAAGTCGGCTCGGCCCTCTCCTGACATCTGACTGCCGTCCACCACTTGTGTGCCACGCTCTCTAGCTGGTACGTGGCAAAGGCCACGCGGCACTCCGCAGGGGGCGAAGGGTGTCAAACACCTTCTCGATCTACTCGAGCCAGTCCTCTACCTTGGTCGGGTCCTCATCCCCCTTAAAGGAGGGGGGCTACAGCTTTCGGAACTGTCCGAAAAGCTCGTAATGGCGCTGAAGTGGGGAAACTGGTACGCCTCCAGGCAAGGAGGGCTCATGCTCGGAAGTGTCAGAGGATGGTGGGGGCGGTGGAGGGCCACCCCCTCCCCCACATCCAATGCTATGTCTGTCTTGCGGTCCCACAGAGGACTCCCCCTCCGCAGCCCCAGGGAGAGGTGCCCGTGGAGGCAGGTGAAGCTCCTCTCGTACGATCTCCCGTATCAGCTGGGCGAGGTCCTGGGTCTGAACGCCCGAAAGTAGTGGCTAATCCACTAAGACGTCAGGCTCAACGCGTCCGCCCCTCCGACCTCGTCCTCAGCCGCATTCGCAGCCCACCTCAATGATTCCACGTCGAGGCATCTCCTGCAAGGAGACGCGAACACAGAATAGAAGGACGTCAATTCCACAAACATTCAACAAAGGAAACTCAGAACAGATGTCAAAAGGTACATTGTGGTGGTTACTCTAGTCACAAGCAAGTGAATTGGTTATTTTCCAACTAGTTGGTTCACTTCTCGGGACAACCTTGCTCTGATACCATCTCGTTATGACCTAGTTCCCGAATCCCTACAGGACACGAGACCGGACCGATTCGACTAATCCCAAGACCCAGTCATCCAACGAGAAAGTAACCAAAAAGCAGTAAAATAAACCACATTCACCATGCAAGCAACTAACAGTAACAAAAGTACAGCAGTAAAGAAATAAACTACTACAGTACAAACCACCACAACAGTAGGAAAGTAAACGAGTACAGGAATATAAAGTTCACAATGAAAGAGTACAGAAATGTAATAAACTACTCACTACAACAGGAAATGGAGTACAACAGAAAGCTACAACTACTGGGCTCTACTGGGCCCAGCACCCTCTGCAGCCGTAGGCTCTGGCTGCTCAACACCTGGACCTGAAAAAGGTTATGAGTACAAAACATCAGCGAACGCTGAGTAGAGTGGCAACCAACTAACTAAAATAGTAAAGGTGTACAGGTAGCTATTGTTTTTCAATTTCTTTCTTTCTTTAACTAATTATTCTTTCGTTCATCACTTGGTTTATTTATCAGGTCTCTTTCTTGATCTCGAATGTTCCTCGTGGGAACGATCTTGATTGCAGTCCTTTCCAAAGAGTAGAAGAAGCACATGGTGCTTTCCTGGCCGGGAGAGTCCCCCGTGGTGGTCCTACACCCAATCAACCACCCCAAGGTCACGGACAGACGTAACGGTGACTACGGCACGCGTGATAAGCACACGGGTAGCTACCCCGCACTGGCATGCGGTCAGTCATTTCCATTAGCGGGCGCGCCCAAAGCACAGCACAGAACCAGTATAGGGCATAGCCCTCTCAGTAACAGGGGTCTAGCCCCTAAGAACCAAACAAGGTCTCGCCCCTCCACAGTCCGCGCACCCTCTCCTGACTACCCTGGTTTGCCCAGTAGGCCTAACAAGTCGGTGTAAGGAGGCTAGCTGAACCCCGGGCCCCGTGGGGTGGCTAGCTCTCTCCCTACACTAGTAGCTCTCCTCGGTACTGTGTACATGAGGGCAAAAGGTCGGTACAAAGTGGCCAATCCTAATCCCGGGTCCCAACCCAAGGGCGGCTAGCTCCGCTCTGTACTAAACAGGGCGACAGTCGCTCTCCTTGGTACTCCATACTCAAGGGCCAGCTCACTTCCCCACTCACATTCCTAGTTCCATTCCATTTATTTCTAGGAGCTCTACTCCTAATTCCCCGTATGGTTCATGCTCATATTTCTCAGGCCAAGCCATACCAGGTTTCATCATTTCTATTTCCATTTCTCCGGTTCTACACATGTAACATGTAACTTTATTGTTCACATTCTAGGTTTATTCGCAGGTAGCTCGTGTTTCCAACATTCACCCTTCCAATTCCAGTTCATATACATGCAGCTCATATTATGACATTTAACGTAAACAACAGGAATTTACATGCAACAGTTTGCTAGCACAAGTACTTTACATTTCACGGACAGCTGTTATTCATTTACAGGCAATTGTTATCATTCTATCTACTCATCCAAGACTGTAATCCATACATTCAATACAAATATTCCAGTGTTTCTAGTCCTAGGATTCATGCCATACCCTAGGATCTAATCATTCATTCCACATATGCATTCAGGTTTGTAATTAAACTAGGGGAAGCCACTCTACCAGTAAACCCAGGAATAGTAGGGGCTTGATTGGCAGGTCCACGTGCCTCAGCAAACCCCAAACACGCAACGGAATGAGATCCTATCACAAGGATCATTCACAAGAGACTACTCAGAACAAGATAAAAAGTATTCCAACAAGTAGAGGAATTTATACGGGAAACAACGGTATCTTAATTGTGGAAATCATACCTTAAACAGACCCTAAATGGGTCAAAAACAATAATTCTGATTCACATTAGACATCTGGAACACCTTCCAGATGTCTTAAAAGAGTCCAAACCATACCTCAACTCATGCGCCACTCCTCAGACGTCCAGGAACTCTGCTGGACTGTCTGGACCCAGTTCCAGACATCCGACCACCTCTCCAAACATCTGGAAACACTTCCCGTAATCTGGTGCCTTGCCCAGATGTCTGAACTGCATTAGAGGGCGTGTCCCTCACCTTCCCGAAGCGAATCCTGCACGCGTCAACGAAAATCTTCTCAAAATGGCACGAAACAGCGCCTCGGTGGAACAGCCTGCATGGCTGTATCCTCAAAGAAGGTGTACGTCGCAAATGCTTACCTCTCAGTCGTCTAGAACCTCCTCCAGACGTCGTCTACGTCGTCTAGACATCAATCCAGACATCTGATTCTGGGAAAAACCTATAATCAGAACCTACCTTCGCCTTCTTGCACCGCGCGTGGCTGCGCCGCGACCGCTCGCTTGCTGCTCCGGCTGCAGCAGTGTCGGGGAGGGCCTCCCCGACGCACCTCTCTGCCTCGCGCACGCATCGACCGGCCATGAGCTCTCCAGCGAGCTCCCACATGAGCTCGCATGCTTGCTCTCCTCTCTTCCCCTCGCTACTCCTCCTCTCCTCCCACATCGCCCACGCTCGCTGCTCGCTGCTCTTGCTGGAGGAAGGAGGGTGGCTGGAAGAGAGGTGAACGAGGGAGAGGAGGGGGGTTTAAATAAGGTGTGGGTTTAGGGTTTGTGTCAAAGAGAGGAGAGAGAAGGAGAAGAAAACAAGGGTCGCGTATTGTCTACGCGCAGCACACACGCAGATGCGAGGACGTACACGAAAATTTTGATTTTCAAATGTCTGGGAATGGGTCCAGACGTCTTGCAAGACGTCTAACCCTCAGTCCATATGTCTTACCAGACATCTGACCTAAAGTACGGACGTCTTAAAAAGGCTTAATGACTCGGGTCTTAACACCAAAGCTCAAGAGAAGCTTGTCCCACACCTGGGATGCTCCTCAAGAGCTAAAACCAAGTTTTCGCCCCCATTCCGAAAGTGGATCCCGCGATGACGATGACGTGTTGCCTCGTTCCCGTTCCTCCTGCTTCGACCTCTTTCTTCCCGCTCTGTTCCTCATCTTCCAGGCGTTGTCTCGTCTGGCTCATCCTCCAAGTGATCGTCGAGGAGGATAACTTCTCTCTCCCATTCTTTTTCTTGCTTTCTAGAGTAGAATTTTCCTGCTCTCCAGTTGTAATAATTTCTTGCTTTCTAGTGTAATCTTTTCTCACTTTCTTAGTTGTAAAAATATTTTGCAACATCAAGTGAATGTTTTCCCTCTCTCTCTCTTATTGTCTATATTTATTCCATTTCATTGTGATTATTCTGCTCTTTAAATAAAAACACAAAAAAATATAATTGCAAATTTTGATCGACGTAGCCTCCTTGAGTTTGACCCAGGATTTCTTTATAGATTTTCGGTATAAATTTTATTTGTTGAACCTGAGTTCTTCGCTACTTGAACTACAATGACAGGTTTTCAAAACCAACTTCGATAACGTAGTCCTCCGACATTCAACATTTTAGCGTCGTTGTCGGGGAAACAATGATTTTCTGATTTTCTTTTCGCATTTCACGCACTTTACTATCTTCTAACTTGCTTTCTCTCATGTCTATTATTTTGCAGATACCTCTATCAAGGAATCGTCAAGCGATAGATCTGAGTAAAATGCAATTGAAGACGACTGTAAGTGCTCCCCATTCTTTTCCCCTCCATAGATTTCATTTCATTACATTAAATTCAAATTCCAATTAACCTAGGTGTTTTCATAAATCCTAGGATTAGTTTGGTTGTTTGGATTTCCACCCACATCCATTTCACCTTCGCATATAAAAAAAACAAAAAGATAATTTTTGTGGGCTAATTCAACATACACACAACATACACCCACATTCAAGACACTTAACCTAATTGATTTTCTTCGACTCAACCGGATTCTGATCTGTGGAACTGGTACACACAAATCAACACATAAAAGAGTAGAAATCATTCTAGGTTAATCATTTTTTTGTGCCTAACTCAGTGGTGCAATTGTGGCCAATTGTTTGAGTTGTTTGGGCCATACCACTCAACCTAAAATCAACTCACCAAGTATCTTCCTCTTAGGGTTTTCAATCTAGGTTCATACCAGGCACTCCACTTTATTTATAATTTTTAAAGGAAAGCAATCTTCACCCGTGCTTGAAAACCTGGTTTGCCTCAAACTTGATTGAAATCAACCTAATTCTAAACTCTAAAAGCTACTTAAGCAAGATTTGAACATTAAAATCTACGCATAAAAAATAATATTACTTGAAAACCACTGGTTGTGCATGCACACACACATCAATCAATCATTAAGGGCACAACCCAGATAAAGGGCCCATCACATTCCAAAGCACATTCAAACCTAACCCTAAATAAAATAGAGTAGACATTGGCCTTAAGGATTCGACTTGCTCTTCTGAGCTCAGAACAAGATTATTTTCAATTAATCTAATTCTACTGGTTAATCTGATGTCTAGCTAGGGGAGCAGAATCAAACGATCGCGGCTGAGGGGTACATTAGGAACTGGAGGTGCAAGCCAAAGGAAGAACCTTCTCGCTAGTCCCTCCCTCTAACTGGTTGGATTGAACGGACAAAAGTAGATCAAATCATTTATTTATCTCAAGACGAGTTCTGGGAGCTGTAGGTCTTTAGGCTAGCCCACTTAAGGACAGGTTTGATTATTTGTATTGCAAGGCACCTTTCTTCCTCCTGTCTATCATGAATCCTTCCACATTTCATATGCAGTCCCACTCCGTCCCTCCTGTTATGACTTATCCTCAATATGACAATTATCCTGACTTGTACTGTAATCAACCATCTCTTAGTTAGGATAATTCAAATTGGGGATACAGTTCCAGACCTTCGTGGTCGGGGTCAAACCTTGAACACCATAATTATGATTTCTATCCTTCTTCGAGCCACATCGATTATAGATCACCACCCTTTCATGGACAACCTAATACGATCTACAATCAACAAAGATACACCGATCCTTACTCATCCTCTGATACACTACCTTTAGGTCATCACCTTCTTTTAAACAATCCGAAATGACCTATTATCAGGAAGGGTATCTTAAATCTCATTTCGTTAACTCCTCTGCATTGATCCCAAACCCGCCCAACCCTGAACCAAGTCATTTGGTTCAGGTTAACTGGGTTCAAGATAAGGTTTTGGCTAACTTCATGAATACTATACAATCTTTAGAAGCTCGGCCAATACCTTGCAATGAAGAATTGGAGCCCCTGATTGAAATGATTGATGATCTGAACAAGTATTTGTTGAATTGGCTCCAGGATGTTATGCATAAGAACCTGGGTGAGTTTTTACTTGGGAAGTTAGCAAAATTGAGAATGAGATTTGTGGTTGCTTTAGTTCAATCATGGGATGATTCCCAGGATGAACCCCCTTCAGGAGAGCTAATGTCAGAACCCGCTCAAGCACCTGTTGGGGGGACACGTGTTACGAGGCTGACCAGATTGAACTAAAGTAACCAATTAAGGATGATTCGATTTCTTCACCTGAGATCCTTGAGCTGGGGTACGAGGAAACGTATGTCTCTATGGATCAGAAAGTGATGGATGATTTTGGGACGTACATTAATATGGATTTTGATTTCTTTGATTTTGAGGGTGAAGATTCAATTTGCGAAGTCTCACATGAGTTTACAAAACATGATTTCTGTAAGACGATTGGGCCTGCAGAATCAATTAAATCATTTGATAGCCCAATAACTAAGGAAACTAATCTTATTAGGGCTCACATGATGGATCCAGAATTGCATTTTCTGAAGGATTCATTCCAATGCCCCTATTGTCAGTTATACCCCATTGAGCTTACTGACGATTCTGTTTTTAAGATAATTAGACTCAAGTCAATTCTGATTCAGCCACATTTTTTAGACTTGGAAATTTCAGACAGGGTGATTAATATGCAAGAGATCTCGGAATTTGACATTCTGAATGAGGAGGATAGAAGCTGGGAAATTTTGATTTGGAAAGCAAACTCTGGAGGAAGTAGAAGACCGAGTCTAAGGCTTCCAATTAAGTTGAAACCATCAAACCAGGATCCTTACGACATTTGTACTGAGGATGACCAACCCAAGCACACATTCATTGATTATCTTTTGGAGCTTGATCTTTCTGTAACCTGACTTTTTGGTCTTGGGTTGCATCCTCAAAAATCACAAGCCCAACCCTGCTTGCATATTGATTTTAGGTTTTGGGTAACTTTTATCTAGAATCTTAAATATTTTCAACCATGGGATATGGGTTTGCATCACAATCTGGTCCACATCTGTGGACATCTGCTGGCAGGTCATAGGTTGCATCTTTTTATTCTTACTCTGACCTACACTTTTTAATTCTTTATTTCTCTTCTTTGTATAGTGTGCCTAGCTGAAGGCACTAAATTCAACATGTATACAGTTTCTGTTTATCTCGGAGCGGACCCGTTATTCACGTAATTCAGGTGCTTTCTACTCTACTCCACTTTGTTTCATGTCTTTTTAATACAATGAGGACATTGCATTAGATAGGCATGAGGGGTGGATATTCATCTTTGAATTACTTCGTTAGCTCCATAGATTCATTTTATTTTCTTTTTATTTATATATATATATATAAATTTGGAATTAGGAAAGAGAACTTGGGCTTTAGAAAATTTTCAATCTTAGGAAATATTACAATAGGATCTTAACACTAAGACCCTTCAGGTCTTTGTGCTTAATTAGCTTGGGTATCCACTAAAATGTGGATTTGTTTTTCGAGTCCTCGCCATCCTGAATTCTATTTTAATTTGATTAAATAAGTTTGGGTGATAAGTACACGACTTATCAACCCACCCTCTGATTTGAGGGAACTTTAAGTCTAAGTATCTACACACTATCTTGTCACTGACTCGTTGTTCGACAGTTTCAACGGAAATTGGGCAGCTAATGAACCTTCTAGGGTGATATGGCTGGCAAGTTATCGTGGGTAACATCCCATAGGTAGTTGTCCAGAGCCTAGTCACTAGACCATTCTTTTCTTACTGCCTTTAGGTAAATCTTAGACTACGGAAGCCACCTACTTAAAAGAAAAAGTCAAAAAGAAAAGAAAAAGAAAAAGAAAAAGGAGAAAAGAAAGAAAAAAAATAAAAGAAATAAGCCACACTTCGCCGCACGAGTATGGCTGGCAAGTTGTCGGTCGTAACAAGTCATCGACCGATTGTCCAGAACCCAACTCAAGAAATGCACTAAAAATCCCCAAAACAGTTAGGAAGAAGCGGAGAAGTAAAATAAGCTGGGGAGATATACACTGGACTCACCCTTGTGTTAACCCCATAAAAATAAAAGTAGGGAGAAAGCTACCGGTCGTAAAGATATACTTTTAGGCAGAACTCACTTTTTAAGGTCACCTAGAGGTATAGAAACCCAAAGTCTGTTCTAATTACTGATTAACGAGTCTATCACATTCACAATAAGATGCTTAGAACTTAGGGTTCTCATCAAATCTTGGGTTGGTTGAGTGCCGTAGAAAGCCACTCTTTAACCTTAAACTCAAAAATCCAAAAAAAAATTTAGAAAAGAAGAAAAAGAGAAAAAGGGATTTTTCTTTGAATAAGGCGAGGGCTTGAGGCAGTCTGCATTTTTGCAGATACCCGGGTGCTGTTGTGTCTCTATAGTTCAAGTCCTAGTTGAAATCCTTAAGTGTTAAAAATAACTATTGCCTAAGAAATCTGACTTAATTCCCTTATAAATAGCATATAGTTTTGCTAGGGACTAGCAAAAGATAGACATGGGGGTACGATGTAAACATGTTTATATCACATAAACTGTCTATTTATGCATGTTCTTAAGCATAGAATTGCATCACATACTATAAATATTACATAACATGCATCATCTTGCATTTAAGTTAGTCAGAATAAAATGTAGGTTAATTGTGTCATTTTATGGCCAGAGATAGAGCAACTTGTTAATTGGGGCCTCGGATCAAAGATCCAACCATACGGATCTGATTAGGGCAATGATTGGAGTTCAACGACTCCAAGATCACCCTGATCGGACATCCATAGCACCAGATAGAGATTGAGGAACCCTAAAGATCAAGGGCCAAGATGGTGTTAATCCACACCTTAGATGACAAATCCAACCGCATGGATGGGTTCGGATCGACGATCGCAGCCTAACGACATGAAAATCGGTCTAATCCGACACCCGTGGCACCATCTACAACACTCAGAAGATGGACGACCAAGATGGTGCCATGTGGCGCCATCCCAGTCGGTGGCACCATCCCAGCCGCCCAACCAGCCCCAAGTACCCACCTCCACTTCTCTTCTTCACCCGCTCGTCGAATCCCACCATTGGATGCTCATCCAATGGCCGCAGAGCCGCACGCACAAAAGCATCCGCTTGCTTAAAGAGGAAGCGTAACGCAGCAGTTGAGCGCCCCTTCGCGTGTTCGAGCCGCGCAGCGCTTCAAATTCAGAGGAGGTGTGGAGCGGGCGTGCGATCAGAGCCGCATGATGAAGATCTAGCGGCGGGGAGCGAGCGATAGTGCCCACGCGCGATTAGACACGCGATGCTTACGCGTGATCGCACGCGGGCGCGCGGTGCGGGCGTAGCTACTCTCAGTCGTTCGATCTCTTGATCGAACTGCTGTGAGCGCACAAATGTGCGTAGGCATTTTAGGCGGAGAAGAAGAGCGGGCGCACGCAGCGCGTGCACACGTCGCCCACGACAAACCTTTAGTGACGTTTAAGTCTATCACTAAAGGTCCCATATTAATGGTTTTGAAATTAAAATGTCCAAAATGCCCTGATTCCTTGCAACTATAAAAGGAGACCCCCTCCATATGAATTTCTCATCCCTTCCTTCTCTTCTCTCCCTCTCCAAAGCTCAAGAGAAGCTTGTCCCACACCTGGGATGCTCCTCAAGAGCTAAAACCAAGTTTTCACCCCCATTCTAGAAGCGGATCCCGCGACGATGACGACGTGCTGCCTCGTTCCCGTTCCTCCTACTTCGACCTCCTTCTTCCCGCTCCGTTCCTTATCTTCCAGGTGTTGTCTCATCTGGCTCGTCCTCCAAGCGATCGTCGAGGAGGATAACTTCTCTCTCCCATTCTTTTTCTTGCTTTCTAGAGTAGAATTTTCTTGTTTTCTAGTTGTAATAATTTCTCGCTTTCTGGTGTAATCTTTTCTTGCTTTCTTAATTGTAAAAATATTTTGCAACATCAAGTGAATGTTTTCCCTCTCTCTCTCTCTTATTGTCTATATTTATTCCATTTCATTGTGATTATTCCTCTCTTTAAACAAAAACACAAAAAAATATAATTGCGAATTTTGATCGACATAACATCCCTGAGTTCAACCCAGGATTTCTTTATAGATTTCCAGTATAAATTTTATTTTTTGAACCCGAGTTCTTTGCTACTCGAACTACAACGATAGGTTTTCAAAACCAACTCCAATAGCGTAGTCCTCCGACGTTCAACATATCTCGTCAAAGAAAGAAAAATCTCCTAGGTCCCCTGTTAACACCCTATCCCGCATTGTCTGCAAATATGGATCAGCCATCGCCTTATAATGATACAGTCTATTTGCTCTAATCATGCCTACCGCGTCACTGTCATTGCCCCACAGTACCCCCATGATTCCTTGGGTCACTAACTGCCTACCTCCTCCATGAGTCTCCAACTCTGTGCTTGTAAGCTGGCCAAGTGGGCGAGCGCCTTCCGGCTCAAGGCGTCGGCCACCACATTGGCCTTCCCTGGGTGGTAGGAGATGCTGCAGTCGTAGTCCTTCAGAATCTCTAACCAACATCTCTGTCTCATGTTGAGCTCCTTCTGATCAAATAGGTACCTGAGGCTCTTATGATCCGTGAAGATCTCAAAAGTCTTACCATACAGGTAGTGCCTCCATGTCTTCAATGCAAAGATAATTGCTGCCAGCTCCAAGTCATAGGTGGGGTAGTTATGCTCATGGGGCTTTAGTTGCCACAAAGCGTAAGCAACAACGTGGCCCCACTGCATGAGCACGTTACCCGACCCCTGCAACGAGGCGTCAATGTAAACCACAAACCCGCCACTTCTGTCTGGGATGGTGAGTATAGGAGCTAAAGTCAATCTCTCCTTCAACTCCCGAAAGCATAACTCACACTCGTCTGTCCAAGTGAATGGCACATCCTTCCGGGTCAACTGGGTCATAGGAAGCGCAATCTGAGAGAACCCCCTGATAAACCATCAGTAGTAGCCTGCCAGTCCCAGAAAGCTGTGTATCTCTATCACTATGCATGGCCTCTCCCACCTGAGTATGACCTCAACCTTAGCTGGATCCATAGCCAATCCGTCTCCTGAAATCACGTGGCCCAAGAAGGTCACCTGTCTCAACCAGAACTCGCACTTGTACTTGGTGTACAGCCTGTGTCATCTCAATGTATTTAGGACCATACATAGATGTTGTCCGTGTTGTGCCTGATCCTGAGAGCAAACTAGTATGTCGTCGATGAATACCACCACAAACTAGTCTAGGTATGGCTTGAGAACATGGTTCATCAGATCTATGAAAGTAGCGGGGGCATTGGTCAGCCCAAATGGCATGACCAAGAACTCGTAGTGTCCATACCGAGTATGGAAGGCTGTCTTGGAGACGTCAGTCTCCCTAATCCTTAGCTGATGGTGACCTGACCTTAGGTCTATCTTAGAGAACACCATGGCGTCTCTCAATTGGTCGAAGAGGTCATCGATACGAGGTAGCGAATACTTGTTCTTGACGGTGACCCGATTCAACTACCTGTAGTAGACACAAAGCCGAAGGGTACCGTCCTTTTTCTTCACGAATAACACAAGGGCTCCCCACGGGGATACACTGGGCCTCACAAAGCCCTTCTCCAATAGATCTTGTAACTAAGACTTGAGCTCTCACAACTCAAGTAGGGCCATTATGTATAGTGCAGTAGAGATGGGGCTGGTCCCTGGTACTAGTGAGATCTCAGACTCGATCTCACGCTCAGGCGGTAGTCTTGGCAGCTCCTTTGGGAAGATGTCAGGGTACTCGCAGACCATTGGGATACTCTGTAAGTTGGTCATGGGAGTAGGCTCTACTAAACACAAGTTAGGAAGCCCTCACACCCTCGGCTCAAGAGCTTCGCTGCCCGAAGTGCGGAGATGCACCTGAAACCTCCGTCTACCGGTTGGTTGTGAAACTCAAAGGGAGACAACTCTGGTATGGAGAAGATGATCTTCCTCCCAAAACAGTCCACAAGAGTGTGATAGGCAGACAACTAGTCCATTCCTAGGATCACACCAAAGTCCTCCATCGGGATCACGATCAGGTCGGCGGGAAGACTGTGTCCCCCTATAACGACCTCGTAGTCTATGAAGACCTCCTCTGCGATGAGCAACTGTCCACCTACCCCTCTAATCAGGAATGGAACCTCTAATAGTACACTGCTCAGGCCGAAACTAAAGAATGTGTGGCACCAGAATAAAAAAGTACGTAAACAAGTTTGCCGAAAAATGGAACCATACCTGCCACCACGGAGCCTGAAGCTCTAGCGTCTCTATGAGTCAGGGCGTTGACTCGCCACTCAGCCCTAGGTGCAAAAGAAGTGACCACGCTCTGGGTCGGGCGAGCAGCAACTAGCCGGTACCCTCCTCATGACTGTTGTCCTCCTCCTCATACTTTGTAACCGCGACCGCTAGATCGGCCTCCAGTAATCGGTGCTGGGAGCATCTGCTGTGCTCCAACCCTAGATGGGTAGCCCTCCTTATGTGGCTTAGCTGGCCACACTGGTAACAGAGAGAGGCACGACCTCCTCCCTTAGTCGGTCCCTGCTGGTGACTGGGCGAGGGTTCGGTGTTGATAGCTAGCCCCTGTCTAGGGCCCCCAAAGGCCACTGGTAGCCCCACAGAGCGAGATGACTCCCCTACGAGCACTGTGTGCCTCCTCTCCCGACGGCCTTGTGAGTACTCCGGTTGGTAGGGCCTCTTCCATCCTCCGTTAGTGTCTCACATGGTCGGGTTGGTCTCCTCCTAGGTCAGGCTGCCTCGACCACACGAGAGAAAGTAGGTAACTTCAGGGGTTTCACATACCCTCGAATAGCAGGTCGAAGACCCTCAGTAAACCTCCACAAGCACTCCTCCTTTGTAGACGCAACTGTCGGGGCAAAGCGTGACATCTCCAGGAAACGCATATGGTACTCACTAACTGTCATTGCCCCCTGGCAGAGAGTGTGGAACTCCTGCCTCCTCTAGTCCTGCTAGATCTATGGGAAGTACTACTTGTAGAAGAGTGCCACGAACTGGTCCCACGTCGACTCTCTCCCCTCCTGTCCCCTGACTATCCTCCATCATCGGTGGGCTGCACTCTCTAACTGGTACGTGGCAAAGGCCATGTAGCACTTTGTAGGAGGGTGGAGCGTGTCAAAAACCTTCTCTATCTACTCTAGCTAGTCCTCTACCTTAAATAGGCCCTCATCCCCCTTGAAGGAGGGGGCTTCAACTTTCGGAACTAGCCAAATAGCTCATGGTGGAGCTACAACGGGGGGATAGGCACGCCTCCAGGCAAGGAGGGCTCATGCTCAGAAGTGTCTGAGGGTGGTGGGGGTGGCGAAGGATCACCCCCTCCCCCTCTAGCTCATCTAGCACTGCGGCGGCTCCCCTGTCTCATAAAGGACTCTCCCTCCACGTCCTCAGGGAGGGGTGGATGAGGACGAGGCTGCTGGAGCTCCTCCCGCACTATGTCCTGAATCAACTGGGCGAGATCTTGGGCGTGGATGCCCGAAAGGAGGGGTGGGTTGACCGATGCCTTAAGTCTGGTACGTTTGCCCCTACGACCCAGCCCATGGTCACGTTCGTGGCTTACCTCAAAAACTCCTCGATGAGATATCTCCTACAAGGAGATACAAGAGAAAGAACATGGACTATCAACAATATCAGGTTACATAAAGAAATAAGACTCGGAAGCGAAGATCAAGGCAATACGTTGTGATGGCTACCTTAGCTACATGTACATGAGTGGTTACTTTCACACCATTTGGTTCATTTCTCATAACGACCTTGCTCTGATACCATCTAGCTATGACCCGATTCCCTCTCCCTACAGGACCCGAGATCGGTTCGCCTCGACTAAATCCCAAGACCCAGTCGTCCAATGAGAAATAACTGAAAGAAGAAAATATTCTACAACCACACATGTAATGTAACTAAGCAAAAATAAATAAGAGACGGTAATGGAAATCAGAACAAGAAGTCTCAAAAATATTACATGCCACAAGCAGAAGAGTACTATAACACACATAGCCATCATAACTACAACAGAGGGAAATATAACATGAACATAACAGGAACAACTAATACATACTAAAGGTACTCACTACTACAAAAGTCTCTGCAACAGAAAAGAAAAAAACACTAAGGCTGGGCTTGGCTGAGCCCATCACCCGAGGCAGCCGATGGTGCTGGTTGCTCAACTCCCTACCCTGAACATGGTTATATAATTCGTGGTCAATTAATGCTAAGTAGAGTGGTGGTTAAGCCATTTACATGCAATTTAACATAAAGAAATAAGCAAATAACTAATCATTCATTTCCATTTATCTCAACTAGGTGTTTCTGATTCGGTTATTCTAATAAGGATCCACAACATTGCTTAATCATCTTGTTCCCTAAGGGAACGATCTTGATTGCAGTTTATTCCGTGATGTAGGATGTACACGTGACACTCTCCTGGCTGGGAGAGCTCCAGTGGTAGTCCTACACCTGGTCTACCACCCCGAGGTCACGATCTCAACGTAGTGGTTACTACGGTATGTGCAATAAGAGCACGGGTAGCTACCCCGCATTGGCACGTGGTCAGTCCTTTCCGCTAGCGAGTACGCCCAAACTTACAGTACAGAACAGAACAGGGCCTCGCCCTCTTAGAACAGGAGTCTCGCCCCTCAACAGTCTACGTACCCTCGCCCGACTATCCCAATTTTCTCAGTGGACCTAACAAGAGTCGGTGTAGGGTGGCCAATCCTAACCTCAGGCCCCATGGGGCGGCTGGCTCCCCACTACACTAGAGTAACAGGAGTCGGTGTAAGGTGGTCATTCCTAACCCCAGGTCTCAACCTAAGGGCGGCTAGCTCCCCTTACACTAAAGTGACGGTAGCTCTCCTCGGTACCGCGTACATGAGAGCCAGCTCACTTTCCATGCAAAAGGGATAGTTGCTCTCCTCGGTACTGTGTACTCGAGGGCTAGCTCACTTCCCTCCATACAATATTTGTTTCATATACGTGAGTTCCTTTTCTACTTTCCCATGGGGTTCATGCATTGTATTCATTTCATTTCGTTTCACGACATGCATATCTCGTTGTTCACATCTCGGTTCTCAACCATATAACAGGCACCTTGTGATTTAATAACTGAAAGAAGCTTCACATCAATTAACTATTCATTTGCTAGCATTAATGGTTCTAACATGCATTTCAGAATAGACCATGTGGCTCAAGCAATGTTCATTTACTCAATTCTGCCCTAGGGTTCATTCTGTATCTTAGGGTTCAATCAATTCATTCTAAGATAGCATGCATTTTGATTAATTAAGTCATAATATTGAGATAAATTGTTCTACCGGGATACTCGGGTGGAATGGGGGCTCAATTGTAGATCCCGTCGTCTCCGCTAGCCCCGTATACTCTACTAGCTGGAGACCTATACAATTGACCAAATCACATCAAATGAGTTCAAAACAGTATACGAGTGACACAAACGCATAGAGAACTTCGAACTGAAAGCAACGATATTTTGTTTATGCAAAACCGACTCCGTTTGGGCCCTAAACGGGAAAAAAATGTGCACTCTGACTCAAATCAGAAGTTTGAGACTAGCCCCAGATGTCTTAAACAACCACAGAGGCTCACCTTATTTTCTTACGCTAATTTAGGACGTTTGGAACCCCTCATGGCCATCTTGAGGTCCTTTCAGATGTCTAGTTGTGCACCCGGATGTCTGGGATGGTTATCAGACGTCTGTAGAGATGTCTAGACGTCCTAAACCACCTCAAAGGGTGCGCTACACACCTTTCCAACATACTCGCGCCAGCGTATGCATGCGCCACTTCAAAAACATGACATGTAACTTAACGTACGTCCATGTGGGTGCATATAGAGTACATACCTTGGCACTCTGCGAGTTGTCAAATGTCCAACGCCAACTCCGGATGTCCTGAGGCTCCTCCAGGCGTCTGAATAGCATACTAAACGTCATATACTACGAAAAAATGATTCCGTAGAATGCCTCGTGAACCTTCTCCCCGCACGGCTCTTCGCCTGTAGAATCGCAGCTGCTGCTCCAGCAGCTGCAAGAGGTCGCAGAGCTCCTCTCCACAAGCTCCCATGGTCGCACCTCCTCTCCCATGCTCTCCCTCTCCTTCGCCCACGCTCTCCCTCTCTCCTTCTTCTCCATCGCGAGCTCCCCTCCTTCCCCACTCATGGTCACAAGGGGACGGGGAAGAGGAAGAGGAAGGGAGGCTGCCGGTGCAAGGTGGTGGGTGAAGGTGGAGGTGGTGGTGTGGAGATGGAGAGGGTGGAGGGGTGTGGGGTTCTTTTTAAAGGGAGGAGGGTGTGTGCTTGGGTGTGTTGTGTGGGAAGAGAGAGGAAAAATTGTGAGATATTCCCTGCAAGGTTTCCTCTTTCCGGCAAAACCCACAAATTTTAAACCCAAGGGGTTTAAAATTACACTTACACCCCTACCCTTTCGGGAAAACCTCGAACGACCCTTGGAAAGGGTCATTTCATGTAGCTTCATAAGCTACATATACTTCGACATTTATATGGTAGCATCTATGTTTCCACAGCAAATACCACAACATTCAAGTGGATTAGATATAAACTATCCACATTAAACTGCAGATGCCGCATCTCAACTCATTAAGATTGACTAAATTAGTGCATCTCAACTCTTTGAGATCACCTTTTCATTATCACATTCCTATTCCAAGGAATGTCAGGGATAACTTTGCAATTTATCCAGAGTGTCTTATAGGTTGATAACAATTTATCCTCCCACTATCTCTAACATCTCTACTTGGAACTATCATTGGTCTATGTGTCGCATGCACGTAACATGTTTTCTCTTACTCAAACCCTTGAGTTGACATATTCTTCATAAGAAGGTATCAGAAAATACTTTCTTTGACTTTCATCATATGAAAATCAGTTAAGCATCTTATGCTCTAAAGATCTTTAAGTTTGTCTTTGGAAAATAAATTTCCATCCAAATTCTCATATTCCATTACTGGATATTGTTGTTGTTGTTATAATTGTATTTTCAATAATGACAAATGAGCTATTTCTTGGAAAAGACTAACATGTTGCAGGAAGAATTTAAAGTGTAGGAAGGACTTAAAGATTAGGATCAAGAAAAAGGAAGGGAAAAAGATTTTATTTCTAGTTTATTTTAAATTTTTAGAATGTAAAAAGCCTTGATATCTTTTGATCTACTCGCATTCTTTAAAGTCTTATTTCTGTTGGTTTTTCAGATGTCTCTCTTTACCTTCAGACATCTGAATCTGATTTTTAAGATGACTAACACATCTTCCTATACATCTAGGATCATGTCCAAAGCCTATATTCATTGCTAGATCTTGCAACCTCTATCATTTGAGTTTTTCAGATGTCTACTATTTGATTCAGACATCTGGTTTATTGGTTTTCAGATGCCTCCTTGATTTTCAGACGCCTCCTTGAGATTTTGATAATCTCTTTAACTCTTTAGAACAACGGTCATAATCTTAGGAGTTATTCAGATGTCTGACATTGTCTTGAGCCGTCTATATCCATCCAACATTCACTTTCTTTACAACGTTTATTTTGATCGCATTTAAGTACTTCTATTATACTTTGATTTTGGAGAGTTGAAGGCCATCAGATGTCCTTAAATTTATTCAGATGTCTTCTGGTTCTTTTTAAGTCCTCTGACCATATTTTGTTAGATCTCTGTTTGGGTCTAATTTCATTCCAGTAAACAAGCATTCTTTCCCTGATGCTTTTTCAAACGTCCAATTTATTTTTCAAACGTCTGAACATTTATATTCAGATGTCTAACTTTTGATCAGAAGTCCCTGTGTTTGATCCAGTAATCACTTTGCTTTCCTGAAGTTTTGTTAGACATCCTGGTTTATTTTCAAACACCTAGAATAGTATTTTCAGACATCTGTCCTTGTTTTTCGAACATTTGATATAGTCCAAATTTGAGTTAATGCTTTATAGCCATTCTTTCTCAATTTATTCCAATTCAATTCAAATTCCAACAACTACTTAAGCTCAAATATGACATCCTACACCTATATATAACCCCCATAGGTAACCTTAAGAAATTACAACAAAGAAATTCACATTCTACTCATTTGAAAGCTCTTGATCTCATTTGTTCTCTCTTGTGTGCTCCCTTGTGTGATTCTTTTTGTGTTACTATTTTTTAGAACAACTCTTCTTCCTGCTACTCATAGGTTTGAAGAAGGGAGTATTCTTATTCTTTCATTCAAGGCTTATAGATTTCTATTGCTTTTTGTTAGTTTATTTGGGTACCCGGTTTGTGGGTTTCCCGTTTCCTCTTAGTAAGGGGCAAAACTCTTCTTGGGGTTTGTCCAGGAAGAGTAGTTTTGTAATATTACTTGTTGTTAGTAATTCCTACTTGGGTATGGGAAAAATCCTAGATTGAGAAATCTAGGTAGTGGTTTTTCTCGCAAGGGTTTCCTCTCTAAATTCTTGTGTTCTTGCTACAATTGTTTGTATTTAATTTTGTTGAAAAATTCAACCCCCCTTCTTGTGTGAGCACAACAGTTATATGCTTGTGGTACCACTATTTCTCATGATTCCAAGTTTATTCCCGCAAAACTACTAAGTAATTAAACTCTCATTGTAGCATGATTTTTTGGGACAGAAATAAAAGATACTGAAACTCTGGTGAGTCTCAAGTCAAACACGAGGAGGCATAGGATCTATCTAACTAAATGCAAAACACGAAGCAAATATGAACTAACTATTATAAAAAAGGGGATGAGAAGGAGATCACAATCAGGCAGATATACAAAGAATGGGGGTAAGAAGCAAGATTTGCAAATAGAGTAACTAGAAAGAAATCTTTTATTGCAACTAGAAATAAATGTTACAACTAGAATAGGACTCTGAATATCAACTAGAATAAGAACTAGAAATTCACTAGAACTAACACTAGAAAAGAACTAGAAAAAGAGAAGGAGATGAGATGGAGCATGGTCCGTTGAAGCAGCCGCCTTAAAGATGGAGATGAGGATGTAGCAAAAGCAGAGGGTGAGGAGGACGCCCACCAAAAGATGTAGCAAAGGTCTTGGGAGTGAGGAAGAAGGTGGAGTTGAGATGCTATTCTAAGTAGGAGGGCTATGTAGAAGGTGGTGAGAAGTTGGTGAATTATTCTAATACTAAGGACTTAATGAAGGAAAGGGAGGGGTGTAGGGTCCTATTTATAGAGGTTTCTAGGTTTTAGATGGAGGACCAGGATTGCATAGGTTTAGGATCAAAGGCTAGGATCTAATCTAGTGGGTTATTTTTGTTGGAATAGGATGGAAGCTAGGATTTAGTAGGAAGTAGGATGGAGGGTTTAGATTGGAGGAGGGGGGAAGCTACTAAGAGGTAGAATCCTAGGGTTTGGTTGGCCATTAGGTGTTGGATTTAAGCCCTTAGGATGTTGGTTTAAGGGTTAGGATTCAATGGAAGAGGATATGTTCTAAATAGGAAAGGATATGGTCTTTTGTGCATTAGGTAGGGATAAGGATAAGATCTTTTGTATAGGCCTTAGGATTAACATCTAAGGGTGGAAAAGTGTTACGACCCGATTCGAACCCACTTGGGGGTCGGGCCGAACCGCACCCTAACCCCAAGCCTAGTCATCCAACGAGTAATAAACTAAAACATAATAACACTTCCACACATGCATCATAACAAAAAGAACAACAAAAGTAGTAACAACAACGAAGCTACCACGACACATGGGAAGGAAAATATAGTTCACATCACAGCCATCACACTAACATCAATACAGTGAAGAAAGGAGAATAATACAGTTTAAAAGATAAGGATGTACTATAGAAAAAGGAAAACACAACTAAAGCTATGGCTAGGTGTGGCTAGGCCCAGCTCGTCTCCCTCGACAGCCCATGGAGCTGACTACTCTCCTCCCTAACTTGAGTATGCAACCAATGTAGGTGCCAGCAAAGCTGAGTAGAATGGTAAGAAGGAAAGAAATGTGTAACAATGAAATGAGGGAATAAGTGGTGGTTTGTTCGCATTTTAATCATTTTAGATGTCATCCCACCATTTTGATGCTTTGTTATTTGTTTCATGTAGTGGCTAGTCTCGTTCGTATTCTCCCCACCCCCACAGATCCACTAAATATAGTCATCTTTGATTGGTAGTTCACATGTCTCCTAGTGAGATGATCTTGTTGTGGTATTTCAGATCGTAGGGCAACCATGGTATGCTCTTTTGGCCGAGAGAGCACCCTACAGCCCCCCTACCACCTAGTTTACCACCCCAAGGTCATGGCTGCGATGTAGTGGCGACTATAACACTCGTGATAAACACACAGGGCACTACCCCGTGTTGGCACACGGTCAGTCGTTTCTACCAATTGGTACACACAGGAACAGAATAGGAACAAAAGCACCACCATAGCACTGCATACCCTCACCCGACTAGAAAGGTCGTTCCTCTTATGGGTTTCAACCTGAAGGGGGTCAGCTCTCTCCCTGCATAATTGGTGGTTAGCTCTCCTTGGCACTTGTATACCCGAGGGCCAGTCGTTTCTACTAACAAGTACACACAGGAACAGAATAGGAACAAAACCACTACCATAGCACTACATACCCTCACCCGATTGTCCCAGTTGTCCCTTCATGGGCCCCACAGGAGTCTATGTAGAAAGGTCGTTCCTTTTATGGGTCTCCACCCGAAGGGGGTCAGCTCTCTCCCTGCACAATTGGTGGTTAGCTCTCTTTGGCACTTGTGTACTCGAAGGCCAGCTCACCTCTACAACCAAAACCTAGCACTGGTCGATCATGCCCCAAACTAGTATTTCCACCCCCATTGGACTTTCCATAAGTATTTCATTTCACATTTAAGTGCCATCTCTAGTTCACCTTAGGGTTCAAGTAGGCTTCTAGTTGGTTTCTAACGAGTTCAAGCGTCATTTCAAAGGCTTTCTCCAAAAAAATAAAAAAACAAAAAAAATGATCTAATTTTAGTTCTAATGATTTTTTCCCAATTTAATGGTGGAACGAGGTAATTTAGTTGAAGAGGGAAAGTTCAAGGGGGTAGAGAATGGGATGTAAAAGTACACAGGGCAAATTAATTAATAAGTCATACCTTAGGGGTAGATAATTTTGACTCGAAAGAAAAAAGTTGTGCATCTTCTACACCAATTTCCTTTTTAAAAATCTTCTACACTAATTTCAAACAATTCCCTTACAAGTGCATCAGATAGCTATATTAGCCTAGCCCATAAACTAGAGACATTATCAATTTGCACAGGAAGTTCCAAGGAAGATAGTAACCACAGGCCTCAAAGATAGCTGATAATGACACTACTATGACATCAAAAGCAAATATTATTGATCCAGAAATTTACAACTAAACTGTCAGATAGAAAATAATGATCCTTATATCTTTTTCCTTTTATTTTGAAAAGAAAAAAATAATGATCCTAATTCTTTTACAATTGTCTGATTAGCATATTTTAACGATATAAATTTTTTTATAACTATTATAACTTCTGCTTTTAAGGCCAATAAATTTTTAGAGACATTCATTTGATACGAACCGATGGAATCGTCCCAAATAAATTAAAACCCATCCAAAAAAACCTACGGCCTATCCCATCCCCCTCTCACCCACGCAAAACCCAATCCACTCACGAAACCTAAGACACTCCCCAACCGTGCGTGACCTTCCCCCTTCCTCCCACAACCCTCGCCGCAGTTTCCTTTCCCCCTACAACAGATCTCCATCGCCCTCCCCACCGCAGTATATCGCGTGCACATCGTCCCGCCATCCCCCTCAACCATCCCCTGCAGTAGATCGCAGCCATCCCCCTCAACCATCGCGCGTCGTCCCCACCTACGGTAGATCATCCGGCCCTCCCCCTCAACCATCCCCTGCGGCAAATCGCAGTATATCTCGTGCCTCTCTTGCCGTCCCCCCTCAATCGGTGGCGCCTCTCAATCACTGGCAAATGCCCCTCTCGATCCTGTGCACAGCCATCAGCCGCAACCCCTTCGATCGCCACCTCCGTCGATTGCCCACTAGTTGCTCGCCCTCTCAGCTGCAGCGCGGTTCTCTCTGATCGCTACCGCTGCCCTCCACCTACTCCGCCTCCTTCGCCAGCTATAGGTCTGCTTCGATGCATTGTTGGATGTGTTTTTTTTTTTTTTTAGTATATCTGTTTCATATGTCTTGCATATAGGTCTGTTTTTTGTTGGATGTGTTCAGTTGCTCGCCCCTTCAATCGGATTGCACTCTTGATGATTCTTTTGGTATTTACCAAGTTTTTTTGGTATATGCATCTGCTCAAGGATGTGGTTTGTTGTTTGAAGTTTGTTTTTTCCCTATTTTGATTCCTCTGCTGCAGATAGGGTACTTGGGTTGATCCCTATCTTGGTTCCATAGTGTGCCTTCCTTTTAGTAAGAAAAAACACATCATCTCTTCCCAATCCAGAACAGTGCCATACAGTTTAATCTTATTGTGCATGGTCACTGTTTCTCCAGAATATCTCATTTATACCACCCAAGCAAAGCCCCAAATCTTCATCACTGATCAAGTGAGATACCTCCTTCCATGCCACTAGGTAGCACCCCCCACTCAACTTCCTAGGTCCTTCCAAAGGAACCATCTGAAAATTGCCTCAATCTGACAAACCACCTATCAGCGCAAAAAATAAAACAAGAAAAAAGGAACAAACCAGAAGATGATGAAACCTAAATTTTATTTTGCAAGGGGTTCAACGGTTAAACTAAATTCTCAACAAATTCTAAATAATGAAGGGTGCGGATGCAAAATTCAATATTCTATTTTCTTGAAGAAAAGTTGTTGGAAAACATGCCAGTTGATTCATTTCCTTTTCAGTTTTCTTTCTCTGTTAGTTCTTTCCTTTTTAATTGTCATTCTCTCTTTCATTCAGTTAATTATCTCTTCCTACAAAGTAAAACAAGAATAAAAGATGTGCCTTGTTCCAGATGCAAACTCATGTAGTTTTCTTACCTGACATGTAAAGTAAACAAGTTCTTATCTGGTGGAATTTTTATTTTTACTTATTGGAAACTGATAATTACTAATGGGTGGGTGATTGAAATGCCTTGTTCGGGTGCTTCTAGGTGCATTCCACCAATGGATGCCCCACTGTATAGGGCAAATTGTAAAAGCTGATGTAGGTTCTATGCTACTGCTATGTAGATCAAATGCTATTGAGCTTGTTAAGGTTGGTATGCAAATTAGGAGAATTAGCTGTCACGGTTATTTAAAGAAAGTTGCAGTAATAGAATGTGAGAATGTGAGTGAATCAAGGTTTTAAAAAATAGATTGAACATTGAAATAGATAGGGGCTAGTTGTAGTTTTTAGATGTCCAATTAGCAGTTCAAACTGTCGGTGATGACATCAAAATTTGAAAAAATTGGATAAAATTGCACTGTAAAACCTTTGGTTTGGTTTGCACTGATCTAATTGGTTGAATTGGGTTTGACCGCTATTTAATTGAAAAGGATGAAGGAATATGTTGGACAGTGCTAGTGAAGAAGTTCAACTGAACTATAAAACAACATGCATCTAGCTAGTATTAAGCAAAAAAAGAAATATATAGTAACAAATGAAAAACATTACTTTGCAACCATACTTCTAAGTTATGGTTTATAGAAAAAGCAAACAATATCATTGTAGTTCGGTTTCGCTTTGTCTTACTTTTTACTTGTTATGGATTCCCATGTTGTTCATCCATTTTTCACTCTTCCCATATCTTGAACTTTTTTATTACAATAAAAAATGGGACAATCCTAAGAGTTAAATGTGTGCATGATTTTTGTATTTTTTTCTACTAGTAGTCCATATGTGAAGGTTGCATGGTAAAGCCTATTTTTTATTTGCAAATGCTATGTTATTCTCTTTTAAAAAAAAAATAGCACCCTTCTTAGAACTAGTATCGAGAAGCATCCTTTTTACTTGCAAATGCTTTTCTATTCTATTTTATAATTATTTAGGAATTGCAAGAATGTCATTATTCTTTGCAGGTTATTATATTGAATAGTTTGGGTCTTCAATAAGTTTTTCTTTATGAAATACTAAAATTATTTCATCAGATTGATGAAAAAAAACTAGTTTGTAAGCACGTGGCTATTTGGCATATTTAAATGCCAATGTCTATATCATTACCTTTGTTATAATTATTTATCCCTTAATCAATAAAAGGATTCTGCTTAGTAGAGTTCTTGGTACTAGTTGTCTCCAATTTTACTCTCTCTCTCTTTCTCACAACTCTGGTATAAAGGATCCTTATTTAATTATAGAATAGTACCCTGTCATGCATGGGGGGTTGTTGAGATAGACTAACCACCCTTCCTATATAAAAAATAGTATCCTGTCACTGCATAGACCTAGGTTTGATCCTTAACTACTGAGTGTATTTGTAAGATGTGTCCTTTTCATTTTTTTAGTGGGAGACCTTGAATTTTGATTATGAACTCTAGTTATTAATCATTTTGGTTATTGGTTTAGGTACCAATGGATAAATTATGGATGTATTTGTGTCAAACAAATATTGCCAGTTATACTTTCGGAGTAAAGAGATTCTTAGACTGGGCTTTTCATGATGATCGAAGATCATGTAGAAGTGGAGCAAAGAACTTAATTTGTTTGCCCTTGCAAAATTTACCAGAATGGATGGTTATATGAGCAAAAATTTGTATTAGAACATCTCATTTGTGATGGCATATGATCATGTTATACAATTTGGACAGCTCATGGAGAGGAAATAAGGCAATCGTCAAGGCAACATGAACTTGATGATATAATGGACTCTGAACAAAATCATTTACAAGATGGTGATCAAATAATTGATTTGTTAAATGATAGTAGACCCGATCCTGATTCATTGAATGAAGAGGAGAGAAATGATGAAAGTAGTCAATTTTATTCTGCATTGAATGGAGCCAATTGTCTAATTTGTCCTGAAGTCAGTTCAATGTCATGTTTAAACTTTCTATCGAAATTGTTTAAAATGATGTCAAATGTTGTGGATTTCATTGTAGAGCTATTAGGTCATCTTGTGGATTTCCCTAAGAATTGGCATGATGCTAAGAAATGCCTTTGTGTATTGGGATTGAAAAGTGAAAAGATAGATGCTTGTCGGAATGACTGCATATTATTTTGGAAGGACAAAGAAGGGCTTGAACATTATCTAGAATGTCTTCCACCAAGATACAAGTTTAGCAATAATCTTAGCAAAGGAAAGAAATGTTGTCCCAAAAAACTTCGTTACTTTCCACTTATTTCAATATACGTCTTTTCATGTCATCAAAGACTGCAAAATTAATGTCTTGGCATAAGAATGGAAGGAAAGAAGATCCAGATGGACTAATGCATCATCCAGCCGATTGTGAAAAATGGAGAAATTTTGATACTAAGTATCTACTATTTGCAACAGAGGCTCGAAATTTAAGATTAGTGCTATCAAGTGACGGGTTTAATCCATTTGGCAACATGAATGTTAATTATACAATTTAGCCAGTGATGGTTGTTGCATATAACTTGCCTTCATGGTTGTGCATGAAATCATTTATGATGTTAACATTGCTAATTCCAGGTCCTAACGTTCTTAGAAATGCAATCGATGTCTATATGCAACCCTTGTTAGATGAATTGAAGTTATGGTTTACAGGAGTGCACACATATGATGCATCACAGAAGGAAACTTTTACAATCCATGTGGCATTACTTTGGACTATCAATGATTTTCCTGCATATGCCAACCTCTCCGGATGGAGCATGAAAGGAAGAAAAGCATGCCTTGTTTGTGTGGACGATACGAATAGTATCTGGCTTCAAGAGAGTAAGAAGTTTTGTTACTTAGACCATTGTAAATTTCTTCCCATATGACATAGATGACGAAAGAATGATTGCAAGCAAAAATTTGATGGAAAACCTATCTCAGGTATGATGAAAGAACGATTATTAGGAAATGATGCGTGGATGGAACAAACAAAGCTTGGATATGTTAAACTTGGAAAGCCCTTTAAGCAGGAATTGAAAAAGCATGCAGAGAAAATTAGCAATTGTTATGGTTGGAGGAAGGAAAACATTTTCTTTAGAGAATTGCCATATTGGCAAGATCTTCGAATTCGCCACAATCTTGATATTATGCATATTTAAAAAATGTTATGGAGAACATCCTTGGAATACTGAATCTTTCAGGGAATCCAAAAGATATTTTGAAAGTAAGATAGGACTTACAAGGTATGGGTATATAACCTGAGTTGCAACCAAAGAATCTACCAAATGGGAAATTTAGATTGGAGGATGCAATTTATACACTAAATGGAGATGCAAAATAGAAAATATTTAAGTTTCTATCAAGCATTAAATTTCTCGATGGATATTCTTCATAAATATCAAAATACGTAAATGTTGACAGAAGAAAGATAAGTTCTTTTAAAAGCCATGATTGTTATGTATTTATGCAAGTTTTGTTTCCACTAGCAATCAATGGTATACTGCCAGATGTTGTCTTCCAACCATTATTAGAGTTAAGCCGCTTTTTCAAAGCTGTATGTTCTAAGGTTTTGAACCCAATTTCACTATCAAGATGGGAAGAAGATATTGTTATTACCTTGTGCAAGATGGAACAAATCTTTCCACCTGCATTTTTGGATGTGATAATTCATCTTGTCATTTATTTGGCATATGAAGCAAAGGTTGCTAGACCGGTACAATATAGATAGATGTATCCTATAGAATGTTATCTAAAGAAAGATTATGTTTTCAATAAAGCATGTCCAGAAGGTTTACTAGTAGAGGGGTATCTGTTAGAAGGATGTATAAATTTCTGTGCAATATATATGGTTGGTCCAGATAATCGTTTTAATAGAATTGAAAGAAAGTATGATGGTGGTCCTGTTGAAAATGCAGAATGTCATTTGTCAATCTTCACATCAGGAGGGAGACCTTTCAATCAATCAAGGCAAAAGCAGATGTCTGACGAAGATAGAAATTTGGTGCACTTATATATATTAATACAGGTGCCTGAATTGGACCCCTTCATTCAAGAGTTTGAATGTCAATTCGGTTGCATAGAAAAGGAATTCATTCAATGGTTTGGTGAAAAAAGTTGAACAACTTAAAGTATCAAATGATATGAGATGGTCAACTGAATTTGATATCTTGGCAAAGAAACCATATGTGACTTTGCATGATGGATATATTGTTAATGGATTTCAATTTTGCCCAAAAGTCATTGATGAAACCAAAGCAATACAACTTTCTTGTGTGATAGTAAAGTCTTCCCAACTTGAAGATTGTGATGACTTCTATGTTGAACTTCTTGACATTATTGAAATTAGTTTTACACAAGATCAAAATATAGTTTTATTTCAATGTAATTGGTTTGATGTTTATAGTAAAAATAATGGATATCGGATGGACAACGGGATTCTCAGCTTGAATAAAAATGCAAGATTGCATATAAATGAACCATTTGCATTACCTCTCAGGTAGAGCAGGTATTGTTTGTTCCAGATAATAAGAAATGAGATTGGATCATACCAGTTAGAATCATGCCAAGAGACTAATGATATGCTGAATATACCCAAGGAGTTGGCAGATGATTTATCACCTTACTAAGAAGACGTAATTGATGACACAATAACTCCAACTAATGTAACTAACATTGACATTACTTCAGTTCAAGGCACTTCACACATTGATGTGGATGAAGCATGGTACTTAAAATCTTAATTTTTAATTCCTTTTTATTATTTATTTTTCTTGTTTCGCATGCAATGTTATATTTATTTTATTGTATAATCAATTGTTAACTTTTATGCAGATTGTGAGCACTCGACGTGAAAGATCTGTAGTAAATATCCATCATGATCCTCAGGGTTCAATTTCTAAAGGTATAATGTGATTGTATTTGTAAATATCTTTGTTTTATTTTATTTGCTAGGTTAATGGAGATAATTGATCTTTTTTTTATGGTACAGCGTGGTAGGGGAAAAGTTATTAACAAAGACCTTGAGTATGTGGCTCCTGGAGGGCGTCGTCCTTTAAAGATTGACAAGAGAGGTGTTATTGTAGGACGTTATCACAAAAAATTTGCTAGTTGGCTGAGACCATTGTATGTTTCCACATTTTGACATCCACATTACATTGGAGGGATGTAACAAGTGTGCAAAGGGATGGTCTTTTAGGAGGGTTGAAGTAAAAATAATCAACTCATATTTAAATTATGAATATGGTAAAAAAGTTAAGCTTAAGTAGAATTTATATTTATTCCAGGTTGTTTATTCAAAGGAGAGATACATTCAATGATGATACTATTTTGAGGCAAGTTGGAGACATAAATAGAAAGAACAGGGCAAAGTTGAAAGAAAAGGTATCTAATTACATTTTTAGTTACGTTTATTAAATTTTTCATTTTGAAATCATATTAATAATATCTTATGTTTTTTTTCTGAAGTATTTTGAAAACAAGGATTTAGCAAAGGTACATTGGAATATACTTCCAAAAGTACAAAAGGATGATTAGAACATTCTTGTTGATTATTGAACTAATGACTTGGTGAAGGTATAAATTATGTAATATTTATATTTAATTAGTTGGGATATATAATACATAATCAATTATATATGTAAATAGGAAGATGCAAAAAAAAATCGTGAAAATTGCACAAAGGGCATCTAACCTATCCATCAATTGGGTAGGAAAAGTTCAAATCAATTGTGTTATGAATTTGTAAGGAATTATTTGTTAATTTGGATATTTATTCGTTTATTTTTCATTTTTATTTATTAGTAATATGTGTTAGGTTACTTATTACATTATGAAAAGGAAGGATGTGAATTTAATTGAATGGAGTTATATTTATTTTCGAGAAGTAAGAAAGTGAACGATGGAAGCATTTCTTAGATAGATCCAAGATGTCAAAAGGAATATGTAAGTTTATGTTTATTGTTCATATATGTAGGTTTATTGTAATTTCATGTAAATTTTTTCTAATATAATTCATACAATGATAGAATTAGCTTTGGATTAATTAGTAGGATAACAAAATGACCTTTTTTGTTGCATAACTTAACACATACCATACAAAATTGAACCTCTGTCCCTTATTCCCTTATGTTAAAGATATTAATGTTTTAAACATGAACAACATTTTTCTTTTCCATTACATTTTAATCTTAAATGTCCTTCCTATTAAATGTCTTGTAGGAGGAGATGTTAACGTTTGTTAATCCAGTTCCAAATGAAGATGAAGCAGACTATACTGTTAAACCACTATCTCCTAAAGAAGAATTCCGCAAAGTCTTACCAGATGAGCATCTTGGATGTGTAAAATGTAGTGGTCGTGGAGCCACAATCACCAATTGGTGTGGAAGTCAATGGATCATCTTCGCAATCACAGGAAAATCATAATCTCGAGTCAACAGTGTCATCTCAGCATACACAATTAGAAGTAAAAAAATTGAAGAACTTCACAATCAAAAACTCATGGAGGAGAATTTGAATAAATTGAAGAGCATGGTTGAAGGACAAGTATCGTTAGAATCTTAATTTGATATAGATTTATTAAGAACTAAATGATAACTTTCTTTTTATAGCTTAGATATGTAACTGTTAGTTTCATACATAGAATTTTGATTCTTTTGAATGCATGTAGAAGATTATTTTTGTTACTTTCTTTAATAGAAGAGTTCTTATTTTGATCCTTATGATTTTCTTATTCAAATTGTGAACGTTATGAATGAAAGTGAATATAAATTTTGAGTAGATGTTATTCTTATAGGTATTAGTAACAGTTTTACTAAATCTTATCATCAAAGGATACAATGATGGTTGAATTATTTTTTTGTAACAAATGAAATGCCTTTTGGTGAGGGTTTTTAGAGACGGTGTCATAAAAAATATATATATATAATGGTCATGTAAATTGTTAGTTGAACTTGGGTGACGTTTTCTAATGATTTTTTGAAATAGTTGTAAACGTCATAAAAAATAAAGTAATGATTATTTCAATTGTTAGTTTGAAATTTAGGGATGGTTAACAATTATCTCGAAAGGAATCTTTTAGGGATGATTTTTAGTAACTGTCTCAAAAAATCAATTGGAATGCCACTTTTAGAGATGGTTCCCAAATCGTCACAAAAATCCTCTCGAGATAGTTAAACACCATTAGTGATGGGTTTGCAACCATCTCTAAAGGGTTGTTGGCTAATCCCTAAGTTATTCCCTTGGAGAGCATTATCCTCTACAACTTCAAAAGGTTATTAAGGTGATAAAGTTGGATTTGCAATTCCAAAGGAATAGTATCCACCACAATTTTTTCGCAAGTTCCAATTTTCAAAAAATTATAACCATGCAATAATTATCTCATTCAATCCACCACTTATCCCACCATACAAACACTTAAATTCATTGCTTATCATGTTAACATAGTCTAAGAGCAAATTCTACCTGTTATTCCAGTAGAAGCATAAGTCATTAGGGCAACATTCTTAACCAAATTTTTGTCACAAAAATTTGGTTATCACTTTCCTAATTCCTTTTCTTGGTCTTAAATTTATTTGCTAAGTGCATTCTAAGATGAATAAATTGATTAGGAACAAACACTTTTGGCTAATATGGCTAAATCAGTTTCTCCTCTTCATTGCCAATTGACAATACTCCACATGATAGTGTAACTAAAACAGGTTACTAATATTTTTATAACATGTGCTCTTCTGCCCCAGACAAACATTTACTGAGGGTTGACCACATGCTAATTATTATCTTCTCTGTGATTAATGAGATCTGGGATTTCATAGTCAATTCCCTCCCTTTACAAATATTTTAATGTAGTTGTAGCATTCATTTTTTGAAGTCTGACAAAATTCAAGATGAATATTAATGCCTTTGGACCCATTGTATTTCTGATTTTTCTTTTTGCAATATTTGTTAGTTTAGTTTTTAATTTCAGATCTATTGATAAACGTCAGTTTATCATCATTCTTATACCCTAAAACAGATCTACCTTATAGGTTTTTAACTCAACAAATGGGTTTTCGGGCTGCATTTAGGTATTTACTTAGGATAGGCATACATTGCATTTTATTATCTTTTTGATGCATTTACTTGAGTGTCAGGGATATATAGAAAGTCAGATACCGCATACCTTGGCCCTTAGGAAGGCAGAAGATGAAGAAGAAGCTCCTATCATTTGGATCCCATCTAGATTTAGCTCATCTCAGCTGTATCCCAACTAGATCCAGCTCATCCCAGCTGGATCCCAGCTCCTACTAGCTAGATCAACTCATCCCTAACTCCATTCAACTCATCTCAGCTGAATGATAGCTTAAGCTAGTTCACCTCAGCTCCATTCAGCTCACCTCAGTTAGATGGAAATTCAAACTAGCTCAAGTCAGTTGATCCCAACTCCATTCCAACTCTTCTAGCCTAGAACTGTTCACTGGAAGCTCAACCTGACTAGGACTAGCTACTAGCTAAACATGGTTAGCTGAAGATGACCTCAACTAGCTCAAATCTAGCTCTCGGAGGCTCACCTCATCCCAGCTACTTGATCTAAGCTAGCTACTCGACCTAAGCTAGCTACTCCAGCTAGCTAGGCAATCTCCAGGAAGACCAGACCCAGCTCACCTCAGCTTACATCAGCAGAAGTTAGCTCATCTTAGCTTGGCTTAGTAGCTAGCAAAGAACTAGCAAGTTAAGCAAAAAAGGTATAGCTCTCTTCAACAACCACCAACTCCAATGCAGCTCAAGACAACTTCCTCCAGCTCCTCTTCCTCAAAACCCTTGCTCCCTCTACCTCTCTACCCTACTCCCTACTAGCTAAGCTAGCTTAGCTTAGCTAGTCACCTCCTTGGCCACCAAAACCTAACTCTAAAACCCACCTAACTAGCTTCACCAACCAACCTTACCTAAGTCCACCTAAGCTACCACCACTCCACCTCAATCTTAGCGCCAACCCTACACATGCCTTCACCCCTCTCTACCACCAAAAGACACCACCAAATTCCCTCCAAAACCACCTAGAAATGGAGCCAACCTTTTCCCTCCAAAACCCTTGAAATCCAACTCTATACCTACCCCTTCAACCCATCTCCACACTCCATTTTTTCCCTCCAAAATCAATACTTTCTAGAATGTATTTTTGGAGGGAAAACCAAGGCACTTTTTCATTTTCCTCCCATTTTTTCCTCCAAAAGTATCCAAGCACCCCTTCCTTTCCCTCCAAAAAAATACAATAACCACCCCTCTTCCCATCCTATAAATGCTCTACCCTACCACCACATAATTCCTATCTTTTCCATTAGTTAGGTTCACCATTACTCCACCGTATCCCACGCCAAGGAAGAAGAAGAGAAGAAGATCAAGGGGGCAACCTACCCACCCCCTTGGTGCCTTCTTCCTTTCTTTCTTCTCCCATGTGCCACACCAATGAGGAGGTCATCTACATAGAGGGGACGGCCAGGCAAGAGGAGGAACAAGGTGGTTGATGCCTACCTTGAGGAGACAGCTTGGAGGAGGAAGAAGAAGCTAAGAAGAACTCTTTTCAAGTGTGGGGCAACCACACTTGGAGCAAGAGCTATCTAGAACTTCTACTAGAGGATCCTTCTCTTCTTTATCTTCTACTTTATATTTTGTATTAGCTAGTAGTTTATTGTTATTGCAAAAAGTATTCCTCTACATGTACTCCAAATTCTAGCAATACAAGATTTCAATTTGCCTTCCAATTTCTATCTTTATTTTAATGTATTTTTCATGCTTTTAGTAGCTTATTGCACCACACCTTCTTCTTCCAATTACCCTAGCTGCACTTGCCTAGGGCAAGCTTAGAAGAAGAGGATTTCTTCTTGTCACTTAGCTTTAGTGATAGGCTTATCTTTAGTTCATCTTCACGTCAAAATACCTGATTGTTTCTGAAAACCCTAAAAATAATATAAATCAAAATCACAAAAACATAATTATGGATTTGATAAGCGAGAGAGAATCAATTCTTGTGATTAACAATTTGGCCTCCTTGGATGACCCTAGATACTCCACTATCTAAGTAATATAAATTTTAAAAGTTAATTGCGAACTTACGTGTTTCAACGACTTGAAACCCTAATCTTATCAAATCATGTATTTTCTACATCACCTGTGCTGAATTTTTGTGCAGTATTTGGACTTGTTTCCTGTAGATGGAAAAATATCATTTTGGCACCATTTGGGCACAAAATGATCAGGGCCTCTAACTCTTAAAATACATAAATCCCACATCTAAGATGTCTCCTTTAGCAGTTGTAATTCGTTGTGAAGTCCAAAAAACTTCACATCAAGCAAAAGACTGCTATAGTAGCAGGAAGGTGCACATTAGTTCTAGTTTGAAGTTGCATTGTTATTTGTAACACGTAGCCAACCTGGAAGAATGCAAGTCACAAGCTTTGGAGTTAATAAATGCACAAATCAAAAGGAATCTATTAAATCAACGCTACAAAAATCTACCTAGCCAACCCCTCTCCCAACCCGAACCCACACCATTTGATTCGTAGAGCTTCCAATTCCTTAAAACTATGCTTGGCTTTTCTCTTAAATGCATCCTAATTTAGATATGCTAACAAAAAATATAATAGACTTAAGTATCTTGCACAGTTTCAAACACTAATAAAGAGGAACTTCGAGGTTCTTGAAAAAAATTACCAAGAGCAACCAAAATTTCCTGAAATTCCCCAAGCAAGCTGAATTCACTTAGCATAAGAATGCCAAATCTACAAGAAACATCAGAGAGATTTTCTTTTTGTTTAATGCAAGCCCATTTCTTCTAGGCTAAGCAGATATTTTGCCACAAATTCAAGATGCTCCATCCACCTAGCAGTTTGCTTACCATATCAACATCCCCACCTCTAATCTCTTCTAAGATTCTAAGAAGCAGCACAAAGCAATTAGGCAGCTAGAGGAAAAAATCAAGTGGAAAAAAAACATGTTAAGACACCTAAAGGTTTGAGTTATGCAATTAAAACAACCAAAATATTACCCAAAAATCAGAATAGGTGACCCTATTTGGCTTATGAGCCAAGCTCAAGTTCAATCCAAGCTTGGCTCAGCTCATCCAGCTGAATATCCTGGACTATCTTCACCTCTCCTCTCATCCAGCTGAATATCCTGGACTATCTTCACCTCTCCTTTCAAATCTAAGGGCCTATCCCAAAGTATAGATCCAAGTAAGCCACCCAGGCTTGTAGATAAGAAGAAACTATACAAATGTCTCTTTGGTACAAGACCATAGAGATTATCTTCTCATGAAGAGGAAAAGAAACTATTTGTAGAAAAAGCCATAGACATTGTCACTTTCTAGGGTATTTTTAAGGCCTTAAGCAAGCTAGAATTTGTCTCCTAAGCTATGCCAAGCATGGCCTTTGTTTAGCATGAAATCGTCGATGTTAAGATATGTATGCGTCATAGTATAATCAACGAAAATGTGACAAACACTTAAATTTATAAAGCTCGAAAATAATGTGAGTCTGAGGTCGTTCGCAGAGAGCAAATATGGAATTCACAACACTAATCGCATTCAGAAATGAAAAGCACAGTCAATTTAGCACAAGAAAGATATTTCAATGAATAATCTACTCAGAATAATATTCAATTATAAATCAATTTTGTATCTCAAGAAGTCGGGGGATAAAAAGAATAATAAAACCTAAAAATGGTGATTTAGATCACCACTTAAATCCTCTAATTAAGCACATATCCCACAACTCAATTTAACTCAAATATCGCTACAGTGGTATCAACCAATTATCCACATCAGATAAGTGATGGTAACACCATCATGAGCCATAACTAGCTCAATTTGATCATATAAAGTCAATAAAAGCTCCTACATATCAGTCAAAAGGTCTCTAGAGTAAGGAGAGTTGTTTTGAGAAGAAAAGTTGAAAACTGGGTTATTTCTATAATTTTAGCATCTCATCACAAATACAGAATAACCACGAGATATGCCAGGGGTTTATTAAAGGTCATTTAGCCATTGATGTCTAATAAGTGGGTTCATGTAAACAGAAACGGATTTTCACGGATTTCAAGAATTAATGGACCTCTGAAATCCTAAAAACAGACCTGTTCAATTAACCAAGGTTATGGTCAAGATAAAATTCACATAAATCCTCTAAAATTCATAGAAAAATATTCTCTAGGGTTTCACATCCTTGAATTGACCATCAAAATCTATTTTGACCCAAAACAGAGTCACAGACAAACTATTGGCTTAATTTAGGTTTTTATATAAATTACCTAGTTAAAATAGTCAAAATCAAAATCCAACTTCACCATTGGATTCTTTAGGTCCAAATTAGGTTTGTATCAAAATTTGGACCCAATAAGAGATTGCCTTGACCTGGTTTGCAATTTAGTCCAAGTCTGAGTCTTTTTACCTCAAATAACCCCTCAACTTTTGAATTTATTATAAAAAACCCCCTATCTTTGTCGTCACTCTTTGCAAATAGGTCCTTCCAGCATTTTCGTGAAGGAATCCTACTCTGACGAACTTTGATTGGCAAGAACTTGGTGATTACTTGACGAATCCCTCTCAAAATTGAAAGGGAGATTCGTCAAGTAATTGCACTCCTTTCAAACCTATTCGTGGGCTCCAATTCTTTCCCAATCTCTCATGTGAATGCATAAGAGATGTGGGTATCCTTTGCCGACAAGCTTTCCAAGCTTGGAAGCTTGGTCTCCAAGCTTTAAACCTCTTCCCATGGCCTATAAAAGGAGCAGGGGTAAGAACCCTAACGCCTTAGCAAGTCTTCGCTGGAGAAACCCTCTTCTCTTCCCTCTCTGGCCTCCTTCAGATTTTGCTCCAGCGACCACCTTCGATCCCCCTCTTCCGACCGTCCAACCATCAAATTGGATGGCCTATCTTCTTCCCCTTGTCCTCGCGCACCTCCTCGATCAAAGGGAGGGCATTCTTCTACCTTAGTCATCATCGCGACTTCGCCATCATCTCCGTCTTCTCCGGCTTTGGTCAGCCACAACCGGAGCCCTCCGCCTATCTCCTCCACTCCTAAGGCCCTCTACGTCCTCCTCTTTCCCTCTACTCTCTCCCTCACTCACAACACATACGCGACTGCCAACCACTCATATCCATCTCCGTCTTCTCTGCCTCCGGCAACCACTCCAGCGAGGCTCACCATTCACTACACCACACCATCAGCCTCACCACCTATCCCAAAAGCTTCGTCTCATCCTCATGAGCAAAGCCCTTCAAGAAATTAAGGGGTTTGCTTGCCTTATAGCTCCACTGAACACACACACTTTCACTCTCACTCACGGCCTTCGCCCGACGGTTCCTGACCACGTCTCCGCACCTAAACACCTACATTGCACTCATCGTCACCTGGAGACGCTTTTGAAATCATTTGACGCGGCTGTGAGGCCCTTTTTGTCATTTTCAGGTGTTGGCCTCCATCACCATTAAAGGGCCTCCTTCGGAGCAAGCTTCAAAGCTTGTTCTTTGTCTGCAGCTCCAGGTCTAGGCTTCAGGAGACGCAGACGCACCCCAGGACTCCTTCCAGAACCTTAATTGAAGGCTTCAGCTACAACGTCCTTGCTAATTGGGAGGAATTCTCTTCTGTAGCTGCATGAGGAAAGGTGTGGGATATAGTCCCACCTCGGATATTGCTGAAGCGCTTGCGCGACTTAAGTTGTTTTTCGCTCCTCAGCTGTTCGCCTCAGTAATCACGGGGTAAGGTCCCCTCGCCCGCAGTCACACCACGCGGGTCTAGGCTCTAAGCGGTTTACTCGTATACCTAGATCCAATTGTCTCTGAGAGAAGAGAAAGAAAGGGAAAGGAAGAGGAAAAGAGAGAGAGGGGAGGGGGGTTTTGCTCTTCAGGGCAACCTCTTGACACTTAGTGATTTCTAAGTGAGGCCTTGCCTTTGCTAGTGTTGGTGCTGAGCTCTGTGTTGTGCCTTCCTTGAGCTTAAGGAGGTAGAAGAAGAAAGGAAGAAGGCTTGAAGGAAGAAGGGTGCTCTCTTGGCATTGTAGCAGTTGGACGGTTAAGCCATCTGGTTGAGAGCTCCATCGTTTAATCTCTGATAGAGAGTGCAATGTGCACTTATCCTACGTGGATTAAACTTGGTTGATACTGTTGAGATATTTGATATTATTGTAATTAGGGTAATTGATGATTCAAATCACCATTTTACCCTAATGGTTTTTCTCTATCAACATTGGTTCTTATATACATATTATTTGAGTTTAGAGATTTCATCATATATTGATATCTTGTGATAGAATTGTAATTTTGAGATTTATTGCAACACTTGTTCTCTACGTTCGACCTCGGATTTCTTTTGAGCTATAAATTGTATTTGTTGATGAGTAATTTGGTCTATACTACAACATATCAATCTTAAATACCAATTTCGCACGTTAAACAATAGGTTACCAAATATGTTCACAGTATCAAAGTTTTAAGCCAAAGCCAAGCACAGAGCCAATTATCCTCACAGCACAAGGCACAAAGCCTCACCAAGGCGTGCAAGGGCGCCAAGCACAACACAAAGAGTCTCAAGGCAAAGCCTCAAAGACATTAAGTGTTGAGAACATCAGCACGTAGCAAAACCCTCCCCCCTCCTCACAATTTCTCCTCTTCGCTCAGAACCAAATAATCGAGTCATTAGGCACGTAATCAAATCCAGGCATTGGGTCCAGGCCTGCGTGCATGTGTGCACGAGTGAGGAGTGAGAGTGTGAGGAGGTGCGTGTGAAGGGGGACCTGACCCCCTGTGTTACTGGTCGAGGGGCTTAAGGCACAAATTCCTTATATGCGTCACTTTTAGCTTGTTCCCACACGATGTGGGACGTTGTTCAGTAGCTTCCTTTTTGCGTTCTGCAGTGAGATGTCGTTGATTACTGTAGCAGTAAGACTTCTTGCATCCAATTGTTGCTGCATCTGGACTCGTGGGTGTAATCCACAACATTTGGAGGTAGATTTAAAGTTGGAGGAGGTTGGTTGATGACTGTCGGTGACGGAGATGATGGTCGGCGACGGCAACACCTGAAATTCAAAAACATGGGCTAAACACCCCAATCAGTAGGTCCAAAAGCATCACCAGAGCATGACAAAGTGACGACTCTACAATTATTAGTGTTAATATCATTAATTAGAGTCAATTTTAAGGGTACTTGTGCGATAATGTCATATTATAGTAGGTTTGGGAGCATTACATTCATATTGTGTGATCTTTATATTTAAATTGTTTAGAATCAATGTTTAATAACCTTGTGTACAAGACCATATTGAAATAGGTCTTAGATGAGCAATCAGATTGTACAGATGGATCCGGATCGACGAACGAAGTCCAACGGACTAAAAATCACTTCAATCCGACTTTCGTAGCTCCTACAACAAGTTTGAGGAAGATCAATGGCCAAAGGGCAATGCAACATCCTTATAGGCTTCAGATGAAAAATTTGACCGTATAGATGGATTCGGAGCGACGATCGCAGTCCAAAAATGTAGGAATCATCTCGATCCGAGCATCGTGGCACCCTCTACAATAGAAAGAAGATGGACAACCCAAATGTCGCCACGTGGTGCCATCTAAGCCCCCCAACAACGGCCAGCATCTACCCAACGCCAATGCTTCCTCATGTGCATCATTGATTCTCAACTGTTGGATCCAACGGCTGAGAAGCCATCCGTGCCTTGCCTCAGAAATTCCTCCTAGCAACATCTTTGTGGGTGTAGCACAGTGGTCGACAAGAGCACTTTCAAAGAGAGGGCACGGGTTCGAAACTTGCAACCCCCTCAATTTTGCAATTCAGGCGCGACGCAGCAACAGTAGCGACAGTGTACGCTAGCACGCACACGTGAAGCAGCAGCGCGCGGGGCAGCAATGCGTGGAGAGCGCGTGTTTGCATAGTGCAGCGCCAGTGCATGTGCACGGCACGATGCGCGAGACATGGCACGAGGCATGCAGGCTAGCAGGAGTAGGAGCGACGGCTTTGGCGACGCATACGACTAGTCTTCAGTGACACTTTGAATGTCGCTGTTGACTCGATGACGAATTTTAGCCCTTTACACCACTATAAAAAGGGACCTACCCCCCTCATTTGCACCCATCATCTACTCAAGAGTATCCACCACCTCCATATAGCTCTAACCAAGGTCTTGAAGCTGCTGAGCTGCCGACGGAAGCTCCTCCACTGCCGTGGCTGCCTCGACACCATCTTTTTCCTTGTTAGTTTTAATTTCTTTGATAGTTATAGTTTATTTCTTTCATTCAAGAATTCATATATATTTTTGTTGATGAAAACATTTGGATAATTACTAGAATATATCTTTGATATCTTGTTCTTATCATCTCTTGAGCACGGATTTCTAACCCTATCTCCCTCTCTCTCTCTCTCTTTCTCTCTCTTTCTCTATTCATTTTGCAAGTGAACAAATCGACATATTTTTGTGACATGAAAGCGATTAGCAAATTTAATACTTTGCCTTCCTATGTTTGACACTCGGACTTACGTCCAATTCTTCTATTAAAATTGATGTCGTAAAACATGCTACAACGAGCGATTTACACAAATGCATTTCGCGATGGTCAGTTTTCGACGTCGTTGTCGGGGAGGCAATGGATCTTTTATTCAATTTCATTTTCTTGGGAATTAATTGTATTCGTGTTATCTAACTTGCTTTTCTCTCTCTTCTTGTGGTTGCAAGAATCTCGTGCATTGGCAACAAGAGGAGTACGAGTCAAGTGGATCAAAAGAAGCGCAAGAGAAGACCGCCATCAACCCAAAGGTTCTATCTTGTCTTCCCACGAATCAAAAGGTAATTCCTCATCCTTGGACCAAGAAAAAAATGGTGTTCTAAAAAAAAAAATCCTCCTTTGTTTGTCAAAGAAAACACCACCATTAAGCCTCCAACCCGTTAACTTCACAATATCATTTTCCGGATTCGGGTTGTGGAGACGATTAAAGGACTCTTAACACCTCCAAAAATTTTAAGAAAAATCTCAGAGGTGCTCCTTCCAGTAAGAAAACTCCACCTCAAATTTCAAAGCCAAAAATCCCTGTGGTTTGGTCGTGAGAAATTTGTTACTGGAAGTGCGCAAGGTTGTCCTAATTTCTGGAGATCTGTAGGTTGTTCTTGCTGCTATGAACTCCACGTATCTCAGATTTGTGAGAGATTTATATTTATGGAAAGATACTAAAATTCTCTTCACTTTATCTGAGTACTACTTTTGCATTTGAAATTTATTAGTGCTTGTTCTGATCAAGATATTAAACTTGTGCACTGATCTAGAAGTTCTAAGCAGATTGACCCCCTCTTGAAAAAATGTGAATTTGGGTGGTCTATAGTTCTCAAAAAATTTTGAAATTAATTTTTTTAAAAATCTCATTCGATTTTGGTCAGAATAGGGTCACTGTTTGTTTTGATTGGACCCTTCTTGACAAAATCTTAAAAATATATTCATTGAGTAGAAGTTGCACTCCCTAGGATCTTCACACTAGGGAATTTTTAACTTTATAGTCACACAAAAGGTCTTAAAGAAAATCAATCTTCACCAACTGTGTGACTATACATTTGTGCCTTGTTTGAATGTGTAAACAAGTGAAATTTTAAAATCCATTAAATCAAGATTCAAATTTTAAAAATCACACATCTTAATCTTGCTTGTTAAAGAACACTTGTTTTGGCATTGGGTCCTTGCACCCAATTGTGCACACGGCTTAAACTGGAATTTTAAGGGCATTAACCCCCCTAACGTCCTTCACTTAATCCTTGAGCACAAGCACTGAACTAGTCCAAAAAATTAAGTAGACGTTGGCCCTAGGAATCATGAGTACGTTTCAGGGTATTTTCCTGAATGATAGTGAATTAGTGATGTCTACTTTCTACAAAAGGTGCTGAGTTGGAAGGCCCGATTCTCAAACGACTTAAGCAAGCTGGAGTTTGGCATAATTAGTGACCTTCGGAACACGCTCCCCCTGCTTCGCCTTCCCAACTCTACCACCTTTAGGAGTAAGGACAACATCGAATTCACCGTGTGGTCGGAATCTACTTCTAAAGTGTAGGTCACCTAGGTCTACACTATAGGGCTTAGTTTTGCTTGCTTGATTGTGCACACTTAATTCTCTCATTTGTTCTTCTCTCATCCCTCCACTTCTTTCAAACAATGGATTTTAATGCCTCTCCTTCCTTCCCAAACTATCCCCAACATGATTTGTATTCTAACCCAAGTAGACTATATCCACAGTTTACTTGGGATAACCAACCACCTAGTTGGGGACTTAACCTAGCACCTAAGTACCCAGAATACCCCTCTTGTACCAACTATCCCAATTTTAACCAACACGCATCAACCACCTATTGGGATATTTCCAACCCACCTACTCAGGGGTATGATAAAAATCTTGGGGATCCTTATCTTGATTCTCCTCATGATGACTCCTCTTTTAGGTCCCACCCGCCCACTAACCAATTTGATAGGACTTACACTCTAGCACACCAAGACCCCTACCCAAGATAGGTCATCTAAATTCAAGAATCTCTCCTACTTGACCTATGGATTGGAAGGGATTTTAGAAAAATGGAAATCAAATGATGATCATAAACCTGGGAAAATCAAGAATGATCAAGCCTTGCTTTGGACCCCTGATGAAGAACCCGACTGGGAGGAGGATTTAGAACCTCAATTATTCTGGAGTAGGACTAAATAAAAAATGGTGCCTCTTGAGGAATTAGACCCTAAAAATGATAGAATAGAGGACCCACCTAAGAACCTAAACCCCAGTACGGACTCTAATACACATCCTCAACCATACCCTCCCAACTCTGATTTGAATCATAAGTAGGAAATCCAAGGGAAACCTAATGACACTCAGTCAGTTCTTGATAGCCTTCAATTGGAGTTACATAGACAGAATCAAGAATTGATTGAGGGGAAACAAGCCATGATTGATATGTTCCAGCAACTGGATGAAGAGGGCCAAAGAACACTATTGCAAGCAACCCCTTTTACAGAATTCATGAAGCAAGGCCCCGTGGTGATCGATTAGACTACACCTATTTACCCAAAATTGGTTCAGTCCACCATTGATACTCCCCCAATGTTGGACAACTCATTAGAAAATGTCATTAAGGGTTCCTTAGAACATGATTTGGGGAGAGTTGAGGACAAACATCAGGAGTAAACTAAGAATTTGGGGGACGATGTCTTTGAATCCAAATCTAATCTTCCTAAGGAAAGAGAATTGGTGGAAGAGACATCCAAAATTGAAGATGGGGAGTGGGATTACAATTCTGAAATAAAAGATTTTGAAACTCCCATCACAATTTTAGAGGAGGGCCAAGGGAAAGAATCTAAGCTAGAGGATGAAATTAGCCCTACCTCTAATGCAACCTCGAAAATTGAGTTTGATATGAAAGAGGTTGAAGATAATATTCTAGGGGTCAAGGAATTGGAGGGAATAAGCAATGAAACCCTAGTTGAAGAAGGGATGGATTTTTCTTTGGAGAATAACCTCATGTGTTCGGGGCACAGATTGCGTAAAAGATGAGTGCGTTGTAGTATAGCACAAAATACATTTTGAGCAAATAAATTAACGGAACTGATGAGTCTCGATCGATCATAGGGAGGTAGGGAGCACTTTTGATCTCATGTGTTTGTTCCAAATATAATTACTAAATATCATAGAATGAATCGCAATATATATCTATATCAAGCAAAGATTTTGAACATGAATTGCATACACATAACTAAATAAATTCTAACATAAACATAACTATCTATGTAGCAGAACAAGGACACCATGGATGGTTCGTGGTGACCTTCTAGAGAGGTTGGGAAGAGCAACGACGATTCGCCGGGGTGGCCTAAGGAATGCTTCAGATGGAGATGTAGAGACGGAGGCAGAGAAGACGGGAAGAAGAAGGGAGAGGAGTTGTAGAAGGAGGAAGAAGAAGAAAACTATGGAATGGCCTACCAAGGGGACCCTTAGGCCTCCTTTTATAGCTTTTGTGAAGGGCATTTAGGGTGTTGAGCCCTTAATTCCATACAAAAGCTTGAGATTAATCAGATCCATTGATCGGGAGATCAATGGTCTTGATTAAGCCTTCTAAATCCTTCTTCCATTCATAGTTTAATCTGGTGTTGACATGTGGCGCAATGTGCACCCTTGGATCTGCATTTAACGGCCTCTGCTCGCCCACCACTCGTCACTTCGTCCACACACCCGCCATACAGCCTCAATCCACGCCTCAAATCCTAAGCCTTCTCAGCCGTTTGATCTCTCGGTAGGATGGCTTAAAAAGCGTGCATCGCGCCCGACCGACTCCTAAGGCGCGTGTCATGCACGTCTTCATTTGACGCTCGTGCACTTGCCACGTGTCTGCGCTTCCACCGCCCGATGAAGATCCTGCAATTGAATTTCATCCGCGCACGGCCGACTCCCATATAGCGACTCGAACTTGTGTCGCGTGTTGATTTTTAAGTGCGTTCTCCGCTATGCTACGCACTCGGTTTGTTATGGTTTCTAAATCTTCGCACGATCGTTCTCAGCCGTTGGATGGATATCCAACAGCCGAGATCACATCCTCATCTGATGAAGCGGTTGGAGGCAGGCAACGTCGATGCATCACGGCCATTGGATGACGATCCAACGGTCCACGGCTTTCCTTCCCAGATTGGGCCGTGGTGAAAGGCAGCTACGAAGGCACCATGTGGTGCCATCGTGGTCGTCCATCTTCTTCTCCTTGTATTTGATGATGTAAGTCTCCGATTGAGTTGATTTCTACGTCGTTCGATTGCAAACATCGATCCGGATCCATCTGTGCGGTTGGATTTCTCATCTAAGGTTTGGATATTCTTCAATTTGCCCCTTGGCTTCTGCTTCTTCTGCGGACTCCCTAGGGTGCTACGGGAGTCTAATTGATGCGCTCTTGGAAGCGTTGGACTCCTGTCGTCATTCCAAATAGATCCATAAGGTTAGATTAGTCATCTGCAGCATTGGATTATCTGCAATTATTAATACCTCTCAAATAGCATATTATTATGTATAAAACATATAAATCATCTAGGATGCAAAGTATGATGTGTATGCATGTAGAATGCCCATGTTAAGCTAGGTTCTACCTTAATTCAGGTGAATTAGGCTTATGATTGCTGTGCAATCATACCCCCATGCCTAAATCTTGCTAGTCCCTAGCAAGTGCAAGACTAAATGCATTCTATCAAGAGTTTAACTAAAGATTTATTTCTTTTCTGTTTCATCCAAAAATTCAGAATCCCGATAACCATGAATATGAAATATTGTAGCTTCTGCAATGGATCCAAGCGAAGAGTCAATATACATTTAAAGTTTGTACTTGACCCCTAGTAAAATTCTATTGGGATAAGCAAACTTCTTCTCTTAGGGATATAAACTATTCTCTGATTTTAGCCCCGACTTTTGGCTTAGGTAAAAGATGTCTGAGTAACTGGATTTGTATTTGGTGGCTCACTCTCTTCTGGTACAACACAGAGACTAGTATTTCAGAATCTAGATTTCTAGATTATCGAATAAATTAACTTAGAGAGAGGCTGAAAAACTGTGCCCTCTTTAATCTTTTGTACTTTTTCTTCTCTCTCTCTCTCTCTCTCTCTCTCTTTTTCTTTTCTTTTTCTTTTTCTTCCTGAGCTCACATCTCACTAGATTTGCAACTGTATTTGGTGGTCTTGCATGGCATGACACTTTAATTAGGTTCTAATAACCCTATGACTAAGTCAAACCCCTCAACCCGTATTCAGGCGGCCAGAAATACAGAAAAAATAGGTTTAGGCTGTATTTGGTGGTTCGTAGGGATAGTAGGTGTTTTTTTATTTTTGCCTCAAAACACTTTGACTTACATAATTCAAACTTCTTAACATAACACCTTTTGTTTTTTCAAGCAAATCTCTTTTGTATGTTTTTTTCTTTTTATATCTACTGGCACAATGGCATTATCAACATAACGCAACAATGCAACACGACATACATACTTTTATTTATGAGGCATTATTTGGGATTTTTGGGGATGACCAATAGGATCTTAGGTGTCTTATTTGGTGGAAGTGCCTACTCTCGGCACCGAGTGGGGAACGGATAGGACGACATATTTCTGACCTTGACATCAGTACCCTCCTTCAGTCGAGGATTCCGTAGAGGACGGTCATGACCATCCACCTCAGTCCTAGTTTTATCAGAACCCGCTCTTTGTGTTTTTGCCTTATTTGGTGGCTCTCAGCAGAATTTCTCATAGAATTAGTACACAAGAACTGAGAGCCAAAACTATGCCCAACTCCGAGTGTTATTATTTAATTATTAAAAGTTAAAGATTCCTTACACTAGCCTTAGAGCACCAATAGACTCTCTCATCTCACATATGTTTTGGTGGATCTACTAGAAGATGGTTCACCTGACTCCCTGATTGATGTCCAAGGGTTCATAAGAAGAAGCAATGCTTTTTCTCGACAAACTAGATATGTCTATCTATTTTTACAGTGGATCCATTGCAAATTCTACATGCATATGTGAGGTTATACTGGATCTAAGCTTAGGAATCTACTAATGAATAAATCTTTAATAAAACTTCTTGATAAAATGATCTACTCCCCCCACTTGTTCGTAGAAAATTTTTAGTTTTTATGGACTACCCCCCCATGCCTAAGTGTTTGCATGTCCTCATGCATGGATAAAAAAAATAAGGCAGGGTGTATGTGGATAGAAATCACCTGGAACTGCTTTTGAGTTGTCATTCAGCTCATGCCATCACTGCAATGCCATACACAATATGCAAAACAATATGCGAAACAATATGCGAAAATGAAATAAGCTCTGTATATATGGTATGTATATATGTATACGTGCTGAGTTTAACGCCTCTAGCTGGGCAACTAGTCAATCATACGTCCTCGAGAAGATGTAACGTTTCGTCAGCAGGAGGAGGTTCCTGGGTGGAGAATGGTTTGAGGCGCTGGCCATTAACCATGAAAACATGCCCAGATTTCAGGTCTATGATTTGGACCACCCCATTAGGATATGGGTGGACCACCAGAAACAGCCCAATCCACTTGGACTTGAGCTTTCCCACAATGAATTTGAGTTGAGAGTCAAACAACCAGACCTACTGGTTAGGCGCGAACTCCTTCCTCTGGATGTGTCAATCATGGAAAGCCTTTGTCTTGTCTTTGTATATTTTTGCATTCTCGTGTCCCGCCTAATCTCCTCTAACTCACTGAGTTGGAGCTTCCTTTCATAACCTCTGGCCTTAAGGTTAAAATTACACTTCTGCACTGCCCAAAAGGCACGATGCTCTAGCTCCACAGGAAGGTGACAGGCCTTTCCATACACCATGCGGTATGGTGACATTCCGAGTGGGGCCTTGTACGCGGTCCGATATGCTCATAGTGCATCAATCAATCGATCGGATCAATCTTTCCTATCAGGTCTAACCATCTTTTGAAGGATAAGCTTGATTTGACGGTTTGCTACTTCAGCCTGCCCATTGGTTTGTGGGTGATACGGGGTAGCAATGCGGTGCTACACCCCATATTTCTTCAATAATGACTTGAAATGGGCATGGATGAAGTGATGTTGAACGATTACGAACCTACGCTAACGTGTTCGATTTTGGAAAACCTGTCGTTGTAGTTCGAAAGCGAAGAATTCGTGTTCAACAAATAAAATTTATACCGAAATTAAAATTCCGGGTCGAACACAGGGAGGCAGACTTTTGATTTAAAAACTACGCGTTTCTTTTTATTTGTTATAGAATAATTCAATTTAGAACCATCTAATTATTTACAATAAATAGAAGAGAGAGAGAGTAAGAGAGAAAAAGAATATTACACAGAGAAATCAAAATGAGATGTAGAATAAACAAGGAATTTTTGTATTGAAGAGATTGTTCATTACAACTAGAAAGCATAAAACAATTACTCTAGAAAGCGATAAATTTACTCTAGAAAGCATTAAAAGAATGGAGAGAGAAATGTCCTCCTCGACGATTGCTTGGAGGACGAGTAGATTAATCTAGAAAGCAGTAAATCTATACTAGAAAGCGGTAAAAAGAAAGGGAGAGAGAAATCCTCCTCGACGGTTGCTTGGAGGATGAGCCGGACGGGACGACGCCTGGATGAAGGAGAACGAAGCGGGACGAAAGAGGACGAATCAGAAGAACGGGAACGAAGCAGCACGTCGTCGTCGTCGCGGGATCCACTTCCGAAGGGAAACGAAAATTGGACTTTATCTCGCGAGAAGCATCCCGGGTGTGGGACAAGCTTCTCTTGAGCTTTGGAGGGGTAGAGAGGAGAAAAAAGGGATAAGAATTTCGTATGGAGGGGGTCTACTTTTATAGTTGCAACGAGTGGGGACAAAATGGACATTACATCTTCAAAATAATAAATAAGGGGTCTTTAGTGACGGATAAATCCGTCACTAAAGCCCCGACGTGGCCATCGCCGCCGTGCCCACGCGCGCCTCCTCGGCTGCCCGCTCCTCAACTCTCGCGCATGTCCAGCGCTTTTCAGTCGTCCGATCGTGAGATCGGATGGCTTAAATCGCGTCCGCGCTCGCTGCAACCCGCCCGGCTGCGCGTGCGATCGCGCATTACGCGGGGCGTCCAATCGCGCGTCGGCGCTATCGGGCGCCCGCGACCGCATGATCTCCATCCGACTCTCCACGTGCCTCAATTACCCGCGCCTCCAATCCACTCACTGCGGCTCGAACCCGCGCCCCGCGCTCGCGTAAGCACGCTCGACCGCTACGCTGCGGGGCGTGGATGGTCGAGCGCACGTTTTAAGCGCCGGGCGGCCACAGCCGTTGGATCTCCATCTGACAGTGGAGAGCGATTTGGCGGGGGCCTTCACAAAATGCCAACGGCCGTTTGGGTGGCTGAGATGGCGCCACGTGGCGCCATCTTGGCCGTCCATCTTCTGGAAGTTGTAGATGGTGCCACGGATGTCGGATTGACTCGATTTTTGTGTCGTTGGGCTGCGATCGTCGATCTGAATTCATTTGTGCGGTCGGATTTGTCATCTGAAGTGCGGATTTACACCATCATGGCCCTTGATCTTCTAGAGTTCCCCAATCTCTATCTGATGCTACGGATGCCTGATTAGGGCGATCTTGGAGTCGTTGAACTCCAATCGTCACCCTGATCATATCCATACGGTTGGATCTTTGATCCGAGGCCCCGATAAAATGTTTGCCTTGTCCAGGCACATAAAAGGAGACAATTAACCTCCATTTTATTCAAACTACTCTAAATGCGAGATGATGCATGTTATGCAATATTTATATCATGAAATGCAATCCTATGCTTAAGAACATGCATAAATAGACATTTTAAGTAGTGTAAATGTGTTTACATCAAGTGACAACCCCATCTCTTATCAGGGCGTGGGGAACTCCGAATCTCACAAAAATGAATTCCTGGACAAAGGATATAACAGTCTTATGATCAACTCGTCTTGCTGGGATAGCTTCTACCAACTTTGAGACATAGTCTACTGCGAGGAGTATGTACTCAAAGCCATGTGAGTTTGGGAAGGGGCCCATAAAGTCGATGCCCCAGACGTCGAACACTTCTACGACGAGAATAGATTAGGGAGGCATCATGTCTCTTCGGGTTATAGAACCGACCAACTGGCATCGCTTACAGTACTTGGAAAACTCGTGTGTATCTCTAAAAATGGTTGGCCAAAAAACTCCCAACTGCAAAATCTTTGCAGCTGTCTTTCGACCCGAGAAATGAGGCATCGCTATGGCAGAAGGATAGCACACTAGAGATTTTCGAATCAGGGACGCATCTATGGATGATCTGATCAGCCCCATTGTGAAAGAGCAGTGGGTCATCCCAAAAATAGAATTTAGCCTCTAATATAAATTTGAGTTTTTGATCCTTGGATAATCCCGCAGGTAGCCTGTCTGCAACGAGATAGTTCGCTATATCAGCATACCAAGGAAACTCAACAAAGTTAATAGACAGTAGAGACTCATCCGGAAATTGATCTGATATCAGTGGGGAGTGCAGAATATAGTCTAGGTCTAGTCGAGACAAGTGATCCGCCACCATATTATGTGCTCTAGCTTTGTCACGAATCTCGACATCAAACTCTTGCAAAAGAAGGATCCATCTGATAAGGTGGGGTTTGGCATCCTTCTTTGCCAACAAATGCTAGAGGGCGGAATGGTCAGTGTAGATGATAACTTTGGACTTGAGTAAGTATGACCTGAATTTCTCCAACCCGAATACCACAGCTAGCAATTCTTTTTCAGTGACTGTATCGTTACGTTGAGCCTCGTTCAACGTTTTGCTAGCATAGTATATTACGAATGGATGGCACTCCCAATGCTGGCCAAGAATGACTCTGACAGCAAAGTCGGAGGTGTCACACATCATCTCAAAGTCGAGAGACTAGTCGGGAGGTTGGAGAATAAGTGCACTTGAAACAGCGCTTCGCAAGTTCTCGAAAGCGTTGAGACACGAGGAGTCACAATCAAAGGGAGTGTCGATTACCAAATGATTTGTTAATGGACAAGCAATTTTCGAGAAATCTCGAATGAATCTTCGATAAAATCCGACATGCCCTAAGAATGATCTGATTTGCCTAACCGAGCTAGGCGGAGGTAATCGCGAAATGATTTTGAACTTAGCTCGATCGACTCGAGTCCATCTGAGGAGATCCTGTGGCCTAGTACGATGCCATCCCTCACCATAAAATGATTTTTTTTCCCATGAAAGTACTTGGTTAACTTCTATACATCTCCTCAGGATCTTTGTGAGGTTATCAAGACAAGATGAGAAATAGTCTCCAAACACGGAGAAGTCATCCATGAACACTTCTACGCAGTCCCCAATCATGTATGAGAAGATGGCCATCATGCATCGCTAAAAAGTAGCTGGTGCGTTGCAGAGGCCAAAAGGCATCCGCTTAAAAGTGAATGTTCCGAAGGGACATGTAAAAGTCGTCTTATCTTGATCTTCTGGGTTGATCACTACTTGATTATACCCAGAGTATCCATCCAGAAAGTAGAAGAAACTACGCCCGGCTAGCCGTTCTAAAATCTGATCAATAAAGGATAAAGGAAAATGATCCTTTTTGGTAGCTAAGTTTAGCTTCCTGTAATCAATGCAGATTCGCCAAGAAGTCGTGGTGCGGGTCGGGATGGATTCTCCCAATTCATTTTTTATTACGGTGAGTCCTGCCTTTTTGGGCACAATCTGAATGGGACTCACCCACTGGCTATCAGAAATTGGATAGATAATGCTCGCGTCCAGCCATTTAATCATCTCCTTGACAACCTCCAACATATTTGGATTTAGGCATCTCTAAGGTTGTCTCGATGCTCTCACCCCTTCATCAGTGTAGATATGGTGAGTGCAATATGAGGGGCGAATCCTGTGGAGATTAGTAATGCCCCACCTGATAGCAGCCCTATGTGCTTCTAGAATGGTGATCAACTAGTGTTCCTGGTCTAGAGTCAAGTGAGCTTTGATAATCACGAGATACATCTCACTTTCTCCCAGAAACATGTACTTGAGCGAATCAAGTAAGGGTTGTAACTCTAGTAGCAGAAAGTGGGGAGAGGGTTTATGCAGGGGAGGAGAGGAAACAATCACAAAAATCTACTGATCCTGACTAATGGAGAATCCGTCTGCAGTGGTCATGTAATCCCTTCTTAAGATATCAGTGCTAGATAGGACAGGATAGTCAGGATCAGGGGTGTTAGGATCAGATGAACACCCATGACAACCAGATCCATGGGATGAAATATGTATGTCATTAGTCTTAGTCCCGTGTGGATCACGATCTAAGACCCCTGATAGTGAATATGAATGTGCCATTGGGTCACTGTAGAGGAACCCAATGTTCCCACAGAAAGCCGAATCTTCATCTTCACCATCCTCCTCGATTAAATCACAATCGAAGTCCTTTGATGCCATGAAAATGTCCGGTCTAAGCTTTTCGTTCCTTATTGCAATCTCCATGCACCCCGATGCACAGTTGATGTTCACGCAGGCGGTTGCCAAGAACGGGCGACCTAGAATAATCTATGCATCATGGAGATTAAGAGGAACCTCCATATCAAGAGCAAAAAAGTCCGCTGGAAAGTAGAATCCTTGGACTTTCATAATGACATTTTCAACCACCCCCTGGACATTTTCACCGATCAGTCAGCCAATTGTATGGTAATGGAGGTGGGCTTTAGCTTCCTGAATTGAAATCAATCAAATACTGCGGTGGGAGTTAGGTTGATGGACGACCAAGTCAATAAGGGCCCTATCAAAAGGGGAATCTTGCAAAAAGTAGGAAATCAGTGGTGTGCCAGGGTCCTTTTTGGGCAGTAAGTCAGCTATGATAATAGCGCTAACTTCCTCGGATAATACCTCCTGTAGTCCAATTCTTTACTGTTGCTTCGGAGTACAGTAGTCCTTAAAGAACCTAGCAACAGCAGGGATATGATCTATTGCTTCGAGGAGAGGGACTTGAATATGAACTTCCTTAAACATAGATTGTAGGTCCTCGAAATTCTGCGTATCCTTTTTCCATGTTGAATCTTACGTTAAGGCTGTAGGAAAAGGGACGGGAATCTCAGGGTCTAGGGGATTCTTTCCTTTATCTAATGAAGATGGCTTGTGAGAGGAAGAGGGTTGTGAGCCATCTTGTGGTGGAGTGCAGGAAAAATCATTACCCACTTGCCTAGGTAGCGGGTCCTGTGTAGTCTTTCCTCTCCTTAAGGTGACAACTTTTGCATCGACGTGCTATCCATGAAGGGGTAGAGGAGCGGGTTGGCATGAATACACAGGGCTTGGAAATAGAGGTGGCTGATCGAGTCCATAACCAGGTGGTGCTGGAGGTGCTTGCAGAACAGCATGTGCTTGCCCCTGTGGTGCTTGGAATCTAGGCGGGGTGCCCTGATTCTGCACATATCTCGGGTTTGGGACAGGTTGGGAGGGTAAAGCTCCCTGTGATCTATGCTCCTGCATCATCTACTTTTGCGTGTTTTGTATGCTCTGAATTTGGTCAGCCACTGCCTTCATTTTTTGCAGGTTGTCTTGAGAAGATTTTCGAATTGATGCCTGCAATTCCTCCTTCAGAGACTCCAAAAGGTCGGCCCACTTTGAAGGATAGTCGGCAGCTTGGTGTAGCAGTTGATAAATAGAACGTGTTTGTTGCTGCTGAGACAAAAATTGCTGCTGCCTAGGTGATGTAAACACATTTACACTACTTAAAATGTCTATTTATGCATGTTCTTAAGCATAGGATTGCATTTCATGATATAAATATTGCATAACAGGCATCATCTTGCATTTAGAGTAGTTTAAATAAAATGGAGGTTAATTGTCTCCTTTTATGTGCTTGGATAGGACAAACATTTTTTTGGGACCTCAGATCAAAGATCCAACTGTATGGATGTGATCAGGGCGACGATTGGAGTTCAACGACTCCAAGATCGTCCTAATCAGGCATCCGTAGCATCAGATAGTGACCGGGGAACCCTAGAAGATTAAGGGCCAGGATGGTGAAAATCCGCACTTCAGATGACAAATTCGACCGCACGGATGAATTCGGATCGATGATCGCAGCCCAACGACACAAAAATCGAGTCAATCCGACATCCGTGGCACCATCTACAATTTCCAGAAGATGGACGGCCAAGATAGCGCCACGTGGCACCATCTCAGCCGCACAAACAGCCGCTTCATCTTGTGAAGGCCCCGCGTCCGATCTCTCTCCGCCGTTGGATCTTAATCCAACGGCTGTGGGAGCTCGCACTTAAAAGCGTCCGCTCGACCATCCGCGCCCCATAGCGCAGTGGTCGAGCGCGCTATCGCGAGCGCGGGGTGCGGGTTCGAGCCGTGGAGAGGGGCTGGAAGGCGCGGCGATTGGGCGTGGGTGGAGCGTCAGATGGAGATCGGACGGCCGTGTGCGCCCGATAGCGTCGACGCGCGATTGGATGCGCAATCGGACGTGCAATCAGATGCGCGGGCGAGCGCGGACGCATCTTAAGCCATCCGATCTCGCGATCGGACGGCTGAAAAGCGGCGAACGTGCGCAAGCCGTTGAGCGTGCGAGTAGGCGAGGAGGCGCGCGCGAGCCGGCCACGACGCCCACGTTGAGGGCTTTAGTGACAGATTTATCCGTCACTAAAGACACCTCTTTTATTATTTTGAAGTTGTAATGTCCATTTTGCCCCCACTCCTTGCAACTATAAAAGGAGACCCCCTCCATACGAAATTCTCATCCCTTCTTTCTCCTCTCTACCCCTCCAAAGCTCAAGAGAAGCTTGTCCCACACCCGGGATGCTTCTCGCGAGATAAAGTCCAATTTTCGTTCCCCTTTGGAAGTGGATCCTGCGACGACGACGGCGTGCTGCTTCGTTCCCGTTCTTCTGCTTCGTCCTCCTTCGTCCTGCTTCATTCTCCTTCGTCCTGGCGTCGTCCCGTCCGGCTCGTCCTCCAAGCAACCGTCGATGAGGATTTCTCTCTCCCTATTCTTTTACTGCTTTCTAGATTAATCTACTCGGCCTCCAAGCGATCGTCGAGGAGGATATTTCTCCCTCCATTCTTTTAATGCTTTCTAGAGTAAATTTATCACTTTCTAGAGTAATTGTTTTATGCTTTCTAGTTGTAATGAACAATCTCTTCAATGAAAAATTCCTTGTTTATTCTACATCTCATTTTGATTTCTCTGTGTAATATTCTCTTTCTCTCTTACTCTCTCTCTCTTCTATTGATTGTAAATAATTAGACAGTTTTAAATTGAATTATTCTGTGACAAACAAAAAGAAACGCGTAGTTTTTAAATCAAACGTCCGCCTCCCTGTGTTCGACCTAGAATTCTTTTCGGTATAAATTTTATTTGTTGAACACGAATTCTTCGCTTTCGAACTACAACAACAGCTTTTCCAAAACCAAATACGTAAGCGTAGCGATTTGAAATACAGTTCAACACTAGGATATGTGTTCTGCGCATTCCCGTATTGTCTGGTCTGGTAGTGTGGAGCTTGACTCGGTCTCCGTGGGTTACCAGACCAGGAGAAATCGGGATGCTGGCGCCAACTAGGGTTATACATCTCAGAATACGAGTTGTTACGCCCGTAACCTTGAATAGCATTGACATCTTCGTAGGTCGAAGACATCTCATATGTAAATTCATCAAAAGAATACATACTCGCATCGTCATGTGGAGCGTAACCCTGATTGTACGACACTAGATCCACATTGTTCACGGGTTCCAGGTACGCAGGATCCCATGGAGATGGAGAGAAAACATCCTAAGTGAATGGATATGTACAAGCAAAGCGGGCTCGGGATGCTTGAGAGGAGTAAGATGGAGTAGTGCTGCTAGAAGATCCAGATCTTGCTCGCATTAATTCATCGAGCTTCTTATCGAGCAGATCCACCTTATCCAGCTTTTTGGTGATAATGTCCATGTCAGCTCGGGTAGACTCGGCTTAAGCTTCGTGGATGCTGACTCGTTGCTGTTAGGTCGTTGGAACTGGTTCATTGAGGCGACATTCATCGAGTTCTTTGCTAAGGACTCAAACAGTTCAAATGCACTATTCTCGTCCTTCACAAGGAAATTCTCACTACTAGATGCATCAGCCAGGTACCGATGTGTGTTATCTAGCCCATGGTAAAAGACTTGAGCGAGGTGCCATTTTGGAACACTATGGTGTGGGCACTACCTAAGAAGATTGTGGAATCTATCCCAGGCGTCATGCAGCTTCTCTCTAGGGCCTTGGGCAAAGGACGTGATCGCGCGCCTTTGTTCGACCGATCAAGATGAACTTTTGGAGGAATTCGCGACGTAATTCCTCCCAGGCTCCAATTGGCCTCTCGATAGTCTTGAAACCAATAAGCAACTTTATCCTAGAGAAAGAAAGGAAAAAGCTTCATGAGAACAATTTAGATATCTACATTCCTGGGTCGAACTGACTCTGCAATCCGACTTAGATCCTCGATGTGTTGGAAGGGATCCTCATTCAAGTTTCCATGGAAATGAATCTGAATCAGACTTATGATATTCGGCTTCAACTCGAATGTGTCTCCGCCTATAGGAATCCAGACCTGAGGTGCTATAATTATTGTCGTTAGATCGTAGAAGTCCCGCAGTTGTTCTCCGCGTGGTGGATGCTGCATCCTATCAAGTGTTGTGAGAATCCTGTCGATGCTCTACTCATATTTCTGTTCCATTTCCTCTACCCTGGCTTCCAAACGAGCCATTAGGTCTTGATTCTGAGGGTCCTGACCAACTCGAGGACCAGGATTAGCCATCTCAACTAATCATGTGGAAGAAGGTTGAGAAGAGAGGTCGGGCGAGAATCGCCTTTGCCGCCTTGGGTTCGACTCCCAAGGTCCGACAAGTTTAGGTCCTAACAACCTTCTTCCTTGCATACACCAACTCAAAAGGTTGGTGCAGTCAAGCAGAATAAGGCTAAGGCCTTGTTAATCAAAGTAGTCCTTTAGATCAGATGACCGGCTTTTTTGTTTAAGTTTGTGTTATTAAAAAAAATTCGACGAGAGACCGACTACAAGGAATTCCCGCCTCTTTGTCTAACCTAGCCAAGCTGGTTATGAGGACTACGAGGAAGGCTCTTCTTTTGGGTTTCACCTTCGATTCCGTTACCCCTCAGCCGCAGTCGTTTGACGCTACCCCGCAGGCTTAGACACCAGGTTTTGCAGGAGAGGATGGAACTACCCAATAGTTTCAAGCCACATGCAGGTTATTTGATATATTTTTGTAAATTTTAACCTGTTTATTCAATTTTTTAGATGGTGGGAGGTCCACAAGGTGACACGCCTCACCAACTAACTCTTAGGCTCGTCGGAGTCCAAGTTAGTCTATGTGGTCCTATTGGCTCATGCACTTCTAAGTTTTTTTTCAAATTGAATACCATAATTCAAATGTATACTTTTAAGTAAGATGGAATCCAAATGATTTGAAACTTTGTAAGTAGATTTATTTTTCAATTATCTTTTCAGAGAGTATTTTTCCAAAATTTTTACTATTTCTAACAATTAGTTATGAATTTTTAACAAACCAGGAGTCAAATTTGGGATTTAGACCCCATGTTGGTTTTTCTATTGAAAATAATATCAAATATGCTTCAAAAACTTTGTAAAAATATGATAATGAAAGATAATTTGATTCTCTTCCAAACCCCACAAATCGTGAGTAAATATAATTTGTATGTTGGTCAGAATTGATTTCTAAATTTCATAACAGTTCTATTTTCAAGCAAGCTGACTAGTATATACTCCATGAATTTCTAAAAATTCCACAGAAGGAATTTCTTTTTGGAAAAGATGGCATTGGAAAGATAATTTGAAGATCTAGTTCCATTCCAAATTTCAAAATTTTTGGAGTATCAGAAACATGACTATTGAATTTTAAAGATGACACCTAATTTCTGGTCGAGTTTCTAATAAGAATGTGTGCACCTGATTTTCACAGCACCCACTTTGCCCTGTTCGCTGCTTTGTGTTGTTGTACCTGCACACAAAAATACTATGTTAGAGATGAAATCAAAAGTGTTCGTGCCTCCTCGGCAATGGTGCCAATTTGTTCGAGACATAGATCGCGTAAAAGATGAGCGAATTGTAGTATAACGCGAAATACATCTCGAGAAAATAAATTAACGAAACTGGTGAGTCCCGGTCGATCACAGGGAGGTAGGAAACACTTTTGATCTCATGCGTTTGTTCCAAATATAATTACTAAATATCATAGACAATGAATCACAATATATATCTATATCAAGCAAAGATTTTAAACATGAATTGCATACATATAACTAAACAAATTCTAACATAAACATAAACTATCTATGTAGCAGAACAAGGGCACCACAGGTGGTTCGTGGTGGCCTTCTGGAGAGGTTGGGAAGAGCAGCGACGATCCGTCGGGGTGGCCCAACGGACACTTCAAACAAAGATGCAAAGACAGAGGCAGAGAAGATAGGAAGAAGAAGAAGGGAGAGGAGTTGTAGGAGGAAGAAGAAGAAAACTATGGAATGGCCTTCCAAGGGGAACCTTAGGCCTCTTTTTATAGCTTTTGTGAAGGACATTGAGGGCATTGGAGCCCTTAATTCCATGCAAAAGCTTCAGATTAATCAGATCCGTTGATCGGGAGATCAACAATCCTGATTAAGCCTTCTAAATCCTTCTTCCATTCACAATTTAATCTGGTGCTGACACATGGTGCAATGTGTGCCCTTGGATCTGCATCTGACGGCCTCCGCTCACCCGTCGCTCGTCGCTTTGTCTGCATGCCCGCCACATGGCCTCAATCCGCGCCTCAAATCCTAAGCCTTCTCACTTGTCTGATCTCTCGATCGGACAGCTTAAAAAGTGTGCACCATGCCTGACCGGCACCTAAGGCGCGCGTCACATGCGTCTTCATCTGACACTCCTGCGCCTGCCATGCGTCCACGCTTCCACCGCCCGATGAAGATCTTGCAGTTGAATTTCATCCACGCACGGCCGACTCCCACATTGCGACTCGAACTCGCATTGCGCATTGATTGTTAAGCACACTCTCCGCTGTGCTACGTGCACGGTTTGTTGCAGTTTCCAAATCTTTGCACGGCTATTCTCAGCCGTTGGATGGATATCCAACAGTCGAGATCGCGTCCTCATCTGATAAAGCGGCTGGAGGCAGGTGGCGTCAATGCATCGCGACCGTTGGATGATGATCCAACGGCCCATAGCTTTCCTTCCCAGATTGGGCCATGGTGAGGGCAACTACGATGGCGCCATATGGCGTCATCATGGCCGTCCATCTTCTTCACCTTGTATCTGATGATGTAGACTCCGATTGAGTTGATTTATGCGCCATTGGACTGCAAATATCGATACGAATCCATTTGTGTGGTTGAATTTGTCAACTGAGGTTTGGATATTATTCAATTTTCCCCTTGGCTCTTGCTTCTTCTGCAAACTCCCTAGGGTGCTACAGGAGTCTGATTGATGCGCTCTTGGAAGTGTTGGACTCCCGTCGTCATTCCAAATAGATCCATAAGGTTGGATCGATCATCTGTATCCCTGGATTACCTGTAATTATTAATACCTCTCAAATATCATATTATTATGCATAAAACATATAAATCATCTAGGATGCAAAGTACAATGTGTATGCATGCAATGCCCATGTTAAGCTAGGTTTTATCTTAATTCAAGCGAATTAGGGCCTATGATTGCTGCGCAATCATCATGCTTGATCTTAGGGCTCATTGTCAAACTCTTAATTTTGTTACATGCCCTATCAGAATTGAAATGCTGCTACCTGAATTCACTGGAATCCATATAACTTTGAGGGATTACAACTTTAAAGGGACACAAGCTGATTACAAAGCCTACATCTTTAGTTTTCGACATTTTAGATTCAGGTTGCACTCATCTAAATCAACTTCTTTGCATGCCCACAGATTAAAAGAGGAACAGACATAGGCATGTATGTTACACCAGTTGCAGAGTTCCCATCCCTTAGGGATGGGACTGTACCATAATCTAGTCTTCATTCGCAGACTTCTGACTCTAGGTTTAGCTGATTATGTCTTCCCCTTCTTGACCTAGACCATTCAAGTGATTTTTTCCCTATTGTTTGTGTACTATGCTCAACTAAAGGCACTAAACTCAGAGCTTCCTAGGAAGCAACCCAAAGGATTCAAGCTGACTAGATTAACTGTTGACACTCAGGTGATTTCTTTCCTTACTCTCTTGCATATATTTATTTTCCAATGAGGACATTGTCCAACTTAGGCATGGGGGGTTAGTAATTTGTATGTTCTGAGTATATATTGTCAGCTTGAATTATTTTTAAAAAAATGACAAAAAAATAGGAAGAGAAAACTTAGGTATTATTAGTTTGTCAACTTCAAGAAATGATACGTTAGGGACCTAAACACTTAGACTCTTGAGGTCTTCGGACTTAATCAGTCCAAGTGTCCACTAAAATGTGGGCTTGGTCCTGAGTCCTCGCCACTATAATTTATTTTAATTTGGTTAATAAAGTAGGGTGATAAGTATACAACTTATCAACCCACCCTCTAATTTGGGAGGATTTTTAGTCTAAGCATCTACACACGTTTTGCATTGAATCACTCATCAGTGATTCTAACGGAAATTAGGTAGCTAATGAACCTTCTGGGGTGGTATGGCTGGTAAGTGGTCGGTGGTAACAGCTCATCGATCGGTTGTCCAAAGCCCAACCACTGGACCATTTTCTTTTATTGCCTTTAAATAAATCTTAGATCAGGTAATTAGGGAAGCCACCTACTCAGGAAAAAAAAATGATACTCAAAAAGAAAACAAATAAAAAAAAAAAAGAAAAAAATGAAAAAGGAGAAAATAAAAAAATAAATAAGCCACACTTCATCTCACGAGTATGGCTGGCAAGTTACCGATGGTAACAACTCATTGGCCGATTGTCTAGAGCCTAGCTCACAAAATGCACAAATAATTCCCAAAACACTTAGGGAAGAAGAGGGGAAATAAGATAAAATCCGGGAGATATACACTCGGTTCACCCCTGTATTGACCTCATAAAAAATAAAAAGGTAGAGAGAAAGTTACCGATCGGAAAGATAAACCTTAAGGCAGATTTTTTTAGGTCACCTAGAGGTGTAGAAATCCAAAGTCTGTTTCAATTACCGTTGAGTGAGTCTATCACTTTCACAATAAGATACTTAGTATAAGAGTCCTTTTTGAGTCTTGGGTGGACTGCGTAGCCGTAAAAAGTTATCCCAAAATCCTCAACTCCAAAAATCCAAAGAAATTAGAAAAAAAGAAAAAGAAAAAAATATATATAGTTGCTTCTATATAGAATAAGGCTAGGACTCGGGTGATCGACATTTTGGCAGGCAACCCGGGCACTGTTGAGTCTCTGCAAGTTAGGTTCATAGTAGAAATTTCCTCCTGTTGATAAGCAACTTCTACCTAAGTAATCAATTCCTAGTTTTATTTTGTAAATAGCATTTAGGTTAAACCTTGCTAGGGACTAGCAAGGGGTGGACATAGGAGTATGATGACTCTACAATTATTAGTATTAATATCATCAATTAGAGTCAATTTCGAGGGTACTTGTGTGAAAATATCATATTATAGTGGGTTTGGGAGCATTGCATGCATATTGCGTGATCTTTACATTTAAATTGCTTAGAATCAACGTTAATGACCTTGTGTACAAGACCATATTGAAATAGGTCTTAGATGAGCAATCAGATCATATGGATGGATCCAGATCGACGAACGGAGTCCAATGGACTCAAAATCACCTTGATTCGACTTCCGTAGCTCCCATAACAAGTTCAAGGAAGATCAATGGCCAGGGGGCAATGCAACATCTTTACGAGCTTTGGATGAAAAATCCGATCATATGGATGGATTCGGAACAATGATCACAGTCCGAAATGCGAGAATCATCTCGATCCGAGTGCCGTGGCATCCTCTACAACAAAAAGAAGATGGACAACCCAGATGACACCACATGGCACCATCTGGGCTGCCCAATGCCAGCACTTCTTCATGTGCATCATCGATTCTCAGCTGTTGGATCTTGATCCAACGACTGAGAAGCCATCCGTGCCTTGCCTCAAAAATTCCTCCTCACGACATTTTCATGGGTGTAGCACGGTGGTCAACAAGAGCACTCTCAAAGAGAGGGCATGGGTTCGAAACCCGCAACCCCCTCAATTTTGCAATTGAGGCACGGCGTAGCAACAGCAACGGCAGCGCATGCATAGCGCATGCACGTGGAGCAGCAGCACGGAGAGTGTGCGTGCACGCAGAGCAGCACTAGCCCATGCGCACGGCACGACATGGGAGACATGGCGCGGGGCACGTGGGCCAACAGGAGCGGGAGCAGCAGCTTTGGCGATGCATGTAGTGAGTCTTCAGCAACGCTTTGAATGTCATTGACCCGAGGATGAATTTTAGCCCTTTTCACCACTATAAAAAGGGACCTACCCCCCTCATTTGCACCCATCATCTACCCAAGAGTATTCACCACCTCCATATAGCTCTAAGCAAGGTCTTGAAGCCACCGACAAAAGCTCCTCCACCACCGTGGCTACCTCGATGCCATCTTCTTCCTTGTTCTTAGTTTTAATTTCTTTGATAGTTATAGTTTATTTCCTTCATTCAAGCATTCATACACATTTTTGCTTATGACAACATTTGGATAATTACTAGACTATATCTTTGATATCTTGTTCTTATCATCTCTTGAGCATGGATTTCTAACCCTATCTCCCTCTCTCTCTCTTTCTCTCTCTCTTCCTATCTCTCTCTCTTTCTTTATTTTGCAAGTGAACGAATCGACATATTTTTGTGACACAAAAGCAATTAGCGGATTCAATACTTTGCCTCCCTGTGTTTGACACTTGGACTCACGTCCAATTCTTCTATTAAAATTGACGTCGTAAAACATGCTACAACGAGCAATTTACACAAACGCGTTTCGCAATGGTCACGAAGGTGGTGGCGAAGTCGATTTGGTGAATGATGGCATGTGGTGGTCAAACAAAGTTGGAGAAGGTGAACGGTGGAGGAGGTGTTCGGCAAAGGTGTTGAGAGGGTGGAAGGGTGCATAGGTAGAGGCCTTTTGGTTGTGGAGGTGTGGCGAAGGTTTTGCGAGTGTCGGCGGTGCGCTTGGTGGTTTGTGTAGTGCGGATAGCCACGTCGGAACTTGGCCGGAGCGGAAGAAGACGACGGGGAAGTGAGGTGGTTGTGGGCTGAACCTAAGATCTATAGAGATGGGGGTGAAGTAGAGAGGGAGAGGAAGAGAGGGAACCTAAGCTAGGGACGAAAGGAGTAGGAATTGGCGCCGACTATGATTGGCCGGTGTCGGAGACGAAGAGAGCTCCGGAGGGGGAATGGCGAGGAAGGAGTTGAGGCAGCTCCTGAGTTGGCTGTCGCGGAACGGAAGAAAGAGAGGAAGGTCGTGGCCCTCCCAATTTGGCGATTGGGAGGTTGTAGGAAGGAGGAGGAAGCTTGTCGAAACTAGTCAGAGTAGTCCGGAGGGAGAAGAAGAGGAATTTGGCCTTAAAACCTTGCTAAAGAACATGGCCTGAAGAGCTAGAGCTCATAACCGAGCTCTAAATGAGGAAAGGAGCTCTATTTGCTTGGAGAATAGGGCACAAGATACCAACGGATTTCGTGGGTTTGCTAGGGCACATCCTTGCGAATTAGAAGGCAAGATCTAGCTCAAATGATTCTTTACAATGTGAACATTAATCCCACCAAATTTGGTGGGATTTGATGTTGTTTGATGAGGTTTTGAGGTGGTCAAAGTTCGTGATTTAGGTCGATTGACCTCCAATGGTGGCAGGGGTCATTCTGTGAAGAAGAAGTTGGGGGCCTAAACATAAGGAATTTCGAAAGCTGAGGGTCTAAGTGAGAGATGTAGAGATTTTGGAGACTAAAATGCAAACTAGGTCAAGATGAACTTTGATTGGGCTCAAATTTTGGAAAAAACCTAATTTGGACCCAAATAATCTGATGGTGAAGTCAGATTTGATTTTTGACCATGTTTGACTGGAAAATTTGCATAAAAGCCCAAATTAGGGCAAAATCCCATTTGAGACACTGTTCAAGGTCAAAATAGGTTTAGATGGTCAAACCAAGGGTACCAAACCTCTCAGAATATTTTTATATAATTTTTAGGAGGTTTATCTAAATTTTATCCTGACCAAAACCTCTTCAATTCAAGCGGATCTAAAATTAGGGTTTTGTGTGCTGTTGTGATTCTCGAAATGTATAAAACCTTGTTTCTGTCTGTATGAACCCACTCATTGGACTTTATTGCTCATTAGACCTTAAATTAACCCTTGAGAAATCTCATTGTTACTTTACATTTATGATGTGATGTTAAAATTGCAGAATTAACCTTGTTTTAGTGTTTTCTTCTCATAATGGATTTGCATGGAATTACAGCTCTCAGACGATTATGTAAGAGAATTTTTCACTTGATTTTGACTAATTAAAGCTAGTTATGGCTAATGATAGTGTTGCCATCTTACTTCAAGCCTAACTTTTGTTAGTCCCTAGCAAAATCTCATGGAAAGAACTATATCTCTAAACCATCCTTTGAAGCTCAGATGCCTGATTTGTGCCACTCTCTAGAAATTAGATCAGAATGCCAATAATAGGCCTAGAGGTAGTCAAGTATCAATCAAGATCCAAACTTGATTAGCTTCATCCTGGGTCTGTAGCGAAGTTTCTAAGGCCAGCAAAAGCTACCCAGAGGTTTGTTGAACCCAGCGGTTAAAGCACCTGTACGTGAGATGTATTATGTCCAGGTTCAATTTGCCAGTGCATTTTGATAACTGAGAGGTGAAGAATGATATTTTATTTGGAGAGTTTTCTCTTTTTTTCCTTTATATTTCTCTAAATCTAACCTCAGATTAACTCTAAACATGGTCTGTATCGGATTCCTTGTCCCCACCAACAATCCTCGAAGGGTCCCTCGCTTTCAATGCTTTGGGATAGCACAACCCTAAGGATGCTAGGAATATCTTGTGAATCACAACTAAATACTAGAGGGGAGGGGTGAATAGTATTGAAAAAAAATGTATGCACAGATCAAAAATAAAGTACCAAGAATACAAGCATAGAGTACACCTAATTTATAGTGGAAACCTGATCTAGGTGAAAACCACTACCTAAGCCTCCCAGCTTAGGATTTTTCCAACTAGGAAATGCTAGTCAATCCACTAACGTACCACTTGAACGAGGGTGGCACAACCTCTTACAAACCACTTCTCTTTTTATCCTAAAGAGAAGTAAAAACAACAACCACGGATCTCTTCCAAAAACTTGGGATCCGTAATCAAAACAACAAAATAGTATAACAAGAAAATGAATTCTATGGAACCTCAATAAATGATCAAACTAATTTTTTTGCAAAGGTTCGAGGCGTCGTGCTTTTGAAGAGCGTGAACAATAGGGCATGAAAGCCTTTGGAAATAAGCACGAGTTGCTCTATTTTTGAATGGTGTTTCTATTTAAGAGTTGTAAAGGAATGGGTTGCGTGCGACCTCTATTTATACAAAACATTTTTCTTGAATAGAAAACTAAATTGGTCGATCAATTAAGGTTAATTGATCGATCAAAAGGTAATTTGGTTGATCAATTAAGAAGGTTGGTCAATCATTGATTGATCGATCAATTAGCTTGGTTGGTCGATTAAGAGGATTTTTCTCAACTTCCTAAAATGGGCTGATTTGATCGGTCAATTAATTAGGTTGGTCGATCAAAGTGATTTGGTCAATCAATTAAATAGTTTGATCGATCAATAACCCTAAAAGTTTGATTTTGAAAAAGATGCGCGAAAAATTTGTATTTGAGTTTTATTTGAGGTTCCTTACAATAATGTCCTAGACTCAAATAAATGAAAAAAGATGCATATCAACAACTATCTTCTCTTATCTTGAAAGATGTTTTAATACTTTGATCTGAGATAGTCTTGAAATGTTAGTCTAGCAATAAACATAATTTTGGTATATCAAAACAAAGGTGCTTACAGGCCCATGGCAATCCCCAAAACCCTGGCTTTCGATACTTCGAGATAGTGCCTCCCATGGCATTCTATAGCTAAATTCAGGCCCTGGTAATCGACATTTTGGGATAATCCCACCCATGGCACCTAAATCAGCACAAGGTGCTTACATGCCCCTGGTAGGATATTTAGATATCCTAGGAGACAAGCACCAGAGAGACGATATGTTATTACGCATCTTCGAGGGGAATTTCCTACCTCTCCAAACCGGGAACTCATCCAATCATCTTGTTTCTTCGAACTGCTCCTAAGCTAGATCTTCAAGACGATTTTTCATAACAGAACACCTTTGGCATGATTTTCTTTATTAAGCGCACTGAACCAGACTAGTGTGTGATTTTGAGTGCTTAAGTTACCAAGTCCTGCAAACCAAAGGGCAGGCAATGGGGCCGAATAATTACTACATCAGCTTCGCACTTTCCTCAACCTCTTGAGAACTAATCCGGATCCTAATGAATACGTGATTGTTTAAGCCCTAAAATAATCCCAAGAGATCTAAGATCGGCACTCATTACTAATCTCCTTGTCTCTAGTATTTCAGGACTTAATCTTTTGTTTTGATTTGGTCTAGAACTTAAGTAAATCTCACAATTAATTGCTATGACTATCATTTTTTTCTTGATTTTTGCTCCTTTTTGACATTTTGAATTTCCTCCTCTTTTTCCTCCTTAAGAAAGATTTACAATCAATTCACAAAATTTTCCTCCCCTCTTTCTCTTTATATATATATATATATATATATATATATATATGTTTTTCTAAGAACCCCTCAAAGAATTGAATTTCCATTTGATTTGCACTTTAACACCCCTCCATGCTTAAGTTTTGCAATGTCCTCATTGTAAACTAGGAGGGTATGAATTCAGCTTGGTTCAAAGATTAGAATAGGGTCAAAGGGTGGGTGAACGGGTCATGATGACTATTGCAGATGATTTCAAGCTTTGATACAAGTACCAAAGGTGGAGTTAGCTACTCTAAAGTTGGACCAAAAAGTGCAACAGGAGCGTAGCTCAAAAGATGATCAAAAGGGTCTTGGGTTTTTTGGAATGACAAGTTACCACTTGTTAAGCGCTAAAATCAATGCTTTCAGCCGAGCAGAAGGTGGTCAAGGAGAAGGGGTGGTCAAACAGTGGAGTTTTGTAGAACAAGCACCATGATTAGTAACCTGGTTGGTCCAACCAGGTGCTTGTTCAAGTCAACAGGCTGATGATGCAAACCAAACTCAATCAGTCTGCTGGGTTTATGGATATGAATCAATAGGTGTGGAGCCCACCAAATACCATGTGACTCGGAAAGATGTGGAATTGAGATTCTAGGGTTTGGCTGAATCGGTTCAACCTGATCAAAGTGGGGGTCCTCAAAAGATAATGGATCTAAGGAGGATGTAGGAACCCTACTAATGAGATCAGAGAAGGATGAGACATGATTCTCGATCTGATCAATGTCTGATTCCCGATCAAAAGATGGAGGTGAATCATATGTAATTGGATCAAAGAGAAGTAAATCAAAGTAGAAATTGATTCCAATGGTGGGTCAAGGTTGGGATCGGATTTTGAAAGGCTCTGGCTATGGTATGGTTGCATTGAGGTCTAAATCATCGGCCTCAGCATCAAAAACAAAGAATGGGTCATGGATGCTGAGGTCGTAAACTAGCTCGTAATTGACAGGAAACAATGGTTCTCTGAAATCAGAGTACGATTCGAAATTGATGGGAACACCATCATGAGCCATAAAATAGCTCAATTTGATCAGATTAAGTCTTTAAATGCTCCTACATAACCTTTAGAAGGTCATAATTCATTGCATTAGCATTCTGAGAGAAAAATAAGACATCAAGATTAAAACTGTAATTTTACCATCATAACTTGAATACAGTACAACCGTAGGTTTTCTCAGGGATTAATTAAAGGTCAAATGATCTTAAAAGGATAACAAGTGGGTTAGAGCAGATAGAAAATGGTTTTCTCATGTTTTGAGAATTAAATAACTTTTGAAATCCTAAAAATAAACCTGTTTAATTAATTGAAGTTCTGGTCAGGAAAAAATTTACCTAAACCCTCTAAAATTCATAGAAAAATATTCTCTAGGGTTTGGTACCTTCAAATTAACCATCAGAACCCGTTTTGGCCAAAACAGAGTCTCAGATATACATTTACCCTAATTTGGATTTTTGCATAAATTATCCAGTCCAACGTGGTGATGGGAACACCATCATGAGCCATAACTAGCTCATAAAGAGAATAAATGCTCCTACATAACCAACTGAAGGTCATAACTCATTATATAACCTTTTTGAGAAACACAAGAAAAAATGGGTAAAACTGTAATTTTGCCAATGCAGTACAATCATGGGTTTTCTCAAGGGCTAAATAAAGGTGAAATGGTCTTAATAATATAACAAGTGGGTTGGATTTGACAGAAAAGGGTTTGTGTGTATTCTGCGAATTAAATGACTTCTTGAAACCCTAAAAGCAGGCCCACTTGATTAACCAAGGTTCTGGTTAAGATAAAATTCACTTAAACCCTCTAAAAATCATAGAAAAATATTCTCTAGGGTTTAGTACCTTCAATTTGACCAATAGAACCCATCTTGACCTAGAATGGGGTCTCAGACAGATATTTGCCCTAATTTGGGTTTTTACATAAATTAACCAGTCAAACGTGATCAAACCCAAAATCCAACTTCACCATTTGATTCCTTAGGTCTAAATTAGATTTTTACCAAAATTTGGACCTAAGGGGAACTCATCTTGACCTAGTTTGCAAAAAGGTTCTGTCTGATTACATTTCTACCCCTAACTTTTAAAAACCCCTACAATCAGCCCCCTAACTTTCTCATCGTATTCAAAAATAGGTCCCTCCACCATTATCGCAGAGGAATCCTACTCCGGTGAGCTTTGAAAGGAGATTTCTCCTTTATTACTTGGAGAATCCCTTCCAAAATTGGAAGGGAGATCCCCTGAGAAATTCCTTTTAATATGAACTCGTTGATGAGCCTTGATCTTCCCCAATCTCTCATGCGAATGCATGAGAGATGTGGGTCTCTTGAAAGTTTCCATCACCATCGACCCCAAGCTTCCAAACACAAATCCCTCTCCAATGACCTATAAAAGAATCCTCAAGGCTCAACCGTCTCCTTAGCTTGAAATTGGGCCGGTTCCCCCTCCATTCTTCTCTCCCCTCCAGCCACAACAACTCCGCAAGCTCCAACGGCCTTTCCCTAGCTCTCTTGTTGCCTAACCACAATACCAGTGGCCAGGTTATCTCCACCACAATCCTCCGCATCGTGCAATTTCGGCCGATGTCATCCCTACCCCGTCTTTGCCATCGCCTCACCAATGGAGGTATTCATCTTCCCCACGCTCCGCAACCATACCGGCGTGGGATTCCCTTCCCTTTCGTCCCTTATATTAGGTTTCTTAAGTTCCCTCTATCTCACACTTTCTCCCTCTCTTTATTTCTCAAAACCAACCACCGACACCACTGGACACCTTCACCTCCTCCACCTTCGACGATACCTCCGGCGAGGTGCCCCCGTTGCTATGCATCTCCACCACACCTCCCTGATCATTTCCACTCACTTCAATCACTCCATCGACCACCCAAACACCTCCCCGAATAGACCCACTTTCACCGGCCAAAACCATCACCATCCAGCCACCACAGCCACCTTCGTTCCACACCACGGCCACCATTACATTCGCCGTGCCACGGTGATACTGCTGAGCATTCTGATGCGGTCATAAGGCCCTTGTTCTTGATTTTAGGTGGAAGGTCAACGCCCGCCATTGATGCCGAGCTTGAAGCAAGCTTCAAGCCGCTCCAGGCTCTGCTCTGCTCCAGGAGATAGCCCCAGGCTGTGTGAACTTAAAGCGTGCAGGCATCCAAGCCCTCAAGCGAAGGCGCCAGCAATTGCAGCCCCTTCAATTTGGCTAGGCAACCTATTGTTGCAGTGCTTGAAAGGAAGGTGGGACATTTAGTCCCACCTCAGAAACGGAAGGGCGCTTTCATGCGCATAAATTGATTTTGTGCCAAAGGCTATTCACCTCCAACATTGAGGGTGAGATCCTCCTCCCCCCTTTCACCGGACTCGTCCGCAACATAATACGCGGACCTGGCCGACCCGACTACTTGACTCGACTTCACTCCTTGCTCACTACACACGCCGGTGAGCCTGGACCCGGGTATGCGATAGGTTCGATTACCCGACTGGCTAAAGGCTCTGGGAAAGCAAGATTGAAATAGAAAAGAGAGAAGGAGAGAGGAGAGCTGTGTAGGGGTAGGAGGGTTTTTCTCTAAGAAGATTGCCCCGACACTTAGTCAGATTCAGAGGAAGAAGAGGAGGTTAGGCAGAAGAAGAGAAGAAGAGAAAGAGAAGGACCTCAGAGAAGGCCAAAGGCAAAAGGTAGAGAAAGAGAAGAAGGAAGGAGAAGACAGAGAAAGCTAAGGAAAGAAAGAAGAGAAAGAAGAAGAGAGGGCTCGCAAAGGCAAAGGAAGAAAAAGAAGAAGAGAAGGGCCAAAGAAGAAGAAGGAGAAAAGAGAAAGAGATCAGAAGAAGAAAAGGAGAAGAATCGTAGCACAAGTCATTTAAGACATCTGATTGTAAAATCAGACGCTTGAAATTATATTTTCTTCTTTAGTTAATTTGAGTAACTATTATTTGGTCTACAATTATTTTTACTCTTCATACACTCATGCTCTACATTCCTAATTAGATTTTGAGTAGTATTGTGTTCAATTTGCATTAATTGCTAAGTTTAGTGTGTGAATTCCATTTGCTCCCTGTGTTCAACCTCGGAACATTTTTCGAGTAATAAAATTATATTTGTTTTGAATGCTATTTCGGCTGTACTACGATGCAACACTTTTTGAACCCTGACCTAGCGCGATATACATTTTAGCATCGTTTACAGGGATCGAATTAGCGACCTCAACACATGGTCAAAACCAAAATCCAACTTCACCATTGGACTCCTTAGGTCCAAATTAGGTTTGTACCAAAATTTGGACCCAAGCTGAAATTATCTTGACCTAGTTTACAATTTGGTCCTGTTTGATTACATTTATGCCCTTAACATTCAAAATATTTACAAAAAGACCCCTAACTTTATCATCATTTTCACAATTAGGTCCCTTCCGCCATTAATCCTATTCCTACAAGCACCGGCAACCTAAAATTGGCAAGAACTCCTTGATTCCTTGACGAATCCCTTTCAAACTTGAAAGGGAAGTTCGTCAAGGAATTCCCTTCCTTTTGAGCCAAATCCCACACTCCAAAACCTTCCCAATCTCTCATGCAAACACATGAGAGATTTAGGTATCAAAAAAATCCCAACTCCAGCGAAGCTTTCGAAACCTCCTCTAAAGGCCTATAAAAAGACCTCTAGATCAAACCGTTCTCCTTAAGCTCGATTTTGACCTGATCTAACCCAAATTCCTCTCTCCTAATCCGGTCGAAAGGGCCCTTGAGCTTCGGCGATCCCCTCCAACCTCCTTCATTGTCCATCCGCAATACTAGCGACGGATTCATTTTCCTCGTCTTCCTCCACGTCACGCCATACCAGCAGGCGTCCCTTCCTCCATCTTCCTCGTCGTTTCCTTCTCACTGGAGTCACCTTGGTCTCCGACATCGGCCATACCGCAACTGACATCGCTTCCGCCCCTCTTCATCCGCCAATCACCTAGATAAGTTCCCTAGATCCTCTACTCCCTTTACACACCAACTACACCTCATTTCGACCACCGTATCGCACTGACCACCCTCTTCGTCCTCCACTCCGGCCACTCCTCCGGCAAAGTGTTTCCACCGCTACGCACCTCCATCCACCTCGCCGACAAGCCCACAACCTTCACCTCTCCACCCTCTTCAAAATCTCTCTCCCTATTTGCCACTTCACTCACCCAAATCACCCACCGAACAAAACCATCGCCGTCCACCTTCACTGACTTCCGCCAGCCACCACACACCTCAATTTGCCCTAAAATCACCATGACCACCCTCACCGTCCTCAGACGATCAGCTTGCACTGTTTTAATGCGGTCGTGAGGCCCTATTTCGTGTTTCAGGGTGTGACCGGACAACCGCCATCCCCAGCGTCTTCTCCAACGTGTTTAGCTACCTCCAGGTCTTGGTTTCACCTGCTGCAGCTTCTAATCAACACGGACTCATCTCCAGGTGTTTCCACGAACCTTCAATCAGCCCAAGAGACAACACCAGTACACTAATTTGGTGAGCAACCACCTACTGCTACTGCGCGAAGAAAGCTCTGTGGGAAGCGTAATGCGCGTTCTTGATAGGAAAAGCATCGTAATATAGTGTGCAATACGATCAAACAAAGATATTTAAAAGATAACGAGACTTGAGTCCCGGTCGTTCATCTCTGGGAGGCGTTTGTTCTACTTTAGAATTTGATCTTACACCGCTCTACTCTATTTAAAATCGCACGTCGATTTCCAATCTCCTGATTAAGATTTCACCACTTCTATTATAAACTCTGATTACATGCGCATGTGTTAAATAAATCACAAAGATGAACGTGTGAGTTTCTGTGTGCACGATTCTAGTGAGGTGGTGATTGTTTACAGAAAATGCGTCTATTGTTAGATTTTGTATATTTTCAAGAAACGACATGCTTGTTATGGAATAGATAAACAATTGAAAACAGGCAACTTGAATCACGCAAACAGGATGGCAATCAATAAGCTCATAGTGATTTCAAAACACAGAGACATATATATACATATGCATTTTTCATTCATTCCATTGGAGAGTTGTTTGCAACAAGAACTGTAAAGGAAAGCTTGTACAGAAATGCTTAAAATGTAAATCTAGCTACTAGAAAATGATCGCATACAAGAATCTACGAGGGGATTTTGCATGCATCATTGGGGGAGAATAAGGACTATGCTACTAAGCAGTAATAGAAAGCAGTAAAACTATGAAGAGATTAAACTACTAATCTAAATCTAGCAGAACAAAAGGGCATTCAGAGGTGGTCTCCGATGGCCTTGGAGTGGTTGGGAGAAGAATGAGGGGCGGCCAATGGAGCTTAAGACAGCCCTTGGAGAGAGGGAGGAGTGATCTAGCATCCCGGCATGGTGTCCTTCAAGGTGGTGGTGAACTCGTGGAGATGGAGTGGCTAGCCTAAGTGGAGGTGGATGTGAATGGAGCCAAGGAAGTGAATGGGTGCAAATGGCCACCCCTTAGGTCTTTTTATAGACCTAAGGGCTTCTCTCTAGAGAGGTGTGGAACTCTTTAGAGAGGTCCAAGAGTGGCCGGCCATATGGTTATGAGATCCAAAGAATGTGGATCTCATTTTGAATGCCTCTTGGTTGCTAAATTTGGCAACCAAGAGGTGGCGCCACTTCAAGAGAGTTCTAGAGAACTCTAGAGAAGTGTGTGTGCATGAATGGGTGTGTGTGTGTGTGCTCGTGCTCTATGTGGCTAGGTGGTTTAGGTTAGGTCCTAAGGGGTTTAGGTAGGTGTATGTCTTGAATTAGGGTTACAAACCCTAATTGCTAAGGGGAATTTGCAATTAAACTCAACCCAAGTTTAATTGAATGAGTGTGAACCTAATTGAGAGTGAAATAACTCAATTAGGTTGGGTTTAGGTCAATTGGACTCTCACTAAGTTCAATTGAACTTGTGTGGGTTGAGATCTAAGCTCAAGTGGACTCAATGAGTCCAATTGACTTAGGTGAAGGTAATTGACTTTGATCTAAGTCAATTGGGTTTGGTGAGGACCTAATTAGGTCCTTAGGTAGGTCTAGAGGTGATGTACTAGGGTTAGGACACCTTAATTTAGGTTCCTATGGGGTTGGGATTAGGTCTAGGGAGCTAGAGATCCAAGATCAAGGCTTGAATCTCAAAAACAGGGACTAGAGACCAGTACCAGACGTCTGAAAATGTGATCTGACAACTTATACTAAAAAATCAAAAGTCCAGGCTTCAGTTTTGGACATCCAATCTGAGTCAGGGGGAAGTCTAGGTTATGTTTTGGGTATTCTACGGAAATTGGACGTCTGACAAAGTGTCTGGACGTCCAATAACACTGTAGAAGTGGGTTTCAGGTGTGCTGGAGTTGGCTAAGGATCTTGGATGTCCTAAAACTTATCTGGACGTCTAGATAAGGGTTAGAACTAGGGTTTTAGAGCTTCCTAGGGTGCGGTGACCTAATCTAAGGGTGGCTAAGGCTTAGGGAAGTCTCTAGGCTATCCTAGGGCTAGGATGGACCTAAGCTCTTCACATTTTACTGCTTTATTCCTACTTAATAGAATAGCAAACCTTAACTCCCTTATATCATTATTCCTACATCTAATCTAAGCCTTCTGCTCTAGCTTTGCTGCAACACCCGTTATTCCTGATCCAGCTTCAGATCCTACTCCAGATCCAGTTCTTGATCAGCTTATTGTCTGCAATCGACATAATGCACTTAATCAACACATTATAACATTATTCATGCATAGCTAAAGTAAAGCATTGGAGATGCAGATAATGCTTATATGCATGAATTACCCTAACTTATGCTAAGTTCTAGCCTAATCTAGGTCAATTAAGACCTATGATTGCTGCGCAATCAGGGATAGTTCCACATTGGATACGGACGCCCTTCTTGTGTCACATAAATTGAATTTGTGTCTGGGGCATATCACCTCAAACACAAGGGGTGAGGTCCCTCACACCCCTCATGTGCTGCATTTGCGACACGCTACCCGCGGACTTAGTGCACCCGACCCGCCTAAGCCTTCACTCCTCGCTCACCACCCACTACCGGTGAGCCTGGACTTGGGTGCATGCCTACCCGATAACCCAACTATCCTAATATTGGCCTACGAGGATGGATCCCAGTGAGAGAAGGAAAGAGAGTGCATGGGGAAAGGGAGGTTTTGCTCTGAAAGGAGTTGGCTAACACTTAGCCAATTTCATAAGTCTCCCCCTGTGCATCAAAAGGCTTGGACAGTAGAGAAGTCGAAAGAAGAAGAAGAAAAGAGGAGCCATACAGAAAGAAGAAGAAGAGAAGCAGAAGGAAGAAGAAGAAGAGAGGAAGTTTGAGCCGTAGAAAGGCAAAGAAGAAAGAAAGAGTTCTGAAGAAGAAGAAGAAAGAAGAAGAGGAGAGCAGCTGAGACAGAAGCAGAGAAGAGAGAAGGAAGAGACCCTTGAGTCTCTTGGAAGCACTGTAGCAACCAGCTATTTAAGCCGTCTGACACAAGCCTATATCATCTGATTGCATAAATTTGAGGCTTTGTTTCCTTGATACTATTGATTTAGTTGCTATTACTGTGAGGAGTAATTGGTGATTTAAATCACCATTTTACTCTATTCTTTTTGCACATTGATATTTGATATTATTATTATTACAATCTTTTATCTCTTTGATTCAAATTGTGATCTTGAGTTTTAAATTGCCATATTGCTCCCTATGTTCAACCTCGAACTTTCATTCGAGTAATAAATTTATTTATTTGAGTGTTATTTTGGCTATGTTACAACGAAGCTATTTTAAAACATTGACTTATCACTCTAATAGAAATCATCGGAGAATTTGTGAAAATCAGTTTCTAAACCTGATTCCAGATCGGTATTTCTACCATAGAATGAATCATGATGCATAAAATCAACAACCTAACTTGGATCTAACCTAATCTCAAATTCCAAGCTCAAAGAGGTGTCCTTATTAGGCATAAGCTCAAGTTCTTGTCTCCTAGGGTAGATCCAATCAAATCCCAACTCTTCCAACTTTGTTTCTGTATCATAAATTGGTGTGACTTGTGAAAAATCAATACGTTCTTCTAAGGAGTTTGGAAAGGTGTAATCATCAAATACAGGCCCAAAATCATAATGCAGATCAAAAATCTGATTCTCATCATATTGGGCCTCATGATCATCCTAAATAGGCTCGAATCTAGATTCTAGGTCAAGGTTAGGAATTGGGTTACTAGAATCTAGACTTAATTCTATTAGGATGTTAGAATTACTCTCGAGGATTACCTTAATAGGATAAGGTTTGGAAATTACATCCTTGTGAGGTTCTAATTCAAGCTTACTACAAGTGTTTGGGAAATCAAGGCATGATGGACTAGCTTCATGGCTCTCTAAGGCTGGTTCAGAATCAAGAACACCTGCAACTGGATCCCCCAACCAACATCAAGATCAGGTATGTCATTCTGCACACAATTTGAATCTGATTCTATTTGGGTTGGGGGTCCACAACAACCTCGATTTTCTAACCTGGCTGTAGGAAATCATATTGATCTTCAATGTTGCTCCAAGATGTCTCATCAACTTCTTAGGGGATATATGGATATTTTTTATTAATGGCTTGTAGTGTATTTAGCATATACCCACGTTTCTCTGTGAAACCCTTGTGGTATCTCCCAAAGTTGACGATTTGGTAAACATTGATATACTCAGTATTGTGTAGTCTCTGCAATTCGCTATATTCTAATAAAGGATCATATCGGGTTGAACCATATATCATTTGTGTAAATATCATTCCAACACGGTTCATAATGTGCGTTGTTATTTCTAGTACATTAACCTGAATGTGCCTACATGGATCTAAGGTTTTGTAATACTCATCATGATGTCCAAGAGCATCCTCAATCATCTTCTCTTTCATGCACATTTGGGATTTAGGTTTCCTAAATATTCTTCCTAAATTGTTAGGTTGCATTTTCAAATCAGGTGGTGGATCAAGATGTAGAATCAAATTTAGGTTCAAATTGAATTGATCAGATCAGATTAGAAATCCCCAAGAAGATCAACTCTACTGGAGGCCTCTAAGTTAAAAACCTAGGGACCTTTCTGTCTATGTGCTTTAGAGAATAGATAAGGGACTAGATGTGAATTGGACCCAATCAATGCACCCAAAGAGTTTTGGATGATTAAGGCTGTTTAGAGGTGGATGATACCTCTGAATCAAAAATCCACACACCTAAGAATTACTTAGGTAGCCAGAAAGGGAGAGCCCTGCAAAGACTCCTACACGGTAGAGCATCCCCACGGGTTACAAGATTTCTCCCACCCGACCTTCCTTGTCACTACAGTTCCAAGTAGACTGGAATGTGCGAATTGAGATTTAAGCCTACCAATTTTAGTCCTAATTTATGCCTTGAATTTCACTTGGTTAGAAGTTGATTCAATTTTTGACCTAATTTGGAGGTTGATAGGCCCACAAAATGGACCAACTTCACCAGACCTGCCCTAAAGATGGAGATGAAATTTGGGTCAAGATCAAAAATCACCCTGAATTGACTCTCAGGTTATTAGGTCCAAAATTTTAGGATTCAAGTGAATTTAAATCCTGATTTTTAGGATTTTCTTGAATAGATCTTTTCAAACAAGAACTTGGGTGGCACACAAATGCCGAAAAATCAGTTTCCTTTAATGTAAGCAAATGTGTACCCTAAAGTGGAAATCCTAATTAGCTCTATTTCCAAGTCCAATTTAATCTCAAATATGGCACCTTGGGCTCAAACAAGAAAGTGAGTAGTCCAAGATGTTTAAAATGTAAGTGTAAATCCCTAATAGGTATAGGAAATCAGGATAGGGATTCTCTAATCAAAATCGCCTTAACTTCAATCAGATATCAAATCAATTTCGCAAATCAGGAAATTTTGCCTTAAAATGATAATTACTAGAAAAGTAAGGCAAGTGGATCCTAATTGTTTGTTTCCTTTTTCTCTTTCCCTAGATTAGGAGGTTGATTAGGGAAGAAGAGAAATTTTACCTGCACCTAGAGTGATTGATTGTGCGGAAGATCTTCTCATGATGTACCTTGCAAAATCACAGCAAAACAGATAAGGCAAGTTAGTAATAAGCTCAATAAGATATGATAGTGGTGAATTACGTGTTGTTCCCCGGCAACAACACCAAAATGTTTAGCGCGAAATTGTCGATGTTAAAATATGTATGCATCATAGTATAGTCAACAAAAATGTGAAAAACACTTAAATTTATAAAGCTCGAAAACAATGTGTCTGAGGTCATTCATAAGGAGCAAATATGGAATTCACAACACTAATTGCATTCAGAAATGAAGAGCACAATAAATTAGCACAAGAAAGATATTGCAATGAATAATATACGTAGAATGATATTCAATTATAAATCAGTGTTGTATCTCAAGAAGTCGTGGGATAACAAGAATAATAAAACCTAAAAATGGTGATTTACAACACCACTTAAATCCTCTAATTAAGCACATATCTCAACTCAATTTTACTCAAATATCACTACAGTGGTATCAACCAATTATCCACGTCAGATAAGTTACCAAATATGTCCACGGTATCAAAGTTTCAAGGCAAAGCCAAGTACAGAGCCAATTACCCTCACAACACAAGGCATAGAGCCTCACAAAGGTGCGCAAGGGCACCAAGCACAGCACAAAGAGTCTCAAGGCAAAGCCTCAAGGACACTAAGTGTTGAGAACATCAGCATGTAGCAAAACCCTCCCCCCTCCTCACAATTTCTCCTCTTCTTCTCTCAGAACCAGGTAATCAGATCCAGGCATTGAGTCCAGGCCCACGTGCATGTGTGCACGGGCGAGGAGTAAGAGCGTAAGGAGGCACGTGCGAAGGGGGACCCGACCCCCCGTGTTACTAGGCGAGGGGCATAAGGCACAAATTCCTTATATGCGTCACTTTCAACTTGTTCCCACACAATGTCGGACTTTGTTCAGCAGTTGTCTTCGTTTCGTGATGTAGTGAGATGTTGTCGTCGATTGCTGTAATAGTAAGACTTCTTGCATCTAATTGCCACAGCGTCTAGACTCGTGGGTGTAATTCGCAACACCTGGAGGTAGATTTGAAGTCAAAGGAGGTCGGTTGATGGCTTTTGGTGATAGAGATGATGGTTAGTGGCGGTGACAGCTGAAATTCAAGAACATGGGCTAAACAGCCCAATCAGTAGGTCCAGAAGCATCGTCGGAGCATGGCGAAGATGGTGGCAAAGTCGATTTGGTGAATGATGGAGTGTGGTGGCTGGACGAAATCAGAGAAGGTGCATGGTGAAGGAGGTGTTCGGCAAAGGTGTTGAGTGGGTGGAAGGGTTAATAGGTAGAGGGCTTTTGGTCGTGGAGGTGTGGCGAAGGTTTTGGGAGTGTCGGCGGTGCGTTTGCTGGTATGTGTTGCGCGAATGGCCTCGTCGGAGCTTGGCTGGAGCGGAAGAAAATGATGGGGAAGTGAGGTGGTTGTGGGCTAAACCTAAGATCTAAAGAGATGGGGGTGAAGTAGAGAGGAAGAGAGGGAAAATAAGCTAGGGATGAAAGGAGTAGGAATTGGCACTGGCTTTGATTGGTCGGTGTCAGTTATGATTGGCTAGCATTGGAGACGAAGAGAGCTCCGGAGGGGGAACGGTGAGGAAGGAGTCAAGGCGACTCTTGAATTGGCTGTCGAGGAGCATAAGAAGGAGAGGAAGGTCTTGGCACTCCCAATTTGGCCATTGGGAGGCTGTAGGAAGACGAAGGAGGAAGCTCGCCGGAACTAGTCAGAGCAGGCCAGAGGGAGAAGAGGAATTTGGCCTTGAAACCTAGCTAAAGAACATGGCCGGAAGAGTTAGAGCTCATAACCAAGCTCTAATTGAGGAAAGGTGCTCTATTTGCTTGGAGAATAGTGCACAAGATACCCACGGATTTCGTGGGTTCGCTAGGGCACATCCTTGCAAATTAGAAGCCAAGAACTAGTTCAAATGATTCTTTGCAGTGTGAACATCAATCCCACCAAATTTGGTGGGATTTGATGTTGGTTTGGTGAGGTTTTGAGGTGGTCAAAGTTGGTGCTTTAGGTCGGTTGACCTCCAATGGCGACAGAGGTCATTCTATGAAGAAGTTGAGGGGCTAAACACAAGGACTTTTGAAAGCTGAGGGTTTGAGTGAGAGATGTAGAGATTTTGGGGACTGAAATGCAAACTAGGTCAAGATGAACTCTGATTGGGCCCAAATTTTGGCAAAAACCTAGTTTAGACCCAATAAATCTAATGGTGAAGTTAAATTTGAGTTTTTACTACATTTTATTGGGAAATTTGTATAGAAGCCCAAATTAGGGTAAAATCCCGTTTGAGATCTATCAAGGTCAAAATAGGCTCAGATGGTCAAACCAAGGGTACTAAACATCTCAAACATTTTTATATGATTTTTAGGAGGTTTAGATGAATTTTATCCAAACCAGAACCTCTTCAATTCAAGCAGGTCTAAAATTAGGGTTTTGTGTGTTGTTGCGGTTCTCGAAATGCATGAAACCTTATTTCTGTCTGTATGAACCCACTCATTGGACTTTAATGCTCATTATACCTTCAATTAACTCCTGGGAAACCCGTGGTTACTCTGCATTCATGATATGATGTTAAAACTGCAGAATTAACCTTGTTTTAGTATTTTCTTCTCAGAGTGGATTTGCATGGAATTACGGCTCTCAGGCGATTATATAAGAGCATTTGTCACTTGATTTTGACTCATTAAAGCTAGTTATGGCTACTGATAGTGTTACCATTAGCCTTAAATTTATGCATAGTGGAAATATTTTACAAGCACTATCTAATGCCCCAAATCACAGCTTTCAGGGCTTAATCACCATGTCACTAAAATTAAGATGCCCACCAAAATTTCAATCACATAATTTAACCCCCAAAGTTCAACCCGAATACAATAGCATATCCACTAAATGTTCAATTAGGTTACTTTCACCATAATGTTCAACCAATATATGATCTTTAAACTTATTCTCCAATCCTTGTGCAAGTGTTCCATGAACTAAAGGTTATGCCCATTTGCAGTAGTACTCTTAATACTTAATACAGATATGCCTAATAAAAAGCAGCCCATGATTGAAACTAAAATCTATGTTTAAATGCTTCTTAGGCCATTTATTTCATTCTAATCATTGCTTTGTTAGCTAAAACCAAAATTTAAAGACTCCTCATGCCATCTATTTTAATGACAATCGTTCCCTAGTCACCATAGCTATTTTTGGGCCTATTGAATGATTCTAAAAGGAAGCATTTGAGGTACTTTTTACATCTTCCCTCTTATTTTTCTTGCTACACTAAGAAAGGCATTATTGTATTTTTTTTCCCTCCTTGCTGCATGCTTGAATTTCCTATCTTTGCAATTGGTGTGTCATTTCAACATTTCTCTCTTGAATACGTTTCCAACGTTGGAGGTTCTTGCTAAGTTAGATTTCATTGGAAGAGTCATTATTTCTATCACTGTAGCATGAATGAATTAAAAGCTTTAAAGAGTAAAGTATTTGGAGTAGGGCTTTTTCTTCATGATGTGAACTAGCCTCCTTTTGTACTTTGAGAACAAAGGTCTTCAAGGTTGCTCCTGTATCACCACCATAGCTACTTTTTAGATAGTCTTTCTGGTAACAACACTCCCAGTGGTTGTTTCCTTGTTATTATCATATGCTAACATTTTTAAATACTAGCATTAGTTTAGCAAATCTTATTTTGTTGGCTTATTTCAATAGCTATAATAACAACAAATGTTTGATTTGACGCTGTCTTTACTATAACGGTGACCGACTTCTCTGTTATACATTTATGTTTACTTGACTTTACCAACAGTTATGCATTTTTTGATGATTCTTTTTCTTGTCTTTTCTTCTTTAGATAAATGGGAAGGAAAAGGAACTATAAAGTGGTTGATACAAGAAAAAGAAAACAACCTACAATTGCAAGTGAGCAATCAACTTCAGTTTCATCACCAAATGCTCCAATACAAGATGTCTCAGAGCTAGGTCATTTTTTTTTTTAAAGTTTGGAGAGTATTTAGAATCTTTTTCTCAAATTTTTTTGGGGAAAAATATATAAGATGCTAATCTACTCTTTTATCTGTTCCTTTATTGCCATAGGAGTAGCTTCATCTCAATTAAAGAGGATGAGAGGTCCCACCTTAATGAATGAAATATGGGAGTTGGAAGATGGCATGAAGATGGAGGTTCAAGTTGGTGTTGCTGGCATTCCTGTCGAAGAAGAAGTCGCTAAGTTAGCAGACTTTATTGGATCTATGGTACAAAGATCAAATTTGGCTCCCATATGATATTCCAGTTGGAAAGACATGGGACCTCAATATAAGACGGCAATATGGGAGGCCATTCAGGTTTAAGAGCTAGTCATAATTCTTCTTTTTTGTTAACTTCTTAGTTATTGAAAATATTTACAACAATATCATATGTTTTATAGAAGAAGATTGAATTTCAGCCATGTTGCAATGAAAAGACAAGGAAATATGTCATGCGTAGTGCTTCTACAAAATGGAGGGTGTGGAAGAATGAAATTAAGAGCAAAGTATTTAATAAAAGACAGTCCCCAGAAGATGTAGGATACAATTGAAGATGCTCAGATTGACAAATGATAATTTCTTATGCTTGCTCATATTTGGCTTAGTGATGAGCATCAGGTATTGTCTTAATGCAAATTAATTGCACTTTTCTCAACATTTTTATGACAAATTCATCACTTTTTATTTGAATGACTTGTACTTTTAGAAAATGTGCGAGCAAAATAGGATAAATCGACTAAAACTTGAGGACCCCAATTGCACTGTAACAAAGATGTTTGCTAGGATTATCCATGAAAAGGTAATATGTTTTTATTTAGTATCAATCTATTGACATTAGAATAATTCGTTAATGCTTAGCTCTTGATACAAACATTAGACATAGGTAGATGGACTAATTCCTACGAGAGTTGACATTTACATGACTAGTTGAAACCACAAGGATGGAACCGTAGTGAATGAGAAGGCGAAGGATCTAATGGTATATTTTAGATGCTTTCATTGATTTACTAGTGATGGTATATTTTTGTTGTTGCACATTTTCCTTTGATAACACACGACTAAAACAACGGTGGCTTTTTTGGACAAAAGATTAGTTACTGTTTTTTCATTCTTGATTCTATCATGATTGCTACTTAAGGGATTTCTAGTAATGAGTGAAGCGAAGCCTTGGCCAAGTAGGTCACTTTCTTTATTGTGGGCCTATGATTCCTTGTTATCCAGATCAAATTTTTTTTCTCATTCTTAAGATTTCTGTGAATGCATTCCTGGTGGAGTCTTTGAATAATGCAGACTGCATCTCAAATCTTGGCATCACTATATCAAATCTCTATATGGATCCTTTGCAATGATTGCAATGATACCACAGAGGTTCACTTCCATGTTGCTGGGCACAAATGTGGCCATTGTATTCTTACAATAGGTGCATCATTCTTACAATACACTATTATGCAGGCTGCTAGTAAGTGTGAAAACTCATCTTCTACATAAGTTTAGTGTATAGCCCATATCTGACTTAGAAATCATTTGGCTTCATCTACTTCTTTTTCAGGCAGGCTTGACTTTGGGCCAGAAATTCCTTGCATTTTAACCACATAACAACACATGGTTCTAATGTGGGATTACTATGGAGGCCCTCACCTAGTGTCCTCAATGCATAAATGTTTCGTATCATTCATTTTTGAGGCTATATATGCCATATTGTCCTCTATAAGAAAAATTTGTACATTGTTTAATTTAGACTTAGAGAATTAAGGATACTAAACTTTTATTAAGGCACTTTTTTGACATTTACTTACATTACTATCTTTTTGTTAAAGATAAGATCTGAATACATTTTCTCTTATCTGAACAAGTTTTGTCTCATTGGTCGCATTCTTGCTAACAGCAAATGAACACTACTTGGCTATGAATCTAAATGGTCATCAAATATTAACACGATCAATTGCTGCAATATTAATTCAAGAAAAATGGAACATCTTGTCAAACAAAAGGATAATTCTAAGAAAATTAATTGAGCTTGACATTGATGTCTGAACTACTGATCAAATCAAACAATGTTCCTGTTATTTTTAGGATCTTGACTTATGATTAATTGCCATGGTATATTTTTAGGATTGAGTTTTTTCTTGTTACAATCATTAGGACCTCATGAAGATTGTTTTTTTTTTTGAAACAAAAAGGAAAGCTATCGAATCATCAATAGCAATCCAGGAGAGCTTTTATTGACTATATAAAAATGAGGATTACAAGATCGAACCCCACATATGTATGAGAGTCCAGCAATTATTTACAATATTATCCACACTCACTGGTCTCTCCTGAAATGATTTCTCATTTCTAGCTCTCCAAATCGACCATAGCATTGCCACCACGGGCACATGGGGCTTAGTTGTAACCAAGAAGAAACTCCATAAGTTCTCCCACGTGGGAATCGAACCCCTGCAAACCTTTCTCGAGACACAATCTGTTACCATGCAAGAAGAGAAGATATGATGACTACAGTCATTGTGTAACCCACATAGCTGGCAGAATTGAGCAGCGGTGCCCATCCTCCTATGCTGCATGTCACCCGTAATCAGACCATCCCTTCTACATAACCACAGAAAAATTTGCACCTTTAATGGGACTTTCAACTTCCATAAATTCCTCCCAATCTCATCCACCTCTGCCGACCTAGACGATATGATGAGTCTTTCGTAGGCAGCCACTGGAGAAAAAATCCCCTCCCATTTGTATGTATCGCAATCCTCTGGTTTAGGTCTGAAGGCATTTAGTTCCTGCAGGAGGCATTCATTCTCCATCCATGTTCTGGTTCCATAGCCCTTTCCCTCGTCATTATTTATCTTCCAATTTTCTAATTCCATGTCCCAATAATCATACACCACCGCATTTTTATCAGGAGCAGCCAAATAGGCAAGAGGATATCTATCCTTTAACACCCCACCTAGTGCCCACTTTTCAATCCAAAATCTAAAGCTTCTTCCATCTCCCAAGATTGATTTGAACAAGTTCCAATTATCAACCATAGCACGTACCACAAAGGCCCAAAAAGGAGAAGGCTTGATGGAATTCAGATGACTCTTCTCATCATTTTCCACCTCATAACTATCATGCACAATCTCTGTCCAAGGCCTATGTTCCCCTTGCAGTAGCCTAACCGCCCACTTTAAAAGCAAAGCATCATTAAATTCTTTGAGAGATCTTATTCCCATGCCACCATACTTCTTAGGAGAGCAAATTGTATCCCATTTAACAGGTTGGAAGAAAGTACCTTGGTGAGAAGCCCCTTTCCAGAAGAATCTCTTGCACATGACATCAAGTTTCTTTCATATTGACTTTAGAGCTCTGAAGATGGAAAAGAAGATTGGAATAGATGTAATCACTGAATTTAGCAAAATAAGCCTCCCCCCTTTCGATAAGTATCGACTGCTCCAACCTTCTAACTTCGTAGCCACCTTCTCAAAGAGAAAATTCCAATCATTCTTCTTCATTTTTGTACACTTTAGCTGTAGGCCTAGATATTTGATTGGCAATGAGACCACAGACGTGCCTAAGATGGAAGAGATGTCACTCTGATCATTACCATTCATACTAAAGCAAACCAGAGATGATTTACTTCCATTTAGCTTTAGACCAAAACTTTTTCCAAAGATGTTAACCATATAAGAGAGTGCTTGTGCTTCCCTTTTCCCTCCTATAAAAAAGACTGTGTCAACTGCATATTGGAGAATGGGGGCCAAAGCCCTTCTATTTGTCATCGAATAGCCTCTTATCAACCCATCTTCTGCCAATTTGCATGCATATCTGGCTAAAGTATCCATGGCAAAGTTAAAAATCAACGGGATCAAGGGGCAACCTTGCCGCACCCCACACTGAGGCTGTATCCAGACTTTACAAGGTTTCCCATTTATTAAGGGGGAGTGGGAAGCAGTCGTGATGCACCGTTTCATCCACTGGATCCAAAGGGAGGGAACTTTCTTCTTTTAAGAATTTCCCATAAGTATGACCACGAAATTGAATCATATGCTCTAGAGTAATCTACCTTCCATAGGAATGCCTTGGACTTTCTCCTGTGCCAACCTGTCACCATCTCTTGAGCCATAATAAATGATTCTTGCAGAGACCTTCTAGGTAAAAAAGTGGACTAAACAGGCTTAATCAGGCCTTGCAGAACTCCACAAATTCTGTTGGTGAGGATTTTGCTAATGATTAGATATATGGAGTTCGACAGCGCAATAGGCCTATAATCAGAGAAACATTCCACTCCCGATATCTTTGGCAACAAGAAAAGGTATGATTTGTTTAGCCTTTCAAAACCAGAGTTTCCCTTTCCAAACTCATGTATAACCCCCATCACTTCCTCTTTAAGAATGCTCCACATTTATTTATAAAATAAGACTTGAACCCCATCCGACCCTGGAGCTCCATCATTATTTAAGTCTTTGATAGCATCCACAGCCTCCTGTTCAATAGTAGGGGCAACCAACATTGCAGCTTGTTCATCACTGACACATGGGAATGCAGTCGCAACCATCCTCTACATACCTCTTGGCGCAGCCTTAGATATTTCTTTAAAGTAGCGTACAACTTCCTTCCTTATTTCAAGAATGGAGGAAATGTTTCTCTTGCCAATTTTTATAGTAGAAATGAGGTTAAATCTCCTTCTAGCACTGGCAGCAAGATGGAAAAATGTCGTATTTATATCCCCTTCGTTGAGCCACAGTTGTCTAGACCTCTCACGCCAATCCATCTCTTTCTTTAAATCCTCCTCGCTAATGACCTGCTGCCAATATTTCTTGGCTTCCTGATCTTGAGCACTCAGACCCACCATGCATTCCTTCTTATCAAGCTGCTGGACCTCAACCAATGCCTCAATTCTCTTCTGCTCCCTAATAGCGGTCACTGTCTACCCATATTCCCTTAGCATTGTACGCATGTCTGCCAACTTTGATGCAAGCCTTTGGGTAGCAGAACCTGTAGCATTCTTACTTTTCCACTAGCTAGACAACATATCTTTAAACCCATCTTCTCTGAACCATGACTTTTTGAATTTGAAGTATGAGCCAACATCTGCATTCACCGTACTGTCCCACACAATTGGCATATGGTCTTACAATGGCCTCTTAAGGCTCATGGCTAAAGACAGTTGAAACTGCTCCAAGAGACTAGAGTTTCCAAAGAATCTATCCAATTTGGACATGAGCCCACTGCCGTTTCTCCAAGTAAACTCAACACCACTGACCGGGTATTCAGTGATGCCCAGATTCTGCACAGCCAGTTGAAACCCTGCCACTACACCATCTGTATTACCCCTAAGTCGGTCCCCACTTGACAAGGTACGGTTTAAGTCTCCACCCATGAGCCAAGGAAGCTCTTGGACCTTCTGATGTACTGCTGATAGGTCCTCCCATAACTCCACCTGGCTGGCCACTGCACAAGGACCATACACACACGAGACAAACCAATCCAATCCCCTTGATGACTCTAACATCTACATGAAAGCATATGCCTGGCCCGATGGACTTCAGTCACTTTAAAGCTGGAATTTCTCCACCAAATGGCCATCCCACTAGATCTACCATTTGCAGCCATCACCACACAATCTACTCTCCCAGACTGCCTTAGAGTGTCCCAGACTGAACCGTTGTCTTCCTCTAGGTGCATCTCATGAATAAGAGCACAATCAATCTCCCACTCCATAAATATCAGATTAGAGAAGCTCTTCTCACTTTATTGCGTAGCCCATGCACATTCCACGTTAGAATTCTCATCCCTTACAGAGATGAACCCTTGCGCCAGATTGTCCACATATTCAACCATGATGGACTTTGCAATAGTCTCTTCCTCAATGGGGCTCATGTTCTCCTTTCTCCATCTCCTAAGCATGTAAGGGGATCGCCCAACCCCCCTCTTTTGACCAAACCGTTTCCCAAATTTCAGATCTTCAAGAACAGGAAGTGGCATTTGATTCACATCCCTGAGGATAATTCTCCCACTGTTGCCTTCTATTCTCTCCCCTGTATAGTTAGTGGTTTTACCAAGGTCCTCATGCATTTGTTTATCACTCCTCATGACAGTGTCACCCACCACGATCATCATACCCCCCTTTAAGTCCTCCTCATGGCATTCTTTCCTCTTCTTTGGCCCTGGCACATCATCTGAAGGCTTACGACCCTCCGATTCCACCTGTTGCACCTCCCCAGAGTTTTCTTCATACGTCTTAACCTGTCCCAGTTCTGGGATTATGACTTCCTACCCAACCACTGACACACGAATAAGCCAAGAACTTCCTCCACATCTAAGAATTATTCTATCAGGCAATGACCCACTTCTAATGATCTCAGCCCCAATATTCAGTACACGAGCATCTCCTTCGTCAATTGCAACCTCTGTATCATCATGGATAGACGCAAACCAGCGATCATCTTAGATACTACCACTTTAGATATCATGCATAGAGGCAGTCCCTTGATTGCTAATGTCACACACCTGGTACGCATCCTCTGGGGTGGACGATCAGGGAGTGCCCCATCAAAAGGAGAGACCAGCCTCCATAACACATTGATTTTTTCAAAATTACTAGAGCAAAATCTTAGCCTTTCCACGTCTATCATCCCCAAACCAAAAGCAAGAAAATGGCTCGGGGATAACACGGCAATCTTCCAGCCCAGCAAGACAAGTGACAGGGAACTCACCAGTTGATGGAGCTTTTCAGCAGATGGATTTCTAGTCATAACCTCGCCAATCAATGCACCTCTCAACATCATCTCCGCAGATAGAATATCCTCAGAGAAGGGGATTTCCACATCAATCATGTGGCCAACCTACGTCGGTGGTGGAGGTAGCCATGGCTCCTCTGATACCTCTTGCTTCAGGCAGTGAAGGTTCTTCTTCATATACTGCAGCTACACCCTTATGCACGAGTCGCGCTTGTGTCTGTCACCTCCACATGCCAGGCACACAAGGGGGTTCCTACATACCGTCGCCATATGCCCTCTTCTTCTGCATCTATAGCACAAGACCCCTCTGTTTGTCCTCTTCCAGCCCTCTCTCGAACCAAATCTGACTGCCCCACCCTCACGAGACGGCCATCTCCTCCCCCTCCAATTTTTTGATTTCCATGTCTTCTAGTCACCCTCATCCCCAACTTTAGTCGCACCCTCAACATTGCCACCATTACCCTTCACCACTCTCTCTCCATCCTCACAATCAAGGACCTCATGAAGAAATATCAAAGTGATGCTAGTAGTTCAACTTCCAAGGGAGTCACTTCTTGGCAAGGGGATGCCTACTCAAAGGTGAAGGGAGATGAGAAGAAAGATAGAATTCGTTGTTTGGGAGCAGTTGCTCCCTCCAAAAGCTTCAACACCACAACATCCCCTCAATCTAATATCCATGAGACTTTGAATGGACTTTTTGGGATTATTTCGATGATGGTTCAAATGTTGAAAGAATAATTTCCCAATGCCAACGTGGATGATATTATGCAACATGCAAGGAAATTGGCTATGCAGGTATGATTTGATACATTTATTTGACATGAATGTTATTCACGTATTTTAATATGATTTGAATGTTTGTTTTGTATATACAGGTCGAGGCGGGGCAAGCAGAGGTATTCAATTATTTTATTTGTATAAAAGACATGAACCTTTTGTTATGTAATTATACAATTTGACTATGCTTGGTAATTATTTATTACTTCATAGGCTTCTCATGCTAGAAGTGTACCTAGCAACTCTCATGGAGACAAAGGGTCTTCATACTCTATCTACCAACCATAAGGTATATGATTCAAATTACATATTCTTATATTAGAAGTATTTTATGCATAAGACGTCAGTCACCTAGTGATTTTGGATTAGACATATGGATACCCTCACATGTATTTATCATACACATAATAATATTATTTCCCTCATGTAAGTATGTTTGATTTCAATTATTATGCTTCGACAGAGGCTCAGTCATCAATTGTATTAGTAATACTTAATGATAGTTGCATGATCATTTTTTTTTTTTGAAATGTTGCATGATCCGAAATTCATCGATATAAATTATCTAAGTTTACTACAATCCTTAGCGACATCTGTGTCAATTTCATTTTCACACAAATTCTAAATTCAACCTTTTGGTATGAAGCGCATGATGTAGAAGCTTGTGTTGCAATGTTGTAGTACCCATTATCTATCCGAGATTACCTTTACTAGGCCCTAGTTTTGGTGCAACTGGAAAGGATTGATTTTTTTATGCTAAGCTTCTTTTGGAGCTCTTTAGGGATTTCGCCAATATCAGAACTAAGGAAGAATTATGACATTGCTGTCTAAAAAGGAGGAAATTAAAATAGCTTCCCCTAGATTTCCATGTAAAGAATGCATTCTAAATATCTCATTGATTGATATGCCAGCTACTTGGCTGCTTGAAACTGCAAGTGAAGAAAATAGATGATACGTTAGTTGCTTTGATGACTGGCTGGATAGTATTGAAGTAGTCGGCACCTTCACTCTGATTAAATCCTTTAGCCACTAAATGAATGATTTTTTCTGAAAAAAATGCATATACATGGGCCAGTATCTTGATAAGTATGATTTTAAATGACAATTTGAACATTGTTTAGCTCTGTTACTACAAAAACTCTATGAAAAGGAAGTCTAAAAATATTCTTTAAATAGATATATTTTTTCTGATTGAGATATCCTTCTAGTGCCTATTTAAACATACATAAAAAAGTTGGTCCAAAAGCATTTGTTACCATGAAATCTAGATGGTTCATTGTCAAAAACTAAAAAATTAATCAAAAGGATTGAATTTTATTATGTTTGGAAGCATATAGTTCTCTCATTTATTCCAATAATCTCTTTCATCCACCTTGATTTTACTGTCCATAGTTCACTCAACCATCACCATTCAAAGTCCCAATCCACCCAAATTCTTATCTATTACTTTTGACCTCTCATTCCCTTGCTATGACACCACATAACCTTTACGATAATATCTCATCTATGTACTACCCCTCCAGATTATTTCCAGCAACCAAGAAGCACTCTAGGCAATTAGGTAACAACATTGTACATGCAAAACTACCACCTACAAGGTACCATTTAAAGTTTCCAAATTATAAAAGTTAATTTCTAGATTTTGATAAGTAAGCAAGTTTCTTTTAGGGGAAGTAAGCAAGTAAGTTGCCTAAATCATGTTTGACCCTTGGTTGCCTTCCATTGGCAGCAACAATAGTAATAACCACGACAAAGGTAGCAACAACAACAAATATTGGCTGCAATAGTAGCAGCAAGGGGGATAACAACATCAATAGTGTTACATAGGACCACTAGAGGGGTCGCCCATGGTGGCTGCTGCCCCCTCTCCGCACATGTGTGAAGAGGGGTAGCGGTAGCTGTTGTGGTCTCTTTCTCTCATGGGATTTAGGGTTTCTTTTCCAACAAGATCAAATCTGCTTTGATACCATGTTGAGAGAATGACATTCATTATTTATTTTCATAAGCAAGCCCTTAGCCCTCTTTACATAGAGAGAGGGCTTAGGTATAAAAGGAAAAACAATAAAATACAATAAGACACTTATCAAAATAAGAACCAAAAATAACACAACAACCAAATCTAATTTATTCTAGGTTTTTAGTAAAACAATATATCTACTCAAGGATGGTTGGGTTCAAAATAGAACTGCTTAACTAGAAAACCAAATTTTGGTTCAACTAATTGTTGGCTGTAATAATAAAGTTGAGTAAATCCAATCATGAGTACACAGTAAACAATGAATATTTGCTTCCTAACTGCAATCACTTTGATCTCTTTCTTGGATATTTCACAGTGAATATGTCAGTATCAGTTGTCTTATTATTGGTACTCTACACCTATAAATTTCTTACCATACTTGGATCTTTACACTTAATTCTATTGTGCAATTAGGAGTTAGCTTCTCTTCAATGGGATTTACGTTCTAACATGTATGATGCTTTTCTTGACATATAAAGCTGTTCTTGGTTTCTCATTAGTTTGAAAAGTTTTTGCTTGGCTTCTATTTGATGTAATGGTTAAGTTGATAAATCTTTTTTTGGCTAGTCAAGGGTAGACTTCCATATGACAGTAAGACTGGTGGTTAACTGCAATGGTATCAAGATTGTTGCAGTAAAAGAGTAAGTTCCAACTTGTTTATTTTCTTGTTTAAAAGATTATGTGATATTGTATTGCATTTCTCATATATATTTTAGGATTTTATATAAATGCCATTAAAACATTTCTATATTGCATAATTACCTGTGAATTTATACCAATGCTACTACAAAGTTGACTACATCTACACAAATGCCACTCAAATTAATCTCCGATCAAGATGAGCCATTATTTTGGATAGAAGACATTAGAACTTATCTTTTCTCTCCATTCTTGATTAATGGGATAGCCTTCTTTCCTCCCCTTTTCCACATCCTTTCTTTCTTTGCCCCCTTCATCAGCATTCTCTCTAACTTGGCATCCCACAATTGACCCACATCGGTGATCGTTTCGCAACCTGACAGGAGAAACTCCACCATCTTTCCCTTGCCAGTAAAAATAAAATGGATTGCTATTATGAAGTTTGATACGTTGGAAATCAAATATATTACTGTAGATAAGTTAAAATGTATTCCCTTGCTAGTAAAAAAAGAGTTGATTACTGTTATGAAGTTTGATCTGTTGGAAGTCACAGTCAAATCCACTGTTTATGTACTTGATTGTTATAGATAAGTTTGATTGCTGTCATTTCTGAGTTGCTCACAGTCCAAATAATAAGACTCAAAGTTAACCAACCAAACCCCCTATTTTGGGACCTAAATCCATCATATTATAGTTGTTGAGGTTATTTTAGTTCTTTTATTAGATCTAAAAAGCCACAAATAGGTATTCAGTTCCTTGATCTCGAGGCATAACTAAAGGAAAAAAGCTCTTACTCTTCAATGTGTCTACAACTTGCTGCATCTCTAGAAATTAGCTTGAAATTCTATGGCTCAGCTCCCCATTAATGCAGCAACAGATGCTGCTCAAAAATTTCGCCAACTAGAACCTGCAATATCACCCAACTATTTTCAAAAACTTTTTTTTCAGCTAAATTGTGCATCTTATCTACAAATATCATAGATAAATAAAGTCCAAGATATGGCAGAAGTTAGAAAATAAAGATAATAAAAGGAACGAATCAAACATCATGTTCAATATCATAGAAATTTGTATAAAGCAATCATAACTCGAAGACGAGAAAAATCAATTTCACATTTTTGCTAACTCTATCACCATAAGGCATTTTCTCACTAACAATATCAATCCATATGGAAACAATTAAAGAGGTAAGGAAAACCATGTTTCAAGCATCAAAAGGCATGGTATAAAAGACCAAGGAGTATAACACACCTATCATCATAGGTGGCTCCGATTCGATCCCTCAAGTCTACTCTACCCCTTACCCCTTCTCCTCCGATCTTCCTTTGTTGATTAGTATTAATTATTTCAATGGAGTCCCATCTACTTACGGTGGACATAGCAGACTGGACCTCCAGAGGCGAGGGTGCCGCCAACCTCATCCTCAGCTATCGCAACTCCTCTCCCTCCTTCATGGGGAAGGTCCTATAAATCCAGAAGGCCCCAAAGGAGGGAGGGGTGCCACTGCATTAATTACTATAGAAATTAAGCTCAAGTGTGGATTTATTCCATCATTAGAATTCATATCTGAGAAAAATAGCATCAAGATGCATGTCACCCACTTCAGAATGCATCAATTACTAAGGCTATGTAGAGGAGAGATACAACGACCAAGTGAATGGGATCCTATTGATCTATTTTCTAGGTCTAGAGATTGAATAAACAAAGCCATAAAGGCTCTCTTCACAACCCCTCAAAATAATCTTTACATCTTTCTCAATGGCTTTATTATTTTCGGAGCACTTGGTGGTAATTTAGATAGAACCGAGATACATGGAAAGAGTTTGGCATCAAAGTTGCTAGTATTGAGAGATTTTGTTTGATAAAGGTCATCCCGAAAGTTCTTTTCTAATTTGGCATCTCGTTGAACAAGCAAAGGTTCTACGTAGGTGTATGGGTTCATCTACTATTTGCTAGTAGAATAGGTTACTCATCTTTTTTTTTATCTTAATGAATATGTTAATGATGATTTTATTTGTATATAGGTAAATTATAATATTATCTTTTCTTTTTAGGAGCTCTAACATCATGTTTAATGATTTGTAGCTGTGCATCACTTCAAGTTGATCAAGAACCTTTGCAAGCTGCTCAAGATTTCATAATTGAAGTACTTTACAACTAACAAATTATTAGAACAATTAGATACTTGTCTATAGAGAGAAGGATTGATGGATAATTGTGGCTTATGCCGCTTATAGTACTTGTAGATTGACAATTTTCTCTTAAAATCATACGAAAAAGTTGTTCCATTGGATGTACATGTATGGTTTTATGGGTAATTCAATTTTTTATTTCAAAATAATTATATCTTGTATATTTTCTTTTAATTTTACTTGAATGAAGGTAAACATTGTTGTTGATGATAAGATTAAATCTTAAATCTATTAAGATATTGCTTTGATATCTATATTGATGGGTCTAGTGACGGATGGTCGTGTTGATATTATGTTAAAAAAGACAATTAGAGTTATTACTTGTAGTGATGGTTTTAGCAACATTCTTTTACCCTAGAGCGACAGATAAAAGCATTGTTGTTTCTGCTATCATAAGAAATGGCCAACTTTTGGGATGTGACCATCACTGTAGGTCTAGGTACAACACCAATGTTGCCTACAGTGATGCCTCTTAAGAGAACACCTTCAATGACCGTTGGAATAGCTCTTTGGACCTACAGTGACGATCATTTTGACCCATATCGACGGCTACTGACCATCGATGTAGGTGTAGAATGTTGTGTCTCCAATGCCTCATTCTTCGGACAAAACATGTGTCTAGCTTCCATTACCCACTGCTTTAAGTCTTTGTATGGTTATTAGTGAAGGCTCTTTAGCTTTCCTTGCTATCGACAAGGTTCTAATGTAATCCTCCTACTTTTCTTTATATTAATAAATATTTTTATTGAAAAAAAAGGAAAAGACATTTATTCTAGGTTCCATTTTTCATGTATTTCATTGAAAACCAAAGGGCCTAGGGATGCAAATGGGTCGAGTTCAAGTTGAGTTCGGCTAAATCCATACTCATACCCATTTACGAAATCCATACCCATACCCTACCCATTTACCCATCAAGTACAAAAATCTAAACCCATACCGGATGGCATCGCCATCATTCTCTATAAATAACCTAATTTAGCTAAGTTCTAAGGTAAAATTCACCTAATTAATATATTGAAGGGTATAACTCAATCAAGGTTAAAGAGAGAGGACTTAATAGAAAAAGGGGTTAATTTTACAATTTTCACAAATAATTATAAATACAGAATAGTTAGAGAGTAAACCTATGCTTAATTAAAGGTCAATTGAACTTAACTATCTTAAAAGTGGGTTGGTATTGAGTAATTCAGGATTAACATTCAAATTAAATGTTTAATTCTAATCAAAATCCTAAATTCAACCCCACTTCAATTAAAATAGTTTTGATGGAATTAAATGTAATATAAATCTTTTAAAAATCAATTAAAAATATTTATAAGGTTTGGCATAGTCAATTTGACGATCGGAACTCATTTGACCTAAAATAGAATCATAGACAGGTATTTGGTATATTTTGGATCTAAACATAAATTGACCATTCAAATGACATCAAAATCCAAATTGAAGTCACCATCAACTTCCTTATGTCAAAATTAGGCTACCATAAAAATTTGGGCTCATTTGGACTTCATCTTGGTCAACTTTGCATTTTGGTCCTTAATTCTTTATTTCCTTACAAATGCCCCCTTAACTTTCAATTTTCTTGCAAAATAGTCCACGCCAGCACCTTCTCTACCTTCCACCTCCGACTCCACCAGCCACACAACTCTGGCGAGGTTGTTCGCGCAACCTCCGGCCCTCTCTTCGTGCACCAACAAGCTATAAACCTTCTTCATCTCAGGCTATTGCAAGTCGTCAAGTTTTAGCGTGTGTTCACCCCTTCCTTCTTCCTTCAAGAACATGTCATTAGCAAGACCTTGGAGCTTCTCCATCGACCCTTCTGCCCTTCTCCTCACCGCCAACTGAGGTCGTAGATCACTTCCTCTCGTCGTCACCGTTCTCCCCATCTAAGGAAACGGTCTTCTACCCCCTTCATCGCTCCAACTCACCTCGTCGTCTCCTTCTTCATGGCCAGCCACCATGCCGAACACCTTCCCATCCTCATCTCCTCCTCCTAGGTAACCTCTCTTCTCCCTCTCTTCTTCTAGGTTAGGTTAGGCCTTTTAGACCTAGGTTTAGACCCAAGAACTACTACCTTTCCATTTCCTTGCCCACGCACAACGAGCTCCGGCCACGCGCTGGCATCCATGCCTCACTGCTCCACACCATCTCTTGCCTCACCAACCACCTACAAAGCTCTACCACATCAGCCCGAGCAAAAGCCCTCTCCCAATTTGGGCTTCCGATGCCTCAGCACCCGCACCAAACACCCACGTCCACCAACGTCTTCTCTACGTCCGGTGGCCCTCCTCCAGCTTTGAACTGCCAATCCAACTATGCCACAACCTTCATAGAACCACGATGGAGCATTCCGACTCCTTGGACCCGAGTTTCAACACCTCTCCACTGCAGTCGATCAACCCACGCTGGCACTTCTCCGGCCTCGTCGTAATGCCATCTTCAGCCATCCGCATGCTCCCAAGCATAGCGAGAAGTTACGTGGGGGCATGCGAAGAGATCAGCAACCATCAAAGAGGAGTTTCGCACACTAAGAAGCTTCCTTGACCTTCATCGGAGCCACCAACTTCCTCTGCCATTTCCTCCTTTTTCTACCTCTCCAACCAAAGATCTGAGGCTACAATCAAGATGATCCTCCTCCAACAATTGTCTGCCGCCCTTTGTCGGAGCCGTGCGATTGTAGCAGTATGATTTCGACCATGTTCCGGCAAACACAAAGGTGAAGAAGAATTCCTCCTCCTAGCACGTAGGGACTGGATTGAGAAAGAAGTAAAGTTGGCAGGGGCCAACTTGAAATAAGGTAGGGACCTACATGCAATTTCGTAGGGGTACATTTGCAAGCTATCAGGGATTGAAACATAAGACAAGATCTACTTGCAAGGGATGATTCAAAAGTCAAATTTGATTGATTTACGATTCAATTTTACTTTCTGAATATCTCGTGGTTTATTTACATTATTGTGTTCAAACAATATTCTATGGATTAGTTAGAATTCAGTTCATTAATGATTGACTATTTTAAGCATTAAATGATTGAGATGCAATTACATTTTAACTTGGAATAGATTATCGACTGCCATAACTTGATCAAGCACTGTTGGTAATATTTTTCTAGAGCTTTGAGTGCATTAACTTATTCAAACATCATTGTTGATCACTCTCTTGAATTAAGCATTAAATGACTGATTTTCTTCGCACTTGATTTTATCTTGAATATTATAACTACGATTGTGAACTCTAAGATTTCAAGAAGCCTACGAGATAGTAATTGTCGCACATTAGATTGCTCCTAGCAATGACTTCAGATTTCTTCATCAATTCGAGTTATAAATTTTGAATGTAAATGCGCTTTTATCGACTATACTACAATGCAAAATGAATTTCAAAACACGGTAGGAGCACGTCAACATTTTGGCACCGTTGCTGAGGAGCAACACTCTCTTATCACTATTATTTCTGCTTTTATTTCTGATTTCTGACATATCCGCCTTGTTTTGGTTGTTTTGCAAATTAAATCTGATTAAGAGCATTTGGCTTCTCTGATCTCTGGACAACCACTCCACGGCAGGTAACTCTCTCTCCTATCTTCTTAATCCCCTCTTTCCTAATATAAATAAAACAAAAAGGGGTAACAAAGAAAGATTAGGATCCATCCTTGCCGTATTTTCTTAGACATACCAATTGTTGCAAGTTTTTCTTGACTTATCTGAGAATTAACTGTGATTAAAGAGATTTGATTGTGGATTTGATACAACCAAACCCTAATTCCTGTTCCTAATAGGGACTTATTGAGATTAATGGGAGCCATTGGACTAACACCTTCTTGATTGAGTCTAAAGGCTACTTAATTTAAATTGAACTGGACTCCATTTAGAGCCTATTAGGGTTTAAAAATTCTAGGGTTTTGATTTGTAGTACACATTTGTAATGTTATAAAGTAAATATCTTCTCACATTGTGTGTTACCCAAGCCCTTGTTTGAATTGATTTAAAAATTCAAACCCTAAAATTGGGGCTTCGTAACCTGTTTGCGAACCAAATCAAGGGTGGTTCGAATGAGTTAACCTGGATTTCATCCTTTAATTATAGGTCAGGTCAGGTGAAATTGGTCCACATTGTGAATCCTTCAACCTAAAATTAGTCACATTGAAATCAAATTCTAAATCAAGTGATAATTAAAGGCACTTGCACAATTAGGCCTTAAAATTGGTAGACTTAGGGCTTAATTCACACATATCTGGTCTACTTGGAATCGCAGTGACAAGAAAGGTCGGGTGGGGGAAACCCTGTAATCCATGGGGGCGCTCTACTGTGTAGGGTCTTCGTGGGACTCTCCCTTTCGGCTGCCCAAGTAATTCTCGAGCAGGTGGATTTGTGATCAAGAGGCTCATTTGCCTCAAATCAGCCATATTCATCCATTTAATTTGGGTACCTTGATTGTGTCCTACTCATTTCCAGTCCCTCTCATCTTTCTGTAGTACGCGCACAAAAGGGGGTCTTTAAGACTTACCATAAGGCCTCTGTTAGAATATAATCTGAATTGGGGTCAAGCCTCGATTGTCGTGTGTGTGTCTAATCCCATCAAATTCTCTTTTGATTAATCTGAAATTAAATTCGAGTCATCATTTTTTGATCCACCACCTAACCTAATTCAATCATATGGAAATCAACCTGAAAAATTAAGGAAATGGCCACTAGTCCTTAACCCCGTATAAGTATGAAGGATTGAATGATTGAGGATGCCATCAGATGTAATGAAGAATTTTTCAAAACCTCAAAACCCGTTAGCAGAAATCAGGCTAGTGAACCCAGTATTGTGAACCCAATTATGAACCACATCCAAATGATCGCAACCCAAATTTCATGTGGTTCGAACCGGGAGACCCTCTTGGAACATTTGAGAGCTATAAGAAAACTACATAGAACTGAGGGAATGCAATATCTTGCAAACCCGAAATTATGGGAAAAATACCAAGATTTCTTTAAACAACATGGGGATTTGTTGGATCAACTTGAAAAATCACTGAAAAAATATCCTGACCCCCACCCGGATCTTGATTATGAATCTTGGGATAATTTTGAAGATAACTCGGATTTTTCCAATCCCGAGTACCAAGAGGATGGGTTCTATGCTCAATCTCCAACCGAATTTGAATTAAATGATGATTATAAGGAATTACCTGATATCAAAAATCAACTTTTGGGTTGGAAGGATTCCATTAGAGGTGTTTTTGATTTGGAACCAACATCCAAAGATTTTGAGGCTGAATTAACTCGAGCAGCATGCCCAAACACCTGTAATGAATTTGATTCTAAATTCCTTGAGGATGTAACTCCTGCACCCTATCTTGGTAAGGTCTTCCTCAAGTGAAATTCTGATATCCCAATTGAGCTAAATGATGATTCTAGTGACCCAATTCCTATTTTTGACCTAGAATCTAGATCCAAACCTATTTGGGATAATGATAAGGATCTATCCGAAGGGAATGAAATCTTAGAATTGAAATATCAAGATTTTGATGAGCCTATTTTTTATGACAAAATCGCTCTAGATTCCTCGAACGAGCATAATGATTTATTCGAAAAGGAACCGATTTATGATACAGAATCAGAGGAATTTGAAGAGTCAGGATTTAATTGGATTTTCCTTAGATTTTCAAAAACCAAGCCTATACCTGATGATGAAATCTCCTTTAACTTGGCATTAGAATCTAGGATAGACCAATTTCAGGTTGATAACTTAGTTGATTTTGATTTTTCACCAGAAGGTGATCATAATTCTGATTTAGGTTCAAAAAAATCTTATCACCAGTATTCCTCTGGATTCTCCTATGCTAATGCTAATTTTGAACCCTATTCTGATTCAGGAGAATCCTTGTTTCCAGATAATTACAGTCCAATTTATGGCCTCAATATCTATGACCCATTCTTTTAACTCTAATTCTGAGGCCATTGATTGGGAATTCAAAGCAGTTGCACCACTTGATTAGGAAACCTCTCAAGAAGGGTTCCTTAAGCTTCTCAACAACCGGTCGCTTCCACATAACCCTATTGGAACCCATTTATATCCTGAATCACTTCATTCTGATCCGATGGGGGATGATTTTCCTTAGTTTGACGATGAATGGGACATCGATCAAACTGAGAATCAATTACAAATCATTTCTGATCCCATCATTAGGGTTCCTATATTTTTCACTAATCCATTATCTTTTGAGGACCCCTACACTGAACTGGCAGAGCCTGTGCAGCCAAATTATCGCTTTTTATTTCTAAATCTTTCTGAATTGAATTGCACCTGGTGGGCTCCACATCTTTTGATCTACATTTTCCAACCAACCAGACTCATTGGCTTTGTCCTGCACAATCAACCAGTTGATCTAAACAAGCACCTGGTTGGACCAACCAAGCTAATTATCAAGGTGCTTGTTTTACAAAATTCTTCCAATTTGATTACTCCATCATTTAACATCTTCCGCCTGGCTGAAGGAATTAAATTCAGCGCTTAATGGGAGGCAACCCATCATCTAAAAAACCCAATACCTTTCTTATCTTCTTTGTGCAAATCACTCCTACTGCACTTTAAAGTTCCTAATTTAAGAATAGTCATTTCTGACCCATCCATCCACCCTTAAACTTGTTCTAAAATTATGAACTAAGCTGAATGTGAACCCATCCTGTTTGCAATAAGGGCATTGTAAAACATAGGCATGGGGGCGTATTAAAGTGCAATTATCTGAAATTTATGTTTGAAAGGTTCTCACAAAAAATACATATAGTTTAAAAAAAAAGAGAGATTTTAAGAAAAAAAGGACTAAGGTTGTACATTATTTCTAAAAAGGTACACAAGGGATTTCATTTTTAACAGACTTAGGATTGAGTCTAAAGATCCTTTTGTGACTTTTCAAGTCTAAAAATTTATATTAGATCAGTTTATCTCTCAAAGAACTCCTTTTTAACCCTTGACGGTTCTGAGTTCTGAAGTCTGTTTAGCGACCTGAGTAGTACTTGGCTCAGTTCTTGTTCAAAAGTTTGAATGACTTTTAGAAACCAAGTGTCAAAACTGCTACACACATAAAAGCCAACAATCTCAAAAAGCCAAAAAAAAATTACATAAGTAAATAATTTTTGACACTTTAATCTTGGTGAAAGACTAAGGCAGTTGATTGGTTTGAGTTCCCACCATCGAGAAGGAAAATTTTCCTTTGATGACATGATGAAAATATGTCACCGCCTCGGTGCTCACTCTGAATCTTAATCACATATCTTTATATAGAGCATATAGAGCGCATTTCGCAGCTTAGGTGTCTTGAATGGTGCTATCCCGAAGCATCAGGGCATGAGCCTGAGCCTGAGCCCGCTAGGAGCGCCCCTTACAACACTTTTTGTTTGGGGTTGTAAGCTTCTGGGGCATGTCACGGACAGTGCTCTCATGAGTGTTGGTGCCAGAGCCCCCATCGAGGATTTGGTGACGAGAATGATGATCCCGACACAACTGTATTAGGGCTAATCCGAGTCTAGCTATGGGAGAAAAAAAAATGCATTTATTCTATCATATTAAATAAGTCTTTGAAAGACACCGCAAAATAAATAAAGTTGGCTAATTAGAAAAGCACTAACACTTAGATTTTCAGGGTCACCCAAGCCGCGATACGAGTTCTTAGGTCAAGGAGGCTGTAATTGCGAAAATGGGACTTAGGGTTTGTAAGAACCAGAAAAGGATAGATTAGTTGAGTTCTTAAGTTAATACATAGGTCCTGATTATGCTAACCTAAGGATCCAAAAGATTTAGTTTGACATCTTATCTTTAACAAAATCCCGTACCAACATTATTCTGAAAACACAACCAAAGTACCACTTTTCTTTTAATCCCAAGAAAAAAAAGAGTAATAAAGTTGAAGAGAGACAAATCTTTTTGAGCTAAATGTCAAAAATACCCTTACGCTGAAAATCTATGCATAGCTCTAGAATTTGCTAAGGGACTAGCAAATGGTAGGCATGGGGGTATGATGGCATCATGATTATTCTCTATAACTAACCTAATTTAGCTAAGTTCTAAGGTTAAATTTGTAGGTTTGGCCCTACGAAGAGGGGGTGACGTAATAAATGCGGAAATAAAATATAAAGCAATCTCACCAAAGAAAACCAATCACACAATGTACACAAATGTTTTTAGGTGGAAACCCAAACCGGGTGAAAACCACCACCTAACCCTCTCGAGTTAGGATTTTCCGAACAACCTAGTTGATCAAATCCACTAACCGAATCACTTTAAAACGAGGGTGATTCAACCTCAGTACAACCACGCTACAAGTACGAGGGTAGCATTCCTCAACCCCTTCTCTCCACGAGAAGGATTTTGTCCCACAAAGGAGACGGGAATTAACAAAGCGAATACCCAACTAAATAACAAAGATAAAATAAACAACAAGTCCTATAGAGCCAACAAAGTAATTATGAACCTAGCTTCTATAGGAATTAGGAAACTCCCCTTTGCAAGGAGTGCGTCGAGGATGACGCGGGTGCGTGAGCCACGCAACGGCGCAATGTCGCTCTCGTGAACAACGGCGGGAGAGCAGGTGCGCGAAGGCTTGATGCTCTCAAGGGAATGGAGCTTAAGCTTGGAGAGCAAGATCTTTTCTGGAAAAAAAAGAGTGTGAAAGTGTGTAGCTAAGTGTATCCAAGTGTGTTTTTGTGTGTCAAAGGCTCCCCTCTATTTATAGAGGCCTTAGGAAGGCTTTGGAAGGCTTAGGAAAGGTTCTATAGCCGTTGGGAACAAAGCCCAAGAGAATCAGGCCGAAATCAAGACAATGATTGCGCTTGACAGGGTAATCAGACGTCTAACTCTTGCATCAGACGTCTGGAAGGCCACTTTAAGACGTCTGATTTAAAGGTCAGACGTCTGATTCTATGCGGGTTTCCTCCTGACTTGAATCAGATCTAAACAAGGTTTTTGCGCAAGTCCATCAGACGACATACAGGACGTCTGGCACTATGTATGGACGTTTGGAAACCTACTTTTATTGTGGGAATTGATTTCCAAACGTTGCAACGGCTAGAAAATCTCTGAGAAGAGATTTTGGGTCAGCCGAGGCAAAACGGTCAATTATCAGACATCTGGTAAGTCCTATGGATGTCTGATAAGGCTCTAACGGTCATATTCTTGAGTGTTTGCAAAGCCAGCCAACGGTCCACTAATTGGACGTCTGGCAAATCCATCAGATGTATTCTAAGACGTCTGGACTAAGGTCTGGACGTCTAATTTCATCAAACAGAATACTAACTCCAGCCTAATAGTTATCAGACGTCTGAAACAACAGTCAGACGTCTTAAAATACTTTATCAGACGTCTGATTTGGGAATTAGACGTCTGGAAGTGCTGTTTGAACCCTATATTGGTTTTCTAAGTATTCTACAGAAAACCTAAGTATCCTAGGGTTGTGCCGGTGTTCCTAGGACTACTGTTAGGGTACTTTGAGGCTCTTTAACATAATGTTCTAAGAAAAATAAAAAGAGCAAGAAAATAAAGACAAGAGATACAAGAAAGGATTAAAAAGAATCTATCCTATTCTTCTTGTCTTCTATCTTCAATCTGTCGCTCCACGCGAACCTCCTCTGTTTTTCATTAAGCTCCTCCAATCTATCCTGGATGCGAGCTCGAGTTCCGTCTAAACACGTCTACATTTGCAATTGACCTGAAATCTAGGACTCAAATTGCAAATGTTAAATAACATGTGTTTTGTTATCATCAAAACAAATGATCGTGGTGCTCTAGCACCAACAAAATTCACCTAATTAATACATGGAAGGGTACAACTCAATCAGGGTTGAAAAGAGAGGAATTAATAGAAAAAGGGATTAATTATGCAATTTTCACGAATAATTATAAATGCAGAATATCTGGAGGGAAAACCTAATCTTAATTAAAGGTTAATTGAGCTTAAATATCTTAAAAGTGGTTTGGTATTGAGTAATTTAGGATTAACATTCAAATTGAATGTTTAATTCTAATCAAAAACCCTAAATTCAACCCCACTTCAATTAAAATGGTTTCGATGGAAGTAAATGTAATCTAAACCTTATAAAAATCAATTAAAAATATTTTATAAGGTTTGTCACAGTCAATTTGACGATCATAATTTGTTTTGACCTAAAACAAAATCATAGACGGGTATTTGATACATTTTGGATCTAAACGAAAATTGATCATACAAATGACATCATAACCCAAAATTGAAGTCATCATCAACTTCCTTATGTCCAAATTAGGCTACAAAAAAATTTGGGTTCACTTGGACATCATCTTGATCAACTTTGCATTTTGGTCCTTAATTCCTGATTTCCTTACAAATGCCCCCTTAACTTTCAATTTTCTTGCAAAATAGTCCACGCTAGCACCTTCTCTACCTTCCACCTCCAACTCCTCCGGCCACACAACTCCTGCGAGATTGTTCACGCAACCTCCGGCCCTCTCTTCACATGCCAACAAGCTATAAACCTTCCTTGCCTCACGCCGTTGCAAGTCGTTGAGTTTTAGCGTGTGTTCACCCCTTCCTTCTTACTTCTTCCTTCCAGAACCTGTCATTAGAAAGACCTTGTAGCTTCTCCATTGACCCTTCTTCACTTCTCCTCGTCGCCAACTAAGGCCGTAGATCACTTTTTCATGTCGTCGCCATTCTCCCCATCAAAGGAAATGGTCTTCTACCCCCTTCGTCTCTCCAACTCACCTCGTCGTCTCCTTCTTCTTCATGGTCAGCCACCACATTGACCACCTCCCCATCCTCATCTAATCCTCCTAGGTAACCTCTCTTCTCCCTCTCTTCTTCTAGGTTAGGTTAGGCCTTTTAGACGTAGGTTTAGACCCAAAGAACTACTCCCTTTCCATCTCCTTCCCCACGCATGGCGAGCTCTGACCATGCATTGGAGTCCACTCCGGCATCCACGCCTCGCCGCTCCATGCCACCTCCTACCATCACCAACCACCTACAAAGCTCCACCACATCATCCCGAGCAAAAGCTCTCTTCTAATTTGGGCTTTCGACGCCTCGACACCCGCACCAAACACCCACATCCGTCAGCATCTTCTCCACGTCCTGTGACCCTCCTCCAGCTTCGAACTGCCAATCCAACTATGCCACCACCTTCAGCAAACCACGATGAAGCTTCTTGACTCCTTGCACTCGAGTTTCAATGCCTCTTCACTGCAGTCGATCAACCCACGCTGGCGCTTCTCCGGCCTCGTCGCAATGCCATCTCCAGCCATCCGCATGCCCCTAAGTGTAGCGAGAAGCTACGTGGGGGCATGCAAAGCGATCAGCGACCGTCAAAGAGGAGTTTCGCACACTAAAAAGCTTCCTTGACCTTTGTCTGAGCCGCCAACTTCCTCCGTCGTTTCCCCCTTTTTCCACCACTCCAACCAAAGATCTGAGGCCACCATCAAGTCAGTCCTCCTCTGACAATCGTCTGCCGCTCTTCGCTGAAGCCGTGCGATCGCAGCAGCATGATTCTGGCCATGTTCCGGCGAGACTCACCGGCGAACACAAAGGTGAAGAAGAGTTCCTCCTCCCAGCACGTAGGAACTAGATTGAGAAAGTAGTAAAGTTGGCAGGGACCTACATGCAATTTTGTAGGGGTAAATTTACAAGCTATCAGGGACTAAAACATAAGACAAGATCTACTTGCAAGGGCTGATTCAAAAATCAAATTTGATTGATTTATGATTCAATTTTACTTCTGAATATCTCGTGGTTTATTTACATTATTGTGTTCAAACAATAATCTATGGATTAGTTAGACTTCAGTTCATTAATGATTGACTATTTTAAGCATTAAATTATTGAGATGCAATTACATTTTAACTTGGAATAGATTGCCGACTGCCATAACTTGATCAAGCACTATTGGTAATATTTTTCTAGAGCTTTGAGTGCATTGACTTATTCAAGCATTATTGTTGATCACTCTCTTGAATTAAGCATTAAATGACTGATTTTCTTTGCACTTGATTTTATCTTGAATATTATAACTGCGATTGTGAACTGTAAGATTTCGAGAAGCCTACGAGATAGTGATAGTCGTACATTAGATTACTCCTAGAGACGACCTCAGATTTCTTCATCAATTCGAGTTATAAATTTTGAATGTAAACACGCTTCTATCGACTATACTAAGATGCAAAACAAATTTTAAAAGACTTTAGGAGCACCTCAACATTACCCATACCTATCTACTTATTGGGTATCCATTCACCCATCAGGTACCCTTACAATCAAATCATGTCTTAAATAGAGTTAAAGAAGGATAAACAATCTATAACATGATTCACCAATTATTTATTTTTAACAAGATCGAAACATAGGGCCTCAGGCTACTCCAATTTTATTGATCTTTAATGAAATTATCACAAAAAGAGCTCTTCAAGGGGAATACATAAAAAATAAAAAAATGCAGAGAAAGATAAAATACAAGTACATTTCAAACAAAAGATTTTCATCTCCAAAATAAATGTTCAACAGAAGCTTTAGAAGCACTCCTAATCTTCAAAATCATGGAGGGAATCATGAGGGAGATTAAGGTTAGGGGAATGCAGAACTTAAGTGTTGCAACACAAAAAGAGGAGATTTAATATATATTCGTTATAGTACACTCCTAAATCACACAACAAAACATTTAAATTTATAAAACTCAAATTCTAATTGGAGTTCGAGATCATTCGTAGGGAGCAGATGTGAAATTCATGCATTAATCTTCATTTAGAATAAATAAGCATAATAAATTGAGCACAATAACAGATATTCAATAAATGGATTGCTCTAATTGATATTCAAATGTAAATCAAAGGATCATGACACAAAAAAGAATAGAAAGACAAAATAATGGTGATTTGAATCACCAATTATTCATCTTAATTAAGTATATATCTTACACTCAAATAATTCAACATATTCTCAATCAACTCAACTAAGGTACTTAAATAATTCAACAGTACCCAGAATCAACCTTTCAGATGACAGGAATAAGGCATCAAACGTCGTAACCTTCACTTATCAGAGCTTCACAGAAGACACACAAGGGCATCAACCTTCTCAAGGCCTTTCAGGCATAAGGCCTCTTCAAGTCTTCAAGCACAAGAGGCTTTTCTCTCTCAGACCTTCATAAGCATAGGCTAAGTGTTAGCCTCTTCTTCAGCATGGGGCCAACTTAAAGCAAAACCCTCCCCCCTCCTCCTCACAATTCCTTGAGGGGTTTTGGTTGGTGTGGGACGATGGAGCTTTTGGGAGCATCGCGATGATGTTTGCTGGTCTATGTCAGTTGGATGAGCTCACCGGAGCTTTGCTAGACACGAAGAAGACAGTGGGGGAGATCGGCGAACAACGGTCGAATGAAGGTGAGAAGAAGTTGAATCATACCTAAGGAGGGAAAGGAAGGAAGAGGGCCTATATATTGGATGAAATAGGGAGAAACTCGTGCCAACATGCCTTACCTGATGCGAAGGAGACGAACTCCTCTGGTAGGGGTAGACGGTGCAACGAAAGGGGTTGGAAGCCCTAGCTTTGGCCACCATGCGCAAACGAGCGTGAGGAAGAGTTTAGTACTCCCAATTTGATGGTTAGGAGGTCGTAGGAAGATGGTTAGGAGGCCGGGGAGAGGGTCACCAAAGTTGAGGTTGGAGGTGGCCAAAGTTGAAGGAAAAGACTTGATTTTGGCCTAAACTCGACTAAGGAGCTTGGTTTCGTGATGGGGAAGCTTCTATAGAGCTCCTGATCAAGTTCTAAATAGGAAACAACCATGATTGCTTGGGGAATAGGTCAAAGAAACCCACGGATATTCGTGGATTCACGCGAGCTTCCTGCTTCGAATCCAAGCTTGAGATCACGTTCAAATGGAAGAGGATCTTATTGCGATCATCTCCTCCAATTTTGGAGGAGATTGGATGTTGATTGAAGGAGATGCAAATAGTCAAAGTCGATGTGGTGAGAATTGACCGTGTACATTAGGAAACCTTGACATTTCAGGTGGTAGGGGATAATGTGCAAAGAAGACGATAAATTTGTGAAGACGACTAAATTGCAAACTAGGTCAAGATGGATCTGATTGGGCCCAAATTTTGATACAAACCTAATTTAGACCCAAGGAATCTAGTGGTGAAGTCGAATTTGAGTTTTTACCAAGTTTGTCTTGGCAATTTACGCAGAAACCCAAATTATGGCAAAAATCCATTTGAGACTCTATTTAAAGTCAAAATAGGTTCAGATGGTTAAATCAAGGATACCAAACCTCAAGGGATATTTTTATATGATTTTTAGGAGGCTTAGATGAATTTTATCCTGACCAGAACCTCTGTATTGTAAGTGGGTTAGAAATTAAGTGTTTTGGGTGCTGTATTTGTTCTCGAAATACATGAAACCCTGTTTCTGTCTATATGGATCCACTTATTAGTCTTTAATGCTCAGTTGACCCTCAATTAACCCCTGAAAAATCCCGTGGTTACTCTGTGTTCATGATGTGATGTTAAAACTGTAGAATTAACCCTTATTTAATGTTCTCTCAGAATGGATATGTATGGAGTTATGACACTCAACCAATTCTATAGGAGCATTTGTCAATTGATTATGATTAATTAAAGCTAGTTATGGCTCATGATGATGTTGTCATCATACCTCCATACCTAACTTTTGCTAGTCCCTTAGAAAAATATTATGGAAAGAACTAGATCTCTAAACCATGCATTGATGTTCAGATACTTGATTTATTCCACTCTCTAAAAATTAGGTCAGAATGCCAATAATAGGCCTAAAGGTATTCAAGTATTAATCAAGATCCAGACCTGACCAGCTTCACCTGAGCCTGCTGCGAAGGTTTCTAAGGCCCGTAAAAACTACTCAGAGGTTCATCAAACCTAGCGGTTAAAGCACCCATGCATAGAATGTAGCATGTCTAGGTTCAGTTAACCAGTGCATTTTTGTAAGAAAGAGACAGAAGGATTTTTTCATTTGGAGAGTTTTCTCTCTTTTCTTTTTATTTTTTCCTAAATCTAGCCTTGAATTGGCCCTAAACACGATCTGTATCAGATTCCTTATCCCCACCATCAATCCTCGAAGGATCCCTGGCTTTTGATGCTTTGGGATAGCACCACCCATGGCAACCCCTAGAACCCTGGCTTTCAATACCTCAAGATAGTGCCACCCATGGCATTCTGTAGCTAAATTCAGGCCCTGGCAATCAACTTTTTAAGATAATCCTGCCCATGGCACCTGAACCAGCACAAGGTGCTTGCATGTCCCTAGTATGATATTTAGATATCCTAGGAGACAAGCACCAAGGAGATGATATGCTATTACGCGTCTTCAAGGGGGATTTCCCACCTCTCCGTGCCAGGAACTCGTCCAATCAACTTGTGTTGTCGAGCTGCTCCTACACTAGATCTTTGAGATGGCTTTTCATAACATAACACTTTTTGGCATGTTTTTCTTTATTAAGCGCACTAAACCCAACTTAGTGTGTGATTTTTTGGGTGCTTAAATTACCAAGTCCCCCAAACCAACGAGGCTGAATAATCCCTAAGCCTTAAACCTACTACACCAGCCTCACACTTTCCTCAACCTCTTGAGGGCTAATCCAGATCTTAACGGATACGTGAATGTTTAAGCCTTAAAATAAGCTCAAAAGGCCTAAGATCAGCACTCATACTAATCTCTTTGTCTTCATCATTTCAGGGTTTAATTTTTCTTTTTGATTTGGCCTAGAATTAAGTAGATTCCATAATCAATTGCTATGACTATCATTTTTTTTCTTGATTTTGCTCCTTTTTGACATTTGAAATTTCTCCTCTTTTCCCTCTCAAGAAAGATTTGCAATCAATTCACAAAATATCCTCCCCTTTCTCCATTTCTTTTTTTTTCTTTTTTTTGTTATTTTTGAATATCTATTTTTTTTGTGAGAACCCCTCAGAGAATTGAATTTCCATATGTTTGCACTTTAACACCCCCATGCCTACATTTTACAATGTCCTCATTGTAAACTAGGAGGGTACAAATTCAGCTTTGTTCAAAGTTTAAAACAGGATCAAAGGGTGGGTAAATGAGTTGGGATGACTGATGCAAATGATTTCAAGCTTTGATACAAGTACCAAAGGTGGAGTAGACTATTCTAAAGTTTAACTCAAAAGTGCAGTAGAAGTGTAGCTCAAAAGGATGATCAGAAGGGTCTCATGTGTTTGGAATGACGAGTTGCCTCCCGTTAAATGTTAAATTCAATGCCTTTAGCCGAGCAGAAGGTGGTCAAATCAGAAGAGTTTTATAGAACAAGCACCTTGATTAAAAGCCTGGTTGGTCCAACCAGGTGCTTGTTCAGATCAACAGGCTGATGATGCAGACCAAACCCAATCAGTCTGGTGGATTGATGGATTTAAATCAGTAGATGTGGAGCCCACCAGCTACTTTGAGGCTCAACAAGGTGTAGAAATGAAAATCCGGGGTTTGGTTGAATCAGCTTAGCCTAATCAGAGTAGGGATCCTCAAAAGAAAAAGGATTTGTGGAGGATGTAGGAACCCTATGGGTGAGATCAGAGAAGGATAAGGAGTGATTAACAGTCTGATCAATGTTTGATACCTAATTGTTGCATCGGATGATCGTCGCAAATGGAGTTGAGTTTTGAAAATCCGTCAACAGATAAATTTTACCGAAACTCTAAAGGAATTCCGGCACGAACACAAGGAGGCAGACGTTTGATTAAAAATCGCATTTGTTTTATTATCATGAAGTAAACTAACTGGTCGAATTGAACCTAAACTAACTATCCACTTAAAGAATAAATAATAGAAGAGAGAGAAAGAATATTACAAATAAAGAGAAAACAAAGATAGAATAACATTGATCGCATAACCATAAGCTGATGTTCATTATAATTACAACTACTCACTACACTAGAAAGCAGGAAATCTACACTAGAAAGCAGTAAAAGAGAAGGTAGAGAGAAGTTATCCTCCTCGACGGCTGCTTAGAGGACGAGCTGCAACGACGGAGCGCCCGGACGAAGGTGGTGAGATGCGGGACGAAGGAGAATGATAAGGGACGATGGAGAATGGGGCTGGATGATGCCGCAGCGGGATCCGCTTCCCGAATGGCGGTGAGAGGACCACCGCGGAATGCTCCACAAAGGGGATGAGAAGGTGGAAAAATTATAATTTTAACTCTAATGGAGCATCCTGGGTTTGGGACAAGCTCTTAGAGCTTTGGAGGGGATGAAAGAAGAGAGGAAGGGATGAAGAATTTGTGTTGTATGGCTCTCCTTTTATAGTTGTAGGGATTGAGGGAAAAATTGACATTTCATGCTTAAAATATTAAATGAGGGGGTCTTTAGTGACGAATTTAAGTGTCATTAAAGACCCCACATCGCTGAAGCTCCGCATGCATGCTCGCCTCCTCGCCTTCTGCATGCTCAACGCTTGCCCACGTCCTCACGATATCAACCATCCGATCACAAGATTGGATGGCTTATAAGCCACGAGAGCTTTCATCTGCTGAGCACGCGCGTGCGTGCGATCGTGAGAGCGGCACGGCGTGTAATTGCCCGTGCGCTCAATGGCTAATCTGAGGCGTTGATCTCAGATCAGATGACCCAATTTCTTTCATGTGCGCATAGAGAGAGCACACTGCCGTGGCTCGAACCCATGCTCTCCTGTGGTGAAGTGCCCTAATCGCTGTGCTACGCAACAATTTGAGGTGTGTGAATGCTTTCGAACATGGCCGATCTCAACCGTTGGATCTTCATCCAACGATCAAGATCAAGCGTTGATGATCTCTTGGAGTGGCGAAACGGACGTTCCTTGGACCGGTTGGGCAGCTGGGATGGCGCCACATGGCACCATCTTGGTTGTCCATCTTCTATGAGTTGTAGATGGTGCCAAGGATGTCAGATTGGATCGATTTTCACATCGTTGAGCTGCGATCGTCGATCTGAACCCATCTGTGTGGTTGGATTTGTCATCTAAAGTACATATTTACACCATATTAGTCTTTTACCTATGATATTTCTCAAACTGCATCTGATGCTACGGAAGCCCGATTAGGGCGATCTTAGAGTCGTTTAACTCCGATCGTCGCCCTGATCAGATCCGTACAGTTAGATCTTCAATCCGAGGCCCCGATTAAATGTCGCCCTATTACCTGGCCATAAAAGGAGACAATTAACATAAGTTTTGTACAATCTAACCTAAATGCAAGATGATGCATGTTATGCAATATTTATAATATATGATGCAATTCTATGTCTAAGAGTACGCAAACGTAGATGGTTTATGTGATATAAACATATTTACATCATACCCCCATGCCTATCTTTTGCTAGACCCTAGCAAAACTACATGTTATTTATAAAAGAATTAGGTCGGATTTCTTGGGCAATAGTTATTTTTCAACACTTATAAATTTCAACTACGACCTGAACTATAGAGACACAACAGCACCCAAGTGTCTGCCGAAATACAAACCGCCTCAAGCCCTCACCTTATTCAAAGAAGGATCTTTTTCTTCTTTTCTTTTTTTTGAATTTTTGAGTTTAGGGTTTCGAAGTAGCTTTCTACGGCCGCTCAACCCACCCAAGACTCGAAAAGAATCCTAAGTTCTAAGCATCTTTGTGTGAAATGTGATAGACTCACTAATCAACGATTAGAACAGACTTCGGATTTCTACGCCTTTAAGTGACCTTGAAAAGAAATTCTGCCTAAAGGTGTATCTATTCGACCGGTAGCTTTCTCCCTACTTTTATTTTTATGGGGTCAACGCAAAGGCGAACCCAGTGTATATCTCCTTGGCTTATTCTCCTCCGCTTCTTCCTAAGTGTTCTGGAATTATACGTGCATTTCTTAAGCTAGGTTCTGGACAACCTACCAATGGGTCGTTACCCATGATAACTTGCCAGCCATACTCGTGCGATGAAGTATGGCAATTTAGATAACTTCCCAAGTAAAAACTCACCCAGGCCCTTATCTTTAACATCCTGGAGCCAATCCAACAGATACTTATTAAGATCGTCAATCATTTCAATCAGGGGCTCCAATTCTTCAGGGCAAGGTGTTGGATGAGCTTCTAAAGATTGTATGGTATTCTTTAAGTTAGCCAACACCTTATCTTGGACCAGGTTCACCTGAACCAAATGGTTTGGTTCAAGGTTGGGCTGTTTGGGTTCAGTGCAAAGGAGTCAACGAATTGAGGTTCTTGACACCCTCCCTACTAATAGGTCATTTCAAGTTGTCCATAAGGAGGTGATGACCTATAAGCAGTGTAATCTCAGGAAGGGTAAGGATCAACATATCCTTCTTGATTGTAGATCATATTAGGTTGTCCAAATGAGGGTGGTGATCTATAATCGATGTAGCTCAGAGAAGGATAGAAATTGCAATCATGGTGTCCAGGGTTAGACCCTGAACACGGAAGTCCGGAACTATATCCCCAATCTGAATTATCCCAACTAGTAGATGGTTGATTACAACACGAGTTGGGATAATAATCATCATGTTGGGGATAAGATGTATCAAGAGGGTAAGAACGGGAATGTGTGTAGAATGTGGAAAGATTCATGACAAAATGGAGGAAGAAAGGTGCCCTGCAATACAAACAAACAAACCTGTCCTTAAGTGGGCTAGCCTAAATACCTACTGATGGGTCGGCCCAAATAGGTTGTTAATATGATATTTTTATCGTTGAAATGTGTATAGTGGTTAACCTAATTCAGACCTAACCATCTCTTTACAAAATTTTTAACCTGGCCTAATTGATTTTATCTTGTCACTTTTAGGCCCAGGGTCGAACTCAGGGAAGTGGGGTTCAAGTCGAATTTCTACGTTTTCCTTAAAACGCGTCTCTTCCGTTCGTTTATTCTGTTTTTGGTATTTTTCTTATTTAGGTTTTTTTTCTGGTAATCCTTGTTCTTGAGGCACACCCTCAAAATTGTGTCCTTGGTTTTTAGCCAAAACAGAGTTTCAAAACACGTCTTGCTACTTGCAAGACGGGGGTACCTGCAAATCAAAGATTATCTTTTCACTTTTATACCTTTTTTTTATCTTTTTACTAAGAAGGAAGCTAACAGATAGAAAGTAAATATAGTAGCTATAGATATATATTTATATGTAGTATATATATAAAGGGGTGGGGGTGGAGGTGACGATGGAGTGTAGCACTATGTCGAGTCAGTTGACGTCTAGAGAGACGCAACCAACACGACTATGTGCCGCGTGGAGTGTGGATGGAGGATGGATGATGTATGGGACCACGCTTTTTTTGTACGCGTGTATCAGGGAATATCAGCAACTGGTGCAGATATTCCCACGATACAACGTATAGTATATAACATAAAAATATATGTACATATGTATGTATATAAGTAAATATATCTATATATATATATAAATGTATAGTTATATATGTATAGATATATATATATATAGATATATATGTGTATATATATGTATATAAGTATATATATATATTACTATATATATGTATATATATATATATATGTATATAAGTATATATGTATCTAGATATATATATATATGTGTGTATATATATAAGTATATAGATATGTATATATATATATATGTATATAAGTATATATGTATATATATATATAAGTATATGTATAAGTATATAGATATATATATACGTGTATATATATATATAGAGATATATTATATATATATGTATGTATACATAACTATATAGATATACTATGTATATAAGTATATATATATAATAGATATATCTATGTATATATATATATATGTATGTATATATATGTTACTATATATAACTATACGTATAGTGTAAGTGTGTGTGTGGGTGTGTGTGTGTGTCGGTGAAGATGTGTGTGTGTTGGTGTAGTGTGTGTCTGTGAGTGAGTGAAAGAGAGAGAGAGAGAGAGAGAGAGAGAGAGAACGGAGAGAGAGCGGGAGCGGGCGGAGAGATCGGCAGAGAGAGAGAGAGCGCCAGAGAGAGAAAGAGCGGGCGGGAGAGATCGCGAGCGCGGACGATGGTAGCGAGTTAAGGCGTCTGCTCGCGGCGGCGGACGTCTGACGCCGCGTCGTCTGAAGGCGGAGGCGGACGTCTGAAGACGGCGGGTGCGGGAGCGCCTTCGTGTAGGGTTCTGCAGGCCTGCGCGAAGTCGACGAGCGGGCGATGGCGCGGAGGAGCGAGCGTGGAGGAGGTTCTGCAGTGGTCGCGGAGGGTCGCGGAGGGTCGCGGGGGTCGGCGCGAGGCCGTAACCGGTCGCGGGTGCAATGGCAGAGGCGACAGAGCAGAGGACTGAGCGGAGAAGTGCCCTGCAGGCGCGTGCGGAGAGCTGAGCGCCTGCGGGGAAGGTCGCGGAGGAGCGAGGGGAGGTTCTGCAGTGGTCGCGTAGGGTCGCGGAGGAGGGAAGGGGGCGATGCGAGGCCGTAGCCGGCCGCTGCAGTGCGCGAGGCGGCCGGCTGCGGGTGCAACTGCGGCGTGGACAGAACGGAGACGGAGGCGGAGAACGGGCCTGCAGGCGCGCGCGGAGGGTTGCGCGCCTGCGGGGAAGGTCGCGGAGGAGGCGGGGGTGCTGCTGCTGCTGCTGTCGCCGCGGTTTTGCTGCTGCTTCAAGCTTCGGAGCTTGAAGCGGCAGCAATGGCGTGGAGACGAAAACGAAGAGAAAAGAAAACACCACGCCCACCGGCTCGTTGAAGAGCTGGGCGGTGGTGTTCCCACTGTGGTGGTGAGCACCACAGTGGGTTCTCCTGCTCGTCGGGTGCCTCCTCGACGGAGGGCCGGCGTATGGGAGGGGAGAACGGCGAGGAAGGTGGTGGACTGCAGGGTGGCGTTTTTCAGCAGCTCGCCCCCCCTTTTTCGTCGCGAGGAAGAGCTGCGGCTTTATAGAGGAGGAGAGCATGGCGGGGAGGCATGGCAGTAGCAGGGAGAGGCGCGGAGAGTGGCAGCTGCAGGGAGAGGCGCGGGAAGGACAGCAGGGAGAGGCGTATGGCGTGGACGAAATTCAGCCGCGGGAAGAAGAAAAACCGTGGGAAGAAGAAAGAAAGATGAAAATAAAATATGGAGAGGGGACTTTTGCAAAGAGACACTTGAAGAAAAATGTAAAAATGCAAGTCATTTATTCCATTCTCTTCTCCTCTCAATTAAAAACATGCATGCAAGCGTTTTTACAAATGCAACTACAGGATTATAATATTCATAGTTAATGCTAGAAAATAGCACAAGAAGGTGTTATTATAGTCGTGTTTTGAGGTGCAAACATATACCCCCATGCCTATCTTTTGCTAGTCCCTAGCAAAATAGTATTTAGAAATAATCTTAAGCTGAAGATTTTCTTCTAAGGTGATATAGGTGTGTTTTTTATCGAATATTGTGAGAACCAATTGTAAAGAAGACTACTAGTACTTTAAGTCTCACATGACATAGCTCATCTCTCAACTAACCAGGACTCTTGATATTTAAACCTTAAGTACGATTTCCAGGACCCAGGAGGTTTTTGCCGTACTCGAGAGCTCAAGAGGTTATGGTTTGTGCATAGTGAAGGATCAAGACTAACCAGATGAACCTTAAGACTCACTCCCAGGGTTTCATGAATTTTTAAGTACAGGTTGGTCCCAATTTCAGCTCGTGTTTTCGGATTGACCCTTAAGATGATTACAGAAAACTCAACTCCCATTTTCGAAAAACAAATTATACAGACATTTATGAGATATACTGACTCTTTTGCAACATCTTTTTTTTTTTTTTTTTTTTTGAAACATATGTCAGTATATCTCTTACAACACATTTTGAAAGAGCACACTTTTTTTTTTTTTGGTGGGAGAGTTTCTTTTTGGTGGAAAGAGCCACTCCTAAACACAAGACTAAAGCTTGGGATAAAAAGTCTACCTGCACGCACAGGTAAGGACTCCACCTTTCCTAATGAACACTAGGGTTGGATCTTATGTTCACCTGATCTTTCCTGATATGTGTAGTGTGAACCAAGTTTACTTAAGCTCTCAAGAAAAAGCAAACCAACGAATCCTGTACTGGTGTCTCAGGTACAAGAAACGTTCTTAGTTAGGAGAGATTTTGATCTATTTCGTCAATGCTTTAAGTGAATTAAGCCGAGCCTAAGCGAATCAAGCTTCTGTGGCCTGGAAATTCTTCAAAACAGAGGTTGAATATCCATAAACACTTATTGTATTTTTTGTTTCAGCTTTTAGATCATTACTAAACACCATTTATTACTAATATATATATATATATATATTTTCTTTTCTTTTCTTTTTTCTTTTTCTTGCATATTTATAAATAGGTGGTAATTGTCTGATACCATAAAATACCCGGATCCTATGGATGCCTATCCACCCCCCCATGCCAAACAATGCTATGTCCTCATATGCATGCAGGGAAAGGCAGAGAACGGACGACAGATCGGGTAACAAGAGCTGAGGTTCAGGGTATAAATCAGGGTGGAAGGGTGGGTGGATGGTGGGTGGTGAAGAGAAAAGCGAAGTAATCGCGATAGAGGCGTGAAAAGTAATGGTGGATGGTGAGAGATTTGGCGTTTTCTGGGACGAGAGTGTCCCAGGCGGATCAGAAAACAGATCAGGAAGAGGAAGTTGGCCCTTAGATTGGCCAAGAAGGGGGGCTTTTTGGATAGATGGATCCAAAAGGGAATAGCCCCGGTGAGTAAGATGTGGGCTCAAGGTCCCAGTGTGGATTTGCAAATCCGCCTGATTTAGCGGGAAAGAAAGGGCAATCCGGTCTTCCATAGTGTGGACCGGCGGTGAGCAGCCCGGCAATGACTCAGACCACGAGGTATGGGAAGCGGAGAAAACCTCGTCAGAAGTCTGGTCAGGAGAAGGTACAGGAATAGGGAGGGATTGGGGAATGTCACAGTATGCGTTGGTCAGGCAGTTATCAGTGTTTATAGGTAATCCGCAACAGTCCGAATAGGTCCCAATTAGTCCGATACACGCGCTGACGGCCATGTCCTCGTCAGACGTGTCATCCTCAATGCAATCGCAATCAAAGTTCTTGGCTGCCTTGAATATGTTAAGCTTGAGCTTCTCAGATCCAACGGCAATCTCAATACAGCCCGACTCGCAGTCGATGTGGGCGCGGGCTGTGGCCAAGAAAGGTCGACCGAGGATGATCGGACAATCAGAAAGTGAACTAGGAACTTCCATATCTAAAACAAGAAAGTCAACAGGAAAACAGAGACTGTTGACCCTAACCACCACGTCTTCCACCACACCCATCGGGATTTTGACAGAATGATCTGCCAACTGTAACGTGACAGGGGTGGGTTTCAGATTTCCCAAGGAAAATTTTTTGAGCATGATGGTCGGTATGAGATTGATGGAAGATCCTAGATCAAGCAAGGCACGGTTAAAACTGCAGCCTTGGATGCTACAGGAAATCAGTGGTGTGCCCGGATCTTTCTGCTTCGGTGGTAGGTTTGACAGTATAGCACAACTCGCATGAGGCGAGAGAACCACCGGATTCTTAGTCTTCTTTGACTGTCGCCTGGGTGTTGTGTAGTCTTTGAAAAATCGAGCGACAGTAGGTATGTGGTCGATTGCCTCGAGCAGGGGTACCTTGATTTCTACATCCCTGAACAAATTACGTAGGTTGTCAAAGGCCTGCGTATTTTTCTTTTTGCCTTTTGGCTCCCTTAGTAGAGCCTCAGGGAATGGGACTGATTCTGGCACAAGTTTTGGTGCATCATCCTCTCGCGAATGCGGTATGCATCCCGAATGAGAGGGCGAAGAAGAAGATGGGCCAGGATCAGGTCGAGGCGGTTCGACGGTCTGCTTACCGCTCCTCGTAGTGATAGCATTGGACGATGCGGGTCCAGTGGGATCATACGGTGGAGGAGGGTTTGCAATGGGGATATAAGAGTGTGGTGCTGCAGCAGGATTAGCCTGAAATCCCGGTGGAATGCTCGGAGCTTGCAGAACTTGATTATCCTGTCCCTGAGAAGGTCGTACCTGTGGTTGAGAACCACGGGGCACGAAATTTCGCGGGTTTGGAACAGGTTGGGCGGGAAGAGTGCCCTGAGATCGAGTTGCCATGCGTAGTTGACTGATCTCGGCATTCTGCTGCGCCAATTGGTGCTGAAGAGAGGTCATGTTCTCTTCATGGCGCTTTGACATTTCCGTCATCATTCGCATCAATTTGTCAAGAGGGCTTGATGCGTGTTCAGTTTGTGGTACGCAAGGGCCTGATGGCGGATTTGCCATAGGATTAAACTGGACCCTTGGGATGACGGGTGCGGACGGTCGCATTGGTCCACCCGCGGGGTTTTGGCGCTGCGGGTTGTTGGACCATGCAAAGTTCGGATGATTACGCCACCCTGGGTTATAAGTGGCAGAGAACGGGTTGTTCCCCAGGGCGCAAGCATCTTCTATGCCAGAAGACGCGTCCGCATGTAGATATGCGTCTGAGCACACGGAGGCTTGGTCCTCCGTGTCGAAATACTGGCTCGCAAAAGCCAGTTCCACATGACTTACCGAGTCGCTTGGCGTGACACTCGGTAAGGAAGGTCTAACGGGGTTTCTCGGGATAAGCCTGGTATTAGAAGAACTTGGATTGTGACGAAGTGGTGAAGACGTGGTGTTTGCCATAGATCGGGCGGGGTTGGCCAGAAGCTCGTCCACCTTCTTGTGCACGACGGAGACTTCATCCAGTTTTTGTGCAATAAGGCTTAGATCAGTGGATGAATGGGAGGGTCCCGTGTCAACTTCGTGGACATTTCGGGGCTGGCTGGTACTATTAAAGGCGACAATGGAAGCATTGTTCATCGAGTTTTCACTCATATTTTCAAACAGCTCGAATGCTCCATTCTCGTCTTTATTCATAAAGTTCCCTCCGCAGGAAGCGTCTGCAATCTGCTTCAAAGTCTCATTTAGCCCATAGTAGAAAATCTGGGCTATATGCCACTTAGGCAGACCGTGGTGCGGACACTTCCTGAGGAGGTCGTTATACCTCTCCCATGCCTCATGAAATTGTTCGCCGTTTTGTTGCGTAAATGAAGTGATAGCACGGCGAAGCGCATTGGTTCGCCCGATTGGGAAGAACTTCTTGAGAAACGCTGTTCGCATCTCTTCCCAAGAGTGGATGGTTCTCCCAAGGGTGCGTAACCATTGCGACGCTTTATCCCGTAATCAAAACGGGAACATCTTCATGAGGACTATAGATAACCCGACATTTCTTGGTTTAACAATTTCAGCAAGTCGGGTTAGGTCTTCCAAGTGGAGAAATGGGTCTTCACTTGCAAGATCATGAAAGTGAAAATTGATTAGGCCAATTATGTTTGGTTTTAATTCAAAGTCGTCCCCGCCCATGGGGACCCGAATTTGTCCTATGGTCTCTGTAGCAGCGGGGTTCTGATAAGAGCTAAGAGACCTAGGCTCCTCCCGTTCGGGAGGGTTCTGCATTTCCTCCAATGTTTCCCGAATGGCTTCCATTTGCTCATTATACATTTCCATTTGGGCTTGGAGGCGGGTTATGGGATCTAAGGCTCCACCACCTGGTGGGTTCTGAGGGCGGTTTCCTCCCTCGGGATTTGGGGGTGGGCGTGCAGCCATGTTTGTGGAGGAGGAGGACGATTCGACTTGTTTTCTAGATTTATCAGTCAATTCAAATAGTTCAGGGTTTTGTGACCTCCTCCCAAACATGCACTACCGCAGGAAGAATTGGGGAGATGAGAAGGGAAAAGGGATGAGAGAAATGACGCCGCAAAGGTACACTTGATTACAAATCAATACAGTCAAGTTCCTAACCTCTACAGTGTGCCCTTAGACCTAAAGATCTAAGTTACCTACTATCACGAACTACGGAACCGAATGCGAGCACCGCGGAACCACCAGGCCAGATTGAAAGGCCGTTTGCCCCAGTCTTAGACACCCGATAGCACGCGGGAACTCTCACCAGCACGTAGTCGCTACACACAGGTAGTTAGACCTCCAATCCTTAGTAAGGGTCAAGTTAGTACCAGTTTTAATTAGAGGCTTAGGGTCAAGTGCTTTTGGAATGTGAAGGGCGTTGTTTACGGGTAATGCCCAAGTGATTGATTTTAAGAGTGTGTAAGAACAAGCATGCAACGGGGAAATCTCCCCGAATTGAAGTTTTTATTGGCGAATGGTTTTTAGAGTTCAGCCTTAAGTAGTATGAATTTTAGGGTTTTGTTGAATTACCAATTCAACCAATCTCCGGGTTTTTGCAAAAATACAGGTTTTCCTTCTAAAACCCAAGAAACCCTTCTTCAATTATCAGTTAGTTAATGCATGCTAAAATGCAATGGGCTACCCTAAATGGAGATTTCTAAGTGTGGATGCACGAATCAGTTTTATATCAATGTGACAGGGAGCCAAAGCACTTCAATTCAAGTGCTCCCAATCACCAGAAATGATTTCCACACACAAGGCTTCAACCAAAAGATAAAGAAAATAAAATTGTTGGGGTTGAAGTATTCAGGATCGAATCACAGGCAAATTTGAAAAGTCGTGGTGGGGTTGGAATCAACTCAATTCCAAGTCTCCCCACCAAAAATGTGATCCTGAATTAAAGATAAGTGAGGCAAAAGAGGGATACAAGCAATCTTTTTCTTTGCCTCAAAGAATACTTCCCACGGCGAAAAATCTAAGAATGAAGATTCTCGGATTTTCGCTATGCGAAGTAAGGTGGGAAATCCCGGGGCAGTGGGAGTGAAGACAACCAATCAATCAAGTGAATTTTAATCCACTTGCCCTCAAGAAATCCCAAGAAGTTTTTCTAGTTTTTAGTTTTAAATTTTTTTTTTTTTTATTGTGGTGGTAAGTTAACCCTAATTTGATGAGAAAAGAAAACCTACTTGTTCGGCAACGTGTGCGAAGCTCCAATGCGATGTCGGCGTCTTCACGCTCTCGTTCCAGCCTTGGATCTGCTCACGTCTTCGACTTCGTCAGCCTTCTTCTCCTTCCACCAGGTTCACCTGCACACCAAAAACAACAATACCCGTGAAGAGAGAAGAGACAAATTTAAAGGAATTGGATAGAAACTTACTCGAAAGCGCACTTCGCCGGCAGCGGCGCCAGAAAAGTTATGATGGGTCGGCCCAAATAGGTTGTTAATATGATATTTTTATCGTTGAAATGTGTATAGTGGTTAACCTAATTCAGACCTAACCATCTCTTTACAAAATTTTTAACCTGGCCTAATTGATTTTATCTTGTCACTTTTAGGCCCAGGGTCGAACTCAGGGAAGTGGGGTTCAAGTCGAATTTCTACGTTTTCCTTAAAACGCGTCTCTTCCGTTCGTTTATTCTATTTTTGGTATTTTTCTTATTTAGGTTTTTTTTCTGGTAATCCTTGTTCTTGAGGCACACCCTCAAAATTGTGTCCTTGGTTTTTAGCCAAAACAGAGTTTCAAAACACGTCTTGCTACTTGCAAGATGGGGTACCTGCAAATCAAAGATTATCTTTTCACTTTTATACCTTTTTTTTATCTTTTTACTAAGAAGGAAGCTAACAGATAGAAAGTAAATATAGTAGCTATAGATATATATTTATATGTAGTATATATATAAAGGGGTGGGGGTGGAGGTGACGATGGAGTGTAGCACTATGTCGAGTCAGTTGACGTCTAGAGAGACGCAACCAACACGACTATGTGCCGCGTGGAGTGTGGATGGAGGATGGATGATGTATGGGACCACGCTTTTTTTGTACGCGTGTATCAGGGAATATCAGCAACTGGTGCAGATATTCCCACGATACAACGTATAGTATATAACATAAAAATATATGTACATATGTATGTATATAAGTAAATATATCTATATATATATATAAATGTATAGTTATATATGTATAGATATATATATATATAGATATATATGTGTATATATATGTATATAAGTATATATATATATTACTATATATATGTATATATATATATATATGTATATAAGTATATATGTATCTAGATATATATATATATGTGTGTATATATATAAGTATATAGATATGTATATATATATATATGTATATAAGTATATATGTATATATATATAAGTATATGTATAAGTATATAGATATATATATACGTGTATATATATATATATAGAGATATATTATATATATATGTATGTATACATAACTATATAGATATACTATGTATATAAGTATATATATATAATAGATATACCTATGTATATATATATATATATGTATGTATATATATGTTACTATATATAACTATACGTATAGTGTAAGTGTGTGTGTGGGTGTGTGTGTGTGTCGGTGAAGATGTGTGTGTGTTGGTGTAGTGTGTGTCTGTGAGTGAGTGAAAGAGAGAGAGAGAGAGAGAGAGAGAGAGAACGGAGAGAGAGCGGGAGCGGGCGGAGAGATCGGCAGAGAGAGAGAGAGCGCCAGAGAGAGAAAGAGCGGACGGGAGAGATCAAGAGCGCGGACGATGGCAGCGAGTTAAGGCGTCTGCTCGCGGCGGCGGACGTCTGACGCCGCGTCGTCTGAAGGCGGAGGCGGACGTCTGAAGACGGCGGGTGCGGGAGCGCCTTCGCGTAGGGTTCTGCAGGCCTGCGCGAAGTCGACGAGCGGGCGATGGCGCGGAGGAGCGAGCGTGGAGGAGGTTCTGCGGTGGTCGCGGAGGGTCGCGGGGGTCGGCGCGAGGCCGTAACCGACCGCTGCAGTGCGCGCGGTGGCCGGTCGCGGGTGCAATGGCAGAGGCGACAGAGCAGAGGACTGAGCGGAGAAGTGCCCTGCAGGCGCGCGCGGAGAGCTGAGCGCCTGCGGGGAAGGTCGCGGAGGAGCGAGGGGAGGTTCTGCAGTGGTCGCGTAGGGTCGCGGAGGAGGGCAGGGGGCGATGCGAGGCCGTAGCCGGCCGCTGCAGTGTGCGAGGCGGCCGGCTGCGGGTGCAACTGCGGCGTGGACAGAACGGAGACGGAGGCGGAGAACGGGCCTGCAGGCACGCGCGGAGGGTTGCGCGCCTGCGGGGAAGGTCGCGGAGGAGGCGGGGGTGCTGCTGCTGCTGCTGTCGCCGCGGTTTTGCTGCTGCTTCAAGCTTCGGAGCTTGAAGCGGCAGCAATGGCGTGGAGACGAAAACGAAGAGAAAAGAAAACACCACGCCCACCGGCTCGTTGAAGAGCTGGGCGGTGGTGTTCCCACTGTGGTGGTGAGCACCACAGTGGGTTCTCCTGCTCGTCGGGTGCCTCCTCGACGGAGGGCCGGCGTATGGGAGGGGAGAACGGGCGAGGAAGGTGGTGGACTGCAGGGTGGCGTTTTTCAGCAGCTCGCCCCCCTTTTTTCGTCGCGAGGAAGAGCTGCGGCTTTATAGAGGAGGAGAGCATGGCGGGGAGGCATGGCAGTAGCAGGGAGAGGCGCAGAGAGTGGTAGCTGCAGGGAGAGGCGCGGGAAGGACAGTAGGGAGAGGCGTATGGCGTGGACGAAATTCAGCCGCGGGAAGAAGAAAAACCGTGGGAAGAAGAAAGAAAGATGAAAATAAAATATGGAGAGGGGACTTTTGCAAAGAGACACTTGAAGAAAAATGTAAAAATGCAAGTCATTTATTCCATTCTCTTCTCCTCTCAATTAAAAACATGCATGCAAGCGTTTTTACAAATGCAACTACAGGATTATAATATTCATAGTTAATGCTAGAAAATAGCACAAGAAGGTGTTATTATAGTCGTGTTTTGAGGTGCAAACACCTACAGACTCCCAGAACCCATCTTGAGATGAAGAAACGATTTGATCTACTTCTTTCTGATCAATCCAACTAGTTAAAGGGAGGGGCTGGGGAGAAGATTCTTCCTTTGTCTTGCACCTCCAATTCCTAGTGTACCCCCCAGTCACGATTGTTTGATTATGCTCCCCTGGCTAAACATCAGATTGAACGATAGAAACAGACTAATTGAAAATAATCTCAGTCTGGGCTCCAAAGAGTGAGTCCAATCCTTAGGGCAAACGTCTACTCTGTTTTAATTAGGGTTAGGTTTGAATGTGCTTTGGAATGTGATGGGCCCTTTATCTGGGTTGTGCCCTTAATGGTTGATTGATATGTGTGCATGCACAACAAATGATTTTTAAGCAAGATTATTTTTGGATGCGGTAAATTTTAGGATTTAAATCTTGCTTAGTAGCTTTTAGGATTCAACTTTAGGTGTATTCAATCAAGTTCAGTTGGCACACCAGGTTTTGAAAGCACAGGTGAAGCTGTTTTCCTTTAAAGCTTAAAAGAATGTGGAGTGCCTGGTAAATCCCTAAAAATTGAACCTATGTGGCAGCTACTTGATGAGTTGATTTTACTTGAAGTGGTGCGGCCCAAACAACTCAAAAAATTGGCCTAATGCACCACTTAATTAGGCACACAAATGCTTACCTAATCTGATTTCTACTCAATTATGTGTTGGTGAGTGTACCGGTCCCAAAGATCGAGTTACCGATTGAGTTTGAAAATCATAAGACATTGTGTACCTCTATGAGATCTTTTTTAATTTTTCTTTTATATGTGGAGGGTACGGTAGGTGGAGGTGACAAACAAACAATCAAAAACTAATCTTAGAGTTTATAAGAACACCTAGGTTGATTTGTGTTTGTGTTATTACATGGTGGGATGAAAACTAGTGGGTGGGGGTAAACTTACAGACCCTTCAACAACACTTTACTCCAATCTACTATTTTTTCTCGCCTCGTAAGAGTACCTACAATCACAATAAGAAAGGAGAGAAGTGAGGTAAAAGATAAGTAAGGTGGGAAAATGCAAAGAATCAAAGAGCATCGCCTCCCCGACAACGGTGCCAAAATGTTGGATCGAAAAATCCTTGGCAATGGCACCAAAATGTTGCATCAAATGATCGTCACAAATGGAGTTGAGTTTTGAAAATCTGTCATCGTAGTGCGATTTGTGGGAAAAAACCATCAACAGATAAATTTTACCGAAACGCTAAAGGAATTCCGGGTCGAACATAGGGAGGCGGACATTTGATTAAAAATCATGTTTGTTTTATTGTCACAAAGCAGATTAACTAGTCGAATTGAATCTAAACTAGCTATCTACTTAAAAAATAAATTATAGAAGAAAGAGAAAGAATATTACAAATAAAGAGAAAACAAAGATAGAATAAACATAGATCTCATAACCACAAGCTGATATTCATTACAATTACAACTACTCACTACACTAGAAAGCAGGAAATCTACAGTAGAAAGTGGTAAAAGAGAAGGTAGAGAGAAGTTATCCTTCTCGATGGCTGCTTAGAGGACGAACCGCAATGACGAAGCTTGGAGGACGAAGGTGGTGAGATGCGGGATGAAGGAGAATGATGAGGGACGACGGAGAACGGGCCAGGACGACGTCGCAGCGGGATCTGCTTCCCGAATGGCGGTGAGAGGACCACCGCGGAATGCTCCACGAAGGAGATGAGAAGGTGAAAAAATTATAATTTTAACTCTAATGGAGCATCCCGGGTTTGGGACAAGCTTTTAGAGCTTTGGAGGGGGTGAGAGAAGAGAGGAAGGGATAAGAATTTGTGTGGTATGGGTCTCCTTTTATAGTTGTAGGGATTGAGGGTGAAATTGACATTTCAAGCTTAAAACATTAAATGAGGGGTCTTTAATGACGGATTTAAGTGTCACTAAAGACCCCATGTCACTGAAGCTCCACACGCATGCCCGCTTCCTCACCTTCTATGCGCTCAACGCTTGCCTACATCCTCGTGATATCAGCCGTCCGATCACGAGATCGAATGACTTATAAGCTGCAAGAGCTTTCATCTGCTTAGCGCACGGATGCGTGCGATCGCGAGAGCAGTGCGGCGTGCAATTGTGTGTGCGCTCAATGGCTAATCTGAGACATTGATCTCAGATCAGATGGCCTAATTTTTTTCGTGTGAGTGCAGAGAGAGTGCACTGCCGTAACTCAAACCCATGCTCTCCTGTGGCGAAGCACCCTAATCATTGTGCTACGCAGCGGTTTGAGGCGCGTGAATGCTTTTGCGCACGGCCGATCTTGGTCGTTGGATCTTCATCCAACAATCAAGATCAAGCATTGATGATCTCTTAAAGTGACGAAACGGGCATTCCTTGGACCAGTTGGGCGGCTGGGATGACACCATGTGGCACCATCTTGGCTGTCCATCTTCTATGAGTTGTAGATGATGCCACGGATGTCGGATTGGATCGATTTTCGTGCCGTTGGGCTGCGATCATCGATCTGAACCCATCTGTGTAGTTGGATTTATCATTTGAAGTATAGATTTATACCATCTTGGCCCTTGACCTATGATCTTTCTCAGACTGCATCTGATGCTATGGAAGTCCGATCGGGGCGATCTTGGAGTCATTTAACTCCGATCGTTGCCCTGATCAGATCTGTACAGTTGGATCTTCAATCCGAGGCCTCGATTAAATGTCACCTTGTTACCTGACCATAAAAGGAGACAATTAACCTAAATTTTATACAATCTAACCTAAATGCAAGATGATGCATGTTATGCAATATTTATAATATATGATGCAATTCTATGTCTAAGAGCATGCAAAAATAGATGGTTTATGTGATATAAACATGTTTACATCACCAATCAAAATATGAAGATGAATCATATTGATCAGAGAGAGGTGAGTCAGAATAAAAGTTGATTTCAATGGCATGTCGAGGTTGGGATCGAAATTTCGAAGGCTCTAGCTCTGTGATGGAAGATGTGGCTTCTTTGACGTCCAAATCATTGGTCTCAACATCAAAATCAAAGAATGGATCATGGATGTTGAAGTCGTAAACTGGCTCGTAATTATCAGGAAACAAAGGTTCTCCGAAATCAGATTATGATTCAAAATTGTCGGAGAATTTGCGAAGATCAGTTTCTGAACCTGATTCCAAATTGGGATTTCCACCATAGAATGAATCATGATGCGTAAAATCAACAACTTGACTTGGATCTAACCTAATTTCAATTTTTGAGCTTAAAGAGGTGTCCTTACTAGGCATAGGCTCAGGTTCTTGGCTCCTAGGATAGACCAATCAAATCCCAGCTCTTCCAACTCCTCTATTTCTGTATCATAAATCGGTGTAACTTCTGATAGATCAATTTGCACCTCTGAGTAGTTTGGAGAGGTATAATCATCAAATACAAACCCAAAATCATAGTCCAGATCCAAAATCTGGTTCTCCTCAAATTAGGCCTCTTGATCATCCCAAATAGGCTCAAATCTAGATTCTAGGTTAAAGGTAGGAATTGAATCACTAGAATCTAGACATGGTTCTATTGGGATGTCAAAATCACTCTCGAGGATTACCTTAACAGGATAAGGTTCTGGAATTACATCCTCGAGAGGTTCTAATTCAAGCTCATCACAGGTGTTAGGAGAAATCAAGGCATGATGGACCAACTTCATGTCTCTCTAAGGCTGGTCCAAAATTGGGAACACCTGCAATTGGATCCTCCCAACCCATATCAAGATTAGGTATGTTAATCTGTATGAATTTTGAATTTGATTCCATTTGCAATGGGGATCCACAACAACCTCTATTTTCAAACTCAAGATTTAGGATATCATGATGATCCTAAATGTTGTTCCAAGGTGTCTCATCAATCTCTGAATGTTGATATGGGTATTTTTGCTCATTGGCTTGTTGTAATGTATTTAGAATATATCCACATTTCTCAATGAGACCCTAGTGTATCTCCCAAAGTTGTGGATTTGACAAATATTGTATATACTCAGTACTATGTAGTCTCCACAATTCACTGTATTCTGATAAAAGCTCATCCCGAGTTGAACCATATATCATTTGTGTAAATATCATTCCAACACGATTCATAATGTGGGTTGTTGTTTCTAGTATATTAATCTGAATGTGTCTAGATGGATTAAAGGTTTTGTAATACTCATCATGATGTCTAAGAGCATCCTCTATCATCTTTTCGTTCATGCTCATTTGGGATTCAGGTTTCCTAAAAGTTCTTCCTAAATTGACAAGTTGCATTTTCAAATTAGGTGGTGGATCAAGATGTAGAATCAAATTCAGGTTCAGATTGAAGTGATTAGATCATATTAGAAATCCCACAGAAGATCAACTCTAATTGAGGCCTCAAGGTCAAAAACCTAGGGACCTTTTCTGTGTATGTGCTCTAAAGAACAGATGAGGGACTCAATATGAATTGGACCCAATCAAGGCATCCAAAGATTTTTGGATGACTAAGGCCATTTCGAGGTGGATGATACCTCTAAATCAGAAATCCATACACCCAAGAAGTACTTGGGCAACCAAGAAGGGAGAGCCCTACAAAGACCCCTACACGGTAGAGCATCCCCACAGGTTATAGGGTTTCCCCCACCTGACCTTCCTTGTCACTGTGGTTCCAAGTAGACCGAAATGTATAAATTGAGACCTTAAGTCTACCAATTTTTGTCCTAACTTGTGCCTTGGATTTCACTTGATTAGAAGTTAATTCAATTTATGACTTAATTTGGAGGTTGATTGGCCACAAAGTGGACCAATTTCACTTGACCTACCCAAAGGATTGAGGATGAAATCTGAGCCAAGACCCAAAAATCACCCTGAATTGACTTTCAGGTTATTAGGTCCAAAGATTTTAAGATTCAAGTGAATTTAGAGCTTGATTTTAGGTTTTTCCTTGTAGCACACAAATGCGGAAATGTCAATTTCCTTTAATTCAAGCAAGTGTGAACTAACACTTCAAAACCCTAATGTAGAAACCCTAATTGGTTCTACTTCAAGTCCAATTTGATCTCAAAAGTAACACCTTGGACTCAAACAAGAAAGTGAGTAGCCCAAGATGGTTGAAATTTAAGCGCAAGTCCCTAATAGGTACAGGAAATTAGGATAGGGAATCCTAATCAAATAGTCTCAACTTCAATCAGATATCAAATTAAATTCGCAAATCAGGAAACTTGCCTTTAAATGATAATTACTAAGAAAATAAGGCAGGTGAATCCTAATTTGATTTGTTTCCCTTTCTCTTACCCAAGATTAGGAGATTGATTAGGGAAGAAGAAAAATTTTACCTGCCCTTGGAATTGTTGATTGCACGGAAGATCTTTTCGTAATGTACCTCGCAGAATCACAAGCAAAAAGGGCAAGATAGTGCTCAAATAAATCAAGAAAGATAAGATTAATGGTGAATTGCACGTTGCTCCTTGACAACGGTGCCAAAATGTTGCAACGTGAAAAGAGGAGATTTAATATGCATTCGTTGTAGTACACTCCTAAATCGCACAACAAAACATTTAAATTTATAATTGGAGTCTGAGGTCGTTCATAGTGAGCAAATGTGGAATTCACGCATTAATCTTCATTTAGAATAAATAAGCACAATAACAAATATTCAATAAATGGATTACTTTAATTGATATTCAAATGTAAATCCAAGGATCATGAGACAAAAAGAATAGAAAGACAAAATAATGGTGATTTGAATCACCAATTATTCATCATTATTAAGCATATATCTTACACTCAAATAATTCAACTGTATTCTCAATCAACTCAACAAAGGTACTTAAATAATTCAACAGTACCTAGAATCAACCTTTCAGATGACAGGAACAAGGCATCAAACGTCGTAACCTTCACTTATCAGAGCTTCACAGAAGACACACAAGGGCATCAACCTTCTCAAGGCCTTTCAGGCACAAGGCCTCTTCAAGTCTTCAAGCACAGTAGGATTTTCTCTCTCAAGCCTTCACAAGAACAAGCTAAGTGTTAGCCTCTTCTTCAACATGGGGCCAACTTCCTCAAAGCAAAACCCTTCCAGCTCCTCACAAATCCTCTTCTTTTTCTTCTCTCAAAGACAAGGTTAATTAGGTTTAATGTCGAGTTATCGAATCTTAAAGACTGGCCAAACCTGCATGCGTGTGCACGGGTGAGGCGTGAAGGCGCAAGGAGGCACGTGAGTGGGGACTGTTTGCACCTCAAAACACGCCTATAATAACGCCTTCTTATGCTATTTTCTAGCATTAACTATGTATATTATAATCCTATAGTCGCATTTGTAAAAACGGTTGCATGCATGCATTTAATCATGAGAGGAGGAGAAATGAATAAATGGCTTGCATAATTATTTTTTTTCTCAAGTGATTCTTTGCAAAAGTCCCTTCTCTATTTTTATTTTCATCTTTCTTTCTTCTCTTCCCGCGGTTCTTCTTCTTCCCGCGGCTGAATTTCTTCCACGCCATGCTTCATGCGATGCCATACCCTGCCAACACCTCTCCCTGCGGTTGCCACTCTCCAACGCCTCTCCCTGCTGCTGCCATGCCTCCCCGCCACACTCTCCTCCTCTATAAAGCCGCAGCTCTTCCTCGCGACGAAGAGGAGACACGACGTTGCTGCAATATGCAGCTGCGGCAGCAACTCAAACCCGCAGCCACCTTCGCACCCGTTCTCCCCTCCCATGCGTCGGCCCTCCGTCGAGGAGGCACCCGACGAGCAGGAGTACCCACTGTGGTGCACACCACCACAGTGGGAGCACCACCGCCCAGCTCTTCGACGAGCCGGTGGGCGTGGTGCCTTCCCTCGTTGCGTTTTTCTCTTTAACGCCATTGCTGCCGCTTCAAGCTCCGAAGCTTGAAGCAGCAGCAGCAGCAGCACCCCCCGCCTCCTCCGCGACCTTCCCCGTAGGCGCTCAACCCTCCGCGCGCGCCTGCAGGCCCGTTCCCCGCCTCCACCTCCGTCCTGACGTCCCTGCAGTTGCACCCGCAGCCGGCCACCGCGCGCACTGCGGCGGCCAGCTACGGCCTCGCGCCGGCCCCCCGCGACCCTCTGCGACCACTGCAGAACCTCCTCCACGCTCGCTCCTCCGCGCCTTCGCCTGCCCGTCGTCTTCGCGTGCGCCTGCAGAACCCCTCACGAAGGCACGCCCGCACCCGCCGTCTTCAGACGTCCGCCGCCGCGAGCAGACGTCCGCCGCCGCGAGCAGACGTCTTAACTCGCTGCCATCGTTCGCGCGCTCGATCTCTCCAGCCCGCTCTCTCTCTGCTGATCTCTCCCACCTGCTCCCACTCTCTCTCACGTACTCTCTCTCTCTCTCTCTTTTATTTAACTTACAGCAACACACACACACACATTCACCGACACACACACACACACTCATAGTAACATATATACATACATATATATATCTATATATATATACTTATATACATAGTATATCTATATAGTTATGTATACATACATATAATATAATATATATATACATATACATATATAATATATATATATATATACACATACTCATATACATATATATATATATACATATCTATATACTTATACATATACACATATATATATATATATCTAGATACATATATACTTATATACATATATATATATCTATATAGTATTATATATATATATACTTATATACAAATATCCATAGCTATATACATATATACATACATATATATACATATACACCTATATATATATATATATACATATATATCTATATATATCTATACATATATACTTATACATATATATATATAGATATATTTACTTATATACATACATATGTACATATATTTTTACGTTATTTACTATACGCTGTATCGTGGGAATATTTGCACCAGTTGCTGATATTCCCTGATACACGCGTACAAAAAAGCGTGGTCCCATACATCATCCATCCTCCATCCACACTCCACGCGGCACCTAGTCGTATTAGTTGCGTCTCTCTAGACGTCGACTGACTCGACATAGTGCTACACTCCATCGTCACCTCCACCCCCACCCCTTTATATATATACTACATATAAATATATATCTATAGCTACTATATTTACTTTCTATCTGTTAGCTTCCTTCTTAGTAAGAAGATAAAAAAAAAGGTATAAAAGTGAAAAGATAATCTTTGATTTGCAGGTACCCCGTCTTGCAAGTAGCAAGGCGTGTTTTGAAACTCTGTTTTGGCTAAAAGCCAAGGACACAATTTTGAGGGTGTGCCTCAAAAACAAAGATTACCAGAAAAAAAAAAACCTAAATAAGAAAAATACCAAAAACACAATAAACGAACGGAAGAGACGCGTTTTAAGGAAAACGTAGAAATTCGACTTGAACCCCACTTCCCTGAGTTCGACCCTGGGCCTAAAAGTGACAAGATAAAATCAATTAGGCCAGGTTAAAAAATTTTGTAAAGAGATGGTTAGGTCTGAATTAGGTTAACCACTATACACATTTCAACGATAAAAATATCATATTAACAACCTATTCGGGCTGACCCATCATAACTTTTCTGGCGCCGTTGCCGGGGATGCGCGCTTTCGAGTAAGTTTCTATCCAATTCCTTTAAATTTGTCTCTTCTCTCTTCACGGGTATTGTTGTTTTTGGTGTGCAGGTGAACCTGGTGGAAGGAGAAGAAGGCTGACGAAGTCGAGGACGTGAGCAGATCCAAGGCGGGAACGAGAGCGTGAAGACGCCGACATCGCATTGGAGCTTCGCACACGTTGCCGAACAAGTAGGTTTTCTTTTCTCATCAAATTAGGGTTAACTTGCCACCACAATAAAAAAAAAAATTTTAAAACTAAAAACTAGAAAAACTTCTTGGGATTTCTTGAGGGCAAGTGGATTAAAATTCACTTGATTGATTGATTGTCTTCACTCCCACTGCTCCGGGATTTCCCGCCTTACTTCGCATAGCGAAAATCTGAGAATCTTGATTCTTAGATTTTTCGCCGTGGGAAGTATTCTTTGAGGCAAAGAAAAAGATTGCTTGTATCCCTCTTTTGCCTCACTTATCTTTAATTCAGGATCACATTTTTGGTGGGGAGATTTGGAATTGAGTTGATTCCAACCCCACCACGACTTTTCAAACTTGCCTGTGATTCGATCCTGAATACTTCAACCCCAACAATTTTAGTTTCTTTATCTGTTGGTTGAAGCCTTGTGTGTGGATATCTTTCTGGTGATTGGGAGCACTTGAATTGAAGTGCTTTGGCTCCCTTTCACATTGGTATAAAATTGATTCGCGCATCCACACATAGAAATCTCCATTTAGGGTAGCCCATTGCATTTTAGCATGCATTAACTAACTAATAATTGAAGATGGGTTTCTTGGGCTTTAGAAAGAAAACCTGTATTCTTGCAAAACCCGGAGATTGGTTGAATTGGTAATTCAGCAAAACCCTAAAATTCATACTACTTAAGGCTGAACTCTAAAAACCATTCGCCAATAAAAACTTCAATTCGGGGAGATTTCCCCATTGCATGCTTGTTCTTACACACTCTTAAAATCAATCACTTGGGCATTACCCGTAAACAACGCCCTTCACATTAAAGCACTTGACCCTAAGCCTCTAATTAAAACTGGTAGTAACTTGACCCTTACTAAGGATTGGAGGTCTAACTACCTGTGTGTAGCGACTACGTGCTGGTGAGAGTTCCCGCGTGCTATCGGGTGTCTAAGACTGGGGCAAACGGCCTTTCAATCTGGCCCGGTGGTTCCGTAGTGCTTGCATTCGGTTCCGTAGTTCGTGATAGTAGGTAACTTAGATCTTTAGGTCTAAGGGCACACTGTAGAGGTTAGGAACTTGACTGTATTGATTTGTGATCAAGTGTACCTTTGCGGCGTCATTTCTCTCATCTCTTTTCCCCTCTTATCCCCCCAATTCTTCCTGCGTAGTGCATGTTTTGGAGGAGGTCACAAAACCTTGAACTGTTTGAATTGACTGCTAAATCTAGAAAAAGAGCCAAATCATCCTCCTCCTCCACAAACATGGCACACACCCCCACCTCACCACTTCGTCACAATTCCAATTCTTTCAACACCAGGCTTATCCCTAGAAACCCTGCAAGACCTTCCTTATCGAGTGTCGTGCCAAGCGACTCGGTAAGTCACGAGGAATTGGCTTCTGCGAGCCAGTATTTCAACATGGAGGACCAAGCCTCCGTGTGCTCGAACACATATGCGGACACGTCTTCTGGCATAGAAGACGCCTGCACCCTGGGGAATAACCCGTTTTCTGCCACGTATAACCCAGGGTGGTACGATCATCCAAATTTCGCATGGTTTAACAACCCGCAGCGCCAAAACTCCGCTGGTGGACCAAGGCGATCGTCCGCACCTGTCATCCCAAGGGCCCAATCTAATCCTATGGCAAATCCGCCATCAGGCCCTTGCGTACAGAAAACCAAACACGCATCAAAACCTCTTGATAAATTGATGCGAATGATGACGGAAATGTCAAAGCGCCATAAAGAAAACATGACCTCTCTTCAGCATTTGGCGCAGCAGAATGCTGAGATCAGTCAACTAAGCATGGCGACTCGACCTCAGGGCACTTTTCCCGCCCAACCTGTTCCAAACCTGCAAAACTTTGTACCCTGTGGTCCGCAACCACAGGTACAACCTTCTCAGGAACAGGTTCATCAAATTTTGCAAGCTCCGAGTATTCCTCCGGGATTTCAAGTTAATCCCGCTGCAGCATCGCACTCTCATGCTGATAGCGATTACATCAAGGATGACACGTCTAACGAGGACATGACTGTCAGTACGTGTATCGAACTTATTGGAGCCAATTCAGACTGCTGCGAATTACCTGATGACTGCCTGACCTATACAAACTGTGACGATCTCCAATCCCTCCCTATTCCTGTATCATCTCCTGACCAGACTTCTGACGAGGTTTTCTCCACTTCCCATACCTCGTGGTCTGAGTCATTGTCGGGCTGCTCACCGTCGATCCACACTCCTGAAGACCGAATTGCCCTTTCTTTCCCGCCAAATCAGGCGGATTTGCAAATCCACACTGGGACCTTGAGCCCACATCTTACTCACCGGGGCTATTCCCTTTTGGATCCATCTATCCAAAAAGCCCCCCTTCTTGGCCAATCTAAGGGCCAACTTCCTCTTCTTGATCTGTTTTCTAATCCGCCTAGGACACTCTCGTCCCAGAAAACGCCAAATCTCTCACCATCCACCATTACTTTTCACGCCTCTATCGCGATTACTTCGCTTTTCTCTTCACCACCCACCATCCACCCACCCTTCCACCCTGATCTATACCCTGAACCTCAGCTCCTGTTACCCGATCTATCGTCCGTTCTCTGCCTTTCCCTGCATGCATATGAGGACATAGCATTGTTTGGCATGGGGGGTGGATAGGCATCCATAGGATCCGGGTATTTTATGGTATCATACAATTACCACCTATTTATAAATATGCAAGAAAAAGAAAAAAGAAAAGAATAAATAAATAAATATATATATATTAGTAATAAATGGTGTTTAGTAATGATCTAAAAGCTGAAACAAAAATACAATAAGTGTTTATGGATATTCAACCTCTATTTTTGAAGATTTTCCAGGCCACAGAAGCTTGATTCGCTCAGGCTCGGCTTAATTCACTTAAAGCATTGACGAAATAGATCAAAATCTCTCTTAACTAAGGACGTATTCTTGTACCTGAGACACCAGTACAGGATCCGTTGGTTTACTTTTTCTTGAGAGCTTAAGTAAACTTGGTTCACACAACACATATCAGGAAAGACCAGGTGAACATACGATCCAACCTTAGTGTTCATTAGGGAAGGTGGAGTCCTTACCTGTGCGCGCAGGTAGACTTTTTATCCCAGGCATTAGTCTTGTGTTTAGGAGCGACTCTTTCCACCAAAAAGAAACTCTCCCACCAAAAAGAAAAAAAAAAGTGTGCTCTGTCAAAATGTGTTGTAAGAGATATACTGACACGTGTTTCAAAAAAAAAAAGAGTTGAAAAAAAAAAAAAAAGAAGAAAAAAAAAAGAAAAGAAAAAAATATATATATATTTTAAAAGAGTCAGTATATCTCATAAATGTCTGTATACTTTGTTTTTCGGTGAGCCACAAAAAAAAAATCAAAAAATGGGAGTTGAGTTTTCCGTAATCATCTTAAGGGTCAATCCGAAAACACGAGCTGAAACTGGGACCAACCTGTACTTAAAAATTCGTGAAACCCTGGGAGTGAGTCTTAAGGTTCATCTGGTCAGTCTTGATCCTTCACTATGCACAAACCATAACCTCTTGAGCTCTCGAGTACTGCAAAACCTCCTGGGTTTTGGAAATCGTATTTAGGGTTTAAATATCAAGAGTCCTGGTTAGTTGAGAGATGATCTTTGTCATTTAAGACTTAAAGTACTGGTAATCTTCTCTACAATTAGTTCTCACAATATCCGATAATAAACACACCAATATCACCTCAGAAGAAAATCTTTAGCTTAAGATCATTTCTAAATACGATTTTGCTAGGGACTAGCAAAAGATAGGCATGGGGGTATATTTTTGCACCTCAAAACACGCCTATAATAACGCCTTCTTATGCTATTTTCTAGCATTAACTATGTATATTATAATCCTATAGTCACATTTGTAAAAACGGTTGCATGCATGCATTTAATCATGAGAGGAGGAGAAATGAATAAATGGCTTGCATAATTATTTTTTTTCTCAAGTGATTCTTTGCAAAAGTCCCTTCTCTATTTTTATTTTCATCTTTCTTTCTTCTCTTCCCGCGGTTCTTCTTCTTCCCGCGGCTGAATTTCTTCCACGCCATGCTGCATGCGATGCCATACCCTGCCAATACCTCTCCCTGCGATTGCCACTCTCCAACGCCTCTCCCTGCTGCTGCCAAGCCTCCCCGCCATGCTCTCCTCCTCTATAAAGCCGCAGCTCTTCCTCGCGACGAAGAGGAGACACGACGTTGCTGCAATACGCAGCTGCAGCAGCAACTCAAACCCGCAGCCACCTTCGCACCCGCTCTCCCCTCCCATGCGTCGGCCCTCCGTCGAGGAGGCACCCGACGAGCAGGAGTACCCACTGTGGTGCACACCGCCACAGTGGGAGCACCACCGCCCAGCTCTTCGACGAGCCGGTGGGCGTGGTGCCTTCCGTCGTTGCGTTTTTCTCTTTAACGCCATTGCTGCCGCTTCAAGCTCCGAAGCTTGAAGCAGCAGCAGCAGCTAAACCGCGGAAACAGCAGCAGCAGCAGCACCCCCCGCCTCCTCCGCGACCTTCCCCGCAAGCGCTCAACCCTCCGCGCGCGCCTGCAGGCCTGTTCCCCGCCTCCACCTCCGTCCTGACGTCCCTGCAGTTGCACCCGCAGCCGGCCGCCGCGCGCACTGCGGCGGCCGGCTACGGCCTCGCGCCGACCCCCCGCGACCCTGCGCGACCACTGCAGAACCTCCTCCACGCTCACTCCTCCACGCCTTCGCCTGCCCGTCGTCTTCGCTTGCGCCTGCAGAACCCCTCACGAAGGCGCGCCCGCACCCGCCGTCTTCAGACGTCCGCCGCCGCGAGCAGACGTCTTAACTCGCTGCCATCGTTCGCGCGCTCGATCTCTCCAGCCCGCTCTCTCTCTCTGCTGATCTCTCCCGCCCGCTCCCGCTCTCTCTCTCTTTTATTTAACTTAAAGCAACACACACACACACATTCACCGACACACACACACACACTCATAGTAACATATATATATATATATATATATATATATATATATATATATATATATATATATAGTTATGTCTACATACATATAATATAATATATATATACATATACATATATAATATATATATATATATATATACACATACTCATATACATATATATATATACATATCTATATACTTATACATATACACATATATATATATATATCTAGATACATATATACTTATATACATATATATATATCTATATAGTATTATATATATATATACTTATATACAAATATCCATAGCTATATACATATATACATACATATATATACATATACACCTATATATATATATATATACATATATATCTATATATATCTATACATATATACTTATACATATATATATATAGATATATTTACTTATATACATACATATGTACATATATTTTTACGATATTTACTATACGCTGTATCGTGGGAATATTTGCACCAGTTGCTGATATTCCCTGATACACGCGTACAAAAAAGCGTGGTCCCATACATCATCCATCCTCCATCCACACTCCACGCGGCACCTAGTCGTATTAGTTGCGTCTCTCTAGACGTCGACTGACTCGACATAGTGCTACACTCCATCGTCACCTCCACCCCCACCCCTTTATATATATACTACATATAAATATATATCTATAGCTACTATATTTACTTTCTATCTGTTAGCTTCCTTCTTAGTAAGAAGATAAAAAAAAAGGTATAAAAGTGAAAAGATAATCTTTGATTTGCAGGTACCCCGTCTTGCAAGTAGCAAGGCGTGTTTTGAAACTCTGTTTTGGCTAAAAGCCAAGGACACAATTTTGAGGGTGTGCCTCAAAAACAAAGATTACCAGAAAAAAAAAAACCTAAATAAGAAAAATACCAAAAACACAATAAACGAACGGAAGAGACGCGTTTTAAGGAAAACGTAGAAATTCGACTTGAACCCCACTTCCCTGAGTTCGACCCTGGGCCTAAAAGTGACAAGATAAAATCAATTAGGCCAGGTTAAAAAATTTTGTAAAGAGATGGTTAGGTCTGAATTAGGTTAACCACTATACACATTTCAACGATAAAAATATCATATTAACAACCTATTCGGGCTGACCCATCAGGGACCCGACCCCCGGTGTGCTTAGGCGAACAGCTGATAGAACAAAATCCACTTATACGCTATCGCGAGGTTGTCAGCTTACGTGGTGGGCCATTGTCCCCGCCTCCCTTTGCGTATGCAGCAAGTGAAGCTTCATCGAATTAAGGCAATGCTGAGGCTCTTCCACTCGATTGAAGTCTTGGAAAGGTTCCTGGGATTAGGCTGCAGCATCTGGGAGTCACAATTAGGTCAAAGCTACTCGAAGCACGGCGAACGGAGTTGGAGACAATGGCGGCAACGACGAGTGAACGACGAACCTGAAAAAGAAGAATACGGGCTCAAAAGCCCCAATTAGAAAGTTTAGGAGGATCGTCGGAAGATAGAGAAGCTGTAGGTGGTGTCCTCGTGGCATGCAGAGGTGAGTGGTGACGTAACAAAGTCGGGGAAGAGGTGCAGTGGAGGTGGTGTTCAGTAGGATGTTTGGATGGTCAATCCCCTCAATTTCTTGAAGTGTTTTGGTCAGCGTGGGACGGCGGAGCTTTTAGGAGCATCGCAAGGATGTTTGGTGGTCTGTGTTGGCCGGACGAGCTCACTGGTGCTTCACCGGACATGAAGAAGATGGAGGGGGAGATCAGCGAACAACAGTCAAATTAGGGTGAGAAGAAGTTGAATCGTAGCTAAGGAGGGAAAGGAAGGAAGAAGGCCTATCTATTGGATGAAATCGGGAAAAACGCGTGCCAACGTGTCTTGCCAGATGCGAGGGAGATGAACTCCTCCGATGGGGGTAGATGGCGTGACGAAAGGGGTTGGAAGCCCTAACTTTGGCCCACCAGGCACGGACGAGCGTGAGGAAGAATTTGGTACTCCCAATTTGATGGTTGGGAGGCCGTAGGAAGACGGGGGGCAAGGTCGCCGGAGTCGAGGTTGGAGGTCGCTGGAGTTGAAAGAAAACACTTGATTTTGGCATAAACTCGACTAAGGAGCTTGCTTTCACAATGGGGAAACTTTTGTAGAGCTCCTAAGCAAGTTCTAAATAGGAAACAACCATGATTGCTTGGGGAATAGGTCAAAGAAACCCATGGATTTTCATGGATTCGCACAAGCTTCCTACTTCGAATCCGAGCTTGAGATCACATTCAGATGGAAGAGGATCTTGTTGCGATCATCTCCTCCAATTTTGGAGGAGATTGGATGTTGATTGAAGGAGATGCAAACGATCAAAGTCGATGTGGTGAGAGTTGACCATGTGCATTAGGAAACCTTGAAGTTTCAGGTGACAAGAGCTGATTTGGCTAGGATAGGCTTAAAGAGCTTAAATCCAAATTAGGGTTCACAAAATTTGAAAGAGACAAGAAGACTTTCTCTTTGAATAAGGACCAGAGGAAACCTCCCAAATAATAGAGAAAGCATCACCATTTGAGCAAGGGGTCCTTAGCTTTGAAATCATACATATCAATAGTTGAAGAGTTTGCTGAAACATTGATTCTAGTTAGCTAAGGTAGCAAGACTTGTTAAAGTTATGTTTATAAATGTAATATTCTGCAGAGGATAATTTGGGAATTGTATGTAGTGAAGTTTGCAACAAACTGTAACAAACATCTGTTGTTGATGAGACTATAAATAACAGTAAGAGGCATTAGCTGGAGAGCTAACACAACCTTTGGTTAAACTCCTTCCTCTCATATTATCGAACATGGTATCAAGAGAAGGTCTCTATTCTTCCCTTGTTTTATGGATCTCTTTGTCTTCCACCAGATCCTATCGCAGATCCATTAAGGTGTTGCATTTCTGCGATAAATTGTTGCCTCTCTTTGTCAAATTTACTACACTCTTCAGCAATTGCTTACTGTAAGTAGGCAATCTATTTCTTTGTGTGGCAATCAGATGTGATTTCTTTTCTCTCTAACAATCTCGTGATTCTACCAGCTTTTAATGGCTTCTGCTTCTTCTTTCACTTCAAATTTTGGTTCAATTTCGTTTCCTTTCAATTTTGCTTCTCAAATTCCTGCCAATATACAACATAATGTGCCCTACCATCTCAATTCTGCAAATTTCTCTACTTAGAAGGCACAATTTCTTTTGATTTTACGTGCTTGTGACCTCATTGGTTTCTTTAATGTCACGGTTTCATGTTCCCCCAAATTTCTTTCGCAAAGTACAGGGGATCAGGTGTCTCAAGTACGTAACGATGATTATTTGTTATTCCACAAGAAAGTTCAACTTGTCTTGAGTTGGTAGATGAGCTCTATTAGTGAGGAGATTTGCACTCAAATCTCTGCCAACAAGGTCTAGCTTTATCTTGAGTGCAGCTTTGGCATGAGATCCAAATCTTAGAATTTTCACTATCGTTTTGTTGAACGTGCTTTCGCCGAGTTTAAAAGATTACATCGTACTACAATCAACAAAATCAATTTAACATTTAAATTTTTAAGCTCGTGAAACAGAAATGAGTCTGAGGTCATTCGTAGGGAGCAAATTTGGCAAATCAATCCACTAATCACAAGTATCAAGAATAATATGAAGGTGAAATCAAAATGATAATCAATATATATATCAGAAATGTATCTCAAAATGTCAGGTGGAAAATGTAAAAATAAAAGGATAAAAATGGTAGTTGAAACCATCAAATTAACCCTAGAATTTAAGCTCTAATCAAACTTAAATATGTGAACAGTAATCCTCAACCACTTAATGTCAAATTTCCATGTTAGCATATGTGTCTACAGTAACCAAGGGCAAGCATAAGGGCTAGTCGTAGAGAGCTCGAGAATGGCTAAGCAGCGGCTAAGTGTTGAGCGAGGAGAGGGGGCACGATTCCCAAGGTCAACCGTGCAAAACCCCCTCCCTCCTCCTCAGATCTCTTTTCTCTCTCCAAACAAACCCGAGTAAATAATACCGGGTATACAGATCCAAAGGCCTAGACCCACGTGCGTGAATCTTGGGCAAGGGCACAAGCACAGAGATGCGAGCAGGACCTCACCCTGGTGCTCTCAGAGGCAACTGGTTACCAGCACAAAAACCTTATATATCAAAATCTGGATTTTATTCCCATGATGTGGGACTATACAATGGTAATCCTTCACGTGCGAGCTGCTGCGGAATGTTTGTCAAATTGGCATTGCACTTTACTACTTATGCTCGATTGAAGGTGCAAGTAGCCTTAGGAGATGAAGTCGCCTCGATTGGTGGTGGAAGGAAGGGTGTTGGCAGCGAGATGGCCAGTATGGTGATGAGGAAGACAATCAATGACAGTGAGTGGACCTACATAGAAAACATGGCCTCTCAACCCAATTAATGCGTTCAGTAGCTTCGTCAGTGTATGGCAAATGTGGTGGTGGTGGATTGATGTTTACGAGGGTATGTCAGCCAAAGAGTGAAGATGAGCAGAGCTCCGGTGGTCGATGTCAGAGAAGACGATGGAGGTGCTTTGGTGTGTAATTAGGTTGGGTGAAACGTTTGTGGGCATGTGGGAAATGTTTCACCTAACCTAATTTAGGCGTAGGAGGACGAATGAGGTGTGTTGATGAAGGTGGCCGAAGAAGGTGGTCGAAGAAGGGTTTGTCGGAGTCGAGGAAGGAGAAGGAGAGGAGGGACGGGGCTGAGGTCTAGTCTAAGCCTAATTGGGAGAGAAAGGAGTAGAAACCCTAATCCTATTAGAAGAACGGAGGTGAGGAGCTAGGTCGTCGGAAAGTCCGCCGACGACGAAGAAGATGCCTGAAGATGGAGTTGATAAAGAGGTTAGGCGATGATGAGAGGGAGGTAGTCCACTACTCGATTAACGGTGAGAGGCAGCGAGGAAGAAGGTCAAAGAAGCTCCAGGTCATTGTTAATGGTGGAGAGGATTGAAGGAGAAGAGGGCTTGTTTGCACGCCAAAACGAGACAGAAACTTCTTAGGAAGAAGTGGCCTCTTCTATAGATGAGGTTTCTCTCCTCAATTTCCCAATTTGAGTAGGTCGTAGGTCAATTTTTGACCTTGACAAACTTGGGTTCACTGGCGATGATTTTGGCCGAGATTGGTCGAGTAGATATGTTCAGACGATGCAGCGGATCTTCGCGAACAATCTCTCCAAATTTGGCGATTTATGGTTGTGATTCCTTCAATCAACTTCCTCAATTAAATAAGGCGAGGAGGAGGCTGATGCTACTGAAGGTGTGTTCCCATGGCAAAGGAGGAGGCAACAGGGGTATTTTTGAACGAAAAGCTAGAAGTTAGGGACCGATTTGCAAGAATGGTTGAAAGTTGACGACCTGTAGGTGATTTTTTTTTTTGAAACTGTGAGGAAAGCTATCATGAAACGATAGCAATTCGGAGGGCATTTTATTCCATATTAAATAAATAAAACACAAAGGATAGTTACATATTGGATCCCCATCTATGTATGAGGGACCAGCACTCATTTACAATAGCTTTTCATTTCTCTCCCTCCACACACACCACAGAGTAGCGGCCATACACCTGTATGGTCATCCAGGTGTAGTAAACCTCTACCAAAGGGACTCCCAAGTAGGTAGAGGTTCCTGACATATTTTCCTCCATAATTTGTCTATGACCAAACATGAGGAAAAAATATGAGACACACTGTCAGTGTGTAATGCACAGAGATAACAGGCATTGAACGTTGTCCCCATTCTTTTGTGTCTAAAGTCACCCGTGATCAAGCCTTCCCTCCTGCAAAGCCATAGGAAAATTTGCACTTTCAGTGGAATCTTCAATATCCATATTTTCTTATCAATCGGGTCACTTCCACATTTGTGTTTGACCTGATAATCTTTTCATAAGCCTGCTGCACTATATACTTCCCATTCCAGCCATATGTATCAGCCGCGCCCTGTCTAGGACAAATCTGCTGCAATGCAGATAGCTGACTCTACCTATCCTCCCACTGCCGTGTACCTATTCTGTAGAAATCAGATCCTTCAAGCCTCCAGCAGTTCCCTAAATCAGACCACAGGTTGCTAACAGGGGCTTCTTTATCTGCAGCTGCTGCATGTGCTCTTGGATAGGCATCGCTTAGAATCCCCATAGTTGACTGATTGCACAGCAAAAATACACCTGCAATTTCCTAGCATTGCCAATGCATATTAGGTAGCCATAGTTGCATTTGTGAAAATACACGCATGCATGCATTTATTTGAGAGGGGAGGAGAGTGAAATAGATGGCCTTGTAATTGACAAATTCTTCAAGTGCTGCCTCACAAAATTTCCATCTTTATTTTTATTTCTATTTGATTTTGAATTTCTTCTCCGCAGCTGCAAGGCATGGCAGCTCCTCTTCGTGCCATGCTCTGCACAGCCACTCCCTACCAAGCCATGCACAGCCAGGGCATGGCTGTGCTTGCCTTCTCCTTCTTTAAAAAGGCATGGCTTCTTCTTTGCAAAGGGAGCCTGGTCCACGCCAAAACACAGCACCTTCCTTCTCCTCCAGGCCATCTCCTCCCCTCTCCCCTCCATATGCAGCCTCTCCTCCTTCTGAGGAGCTACTTTGCGGGCAGGGGCACCTCACAGTGGTGCACAACCACTACTGTGAGTCCCACCACCGCCTAGCTCATCAAAGAGCCAGTGGGCGTGGTGGTTCTCTTCCCTGATTTCTTCGTTTGAAGCATTTCCACCATTGCTACAGGAGCTTCAAGCTTTGAAGCTCAACCAGCCACTGCTCGCCTGCACGCAAGCTCCGCAGCAGCAGCAGCAAGGCGCCAGCCACCGCGCGCCCTGTCGCGAAGCTCCACCGCGCGCCCTGTCGCGAAGCTCCACCGCGCACGCCAGTAGGCCGCCCGCGCCCTCTCCACACACCCTGTCGCGAATTTCCGCCCGCAGCCCATCCGGCGCAGACCTTTCGCGCGCAAGCTAGCTCGCTCAGTGATGCCCGCACTCACAAAACCGGGCACAGGTGGTCGCACGAGCCGACCACACACTGTAGCCAATGTTCACGCGTTTCAGCGGAACACTGTGGCTACAGTGCGGTGACCGGTAAGTTTCTCACTTATCTGGTCACCCGGCACACCGCGACCATCTGCTGCCCGTCCACTCACGCCCGCGCCCGCGTCTCGCCCTGCGCCCGCTCTCGCATACACCCGCACTCGCATCCGTTTGCAAGCGCCCGTGTCTCCGCCCGCTTCTTCGCGCCCACACCTGCCTCACCGCTCAGGGCAGTGCGCTGTAGTCTCTTCCCTGTGCCCACTCCCTCCAACGCGCACCTCTTCGCGTGCCTACGTGCCTGCGCGTGCGCATGGACCACCAGACGTCGCTCGCGGCTTCAGACGACTTAACTCACTCCAGCAGAAGCGCTCTCTCTCTCTCTCTCACAGCACTCTCTCACTCTTCAGCAGACACATACACACACACACACTCTCGTACACACACCCACTCACTTATACACTAATATATACTTATATATATATACATACATACATACATATATATATATACTTATATCTATACATATAGTAGTACCTATATACCTAAGTATTAGTATACATACATACATACATACATACATAGATATATACATACTTATATATATATACATATATATTTACATATATACATATATTTATATACGTATAAATATATAAATATATATATATATATTATTACCTATATAACTAAGTATAAGTATAGATACATACATATATATATATATATACACATATATATACACATATACTTATACATATATATATATACAAATATACATACATATATACATATATATCTATAACTATATATACATACATACATACATACATACATACATACATATATATATATATACGCACATATACTTATACATATATATATATACAAATATACATACATATATACATATATATCTATAACTATATATACATACATACATACATATAGATATATATTTACATATATACATATATATATTTTTTCATATCACCTACCATACGTTGTATCGCAAGAATATCTGCACCAGTTGCTGATATTCTCTGATACACGCGTATAGAAAGTGTGTTCGCACTCATCTTCCACCAATCCACCTTACACTCCACGCGACACTTCGTCCTGTTGGTTGCATCTTCCTAGACAACAACCGACTCGACACTGTGCTACACGCCATCTCCACCTCCACCCCCACCCCTTTATACATATATAATATATACATATATATATACTATATTTACTTTATTTCTATTTCTCTTTCCTGCCAGTAAAAAGATAAAAAAATATACAAAAGAGAAAAGATAATCCTTGACTTGCAGGTACTCAGTCTTGAGAATAGCAAGACCAGTTTTGGGAACCCTAATTTAACTCAAAGCCAAGAACCTAATTTTGAGGGTGTACCTCAAGGACAAAAATTATCAGAAAAAAGTCTTAAATAGAAAAACACCAAAAACATAATAAACGAATGGAAGAGATTTGTTGTAAGAAAGGCTTAGAAACTTATTCACTTCTAATCCCACTTCCCTGAGTTTGACCCTGGGCCTAAAAGTGACCAAGATAAAATCAAGTAGGCCAAGTAAAAAAATTTTGTAAAGGGATGGTTAGGCTCGATTTAGGTTAACCACTATACTCATTTCAACGATAAAATCACCATATTAACACAACCTATCCAGGCTCGACCATTGACCACTGCTCATTCCACAAACTGAAATCACGGCCATCTCCAAGCTTGGGCTGCATCAAATGCCAATTGGTTTTAATTGCTAGGATGACCGATCTCTAAAAAGGGGATGGTTTGATTGGATGTAACCTCTTTAGTGCACTGTTGGATCCACCATAGCAATCTCTGATCAGGTCTGTCCAGATTTCTTCCTTGCCCTCAAAGATCTTGATCGCCCATTTGATCAAAAGAGCCTCATTGAATTCCTTAAGCACCTTAATCCCCAGTCCACCCATTTCCTTTGGCCAACATATCTGTTCCCACTTCACAAGCTGCATGAACCTCCCCTCATGTCCAACCCCTTTCCAGAATAATTTCTTCCACATTACGTCAAACCGTTTCCAAATAGATTTTGAGGCTTTCAAGATGCTGAAATAGAACACTGGGATAGAGGTTATCACTGAATTTAGGAGAATTAGTCTCCCACCCTTTGACAAGAATTTACTGCTCCACCCTTCCAGTTTGACAGAAATCTTGTCGAAAAGAACATTCCAATCATTCTTCTTCATTTTTGCAGATCGTAATGGTAGCCCCAGATATTTAATTGGCAACTTAGACCAAGGTGTACCCAATGTAGCTGCTAATGTGTTATGTTCCTGATCGTTCATGCCAAACCATATCAAAGTAGACTTTTCCCTATTCAATTTAAGACCTGAGATGTCTCCAAAAATCTTCACCATATGCCCTAAAGCATGGGTAGCAGAAGTGAACCCTTCCACAAAGAAAATCGTGTCGTCTGCATATTGTAAAATAGGAGCCAAAATCCTCCTATTGAAAGTGAATATCCTCTGATGGCACCCGCCTCTGTCATTTTACACGCATATCTTGCGAGCCCATCAACTGCAAGATTAAAAATCAAGGGGGCTAGAGGACATCCTTGTCTAACCCCACATTGAGGTTGAATCCAAGCACCACATGTTTACCCATTGATCAGCAGGGAGAAGGAAGCAGTTGTGATACATCGCTTCATCCACTGGATCCATGTGGGGGGGAAACCTCTCCTTTTGAAAACCTCCCAAATGTATGGCCACGAAATCGAGTCGTAGGCCTTTTGGAAGTCCACTTTCCACATAAATGCCTTACATTTCCTTCTGTGCCATCGACTCACCATTTCTTAGGCCATAATGAAAGATTCTTGAAGGGATCTGTTGGGTAGAAAGGTAGATTGTACATGATGGATCAAGCTTTGTAGAATGGTTCTCAATCTGTTTGCCAATGGCTTACTCACCACTAAATAAATGGAATTCAACAAAGAAATCGGCCTAAAGTCTGAAAATTTCTCAACTCCCATAGTCTTTGGCAACAAGAAAAGATAAGATTTATTGATCTTATTGAAACCAGCATTGCCCTTCTCAAACTCTCTTATGACTTCCATCACCTCCTTGCCAATCACACTCCACATCTCTTTATAAAAGAACACTTAGATACCATCTGGTCTGGGGGAGCCTTCCATATTAAGATCTTTAATAGCATTCATAGTTTCCTGTTCAGTGATAGTAGCTATCAGTTGAGAGGCCTGATCACTTGTAACTCTAGGCGCATCACTCACAGCCATCCTCGATTCCCCTCTCTTTACTGCCCGTGAAGACCCCCTGTAGTACCTGATAACCTCTACCCTTATGTCCTGCATAGAGGACAATCTATGGCCATCTTTGACAATGGAAGAGATAAAATTTACTCGCCTTCAAGAGCTGGCAGCAAGGTGAAAGAATTTTGTGTTGGCGTCTCCCTCCTTGAGCCACAACTGTCTTGACCTCTCCCTCCAATCAATCTCCTATTTGAATTCCTCCTCCACTACCACCCCCTGCCACATTCTTCTGTCTGCAAGCTCCTCATCAAATAAAGGGCCTGCTGCTTCCTTAGAATTCAGCATCTGAATGTTTTTCAAAGCCTCTACACGCCTCTGCTGCCTCCGTGTGACCACAGTATCTCCATATTCTTTCAGAACAGTACGTAGAGCTGCCAGCTTGGAGGCAAACCTGATAGTAGCTGAACCCTCCACATATTTGGTCTGCCACCATGAGCCAATCATCTCATGGAATCCAGGCTCTCTCAGCCAAGATTTTCTTAACTTGAAGTATGAGCCTACTTGGATCTCTTCACCACTATCTCAGACCAAAGGAGTATGGTCAGAGAAAGGGTGGTCCAGTCTAGCAACACTTGACAGTTGAAATCTATCAAGGATAGAAACATTCCCAAAGAATCTATCAATCTTTGATAATAAGCCATTACCATTACGCCAAGTGAACTCAACTCCTAATGATGGATATTCATTCAGGCCAAGGGATTGAACTACCAACTGAAATCCAACAGATGAACTGTCTGTAGCACCATATGGCCTATCTGTCCTTGTCAGTACACAATTGAAATCTCCTCCTGTCAGCCAAGATTCCCCTTACACGAGTTCAACCACTACAGCCCAATCCTCCCATAGTTCCTGTCTCACAGATGCAGCACAAGGGCCATACACACCTGTAATCCAAATAATATCTTGCCCCTGGTGAGTTTGGAACTTGCAGGTCATCAGATGTCGAGCCTTGTGTACGTCCAAAATGTGTGCCCAAGCCCTCCTCCACCAAAGAACAATGCCCCCCGACCTACCATGTGCATTAAGCATCACACATTCATTCGCCCTCGCAGCCATCATGTTGTTCCATACTCTATCAAACTCATTCTCAATATGAGTCTCTTGTATGATTGCACAATCGATCTCCCACTCTCTCAAGTATCTCATCAAAGAAGCCCTCCAGCTTTTGTCGCGCAACCTGCGCACATTCCATGTAGGGATTCTCATTTTCCTTCATGAGATCCCTCCACCTTTTGGCTTTGACATTTACTGACCTGCATAATCACAGCAACTGTGTTCTCATCCAAAAGCATATTAGACTTTGGTTTCCTCTATCTAAGTCTATAGGGTGACCTGCCCTTACCAGATTTGGCATTAGATCCAGTACCAAATTTTAGACCCTCCACCTCTTGCAACTTCTGTTGGGTCTTCAAAGAGTTGGGCGAAATCTCTTTTAACACCTACATGTCAGTGTTGTCAACACCTGGTTGTGGATCCCCTGCATCTTCAATCACAGGCATCATTGTTTCCTTCCTAACTGACTCCACCTGCTCCTCAACCATCATTTCCCCCAGATGATGGTCCTTGCGCTTTTTTGCTACCGAAGCCTCTTCAAGAGAAGGCCTACACAAGACCTGTAATCTCATCTCTTCAACAGCTTGCAAATCAGACGGCTTATCGTGCATCTTCTTCACAGCAATGTCACCCTCAGTGAATCTCAATAGCAATAGCCAAGAGCTTCCCCCAAATCTCAAAATCAGTCTATCAGGGATCGACCCTGATTTGAAGACATCAACCATCACACTCAGGACCCGTCCATCTCCCTCCATCAACCCAACTTCTGCATCTTCTGCCATTTGGGCAAATCCGGATATCATGGTCGTCACCACCTCTCTTGACCTTAGGTGTAGCGGCAGACCTTTGATCTCAAGTCTCCCCGACCTGGAGCCTAATCTCTAAGGTGGCCTCTCCGGCAAGGCTCCATCAAAGGGAGAGACTAACCTCCAAATCACCGTTAAACCTTCAAAAGAACTTGATTGAAAATGTAAACGTTCGACATCCATCATCCCCAAGCCAAAGAGCACAAACCGTGCGAGTGACAGAAAAGCGATTTGCTAGGAGTTGGTCGATGGAGAGAGAGAGCTTACCAAATTGTGCAGGTTTTCCGAAGATGGATTACGGTCATTACCTCGCCGATTAGTGCCCCTCTCAATACCAACTCTGCCGCTTTTATGTTCTCTGTCATAGGAACCTCAACGTCGACCGTGTGACCCCCATAGGTATGAGGGGGCGGCAGTGGTGGCGGCTGTGCCATAACATTCAAATCTCCAGTGTGCAGATTCGAATGGCCCTTCATCTGCCCCTCAGTTGCCTTACATGAATCCCACTTATGGCCGTAACCACCACACACAAGGCACACAATGGGAGAGCGACATACAGCTACCATATGGCCCCAACGCCAACACCGGAAGCACACAATCTTTCTGCTACCCCCTGAATTCCCTCTATCTATCTTCCTCATATCCGCCTCCCGTTGATTGCACAGCAATCATAGGCCCTAACTTGCTTGAATTAAGCTAGAACTTAGCTTAACATGAACATTCTGCATCATAGTTGATAGATGTATTTTATGTATTAAACTATGTTATTTGAGAGGTATTAATGATGATAGGTAATCTAGGGCTGCAGATGACCAATCCAACCTTATGGATTTGTTCGGAATAACGACGAGAGTCCAACGCATCCAAGATCGCATCAATCAGACTCCCGTAGCACCCTAGGGAGTCCACAAAAGAGCAAGATACAAGGGGAAAATTGAAGAAGATCCAGACCTCAGATGATAAATCCAACCATACGGATGGATTCAGATTGACGTTCGTAGTCCAACGGTGCAGAAATCAACTTAATCGGAGGCCTACGTCATCAGATGTAAAGAGAAGAAGAATAGACGGCCACAATGGCGCCACGTGGCACCATCGCAGCCGCCCCTCGCCGTGCCCCCAACCCCTGAAGGTGCCTCACCTCGTAGCGTGGGCCAATGGATGTTCATCCAACGGCCACGAAAGTGCCACATCACCACCTAGAACAGATTAATATAAATATAATTAAGTAAGCATATATAACAAAGGCTGTGCGTGGCACAATGGCTCGCACGTGCACCCACATATACGCGGGGCGCGGGTTGGAGCCCGAGGCTGCATAGAAATTGGTGTTGGGTTGCGGGAGGGCGTGTGCTAGCGCAGATGCGTGATTGGAGAATGTAGAGCACGCCACGTGGCACAATCAAAGCGCACTGTGAGCGGTACACGCAATTGCGCGGGTTGCTGTGAGATCTTGAAGGTGCGAGAACTGCACATAGGATTTGAATGGCGTGATGGGCGCACGTTTAAGCCATCCGATTGTAAGATCAGATGGTTGAGATGAGGTGAGATTTGAAGATGAAAATGCAAAGAAGCGGTGGGGGCGCGCGGGACTCGTGCGATGCTGATCTGAGGGTGCAGAGAGCGCCACGTGGCAGCACCAGAATAAATCGACCAAGAATAAGGATTTAGGGAAGGATTTGTACGAGAAAAAAAAGTTATAAAAGGAAGAAAGAGCCCCCCTGGAAAAACAACTCTCTCTCATTCTCTTCTTTTTCTTCCTTCTTCTACCTCTCTCTCTTCTTCTTCCCGTCTTCTCTACATTTCTGTCTGATGAATCCATTAGGACACCCTGTCGGATTACCACTGCTCTCCTCAACCTCTTCAAAAGGCCACCATGAACCACTCGTGATGCCCTCGTTCTGTTATATAAGTAGCTTATGTTCATTTTATAATTTGTTTCAATTCCATGTATGCAATTCATAATGTGATATATATATTGTGGTTCATTATCTCTACTATTTACTAATTAGATTTAGAACAAGTGAATGAAATCAAAAGCATTTTTCTACCTCCCTGTGATCGACCGAGACTCCTAGTTCCATTAATTTTATTTGTCGAGACGTATTTCGCGCTATACTATGACGTATTCATCTTTTACGCGATCTACGCCCCGAGCACTCGTCTGCCAATAGCGTCAGATCCTCTCCTCTCCTTCTGCCTCCATGCCCTAGATCTCCATGTAGTCTAGCCCTCGTCGTCCCATATTCTTCCCCTGATCGCCCAATGGTCGCCTCCCTCCGGCATGGTCACCACCGACGACCTGTAGGTGATATAAAGAGAATTTTTAGACTAAACTGCAAACTTGGTCTAGATGGACTCTGATTGAGTCCAAATTTTGGTTCTAACATAATTTGGACCCAAGAAATCTAATGGAGAACTTGGATTTGATTTTTAACCATGTTTGACTGGGAAAATTGCGTAGAAGCCCAAATCAGGGTAAATTCCTGTCTGAAATGCTATTCTAGGTCAAAATGGGTTTAAATGGTCAAACCAAGGGTAAAAAACCTCTTAGAATATTTTTATATGAATTATAGGAGGTTTAAATTAATTTTACCCTAACCATAACCTCTTCAATTTAAGTGGGGTTGATAATTAGGATTTTAGTACTATTTTTACCCTCAAAATGTGTAAAACCATGTTTCAGTCAATGTTGACCCACTTTTTAGACTTATGTGCTCAATTGACCTTCAATTAACCCTTGAGTGACCTCATGGTTATTTTTCATTCGTGATGTGCTATTAAAATTGCAGAATTAACCTTGTTTCCCTGATTTCCTCTCAAATCAGAATGATGCGGAGTTGTGACCTTTAGATGATTAGGTAGGAGCTTTTATCCTTCAAACCTGACTAATTATGGCTAGTTAGGGCCCATGATGGTGTTACCATCACGTTCTTTGCTACAATCCCTAAAGAAGGGTGATTCCTCTGTAATAGATTTTCTTAATAAAGCAGAGTAGTATGCTATGCATCTCACTGTGTTTGGAAAGAAAATGGATGATGATGATTTAATCATCTCAATATTAAATGGTCTTCCCCCTAAATACAATCCCATTGTAGCTATCATAAATTCTAGAGAGTTTATCTCTCTTGATGAGGTTCTTAGTCTTCTATTGAGCCATGAACAAAGACTTCATCTACAAGAACAATTGGATCCTGTCATGAATTACACTACAAAATCCTTTTATAAAGGCTGCGTGGAGTGATGGTAACATCATCATTCACTATAAATAGCTTGAATTAGTTGAAATCAAGAGATAAATGCTCTTGAATGATCGCTTGGGGATAGTAATTCCACTCAGATCTACTTTGAGAAGATAATTAAACTGGGTTAATTCTATTGTTTAACATCACATAACAAATGTAGAGTAACCATGGGGTCAACTAAAGGTTAATAAAAGGTCAATTACATAAAATTCCAAAACAGTGGGTCCGAACTAACAAAAACAAGGTTTCACGCATTTTGAGAACTAAAATAGTACACAAAACCCTAATTATCAGCCTCGCTTGAATCGAGAGGTTCTAGTTAGGATAAAATTCATCTAAACCTCCTAAAATTCATATAAAAATATTCTAAGAGATTTGTTACCTTTGGTTTAACCATCTAAACCTATTTTGACCTAGAATAGAGTTTAGAAAGGATTTTACCTTAATTTGGGCTTCTATGCAAATTTCCCAATCAAACTTGATCAAAACTCAAATATAAGCTCACCATTAGATTTCTTGAATCAAAATTAGGTTAACACTAAAATTTGGGCCCAATCAGAGTCCATCTTGACCTAGGTTACAATTTAGTCCCTAAAATCTCTATTTCCCACAACCAAACCATTAACTTTCAAAGTTTCTTGCAAAAAAGGGCCTATCTTTCTCATCTTCCTTGCAAGTAGGTCCTTGTCACCATGATTAGGTCTGAACAGAATCCACCCGAACTCGCCGACCTTCAAGCTTAGAAATCTCACATGATTTAGGGCCAAATCCCTCTAAATTTAGAGGGATTGATCCTCAAGAGATCCCCTATCAAGCAAGCAAGGCCAAGAGGTCTGCTCTGATCCCTACACCGCCAACAAATTCACTATTTCAGGGAAAGTTCCTTGTGATTTTCAAGAAGAAATTACACTGATTTTGTGCAATTCAAGGTCCTAGATCCCTCTATAAAGACTCCCCTGAGTCCCAGCATTTAATTTCGCTTGGTTTAAGGCCAAAAACCCTCTTCTTCTTCTTCCCCTGCCATCTCCAACCAAAGCTCTGGCGACCCTCTATCCACTCCTCTTCCGTGTCTCCAACGGCCAAATTGGAGGTACCAAGCTCCTCCTCTCTTCTTCGTGACCAGAACCAACCACAGTTCGGCCGATTCGAGCCCCGTCTTCACTGTCGTCTCCCTCACTAGAGAGTTCACCTTCCTTGGCACCAGCCAATTACAGCCAATACTAAATCCTCCCCTTTCGTCCATTAGAGTAGGTCTACTCTCTTCCTCTCCCTTCTAGACCCTTCTTAGCTCCTTTTCTCTTTGATTCAACCATTGTTCACCCCCTTTCCCCTTCGTCTTCTCTAACGTCAGCTACACTCAGCCAAACACTACACCAACACCATCGCTACCTATGCCATGCTCCACTGACCAAAAGCCTCAACCTAATTGGGCTTATTGGTCCTTCGCTCGCCCCTCCAAACAACCTACTTCCCGTACACCATTCCGACTTTGCCACACCACCTCAGACCTCCAATCACCACATCAACACCACTATTGAACTCGCCATCCTCCGATGACTCCACTGAGCATTTTAATTGGGGCAATGAGCCTGTTCTTTGTGCTTCAAGTGTCCAGTCAAAGCTCCGTCACCGCCGTCGTCATCTTCATCTCCGACTACTGACATCCGGCTGCCCCATGTTTTGACTTTGCATTCAATAGATGTGTCTTCTCCTCGTGGATGCAGCTACATCCTCAATTGAGAAGGAAACAACGAAATAGCAATGTGATTCAACAAGGGAAGCTCTGCAGCTGTACATGCAAAGGAGGAGAGTGGGTTAGTCCCACATCATGAACAAACAAGACCAATGCAATGTATAAAATGCAAATGTGCTGAAGGCTACTTGCCTTGAATGCACGAGGGGTGAGGTCCCCCATGCACACCCCTCTTCACGTGCCCCCGCCCATGCCCGTAATCACGCCCGTGGGTCTGGGTCAGATTCGATTACCCGTTACTGTGCGACCCAATTACCCGACTAAGGAAGAAAGGAAATCTGAGGAGGGTGGGGGGTGGTTTTGCATCAGGTTTCACGCCCTGTTACCTCGAAGTACATGCCTTGTGTGCCAACACTTAGGTGATTCTGAGATCACCTTGTGCTTGAGTTGAGGTGTTGTTCCTTTGTGCCCTGTGTGCCTGGCAACTTAAGTCGTCTGACCTTAAGGTCCGATGTCTCTTGTGCCTTTGGCTACTTGTGCTCTCTGCTTGACTTTGGCTTGGTTCTAAACTCTGATCACTATGGACTTATTTATGAGAATAAGCAATTCAAGACACTGTTGAGAAATTGAATGCTTTGATATGTGCTTAAATGAGGGATTTAAGTGGTGATTCAAATCACCATTTTTTGAGTTTTTCTATTCTTTTTATCCCATTATTTCATTAGATACAATTTAGTCTATTATTGAATATATTCTAATTAATTGATTCTCGTTGCATATCTTTATTATTGTACTCATCTGTTTTATATTGCGATTAATGTGTGAATTCCATATTTACTCCCTACGAACAACATCAGACTCATTTCTTATTTTTGAGCACTTATAAATTTTAAATGTTGTTGCGATTTTCGTCGCTATACTACGACGCGATATTTTCCTAAAATGACGGACTTTCGCTCATCAACATGGAGGAAGACACAAACGAGGTTTCTTTAGGGGAGGCAATCATGGTTCTTTTGATCGTAATGCCTAAGGTGGACACTTCAAAAGTGGCTCTGTAGCTAGAGTCCAACGCCAGATATGTGAGCATCTTAATCATTCTACCCTCACATGTTATCACCATTACGATCAACCTTTAAACACCCCTACTAAAGCCAATGCTGCTACAAGTTCTTCTGATCTCACAACATGGCTTACAGATTCTAGAGCCTCTCATCATGTTACAAATTCCTTAAACAACTTGGATGTCTCGTCTAATTACTCAAGTCCTAACAAGGTTTCGCTAGCAAATGGAAAAGGTAAGGCAATAACACATATTGGTCCCAAATTTCTAAGTACTAATTCTCGTTAGCTATATCTTAAAAATGTTCTACAAGTACCGAGTGTTCCTATGAATCTTCTATCTATCTATCTCTTCAAAAATGATAATAATTGCTCTATGAAATTTTATCCTAACTTTCTTATTGTCAAGAATCTTCAGAGCCAGCCAACCCTCTTTCAAGGCCATCTTAACCGGGAATTGTATCAGATAAAACTTCCTTCAATCATCAGCCATCAACATTCTTCATGTTTTAATCAACTGTCTTTCATCTCTCTGAATAAAGGTACTACTATGCTTTTCAATTCCCTTACATTACTAGGAAAGGCAACTTCAATTGATACATGGCATTATTGGCTAGGTCATCCCAATCATAAAACACTAATGCTTCTTTTGTCCCAGCATAATGTTTCATATTCAAACTTAGAATATAATAAAGTGTGTTCAACCTCTTGTGAAGCTAAAGCTCAAAAAATTCCTTTATATGCTACAAACAATATAAGAAATAAATCTTTTTATAATCTTCTTAGATGTTTGGACATCCCCTCTATTATCCATTGATGGGTACAAATACATGATCTCATTCATTGTTCACTACACAAGATGTACTTGGGTATTTTCGCTTAGAAAGAAAGCATATGCATTTACTGTCATCATTCAACTTTTTGAGTACATTAAAAATCAGTAATTAGCTTATTAGGCCTTTCACAATGATGGCGGTGGTGAATATTCTGAGGCCCACTTATGGTTTCAAAAGAATGGGGTTGTACATCGTATTTCAGCTCCTTGTACTCCCCAACAAAATGGAGCTGAGAGGAAGAATCGTCACATAAGGGAATTTACTCATGCTTTCCTTTTTTTTCCAAGGTACCTTTGTCTTTTTGGACTCATGCCATACATACAATTATCTACATTATAAACCTTCTTCCCTCACCCATCACCAAGAACAAATCCCCTCATCAACTACTTTATCGCACACCTCGTAGTCTTCATTTTCTTAAAATTTTTAGGTGTGCTTGCTATCCATTTTTCAACCCATATTCCACTCATAAATTACAACCAAGTTCCACCCTCCATGTTTTCTTAGGGTATGGCTCTTTACACAAAGATTACAAGTGTCAAAATCCAATTACTAACAAAATTTTAATATCTCAACATGTTTTCTTTGATGAGTCAACCTTTCCTTTCGAAAATTCTTCTTCCTCAAGTCATTTTTCTTTTAAGCGTACTCCTGAATGTACTCCATGCTCCCTGACTATGCCTTCTTTTCTACTGACCTCTTCACCTCCAACCATAAATTCCTCATGTGGTGCTTCCTTGAGTAATGATTTTTCTTTAACACCTTCCCCAACAACCAGTAACCATGGGCCTCAACAGTAGTATGTTTCTTCAAATACCAATGAACTAGAAAATGATTCAAGGACCAATTCAATTACAAACAATATTCTAGCAACACATATTAGTGCTTCTAAGACCACTCGGTCCTCACCAGCAACAACTACTGCTAGGACACATACCATGCACACAAGGGCCATGAATGTAATTGTTAAAAAGAAAATATTCCATACCACACTTCATCCCTTACAACAAACATTGGATGAGACAAAGCCTACCTACTTTACTACAGCAAACAAATCCTCTAACTAGAAAAAGGCCATGGCTAATGAATTTCATGCCCTATTAGCAATGACACATGAGAGTTGGTTCCTTATGCTAAATATATGAAAGTTGTGGGCAACAAAAGGGTCTATCATATCAAGAGGCATCCTAATTGTTCTGCAGCTCAATACAAGGCTCGTTTGGTAACCAAGAGATATCACCAAATTAAAGGAGAAGATTACAATGAAATTTTCAGTCCTGTGATAAAAGCAACCATCATTCGTTTTCTTTTAGCACATGCTATAAATCAAGGCTAGCATCTTCGATAGTTGGACATACATAATGCATGCCTTCATGGTTTCTTGGATGAAACAATTTATATGTCTCAGCCTCAAGGCTTCACTCATCTAGAATTCCCTACTCATGTATGCAAGTTAAAAAGGTCTCTGTATGGTCTTAAACAAGCCCCTTGTGCTTGGCTTAAGAGTTTTTCCTCATTTCTACTGGAAAATAGGTTTATCTCCTCCAAGACAAATTCTTCTTTGTTTATTTTTAATGATGGTCGCAATGTTATGTATTTTCTTGTATATGTGGATGACTTAATTATCATAGCATCGGATGATAAAATGTTGGAATCTATTCTTCACAAGCTATCCAAAGAGTTTCCAGTTTGAGATATGGGCACTCCTGCCTATTTCCTTGGAATTGAGCTTCAGCATACTACTACAAGAACTACCCTTTCCCAACAAAAATACATTACTGATCTCCTTATGAAATATAATTTTGATGAAGTCAAGCCCATTAAAACTCCCATGTCAACAAATTTTGTTGATCAATCATCAAGGATGATGGTACTTCTCTTACAAATCCAACGGAATTTCAACAATTGATTGGGAGCTTACAATACATTAATTTTACACATCTTGATTTGACCTATTCAATAAACAAACTTGCTCAAATAATGAGCGCACCAGATGACAAGCATTTCAATTGCCTTAAAGGGCTTATGTGGTATCTAAAACATACCATAACCAATGTTCTCTGCTTCTCCAAGCCCTCAGTGACTGTTCGTATTACCTTCTCTATCATTGACTAGGCAAGCTCCTTGGATGATCATCGCTCTACCTCCAATTATGCTATCTATTTAGGTAATTTCTTGATTTCTTGGGCATTAAAGAAGCAACAGATAGTAGCAAGGTCAAGCACAAAGGCCATATATAGGGTCATCACCAATGCTACAGCAAAACTTATTTGGATTCTATCCTTATGTTCAAAATTGGGTATCAAATTAACTACAAAACTAGTATTGCACTGTGATAGTATCAAAGCCACTTACGTGACATCAAACCCCATATTTCATGCAAGAACAAAACATATTGAAGTTGATTTCCACTTTTTTAAGAGATAAAGCGGCTGACGCAGCACATTTTCTATTTGCTATCTTCCAAGCAATGATCAAGTTGCTAACCTATTCACAAAATCATTGTCTACTAACTGATTGGAGATGTTTAAACACAAACTGCATGTTTTTGCAAAACATTTAGTTTAAGGGGAGGTGTTAAGTTTATAGTTGTAAATGTAATATTATCCTAAGGATATTTTGGGATTTTTATGTATGTAGTGAAGTATGCAACAAACTATCACAAACATCTGCTATTGATGAGGCTATAAATAACAATAAGAGGAATTAGCTAGAGAGCTAACACAACCTCTAATGAAACTCTACCTTCCTCTCTTGTTATCTAACAAGCCTATCCCTTGCAAACAAGTTCGCCTATAGTACTCATACAGCTAATTAAATACTTTAACAAGTAGCTAATTAATTACTACAACTAACTCATGTAAATAAACCCTGTTATCTTGACTAGCTAGAATGTGGCAACTGTTGTGGTTATTCCATAAATGACCCACCTCTAACTTAGGATGGACCTTAACATTAACCAATGTCAACTAAACTTTATACTGAATGGGTACCGATACTATTGTATCAGTATCGGTATCCCTTTATACTAAATGGGTATTGGTACTGGTATCCCATATACTGAGTACACCAGTACCGGTATCCTTGATTTACAGGTATGGGTCCCATATCCAAGAAGTATCGATATTGATGCCAAGTACCAGTACCTATAGCTTACAACTTGGGATTGAAGTTTAGTTGAGTACTTGTCCAGTACTCATCATGAACTAGTACTAGAGACTAGTACCGATACTCATGACATACTAGTATCACTCCAGATTTAATCTGATCTCAACAACTACCGGTACTCACGATTAGTACCGATAGTTGTTGAGTACCGATTCCTCAGCCTGTAGCTAATAGGCACCGGGACTGAAGCTCAGTACTGGTACTAGTGAACTACAGGTCTTGGTCACTTATGACCCAGAACTTGATCTGTACTCATGTGTTCCGATACTCTTTACAAGTACCGATACAGACAAGTCATAGATTTTGGGTCATAAGGACCTAAATCCTTATCTGTAGTTCACATGTACCGATACTCCTTATAAGTACTGGTACTTGTGTGCTACAATCCATAGATCTAGAGTTCTTAAACCTTGATCTATAGCTTAGGTGTACCAGTACTCATGTTGAGTATCGGTACTAGTAAGCTACAGTCTCTGTTCCAAAAACCTAGAGCCAAATTTATAACACACGTGTACCAGTACTCATAACAAGTACCGATACATGTGTCAGTTACAAAATCAAAAATAGAGTCTTGCATAGAATGTCAAACATCTGATCTAAGCAAAACATGACCTAATGATCTTATGACAAAATAACAAACAAATATACATATATAACCTCTATGAAATGAAACACAAATATGAATGAAAGATCTATTTGTATCTTGTAATAAATACAAATGAAACATACCTGTGTTCATTCTGTAAACAGAGAATAAGGCTACGGATTAGATACTTCCAAGAGTTAGCTCACCTCCACAACGGATAGAGAGTAATCAGGGGAATACCATTTCTCCTTGTTGTCACGTCTTTCTCTTTCTTTCTCTCAAGGTCTCGATGGGGTAGACTTAAGAATGAGGGTGAGAGACCCTTGGGGACCTAACCTCTCCAAAAGAGTCATTAGCCACACTAATTTCTGTCCGCAATTTACAATTCCACCCATCGAGGAATTGTGAATTGCAAATGGGTCTCTGCACATTTCTTTTAGAAAACCACACCTCTCCTTTTGCATCTTATGCCCACATTAATTAAATAACTTAATTTGATCACTCTATATAATGGGCATAATAGTTGACTGCCTATACAATCATATATTATTCATTATATATATATATCCTAGTCCATACGTTGGATTATAATCCAACAATCTCCCACTTGGACTAGATATATATAACTTGTTAATCAAATAACATATGAAACTAAACTTTTGAGCTCAACTTTGTTATCAATGACAGGAACACCATCATGACCCATAACTAGCTTAGTTTAATCTGATTAAGTCAATAAAAGCTCCTACATATCCATCAAAAGGTCTTTAAGGCACAAAATATTGAGTTGAGAAGAAAATAAGAATACAGGGTTATTTCTGTAAATTTACCATTCTATCACAAAAATAGAATAACCGCGAGTTCTCTCAGGGGTTGAACAAAGGTCAAATGGTCTTAAGAGTCTAATAAGTGGGTTAAAACAAACAGAAAAGGGTTTTCATGCATTACAAGAATTAATGGACATCTAAAACCCTAAAAACAGACCTACTTAATCTACTGAAGTTCTAGTCAGGATAAAATTCACCTAAAGCCTCTAAAAATCATAGAAAAATATTCTCTAGGGTTTGGTACCTTCAATTTGACCATTGGAACTCATCTTGACCTAAAACAGAGTCTAAGACAGTCATTCGCCCTAATTGGGTAATTATGCAAATTACCTAGTCAAACTAGGTCAAAACCAAAATTCAACTTCACCATTGGATTTCTTAGGTCTAAATTAAGTTTCTATCAAAACTTGGGCCCAATCTGAGATTGTTTCGACCTAGTTTGCACTTTGGTCCAAGTTTGATTTTCTTTATTTTACATGGGCCCTTAGCTTTTGAATTTATTACAAAAAGGTCCCTATGTTTATCATCATTTTATTCAAATAGGTCCCTACTGGCATGAAATTCTAAACCTACAACTTCGGCGAGCTTGTTTTGGCATGTTCTCCTTGATTCCTTGACTAATCCCTCTCAGATTTGAAAGGGAAGTTCGTCAAGAAATTCTCTTCCTTTTGAGCCAAATCCTAAGCTTGGTTTAAAACCTTCTCAATCTCTCATGCGAATGCATGAGAGATTCGGGTATCATAGAGATTTCCAACTCCGATGACATTCCAAGCTTGGGAAGCTTGCTTCCCAAGCTCAAAACACCCTCCAGAGGCCTATAAAAGAACCCCCAGATCAAACTGAATTCCCCACACTCGAATTCGACCCGATTCCCCTCTAACTTCATCTCTCCTCATCCGGCAAAGCTCCTCAATGTCCGACGAGCTTCTACAACTCCTTCCTTCGTCTAACAGCAGTACCAGTGGTAGATCCTCCATCCATGTCTTCCTCCGCATCGTGCCATACCAGCGGACGCCGCTATCTCTTTCATCCTCGCCGTCCTACCCTCACCGGAGCGCCTTCTTCGATGCCGACCACACCGTAACCGGCATCGCCTCTACTCCTTGTCATCTACCGACAACCTAGATAAGTTCCCTAACTCCTCTACTTCATTCACACACCAACCACACTTCGATTCAACCACCGACTCACCCTAACGCCCTCCGTCTTCCACCTCGCCAGCATACCTCCAACAAGCTCGCACAACCACTACGCTCCACCAAATTGGCCGTCGTTCATCCCTATACCTTCGCCTCGACCCAAGGAGCAAAAACCCTCTATCTATTTCATTGATTGCTCCTTCAAACACACCCCCGAACACCCCACCTTCGCACGACCATCTCCGTCACCGTCCGGCCACCACACACGACCATCCACCACACAACCACCACCAATGCACTCCACACCCTATGGTGAAGACCTGAACCTATTTAACAGGGCCGAGAGGTCGTATTTTGGATTTCAGGTGTTCGTTCCTCCGCTGCCATTGATGTAGCTTCGAGCAAAGCTTGAAGCCTTCTCCAGCTGCGCAAGTCCCAGGTACCACGCCCAGGTCACACGGAAGGACTCCAGGTTGTGAGACAAGGCTTCAATTGGAAGCCTTCCCCTCAGCTGCATCTGCAATAGACGAACACATCACCTGCAATAGCACGCAGAGGAGCCCTGTGGGATTAGTCCCACATCGGATGTAGAAATATGCGTAGAGGTACATAAATGATTTTATGCTACCAGCTTATCGCCTCAACTAAACACAGGGGGTAAGGTCTCTGCTCACTGATGGAGAGAATTTCGCTTGATTAAGAAGATAATAGAATGATATGTCGTAATTTATGTGGTGGAAATCTCTCATTCAAAGATTAAAATAGATATCAATTTTAACCACAAAAGGATGTCATATCCACAGGGAGGAATAGATCCAATAAATTCACGAGTAGAGAGTCATCATGTTCGCAGACACCTTCACGAAATCAATTCAATGAATATGCTACTCTAAATGGAACTTGCAGTTTCATGAGAAGTTATGGACCATTTATGTAAATTTTACGTCAGAAATCAAGCTCCCAAAAGTATGTAGATGATGCACGTGTAGTGGCATATCATGTAATTTTGAATTGCATGCAAATCTGAATTAAATTTCAATGTTAAATGATGCGTATAACATGAGTCAAGCCAATTCACGAAATTGTAAGTGCACCCATGCAATTTCACTTCAATAAAATAATCCAAATATTAAATTGACAATGGAAAAAAATGTAAATTTTAATTCACTAAAAAATAGAGGAAACTTCCTCTCTTCGCCGCACATTGGAGGAGGCATCGCCAACGGTTTGCTCAGGTGGAGTTCCACCGAAGGAGAGGATCTCGTAGATGATGACAATGAGGCAGGAGATGGCCGGTGGCGGCCAGCTAGATAGCAGGTGGCAGCGTAGAGGAGCGGTAGGGACTGCAACTGCACTCGGGTGGTTGCTGCGCGCGGAGGTGCTGCTCGCGCACAAGGGCGTGCCTGCCCGCGGACGCAGCTGCGCGCGAGCGTTGCCAGCGAGATGGTTGGCTGCCCGCAGACATGGCTGCGCGCAAGCATTGCCAGCGAGATGGTTGGCTGTGCGCGGAGGTGCTGTGGTGGGTTCCTTTGGTTGTTTGCAGGTAGGTTGAAGGAAGCAAAGGAAGAAGAAGACGGAGAGGCCGTGGCACACGGCCGTTTGCGTATGGGTGCCGTGCGCACCTGGCATGGTTGACAGGAAGGTTGCGCAAGGGCTGGAGATGCATGGAGAGGAGATTGCGCTACTGTAAGCACGTGAGGGGGTGTGCAGCGTGAGTGATGCTGGCAGGGGAGGAGCCGGCGATGGGGTACTCTATTGCTGCAGCACTTGGAGAGGCGTGCTGGCCTTAAGGGAGTGCACACACAGGCTGTGGTGAGAGGATGCACGCGCACGCTGGGAGGGTACGCGCGGTGGGGTTGCTGTGCGGGGAGCTGCTGCCTCACGCGCGGTCTGGCTGCAGTGAGAAGGGTGAGAGGGCCACAATGCAGGCTCTGCTTCATGGTGTGCGTAGGGTCCACGGTGGTGCGGTTGGAGATCCCCCGATCTAAGGAAGTCCCATAGCTCTTATCCCTCTCCAGATCCACAACCTCCACCTGGTCCTTCTCATGCGCAACTGCTGGATTTGAATGCTGGCAGAGGGAATGGCGATGGGAGGTGGACAATTATGGCCATGTCCTTCTTCAAATACTAATTATGTCCAGCCACCTATTACACTTTTATTTTCTGCATGCACATAACAAATAAGAATGTATGTATTAAAATACAAAGCAGATACAAAAATATTCATAAGCTAAGATTAATTACTTCTTAGCTTAGGTCATTAAACCATAAGGAAATGTATTCCATATGTACTTAAGCCAAATAAATGTCCAATAAATTGGACTTATCAAATGCCCCTAAGCCTAAGTTTTGCTAGTCCCGAGCAAAAGTGAAAATAATGGAAGTAATCAAGAGAATTCTTCTTTCTTTATTCCACAAATTTAGAGATGTAGAAAAATGTGAAGTGATAATAATAATAGCCTAGGTAACGAATTCAAGTGAAAAGACAACCTACATTTGAAGTTCTCACTTAACCCTCGATAAAATTCTATCGGGATAGGCAACTACTTCCCTCGAGGATAAAGCAAAAGATAATCTGTAGTTTGACCCCGGCTTCTTTTGGCTTAGGTAGAAGATATCGAGTTGAATGGATTTGTATTTGGTGGCACACACTCATCTGGTGCTACATGTAATCTAGTACTACAGACTCTAGATCTTTAGACTATTAAATAAGTCAACTCGGAGAAAGGCTAAATAACTGTGCTCTCTTGATATTTCTTTGTGCTCACTCTTTTTCTTCTTTTCTTTCTGAGATCACAAATCTCACCAGATTTAGTAAATGTTCTCACTGTTTGGTGGCCTCACATGGCATTCACACTTCAACTAAAGTCCTAATAACTCTACAACTAAGTTAGAGTCCTTAGTCAGTATTCGGACGATCAGAAATACTGAAAGGTAGGTATGGGTCATATTTGGTGGATCGTGATGGGTGTTTTTGTTACCTCAGAAACATCGTCACGAAGATAAAACTATAAACTTCGACTCTTTTCTTTTTCTTTTCTTTCTCTCTTTTCTCTTTTTTTTTCTTTTTTTCTTTCTTTATAAATCAACATAACACGACTCAGACTTTTATTTGAGGCATTATTAGGGATGATGATGATCAAGAGGATATTGTGTGGCTTATTTGGTGGAAGTGCCTACTCTCGGCACTGGGAAGGAATGGATAGGACAAATGTATTTCTGACCTTTGACATTATTACCCTCCTTCAGCCGAGGACTCTATGAAGGACGGTCATAACCATCCACCATAGTCATAGCTTTATTAAGACTCAATCTCTGTGTATCTGCCTTATTTGGTGACTCTCAGGAATTCACACAATGTACACACATAGGAAAAGAGAGCGAAAACTATGCCAACTCTGAGGTATCATCATCTAATTATCCAGAACTTAAGTGTCCTTGCTCTAGACTTACCGCACCAGTAATCTCTCTACTTTCTTCTCACAAATATGAGGTGGATCTACTAGAAGATAGTATGCCTGACTCCCTTTTAACTGTCCAAGGGTTCATTAGACTAAAAATGCTTATTGGTTCTCTTTAAAGATCCATTACCCAGTCTACATGCAAGTGAAGTAAATATACTGGATTCTAAACTTAAGAAACAATTTAAGAAGAAAAATCTTTAATGACACCTCCATGACAAAGATGTTTTACTAGGGACTAACCAATTCAGCTCAAGAAAATAAAAGATTTTTTCTTTCTTTCTTTCTTTATAACTATCCTAAATGTATGCAAATATTTATACATGCTATAAACATTCTCAGGTTATACCCCCCCCATGCCTAAGATTGATAATGTCCTCATTGGAAAAATGCAGACATAGAAGAATATCACCTGAGGAGGAGAGTGGGAGAAGCTAAGGCTCGTCAAGCCAAAGTGCATCCAAAATCTGGCCATCTGAAAGAGTAATATAAGGTTTAAGTTGCTGGCCATTTACTTTAAAGCTCTCACTAGAAGTAGGGTTTCGAATTTCTATAGCTCCATGAGGGAAAGTATTGATAACAACGTATGGCCCATCCCAGCAAGACTTAAGCTTTCCTGGAAATAATTTAAGTCTGGAATTGAAAAGTCAAACCCACTGGTTGGGCTCAAAAGTCTTTCTAATGATGTGCTTATCATGGAAGACCTTTGTACATTGCTTGTAAGCTTGAGAAGTTTCATAGGCTTCATTACGAAGCTCCTCAAGCTCACTTAACTCTAACATACGTGCCTTTCTCACTTTATCCAGATTCAAGTTAACGTTTTTAATAGCCCAATAGGCTTTATGTTGGATTTCAATGGGAAGATGACATGCCTTTCCGTAGACAAGACGGAAAGGAGACATGCCCAAGGGAGTCTTATACGCGATTCTGTAGGCCCAAAGAGCATCATTTATTTTTTTAACCAATCCTTACGATCGAGCCTGACAATTTTTTCTAAAATTCGCTTAATCTTCCTATTAGACACTTCAACTTGTCCACTCCTTTGGGGATGGTAAGGTGTGGCTATCATGTGGTTGACTCCCAAACTTTGGAGTAGTCTTGTGAAGTGTACATTCTTGAAGTGAGGTCCTCCATCACTTATGATTGTCCTTGAGCACCCGTACTGAGAAATGATATTACCCTTAACAAAGCCCAAGACCACGGAATGGTCATTGGTTCACGTGGGTATGGCTTCTATCCATTTCGATAGATAGTCCACGCCACAAGGACGTACTCATATCTGAAGGACACAGGAAAGGGACCCATGAAGTCGATGCCCCAAATATCAAAGATCTCAACAGGGAGGATAGGTTGCTAGGTCATCTCATCCCTTTATCTAGTGGTTCTCGTCTGCTGGTAATGTAGACATGCGCCCACATATGTATGTGCATCTCAGAATAATGTGGGCCACCAAAAGTCAGATTGAAGAACCTTATGGGCAGTCTTTTTCCCATTAAAATGTCCCCCATAGTGGAGGTCATGGCAGAAACTCAGAACACTTCTTTGTTCTTCATTAGGGATGCAACGGCGAAAAAGCTGGTCAGGGCCTACTCTAAAAAGCTCGGGTTCCTCCCAGTGATAAAATTTAGCGTTAGCAAGAAACCTATCTCGATTCTGCTTGTCCCAAGTACTGGGGATAATGTCTGTGACCAGATAGTTCACTATGTCAGCGAACCAAGGAGTTTTGGCCTCCACGGCCATCAGAGACTCATCAGGGAAAGTCTCTTGAATACCGCCAGCAGGGTTTGATGCCCCAATAGGGATCCTAAACAGATGATCTACTACCACATTCTCAACTCCTTTCTTTTCTTTAATTTCCAGGTCAAACTCCTGGAGTACCAGAATCCAATGAATTAGGCGAGGTTTGGTGTCCTTTTTAGCAAGAAGATGCTTTAAGGAAGAATGATCAGTGAACACCACAACCTTGGATCCCAAAAGATAAGATCGAAACATTTCCAAAGCAAATACTACAACAAGAAGATCCTTTTCAGTGACCGTGTAGTTTTGCTGAGGATCCGTAAGGGTCTTGCTGGCATAATGCAGCACATGAAGTTTGCAATCAACCCTTTGACCTAAGACCGCCCTCACTGCAAAATCAGAAGTATCGCACATTAGCTCAAACGAGAGGGTCCAATCTGGTGCTTTGAGAACCGACGCGGTAATAAGAGCTTTCTTTAAGACTTGGAAAGCCTCTCCACATCTATCATCAAAATCGAAGGAGACACCCTTCGCTAACAGGTTGCAGAGTAGCTTAGAGATTTTACTGAAATCTTTAATGAAGCGCCTATAAAATCCAGCATGGCCAAGGAAAGATCTAACTTGACGAACATTAGCGGGCAATGGAAGCTTAGAGATGGAATCAATTTTTGCGGTGTCCACCTCTAATCCTCTCTCGAAAACTATATGCCCTAACACAATGCCCTGTTGGACCATAAAGTGGCTTTTCTCCCAGCTAAGCACCAGCTTTACCTCTTCGCAACGAGTTAAGACTTTATCAAGGTGTGAAAGGCATAGGTCAAACGACGAGCCATAAATGGAGAAGTCATCCATGAAAATTTCAACAAACTCGTCAATCATATCAGAAAAGATAGCCATCATACAACGTTGGAAAGTGGTAGGAGCATTACATAACCCAAATGGCATTCGACGAAACACAAATGTGCCATATGGACTCGTGAAGGTGGTATGCTCCTGATTGTCAGGAAAAATGACTATCTGATTATACCTAGAGTACCCGTCAAGAAAATAGAAGTACTTATTCCCCGCCAGTCGTTCCAAAATCTGATCGATAAACGGTAAGTGGAAATGGCCTTTTTGGGTAGCCGTATTCAAATGGCGGTAATCAATGCAGACCCTCCAACCAGTTGAGGGTCTAGTGGTCACCAGTTCTCCTTGGCCATTCTCTTCCACAGTGATTCGTGCCTTTTTGGGAACTACATGAATAGGACTGACCCATTTACTATCTGAAATGGGATAGATAATGCCTGCATCCAGCCATTTCAGAATCTCTTTTTTAACAACCACCCGCATATTGGGGTTGAGCCTTCTCTGCATGTCTCGGAAAGGTTTCACGGACTCGTCCATATATATATGATGCATGCAAAGGGAGGGATTAACACCCTTAATATCAACAATTGACCAGGCAATTGCTTCCTTGTGCCTTTGTAAACACTCAAGCAGAGCTCCCTACTACGATTAAGATAATGCAGACGAGATAATAACGGGGAGCATGTCATTAGGGCCAAGGAAAGCATATTTCAAAGTGCTCGAGAGGGGTTTCAACTCTAACTCAGGAGCCTTTTGTATTGAGGGTTTAAGTTGAGATGTCCCTGCCTCAGGTAGCGGATCTACCTTCACGGTCCAGGGTGGGGACAGAGACTCTATGTGCATCCCCAGCAACTCTTCTAATTCGGGTATTTCCCTTTCAGTTTCTTTAATAATCGGAGGATGGTCCTTAGATATGACCTTTTGAAGGGGATCTCTACATTGGAGTGCTAGAGTAGTCTCTTCAATTATTTCATCAACGACCTCAATCTAAGAACAATCTTCAAATCCGAATTGCTTGTAAGTATCAAAAACATTCAACCAGATCTTCTTGTTCCCAAAGCCCATTTTAAGTGCCCCTGATCTACAATTGATAGAGGCGTTGGCTGTGGCCAAGAAGGGGCATCCTAGAATAATGGACAGCTTTGTGAGCTTATTAGATGGGTCAGTATCTAGCACCAGAAAGTCAACAGGGAAGAAGAAGTCCTCCACTCTCACAAGGACATCTTCCAGCAATCCCCATGATGTCTTAAGTGATCTGTCTGCGACCTAGAGGATGACTGGACTAGGCTTTAACTTGCCTCCTCCCAAAAGGTCGTAGACAGAGCTCGGTAAAATGTTCACCCCCGCACCCAGATCGAGCAGAGCCTCATCAATGTGTTGGTTACCTATAACCACTGAAATATACGAGGCCCCTGGGTCTTTCATTTTGGGGGGTGTTCCATGTTGGAGAACCGAGCTAACATGGTCAGGCAGGATGACCTTGGTTTGGACCTGTTTCCTAGATCGACGATTTTGGGTGCACAAGTCCTTCAGAAACTTGGCATAGGACGGGATCTGTTTGACAGCTTCCAATAGAGGCAAGTTGATCTGGACTTGCCTAAAAGTGTCCATAATCTCCTCTGTCCTATCCTTAGCTCCAGGCGAGCCAACAAAAGATTCCCCAGGAGCAGATAGGCACTCTGGATAGGGCACCCTCAGCTTCTGGGTAGAGGGGTCGTCATGGCGGGAGAGGGGTGGTGGAAGGATGACATCCTCATTGTGGGTGATTTCAAGCGAGGGAGAGCAGTGTGGCTCTTCCTCGGTGGAGATGGAAGTCGAGTCGGGTGTAGAAGGGGAATTCTAAGACGTAACCGTAGGAGTGTTATCAGGCTTATCAATCTTCTTCCACTCCTCAGCACGATCGTAGCTTGGGCGTTGATGAGAACCTCATCATGAGTCATAACTAGCTCATTTTGACCTAATACAAAGGATAAAAGCTCCTACATATCTCAAGGAAAGGCTTAACTCAGAGAATTCTGAGTTTGAGAAGAAAACAAGTCATAAGGGGTAAAAATGCAATTTTACCAGTATAATCTGCATACAGGGTAATTCAGGGCCCAAACATAGGTCAAAGCAGCTTAACAAGAATAAAAGTGAGATGAAATGATCTAGCAAGGGCTACAGCAATTCCAAGAAACTAAATGATAATCTGTAACCCTAAAACAACCCACTTCAATTCACGAGGTTCGAGGCAAAGTAAAAATAGAATAAACCCTCTAAAATTCATATAAAAATAATCTCTAGGGTTTAGAACCTTCAATTTGGCCTTCAGAACCCATTTTGACCTACATTGAGAACCATGCCTAATTAATAACTTAATTTGGGTTTTCGCATAAATTGACCGGTCAAACAAGGTTTAATATAGAAATGAAATTCACCATCAGATTCCTTAGGTCCTAATTAGTCATGTATAAAAACTTGAGCCTAAGAAGAAACCTTCTTGACCGACTTTACACTTTGGTCCTCATATATTTACTCTTTGGCCCTCAACTTTTGAACCCTCGCATTTTGGCCCCTAACTCTCCTTCGTTCTTTGCGATCAGGTCCCCCTGCAAAACCTGCCAGCACCATGCTCCGACGACCTTGCGCGGAGCATGGCGCCGCGCAGGGTGAGGTGGGGGACCTGGCAAGTAAACCGGGGGTGCCCTGCGTCGTCAGCCGTCGCAGGGACACCCCCCTGGTCGTTGTAACCCACCATACCGGCCGTGCGAACGCACGGACGGTATGGGTTGTTGTTTCCGGCCATCCTCCGGCGAGGGAGACACGTCGTCTCCCTCCGCCTTCCTCCCTGTTTTGATCCCTATAAATACCCCCCGTTGCTCCACCAACCGGGGTAGCTCGGGTCTGACGGAGAAAACCCCCAACTTTCCTCTCTTCTCTCTCCGGCAGACGCTCACCAGCTCCGGCAGTTCCTCCCCCTTCTCCTCTTCGCTCTGCCGCAATACCAGCAGCAGAGACTTCCTCCCCTGCTCTTTCCGCGCCACGCCGCACCCAGCTGGCGCCTCTCCGGCTCTCTGCTCGCCGCCGCCCCTTTCCCTGAGCATCGTCTTCTCCGGCGGCAGTCGATACGACTGTCGCCCTGTTCCTCCCCCTTCGTCCCTGCAAGTAAGCTAGAACTACTCCCCTTCTTCTCCTCTTTCTTTCCCCGCCTTCAATTTATTCAATTAAGCCCTCGACCGACCCTGACCATCGTCACCCCCTTCGTCTCCGGCCACCCTCCGGCGAGATGCTCCCATCGCTCCACAGCCTCACACACCTCGCCGACCCTTACCGAACCTCCGCCTCATCACACTGAGCACCCCCCACCCCTTCACTGCCACTCCACACCTCCGTAACGCTTCCCCCAACAAACCCATCCTCCGACCCACAGTCCGACCTAGGGCAGCCCTTGCACGCCACCCCACGCCTCGCCACCACCCACACGAGCTTCGCCGCACCCTGGCGAAGCTCCCGGCACTTTCTGATTAGGCCGAGAGGCCGTTTTTCTGTGAACAGGCCACCCGACCTCCGCCGCCATTGCCGTGCAGAAGGAGCTGCTTCCGCCTGCAGCTACAGGCGTGCCACGCTCAGCGCCACGCCCAGATTCGACTCCCAGGCCTTGCGAGGCGTTTCGACAAAACACCAGGCTCGCAGCTAAGGCAGAAACGTGTGACGCCGCAATCTCCCGCTGCTTTCCCCGCTGCGGGCGCGCAATTGAGGTGGGACATTTAGTCCCACCTCGGAAAAGTCTGAAGAGGCGCAGTGATATAAGAAGCAAAAGTGCTGGAGGCTTACTGCCTCAGCACACGGGGTGAGGTCCCCTTCACCCGCCCGGTTACCCGGTCTCGTCCGCGCTCACGCCCCGCGGACCTGACCCGACCCGACTTAGACTGACCTGCACTCCTCGCCCACCACGCACGCCGGTGGGCCTGGACCCGGGCACGACCCGTACCCGATTACCCGGCAGCTCTGGGAGAGCTTTCCCAAGAGTGGTTTCAGAGAGAGAGAGACGCGGGGGAGAGGGTAGAGTAGGTTTTGTCCTCTGACGTAAGCTCTGAAGTGTGCAGGAACAGGTGAAGAAGAAGGAAGCTGAGGAAGACACTGTAGCAACAGGCAGTTTAAGTCGTCTGATTTGGAAATCAGACGACGGCCTGAAGGGAAAAGAAGAAAGAAGGAGGGGCGACGTCCCTGACTGGAAAGAGAAAAGACGGAAGAAGGAGATCTGCAGAAAGAAAGAAGATCACCTCTGCAGAACAAAGAAGAAAGAAGGAGATCTGAAGAAAGAAAGAAGAAGAAAGAAGGAGATCTGAAGAAAGAAAGAAGATCACCTCTGCAGAACAAAGAAGAAAGAAGGAGATCTGAAGAAAGAAAGAAGATCACCTCTGCAGAACGAAGAAGAGGCAGATCTGAGACGAGGAGAAACAAAGAGAAAAAAAGACACCACATTCTTTCCCTCTCTTTGTTTATTTTTGTAAAAGAAACATGTATATCTCTAGAATACAGTTTGCTCCATGAGTTCGACCTCGGGAACTCTTTTATTTTCCGAGTAAAAAAATTATATATTTGAAATGATGGCAATAACTGGCTATATTACAACGACATAACAATAAAACCCGGTTATCTCTCGAAGCCATCGCTATCAATTGGCGCCGCTGCCGGGGAGCAACGGCTATTCTAGAGGTAAACATTCCTGTTTCTTTTCAATTTCTGATAATCTCCTCTCTTTTGTGCAGAAAACTACAGGAAATCAAGAAGACAAGCAACCGCACAACAACCACTCCGAGGACAAGTAAATTTTTCCTCTCGCTATTAACCCCTAAAACTCAAAAGAAAGAAAAGAACAAGCAATATAGGGCTAACCTGTCTTCCATACTTAGTAACCATAAAAGTTGCATGTTTTCAACTCATTATTCCTGCACACTATTAAGGGTATTTAAGGGCTAACACATTCTTGCTTGAGCCCTAATTACCCAACAAAGAATTAACTAGACCAAGTAGAGCCAACCTAGGATCCAACACTAGGGATTTAGAGACACACTCCTTAAGCAAGAATTGAGAAAACCAAATGAAGTGTGCCCAAGCCCTTGTCTGAAAATACCTATTCAAAGGAAACCTAAAACAATTGGCTCTCTAAACACTTGAACCCTAAAAGAAAGGACCCAAAAAGCTCTCAAAGGAACAAGAGGTAAAGTTGACTCCTTGGGTCAACCAACCTTAAAATTAGGTCACTTTCTCACTCAAAATACCTAAGAGTTCAAGTGTAACTTTAAGCACCCTGATCTTAAGCTAAAATTGGTAGACTTAAGAGGTCAAGATCCCCATTCTGGTCTACCTGGACCCGCAGTGACAAGAGAGGTCGGGTGGGGGAAACCCTGTAACCCGTGGGGACGCTCTACCGTGTAGGGGTCTTCGCGGGACTCTCCCTCTCTGGCTGCCCAGGTAATTCTCAGGTGGACGATCTTTCTGATCAAGGGGTCCATCTGCCCCGCACCTCTATAGTCACCCAACACATTTTTGGGTGCCTTGATTGGGTCCAGCACCTTCTAAACTTACCTCTTCCAACTGTGCATGTACGGAAGGAGGTCTCTAAGACCACCCTTAAGACCTCCTTTAGAAATTCGCTCTCGTCAAGGCCAAGCCTCAACGCCCGTGTTTGTGCAGAAACACCCTCACATTATTCTCTCTTCTGATTCAAAACCAAGTTCTTCTTCTTCCCCCATCATGGCTCAGCCAGTTGAGGAAGAAAATAATCTGGAACACCAGCTCCAGCGACTCAATGACCTCTTCCAAAACTTCGTGCACCCACCACAGCGTCCTATGATGCGGGACCACTACAATCCTGCTGCGGTGGCCATTGAGCCTCGAGTCAGAATCCCGACTGGAGGACCTGATTCCGAACTAAAGCCCAACATGATTCATGCTATACCTAAATTCCATGGGCTTAATTCTGAAGATCCCTTCCAGCACATCAAACAGCTAAAGCATCTGGCCCACACTTTTGGATCAGATGCGCAAAATCGGGATATTCTTCTCATGAAGATGTTCTCCTTTTCTCTTATGGACAAGGCCGCCCATTGGTATCAAACTCAGACCCGGCCGATCAACACTTGGGAAGAACTTCAATCCGAGTTTTTGAAAAAGTTCTTTCCCGTTGGTCGGACCAACGCCTTGCGCCATCAGATTACACACTTCACTCAACAATCAGGAGAACCTCTCCATGAGGCATGGGATCGTTTTCAGGATCTCATGAGAAAGTGCCCCCATCACGGAGTTCCTAAATGGGAACAAGTCCAATCTTTTTACACGGGACTCCGTGAGGACATCCGCCTTTTCGTCAATGCAACTTGCGGAGGAAACATCATGGGTCAACATGAAGACACCGTATGGGAGATTCTCGAAAACATGTGCGAGAACTCCATCAACAATGACTCCATGGGACTATTCGACAGGACGAATACCCGCGCAGCGACGAATCTTAAGGGAGCACATGAGACGCAGGGCCTGTCCGCATCAGTCGACCTGGAATTAATGGCCAGTCGATTGGACAAGGTCTCAATCATTGAAAAGAAGGTGGATGAGCTGACTCAGCACTTGCAGCGAGCCACCTCCGCGCGTAACTCCTTTGCACAACCTCCTTCCACACAGGAGACTGTGCAAAACATCCTCCACCGATCTTCCCCTGGGATGGATCCATATCCATCCCCATCTGATTCTTGGACTGGAAGATCATCCGATCCTTTCTACACCAGCCGGGGGAACTCCATTCCTCCTTTCCCTGATTCTCAGGAGGTTCCTCAGACCTGCGAGGACCTCAACGCCATCCAGAACGACCCATTCTCCAACACTTACAACCCTGGATGGCGAAACCATCCCAATTTTCAGTGGGCGGGAAATTCCCAAACCCAAAGACCACCTTTTCAGTCCCGCCCACAGCCCTCTCGTCACTACCAGCCGCCTCAGCCTCGGCCCAACCCTACTTATCCATCAGGGCCAAATCAAGATCAAATGTCCTTAATCCTTTAGACTCTGGCTGACATTCAAAAAATGAATGCGGCTATTCAGAAACAGCACAAGGACGAGCTTACAGAAGTTAAAACTCAACTGGCCCAGTTGGCAAATTCTCGCCAACCAGGCACACTCCCTTCCCAACCTCTTCCTAACCCAAATAACGTGCCAACCCAGAAGCGCGTTATGAATCCAAATTTAGGCCACGCCCAATGGATTTATTAGGCTCCTACTGCTCCATCTCCAGACGAGATGGAAGCCTCAACTTCTTATGCGGGATTTCAGCAGCAGCCACCCCTCCTACCAAACCCAAACCAAAATCAGGCCGGATTAAATTCTGTAACAACACGTAGTGGTAAAACAACTCAAGACCCGCATTATCCAAACCACTCCCAGCCTGATAACCATGACCCTAGGATAGTTATCCAAGGTACCGCTGTTCCAGATCCACAACCTGGACCTATCCTAGAAGAACCAACCAAGATCCCGTTTCCCGAGGCCCTGACCAAGGGAAAGAAGACCACCAAACCCGTGGCCCCTGAGGAGGACCTGGTCAAGCTCTTTGAGCAGGTCCACATAAACATCCCCTTGATGGATGCAATCCGCCACGTACCAACTTACGCACGATTTCTAAAGAATATATGTACACCCCAGCGTAAGCCGCGAACCAAGGGAGGGAACCCAATTGTTCTGTCAGAGCAAGCCAGCTCTGTAATCCTTAGTAGACTCCCACCCAAGGCAAAAGATCCTGGAACTCCCCTGATTTCCTGTAAGATAGGTGGTACCCAATTTGATAGAGCATTGTTAGACTTGGGTGCATCCATAAACCTGATACCCACATCCTTACTTGACCATCTAGAAGAATCTGAGCTGAAACCAACCGAGGTGACATTACAATTAGCAGATCGATCTATAAAGTCACCAAAAGGGGTTCTCGAAGATGTAATCGTGAGAGTACGGGATTTCTATTTTCCAGTGGACTTTATAGTCTTAGATATGGATGCACCTGAGAACCCTAGGGATACACCAATCATTCTAGGGAGACCTTTCTTGGCTACTGCTAGAGCCAACATCAGCTGTGAGGAGGGCCAAATAGAGCTTAAGTTTGGAGATCAAACATTGAAAATTGATATATTTAAGGCCCAACAAGGAATTAATTGCGGTGTCATCGAACAAATTTGTGACATCAAGACTTTGGTTGATGAATCACACCTCCAGAATGACTCGATTATGCCTCATCAACCACAGAAGGATCTTGACCCGCAAACAGAGGAGTCGAATCCAGATATGAACAACCCAGTAACCCCCACCCTTGAACCTCACATCTATACTGAACCACCCGCTGCTGCTGAAAACCCCATCCTCGAACTGAAACCCCTTCCTGCTCACTTGAAATACGTATTTTTGGGTTCTAATCAAACCTTTCCTGTGATTATCAATTCCAACCTCAGTCCTGAACAGGAATCCCGTCTGATTATTGTCCTCCAGCAACATCGCAGAGCCATCGGATGGACTCTCGATGATCTGACTGGAATAAGTCCCTCTTATTGTACTCATCATATCTATTCAGAAGAGGGCACACGACCTTCTCGTGAAATGCAGAGACGCTTAAACCCCAATCTGCAGGAGGTCGTGAAAAAGGAGATCATCAAATGGTTAGATGCCGGAATCATCTACCCGATCTCTGATAGTCGTTGGGTGAGCCCAATTCAGGTCGTGCCCAAGAAGGCAGGACTCACCACTATAACGACTGAGACCGGAGAAATCATTCCTACCCGATTAGCCAACTCGTGGAGAGTCTGTATAGATTACCGTCGACTAAATTCCTCCACGAAGAAGGATCATTTCCCACTACCCTTCATTGATCAAATTCTCGAAAAACTAGCGGGAAATAGGTTCTTCTGCTTTCTTGACGGGTACTCCGGTTATAACCAGGTGGCAATCCATCCTGAGGACTAAGAAAAGACCACGTTCACCTGCCCCTTCGGAACATACGCTTTCCGAAGGATGCCTTTCGGTCTTTGCAATGCACCCGCTACTTTTCAGCGATGCATGCTTGCCATATTCTCATATATGGTAGGTGATTATCTGGAAGTCTTCATGGATGACTTTTCAGTTTTCGGAGCATCATTCGACGATTGCCTCCAACACTTGGTCCAGATACTCAGGCGGTGCATCGATGTGAATTTGGTTCTTTCCTGGGAAAAGAGCCATTTCATGGTGCCTGAGGGAATTGTCCTGGGACACTCAATTTCGGAGAAAGGTATCCAAGTGGATCGAGCTAAGGTTAATCTGATTTCTCACCTTCCTATGCCTAGCTCGATCAGGGACATCCGATCCTTTTTAGGGCATGTCGGTTTTTATCGACGATTTATCCCTGATTTTTCAAAAATCGCATGCCCCCTGACCACTCTTCTCTCCAAGGATGTTCCCTTCGAAATCTCCAAGGAATGCACTCAAGCATTTGAAATCCTGCGTGACCGAGTCACCCAAGCCCCGATCCTACAATCCCCTGATTAGTCTCAACCCTTTGAGATCATGTGTGATGCATCCGACTTCGCTGTAGGAGCGGTTTTGGGACAAAAAATTGACAAGAAACCTGTGGTCATTTACTACGCCAGCAAAACACTCGATGAGGCTCAGCGTAACTATACGGTTACTGAGAAAGAGCTGCTAGCTGTAGTATTTGCCCTAGAAAAGTTCAGATCATACCTTCTGGGTTCCCGTGTCATCATATACTCGGATCACACAGCTGTGAGGCATCTCCTTGCAAAGAAGGACGCGAAACCTCGATTAATCCGATGGATCTTGCTGTTGCAAGAATTTGACCTTGAGATTCGCGACAAAGCGGGAAAGCAAAACGTGGTAGCTGATCACTTGTCCCGTCTTCCTTCTGAAATAATTGACCCTTCCGGACCCATCACTGAGCATTTTCCCGATGAGCACCTGCTGACTATTGGTACTAGCCTTCCATGGTTTGCTAATATAGTAAATTACTTGGCATCTCATCAGATCCCGTCCGATTGGCCGAAGGCCAAGAAAGACAAATTACGCTCCGATGCCAAGTATTACATTTGGGAAGACCCGTACCTCTTCCGCATAGGTGCCGATCAGATCATCCGGAGATGTGTCCCGGAAGGGGAAGTCAACAATATCCTCTCTTTCTGCCATGACCAGGCATGCGGTGGCCATTTTGCCGGGCATAAAACCGCATCAAAAGTCCTCCAGTGCGGCTTTTACTGGCCCACACTGTTCAAAGACGCATACAGTCACTGCAAGGCATGCAGTCGTTGCCAGACTTTGGGCAACATGAGCCATCGCGACATGATGCCTATGCAACCGATTCTAGTATGCGAAATCTTTGATGTTTGGGGGATTGATTTTATGGGCCCCTTTCCTGTTTCGGATGGTTTCGAATACATTCTGTTGGCTGTGGACTACGTGTCCAAATGGATCGAAGCCATACCGACCCGAACCTGTGATCACAAAATCGTTCTCAAATTCATTCATCAACACATTTTCTCAAGGTTCGGGATTCCTCGTGCAATAATCTCTGATGGGGGGACCCATTTCACAAATGCTCAGTTCAGGTCACTGATGACCAAATACGGGGTGTCTCACCGAATCTCTACTCCTTACCACCCCCAAACTAATGGTCTAGCTGAGCTGTCTAATCGGGAGATCAAGAAAATCCTACAAGTCACTGTTCGACCTGACAGGAAGGACTGGTCGTCCCGACTTCCGGAAGCATTGTGGGCCTATAGGACCGCCCACAAGACCCAATTGGGCATGTCTCCCTTTAGACTGGTGTACGGAAAGGCATCCACCTTCCCGTAGAACTGGAGCACAAAGCCTATTGGGCAGTACGGAACTGTAATCTAAATCTTTCCAAGGCTGGGACCCACAGAAAACTCCAAATCAGCGAGATCGATGAATTACGCCTAGACGCGTAAGAGAACTCGCAAATCTACAAGGAGCGGGTTAAAGCCTTCCACGACAAAGACATCTCGAGAAAGATCTTTCATCCTGGTCAAAAGGTCCTACTCTTTGATGCCCGACTCAAACTCTTCCCAGGAAAACTGAGATCTAAGTGGGTCGGACCATATTTGGTCCGACAGGTTTTTGGAAATGGAGCAATCGAAATCAGTCCACTCAGCCACGATTCTGAACCTTTCATCGTGAACAGTCAGAGACTCAAGCCGTTCATTGATGTAACTTCTACTGATTTGGCTGAGGCATCTTATATCCTCCTTTCCCCTTGAGCTTATTGCGCCCAGCCGATGGCGTAAAACTCAGCGCTTAACGGGAGGCAGCCCGTCATTCTCTTTGAAAACCTGAAACTTGTTCTGACACCTTTTAGCACTCGAAGTTCACCCTTGTAGACAGCCGACCCCAACTCAGATGCTTGCATCTGGGATTTGAAATCGTCCGCAAAAATTCAACCCGACCCATCCACTCATCCAAATTTCTGTCTTAAGGAATGAACTAAGACCCCCTAGGTTACAATGAGGACATTGCAAATCTTAGGCATGGGGGGGTATGAAAGTGCAAAACTTGTAAGAAAAGGTTTCAAACAAAAAAATTCACATATGCCAAAAACACCATAAAAATTAAAAAAAATTTTCGAAAAAGAATAAGAGGAAAAGAGGAGAAGGAAATTTTGTGAAGGAGAAAAGAAACAAAATGAAAAAGGAGCACAAAATTATGAGAAAAAGTGATAGTCATTAGTAAGGAACTAAGGAATTAACCTAAGTTCTAGACCTCATTCGAGAAAAGTGCACAAAGAGATTAGTAAAGAATGCAAACCTTAGGCATTCTTGAATAGACTCTTAGTACCCATTAAGATCTGGACACTCCTCAAGAGGTTGAGGAAAATGAAAATCTGAAGTATTAGGTCTAAGGCTTAGGGAGTATTCGGCCTCGTTAACTAATTTTTGGTTTACGGGACTCAGTAACCTAAGCACCCTAACCTCACACACAGCCTGGTTCAGTAAGCGTAAAAATCAGAATCACGCAGAAGCGTCGCAAAATTCTGAAAAGAACACCTAGAATAGGAGCGGCCGATCAACACAAGTTGATTTGGACGAGTTCCCAGCGCGGAGAGGCGGGAAATCCCCTCGAAGATGCGTAGCAAAATATCATCTCCTCAGTGCTTGTCTCCTAGGATATTTACATATCCTACTGGGGGCATGTAAGCACTCTGCTGGTTCAGATTCCATGGATGGCATTATCTCGAAGTGTCAATTGCCAGGGTCTGGATTCGGCCACGGAACACCATGGATGGGATTATCTCGAAATCTCAATAGCCAGGGTTCCGGGGGTTGCCATGGGCGGTGCTATCTCGAAACATCGATCGCCAGGAACCCTTGAGGATTGATGATGGGAGCAAGGAATCTGATACAGACCGTGTTGAAAAGCCAATCCTAGGCTAGAACTAAAAAGAAAAAGAGAGAGAAAACTCTCCAAACAGAAAAACTTTCTATCTCTCTCTTACAAAACGCACTGCGAACTAAGCCAGGGCTAAAATCATTTCAAGCACGGGTGCTTTAACCACGAAGTCCAATAAACCTTAGGTTAGTTCTTGTGGACCTTAAAAACCTTTGCTAAAAGACTGAGGCTAAGGCTAGACAGATTTGGATCTTGATTGGTACTAGAGTACCTTTTAGGCCTATGGTCAGCATTCTAACCTAATTGATGCTCAAATAAAAAAGGGCACTTATCTAAAACTATTAAAAACTTCATGGTCTAGAACAAGGGTTGAAACCTTAAGTTTTTGCTAAGGGACTAGCAAAAGCTAGGCATGGGGGTATGATGAGAACCTCATCATGAGCCATAACTAGCTCATTTTGACCTAATACAAAGGATAAAAGCTCTTACATATCTCAAGGAAAGGCTTAACTCAGAGAATTCTGAGTTTGAGAAGAAAACAAGTCATAAGGGGTAAAAATGCAATTTTACCAGTATAATCTGCATACAGGGTAATTCAGGGCCCAAACATAGGTCAAAGCAGCTTAATAAGAATAAAAGTGGGATGAAATGATCTAGCAAGGGCTACAGTAATTCCAAGAAACTGAATGATAATCTGTAACCCTAAAACAACCCACTTCAATTCACGAGGTTCGAGGCAAAGTAAAAATAGAATAAACCCTCTAAAATTCATATAAAAATAATCTCTAGGGTTTAGAACCTTCAATTTGGCCTTCAGAACCCATTTTGACCTACATTGAGAACCATGCCCAATTAATAACTTAATTTGGGTTTTCGCATAAATTGACTGGTCAAACAAGGTTTAATATAGAAATGAAATTCACCATCAGATTCCTTAGGTCCTAATTAGTCATGTATAAAAACTTGAGCCTAAGAAGAAACCTCCTTGACCGACTTTACACTTTGGTCCTCATATATTTACTCTTTGGCCCTCAACTTTTGAACCCTCGCATTTTGGCCCCTAACTCTCCTTCGTTCTTTGCGATCAGGTTCCCCCTGCAAAACCTGCCAGCACCATGCTCCGGCGACCTTGCGCGGAGCATGGCGCCGTGCAGGGTGAGGTGGGGGACCTGGCAAGTAAACCGGGGGTGCCCTGCGTCGTCAGCCGTCGCAGGGACACCCCCCTGGTCGTTGTAACCCACCATACCGGCCGTGCGAACGCACGGACGGTATGGGTTGTTGTTTCCGGCCATCCTCCGGCGAGGGAGACACGTCGTCTCCCTCCGCCTTCCTCCCTGTTTTGATCCCTTTAAATACCCCCCGTTGCTCCACCAACCGGGGTAGCTCGGGTCTGACGGAGAAAACCCCCAACTTTCCTCTCTTCTCTCTCCGGCAGACGCTCACCAGCTCCGGCGGTTCCTCCCCCTTCTCCTCTTCGCTCTGCCGCAATACCAGCAGCAGAGACTTCCTCCCCTGCTCTTTCCGCGCCACGCCGCACCCAGCTGGCGCCTCTCCGGCTCTCTGCTCGCCGCCGCCCCTTTCCCTGAGCATCGTCTTCTCCGGCGGCAGTCGATACGACTGTCGCCCTGTTCCTCCCCCTTCGTCCCTGCAAGTAAGCTAGAACTACTCCCCTTCTTCTCCTCTTTCTTTCCCCGCCTTCAATTTATTCAATTAAGCCCTCGACCGACCCTGACCATCGTCACCCCCTTCGTCTCCGGCCACCCTCCGGCGAGATGCTCCCATCGCTCCACAGCCTCACACACCTCGCCGACCCTTACCGAACCTCCGCCTCATCACACTGAGCACCCCCCACCCCTTCACTGCCACTCCACACCTCCGTAACGCTTCCCCCAACAAACCCATCCTCCGACCCACAGTCCGACCTAGGGCAGCCCTTGAACGCCGCCCCACGCCTCGCCACCACCCACACGAGCTTCGCCGCACCCTGGCGAAGCTCCCGGCACTTTCTGATTAGGCCGAGAGGCCGTTTTTCTGTGAACAGGCCACCCGACCTCCGCCGCCATTGCCGTGCAGAAGGAGCTGCTTCCGCCTGCAGCTACAGGCGCGCCACGCTCAGCGCCACGCCCAGATTCGACTCCCAGGCCTTGCGAGGCGTTTCGACAAAACACCAGGCTCGCAGCTAAGGCAGAAGGCTTCGTGTGACGCCGCAATCTCCCGCTGCTTTCCCCGCTGCGGGCGCGCAATTGAGGTGGGACATTTAGTCCCACCTCGGAAAAGTCTGAAGAGGCGCAGCGATATAAGAAGCAAAAGTGCTGGAGGCTTACTGCCTCAGCACACGGGGTGAGGTCCCCTTCACCCGCCCGGTTACCCGGTCTCGTCCGCGCTCACGCCCCGCGAACCTGACCCGACCCGACTTAGACTGACCTGCACTCCTCGCCCACCACGCACGCCGGTGGGCCTGGACCCGGGCACGACCCGTACCCGATTACCCGACAGCTCTGGGAGAGCTTTCCCAAGAGTGGTTTCAGAGAGAGAGAGACGCGGGGGAGAGGGTAGAGTAGGTTTTGTCCTCTGACGTAAGCTCTGAAGTGTGCAGGAACAGGTGAAGAAGAAGGAAGCTGAGGAAGACACTGTAGCAACAGGCAGTTTAAGTCGTCTGATTTGGAAATCAGACGACGGCCTGAAGGGAAAAGAAGAAAGAAGGAGGGGCGACGTCCCTGACTGGAAAGAGAAAAGACGGAAGAAGGAGATCTGCAGAAAGAAAGAAGATCACCTCTGCAGAACAAAGAAGAAAGAAGGAGATCTGAAGAAAGAAAGAAGAAGAAAGAAGGAGATCTGAAGAAAGAAAGAAGATCACCTCTGCAGAACAAAGAAGAAAGAAGGAGATCTGAAGAAAGAAAGAAGATCACCTCTGCAGAACGAAGAAGAGGCAGATCTGAGACGAGGAGAAACAAAGAGAAAAAAAGACACCACATTCTTTCCCTCTCTTTGTTTATTTTTGTAAAAGAAACATGTATATCTCTAGAATACAGTTTGCTCCCTGAGTTCGACCTCGGGAACTCTTTTATTTTCCGAGTAAAAAAATTATATATTTGAAATGATGGCAATAACTGGCTATATTACAACGACATAACAATAAAACCCGGTTATCTCTCGAAGCCATCGCTATCAGGTGTGCTCCCTGAATACGACCCCCTTGCCCTTAGGGTTCTCCTCAGAAGAGGTAGGCAGCTTCCCCGAATCACGTTGCCTAACTGCCTTAGTAAGATGACCAACTTGGGATTGCATATCAGTAATCATCTTATTCTAAGATTGGATGACCATATTCTGATGCTCTTGCATCGCTTTCATCATGGCTTTAAGTTCATCCATCTCAAAGGGCTTATTCTAAGGAGGGTTTTCATAAGATGGTTGGTATATGGGTTAGGGAGGTAAGGGTCTTGTATTCCCTGAGTTAGAAGCATCACCTTGCTTCCAAGAGAAGTTTGGATGGTTCCACCACCCCGAATTATAGGTATTGGAATAAGGGTAATTGCGAGGAGGTGGGCAGAAACCTTAGGCCGCGTTCAAGTTGGCCTGAATCAACTCAGGGAATTGATTTGCCTGGTGGCACTCCGCAGTGATGTGCGTTGTGCTTTGGCAAATGGAGCATTCACTTGAAGCCTGAAAGATAGAGGCTGCTTGCTGGTTCATGCTGGGGTTTGCTAAAAGCCTATCAAAGTTTTTATTCAATAATTGAATCTGATAAACCAAATCCTGAGAAGCCCCAGCTTCATGGGCCTCTATCTTCCTCTACAAGATTGATGGTTTTCTTTCTTGATAGGCAGAGGACAAATGTATGGAGTTATCACTTAATGTTTCAAATAATGCCCAAGCTTCATCCTTAGTTTTGGTCATGAAGGTTCCTGCATAGGCTGCATCGATGGTTTGGCTATGCCTTTCAGATAATCCGTTATAGAACCTTTCGACCAACTGCCATCTTGGCACTTGATGGTAGGGGCATAACCTAAGAAGGTCATTAAAGCGCTCCCAAGTCTCATGAAATTGCACCCCTTCCTGTTGAGTAAAACCCATGACCTCTCTTCTGTAATGGTTGGTCTTACTCATAGGAAAATACTTTTTCAAAAATTTTCCCTTAAGGGTGGCCCAATCATTTACCCTTACATCGAGAGTATGATACCAGTGCTTGGCCTTATCCTTTAGGGAGAATGGAAATAGAGTCCTCATCAGGGCTTCATCAGTAAAGCCTTGGAGCTTCACCATGGAACAGACCTCGGTGAATTCCTCCAAATGTCGGTAGGGGTCCTCCCTAGTAATACCATAAAAGGAGGGCAACAAAGATATGGTACTGCTCTTGATCTCATATGGATTATCCCCTGCCGGTCGTCTCAGTACTTGTGCGGGTTGGTTGGTTGGAATAAAATAGTCCCTCAGGGTCCTTTGTTGATTTGCTCCTTGATCAGCCATGCCTTCTCTTTTCTCTCCTAGGTGAGCTCTCCTGAGAATTCTCTCGGGCTTAGGATCAAACACTAGACTACCCTCAAGAGAGCGTCTACCAAGCATACAATATCAATCACAATTCAAGTTCTTGTTGATTGAGTAAGTGAAACCTCCACTCCAAAGATAGCTTAAAAGGTCAAGGCTTATCCCTCCATTCCCACATAAGTGGTATAAGAGGGGTGATGACTTGAGATCTTAACCTTCTTTGTTGCGGAGGTAGAATTGGTTGATATAGATGACCAAACAAGTTATTCACTACAATTACACAACCTAATTCAACCTTCGAGTGCCCTAGGACCTATACTTTGCTTAGATGATACTCCCAGGTGATCAAGTGAGAAGTTACTCCAAGGATGAACAAAGGAATGCAAGTAGGGTGAACCCTTCCTTTGAGGCGATGCGTATATGGTGCCTCTTGACTACCCTTTTGTTCCTTTAAGGGGTGTCCCCCTCCGTGAAGTATCAAAACACTTGATCAAAAGATAATACCACCACTACAAAGCACGATAGGAGGGTCTGCACCGATAAAGAGATCAGTGCCTATAGCCTTAAGGGATCGAGCCTTAGTGCGGTGCCCAATGTGCGTGCTCAGTGTCAAAAGTGTGCATCACACTGCAAATCTTCTTTTTTTTATTTTTGAAAACGCAGACAAGTCCCTTTGAATCAGATCAAGTGTGAGTTGATTTTAAGGTTGAGTATGATTATCAATCACACTTTCAGTTAGGCAACCACTGAATTAGTAAATTCAATCAACTTGGTGGTATTTGAATTTTAATCCAAATGCAAATGCGTGAACAGGAGCTGGATGCAAAAGTTAGAAAGGTGTACCTGTCTCCAGCAATCTTCGTGCCAATATGCTCGCAATGCAACAATGAGATCTAATGTCCTACTCAATCACCACTAAATGCATGCACCTAAGGGCATGCAACTCCTAAACAGGCAGCTTGATATTTTCTTTTGTTTGTTTTAAAAGCAAGCAAGCAGAAAAATGAATCACGCATGAAGAAAAATGTAAACCCTAGTAGCTAAAGAATGTGGGGACTGACCCCCAAAAATTCAACCCCAATTACTACAAGGGAGAGAAGATAGAAATAAAATTTGTGCCGAAGGAGAATCTCCTGTGAAAGCGGGATCCAGGTCTCCTACGTCGTCTCCTCATGTGGGCGTCGCTCAAGGTTGATGTTGTCGCTCTGCTGTGTTAGTCGCCCCATCAGATTCCTCGCATAAAAAGATAAAGAATGATCAGATAATTGCGCAACTCAAAATACTCAGAAATAATCAAGTGAATCTATTGCGTTTGTTGCCTCCCCGGCAACGGTGCCATTTGATGGAGAGAATTTCGCTTGATTAAGAAGATAATAGAATGATATGTCGTTGTAATTTATGTGGTGGAAATCTCTCAATCAAAGATTAAAATAGAAATCAATTTAAACCACAAAAGGATGTCGTATCCACAAGGAGGAATAGATCCAATAAATTCATGAGTAGAGAGTCATCATGTCCACAGACACCTTCGCGAAATCAATCCAATGAATATGCTACTCTAAATGGAACTTGTAATTTCATGAGAAGTTATGGACTATTTATGTAAATTTTACATCAGAAATCAAGCTCCAAAAAGTATGTAGATGATGCATGTGTAGTGGTATATCATGTAATTTTGAATTGCATGCAAATCTGAATTAAATTTCAATGTTAAATTATGCATATAACATGAGTTAAGCCAATTCACAAAATTGTAAGTGTACCCACGTAATTTCACCTGAATAAAATAATCCAAATATTAAATTGACAATGGCAAAAAATGTAAATTTTAATTCACTCAAAAACAGAGGAAACTTCCTCTCTCTTTGCCGCACATTGGAGGAGGCGTCGCCAGCTGTTTGCTCAGGTAGAGGAGTTCCACCAGAGGAGAGGATCTCGTAGATGATGACGATGACGTGGGAGATGGCTGGTGGCAGTTGGCTGGACAGCAAGTGGCGGCGAAGAGGAGCGGCAGGGACTGCAGCTGCACTCGGGTGGTTGCTACGCAAGGAGGTGCTACGTGTGCACAAGGGCATGGCTACGCGCGAGCGTGGTTGGCGAGATGGTTGGCTGCACGAGGAGGTGCTGTGGTGGGTTCCTTTGGTTGTTTGCAGGCAGGTTGAAGGAAGCAAAGGAAGAAGAAGACGGAGAGGTCGTGGCATGCGGGAGTTTGCGTGCGGGTGTTGTGCATGCCTAGCGTGGCTGACAGGAAGGTCACGCGGGGCTGGAGATGCGCGGAGAGGAGATTGTGCTACTGCGAGCGCATGAGGGGGTGCACGGCGTGAGTGCTACTGGCGGGGAAGGAGGAGCTGATGATAGGCAGCTCTGTTGCTGCAAACTTGGAGAGGCGTGCTGGCCTTGAGGGAGCGCGCACAGGCTGCGGTGGGAGGATGCACATGCACGCTGGGAGGGTGCGTGAGGTGGGGTTGCTGTGTGGGGAGCGACTGCCTCGTGCACGGTCTGGCTGCAGTGAGAGGGCCACAGTGCAGGCTCTACTTCATGGTGTGCGTAGGGTCCACGGTGGTGCGGTTGGAGATCCCCCCGTCCAAGGAAGTCCCATAGCTCTTATCCCTCTCCAGATCCACAACCTCAACCTCACCCTTCGCATGCGCAACTGCTGGATTTGAATGCCAACGAAGGGAACGGCGGTGGGAGGTGGACAATTATGGCTATGTCCTTCTTCAAATACTAATTATGTTCAGCCACCTATTACACTTTTATTTTCTACATGCACATAACAAATAAGAATGTATGTATTAAAATACAAAGCAGATACAAAAATATTCATAAGCTAAGATTAATTACTTCTTACCTTAGGTCATTAAACTACAAGGAAATGTATTTCATATGTACTTAAGCCAAATAAATGTCCAATAAATTGGACTTATCACTCACCCTTCACACGCGCCTCGCCCGTGACCCATCCCCCGCGGGCCTAGCGCTGACTCGACCCGCCTAACCCACCTTCACTCCTCGGCTGCGATATCACACCTGCAGCCCTGGTTCCAAGTATGCTTAGATCCAAATCCGATTTCCCAAGGCTCTGAGAGAGCAAACCCCAGAGAGAGAAAGGGAGAGAGTACGTGGGGGCAGGGGGGTTTTTCTCTGAGGATCAACAGCTGACACTTAGTCGTTTAAAGAAGAAACCCTTCCCCTTGTGCGAGAAGAGAAGGCAACAAAAGAGAAGAAAGAGAAGCTTGAGAAAGAGAAGAGCTGAAGAAGGAGAAAGAAGAAGAAGTAGTACCTCTGACTAGAAGTCTGAGATTCTATAGAAGTGCACTGTGCACTTATCCTATGTGGATTTAAATTGATTATTACTATTGAGATATTTGATATTATTGTGAGGGGTAATTGGTGATTCAAATCATCATTTTGCCCCATTTTTTTTGCACTAATTGACATTTGATTTCATTTATATATCATTACTGTTTGGAATTCTATTATAAATTGCTCATATATTTGCTTGAATTGCAATCTTGAGAATTATTTTGCTAATTGCTCCCTATGTTCGACCTCGTACTTTTATTCAAGTATAAATTCTATTTATTTTTCACGTGGATTTAATCTATACTACAATGCATCAATTTTAAAATCCGATTTAGAGTGATTAACAATCAACAACTGTAATGCATATCCATAACAATCCGATCTACCAAATCACACCAGCAATAGGACCAAAGCAACTTTCATTACATCACAATAACTAAACCAACAATGATTGCATACACTAATGCAAAATGCTAACCAAAAACATGTGGATGTGCAGCATGGAAATTACATGTAATGTGAGCAATAACATGCCAATTCCCAACTGGTCCATTGATTTGAGATCCCAACCAAAACCAAACCATAATACATGTCAGAATGGACATTCAGCTTGAAAACGTTAAACTTTAAGTTTTGTTATTTCAACATAAATGAAGCTTTACAAAACTTTGAACTGTACATGTACATTACCATAAAACTTTAACCAAAATTGAATATCTATTACAAATGAGCACTAAAAAATTTATAAACTCCCACTAAAGCTGAAATTTTTGAAAGAAAATAAGAACCATAGAAGCTACGTGTTCATGGAACATCTTAGGTATTATTCCTTTAGTAAGTGGATCTGCAACCATGGAGTTCATGCCAATGTGATCAATAGACAGTTGTCCATTCTGTATCATTTCCTTAACAACCAGGAACTTGATCTCAATGTGCTTCGATTTAAAGGAACTCCTGTTGTTATTGGAGTAGAGAACTATGAACCGATTATCACAAAATAATTATAGTGGCCTATCAATGCCATCTACCATGCAACCTCGATATAAAGTTCTACAGCCATGCTCCATGATTGGATGTCTCATAGCATGCAATGATCTCTACTGCCATAGTGGAAGCTACAATAATAGACTGCTTTGCACTCTTCCAAGAGATGGCACCATTGGCAAGCTGAAATACATATCCTAAAGTAGACTTTCTGCTATCTTGGCACCTAGCAAAATCAGAGTCATTATAACCAAAGGCCTGAAACTTTTCTGACCTCCTGAAGGTGAGCTGATGAGAACCTCATCATGAACCATAACTAGCACAATTTAATCTAAATAAGTATGAAGAAGCTCCTACAAAACCTAAAGAGAGGCTTAACTCAGAGAATTTTGAGTTTACGAATAAGACAAATCATAAAGGGTAAAAATGTAATTTCACCAATGCAGTGCGCAAATAAGGTAATTAAGGGTCTAAACAAAGGTCAAATGAGCTTGATAAGGAGGGAAGTGGGATGATCTGATCTGAAAAGGGTTATGCAACTTCTAGGAATTAAATGACATTCTGTAACCCTAAAACAAATCCACTTTAATTTACGAGGTTCGAGGTAGAATAAAAATCAACTAAACCCTCTAAAATTCATGGAAAAATATTCCCTAGGGTTTATAACCTTCAATTTGGCCTTTGCAACCTATTTTAACCTAAAATGAGAACCATGCCCAATTTATGACCTAATTTGGATTTTTGTGCAAATTGACCGGTCAAACATGGTCCAACCTAAAATCAAACTTCACCATTAAAATCCTTAGGTTCAAATTAGGCTGGTATAAAAATTTAGGCCTGAGAAAAGACCATCTTGACCGACTTTACAAATTGGTCCTCTTAAATTACTTTTTGACCCTTATTTTTTAAAACCCTTGCAATTGGCCCCCTATCTTTCTCGTCGTTCTTTGCAGAACGGTCCTCCCTGCCATTTTTGAGCAGCGTCATACCTCCGGCGACCTTGCGCGGAGGTTGGCACCGCGTAGGGCATGGCGCCCGCTCTCAGGAACGAACGAAAGGCTACCTGCGTCGTCCTCTGTCGCAAGGACCCTCCCATGACCCCTACAACCGGCCATGCCTCTTGTGCGAACGCACGAAAGGCATGGGTGTCCATTTTCGACCATCTCCGATGAGCACGGCACGTCGCTCCCTCGGTCCCCTTTCCTCGCCAGTGCCTTTATAAGGAGCGGCAGGGTCTGCCGTCTCCTTCAAGCTACTTCTGGAGGAGAAAAACCCTTGATTTCGTCTCTCCCCTCTCCGGTCAGAGTGCCCTAGCTTCCGGCGATCTTTCCTCCTCCTCCTCATCACTCTGCTGCCATACCTGTAGCAGAGCCTACTCTGCCCCGTCTTCCTGCGCCAGGCCGCACCAGCTGGCGTCTCCGGATCTCCTCCTCGTCGCCGTTACTCCTCCTCTGGGCACCTTCGTCCCCAGCTCCGGCAGGCACGAGCCAGACATCTTCCTCTCCCTCTTCGTCGACTAAGTAGGTAGGAATCTTCCCCTTACTCTCCTCTCACTCTTCCCTCATTCAATTAGCATTTCAGACCCCTCGACTGCCACTACCACCCCCATCTGCTTCACCTCCGGCCGCCATCTCCGGCGAGGTCGCTCCACCTCCACAGGCCATTTCACCCCTCGTCGACAAGCCCAGAAGCTCCCCCTCACTCCACTCAAGCGTTTCCCCCACTCCATTCATCTCCCTTCACCTCCAGACCACCTCCCGAACACACCCATTTCCGTGCACACAATCTGCCCTAGGCACACGGCCACAGGCACTCTCATGCCTCGCCGACCCTCGCACCGCCTTTGCCACACTCCTGCGAAGCACCCTGTGTTGTTTGACATGGCCGAGAGGTCGTTTTCGTGAATTCAGGGTTCAACCTCCTCGCCGCCATTGACGAGCTACTGAAGCTTCTTGGCAGGAAGCTCCAAGACTTCTCCAGCCCAGGCGTGAACTCCATACAGTGCGGGGCACTTCCGCAAAAATGCCCAGGTTCGCAATTGGGGTCGCGAGCCTTCGCTGCTGCCCCAATTGCCAGCGCCTTCTCGCTTGCGAACACGCGGAGCAGAGGTGGGACTTTAGTCCCACCTCGGAAGTGTGTGGGCATACGCCTACACATAAATTGGAAAAGTGACATTAGTTGTTTTCCTTTGATACATAGGGGTCAAGTCCCTCACACACGCACGCAGCGCACCATGCGCTCGCACCCGCCCTCGCCCACGCTCACGCCCCGCGGGCCTGGGCCGAACCCGACTACCCTACCAAGCAGTCCTCGCCCACCACCGCACGTCGGTGGGCCTGGTCCCGGGCGCGTTACCCGACCCGTATACCTGCGAATGCTCTAGGAGTGAACCTTTGAGAGAGAAATAGAGAGAGAGAGATGCGAGGAAGGGGTAGGGGTAGGTTTTGCACTGATAATTGTGTGTGCGCAGGGAAGAAGGAAAAAGAAGGAAGAAGTAGACGAAGGAAGAAGAAGAGAGGAGGAGTGGCTGAAGACTTAGCCGCACTGAGTAGCTACTGAAGAAGAAAGGAAGGAGAGGAGCTGAAGGAAAAGAAGAAGAGCCGCACTGTAGCAAACGCACAGTTAAGCCATCTAAGCAACGAGTCAAACGACAGAAGGTCAGCAACCAGAGCAGAAGAAAGCAAAGAAAAAGAAGAAGAAGACAGGAAAAAGAAAAGCAGAAAGAAGAAAACCAGAAATGAAGGAGGAAGACTTAGCAACTGAAGGAAATCAAAGAGAAGGCAGTAGCCTCTGCAGCCGCAAGGAAGAAGAAGAGAAAAAAATTAGAAAGGAAGAAAGGAGAAAGAGAAAGAGGAACCACAGAAGCAGAGAAGAAGAAAAGAAGAAGAAGAAAGAAGAGAGTCGAAGCCAATCACCCCTCTTTTTCTCTCTCTATCTTAATTTTTGTAAAATTGTATATATTGTGAACTTATATGCTTCTAGAATTATAGTTTGCTCCCTGAGTTCAACCTCAGGAAACTTGTTATTCCGAGTAATAAATTGTATTAAACTGGTAACTGTTTTTTCATATACCACAACGACTATAATAACTATACAGACAAAAGCGCAGTACCATCAGCATATAATCTCATGTCTTTTGCAAATATCTCAGTACTCTCCTGGCCGCCCTCCAAAGGTCTTTTCCTGGATTACTTGAGTATCTGCCCAACATGCCTGTAATGTATGCCAAGTCTGGTCTGGTACAGACCTGAGTATACATTATACTGCTAATGGCAGATGCATAAGGAACTGTTTGCATCTCTCGTTTGTCAAAATACTTATGAGGCACTAGTTGAGACTAAACTTGTCTCCTTTAGCCACAGGAGTATCCAATGGTTTGCAGTCTTGCATGCCATACCTTTTAAGTACCTTTTCTATATAGCTTCTTTAGGATAACCCTAGAATATGGTGAGAACGATCTCGACATATTTCAATTCCCAACACAAATGAATCATCTCCAAGATCTTTCATGTCAAAGTGTTTGACAAGAAATTTCTTGGTGTCCAATAGGATACTCATATCATTTACGGAAGACAAAATATCATCAAATACAGTACCAAAAAGATATACCTGCTCCCACAGAACTTATGGTATATATATTCATCAGCTAGATTTGCCTCAAAACCAAATGAGAGAATCACCTCATGAAACTTGAAATACCATTGTCTAGATGCCTGCTTGAGCTCATAAATGGATTTCTTTAATTTGTATACCATGCCTTTTGAATCACCCATAACAAAATGTTCGAGCTGAGCCATATAAATGGTTTCCTCAATATTACCATTAAGGAATACATTCTTAACATCCATTTGATGCAACTCAAGAACAAAATAGGTCATAAGTGCCACTATAATCCTCAATGAATCCTTAGAAGAAACCGGAGAGAATGTCTCCTTATAGTCAATGCCCTCCTTTTAGGTAAAACCCTTAGCGACAAGACGTGCTTTGTATCGCTCCACCTTTTCTTTCAAATCCCGTTTGATTTTAAAAATTCATTTGGAACCAACAGATTTCACACCTTCTGGTAGTGGAACAACATCCCAAATGTCATTGTCTTTCGTTGACTTCATTTCCTCTTTTATTACCTCAATCCACTTTTCATGATTCAAACTTTCCATTGCCTGATGGAAGCTGATATAATCATCTTCCATCACCCCAATGTCAATTTCATGCTCCTAAAGGAATACAACATAATCATCCGATATGGCACTCCTTTCCCTAGTGGATCTCCTTAATGGCACGGGTTCTATATGTGTTTGAGGCTGCTCACCAGGAGTTAAGTCCATATCATTGTCTTCATTGGAGTTGTCTTAAGGGATGTCAAAGACATGCTCCTCATCAACCTAAGTAACTCCAAGAGGAATATCTACATGTTCCTCTTCAAAGATAAAGTCTTTGTAAGTACGTCTAGTTTGATGCACCAAAATTATGCTTTTTGCAAGATTAATATTTCAGGACTCTTTCTCATGGATCAAGATTAGAAGAATGCTGATCCGTATCTTAATGTATTTCATCTTTATTGAGTCTAGAATATTTTTGTAAGGAAACTCAAAATAAGTCTCAAATGGATTTTCGCACCACTTTCTAAAATCAAGCTTTTAGGGATATTGATCGACCAAATAAGATTAATTAAACGACTAAATTAACTGATCAACCAACCAACTTAGTTAATCGATCAAACCATCCCATTTTATGAAGTTGATTAATACACCTTTGATCAACCAATTAGGTTAATTAATTGACCAATCAGTGATCGATCAAATAACTAGATTGATCGATCAAACCTCATTTTGATTGACCAATATATATTAATTGATTGACCAAATTGACTCCTTTTCAGGTCAATTTTCTAGTATAAATAGAGGTCATACTCAACCCTTTTTACACACACTCTTAATTAGAAAAATCCTCTCAAAAGCAAAGAGCTTCTCGTGCTTCTTCAAGTGCTTCTGCGCTTCGATTTTCACACCTTTCAAAGCACGTTGTTTCAAACCTTCACTAAAATTCTATTTGACTTTTATTGAGGTTTCATAAGTTATTCATTGTTCTTTTATATTGTTGTTTTTTATTAACGGATCCCAAGTTGTTGGGGAAGATCCATTGTTGTTGTTGTGTTTCTCTTCAAGTTGTAAAAAGAAGTGGTTTGTAAAGAATTTGTACCACCCTTATTCAAGTGGTACGATAGTGGATTGACTAGCCTTAACTAGTCAGGAAAATCCTAAGCTGGGAGTCTTAGTGATGGGAACACCATCATGAGCCATAACTAGCTCAATTTGGTCTGATAAAGTTGATAAAAGCTCCTACATAACCATCAGAGGATCATATAAGCATAATGTTCTATTTTAAGAAGATAAGAAATAAGGATTATTTCTACAATTTTAGCCGCATTTCACAAATACATAATAACCATGGGGTATTTCAGGGCTTTATTAAAGGTCATATAGTCATTAATGTCTAATAAGTGGGTCTATGCAGACAGTAACGAGTTTTCACACATTTCGAGAATTAAATGACATCTGAAATCCTAAAAACAAACCCGCTTAATTCACTAAGGTTTTGGTCAAGATAAAATTCACCTAAAACCTCTAAAATTCATAGAAAGATATTCTATAGGGTTTGGTATCTTTGATTTGACCATCAGAGCCCATTTTGACCTAAAACAAAGTCACAGACAGAAAGTTACCCTAATTTGGACTTCTAGGTAATTTACCCAATCAAACTTGATCAAAACCTATATCCGACTTCACTATTAAATTCCTTGGGTCCAAATTAGGTTTGTACCAAAATTTGGGCCCAATCTGAGATTATTTTGACCTAGTTTGCATTTTGATCCAAGTCTAACTCTTATTATCTCAAATAGCCCCTCGGCATTTGAAATCTTTACAAAATGCCCCCTAACTTCTTCATCTTCTTTGCATATTAGTCCTTTCCACCATTGGAGGTCAATCAACCTCCAGGAAAGCTTTGACCGAGTAGAATTCTACTCAAATGACAATCAAATCCACCAAATTTGGTGGGATTGATGTTCACACATAGGAAAACCTATTAGAATCGATTCTAATTCCTAAAACCCACTAATTCGTATGTGTGAACCCACGAAATTAGTGGGATTCTTCTTGAATCCTAAGAAAGCTTTGAAGCTTGTTTCCTATTCTTCAAGCTCCCCTAAGCCTATAAAAGATCCCCCATGGCATTCCTCACCTCCTTAGCGAGAAATAGAGCCAAAAAGCCCCTCTTCTTCCTCAACCTCCGGCTCGCTCCACCTCACTCCAGCGACTCTCCACTTCCGACCTCTTCACCGGCCGCCACATATAATAGGCGGTTGATTCTCCTTCCCCAAGTCTTTCCACACCTCACAATACCGATGAGGTGCTCTCTATCCTCTGTCGTCGTTATCCTCCTCCGGAGCACCTTCATCTCCAGCACCGGCCACACCAGACCCGGCTCCTTCTCCGCTCCTCATCAACCACTACTTAGTCTCCTCAACTCCTTATCTTCCACACATCATCACCGTGCTACTACTTCGCTGTTTTGACCGCTTCCACGCCATCCACGTCTCTATCTTCCACCTCACCAGCATACCTCCGATGAGCCCTAGCATCTAGTACAGCCCACCAAATTGCCCGCTCTTGAGCTCCACACCATCACCTCGACCTGCCGACCAAAACCCCTCAAGAAATTGAGGGGATTGATCACTTATCCGCCACGCCAAACAAACCCTCCACACCACTCGTCTGAGGTCGTCAGACCTCCACACTCGCCCTCTCACCACTCCACGCACACCATCATACTCGTCGATCCATGGCGAAGCTTCTGAACCATTCTAACACAGTCGAGAGGCCTTTTTCATATTTTCAGGTTCAAAGGGATACACCGCCATTACTAAAGCTTCTTCGAGCAAGCTCGAAGCGTGGTTCTTGCAACGTTTACTCCAGGCGAAGTGGATTCAACCCAGGCATCTACCCAAAAGGCCAATTGGGATCATTGACTACTCTAAAGAGTCCAATTGAACAACATTCACTGCCTGCTACTGCACGCAAAGGAGACGGGGACTTTAGTCTCACCTCGGAAGTCACTAAAGCCTCAGTAGCGAATAAAGTGATTTTGTGTTCCCAACCCCTCGCCCAAGACATAGGGGTCGAGTCCCCACGCACGCCCAGCGCACTCCTCACCCATGGACACACCATGCGGGTCTGGCCAGGATCTAGTTACCTGCCTGTTTACCCAAGCATAGATCCGGTTAGCCCCGGGTTTGAGAAGAAGAGGAGAAATAGAGGAGGAAGGGGGGGAGTTTGCTTCAGTGAACCCCTCTCAACACTTAGCCTGCAATCGTACCTTTATGCTATGCTGTACCTCTCTCTTGAGGCTTGAAGGAAGGAAGAAGAGGCCTTTGCCTCTCTGTTGAAGCTGCTCCTCCTAAACACTTTAGCCATCTGGAGCTTATTTTTGTCGTCTGATTTCTGAGGCATTTGATTCTGTGGTTGTGCTTATTATTCATATATTTGTGAGGTTTAAACTTAAAGGGTAATTTGGTGATTCAAATCTCTGTTTTATCCTAATCTTTTTGCACATTAGTGTTTGGATCTATTGATATATTATTCTGAATTGTTCTTCTTATCTTAATTACTTATATTTTGCTTAGAATTGTGATCTATGAGAATAAATTGCCATTGTTGCTCCCTGCGAACGATCTCAGACTTTTCTGAGTTATAAAGTTATGTGTTTAATGCGATTTTGTCCTATACTATAATGCATTTCTTAAACATCGATGATTTCACTTTAACACTTAGGTAGTGGGTTTTACCCATAGAGGTTTCCACTGTAAATCTTTGTGTATATTGTGAGATTGCTTTTTTTGTGCCATATTTTTCTTACAATCAATATCACACTTGATCTTGTATTTGTGACCAAGTAAGATTCGTAGAACCCTCAATCTTTAACCTTGTTTTCTTTAGCAGACTCCACACTTTCAAAGAACTTGGCGGTTCCAAACTCAAATATGACCTTAGATGTGGAACCATAAAACTTATACCCTATTGACCTTTCAGAATACCCAACAAAGTAGCTATTAACTGTCCTTGTGTCCAGTTCCTTCTCATTAGGCCTATAAGGCCTTACCTTAGCTGGACATCCCTACACATGCAAATGCTTTAGACTGGGCTTCCACCGAGTCCATAGCTCATATGGAGTTTTGTTAGTTGATTTAGTGGGAACTCTATTCAAAATATAACATGCAATCTTTAAAGACTCTCCCCATAGTAATTCTAGTAAGGTAGAATGAGAAATCATGCTCCTTACCATGTCCTTAAGCGTTCTATTTCGCCTCTCAGCAACACCATTCATAGTAGGCGAACCTGGCATGATGTACTAAGAAATGATACTGCATTCCTCTAGAAAGCTGGCAAATAGTCCTGGACATTGTTCACTTGATTCATCATATATGTCGTAGTATTCACCACAATGGTCAAATCTGATAGATTTAATCCTTCTATCGAGTTGATTTTCAACTTCGACTTTATAATTTTTTAACGTGTCCAGTGATTGTACCTTTTCATGAATTATGTAGACGGATCCATATCTAGAGTAGTCATCTATGAATGTGATAAAATATTGTTGACCATTCTACGCAAGCATAGGAAATGGCTCACAGATGTCCATATGAATCACCTAGACACCATTTGACCTATTGGCTTCAAACTTCCTACTAATGATTTGTTTCCCCTTAATACACTCTATATATTGATAAAAATTAGAAAATTCTAAGGGGTCCAAAATTACATTGGACACAAGTCTCTCTGTTCTCCTTCTAGAGATATGTCCTAATATCTTGTGCCATAACGAAGCTGAGCTCTCATTATCTAGTTTTCATTTCACACCACATGAAGAAAAATGAGAAGAGTCATTATATGAATTTATAGTATCAAGACAATATAAATTATCAAAGCATGAAAGAAAACCAGTATCAATTATTTTGGAATCATGAAACAAAGGAACTTTTCCATCACTAAAACTACAAGTGAAACCACACTTACCCAAAACGTAAACACAAAATAGATTACGTCTAAAAGATGGTACAATAAATGTTTCATTCAGTTCCAAATACATTCTGATTTTCATCAATAATTTAAATTGTCCTATGACTTGAACTTCAACAACCTTCCCATCCCCAACATAGATAAACCTCTCAGCTTCATTTGGCCTTCGGTAGCTCAGGAAAACTTGCATAGACACAATTATGTGAGTGGTAGCACTTGAATACCTCCACCAAGTGTGTTTAGCTACCGAAGCCAATTTTATTTCAGAACAATCCAAACTATGAACCATACCTTTCTTAGCGCGCCAAGAGTGATAATTGGTGTAGTGCTTCTTCTAATGCCCCTCAATTCCATAGAAGAAACATCCCAACTTCGAAGACTCTACAGCCTTCTCCTACTGTTTCTTACTAAGAGCTGTATGTAAGCACCTCTGTTTTGATGCACCAAAATTATGTTTACTGCTACACTAATATTTCAGGACCATCTCGAATCAAAGCTTCTCTCTTGGATCAAGTTCAGGTGGTTGCTGATTTATGTCTTTTACTTTTATTTGAGTCTAGGATATTGTTGTAAGGAACCTCAAAAATAAAACTCAAACAAATTTTCGCGATTCTTTCAAATCAGTTTTTAGGGTTATTGATGGACCAATTATTCTACTTGATCGACCAAAATTGATTGATCGATCAACCAACTTAGTTAATTGATCAAACCAACCCATTTTAGAAAGTTGATTAAAACCCTTTTGACCGACCAACCAAGCTAATTAATCGACCAATTAGTGATCGATCAAATAACTTAATTGATCAACCAAATAGCTTTTTGATCGACCAATATACCTTAATTGATCAATCAATTTGACTTCCTTTTCAGGCCAACTTTTCAATATAAATAGAGGTCGTACACAACTCTTTTTCATAATTAACTTTCAATAGAAATACCCTCAAAAAGATAAAGCTTCTCGTACTTCTTTCAAGTGTTTCTACGCTTAACTATTCATCTCATTCAAAGCACGTTGTTTCGAATCCCTACTAAAATTATGGTTTGATTTTTTATTGAGGTTCCATAGATATATTTATTGTTCTTCAACATTGTTGTTTTGGTTAACAGATCCCAAGTTGTTGGGAAGATCCGTGTTGTTGTTATTGTTCTTCTCTTTAGGGTAAAAAGAGAAGTAATTGTAAAGAGGTTGTGCCACCCTCGTTCAAGTGGTACGATAGTGGATTGACTAGCCTTGATTAGTCGGGAAAATCCTAAGATGAGAGGCTTAGGTAGTGGTTTTCACCCGGTTTGGATTTCCACTCTAAATTCAGGTGTAACTTGTACTTGACTTTGTCGTGAATTCATTTTTACTTTTTTGAAAAAGCCAATACTATTCACCCCTCCCCTCTAGTGTACGTTCTATCAACAGGCAAACCCTCACTGTATCTGTAGCTTCCTATTGTCTCTTTTTAGCCTTACCTTTTCCTTTAGAGGAAGAGGCAACATTAGTACTTTCTGTCCTATCTTGCTTCATTCTCTCCTACTCTTGAACGTAGTGCGAGATAAGATCATTCAGAGACCAAGTCTTTTTCTAGCAATTATAGCTTACCTTGAATTGGTTAAATGCAGGAGGGAGAGATATTAAGACCAGATGCACTAATAGATCCTTAGAAAGATCTAAATTTAGTGCTTTCAATTTAGAAGCAAGGTGAGACATCTCCATAATATACTCTTTAATGTTGCCCTTCCCCCTATACTTCATTGAAATGAGATTCGTTAAGAGTGTACCAATTTCTGCCTTTTCATTCTTAGCAAATATCTTTCCAATATTAGCCAAAAAATCCTTGGCAATGGCTATATCAATAGACATAGTGCCCCTAAAAGCCCCAAGAATGGACCTTTTCATAATCATCAATAATATGCAATTAGCCCTCTCCCATCTTTCCTTTTCCTTTAGTTCAAAAGTACTCATTTCTGTAATGATAGGAAAGGTTTCCCTAATCACAAGATCAAGGTCCATTACCCCTAAGACTATCAAAAGATTTTCCTTCCAGAACTTAAAGTTGGAACCACTCAACATGGGAATGGAGTTTAAGGTAGCAGTAATATTGGTAGAAAAATTTCTGAAAATAAATGCAGATAAACATAAAATTAGCTTCTTTAAAACATGAAGTATCTAATTAATTTTAAATAAACCCCATCACATATCTTAACTCACTCCATCAAGTGTCTCATCTTTGTACGATAGGTTGACTTGTAATTAAAGACATGGTGTGGTAACGAATGTTGGTTCAAATCTGAGTCAATTATGGACCTTCTTTTGAGCTGATTCAATGACTACCCAGAAAATCTAACCAACTATTGATAAGCGTTCGAGTCAAGTTTTAGGAAGAAAAGATGCTTGTGTCATAGTATAGTCGACAAAAATACTCTTACAACATTTAAAATTTATAAAACTCAAAATCAAGAAATGAGTCTAAGGTCATTTGCAGGGAGCAAATATGGAATTTACACACTAATCACAATTAATAATAATGAGTACGATAATATATTCAATGAATAATAGAAATTTACTAAAACATGATATTAATGGTAGCAATTATATCTCAAGAAATAAGGGATAAAAAGAAGATTAGAAACCCTAAAAATGGTGATTTAAATCACCACTTAAATCCCTCAAATTAAGCACATATCCCAAGTATCAAATTACTCAATATTGCTACAGTGGTTAGAACCACTAATGCCAATATCCACATCAGCGCAGAGATCAAATATGTCCACAGTATCTCAACCAAGGCCAAGTCAGACGTTGCCACAACCATCAGATGACTTAAAGACGCTAACCCTCAAACAAGCACAAGGGTGCCAATCACAGAGTAAAGACCTCAAAGACGCTAAGTGTTAAGCATGAACAAGCACACATCTTGAGGCAAAACCATCCCCCACTCTCCTTAAGATCTCTTCTCTTTCAAACCGAATACACTGGTAAGAACAGTACCGGGTAATTGGGTTTGTACAGTATCGGGTAAGGGACCAAACCCGCATGGCATGTACTGCGAGCGAGGTGTGAGAGCGCGTGGACGAGGGGAACTCACCCCCTCTGTGAGAGGCATAAGACCTTGAGATGAAATCCTCTTATGTGTTGTCGCGAGGCGCTGAGTCCACGATGTGAGACTAATCCCACTGCTCTTCCTCATGTGAAGCTGCAGACGGATGTCTTCAAGAAATTGGGTTGCTGCTTGCTGCTTACGCTCAATTGAAGGCCTGGAAAGCATCGTGAGGGGATTTCACAAGTTTTGGAGGTGGCAACAAGGTCGAAGCTGGTCGGCACACGGCTGACGGAGGTAGAGATGAACGAGGTTTGCAGCAGCTCCAATGAGGGTACCTGATGACAAGAAAATGGCCTCTCAGCCTAGTCAAAAGTGCTCAGAAGCTTCGCCGTACGAAGGCAAGTGCGATGGGGTGGTTGGAGGGCATGTGGAGGTCAGAGAGTGCATGTCGATGACGGAGAAGATGACCAAATGTTCAGTGGGGTGTATGAGTGGTCAAAGGCCCAAATTGGGTGAGGGCTTTTGACGGTGGAGTCGAGGCAGAGCTTCTAGGAGTCGTAGCGGGTGGTTTGGTGATCTGTGGCGGTTGTACGACGTCGTTAGAGCTTCACCGACGTTAGGGAAGACGGAGGTGGGGTGGTGCATTCAGCAGTCGAAAGTGATATCTAAGTGGGTGGAAATGAAGAAGAGAGGGAGTGAAAGTGATTGAGGGAGGTTAGGAGTTGAAACAAGGGAGGAGACGGCCAACTATGATGTAATTCCCTACGGGAGGAGGTGAAATATGCGTGACGTATAAAATGCTGGAGGTGCATCGACTTGACGTGCATGCGTGAACCACACGGCAATGCTTCATCTCTCTCATAATCGTGGAGGGAGAGCGGGTGCGCAACTAGATTAAAGCTCTCTAAAGGCTTGGGGTGCTAGATCTTCTTCTTAAGATCAAAAGGACACAATATGGTATGAAAGCGTGTTGCTTGGTGTGTTTTTGCAAGGCAAGGGTCCTCCTCTATTTATAGAGAGCCTAGGAAGGCTTTGGGAGGCCTTAAAAGGCTTCCATAGCCATTGGGGTTGAACTCAAGGCAAAACAGGCCGTAATCAGAATCATTTATGATTCTGACAAGGTCGTCAGACATTTAGAAAACTATTTTAAGACGTCTGGTAACTAAGTCAAACGTCTGATTCTATGTAGGTTCCTTCCTGACCTGATTCAAATCCAAACAGGGTTCTAGTATAAGGCCATCAAATGACGTACAGGATGTCTGGCACTAAGTCTAGACATCTGGAAACCTATTGTATTGTGGGATCCCAAGGTCCAAACGGCTAGATAATCTGACAAAGGTGATTTTAGCTCACAACGAGGCCAACGGTCACATATCAGACGTCTGGGGTCCTCTACGGACGTTTGATAGAAGCCTAACGGTTATTTTCCTCAGCGTTTACTTTGTTAGCTAACGTTTCACTAATTGGACGTCTGCAACAACCATCAGATGTCTTCTAAGATGTCTGGACTAAGGTTTGGTCATCTGATTTCATCAGATAGAACCTACTAAGTCCAGCCTAAGTTATTAGACATCTGAGTCAACAGTCAGACGTCTTAAAGGTCACTACCAGACGTCTGATTTCCAGATTAGATGTCTGATTAAGCTGTCAGAACCCTATTTTTATTTTCTAAGTTCTCTACAGAAAACCTAAGTATCATAGGGTTGTACAAGTGTTCCTAGGACTACTTTAAGGGTTCTTTGAGGCTCTTTAACAAGTAATCTAAGAAAGATAAAGAGCAACAAAAGAAAGAAAAAAAGACAAATTACAATGAACAAGAAGGGAAATCTATCTTATTCTTCATCACCTTCCTTCTTCAAGCTTTCGCTCCTCGCAAAGCTCCTCCTCCTCTGTCAAGCTCCTCCAATCTGCCATGGATGCGAGCTCGAACTTTGTCTAAACAAATCTCCATTTGCAATTAACCTGAAATCTAAGACTTCAAATGCAAATGTTGAATAACACGTGTTTTGTTATCATCAAAATAAACAATTGTGGTGTTCTAGCACCAACATATGATAGGTCAGAATCGGAGAAGATGAAGACGACAATGAGGGAGCGACGAGGCCAGAGAAGGCGAGAACGATCAATCTTTGACTGGACACGACCGTGAAGAAGAGGTGAGGGAGAAGAGCCAGTCAATTTAACCGTCGGCTGGCTCAATGAAGGGGGCAGAGGTGCTCGTCGGAGCTCGAGGAAGCGTCGACCAGAGGAGAGAAGAAGAGAGTGTTTTGGCCTTTTTTTTAGCTAAGAAGCACGCGACGATGTCAAGTTTAAATAGAGGTATTTGGGACTCTGATTTGCACAAAATCAATGTAGTTTCCTCACGAAATTCACAAGGAATTTGCATTGAAAAACATGTATTTGTTAGGGTTTTAGGAGGAGAATCAAGGCTTGGGATCAGGTCCAACATGCTCTTCATGATTTAGTCATCAATCCCTCCAAATTTGGAGGGATTTGATGCTAATTTGAGAGAGAACTCTTCTCTTAAATCTCGGTATCAAGATGTTCACACATAACAATGGCTGCAGGGGCCTATTTGAAGAAAACGACGAGAAGTCCTGATTGCAAGAAATCTGAAAGTTAGGGGGTTGATTGTGATAAATAGAAATTTTGAGGATTGAAATGCAAACTAAGTCAAGATAGACTTTGATTGGGCCCAAATTTTGGCCTTAACCTAATTTAGGTCCAAGGAATCTGATGGTGAAGTTGGATTTAAGTTTTGACCACATTTGACTAGGAAATTTGCATAGAAACCCAAATTAGGGTAAGATCCTGTATGAGACTCTGTTCAAGGTTGAAATAGGTTCAGATGGTCAAACCAAGGTTACCAAACCTCTTAGAATATTTTTCTATGAATTTTAGGAGATTTAGATGAATTTTATCCTGAACAAAACCTCTTCAATTCAAGTGAGTCTGAAATTAGGGTTTTGTGTTCTCATGCAATTCTTAAAACGCGTAAAACCTCATTTCTGTCTGTGTGGACCCATTCTTTGGACTTTAATGCTCATTTGACCTTTAATTAACCCTTGGGTGACCCCGTGGTTACTCTACATTTATGATGTGATATTAAAACTGCAGATTTAACATTGTTTTGATGTTCTCTCCTCAAAACAATTCTAAATGGAATTACGGCTCTCAAGCGATTATTCAGGAACATTTGTCTCTTGATTCTGATTAATTAAAGATAATTATGGCTAATGATTATGTTACCATCACCAACACATCATTACCCCCACGTAAATAAGTGAAGATACAATAAGTGTGCGCTTTCCTTTGAACTAATGAACACTTATCTATTAACGCTCATCAGCCTATTACTATTCATAGATAAGTCCAGTATTCACAGAAGAGTTCACTTTGGTAAGATGTTGCTTCAACCGATTTATCTTAGAATGGTACACTTTATTAATTTGACTAAACTTAATTAACTAAGTAGAATGTGGATTGACTCTGATACTATTTATTCAGGTTATTCTATAAATGACCCACCTCTAACTTAGGATGAACCTAAATATTAACTACTTTCAACTGAACTTTATACTGAATGGGTACCAATACTGTTGTATTAGTATTGGTATCCCTTTATACTAAATGGGTACTAGTACTGGTATACCAATACTGATATCCTTGACTTACAGGTATGGGTCCCATATCCAAGAAGTACCGGTACCTATGGCTTACAGCTTGGGACTCAAATTCAGTTGAATACTTGTCCATTACTCATTATGTACCGGTATAGAGACTAGTACCGGTACTCATGACATACTGGTATCACTCCAGAATTAATCTAATCTTAACAATTACCGGGACTTATGATTAGTACCGATATTTGTTGAGTATTGGTTCCTCAGCTTGTAGCTAACAGGTACTAATACTAAAGCTCAATACCGGTACTGGTGAGCTACAAGTCTTGGTAACTTCTGACCAAGAATTTGATATGTGACTCATGTGTACCAATACTCTTTACAAGTACCAATATATACAAGTCATAGATTTTAGCTCTTAGGGACCTAAAGCCTTGTCTATAGTTCACATGTTCCGATTCTCCTTATAAGTACCGATACTTGTGTGCTACAGTCCATAGATCTGGAGTTCTTAAACCTTTATCTGTAGCTTAGGAGTACCGATACTCATGTTGAGTATCGATACTAATAAGCTACAATCTCTGTTCCAAAACCTAGAGCCAAATTTATAACACACATGTACCGGTACTGATAACAAGTACCGATACATGTGTTGGTTACGAAATTAAAAATAGAGTCTTGCACAGAATGTCAAACATCTAATCTAAGTAGAACATGAGCTAATGATCCTATGATGAAATAACAACCAAATATACATATATACATATATAACCTGTATGAAATGAAACACAAATATGAATGAATGATCTATTTGTATCTTGTATAAACTACATGACCGAGTACAAAGGAAATATACCTATGTTTATTTTGTAAACAGAGAATAAGGTTGAGGATTAGATACTTCCAAGAGTTATCTCACCTCCTCGATGGATCGAGAGTAATAAGGAGAATACCACTTCTCCTTGTCGTCACCTCTCTCCCTTTCTCTCTCAAGGTCTTGATGGGGTAGACTTGAGAATGAGGGTGAGAGATCCTTGGGAACCTAACATCTCCAAAATAGTGATTAGCTACACTAATTACTATTAGTAATTTACAATTTCAACCATCTAGGAATTATGAATTGTAAATGGATCTCTACACATTTCTTTTGGAAAATTATACCTCCTTTTATATTTTATACTCACATTAATTAAATAACTTAATTTGATCACTTTATATTATAAATATAATAATGGATGATTTATATAATCATATATTATTCGATTATATATATATATATATATATATATAATGGATTATGATCCAACACTAACTAATGATTTTCTTATCTGGAGAGCTAAAATTTAATACTTGTTCAACCGATGAGGATAGATAGTACATTCCAAAACAAAGAATGGAGCATACAAATCAAAGCAAGATACGTCAAGAGGGAACGAATTCGAAATTAGGATTAATTTACGTGTACTTCACCTTGAAAGATCGATCAGTGATTTCATTTGACGTCAGTTTTCAGGTTTTCCATTTTCAGGAAGTCCATCTCAATCATTTCTTAATGTCGTAATAAGTGTATATATATATATATATATATATAAAAGCATTCCATTTCACAATGTCTATCATTTTAATGACAGAAAATGTCAAATAAGCGTAGGATTAGCTTACATCGTGGGATGTATTTTATGTGATAAAAATGTATAAATGAAAGATATTTTATGTTGATATTTATGTATAATTTGATATAATTATGTGAGTATGTTTAGATAAAGAGGAGATAGAATAAAAATAAGTTATGATTACAAAATATTTAGTTATGAGATAATTTATCCTCTACTCATATAAAAATATAGGATACCCCATAGCATAGAGGAATCCTGAAAGCAAACTCGTTAGGAAGTGTTTGGCATGGGATTAAGAAGTGAGATTAGGGTTAATGTATGGCTGGTGGGTGGGATGGGTGGTTTCCAAGGGGGTGGGGTGAGGGGGGGAAGTCGAGAGGGTGAGCATGAGAGAGAAAAAGAAATAATAAATTTTTTAATTTTAAAACTTAAAAATAATAATAATTATCCTATCAAAATCTACTAATTTTCTTTGATTTCTTACAAAATTAACATACCAATTATTAACAAAATCATCTATCATTGCATTCTCATCAATTATTACACTTCCACCAAATAAATAACTTATAAACTTATTCCACTCCGATACCATTCCAATTTATCAAACACAGAGATTCCAAAGGATACGAAAGATCGTATATCCGCTTGGCCGCTACCCAATCCAGCTTCGTGCTCGATCATCACCAGCCTTCTTCGATCATAACTACGGAAAGAAAAAAAAATCTATTAAAATTTGTTTGACGCGCTTATCGAACGTGACCTTACCTTTCCATTAAGGTTTTTTATTGGAAGAGAATAATATAAAATCCACGAAAAGAATCTAAAGAACAAAAACACCGAATTCTCTACCGTGTGCATCAATCTCAAGGGGCCGGTAAAGACCAATTTGGAAACAACAAAATCTTGTTGCACGGTGACATGAACTGTCTATATTTATATCCTATGGCATTGACATTGCTATTTTAATATTAATGAATGTCTGCCTTCCGTGAAGAGATGGAAACCTTCGTATCGATCATTGTCCCATTAAATTAAAAAGCAGCAAAAAAAGGAAATATATATATATATATATATATATATATATATATATATATAAAAGGAGAAGGGGAGAGGCCATAGGATTCTACAGGCAGAGGGCATGCGAAGAGAAATTGAGGACGGAGACCAAATTAAACTATTCCCTGGCCACTTTCCTGTTTCGTTCTCCTTTTTATCTGTGTATACGTATCTCGTTCGCACTCATTTATTTCCATGACGGTGTGGTTATTTATCGTTTGCTTCGCATCTTCTTCTCTCTTGCTCTTGCGTTATATATATATGATCCAAGCCTTTGCGTGAGGGGATCCATATGAGAGTTGGTGACTTCTATCATTGTGAGAGGACACCACATGTGCATATATATCTTCAAAACAAACAACCAATGCCCTCTCATTTAAATGTGAGAACGTCGGATGCGGCCCTACTTGGAACAAATTAATTAGAGTAACCTATATAATAAATTGGATATATTTAAGAAGATCGCCTACACTAAAGGCTTAAAAAAATGACATTTAACTGAACATACATATATATGCTTAAGCCACTTGAGTTAGGTGAAACTTTGGCATTTTATACTACGGTACTTAATGTTCTTAATGAGATAGGTTATTATGGAATTTTACTCATTAAATCTAAATCTTACTTGCAATACATTAACAAAAATGCAATTTTATTAGATATTTTATTTTCATAGATACTGTAAAATTTATCAAATTAAGCTATGGATCATGCAACTGGTAGTTTGAGTTGAGGTTAACATATTTTTCTTAATGTATATATAATTAACAAAGATCACTTTTTCTTTAACAAAAAAAGAGAAAGAAAAGAGAAGGCAACTAGATCTTTTTACAATCTGCTTGCTACTTTAGCAAAAGTAGCGTCGATGGCTTTTCAAACTGTAGGCTACTCTTTTTAGAGTAGAACCTTAAGTAAATATGAAATGTTTCCTCTCACATGAGAAAGGTAAGCATCAACATTTTACCCCTCAAACTCGACGCATATCGGTTTTGCTGGTTCACATATAGATTTGTAACTAAACATTATTTTTTTCCATATGTCTTTTCACTAAAATCTGCAGCCATCACTAAAAGGAAAAATACGTCATGGAAGTATACCAAGTAACTAATGTCGCTAATAATATATATCGATGATTATCCCAGGCATATAAATTCACAATAACTAAGAGGTATCTATTTGCAAATGCTAAGTGTCCTGACAAATGTAACTTTTGACAAATATTTTCTTAAGGATGGTTAATAATATTCCAAAGATAGTCTTTGATTGAGATTATAAGTCAGTTATTTTTTGCCATGGATATGGGTCAAAGACAATCCTTGGAAAGAACTCTAAATTGAGGGTAAAAATTTAAGTTCTTAACTTACATGTCTTAACTTAAAAGTTTTTTGTTCTCTCAATAAAATGAGGAGCTCTTAATGTTTTAAAATGTATTAGCATCTTACATGGATTGATTATGGCATGACCAAAACGGTGATTTGTGGGGCCGGAAAGAGGTAGTAAGAGCACTTGCATCGAAGAAGAAGACCATAAAAATTTGCTTGATATTCCATTTCCTCTAACAACTTCAAATATATAATTTGGTTCAAACTTTTGATCTTAAAGAAAAGGGTTTATGTTTACAAACCTAATGCCATTTTATACATAACTACAATTTCGGCACACTCACTGAATAATATCGAACAACATCATACATACAAATCTTTTAATATGTACACTAGAAAGTGATTGGAAGTGCATCACATGCTTTCACCGTCCACGTTATTACCATCTTTCTCCAATTAATGATGCGTACATGTTTGTTTGTTTGTACGTGCTTTGGCTTATATTATGGTCTCATCTGGGGGTGAAGAAAGGAAAGGAAGAGATCATAATGGTGCATGTGCATGTGCAAGTGGAACATCAAAGTGGTTGAGCCGCGCAAGTTCCCTTCGCCCCTCTTCCAATCTTTGCTTTGCTTTCGGGTGTGGGAATGACATATATGGATTGGGTGCACGTGGTTGCACGTACGTAACTAATTAAGCCTTGATGTTTTGATGCTGTTTAAGGAACAGAGCTTTCCTTTCTGGTGTTTCTTCGTGAGGGAGGATGGTGTGGAGAGTTTTGTGGCGTGTGATTCAGTTCATGAGAATCTTAGGGCTTTTCGGTGGTGCAAGATTCCAATATAGAAAGAAATACCTTCTGCTCGAAGTTAAGAATATTGAGAAAGGAATGAGGTAGATGGAACAAATGCCTTATATAAGAGTTAAAGAAATTTTAAGGCTAGTTCACAGAATGTGTTGGCAAAATTAACTCGAGTTAGCGAACGTAGAACAAGAGATATATATGCCCTATTTATATTTACCTAAAAATAGGGATAGTACTTATTCGTGATTATCAGAAACAATATTAATAGAAATCCCATGTTCTCTATGTTGAAAAGAGGAGAATAATTAATGTTCAACCCTAGCTCCATTCAACATTGAGTATAACACAAGTATCCTATAGGTTTATCCAGGCTAAAGATGGGATAAACCCATTCCATAAATGAGCCCTAATCTGATATGGAATAAAGCAGTAGTTTCATGGTGCTAATAATTTAAATCTCTAGAAACCTTTCGCAGCCACGTCTACTTGTAAAAGAAATAGTTAAATGGAAAGAATAACGTATAATAATAAGCATTCGAGTATAGGATAATAGCTAACTAATTAAATATGACTTTTTTTTCAGTAAGCATATAATATTTGGATCTTGTAAAAAGATCCTTCTTATAAAAAGAAAGTTTCCTTGACATCCAAATGTTTCCTTCTAATTGTTAGTATACTAGTACCATATAACCGTAGTTTTGATGACAACTTGTTTGTAGCGGATCATATTGGAAGCATTATAGCAAGAACAACATAAAAGAAAGAAGAGATATGAAAAGTTCAATAATTGCAAAAACAGGTCATGAATTGCAAGAAAGAAATAAGTTAGAAAACTCCAACTACAAACAAGGTAGTTACCTAAAAGGACAAAGAACAAAATATAGAATTTATAAGAATGCAAGGATAAAGGTCGATATCAAAGATCAAGGGAAAGCTCTTTCCTATTACTTAGAATATTACAAAAGTCATAGCAAAATAATTCAATATCAACATCTTAGGTAAAATAAGATGCTAGCAATTGTTCATCCAAAGTTATTTGTCACAACCCAACCCCTAATCCCAAAGGATTAGAGATTTAGGTGGCAATTTACGAACTAACAAGCACCCGAAGATCTTTTTTTCCACTGCTTAATTTCATAAAAACATAAGATAAAACATCAATAAAATTAAAGAACTAACTAAGCATGTAGAAAGAAAAGTTCTACAACCTCTACTATAGAGTTACAACAAATACATTCTTCTCTATTAGTACATCTAGTTGCTAAATGAACTTACGAGCTAGAAATAATGCTATGACAACTCATGACAATTCTATTCTGAAATTGAATATGCAAGCTCCCTCTACTACTCTTCTTAGTAATACTTACCATTACCACCTTGCTAAGATTCTAGCTCTCCATCATCAACTAGATGGGAAACTAACAGAAAAGGGTAAAGAATGAGTAGAAGCTCGATGAGAAAAAGAAACTTAGTTTAACAATTTTAGCCAAAGTAGTTAAATAATCCTCATGTTTTTCCCTCTTCCAATTTTGATAGGATTTTCGAAGGTTTTGCATGATACCTTGATTTCATCAACAAAAATCTCAAGTCTCGATCTTTCCATTTCAAGGTTGATATGTTAGCAGAAACATAAAGAATGCAAGCAATGGAAACCTAAGATAATCGAACTAACCACCATGACACTAATGAGCCTATCAACACTCCACCACCATTTAGTTCTAGCATCCTACCTAGCAGCTAGCAACTTTAGCAAGAGAGTCATCACCATAAGGAAAGGAATGTCATATGCTAAAGGTTCTAACTAACAACATATACTTCCACAATAAGGTACTAGACTAAAGTGTTATGCCCAGCTAAGGAGACGATTCACATCCTCAGATACTTAATCCTATTGAAGTTTCCACCAAGAACAGTTCCAATCTACTTAGGCCAATTATTATTCCAATTTTAATGATCTTGGTCCATAAACCCCAACCAATGCTTACATTTGGTGCAAAAGCATGAGCTAGCATCCACACTTTAGTTGTTAACTTTATCCAAAAGAATATATTCTCTATATTCAAGATACCTCATGCTATCATTAGTGACTGATGGTAACACCATCATTCGTCATAACTAACTAAAATTAGTAAGAATCAAGTGTTAAATGCTCCTAAATGATCGTCTAAAGATTGTAAATCCGTATTGAACTATTTTGAGAAGAAGACAGGGAAACGGGATTAATTTTGCTATTTTACTATTTCATCATGTCGCGACCTGCTCCCGGTTCCTTACAGGATCTGAGAACGGCTCGCCTCGACGATACCCAAGACCCAGTCGTCCAGCGAGAAAGAACCAAATGTCACAATTATTCCACAACCACACGAGTAATGTAACTAAGTAAAAAAATGTATGACTGAAAATAAAGGAAGGAAACAGCAAACCACTAGTATCTCACATTATACAGTGAAAAGTACAAGCATAGAACATAGCCATTACAACTGAATCTGATACAAATATAACAAAATATAACTATGTGCTACGGGTACTCACTACTATGAAATATTCTGTAAAAGAAACGGAAGGAAGCTACAGCTAGGCTAGACTGGGCCCAGTGCCCTCAGTAGCTGGTGACTCTGGCTACTCAAATCCCTGACCTGAACAAGGTTATAAAATCTGTGATCAGCTAATGCTGAGTAGAGTGGTCATTAAATCATATAATTTAAATAGGCAACCAACTAAACATGCATTTAACAATTTATTTATTATCATCTGATTCCAATTATCGTTTTTCTAATTTGAGTATTCCAATCAGGTTCCATAACATTTTCCAATCTTCTCGTTCCCTAAGGGAACGATCTTGCTTGCAGTTTTCCTGTAATGCAGGATGTACATGTGGCACTCTTCTATGCAGTTTTCCTGTAATGCAGGATGTACATGTGGCACTCTTCTGGCCAGAAGAGTCTCCCATGGTAGTCCTGCACCCGGTCTACTACCCCGAGGTCACGGTCGCGACGTAGCAGTGACTACGGCACACCTGATAAATGTACGGATAGCTACCCCGTACTGGCATGCGGTCAGTCATTTTCGCTAATAGGTATGCCCAAAGGTACAGCACAAAACAACACAGGGCCTTGCCCTCTCAGAACAGGGGTCTCGCCCCTCACAGTTCGCGTACCCTCGTCCGACTATCCCGGTTTGCCCAACGAGCTAACAAGAGTCGATGTACGGTGGCTAGTCCTAACCCCAGGCCCTATGGAGCGACTAGCTCCCTCCCTACACTAAGTAGCTCACCTCGATACCACGTACAAAAGGGTCAAACATGAGTCAACATAGAGTGGCCAAACCCACCCCAGGTCTCAACCCAAGGGCCGGCAAGCTCCCCTCTACTCAAAAGGGATAGTTGCTCTCCTCGGTACTATGTACACGAGGGCCAGCTCACTTCCCTTAACCAAGTCCAAACGGCCACCCATAGGCGACATGTTCCAAAACCCTCAGGTTTTCCGTACTACTGTATTCCTGATTTCTTTCTACATTCCTCATAGGATTCGTACATGGACTTTCTTGTTTCCGTATCTAATTCGTTGTACATAGAACAGACAACTCGAGTTTCACCATTAATTATTTAGTATAAGCAAGCATGACGTAGTTCAGTACAAGCAGCTCATGGTTTATTTCTTTCCAGGAAATAATTTAATCATTCATTAAATGTACATTCATTTCTTTCAGCCCTAGGGTTCATTTCACAATCCTAGGGTTCGATTCTATAGCGGCATGCATTTACCTCTTTTCAATCCTAAGGTTCAGCTCACAACCTAGGTTTAGTTAATTCTACGCATGCAATTTAATTATTAATTCTAAGATTAATGTAAAACCACTCTACCAGGATAATCGGAAGATGTGGGGGCACAGTCAACAGAGCTTGCAATCCCCGTAGGTTCCGTGCACACCACAAACTAACGACCTAGCATAATGACCCATATGTCAAAATGAGCTTAGAACTGTATATACATTATATCAATACATAGGGAAACTCGAAAGGAAACCAACGACGTTTCGTTTGCGAAAAATCGACTCCGTTTGGGCTCTACACAGGCCTAAAAACACCAACTCTGATCAAAATCAGACATCTGGGAAGAGTCCTAGACGTCTTAAACAATCTCAGGGACTCACCTTACTCAGGGCACCTTTTCTAAATGTCTGGAACTCTGTGCAGACATCTGAGGGTGTCTTCAGACATCTTGAGACACTTCCGGATGTTTAAAACTACCTCAGTCCTCGCACCAGCGCGCTTCCCAATCCTGTGACATTCGCGTGTGCATGGTCAGACTTTTGGCAGGAAAATAAACAAAAATGTGCACTATCAGACATCTGATTTTTACCTTCGGACGTCCGACTTGACGTCTAGAGTTCACTCCAGACGTCTGATTCTACGAAAAAATGATTCCGCAGAATTATTTTCGAGCCTTTCCTCGCCGCAGAAGCTGCAGCTGTTGCAGCACCGCCTCTCCCTCGCGAGTCCTCCACTCTCAAGCCACTCCTCTCCTCTCTACTCTCCCTCTCCTTCTCTTCTCGCTCGGCTGCTAGTGTGGGGGAAAATGGAGGTGGAGGAGGAGGTATATAAGGATGGAGGAGGCGTGGGGGAGGGAATGGGGCAGCATGGCGTGAGGTGAGGCATGGCAGGGGATGGCGTCGACGTGCGTGAGGGGTGAGGGGGGAGGAGATGGTGCAGGTGGTAAGGAGATGGTGGTGGGAAAATTGTAGGGATGCCCCTACAATTTTCCTTTCCCCTCACAAACCCCAATATAAAAATCTAGGGCCTAAAAACTACACAAAAATCCCTACAAATTTCCAGAACGCCACACGACCCTAGGAAAGGGTCATTTCACATCACAAATGTAGATTGACTAAGGGGTTGATTAGGGGTTAATTAAATGTCAAATGAACTTAAAAGACCAGGAAATGGGCTCAGAATAATTGAATCAGGATTTTACACATTTCGAGTAAAACAATATTGAAAACCCTAATTATCATCCACACTCAAATTGAAAGGGTTTTGATAGAGATAAATTCAATCTAAACCCCTTAAAATTCATTGAAAATTATTTTAAGAGGTTCAGTACCTTCACTTTGACCATTTAAAACCATTTTGACCAAGAACAAAGATTCAGACGGGAATTTACCTTTCTTTGGGATTCCATGCAATTTACCTAGTCAAACATGGTCAAAACATAAATCTAAGTTCACCATTAGATTCCTTGGGTACAAATTAGGTTATCACTAAAATTTGGGTCCAATCAGAGTCCATCTTAACCTATTTTATATTTTAGTCCTTGAAACCTCTATTTATCACATCAAAACCCCTAGGTTCTATCTTTCCTTACATTTATGCCCCTAACTTTTCATCCTTTTTTACAAAAATACCCCTTCCACCATTATCTTCTTCCTCGAGCCATACAAGGAAACCGTACAGCTTGAAACCCAAAGTGTCGAATTTCAATTTAGGATTTAGAGGATCAAACCTCAATAAAATCTTACCAAATTTGGCGAGATTGTTCTCAAGATCAATTCCCATCTGTTGCACATCTTCTTGGCTTTAATCACCGCTGGATTCTCATAGGCGAGCTCGAACTTTCCAAAGCTCCAAAGTTGGTCTTACGCAAGTCAAACTTACTTTATTGGGCGTAATTGGAGAGAGAACTGTTGGTGCTAGAGCACCGCGATCGTTTATTTTGATGATAACAAAACACGTGTCATTTAACATTTGCACTTGAAGTCTTAGATTTCAAGTTAATTGCAAATGGAGACGTGGTTATACAGAGTTCGAGCTCGCATCCATGGCGGATTGGAGGAGCTTGATGGAGAACAAAGGAGCTTCGCGAGGAGCGATAGCTTGAAGAAGGAAGGAGATGAAGAATATGATAGATTTCCTTTCCTTTGTACTATGTATTTTTATTTCTTTTGTTGCTCTTTATTTTTGTTTCTTAGATCCATGTTAAAGAGCCTCAAAGAACCCTTACAGTAGTTCTAGGAACACTTGCACAACCTTAGGATACTTAGGTTTTCTGTAGAGAACTTAGAAAACCAAAATAGGGTTTAGACAACCTTATCAGACGTCTAATCTGAAAATCAGATGTCAGATAATGACTTTTAAAACATCTGACTGTTGACTCAGACATCCAATAATGTTTAGGCTGGACTTAGTTAGTTATGTCTGATGAAATTAGATGTCCAGACCAAAGTCCAGACGTCTGATGCCTTTGCTAGACGTCCAATTAGTGGACCGTTGGCTGCCTTAGTAAACTTTGAGAAAATGACCGTTAGCCTCGTATCAGACGTCCGTAGAGGACCCCAGACGTCTAATACATGACTGTTTTGCCTCGGCTGACCCAAAATCTCTTCTTAGAGATTTTCTAGCCGTTGCACTCCCTTGGGAATCTATTCTCGCAGAAAAATAGGTTTCCAGACATCCAGACCTTTTGTCAGACATCCTGTGTGTCATCTGATGGACTTTCACTAGAACCCTGTTTCAATCTGATTCAAGTCAGGAAGGAAACCCACTTAAAATCAAACATCTGACTTTGTTCCCAGACATCTTAAATGGGTTCTCCAGATGTCTGATGCCAGGACCAGACGTCTAATAACCCTGTCAGAGTCATGATTAATCCTGATTCCAACTTAATTCTCTTGGAGGTTGTACCCAACGGCTATGGAAGCCTTCCTAGGCCCTCTATAAATAGAGGAGAACCCTTGCCACTCAAATACACACCAAGCAACATACTTTCCACTCTTTTGTGTCAAAAAAAAGATCAAATAGAAGAAAGCCCTTGCTCTCCAATCCTTGTTCTACAACTAGAGAGCTTCAACCCAATTGCGCACCCGCTCTCCCACCGTAGTTCACGAGAGCGCCGTTGTGCCATTACGTAGTTCACGCATCCGCGTCGTCGACGCACTTCCAGCAAAGGGAAGCATCCTAACACCTATATAAGCTAAGTTTAAGAATTATTTTGTTGGCTCTATAGAACTCTTCTTGTATTTGTTACTTTGTTATTTGGTTGGGTATTCGCATTGCGAATTCCCGTCTCCTTCATGAGACAAAATCCTTCTCGTGAAGAGAAGGGGTTTGAGGTATGCTACCCTCGTATAATATAGCGTGGTTGTACTACCCTCGTTTAAGTAGTACGTTAGTGGATTTGATCTACTTGGTTGATCGAAAAATCCTAACTCGAGAGGGTTAGGTGGTGGTTTTCACCCGGGTTGGGTTTCCACCTAAAAATACTTTAGCCTAATTGTGTTATTGATATTTTTGTGAGATTGTCTATTTTAATTCCGCATTTTTTACGTCACGCTGATCTCACCCCCTCCAAGTAAGGGAAATTACAATTGGTATCAGAGCAGGTTCCACATTTTCGACGTTACACAATGGCGAGGATCCGATGGAGGGAAGCAGCTCCGCAAGCAGAATTTCCGAGGGACAGTCTACAACTCGTCCGCCGTTCTTCGGCGAGAGCAACTACCCCTACTGGAAGCTGTGGATGAAGACTTGGCTACAAGCCAACAACTTCACGATTTGGGCCAGATGCGAGACGCCATTTGTCATCCCAGAGAAACCACGGGAGGCTACTCGCAACAACAAATCTGGGAGCTCTCTCTAGACGCAAAAATAATGAACGCATTGTATTGCGCTTTGAGTCCGGAGGAGTTCAACAGAATATCGCAATGCGCCACCGCATACGAAATCTGGCACACACTTGAGCTAACTCACGAAGGTACCCTGATTGCACTGCAAAAATACACCTACAATTGTGCTGTCTTGTGCTATTTCCTATCATTACCAATGCATATTAGGTCTCCATGGTTGCATTGTAAAAATACATGCGTGCATGCATTTAATTGAGAAGGGAGGAGAATGAAATAAGTGGCCTTGCAATTTACATTTTTCTTCAAGTGCTTCACAAAATTCACCATCCTTTTATTTTTTATTTTCACTTGATTTTTAAAGGTTCCCGCGGCTGCATGCATCTTCGTCTTCTCCTCCCTCTCCCTGCCAGCCGCAGCAACCCTCTCCCTGCCAAGCCATACCAGCCTCTCCCTGCAACCGCATGTGAGCCATGGCTTTCTTCTTCTATAAAAAGACCACGTCTTCTTCTCACAGGCAGCCTGGTCCTCACCAAAAAAAGCCAAAAAAAAAGACTCTGCAGAACTTCTCCTTCCAGGCCGTCCTCTCCTCCCTCTCCCTCCATACGCGACCCTCCTCCTCCGAGGAGACACCCGGTGGGCAGGAGCTCTCACTGTGGTGCACACCACCATAGTGAGACCACCACTGCCTAGCTCTTCAAAGAGCCGGTGGGCGTGGTGGCTCTTTTCTAGTTTTTTTTTCGTTCCAGCACCTTCAGCCATGGCCGCAAGCTTCAAGATCTGAAGCTCGAAGCGCAACGGCAACAGCAGCGACAAGGCAGCAGCAGCAGCCACCCCACTCCTTTCCCCGCAAGCCTGCAGGCCGCCTTCACCTTTCCTCGCGCGCCTGCAAGCGCCTCTACCTTCACCTCTTCGCTCTATCGCACGCTCGCTTCCGCCCGCAACCGGCCTCTGCGCGCCTCTGCAGCGGCCGACCAAGCACCCCAGAACATCCCAGCAGCGCCTGCGGTGCCCTCACCTTCCCCTGCGCACGCCATCTCCCTCTCCGCATGCTCTGTCGCGAGCTTCTCCGTGCCTGCAACCGGCCGGCGCAGACCGTCTTCCTCGCGTGCCAGCCCGCACGAGCCAGCCGCGAGCCGGCAGCACTCACACCACCTGCAGCTCCCGGTTGCGTAGCGCGGACAACCACTATAGCCACAGTGTCGCACAGCGTGTGGGGATTATGGTCGTCCACGCCGCGCAACCGGGAGCTGCAGGTGGTGTGAGTGTTGCCGACTCGCGGCTAGCACATGCGGGCTAGCGTGCGAGGAAGACGGTCTGCACCGGCCGGTTGCAAGCGCAGAGAAGCTCGCGACAAAGCACGTGGAGAGGGAGATGGCATGTGAGGGAAGGCGAGGGTGATGCGGGCGCTGCTGGGATGTTTTGGGGTGCTTGGCCGGCCGCTGCAGAGGCGCGCAGAGGATGGTTACGAGCGGAAGCGAGCGTGCGATAGAGTGAAGAAGTGAAGGTGGAGGCGCCTGCAGGCACGCAAGGAAAGGTGAAGGCGGCCTGCAGGCTTGCGCGAAAAGGAGTGGGGCAACTGCTGCTGCCGCCGCGCTTCGAGCTTCATACCTTGAAGCTTGTGGCCATGGCTGAAGGTGCTGGAACGGAAAAAAAAACTAGAAAAGAGCCACCACGCCCACCGGCTCTTTGAAGAGCTGGGCGGTGGTGGTCTCACTGTGGTGGTGTGCACGACAGTGAGCTCCTGCCCGCCGGGTGTCTCCTCAGAGGAGGAGGGCCAGCGTATGGAGGGAGAGGGAGGAGAGGATGGCCTGGAAGGAGAAGTTCTACAGAGTCTTTTTTTTTGGCTTTTTTTGGTGAGGACCAGGCTGCCTGTGAGAAGAAGAAGGCGTGGTCTTTTTATAGAAGAAGAAAGCCATGGCTCACATGCGGCTGCAGGGAGAGGTTGGTATGGCTTGGCAGGGAGAGGGCTGCTGCGGCTGGCAGGGAGGGGGAGGAGAAGACGAAGATGCATGCAGCCGCGGGAAGCTTTAAAAATCAAGTGAAAATAAAAAATAAAAAGATGGTGAATTTTGTGAAGAAGCACTTGAAGAAAAATGTAAATTGCAAGGACACTTATTTCATTCTCCTCCCTTCTCAATTAAATGCATGCATGCATGTATTTCTACAATGCAACTATGGAGACCTAATATGCATTGGTAATGCTAGGAAATAGCATAAGACGGCACAATTGCAGGCGTATTTTTTGCAGTGCAATCATACCCCCATACCTATCTTTTGCTAGTCCCTAGCAAAACATTTTTTTGTAGTATTATATTTAGAAATGATCTTTAAGCTGAAGATTTTCTTCTGAGGCGACATAGGTGTATTTATTGTTGGATATTGTGAGAACCAATTGTAGAGAAGACTACTAGTACTTTAAGTCTCACATGACAAATATCATCTCTCGACTAACCAAGACTCTTGATATTTAAACCTTAAGTACGATTTTCAAGACCCAGGTGGTCTTTGTCGTACTCGAGAGCTCAAGAGATTATGGCTTGTGCTTAGTGAAGGATCAAGACTGACCAGATGAACATTAAGACTCAAGCCCAGGGTTTCACGAATCTTTAAGTAAAGGTTGGTCCCAGTTTCAGCCCGTGATTTCGGATTGACCCTTAAGAAGATGACGGAAAACTCAACTCCCATTTTCTGACATTTGTGGCTCACATGAAAAACAGGGTATTTGCGATTTGCCTTAAAGAACTTTTTAGGGTAGACATTTGCAAGATATACTGACTTATTTACAACGTTTTTTTTTTTTTTTGAAACACGTATCAGTATATCTCTTACAACATTATTTGGAGGAGCACACTTTTCTTTTTGGTGGGAGAGTTTCTTTTTGGTGGAAAGAGTTTCTCCTAAACACAAGACTAAAACCTGGGATACAAAGTCTACCTGCGCGCACAGGTAAGGACTCCACCTTTCCTAATGAACACTAGGGTTGGATCTTATATTCACCTGGTCTTTCCTGTTATGTGTAGTGTAAACCAAGTTTACTTAAGCTCTCAAGTAGAAGCAAACCAACGAATCCTGTACTGGTGTCTCAGGTACAAGAATACGTCCTTAGTTAGGAGAGATTCCGATCTATCTTGTCAATGCTTAAGTGAATTAAGCCGAGCTTGAGCGAATCAAGCTTCTGTGGCCTAGAAAGTCTTCAAAACAGAGGTTGAATATCTATAAACACTTATTGTATTTTTGTTTCAGCCTTTAGATCAATACTAAACACCATTTTTATTTTTTTTTTTTTTATTTTTTTTTTAAATATATGTATATATATAGAAACTACATGATACCCTAAAATACCGAGATCCTAAGGATGCCTATCCATACCTCAAAGGTAAAGACATCTAAAATAAATTTACTTTCTCAAGAATTTGAATCTTTTTCTATGAAGTCTAACGAATCTTTAAGTAAGATGAACACTAGGTTCACTCTCATAATGAATAATCTTAAGGCATTAGGAAAGACCTTTATCAAGGGGGAGCTTCAAGGGAAGCTTCTTTGTTCCCTTGGATCGGAATGGGAGCAGAAGGTCACCGCCATCGAGGAGGCGAATGAGATGGAGGAGCTCAACATGGAAGATCTCCTAGGCAATCTAATGACCTACGAGACAAAGCTAAAGCAGAAGAAGGACACACAAGAACCAAAGCTCAAGAAGACTCTCGCCTTCAAAGCTACGTCGGATAGTGAGGTAAGTTCCGACGACGAAAACTTTAAAATTTTACTTAAGAAATTTTCAAAGTTTTATAGGAAATCAAAGAACGAAAAGAAGGAGAAGGAAAGTCCGAGACATTGCTACCACTGCAACGAGAAAGGGCATCTATGACCAGAGTGCCCTCTTTTCAAAAAGGAGAAGAAGAAGGAAAAGGAGAAGTCAAAGAAGAAAGCGTTCCAAGAAACTTGGGACGACTCAAGCTCAGAGGAAGAAAAAGAGCAGAACCCCGAGGAAGAAATCACTTGCTTTGGTTTCATGGCCATAAGAGAAAGCCACAGCGAAAGCAGAAGCGACTCCGACGTCGAGGTAAATTCCGATTTACAAAATGCATTTAATGAGCTTTTTGAAGTTAGTAAATCACTTAAGGTAGAAAATATAAAAATTAAAAAGAACCATAGTTTTCTTAAAAATGAAAATGAAAAGTTAGAACAACAACTTAAGGATCTAGAAGCTAGTTCTAAGGATAATAACTTGTTATTTGAAAATAAAGATTTAATCAATGAAAATACTAAATTGATTGAGGAAAATGCTAGTCTAAAATTAGAAATTTCTGATTTAAAGACTAAGATGAATATTATAGAAAAATAAATCACATGTCTTAGGGAAAATTCCAACAAATTAATCAACAAAATAGATAATTTGCATAGTCCTAAGATTGAGAAAGGATCTCCATCAAGGAGACCCGCTAACAGATCCGGATCCAAACTCACTTGGATACTAAAGAAAAAATTAGAGTCTTGTTTTGTAAGTTTCATGGGTGACTATAATACAAGAGATTGGACCTACAAGATCAAGGCTGGTCAACTCCAGTTGGGAGAACCAAGGAGTAGACCAAGGAGGAGAACGAGAAGACCGACGAGACGGCGAACAAATGATGGACCTGCCACACATCGTCCTCTAGACTGGAGATCGACGCCAATGCCTGGGCCTCCAAGCTACAGATGGGAACCCCATCCAATATGGCATCCACCACCTCCATTTTGGCCATTTTATTGGCCATTGTAGGTGAGGTAAAACCCTTTTACGTTATCCTTTTATCATTAGTATATAGATAGGGGGAGTTAAAATTATAAGCTATTTGTCAATCATTAAGGGGGAGATCTTGTTAAATTAGCTATATTTCCTTTAGAAAGGGGGAGAAAAATAATAGCTACTTTGTTGCTATAAAAAGGGGGAGGACATTACTCTTTGCAAAAGAAATTCAACCCATTTATAGAAGAGCATATTTTAAGGGGGAGTTATAGGAAATTTAAAATCAATTAAACCTTTTTGATAATGTCAAAAAGGGGGAGGATTTTTTTTTTTTTGCATTATTATTTATGGTTTTGTCATCATCAAAAAGGGGAAGATTGTTAGTGCTAGAGCACCGCGATCGTTTATTTTGATGATAACAAAACATGTGTCATTTAACATTTGCACTTGAAGTCTCAGATTTCAGATTAATTGCAAATGGAAATGTGGTTAGATGGAGTTCGAGCTCGCATCCATGGTGGATTGGAGGAACTTGATGGAGAACAAAGGAGCTTCGCAAGGAGCGATAGCTTGAAGAAGGAAGAAGATGAAGAATAGGATAGATTTCCTTTCCTTTGTACTATGTATTTTTGTTTCTTTTGTTGCTCTTTATTTTTGCTTCTTAGATTCATGTTAAAGAGCCTCCAAGAACCCTTACAGTAGTTCTAGGAACACTTGCACAACCTTATGTTAGTTAGGTTTTCTATAGAGAACTTAGAAAACCAAAATAGGGTTCAGACAGCCTTATCAAACGTCTAATCTGAAAATCAGACGTCAGATAATGACTTTTAAGACATCTGACTGTTGACTCAGACGTCCGATAATGTTTAGGCTGGACTTAGTTAGTTATGTCTGATGAAATTAGATGTCCAGACCAAAGTCCAGACGTCTTAGCAGACGTCTGATGCCTTTGCCAGACGTCCAATTAGTGGACCGTTGGCTGCCTTAGTAAACTTTGAGAAAATGACCGTTAGCCTCGTATCAGACGTCCGTAGAGGACCCCAGACGTCTAATACATGACCGTTTTGCCTCGGCTGACCCAAAATCTCTTCTCAGAGATTGTCTAGCCGTTGCACTCCCTTGGGAATCCATTCTCGCAGAAAAATAGGTTTCCAAACATCCAGACCTCTTACCAGACGTCCTGTGTGTCGTCTGATGGACTTTCACTAGAACTCTGTTTCGATCTGATTCAAGTCAGGAAGGAAACCCGCCTAAAATCAGACGTCTGACTTTGTTCCTAGACGTCTTAAATGGGTTTTGCAGATGTCTGATGCCAAAATTAGACGTCCGATAACCCTGTCAAAGTCATGATTAATCTTGATTCCGACTTGATTCTCTTGGAGGTTGTACCCAACGGCTATGGAAGCCTTCCAAGGCCTTCCATCCCTCTATAAATAGAGGAGAACCCTTTCCACTCAAACACACACCAAGCAACATACTTTCCACTCTTTTGTGTCAAAAAAAAGATCAAATAGAAGAAAGCCCTTGCTCTCCAAGCCTTGTTCTACATCTAGAGAGCTTCAACCCAATTGCGCACCCGCTCTCCCGCCGTAGTTCACGAGAGCGTCGTTGTGCCATTGCGTAGTTCATGCATCCACGTCGTCGACGCACTTCCAGCAAAGGGAAGCATCCTAACACCTATAGAAGCTAAGTTTAAGAATTATTTTGTTGGCTCTATAGGACTCTTCTTGTATTTGTTACTTTGTTATTTTGTTGGGTATTCGCATTGCGAATTCCGTCTCCTTCGTGAGACAAAATCTTTCTCGTGAAGAGAAGGGGTTTGAGGTACACTACCCTCATATAAAGTAGTGTGGTTGTAATTGAGGTTGTACTACCCTCGTTTAAGTAGTACGTTAGTGGATTTGATCTACTTGGTTGATCAAAAAATCCTAACTCGAGAGGGTTAGGTGGTGCTTTTCACCCGGGTTGGGTTTTCACCTAAAAATACTTGTGCCTAATTGTGTGATTGATATTTTTTTGAGATTGTCTATTTTAATTCCACACTTTTTACGTCATGCTGATCTCACCCCCTCCGAGTAAGGGAAATTACAAGAACACCCTCTATTTAAAGGGCGGACCTTTTCCAAGCACAAACTTGTGCAATTCTAGCTGGTTCCCCTCAATTCCTCCTCCTCACTGGCGTAGAAGACCCACCTCTAGAGCTCCTCGAACTGCCCTCGTCGCCCTTCGCCACATACAATAGGCTTAGGGTTTATCTTCCCCATTCCTCCTAGGAGCTTCTCGAAAAGTTTCACGCTCAGAAACACCTCCCTCTGCTCTAGATTCCTCACTTTCTTCCACATCTTCGACGTACCTCCGACGACATCCTCGTCACCCCCTCTCTCTCAATTAGTATAAGGCTTCTCTCTCCCCCTTCTTCAATTTCACTTCTGGAGCTGTTCAGCTCCCAATTCCCTCTCCTCTGTCTTCTCCAACGTCGGTAACAACCTCACCATCCGCTTTCATCATCAGCTCTCACTCGTACCCCTCCACCTCAATTGACTGAGGTGAAAACTTCACCCCACCTTCACGAAAGTTTCGCCCTAGTCAATTGCACCACACATCGCTTCCACCATCACCTCTGACTTCGTTCACCGGAGCTTCACAAAGCTCCTCCAACCACCCACCACACACATCCATTCATCACATACACAACACCACAAGCTTCGTCGCACTTTGGCGAAGCTCGTGAGATATTTGATTTGGGCCCTAGGTCATGTTCTTATTCACAGGTTCCCTGCCGCCGCTGGTTGTCTTCCTCATCTTTGGCACCTACCATTTGATCACAACACTCCTCGCCACCACCTTATAGAGGAGCGGAATCACATCAAGAGTTCAAGCCAACCTTCAATTTAACGAGTGAAGCCCAATAGCACCTCCAATTGCTCGGAATCTACTAAATGGCTGCACATGAAGAAAGGAGCTTGAAGATAGTCCCACATCGGTGGGAGCTAAATCAAAATCGTGTATTTAACAAATTTCACCCGTGGCCCTACTGCCTTCGAACCACGGGGTCAGGTCCCACTGACTCACAAGCCTCACGCACGCCTTCACCCATGCCCACACGCACGTGGGCTTGGGTTAGTTTGAACCAGGTCTGAACCAATCTGATCTGGTCTGAATTGGGTTTAGTCTGGTTTAAGAGAGAGAAGAGGATTTCTGAGAGAGAAGGGGGGCTTTTGCTCTCGAGAAATGTGCCTAAGGACTTAGGCAAAGTTGTGAAGGAAATTAGGCTAAGCACTTAAGCCATCTGAAACCTTGAGGAGACATCTATGAATAGCAGCCTGACTTGAGCTTTGAATATAAGATTAGCCTAAGTGTTTAGAATCTCATTGATGGTCTCAACCACCATCTTTTTTGGGCTTTATATATCTCTCTCTCTACATTATTTTGTTCATTAAATCTTGCAAGTCATTTGAATATATATGTTGAGTTTTGATTGATTATTGTGCTCATCTTCATATCATTTGATTAGTGATTGATTTGCAATAGTTTTCTCCCTGCGAATGACCTCGGAACTCACATTTTTCAAGCAATATAAATTTAAATTCGATTTGGTTTTCATCGTTATAGTACAACGCATTTCTCTAAACCTACAACGAGAGCTCATCAACAGTGACATAGGTTCCCATTTCACCAATATGAAATATTTACCCTTTTGAAGATATAGAAGGTAAACCACCATATTGCAATACTTAATCACTCTCATATGAGCGGGCAAGTCGAAGTGTCAAAAAAGGAAATGAAGAACATCTTATAGACAACAGTTAACCTAAATAAGAAAGACTAGTCGAATACATTAAGTGATACATTTTAGGCCTACTGCACAACATATAAAACCCCTATTGAAATGTCCCCATATAGTCTTGTGTATGATAAATCGTGCCACCTACCATCATGCTAGAATACAGATCTTATTAGATTGTCAAATAGTGCGACTACAATTAAGAGCAAACAGGTGAGCATCGTAAGTTACAATTGAACAAGTTTGAAGAAATACGCAATGCAACATACGATAGTGCAAAGACTTACAAAGAAAGAATGAAAATTTTCCACAAGAAGCACACCATAAGGAAACATTTTGGACCAAACCAAAAGGTTTGGCTTTTTGATGCTAAGACGTGACTTTTCCAAGTAAAACTTCCTTCCCATTGGAAGGTTCGTACACAATCATTTAAACACTTCAGAATAGATCCATTAAGATTTCAAACCAAAGATGGGTCAAACCCAATTGTTGGGTGGCCAACCTTCAATATTGTAGATTACTTTGATTGATCTGGTGGCCCTAGTAGAACCTATATGATGTCAATAGTTGGCTTGGTCTAGCTAGAGACCCTACACTTAGCACTAGTTGGGAGGCTAACCTTGAATCATCAATTTGATGTTAAATGACTCGATTATGGTGGATTGAAATCCACGAGTTATGTTTCTTCTTTTGGTTTTCTTTTTCTCAACCTATTAAATAGTTTCTGTAACTAGAGTTCATAATCATTTTCTTTGGTTTTGTATATTTGAATGAGGATAAATCTGAAATAGAGGCATCACTGACTGACTCTAGAGTCCTATTAGGTCATATATAACTAATCACCTAGCTACTTTTGATTGGTCTAATTTCACAATGCCACTAAGAACACTATCAATTGGGGGGTATGGATGAAATTTTTTGAACAACAACTTTTTCTTTTTCAAAAGTTAAGCCATTTTTAAAAATTTTAGGCACAATTTTTCATGTATTTGAAAAGGTATTTTAAATTAAAACCTAGCCTCAAAACACTCCAATTTTCAAAGCCAAAGCTAACCTCAACTACATTTGGGATCGACAAGGACTAAAGAATTTAGGTTTCCTGTAACCTCTTTGTCAAACCATTACCAAGTAGATGAGATGAGTAAATACTTTGTACTTTCAACCTTCTTCTTAGAGGCATTTGGATAACAGAACATTCCCTTTTGCACTTACACGTTGATAACGGGCACAAGTGTGGGGAGAATTTGAGTTCTTCGTAAGTCCAAGAACTTTATTAATTAGCTTTTGCACAACTTAGTTAGGACCTCCGTATGTACGTATTAGAAAAGCTACCTGTTAACCTAGTAATGATGCCATGGTCTACAATTCACCTAAATCACTGGTGCGTGTGTGTGTGTATCCTTTGTTTAAGGTGGCCATGTAAGCACTAAGACTGAAGACTAGCGAGTCCAACAAGTGAATAAAATGGGAAAGCTTTATTGATGACAGCTCCCTTCTACCAATTTGAGGAAAAGAAATGAACATTGATTCATATCATAGGCATTGGCTTGACCCAATTCTTATGCTTCCCTATTCTATGCAAGCAATTAACAAGAGTGCATGGTGAAGGAGGTGAGTGTTTTAATACCCTTGGGTTTCATACCCATTACTAGAGTTGGTGACCCTTCTTTTGGATGAGTGAGATCATCTACACAACAATATTATGAAGTGGAAAGGAGTTTTAGGGCACAATGCAATTGAGCATTGAGCAGATATTAGTCCTTTATTTGGGAAAAATAAGTTTGCACTCCGCAAAATGGTAAGAGAATTGCCATTGAATATCACATGGAAGTAGTGAAAGAATAAAGGACTTGCTAAGTTTTTACCTCAAAATCTTGTGTGTAAACCCTACTCTCAGATGGGTTGAAAGAAATGAGAAAAAACAAAAAGAGAGAGGGAAAAATACATAATAGTTGGTGATGAGAACCTCATTATAAACCCTAACTAGCACAATCTAACCTAGATATGTGAGAACAAGTACCTACATGGCCCAAAGAAAGGCTTAACTCAGAGAATTCTGAGTTTAAGAATAAAATAAATCATAAGGGGTAAAACTGCAATTTCACCAATGCAATTTGCAAACAGGGCAATTAAGGGCCCAAGCACAGGTCAAACAAGCTTAACAAGAAGGAAAGTGGGAAGATCTGATCTAAAAAAGGGTTGTAGCAACTTCCAGGAATTAGATGACATTCTGTAACCCTAAAAACCACCCTCTTCAATTCATGAGGTTCGAGGTAGGATAAAAATCAAATAAATCCTCCAAAATTCATAGAAAAATACTCTCTAGGGTTTAGAACATTCAATTTGGCCTTAGAAACCTATTTTGACCTAAAAAGAGAACCATGCCCAATTAATAACTTAATTTGGGTTTTTACGCAAATTGGTTGGTCAAACACGGTCCAACCTAGAATTAAAATTCACCATTAAAATTCTTAGGTTCAAATTGGTTTTATATAAAAACTTTAGCCTAAGAAGAGACCTCCTTGACCGACTTTAAAATTTGGTCCTCTTCATTTACTTTTTGACCCTTATCTTTTGAAACCCTTGCATTTGGGCCCCCAACATTTCATCATTCTTTGCATAACGGTCCTCCCTGCAACTTTTGCGTAGCGCCATACTTCGGTGACCTTGAGCGGAGCATGGCGCCTCGCAAGGCAGGGCTGCCATCCTGCAAAGCAGAAGCGGGGTTCCTTGCGATGTCCTCTGTCGCAGGGACCCGCCCACGTCCTCTGCCAACCACCATGCCTTCCGTGCGAACGTGCGGAAGGCATGGATATCATCTCCGGCCTTACTCCGGCGAGGCTGGCACGACGCCAGCACGCCCCTCCCTCTGCGCCAACCCCTTTATAAGGAGCGGCACACCTTGCTGACTCCGATAAGCTTCCTTTGACAGAGAACTACCCCCTTTTTCATCCCTCCATCCTCCGTCAGAGGGCCCAAAGCTTCTGGTGAACTCCTCCTCATCCTCCTCGTCGCTCTACTGCCTTACCTGCAACAGGGTTTGCCCTGCTCCGTCGTCCGCGCCAGGTTGTACCCGCTGGCGCCCTCCGCCTGCTTCCTCGTCGTCGAAACCCTCCTCTAGGGCATCTTCGTCTCCAGCTCCGGCAGATACGAGTTGGCTGCTCTGCCCTCCCCCTTCGTCGAATACTTAGGTAGATAGCTTCCTCTCTATTTCCCTTGCATTTCCCCCCTTTAAACTGCCCTTTTGACCACCCGACTGCCACTGTCCAGACCACCCTCTCCACCTCCGATCACCCCCTCCGGCGAGACCATCTCACGACCACAAACACTCTCGCACCTCGCCGACCATCCCACAAGCTTCCTCACACTCCACTCTATCGATTCCCCATCTCCATTCACTGCCAAACGCCACCCGACCACCCCCCGAACAAACCCACCTCTCCGGCCACAGTCTGACAGCCTCTTCACGCACTCCCGCACGCCGCTGACCACCGCACAAGCTTCGCCTCACACCGGCGAAGCATCCTACATATTCTGACTGGGCCGAGAGGCCGTTGTTGTGATTTCAGGTGCACACCCCTTGCCGCCATTGCCGACGAGCTACAGCATCATCACATGCAGCTGCAGGCGCCCTCCAGCCCAGGTGCACGTCCCAAGACACGCGGGTTGTCTCTGTGAAGGCACCCAGGCCTGTAGCTGGGGCAAAGGTGCAGTGGGCTACTTCAATTGGCAGCAGGTAGCTCGCCTACAGGCGCCAATCTGGGAGGTGGGACTTTAGTCCCACCTCGGAAGTGCATGGCCAAGCACCCACACTTAAATTGAAAAAGTGCCTAAGGCTAATCGCCTTCGAACACAGGGGTCAAGTCCCTCTCCCGCACACTGCGCGCCACGTGCTCGCTCGCCCTCGCCCCCGCTTTTATAACACGTCCTTATAAAAGTTGGCTTTTCACAAGCACAGACACAAGGTTTTAAAGGAATTTGCAAGTTGCGAATCAGATTCACGAGCCAGAAAAATCCTAAAAACAAACATTTCAAGTCATCTGAATTAACAAGGGGTTAATTTGCGAATTTTCTGAGGATATATTGATCCCGTTCTATCTAATGGTTGGATCCAAAAACAAATCCTGATGTTTATCTTCAACAAATCCCGTATCTCCTGTGTTTTAATCTACCAAGGTCCCTTAATCTCTTTTTCTCCTCAAAAAATCAAAAAAAAATTAGATTTCCCAAAAATTCCATTTTCCAAAAAAATTAATGTTTTGCTAAGAGACTAGCAAAAGATAAGCATGGGGGTGTGATAAACGCCAGTTTATCATCATTTTTATGCTTTAAAACTAACCTAGCTCTTAGGATTTTACTCCGCAAACGGGTTTTTGGGCTGCATTTAGGCATAAATTAGGATAGGCATGCATTGCATTTTTTATTATTGTTTTAATGTGTTTTTGTGAGTGTTAGGGATGTACAGATTCACAGATTCCTAAAACCCTAGCACTCAAGAAGGCAATTGGTGAAGGAGAAGCCCAGACTAGTTGGAACCCAGCTTGATCCAGCTCACCATAGCTGGAACCTAGCTTACTTGAACTAGGGTTAGCTCATCCCAGCTCCATTCAGCTAATCTCAGTTGGATGGCAGCTCAAGAGAGTTTACCTTAGCTCACCCTAGCTCAAGTCAGCTCAGATCCAGCTCAACTTAGCTGAGTCTAGCTCATCTCAGCTCCCACTAGTTCACAGGGAGCTCTAGCTAGCTCAGCTGAGTTGACAGGAGTTCATCCCATGCCAGCCTCTTCAGCAGCAGCCAGCTCCAGCTCCAGCTCCAGACTTCTTCTCCTCAGCTCCTTCCTCCAAACCCTAGCTCCAACACCTTCTCCTCTACTCCACCTTTAGCTAAGCTAGCTTAGCTTATCTTAGCTTAGCTTAGCTAACAACCAGCTCCTTGGCCATTCATTACCTCCAAAATCAACCCTAGCTAGCTCCACCAACTCAAGCCTACCTAAGCTAGCTACCCTACTCAAGTTGGCACCACCTCCTAGCCATCCCTTCACCCCATTATCTCCACCAAAAGACACTTCAAGTTGGCGCCAAAAACCACCCCTAACCACCTCTATATTGGCGCCACTTTCAGCCCCTTTATCCACCCTACACCTACCCACATAAGCCATCCTAGCCATCCACCTAACCCCCCTTCTAGAATCCTTCTTGGCGCCAACTTAGACCCTCTTCTAGAAGCCATTTTGGCGCCAATATCAAAGGGTGTCAACACACATAACCACCCCTTAGGTGTCCCTTAAGGTGGCGCCAAACACCCTTGGCCATTGGATCCTTAACCACCTCCCTCCTTCCATCCTAGCCATCCATTTCAAAGGTCACCATAGCCCCCCTCCTATTCTATAAAAGGCCACCACCTACCACCATTTTGGAGGCATCCTCCCTTAGTATATTTTCTACCTAAACTACCTATACCTACGGCCAAGAAGAAGGAGTAGAGAAGGAGATTAAAGGGGCACATCACCAGCCCTTTTGGTGCCTTCTTCTCCCCACTCTCTTCAACTTGAGCCACGCCAAGGAGGAGGACTCTTCCACTTCAAGGAGGACGGCCAGGCAAAGGAGGACTTAGGGTGGACGTCCACCCTTGGAGAAAAACTTAGGGCACGCCCCCCTAAGGCTTGCCTTGGAGGACATCACCTTGGCGGAGTACTGCAAGGAAGGAGTTGAAGGATTCTTTTCAAGCTTGGGAGCCACCAACCTTGGAGCAAGAAGCCCTCTTCTTCACCATCTATCTAGAGGATTTGTGTTTTATTTTCTTATTTGCAATTTTCTAGTAGTACAAGCTTTCCTCTACTAGGCCTTTTGTAAAACACTTTATCAATTATCTAGTTGCCTTCTTTGCAATTTTTTTGTTTGCATTTCTATTTGCTTATTTTCAGCATTCTTCACTTCCTCTCCCTAATTATTCTAGGCCTTCACTTGCTTAGAGTGAGCTTAGGGAGAGGCTCTACTTGCCACTTTAGAGTAGTTTACTTAATTGGAAGTGTAAACACTTTTCCCGCCATAATTTCGCATGTTGCCTTAGTTCAAAAATAAAGAAAAATGGTATATTGAAAATTACCAAAAAGAAAGTTGAGATATATTCCAAGCAAGAGAATCAATTTTGCAACCATATTGCCTCCTTGGACGACCCTAGATACTCCCCTATCTAGGATATAAATTTAAGAGCGAAAGCGGATTTACGCGTTACAACGACGTATTTTAACAAACCACGTAATTTCGCTATCACTTTTTGGCGCCGTTGCCGGGGAGGCACGGCTTTGCATTAACTCATTTTCTCTTGCTTGAAGTGGATCTCATCCCCTTCTCTTTCTTTCTTTTGTGTGTGCAGGAACTACAGCGGGAAAGCGGGAATCTGGAAGCGAGAGCTTAAAGATCCTTTTCTTCCCGCGAAAATTCAGGTTGGTTCCTCTTTCTAGTCACATAATTAATTAAAACTACCAAAAATATATTAAACTTGGCTTTCAGGACCCTAAACACTTAAATTAAGTGGAGTGGTGCATTTTTAAATCCATTGTTTGCTTGTATGCTTCTTTAGCACCATTCCATTGCAAGTATTGGTGTTCTGTTTTTCGGGTCTAGATTTCTGTCCAGACTTGAAAAATCGATTCCTAACACCACAGGCCTCCTAAAATCATAAAATTTCATAGAGTGATTCCCAATTGAGTTTGGAAGATCTGTTCCAAATTTCAGATCAATTGGATTTGTATTTAATTTTTAAAAATTCATGGATTACAGAGGGGTCACACCCTCTAATCTTCCTGTTTTGCTACTGTCCGCGAATTTTCAGAATTTTTATACTCATCCAATTGTTGTGAAATTTATCTTGTTGGAATCCCTGTGAAATTTTACATATCATATAAAATCATAAAAATTTTCTGAGGTCGGTGGTAATACTGAAAAGTCTATAATACCCACGGGTATTATTTCTGGACTTTGACACTAGTACAATTAAAAATTCAAAACTATTATCAAACAAATTCCTAAAATCTTAAAAAAATCTTTTCTGGAATCCTTGTTTGATTTTCTTCAAAGTAGTGGTGTTGTTTGACTTGTTTGGACCACTACTTAATTCTGAAAGCTAAAAATAATTCATTGGTAGTTAAATTTCTGTCTCAGGGATAATTGGTTTAGGGTTTCTTCTTTCTCTTTAGAGACTCAATTAAAAGGAAATATACAATCACACATACAACTTGTCTTTCCTTTGATTGTGAACTTTCAAACTTGTTTGAAAACTTAAAGAGAAAAACCCTAAAAATTCATTTAATTAAATCACATCCTAAAAGACAAAAATATAAAAAATTTGTGTGACAACTTGATTTTCATTGGAGCCACTCTCCAATTCCTGCACACACACAAAAAAATCAAATAACAGGGCAACAACCCAATAAACGCCCTCCACATTCCGTGTGCACTATAGAATCCTAGACCTAATTAAAATTTGTAGCAACTTGACCCCTAAGGCTTGATCAACTTAGGCTTGCTATTTAGGTTTTAAGTTTTCTTTAGTTAGTACCAATTCTGTCATCTGTATCTGGTGTTCAGGCTGAAGGGCCGTGTCAAACGACCAGGCGCGGGTTTGTACAAGCACCTGGGGTTTTCCCTGGGAAACGTTTGGGCCCAAACCTCCCCTTAAGCAACCTGGCTAGATTTGTTGATAGAACGGGTATTCACTATTGACTACTTATTTCCTATATAGACCAAGTCTTAGGTTATTATTAGGGAGTCACAATCAAGTTAGGTCTAGTTTTTGTTTGTTTGAATTGCACACTTTCTCTCATCTCTTTCTCTGCTCCTCCCCTCCCTGTTCTTCCATTTTATGCACGGGCGACGGTCTCAAAATCCGCACTTGGAAGGACCATTTGATTTCGCCCCCCACGTAAAAAGACCACTTTTTCTGTCTTCTCCTGAAAAAATGGAAACACAACAAAATAGGTCCACTGACCCTTCCACGTCTACCTCTAACCCCACCTCTAACCCTAATTCTAACCCTTCCACCCAAAACCCAACCACCAGTAACTTTCCACACTTGGAGCTCCCCAATCTTGAGTTGCCCCACACACAACATCAAGACCCCCTACCTGATCTTTTAAAATTGATGGCCGATCAAATTAATAAATTAAATTCCAATCAACAAACATTGACTAGGAACATCCAAAACCTAGCCAATCCAAGGCCAAACCCACCACCCCGTCAGCAGCCTGTTGTTCCTCTAAAAGATTTCTATGATCCATCTTATTATGAGGAACGACCAGGGGTGGTCATACCTGAGGGGGACTTTGAGATCAAGCCAGCCGTCCTGAACCTGATTAAACACTTTCATGGCCTTCCTAGGGAAGACCCTTTCAGCCACCTTGAAGAACTAACTCTTCTTGCACAGACAACCCGTTCCCGAAATGTGCAAGAAGACATATGGCTGATGCGGCTTTTTCCATTATCTCTTAAAGATAAGGCCGCTTATTGGTTCAGGACCATTGGCCGACCCATTACAACATGGCCTCAACTCAAGAGTGCCTTCCTCAAGAAATTCTTTCCCATAGGTCGTACCAATTCCTTACGAAGATCTATTACGACCTTTCACCAAAAATCTGGTGAAACTTTCCATGATTCTTGGGAAAGATTTCAAGACCTTTTAAGAAGTTGCCCGCACCACGAGATTCCTTTATGGCAGCTCGTACAAATCTTCTATCATGGATTAGAAGATCAAATCCGACAGTCTGTCGACGCCTCGTGTGGCGGCAACTTTTTAAATAAAGATGCAGAAAGTGCCTATGACCTGTTCGAAGAAATGAGTGAAAACTCATTTAATCAAGCTTCCATGAACACATTTTGCAGAACCCAAAACCCGCAGTTCGGTGTTCATGAAATAGGCACTCAATCTATCCCTGTCACCCAAGATGATCTTCAATTGATTGCTCAAAAACTCGACCAGATGCATATTAATCAAAAGAAAATTGAGGAAAGACTAGCCACTTCAACTCAAGCTCCACACCCACATCTAACCCAACCTAACTTTCCACAAAGAGAAAATTTGCACAATCTCAACACTACCCCTGTTGATTATTCTGAGGTTGCCCATGATTCACTGGGGAACTACAACTATCCAGATCTTAACCCCACTCAAAATATTTCTGCCATCCAGGAGCCCTTTAAAAATTCTTCCAATTGGAAAAATTACCCGAACTACTCCTGGAATAATCAAGTTTCCTCCCAACCATATCATTTTAATGGGTATGGGTCGAATCCAAATTTCCATCCTGGGCCATCCCAACAAGATATCAATGCCCAGATGTTGCGAACCCTGCAGGATATGCAAACAAAAATGACGGAAGTAACCCGCAACATCACAAATCTGAACAATCAGATTGGGGTTACTCCCACGCAAAGACCTGTAGGACATCTTCCGTCCCAACCCATACCCAACCCTAATCACCAAGGAAACCATTATATGGGCAGAAATCCACATTATCCACATCAGCCTCCTCCTAATCCACCACCTCAGCAGCCGCCCAGGTTTCTGCAATCACAGGCCCCCCCACCTCCTCTAAATAATAATCCGACTGCACATGCAGTTACTTTGAGGAGTGGGAAAACCACCACTGACCCCGGGCCTTCACACGAACCTGGTAAGATACATGTGCAAGTTGACTCCCCACCTCCCCATCAGGAAGAAAAAGAACAACAAAAATCTCAAGACAAGATTCCTATCCCTTTCCCACAAGCTCTCTACCCTACCACCAACAAAAGAAAGAAATCTGAGCCCACTACAGAAGAACTCATGGAGCTATTTGGGCAAGTTCATATCAATATCCCTCTCCTAGATGCCATCAAATATATACCTGCCTATGCTAAATTTTTGAAGGATATTTGTACTCCTAAAAGGCAGGCTAAAAATCTAGGACAGGTGCATCTTTCAGAGACAGTAAGCTCTGTCATACAGAGTAAGCTGCCTCCTAAGATGAAAGATCCGGGGGCGCCTTTAATTTCTGTAATTATTGATGACACTACATTTAATCGCGCCCTCCTTGATCTTGGTGCCTCTGTAAATATTATTCCCACAAATTTATTTGAAGAATTTCAGATCGGTGAATTAAAACCCGTCGAGGTTACCCTGCAATTAGCCGACCGATCTACAATCAAACCTCGTGGGATTGTTGAGGATGTATTAGTCAAGGTCCAGAATTGTGTCTTCCCTGCAGACTTTCTGGTTCTTGACATTGAGGCACCCGAATCATTACTGGACTCCCCGATAATCCTTGGACGCCCCTTTTTGGCTACTGCAAAGGCAAATATCAATTGCCACACAGGCAAAATGGATATCAACTGTGCAGGCCAAACTATCACCTTAGATATTTTTAAATCCTCCAGGAGATTCCATGATGATAACTTCTTTGAGGACTCAGATACTGAAATTTCTAATATGGTGGAGGAGACAATGTTAATAGATACCCTTACCGACCACAGTTTTTTTGAGGACTCTGATTCAAACTCAGTGGTCGGCGAGATCTGTGATCCGGAAACTTGTCTTGACTCCAAATTTGTTCCTGATACCCCCCCTGACCCACCCACTATTAACGCACCTAATTTTTCCACACTAACTCACCATTCCTTCCCCGACCCCTTTCTTACGGACCTGCCACCAACCCCGCCCGAGTTTGGCACACAACCTGAATTAAAACCATGGCCAGACTCGGGCCACACTTATCAATTTCCATCTCACTTTGATCCCAATATTATTTCTAATCAATTTTCTAGGGATCTAGACGAAGACACCTTTTTTGCGGGCATTCAAGTGTCCAATTATTTACATGATTTTCCGTCTTCTGTGCATACCTTCACGCCCGGCTGAATGGCGTAAAAGATAGCACTGGATGGGAGGTAACCCATCATTTTCTTGCTTTCCTTTTTTCTTCTTTTTCCAGGTTTTATTCATCCTAAACCTGACCGTTCTTCACTAAGGTGATTCCTTTTCCCTCCTAATGCATGAGGACATGGCATATCTTGAGCATGGGGGGGTGTTTTTAAATTTTTACGATCGATTTAGGATGTTTAAAACCTAAAAACATGCAATTTTCTTTAATTTATTTCCTGCTTGCATACCCAAAAAAAAAAAAAAAAAAATTGTTGAAAACTTTTTGAGGAAAAATTTTGAAATCAGGACTAAGGTCGAAAAATTCACTTCTGGTACAAGGGGATTTAATCCTTAACAAACTAAGGATAAGGATATGGATCTGATCATTAGAATTCCAGGGTCTATTTTAGACTAGATCAGATATCCTTCTCTAAAATTCCACCTGAACTCATGATAGTTCAGGTGACTTGATCCTATTTTGTAATATGGAAAGTATTTGACTTAGTTTTTGATTCAAAAACCTGCGATTCTTGAGAAACTTCTTGTGTCAATTTTTACACACAAGCCAACAACTAAAAATTTGAAAAAACTCCCTTGTTTGGATTTAGTAAAAGTCTGAAGCAGATCATTGGTTTGAGTTCCCACCGTCGAGAAGAAGAAAAAAACCTTCTTTGAGGACGCGATGTCAACATGTTACGCCTCGGCGCTGCTCTATATCTATATTTCATATCTTTAGACGGAGCATTAAAGCGCATTTCAGCAGCTCAAGTGTCTTGGACGGTGCTCTACCTATAGCGTCGGAGCAAGAGCTTGAGTTTGCTTGGAGCGCCCCTTTTCACCGCATCGTGTTTTGGGGTTGTGAGCTCCTGGGTGGTGTCATGGACAGTGCTATCCCGAAGTACTGGCGCCAGAGCCCCCTCGAGGAATGGTAACGGGAATGATGATACCGACACATCTGTTGTAAGACTAAGCTAAAAATAAGCATGGGGGAGAAAAAAAAAAATATATATATATATATATAATAATAATAATAACACGTCCTTATAAAAGTTGGCTTTTCACAAGCACAGACACAAGGTTTTAAAGGAATTTGCAAGTTGCGAATCAGATTCACGAGCCAGAAAAATCCTAAAAACAAACATTTCAAGTCATCTGAATTAACAAGGGGTTAATTTGCGAATTTTCTGAGGATATATTGATCCCGTTCTATCTAATGGTTGGATCCAAAAACAAATCCTGATGTTTATCTTCAACAAATCCCGTATCTCCTGTGTTTTAATCTACCAAGGTCCCTTAATCTCTTTTTCTCCTCAAAAATCAAAAAAAAATTAGATTTCCCAAAAATTCCGTTTTCCAAAAAAATTAATGTTTTGCTAAGAGACTAGCAAAAGATAAGCATGGGGGTGTGATAAACGCCAGTTTATCATCATTTTTATGCTTTAAAACTAACCTAGCTCTTAGGATTTTACTCCGCAAACGGGTTTTTGGGCTGCATTTAGGCATAAATTAGGATAGGCATGCATTGCATTTTTTATTATTGTTTTAATGTGTTTTTGTGAGTGTTAGGGATGTACAGATTCACAGATTCCTAAAACCCTAGCACTCAAGAAGGCAATTGGTGAAGGAGAAGCCCAGACTAGTTGGAACCCAGCTTGATCCAGCTCACCATAGCTGGAACCTAGCTTACTTGAACTAGGGTTAGCTCATCCCAGCTCCATTCAGCTAATCTCAGCTGGATGGCAGCTCAAGAGAGTTTACCTTAGCTCACCCTAGCTCAAGTCAGCTCAGATCCAGCTCAACTTAGCTGAGTCTAGCTCATCTCAGCTCCCACTAGTTCACAGGGAGCTCTAGCTAGCTCAGCTGAGTTGACAGGAGTTCACCCCAGCTCAGATCCAGCTACATTCAGCTCCACTCAACTCCAGCCAGCTGAAGAAGAATTCATCTCAGCTCAGGAAGCTCAAGTCCAGCTCCCGGGGATTCAGCTTAGCTCAACTCAGTTGAGCTAAGCTACCTTAGCTGCCTCAACCAGCTTGATTCTCCCCGGAAGCACCAGACCTAGCTCACCTCAGCTCATTTTTGGTAGAAGCTAGCTCACTTTAGCTTGGCTTAGTAGCTAGCAAAGAACTAGCAAGCTAAGCCAGCTAGAGTAGCCCCATGCCAGCCTCTTCAGCAGCAGCCAGCTCCAGCTCCAGCTCCAGACTTCTTCTCCTCAGCTCCTTCCTCCAAACCCTAGCTCCAACACCTTCTCCTCTACTCCACCTTTAGCTAAGCTAGCTTAGCTTATCTTAGCTTAGCTTAGCTTAGCTAACAACCAGCTCCTTGGCCATTCATTACCTCCAAAATCAACCCTAGCTAGCTCCACCAACTCAAGCCTACCTAAGCTAGCTACCCTACTCAAGTTGGCACCACCTCCTAGCCATCCCTTCACCCCATTATCTCCACCAAAAGACACTTCAAGTTGGCGCCAAAAACCACCCCTAACCACCTCTATATTGGCGCCACTTTCAGCCCCTTTATCCACCCTACACCTACCCACATAAGCCATCCTAGCCATCCACCTAACCCCCCTTCTAGAATCCTTCTTGGCGCCAACTTAGACCCTCTTCTAGAAGCCATTTTGGCGCCAATATCAAAGGGTGTCAACACACATAACCACCCCTTAGGTGTCCCTTAAGGTGGCGCCAAACACCCTTGGCCATTGGATCCTTAACCACCTCCCTCCTTCCATCCTAGCCATCCATTTCAAAGGTCACCATAGCCCCCCTCCTATTCTATAAAAGGCCACCACCTACCACCATTTTGGAGGCATCCTCCCTTAGTATATTTTCTACCTAAACTACCTATACCTACGGCCAAGAAGAAGGAGTAGAGAAGGAGATTAAAGGGGCACATCACCAGCCCTTTTGGTGCCTTCTTCTCCCCACTCTCTTCAACTTGAGCCACGCCAAGGAGGAGGACTCTTCCACTTCAAGGAGGACGGCCAGGCAAAGGAGGACTTAGGGTGGACGTCCACCCTTGGAGAAAAACTTAGGGCACGCCCCCCTAAGGCTTGCCTTGGAGGACATCACCTTGGCGGAGTACTGCAAGGAAGGAGTTGAAGGATTCTTTTCAAGCTTGGGAGCCACCAACCTTGGAGCAAGAAGCCCTCTTCTTCACCATCTATCTAGAGGATTTGTGTTTTATTTTCTTATTTGCAATTTTCTAGTAGTACAAGCTTTCCTCTACTAGGCCTTTTGTAAAACACTTTATCAATTATCTAGTTGCCTTCTTTGCAATTTTTTTGTTTGCATTTCTATTTGCTTATTTTCAGCATTCTTCACTTCCTCTCCCTAATTATTCTAGGCCTTCACTTGCTTAGAGTGAGCTTAGGGAGAGGCTCTACTTGCCACTTTAGAGTAGTTTACTTAATTGGAAGTGTAAACACTTTTCCCGCCATAATTTCGCATGTTGCCTTAGTTCAAAAATAAAGAAAAATGGTATATTGAAAATTACCAAAAAGAAAGTTGAGATATATTCCAAGCAAGAGAATCAATTTTGCAACCATATTGCCTCCTTGGACGACCCTAGATACTCCCCTATCTAGGATATAAATTTAAGAGCGAAAGCGGATTTACGCGTTACAACGACGTATTTTAACAAACCACGTAATTTCGCTATCACCGCTCACGCCCCGCAGGTCTGGGCAGGATCCAATTACCCAAACCGCGCACTCCTCGCCCACCACCGCACGCCGATGGGCCTGGTCCCGAGCGTGATACCCTCACCCAATTACCCGGCTCTGGGAGAGCAGTCCTAAGAGAGAAATCTGAGAAAGAGAGAGACGCGGGGAAGGGTAGGGGTAGGTTTTGCTCTCACCCTTGTGTGAGCGTGCAGGAAGAAAGAAAGAAGAAGAAGGTAGGAAGGATAAGAAGAAGGGAAGCGGCTGAAGCCTTAGCCGCTCAGGGTAGCTGAAGAAGAAGAAGTGAAGGACAAAAACAGAAGAAGAAGAAGAAGAAGAAGAAAGGAAGAAGAAAAGAACTGTAGCAGAGCCACAGATAAGTTGTCTGAGCGCAGTATCAGATGTCGGAATCCCCACAGCCGCAGAAGGCAGGAAGGAAAAGAAGAGAGAAGAAGAAGATCACCACAGCTACCGACTAAAGAAAAGAAGGAAAGAAAAGAAGAACAGAAGAAGAGGCCAAGAAAAGAAGAAAGAAGAAGGCAAGAAGAAAAAGAAGGAAGAAGACATCACCGCCAGAAAGAAAGAAAGAACAGAAGAAAGAACAAAGAAAGAAAGAAGAAGAAGAAAAGAGAAAGAGAAGAAGAAGCCAAGATCTCCCTCTCTGTCTCTCTCTCTCTCTTATTTTTGTAACATAATAGAGAACTTAACTAGACTTCTAGAAGCATAGTTGCTCCCTGAGTTCGACCTCGGGAAAACCTTGTTCCGAGTAAAAAATTTGTAATAGTAATCTCGTAGCTGTGTTGTCTTATACTATAACGACTATACTTAAACTATAATAACGTAAAGATGAAACACAGAACAGCTCTAGCCTTACCAGCGTTACCATTTTGGCACCTTTGCCGGGGAGCAACGACTATTCTAGAAGCTATAAAATCTCTATTTGTGAGTTTCTAATAATCTCCTCTCTTTTGTGTGCAGGTATAGGAAAATCAAGAAGCAGCCACACAACACTCACTCCAAGGACAAGTAATTTCTATCCTCTCTCTATTAACCCCTGAATTCTAAAGAGGAAGAAAAAGAAAAGAATAAACAATATAGGTATAACCTGTCTTTCATACCTAGTAACAGCTGCATGTTTTCAAAACACTATTCCTGCACACACTATTAAGGGTATTTAAGGGCTAACACCTTCTTACCTGAGCCCTAATTACCCAACAAGGAGTTAACTGGACCAAGTAGAGCCAACATAGGAATTAACACTAGGGTTTTAGAGACACACTCCTTAATCAAGAATTGAGAAATCCCAAAAGAAGTGTGCCTAAGCCATTGTCTGAAAATACCTACTCAGAAAAACCCTAAGCAATCGGCTCTCTAAAAATACTTGAACCCTAAAAGACAAGACCTAATAAGTTCTCAAAGGAATTAATAGGTGAAGTTGACCCCTTGGGTCAACCAACCTTCAACTCAAGTCACTTTTTGCACTCAAAAAGCCTAAAGTTCAAGTGAAAATCTAAGCATCCTGATCTTAAACTAAAAGTGGTAGACTTAAGAGGTTAAGATCCCCATTCTGGTCTACCTGGAATCTCAGTGACAAGAGAGGTTGGGTGGGGGAAACCCTGTAACCTGTGGGGACGCTCTACCGTGTAGGGGTCTTCGCGGGACTCACCCTCTCTAGCTACCCAGGTAATTCTCAGGTGGACGATCTTTTGATCAAGGGGTCCATCTGCCCCGAACCTCTATAGTCACCCAACATTTTGGGTGTATTGATTGGGTCCAGCACCTGCTAAACTCATCTCTTCCAACAGTGCATGTTTGGTAGGAGGTCCTTGAATCCTCCTTTAGAACTTCACTCTCCTCGAGGTCGAGCCTCAGTGCCCTTGTTTGAGAAAACAACACTTCACATCGACCTCTCCTCTGACTCCGAACCCAGCTCACCTTCTTCTTCCACAATGGCTTAGCCAGTTGAGGAAGAGAACAATCTAGAGCACCAGCTCCAGCGACTCAATGACCTCTTCCAGAACTTTGTGCACCCACCACAGCGTCCTATGATGCGGGACCATTACAATCCTGCTGCGGTGGCCATTAAGCCTCGAGTCAGAATCCTAACTGGAGGACCTAATTCTGAATTAAAGCCCAATATGATTCATTCCATACCTAAATTTCATGGGCTTAATTCTGAAGACCCCTTCCAGCACATCAAACAGTTAAAGCATCTGGCCCAAACTTTTGGGTCAAATGAACAAAACCGGGACATTCTCCTCATGAAGATTTTCTCCTTCTCCCTTATGGACAAGGCCGCTCATTGGTACCAAGTTCAAACCCAGCCGATCAACAATTGGGAAGAACTTCAGTCTGAGTTCTTGAAGAAGTTCTTTCCCGTTGGTCGGACTAATGCCTTGCGCCATCAGATTACCCACTTCACTCAGCAAACGGGAAAACCTCTCTATGAGGCATGGGATCGCTTTCAGAATCTCATGAGAAAGTGCCCCCATCACAGAGTTCCTAAATGGGAACAAGTCCAGTCTTTTTACCAGGGACTCTGTGAGGATATTAGGCTTTTCGTCAATGCAACTTGCGGAGGGAATATCATGGGTCAACATGAGGACACCGTGTGGGAGATTCTCGAAAACATGTGCGAGAACTCCATCAACAATGACTCCATGGGACTATTCGACAGGACAAATACCCACGCATCGACAAACCTTAGGGGGGCACACGAAACGCAAGGCCTATCCGCATCAGTCAACCTGGAACTAATGGCCAGTCGATTGGACAAGGTCTCCATCATTGAGAAGAAGGTGGATGAGCTAACTCAGCACTTGCAGCGAGCCACCTCTACGCATAGCTCCTTTGCACAGCCTCCTTCCACACGGGAGACTGTGCAAAACATTCTCCACCAACCTTCTCCTGGGATGAATCCGTATCCACCCCCATCTGATTCTCGGATCGGAGGATCCTCCGATCCTTTCTATACTAGCCCGGGGAATTCCACTTCCCCATTCTCTGATTCTTTGGAGGTTCCTCAGACCTGTGGGACCTCAACGCCATCTAAAATGATCCATTCTCCAACACCTACAACCCTGGATGGCAAAACCATCCCAAATTCCAGTGGGCGGGAAATTCCCAAACTCAGAGACCACCCTTTCAGCCCCGTCCACAACCATCTCGTCCTTACCAGCCGCCTCAGCCTCGGCCCAACCCTACTTATTCATCAGGGCCAAACCAGGACCAAATGTCCCCCATCCTTCAGACTCTGGCTGACATTCAAAGAAAAAATGCGGCTATTCAGAAATAGCACAAGGACGAACTTACAGAGGTTCGAAATCAATTGGCCCAGCTGACAAATTCTCGCCAACCGGGCACACTTCCTTCCATACCTCTTCCTAACCCTAATAACGTGCCGACCCAGCGGCATGTTATGAACCCAAACCTAGGCCAAGCACACATGATTTATCAGGCCCCCTCTGTTCCTTCACCCGACGAGATTGAGGCTTTCACTTCTTATGCGGGCTATCAACAGCAACTCATCCTATCCAACCCTAACCAAAACCAGGCAGGACTGAATTCTGTAATGACCCATAGTGGTAAGGAGACCCAAGATCCACCCTATCCAAACCACTCAGAGCCTGGTAGTGATCCCAACCCTAGGACAGTAATCCAGGACGTTCCTATCCCCGTCCCAGATCAAAGACCTGGACCAATCCTAGAAGAACCAACCAAGGTTCCTTTTCCCGAGGCCTTGACCAAGGGAAAAAAGCCAACCAAGCCCATGGCACCAGAGGAGGACTTGGTCAAGCTCTTTGAGCAGGTCCAAATAAGCATCCCCTTGATGGATGCGATTCGCCATGTATCGACTTACTCACGATTCTTAAAGAATGTGTGTACACCTCAGCGTAAGCCGTGAACCAAGAGTAGGAGTCCAATTGTACTATCAGAGCAAGCCAGCTCTGTAATCTTAAGCAGACTCCCACCCAAGGCAAAAGATCCTGGTACTCCCTTGATTTCCTGCAAAATAGGTGATACCCAATTCGACAGAACATTGCTAGACTTGGGTGCTTCCATAAATCTGATACCCACATCCTTACTTAAACACCTAGAAGAATCTGACCTAAAACCGACTGAGGTGACACTACAATTAGCAGATCGATCTATAAAGTCACCTAAAGGGATTCTCGAGGATGTTATTGTAAGAGTGCGAGATTTCTATTTTCCTATAGACTTTATAGTCTTAGACATGGACGCACCTGAGAACCCTAGCGATACACCGATCATTCTAGGGAGACCTTTTCTGGCTACTGCTAGAGCCAACATCAGCTGTGAGGAAGGCCAAATAGAACTGAAATTTGGTAATCAAACCCTAAAGATTGATATATTTAAGGCCCAACAAGGAATCAATCGCGGTGTCATCGAACAAATCTGTGATATTAGGGCTCTGGTTGATGAAACTCATTTTGAGAATGACCTGATCATACCTCATCAACCACAGAAAGATCTTGAACCACAATTAGAGAGTCAAATCCAGATTTAGACAGACCCATAACTCCTACCCTTGAACCTTACATTTACCCTGAACCACCCGCTGCTGCTGATAACCCCGTCCTTGAACTGAAACCCCTTCCCAATCATTTGAAATACATCTTTTTGGGTTCTAATCAGACCCTTCCTATGATTATAAATTCCAAGCTCACTCCTGATCAGGAATCCCGTCTGATTACTGTTCTCCAGCAACATCGCAGAGCCATTGGTTGGACTCTCGATGACTTGACTGGAATAAGTCCCTCTTATTGCACACATCATATTTACTCAGAAGAGGGCGCACGGCCTTCCCGTGAAATGCAGAGACGTTTAAACCCCAATCTACAGGAGGTCGTGAAAAAGGAGATCATCTACCCGATCTCCGACAGTCATTGGGTGAGCCCGATTCAAGTTGTGCCTAAAAAGGCAGGACTCACCACCATTACGACTGAAACCGGAGAAGTCATACCTACCCGATTAGCCAACTCGTGGAGAGTCTTCATAGATTACCGACGACTCAATTCCTCCACGAAGAAGGATCATTTCCCACTACCTTTCATTGATCAGATTCTCGAGAAATTAGCAGGAAATCGATTCTTCTGCTTTCTTAATGGGTACTCCGGTTATAACCAAGTAGCTATTCATCCTGAGGACCAAGAGAAGACCATGTTCACCTGCCCCTTCAGAACTTACGCATTTCGAAGGATGCCATTTGATCTCTGCAATGCACCTGCGACTTTTCAGCGGTGCATGCTTGCCATATTCTCTAATATGGTAAGTGATTATCTGGAAGTCTTCATGGATGACTTCTCAGTTTTCGGGGCATCATTTGATGATTGCCTCCAGCACTTGGTTCATATACTCAGGCGCTGCATCGATGTTAATTTGGTCCTTTCCTGGGAAAAGAGCCATTTTATGGTGCCTGAGGGGATCGTCCTAGGACATCTAATTTCTGAGAAAGGCATCCAAGTGGATTGAGCCAAGGTTGATCTAATTTCTCGTCTTCCTATGCCTAGCTCGATCAGGGACATTTGCTCTTTTCTGGGGTACGTCAATTTTTACCGTTGTTTCATTCCCGATTTTTCATAAATCGCACGCCCCCTAACAACTCTTCTCTCTAAGGATGTACCCTTTGAAATCTCCAAGGAATGCACTCAAGCCTTTGAGAACCTCCGTGACCGAGTCACCCAGGCCCCGATCCTACAATCCCCTGATTGGTCTCAACCCTTTGAGATCATGTGCGATGCATCTGATTTCACTGTAGGAGCGGTTCTGGGGCAGAAAGCTGATGGGAAACCTGTGGTCATCTACTACGCTAGCAAGACACTTGACGAGGCTCAACGTAACTATACAATTATGGAGAAAGAGCTGCTAGCCGTAGTATTTTCCCTTGAAAATTTTCGATCTTATCTCCTGGGTTCCCACGTCATCATCTACTCGGATCACACAGCTGTGAGGCATCTCCTTGCCAAGAAGGATGCGAAGCCCCGACTAATCCTATGGATCTTACTGTTGCAAGAATTCGACCTCAAGATTCACGACAAGGCGGGAAGACAAAATATGGTAGCTAACCATTTGTCCCGCCTTCCTTCTGAGATTATCAACCCTTCCAGACCCATCACGGAGCATTTCCCTGATGAGCACCTACTGACTATTGGTACTAAACTTCCATGGTTTACTGATATAGTAAACTACTTGGCATCTCATCAAATCCCGTCTGATTGGCCGAAGGTCAAGAAAGACAAATTGCGCTCTGATGCCAAGTATTACATTTGGGAAGATCCGTACCTCTTCCACATAGGTGCCGACCAAATCATTCGGAGATGTGTCCCGGAAGATGAAGTCAATGATATTCTCTCCTTCTGCCATGACCAGGCATGCAGTGGCCATTTCTCTGGACACAAAACCACATCGAAAATCCTCCAGTGTGGCTTTTATTGGCCCACTCTGTTCAAGGACGCATACAATCACTGCAAGGCATGCAGTCGTTGCCAAACTTTGGGCAACATGAGCCATCGCGACATGATGTCTTTGCAGCCGATTCTCGTATGCGAAATCTTTGATGTTTGGGGGATTGATTTTATGGGCCCCTTTCCTGTTTCGAATGGTTTCGAATACATTCTACTGGCTGTGGAATACGTGTCCAGATGGATCAAAGCCATACCGACCCGAACCTATGATCACAAAATCGTTCTCAAATTCATTCATCACAATATCTTCTCACGGTTCAGGATTCCTCGTGCTATCATCTCAGACGGGGGGACCCATTTCACAAATTCTTAGTTCAGGTCACTGATGACCAAATACGGGGTGTCTCACCGAATCTCTATTCCTTATCACCCCCAGACTAATGGTCTAGATGAGCTGTGAAATCGGGAGATCAAGAAAATCCTGCAGGTCACTATTCGGCCTAACAGGAGGACTGGTCGTCCCAACTTCCGGAAGCCTTGTGAGCCTATAGGACCACCCACAAAATCCAATTAGGTATGTCTCCCTTTAGACTAGTGTACGGGAAGGCATGTCACCTTCCCGTCGAACTGGAGCACAAAGCCTATTGGGCAGTACGGAATTGTAATCTAGATCTTTCGAAGGCTGGAACCCACAGAAAGCTCCAAATCAGCGAGATCGATGAACTACATCTTGATGCATACGAGAACTCGCAAATCTACAAGGAGCGGGTTAAAGCCTTCCATGACAAGCACATCTCTAGAAAGATCTTTCATCCTGGTCAGAAGGTCCTACTCTTCGATGCCCGACTCAAACTTTTCCCTGGAAAGTTGCGATCCAAGTGGGTCGGACCATACTTGATCCGACAGGTTTTTGGAAATGGAGCCGTCGAAATTAGTCCACTCAGCCATGATTCCGAACCTTTCATCGTGAACGGCCAGAGACTCAAACTGTTCATTGATGTAACCTCTACTAATTTGGCTGAATCATCATTTATCCTCCATTCTCCTTGAGCATATTGCGTCCAGCCGATGGCGTAAAACTCAGCGCTTAATAGGAGGCAGCCTGTCATTCTCTTTGAAAACCTGAAATCTTTTCTAAACACCTTTGTGCACTTAAGGTTCACCCTTTAGGACAGCCAACTCCACCTTAGGTGCTTGCACCTGAGATTAGAAATCATCCACAACAGTCACCCCGACCCATTCACTCATCAAAACATCTGTCCTAATGTATGAACAAAGTTGAATAAAAACCCCCTAAGTTACAATGAGGACATTGCAAATCTTAGGCAGGGGGTATGAAAGTGCAACTTGTAAGAAAAGGTTTTAAACAAAAAATTCACATATGCCAAAAACACCATAAAAATTAAAAAAAAAATTGAAAAAGAATAATAAAATGAGAGGAGGAAAGAAAATTTTGAGAACTCTACAAAGGAGGAGAAGAAAAAGAAACAAAATGAAAAGAAGGAGCACAAAATGAAAGAAAAGTGATAATCATTAGTAAGAAATTAAGGAATTAACCTAAGTTCTAGACCGCATTCAGGAAAAGAAATGGAAAGTGCACAGTGAGATTAGTAAGAATGCAAATTTTAGGCATTCTTGGATAGACTCTTAGCACCCATTAAGATCTAGACATTCCTCAAGAGGTTGAGAAAAATGGAAGGCTTAAGTATTAGGTCCAAGACATAGGGAGCATTTGGCCTCGTTAACTAACTTTTGGTTTACGGGACTCAGTAACCTAAGCACCCTAACTTCACACACAGCCTGGTTCAGTAAGCATAAAAATCAAAATCACGCAGAAGCGTTGCAAAAATTCTGAAAATGACACCTAGAGTAAGAGCAGCCGATCAACACAAGTTGATTTGGACGAGTTCCCAATGCGAAGAGGCGAGAAACTCCCCTCGAAGATGCATAACAAAATATCATCTCCTCGGTGCTTGTCTCTTAGGATATTTACATATCCTACTGGGGGCATGTAAGCGCTCTGCTGGTTCAGATTCCATGGATGGCATTATCCCGAAATGTCAATTGCCAGGGTCTGAATTCGGCCACGGAACACCATGGATGGGATTATCTCGAAATCTCAACAGCCAGGATCTGGGGGTTACCATGGGCGGTTCTATCTCGAAGCATCGACTGGCAGGAACCCTTGAGGATTGATGATGGGGACAAGGAATCCGATACAGACCGTATTGAAAAGCCAATCCTAAGCTAGAATTAAAAAGAAAAAGAGAGAAAAAACTCTCCAAACATATAAATCTTCTACCTCTCTTTCTTACAAAACACACTGCGAACTGAGCCAAGGCTAAAATTATCTCAAGCACTGGTGCTTTAACCACAAAGTCCAATAAACCTTAGGTTAGTTCTTGTAGGCCTAAAAAACCTTCATTAAGGACTGAGGCTGAGGCTAGACCGATCTGGATCTTGGTTGGTACTAGAGTACCTTTTAGGCCTATAGTTGGCATTCTGACCTAATCTAGGTTTCAAATGAAAAAGCACTTATCTGAAATCATTAAGAACTTCATGGTCTAGAACAAGAGTTGAAACCTTAAAATTTTTGCTAAGGGACTAGCAAAAGCTAGGCATGGGAGTATGATGAGAACCTCGCCATAAACCCTAACTAGCACAATCTAACCCAGATATGTGAGAAAAAGCTCCTACATGACCCAAAGAAAGGCTTAACTCAGAGAATTCTGAGTTTAAGAATAAAACAAATCATAAGGGGTAAAACTGTAATTTCACCAATGCAGTTTGCAAACAGGGTAATTAAGGGCCCAAGCATAGGTAAAACAAGTTTAACAAGAAGGAAGGTGGGAAGATCTGATCTAAAAAAGGGTTGTAACAACTTCCAGGAATTAAATGACATTTTGTAACCCTAAAAATCACCCACTTCAATTCACGAGGTTCGAGGTAAGATAAAAATCAACTAAACACTCTAAAATTTATATAAAAATACTCTCTAGGGTTTAGAACCTTCAATTTGGCCTTAGAAACCTATTTTGACCTAAAAAGAGAACCATGCCCAATTAATAACTTAATTTGGGTTTTTACGCAAATTGGCCAGTCAAACATGGTCCAACCTAGAATTAAAATTCACCATTAAAATTTTTAGGTTCAAATTGGTCTTGTATAAAAACTTGAGCCTAAGAAGAGACCTCCTTGACCGACTTTACAATTTGGTCCTCTTCATTTACTTTTTGACCCTTATTTTTTGAAACCCTTGCATTTGGGCCCCCAAATTTTCATCATTCTTTGCATAACGATCCTCCCTACAACTTCGGCGTAGTGCCATACTCCGGCGACCTTGCGCGGAGCATGGCGCTGCGCAGGGCAAGGCTGCCATCCTACAAAGCAGAAGCGGGGTTCCCTGCGACGTCCTCTGTCGTAGGGACCCGCCCACGTCCTCTGCCGACCACCATGCCTTCCGTGCGAGCATGCGGAAGGCATGGGTGTCATCTCAATCCTTACTCCGACGAGGTTGGCACGACGCCAGCACACCCCTCCCTCTGCGCCAACCCCTTTATAAGAAATGGCACACCTTGTTGACTCCGATAAGCTTCCTTTGACAGAGAACTACCCCCCTTTTCATCCCTTCCTCCTCCATCAGAGGGCCCAAAGCTTCCGGCGAACTCCTCCTCTTCCTCCTCGTCGCACTGCTGCCTTACCTGCAGCAGGGTTTGCCCTGCTCCGTCGTCCACGCCAGGTTGTACCCACTGGCGCCCTCTGCCTACTTCCTCGTCGCCGAAACCCTCCTCCAGGGCATCTTCGTCTCCAGCTCCGGCAGATACGAGCTGGCTGCTCTGCCCTCCCCCTTCGTCGAATACTTAGGTAGATAGATTCCTCTCCATTTCCCTTACATTTCCCCCCTTTTAAACTGCCCTTTTGACCACCCAACCGCCACTGTCCAGACCACCCTCTCCACCTCCAATCACCCCCTCCGGCGAGACCATCTCACGACCACAGACACTCCCGCACCACGCCGACCATCCCACAAGCTCCCTCACACTCCACTATATCGATTCCCCATCTCCATTCACTGCCAAACGCCACTCGACCACCCCCCGAACAAACCCACCTCTCCAGCCACAGTCTGACCTAGGTCAGCCTCTTCACGCACTCCCGCACGCCGCAGACCACCGCACAAGCTTCGCCTCACTCCGGCGAAGCTTCCTGCGTATTCTGACTGGGCCGAGAGGCCGTTGTTGTGATTTCAGGTGCACGCCCCTCGCCGCCATTGCCGACGAGTTGCAACAGCTTCACCTGCAACTGTAGGCGCCCTCCAGCACAAGTGCGCGTCCCAGGTCGCGCGGGTTGTCTCTGCGAAGGAACCCAGGGCTGTAGCTGGGGCAAAGGCACAGCGGGCTGCTTCAATTGGTAGCAGGTAGCTCTCCTGCGGGTGCCAATCTGGGAGGTGGGACTTTAGGCCCACCTCGGAAGTGCGTGGCCAAGTGCCCACACTTAAATTGAAAAAGTGCCTAAGGCTAATTGCCTTCTAACACAGGGGTCAGGTCCCTCTCCCATACACTGCGCGCCACGCGCTCGCTCGCCCTCGCCCACGCTCACGCCTTGCGGGTCTGGGTAGGATCCGATTACCCAAACCGCGCACTCCTCGCCCACCACCGCACGCCAGTGGGCCTGGTCCCGGGAGCGATACCAGCACCCGATTACCCAGCTCTGGGAGAGCAGTCCTAAGAGAGAAATCTGAGAAAGAGAGAGACGCGGGGAAGGGTAGGGGTAGGTTTTTCTCTAACCCTTGTGTGAGCGTGCAGGAAGAAAGAAAGAAGAAGAAGGTAGGAAGGAAAAGAAGAAGAAGGGAAGTAGCCGAAGCCTTAACCGCTTAGGGCAGCTGAAGAAGAAGAAGTGAAGGAAAGAAACAGAAGAAGAAGAAGAAGAAAGGAAGAAGAAAAGAACTGTAGCAGAGCCACAGATAAGTCGTCTGAACGCAGTATCAGACGTCGGAATCCCCACAGCCGCAGAAGGCAGGAAGGAAAAGAAGAGATAGAAGAAGAAGATCACCACAGCTGCTGACTAAAGAAAAGAAGGAAAGAAAAGAAGAACAGAAGAAGAGGCCAAGAAAAGAAGAAAGAAGACATCACCGCCAGAAAGAAAGAAAGAAAGAACAGAAGAAAGAACAAAGAAAGAAAGAAGAAGAGAAACAAGAAGAAGAAAAGAGAAAGAGAAGAAGAAGAAGCCAAGATCTCCCTCTCTCTCTCTCTCTTATTTTTGTAACATAATAGAGAACTTAATTAGACTTCTAGAAGCATAGTTGCTCCCTGAGTTCAACCTCGGGAAAACCTTGTTCCAAGTAAAAAATTTGTAATAGTAATCTGGTAGCTGTGTTATCTTATACTATAACTACTGTACTTAAACTATAATAACATAAAGACGAAACACAGAACATCTCTAGCCTTACCAGCGTTACCAGTTGGCTAGTGGTACGTAGCTACCATGAGGTGTAGTAGGATAAGTCCAAGTTGGGGTGTGTGAGAACAAAGTAGACTAGCACATATGAGATCATGGAGTTTTGGAAACTTTGTTGCTCAAGACCATTAACTTGGATAGTAGTATTCACGAGCGTGAAAGTTTAGAATCTCATAATACATGCTAGGGTTGGTTGAATTTACAAAGTATTAAAAGCTATTTTTAATACATGGCACCTGTATGACAGAAATGATGATTGCGCCAAATATTTTTGATTCCAAGTCAACCCTCAGCTCAATCAAGTTGACTTTTAGCATAGAACCTTGTTTTCACTTTAACGTTGCTAAAGGACTAATAATGCTCAAGTTGGGAGGCGTTATGACTCACAAATGTTGATATATAATGAAGTCAATATTATGATGCTATAAGTTTAGTTTGTGATTTACTTCAGGGTAGAAAGAACTTATTTGATTGATTCAGCAAAAGAAAGTTTAAAGCTTTAAGGAGGGAATATTTGAATTTCAGAAGAGATCGAAAATGAAGGGCAAGAAATGAAAATCAATTAAGGAGAAGGGAAATACCCTCTATGCTTCTATTCCCTTTTTTTTTCATTTTATTCTAGCTTGCTTAGCCCATTCAAGCCCATCGTAGCCTCTCCTAATTTTTTGTAATTCAATCCAAGTCCACTCCAAACCACGGGCATAAAACCACTTCCTCATCTTATTTTTGATTTCCTATTTTGCTCCATCTACTCTCAAACTCAACATATCCTTCTCATATGGAAGCATGTTAGGGATTTTTATTGGAGGATATAAATGGTAAGGTGGGGAATGAGATAAATGAAGAAATTAAGAGAGATTTGATGAGAAGGGAAGGAATGGAAAAAAGTGGCATCAGGAATGGTGAAAAGAGAGGTGACAATGGTGATGAAGTGAATGAAGAAACACACACACAGGCAAATACAAAAGGGGTAGGACTTGAGAAGGATTTGATGAGGGAAAAATGGGAAAATAAAAATAAGGAAAGAAGAAAAAGATATCTATCACATTTATTCCATCAAACATCCAATGAACTATCGGTTTAATCCTTCCAACTCAATTCCATTTATGCCTTGATTTTATTCCTCCTTGAGTTTTAATTATCATATGCCTTATATAAACATATCCCTTTACAGCAATAAATAGAGACTAATTCTAGCACATCAAGGTCATCAATTCCTCTAATGAAAGCTATTCCTCTTTCCTAATTGTAGTTTAGCTCAATAGTGTAGTTCTGCCATTACACCACTCCGCCAACCTCCATTTAAACTTCATGGGTTAGGTTCTACAAGCACATCACCACTTCACATCACTGCCCTTCACCTATCTAGCTACATCGTTTACATCCCCACTTATCACCTACCAATGCATCTAGATCACCATCTTTACCCCCACCTGACCTCATCTTGGATTTAGGTATCGGGGACATCGACTCTGCTTCACCTCTATTTGTAGTTTTTCCTTCCTATTATTGCTAGTTTTATCTTTTATTTTTCTTTCTTTTCATCTCAATAGTACATTTTCTTTATATATTAAAAGTTTCCCTTTAATTTTTTTGTTTCATTCATTTCATAGTTCATAATCGCTTTTTCTATGGCACATGTTTAGCTTCTTTTTCATTACTCTATTGGTAATGTATCTAGGATAATTTTGCTATCTTTTTCTTTCATCCATAATTAGATTTAAAATTAAATTTTATTTTTCATATTAATTATTTTTCCACTTTCTTTAGTCACCATACACTATAAGAAAAATGGACTTTCACGACACTTTTATAGCGACGGTTTTTGTTAAAATCGTCTTCTATAGTAGAATATATAAGCGACATTTTTTAAACCGTCTAATTGATAATGTAGACGACGGTTTTCATTAAATCCGTCATGTCTCACAGTGCATTATAAACAATTGTTATTAATGTAACCGTCGTATATAGGGAATAATATACACGACGGTTTTTAAACCGTAGTATAAATCACCAAAATGACGGTTTCACACAAACCGTCGTATATATATTTCATGAGTATTTTTTGGGTGTGAGAAGTGGCACCCCAACACGACATTAAACAACTGTTTTGTATCCGTCGTTAAATGTGCACTATTAACCCACGACACCCGATCCCCCAAACCCTTCCCTTCCTTTCCCTCTCTTCTTCCTCGAGGCCAACCGAACCTCCTCCAGCCGCATCGCCTCCTCCTCATCAGTAGGCACCCCTCCTCCGCCCATGGTCATCCTCCTCCTCCACACGCGCAACTGCCGCCCTCCTCCTCCACGTGCGCAACGACTGCCCCCAACACCATCCGCCCCCTCCCACGCCATCTCATCCTCCTCCAACCCCCTCCCCTCATTGTCCTCCTCCTCCACGCTTGCAGCCACGACCCTCCCATGCCATCTCCTCCAAATACCCCCTCCATCCTCGTCCTCTGCCTTGCCATCTCCTCCTCCCCTTGCCATCTCCACTCCCACCCACTGAAGGTTCCCTACTAGGAGGGGTGACGTAATAAAATGTGCGGAAATAAAAATATAAAGCAATCTCACAAAAATCAATCGCACAATGTACACAGGTATTTTTAGGTGGAAACCCAAACCGGGTGAAAACCACCACCTAACCCTCTCGAGTTAGGATTTTCCGATCAACCTAGTTGATCAAAATCCACTAAACGAATCACTTTGAACGAGGGTGATTCAACCTCAGTACAACCACGCTACAAGTACGAGGGTAGCGTTCCTCAACCCCTTCTCTCCACGAGAAGGATTTTGTCCCACGAAGGAGACGGGAATTCGCAAAGCGAATACCCAACCAAAATACAAAGATAAAATAAAACAACAGTCCTATAGAGCCAACAAAATTAAACCTAGCTTCTATAGGAAATAGGAAACTCCCCTTTGCAAGGAGTGCGTCGACGATGACGCGGTGCGTGTGCCACGCGATGGCGCTACGTAGCTCTCGTGAACAACAGCGGGAGAGCGGGCGCGCAAACTGTTTGATGCTCTCAAGATGTAGAACTTGAGCTTGGAGAGCAAGAACTTCTTGGACACAAGAGTGTGAAAATGTGTAGCTAAGTGTATCCAAGTGTATTTCTAAGTGTCTCTTATGTGTTTTTGTGTTGCAAAGGCTCCCCTCTATTTATAGAGGCCTTAGGAAGGCTTTGGAAGGCTTGGAAAAGCTTCCATAGCCGTTGGGTGCAAAGCCCAAGAGAATCAGGCCGAAATCAGGACAATGATTGCATTTGACAGGGTTATCAGACGTCTAACTCTGGCATCAGACGTCTGGAAGGCCACTTTAAGACGTCTGATTTCAAGGTCAGACGTCTGATTCTATGCGGGTTTCTCCCTGACTTGAATCAGATCTAAACAGGGTTTTTGTGCAAGTCCATCAGACGACATACAGGACGTCTGGTACTATGTCTGGACGTCTGGAAACCTACTTTTACTGTGGGAATTGATTTCCAAACGTTGCAACGGCTAGAAAATCTCTGAGAAGAGATTTTGGGTCAGCCGAGGCAAAACGGTCATTTATCAGACGTCTGGTAAGTCCTATGGACTCTGATAAGGCTCTAACGGTCATAATCTTGAGTGTTTTCTAAGCCAGCCAACGGTCCACTAATTAGACGTCTGGCAAAGTCATCAGACGTCTCCTAAGACGTCTGGTCTAAGGTCTGGACGTCTGAATTCATCAGACAAAACTAACTATGTCCAGCCCAACAGTTATCAGACGTCTGAAACAACAGTCAGACGTCTGATTTTGGGATTAGACGTCTGGAAATGCTGTTTGAGCCCTATATTGGTTTTCTAAGTATTCTACAGAAAACCTAAGTATCCTAGGGTTGTGCAGGTGTTCCTAGGACTACTTTTAGGGTACTTTGAGGCTCTTTAACATAATGTTCTAAGGAATCAAAAAGAGCAAGAAAATAAATACAAGAGATACATGAAAGGATAAAAAAGAATCTATCCTATTCTTCTTTTCTTCCATCTCCAATCTTTCGCTCCACGCGAACCTCCTGTGTTTTCCGTCAAGCTCCTCCAATCCGTCCTGGATGCGAGCTTGAACTCCGTCTAAACACGTCCACATTTGCAATTGACCTGAAATCTAGAACTCAAATTGCAAATGTTAAATAACACGTGTTTTGTTATCATCAAAACAAATGATCGTGGTGCTCTAGCACCAACAATCTCCCCCTTTTTGATGATGACAAAACCGTAAATAATAATGCATAAAATCCTCCCCCTTTTTGACATTATCAAAAAGGTTTAATTGGTTTTATATTTCCTATAACTCCCCCTTAAAACATGCTCTTTTATGAGTTTCTTTTGACAAAGGTAATGTCCTCCCCCTTTTTGTAACAATGCGATAGCTATTATTTTTCTTCCCCTTTCTAAAGGAAATTTAGCTACCTTACATCTCCCCCTTAAAAATTGACAATTAGCTCATCATTTTTTAACTCCCCCTATCTAAATGCTACTGATAAAAAGATAGGGTAAAGGGTTTTACCTCACCTACCATGGCCAATAAAATGGCCCGAATGGTGGTGGTGGATGCCACATCGGATGGGGCTCCCATCCGTAGCTTGGAGGCCTGGGCATCGGCGCCGGTCTCCAATCCGGTGGTCGACGTGCGGCGGGTCCGTCGTTTGTTCGCCGTCTCGTCGGTCTTCTTGTTCTCCTCCTTGGTCTACTCATTGGTTCTCCCAACTTAAGTTGACCAGCCTTGAGTTTGTAGGTCCAGTCCTTTATGTTGTAGTCATCCCTGAACCCTACAAAACAAGATTCTAATTTTTTCTTCGGTATCCAAGTGAGCTTGGATCCGGATTTGTTAGAAGGTCTCCTTGATGGAGATCCTTTCTCAACCTTAGGGCTATAAAAATTATCAACTTTGTTGATTAATTTGTTAGAATTTTCCCTAAGACATGCAATTTCTTTTTCTATAATGTTCATTTTAGTCTTTAAATCTGAAATTTCTAATTTTAGACTAACATTTTCCTCAATCAATTTATTATTTTCATTGATGAGGTTATGATTATCTAATAATAGGTTATCATCCTTAGGACTAGCTTCTATGTCCTTAAGTTGTTTTTCTAACCTATCATTTTCATTTTTAAGAAAACTAAGGTTCTTCTTCATGCTTTTGTTTTCTATTTTTAGTGATTTACTAATCTCGAATAATTCATTAAAAGCTTCTTGTAAATCAAAATTTACCTCGTCGTCGGAGTCGCTTCCGCTTTCACTGTCGCTATTGGTTCCTCTAGCCATGAAACCAAAGCAAGTGGTTTCTTCTTCTTTTTCTTCTTCTTCTTCCTCCGAGCTGGAATCCTCATGAGTGCCTTCCAACCTCCTCCATATCTCGTGGGCGGTGGTGCACTCTTGGATTTTCTCGAACTCTTCCGGACTGAACGCGCAATACAGGGCATTCATTGCCTTTGCGTTGAGTGAGAGCTCTAGAATCTGCACCTGCGAGTAGCCTCCTTGGGGTCGCTTCGGGATCTCGTATGGGGTTTCGCAACATCCCCATACCTCGAATTCAGTGGCTTGGAGCCACGTCTTCATCCTCAACTTCCAATAGCTGTAGTTGTTCCCGTCAAAGAGCGGCGGACGGGTTGTGGACTGCCCCTCGGAGATCCTGATTGCTGATGTGCTTCCCTCCATTTGATCTCTTGCCGGGTTGTTACGCCGAAATAGCAAGACCTGCTCTGATACCAATTGAAGGTTCCCTACTAGGAGGGGTGACGTAATAAAATGTGCGGAAATAAAAATATAAAGCAATCTCACAAAAATCAATCGCACAATGTACACAGGTATTTTTAGGTGGAAACCCAAACCGGGTGAAAACCACCACCTAACCCTCTCGGGTTAGGATTTTTCGATCAACCTAGTTGATCAAAATCCACTAAACGAATCACTTTGAACGAGGGTGATTCAACCTCAGTACAACCACGCTATAAGTACGAGGGTAGCGTTCCTCAACCCCTTCTCTCCACGAGAAGGATTTTGTCCCACGAAGGAGACGGGAATTCGCAAAGCGAATACCCAACCAAAATACAAAGATAAAATAAAACAACAGTCCTATAGAGCCAACAAAATTAAACCTAGCTTCTATAGGAAATAGGAAACTCCCCTTTGCAAGGAGTGCGTCGACGATGACGCGGTGCGTGTGCCACGCGATGGCGCTACGTAGCTCTCGTGAACAACAGCGGGAGAGCGGGCGCGCAAACTGTTTGATGCTCTCAAGATGTAGAACTTGAGCTTGGAGAGCAAGAACTTCTTGGACACAAGAGTGTGAAAATGTGTAGCTAAGTGTATCCAAGTGTATTTCTAAGTGTCTCTTATGTGTTTTTGTGTTGCAAAGGCTCCCCTCTATTTATAGAGGCCTTAGGAAGGCTTTGGAAGGCTTGGAAAAGCTTCCATAGCCGTTGGGTGCAAAGCCCAAGAGAATCAGGCCGAAATCAGGACAATGATTGCATTTGACAGGGTTATCAGACGTCTAACTCTGGCATCAGACGTCTGGAAGGCCACTTTAAGACGTCTGATTTCAAGGTCAGACGTCTGATTCTATGTGGGTTTCTCCCTGACTTGAATCAGATCTAAACAGGGTTTTTGTGCAAGTCCATCAGACGACATACAGGACGTCTGGTACTATGTCTGGACGTCTGGAAACCTACTTTTACTGTGGGAATTGATTTCCAAACGTTGCAACGGCTAGAAAATCTCTGAGAAGAGATTTTGGGTCAGCCGAGGCAAAACGGTCATTTATCAGACGTCTGGTAAGTCCTATGGACTCTGATAAGGCTCTAACGGTCATAATCTTGAGTGTTTTCTAAGCCAGCCAACGGTCCACTAATTAGACGTCTGGCAAAGTCATCAGACGTCTCCTAAGACGTCTGGTCTAAGGTCTGGACGTCTGAATTCATCAGACAGAACTAACTATGTCCAGCCCAACAGTTATCAGACGTCTGAAACAACAGTCAGACGTCTTAAAATACTTTATCAGACGTCTGATTTTGGGATTAGACGTCTGGAAATGCTGTTTGAGCCCTATATTGGTTTTCTAAGTATTCTACAGAAAACCTAAGTATCCTAGGGTTGTGCAGGTGTTCCTAGGACTACTTTTAGGGTACTTTGAGGCTCTTTAACATAATGTTCTAAGGAATCAAAAAGAGCAAGAAAATAAATACAAGAGATACATGAAAGGATAAAAAAGAATCTATCCTATTCTTCTTTTCTTCCATCTCCAATCTTTCGCTCCACGCGAACCTCCTGTGTTTTCCGTCAAGCTCCTCCAATCCATCCTGGATGCGAGCTTGAACTCCGTCTAAACACGTCCACATTTGCAATTGACCTGAAATCTAGAACTCAAATTGCAAATGTTAAATAACACGTGTTTTGTTATCATCAAAACAAATGATCGTGGTGCTCTAGCACCAACACCCACCTCATCCAGCCAACCCCCCCTCCCCCTCCCCCTCCCCCTCCTCCTCCCAACCGACCCCCCCTCCCCCTACCACTAGCATCCGCCCCCTCCCCTTGCCACTAGCATCTGCCACCCCCCCTCCTCCTTCCACCCAACTACCCTCCTTCCTCTCCGGACGGCTGTGACAGAGCCTTGGAGCACCGCATCCCCTATCTCACCGCTTTCAACTTCTCGCCGGAGCTCTTGCTTCAACATTCTATTTTCGTCCTTCGTTACGAGCCATCAGTGGAGCTTCTCACCTCCCTTTCATCCAGGTAAGTAGCCTTAACTCATAGGAGTAGGTTAGCAATAGTTAGGAGTAGGATTAGCTTAATTTTTAATGTAGATTAGTTTCATCTTCCTCAACTCCGGCGAGGCCAGTTTCGACCTCGATGGGCCTTCGTTCGCACTTCCAGGAATTGTTCCACTTTTCTTATCTCTCCACAATCCATTTCACTTCCTTCCACTCACTACTATCACCTATACCGCCTAATACACTTCACCGTCACCAGCGACCTCTGCTGTCTATGGCGAAGTTCCCCGAGCCTTCTCCACCTCCATTAGGGTCTTCCATCGCTAGAACACCACCCTAAGGCCCTTCCCAACCACAGATCTATCTTAATTGTCCACCTAATCACCTAAACCACTTCACACTCACCTGGACACTTCACTGTCCATGGTGAAGTGTCCAGAAGCTAGTCTCACACCCAATTAAGGTCCATCATCACTTCCCTAACACCTAAGGACCTTAGAAAGTCCATTAATTTCTCCTATAGAGCAACGAACAGTAAACGCCTAAATTCCCCCTCATTTCTGAGCTCGTTGTCAATGGCAGCTCAACGATGAGTTAACCACCTAATTAAATAGTCCATTAGTGTAGCCTCACCATATAGAACTCTTCTCCTCACTCAATTGAGTGAGAGGAAGCATTCTAAGTTCTGTCAAACTCAGAATGCTCAATCCTTGAATTCCACGAACAATCTTTTGTTCTAATTATTCTATGAGCCAATTAAGGAGATCTTAGGATCTGTCTAGGTCCAAAGAATCTCCACAGGTCAGTAATGGCCTCATTTACTATGTTTTTCTTCAATGTATATCAGAACTGGACTCACCGGAGCTCAGACGAGTCATTTTTTAAACTTTAGCCCTAGATAAGTGTCGAGGAGTTCTAGACTGCATTATTAAGATTTAAGGATCATGAATTGGTGATTGAATTGGTGTTTTGATGTCTGGAGCTCGACATGAGCCTCTGTCTTCTCCAACACCAACAGAGTTGGAGAAGCTGACCCGTTAGGTTTTAGGCTCCAAAAATAGGTCTATAAGCCCAAGCAAAACCTTTAGAGGTCATATTTAATCTTTGATTGCTCTGAGAGTCTCTAGATTGTTCCACCAAATAAACCTCATCTTGACTTCAAGTGGCGATGATTGAGATTGCATTAAACCTGATCAAAACTTGGTTTTGATGTTTTAGATCGATTCCTGAAGAAGAATTAAGCTAAATCAAGGTTTTAATTGGGTCTGAAAGAGTCTAAAACAAAAAGTCAACTCTGAGCCTATTCTGGTCAACTTCAGGTTCAATTTGATGATTTAGTGTTTAATTCTATGGTTTAAGGGTTGTGATGGAGATCTGGGATGATATATAGAGTGCTTGAGTTGATCTAAATATGTTTAATTGAGATTTAATGGAGGTTTAATCTACTGTGTGCTTTGGGTCATTTTAGGGCCTAAGTATTGTTCACAATGTTTATGTTGAGATTCAAACCTGAATCCTACCCAAATTGAATCATAACAATCTGCTGAGATTATTCAATTCTATTGCAGAGGTCTTTCTCTCTCTGTCGAGCTGTTCAGAGCTCAAAATGGAGCTCTAAAGCTCCTGAACAAGGATCAAAAGTTTTCCCTGTCTATGAAGCTTTTCGAAGCTCTCCTTCTTAACCATTAGACGTGGAATCACCTACTGAAGAAGTCCAGGACCTCATCTAGATGTCAAAAGCTCTCCCTCAGGTCCTTAGACCTGATTCCATCATCTGCAGTCCACGATTGGCCGTGTAAACCTCCCAGCTTCACCCTTCAAATCGAAGGGCCAAACCTAATCTGAACACCAAATTGGTGTTATAATCTTGTAGAGTACATCAAGAGCTCTTGATCAAGCCTTTGCTCAATTGATTTGGTGAACGAAGTCAGCTGGAATCACCGGTCGAAGATTGGCTAGAACCTGGGAAAGTTAGTCCCACATCGGTAGTTCTGGAGGTGCTGCCTTGCTATATTGTGATTTTGTGAAGTGGACGTTTCGGTCGTCAATGCAGGGTGCGAAAAGAAACTGAACATTTAGGGCGTGGGTGCATGTGACGCACGTGCCTACGCATATGGGCGTGAGCGTATGGGCCCATGAGTGGATGTGTGGGCCTGGGAAGCCAGTTACTGTGCATGAGCCTAAAATGAATAAAATCCACCAATTAAGAACTAGGCCCGAGCTCAAGTAGGGTCTGGTCCCACCCATTGGGCACTATGTATCCCCGAACGAGCTTGAACCACCCATTAAACATTAATTTTTATAAATTGAAGATTAAATAGTTTAAGTGCTCATGAAATTGGCTAGGACATAAGACACAGTGAAGGGCTAAGGAGGAAAAGATAAAAGGGAGAACAAATAATGCTTAAGGAGAATTAAAAGAAGAAGAAGAGAAGAATGAGAGAAGCAAAAAAAAAAAAGAGTGAGACAAGGTAAAGGAAATGGTAAAAAATCTCGAGAAAGAGAGAGGGCTGAAGATTAAGAAAGAAAGGAAAGAAGAGTAATGAACAAAGATAGAGAGAAGAGAAAGAGAAATTCTAAGGGGGCTGAAGAAGGAAGAAAAATAAAGAAGGATAATCAAAGGTCCAATCTTCTTTAGATGTCTAATTTGATGCTTCCTCTTGTTATTTTGAGCTTAAATGATGAAAGAAGGCATTTGTACTCATTTGATTAGCTTTTTCTTGCCTGAATCTTTTGTAATTAGATATAATGGCTGTAATAAACATGTTTACTTGATTCTTAATGAGAAATTACATGTGTAAATATGTCTCTTCTTATTAGGAATGATTGCATGTATTAATTTGAATATCTCTTGTGCAATTATTCATGTACTTAAAGTATTTTAATTATATTCTGATTGATTAAGTAGTTAGTAATTTATGCTTAGGAATTAATGGTGAATTAAGCTACTATTATGCCTCCCAGTGAACGACCTAGACTACACTAGTTAAAAAGAACTTAAAATATAAAATGTTAGGTTAACTTGACCCTATACTACACTCACGACATTAATTTGAGTTAACCTAAATTACTTTCTCATGCAATTAATTAAGCCTAAATAACTTAATTAATTGTGTTGAGGATCTAACCAACCATTTTAATGGCATCATTGCTGGGGAGGTTACTGTAATTTATATTCGCCATTACTGTTTTTGTTTTGTACATATTTTTTTTTTACTAATTAGCTTTGTTTTGTTTTGTTTTCTGTCTTCTTTACAGGGTTACCTTTGCGGGTATTCTCAGGAAAAGAGGCAGGTTTTCTATTTCTATTTTTCCAACCATTATACATACCATTGTGAGTATTTTCTTACTTAATCTTTAGTGTAGTTTGTTTGTTGCATTTAGGTTAAAAAAAATTTAAAAAATACTAAAACATATGTATACCTATCTGACTAGCAGCAGCATGTTTTAGGCATACACTCTTAGGAGTGCATTATCTTCTAGTATTCGAAATCTGACTCGGGATTTTTCTACTGTTTATCTTGCATCAGCAGGAAAACACGTGCAAAACCCGCGTAGATCCCTATCATTGGATAATAAACAAGGCCATGTTTTTGTTTGAAAAGACTTAAAAAGCGATCACCTTACTGATAGCGAAATACGCGTGATTTGTAAAAGCGGGTTTTTAATGTCGTTGTAACACGCGAATCCGCTTTCACTTTTAAATTTATATCCTAGATAGGAGAGTATCTAGGGTCGTCCAAGGAGGCAAAATTTGCAAAATTAATCCTCTTGCTTACAGATAGATCTCAACTTTCTTTTTGATATTTTTCAATATGTAATTTTTTTTTGTTTTGAAAAGACAAGGGCAAAATGCGAATTGTAACGAAAAGTACTAACACCTACAAATGCTTAACTAAAATTTAAAAGATAGAAATATCTTCTTCCTAAGCTCACTCTAGGCAAGTGGAGGCCTAGAGTAATTAAGAAGAAGAGGTGAAACAAGTGCTAGAACCAAAAGTAACAACTGCAATAAAAAGCTAAAAGAAGGCAATTTGATTGAGTAGAATGAGTGTTCTTTTCAAGGACAAGTAGAGGAATGCTTCTACTAGAACTAAAAAAATATAAAAGCAAGAAAAGAAACACAAATCCTCTTGCAAAAATGGTGAAGAAGGGAGTCTTCTTGCTCCAAGCCTAGCTGCTCCTTGGCTTGAAAAGAGGGCCACCTTCTTCTCCTTCCTTGAGAGCTCCTCCAAGGTGGAAACTTCCACCTTCAATGCTCTCTCCAAGGGGTGGGCGTGCACCACCCTCAAAATCTCCTCCAAGGTGGCGTGGACCACCTTCAAGATCTCCTCCAAAGATCTTCCTTGCCTGGCTTCTCCTTTGGCTGGCGTGACCCAAGAGAGAAGGGAAGAGGGGAAGGCACCAAGGGGACAGAATATCCCCTTAATCTTCTTCTTCTTCTCTCTTGGACGTGGGCTTCTGGGTGGAATATGAGAGTGAATTTGCTAGCCAAGGATGACTTGAATGGTGGTGGGTAGTGGTCTTTTTATAGGGTAGGATGGGGGGTTAAGGTGCCCCTTGAAATGGAGGGATAGGATGGAAGGATGGAGGTGGTTGGTGATCCTATGGCTAAGGTGAGTTGGCGCCAACCCAAGGGGTGTTAAAGGGGGTGGTTATGGTGGTGTTGGTGTCTTTTGGTGGTGGAGAGACACCACCATTTTGACGCCAACATGGGGTCTTCTAGAAGGGGGGTTAGGTGGATGGTGGAGATGGATTCAAGGGGAATTGTGTGGTGGAGATGAGGGGGAGTTTTGGAGGGAAAAGTGGCGCCATTAAGGGGGTGGTTAGGGGTAGTTTTTGGCACCACTTTTAGGTGTCTTTTGGAGGTGGTGGGTAGGTTAGGTTGGTGCCAAGTAGGTTAGCTTATGTGGAGCTTAGGTGGAGCTAGTTGGGTAGAGTTGTTAGGTGGGTTTTTTGGGTGGTACAAGCCAAGGAAGTTGGAGCATAGCTAAGCTAAGCTAAGCTAGATTAGCTAATGGAGGAGTGGAGGAGAAGGTGTTGGAGCTAGGGTTTGGAGGGAGGAGCTGAGGAGGAGAAGTCTGGAGCTGAAATTGGAGCTGGCTATTGCTGAAGAGGCTGGCATGGAGCTACTCTAGCTCGCTTAGCTTGCTAGTTCTTTGCTAGCTACTAAGCCGAGCTAAAGTAAGCTAGCTTCTACCATAATGAGCTGAGGTGAGCTAGGTCTGGTGCTCCTGGGGAGAATCAAGCTGGTTGAGGCAACTAAGGTAGCTTAACTCAACTGAGCTGAGCTAAGCTAAGTCCCCGGGAGCTGGACTTGAGCTTCCTGAGCTGGGATGAGTTCTTCTTCAGCTGGCTGGAGTTGAGTGGAGCTGGATGTAGCTGGATCTGAGCTGGGGTGAACTCCTGTCAACTCAGCTGAGCTAGCTAGAGCTCCCTGTGAGCTAGTGGGAGCTGAGATGAGCTAGACTCAGCTAAGTTGAGCTGGATCTGAGCTAACTTGAGCTATGGTGAGCTAAGATGAACTCTCTTGAGCTACCATTCAGCTGAGATTAGCTGAATGGAGCTAGGATGAGCTAACCCTAGTTCAAGTGATATTGGTTCCAGCTGTGGTGAGCTGGATTGAGCTGAGTTCCAACTAGTCTGGACTTCTCCTTCACCATTTGCCTTCTTGAGTGCTAGGGTTTTAAGGATCTGCATATCTGTACATCCCTAACACTCACAAAAACATATTAAAATGACAAATAAAAAATGCAATGCATGCCTAACCTAATTTATGCCTAAATGCAGCCCAAAAATCCATTTGCGGAGTAAGATCCTAAGAGCTAGGTTTGTTTTAATGCATAAGAATGATGATAAACTGACGTTTATCACTTACTTCTTTCTATCATTTTTGTGAAAAGATTAAGTAAAAAGAGGATAATTAAAATTTATGACTCAATCTGTTTGCAGAATGCAAGTGGGTTTTTATGCTCTTGTCTATTGCCTGTTATCACGCACATAGCGCAATCACTAGAGTCACACGAGTCTGATTTTTCTACCTCTCCTGTTTGCACCTCTTAGGTCTTTGGTCGAAGATCAACAAGTCTGTCTCACTACTAAGCCCCGGCGAGCTTGTAGTGAGCGGTCTCGATCCTAGACCTTAGACCTTTGAGCCTTAAGGATATACACTTGCGTAGACACGGGTTTAGGATGCATATTTTGATACTGATATTATACCTATTTGCGTCCAAATTATTTTTGCGTATTCTATGACTCTCTTCTTTCCTTTGAAAGAAGAGAAAAACCCACTTTTCACGCTATTTTCGAGTCTTGTTTGCCGCTGTTTTCAATGATGTGAGTGTGCCTTTGCACATTCTTTTGGTTTATGCACGAGAGGTGTCTCTTGAGTACCACCAATCCCCAATAATGCCTCCTTAATAAAGTTCATGGATGTATGCCAGTTGTGTTATGCTGAAAAAGAAAAAATTTAAAAAAAAATGAGAAAAAGAAAAAGAAAAAGAATGATGAAAAGAAAGAAAAACTAGAAAAAAAATAGAAAAAGAAGAAAAAGCAAAGAAAAGAATGAATATTTAGTGTTTATTTCATCGAGGCAATACCACCGAATAAAATTGAGCTCCTTCAAATATGGCCTTAACCTATTTTTCTTGTGTTTCTGACTGCCCGAATACTGGCTGAGGAATCCCGACTTAGTGTTAGGGTTATGAGAACTCAATTAAAGTATTAATGCTTAGTGAGACCACCAAATACAGAACATATGTGTGAATCTGGTGAGGTTGTGAGCTCTAAGAAAAAGAAAGAAAAAGAGCAAGAGAGAATGAATACAAAGGAATCAAAAGGGACCATAGTTTTTCTTGTCTTTCTCTGAGTTGAGTTACTTAGTAATTCGGGAATCTGGATTCTGTAGTACTAGTCTCTATGTAGCACCAAGTGAGAATGAACCACCAAATATACAATCCTTTCCCTCAAAGATTCTCTACCTAAGCCTAAAGCCAGGGTGGAATTCATAAAATATCTTAAATACCCTGAGGGAAGAAATCCGCTTATTCCGCTAGAATTTTTATTAGGGGTCAAGTACAGGCTTTAGAGGTGTATTAGTTTTCACTCTAATCCGTTGCAAAAGCTACATAGCTGCACCATCACGATTGTCTGGATTTCTAGAGCATAGGATGAAAACAAAAGGGAGAAAAATCTCTACACAAACACTTGGTAAAATAACCAGTCCCTTAGGGACCCTTGCTATAAATAATTTAGTCTTGCATTTGCTAGGGACTAGCAAGATTTAGGCATGAGGGTATGATTGCGCAGCAATCATAGGTCTTAATTGGCCTAGATTAAGCTAAGACATAGCATAAGTTAGGGTTATTCATGCATGCATACGCATTATCTACATCTTTACTGCTTTCCTTTAGCTATGCATAAAATAATGTTATAATGTGCTGATTAAGTGCATTATGTCGATTGCAGGGAATAAGCTAATCAAGAGCTGGATCAAGAATAATAGGAGTTGTAGCAGAGCTGGAGCAGAAGGCCTAGTTTAGATGTAGGAATAATAATGTAAGGGGGTTAAAGGTTTTCTATTCTATTAAGTAGAAATAAGGCAGTAAAATGTGAAGAGCTTAGGTCCATCCTAGCCCTAAGATAGCCTAGAGACTTCCCCAAGCCTTAGCCACCCTTAGATTAGGTCACAACACCCTAGGAAGCCCTAAAACCCTAGTTCCAACCCTTCTCTGGACGTCCAGATAAGTTTTAAGATGTCCAGGACCCTTAGCCAACTCTCGCACACTTCAAACCCACTTCTGTAGTGTTATTGGACGTCCAGACACTTTGTCAGACGTCCAATTTCTGCAGAATACCCAAAACAGAACCTGAAATCCTTCCTGACTCTGATTGGACTTCCAGACAACAAGTCTGGACTTCTGATTTTTGAGTATAAGACGTCTGATTATATAATTAGACGTCTAATACTGCTCTCCAATTCCTGTTTTGAGATTTAAGCCTTGATCTTGGATCTCTAGGTCCCTAAACCCAATTCCAACCCCATAGGAACCTAAATTAAGGTGCCCTAACCCTAGTACATCACCTCTAGACTTCCCTAAGGACCTAATTAGGTCCTCACTAAACCTAATTGACTTGGATCTTAGTCAATTCCATCAGCCTATTCAATTGGACTCATTGAGTCCAATTGAGCCCTGATCTTAGCACACACTGTCCAATTGGACTCAGTGAGAGTTCAATTGACCTAGACCTGACTTAATTGAGTTTTTTTACTCTCAATTAAGTTACCACACACCCAGTTAAACTTTTATTAAGTTTAATTGCACTTTACCTTAGTGAATTAGGGTTTATAACCCTAATTTGAGACCTACCTTGACCTAAACCCACTAGAACCCAACCTAATCAACCTAGCCACCTAAGTTTCGACCCACACACACCATCCACACAAAAATATCTAGCCTAGAGTTCTCTAGAACTCTCTACCATGTGTGGTTGCCTTGGTTGACAAAAATAGCAACCAAGAGCCATTCAATTTTTAGATCCACATTTGGTGGATCTAAAAACCACCATCCACCCTCTCTCTCTCACTCTCCCATGAGCTCCCACCATAGGCCTCTCTAGAGAATTCCATAATTCTCTAGAGAGCTTCCCTTAGGTCTATAAAAAGACCCCTTGGGTGGCCATTGGCACCCATTCACTCCCTTGGCAATTGCTCTCCATTGGTGCCATTCACGCCACCTCCACTCAGCCACTCACTCCACCTCCACGAGCTCACTACCACCACCATGGAGGACACCATGCCAGGAAGCTGGATCAACCCTACCTCTCTCCAAGGGTCGGCCTAAGCTACATTGGCCGCCCCTCATTCTCCTCTCGACCACTCCAAGACCATGCCGGGATGCAGTCTTTTCCAAAAAGTAGAAGTAGCACGTGGTGCTCTATGACCTGACCTACCCCGAGCGGCCAATACAGATCCTAGACTGAGCCGTCCGCAATTTGAGACGAAAGCAAGTACCCCTGGTAAAGGTTTTGTGGAGGAGCCAGCGGTATGAGGAGGCTACCTGGGAGCCTGAGGCGGCAATGCGGGAGCGGTACCCGGAGCTTTTCGCGGGTACGTCTTTTCGGACTGGCTTCGGTCCTCTTTGCGTTTGTTATGGTTAATTGGACCTCTTTTCCCGCACCCTAGTTGGCGCAAGTTTCGGGGACGAAACTTCCTTTGAGTTTGTTATATTGTAACGAACACGTGCCCCAAACGTCTTTTAAGACGTCTGGGAGGTGGCCCAGACGTCGGACCAGACATCTGGGATCGTTTCCAGACGTCTAGAAATCCGTTATCTTCCACACGTGTGGGTCGTCTGCGCGCCTGAGCATGCAGACCCGCATATTCGTTTATTCCCTGCAGCTGCAGACGCCCTGCCACGTCCTCTCTCCTCCTCGCACGGCCTTAAAAGGCCACGCCTCCCCTCACCTCCGTCACCACCGTCTCCTCCCTCTTCTCCTTCAGCCAGTGAGCGTGAGCGCAAGCGCGAGGGCGGCAGCGGCGGCTGCAGTGAGCGCGGAGGAGGTGCTGCGTGCGAGAGCGGAGCTCTGCCATGAGGGCGAGCTCGCCGGGGCTCCTAGGGCCGGCCGGCGGAGGGCGCAGGGGGCGCGGAGCGACGCAGAGGGGGGACTGCTGCAGTCTGAGCAGCAAGCGCGCGAGGTGCGACGCGGGCGGCGTCGCGAGCGGAGGCCGAGTGGTGCCCTGATTCTGGAAAAATTTCCAGAATCAGACGTCTGGGTTGATAGCTAGACGACGAGGGCGACGTCTGTAAGACCATCCAGACGTCTGAAAGGTGAGTTTTCCGTCTCCTTCTTCCTTCCTGTCGACTGACCGTACTGAGGGAGGGAGATGGGTGTGCGCAGGCTCGGTGATTCGCCATCCATCGCGAATCAGACGTCTGGCAGTAGTACCAGACGGCGGAAGCGACCTCCAGACGTCCGGGGTGACCATCAAACGTTTGGGAGCTAGGCCAGACATCCCTGCAGACTTCTGGACGTCTGGGAAATCACACTGAACAAGGTAATTCTCTAATCCACTTTTTAAGACGTCTGGAAGAAGTTCCAGACGTCTGATTTTGCACAGTGTCGTCGTTTTTGACCCGTTTAGGGCCCGTTAGGGTTCCGTTTTCCGCGATTTGAGTTGCGTTCTTTTCAGAATTAATTCCTCTACCCATCTACAACAGCTATACACTGTTTTGAGACACTCCTTGTGTTTGATCCTTGTGATAGGACCCCGTTCTGTTGCAGTCTCGGGGGTCGCGGAGGCACGCGGGATTCCCGACCACGCCCCCATTTCTCCTGTTGTACCTGGTAGAGTGGCTTTAAGTTATTAATAAAATCTGTTAAATTATGGAACCATAAATAGAACCTAGGACATTGCATGAATCCTAGGAATGAGAAATAGATGGAATGATAGCTCCTAGGTGTTGCATGAATCCTAGGACTGGAAAACTAGATTGTATGATAGATCCTAGGATATGGCATGAATCCTAGGATGGGAAAACTAGTGGAATGTATAATACTGCAGTCTTGGAAAATGGAAAGAGATATAAAGCTGCCTGTAATTTGAATTAACAGCTGCCTGTTGTGAATAAATAACGTGGTTGAGAACATGGATTGTAAGAATGTGAAACTGGAAAGTAAAACCTGGATGTTTGAGTAAAAAGGATGGAACCCTACGGGGAAGTAGGAGTAGAACTCCTGGAAAGTGAATGGAATAGTATTGGGGAAGTGAGCTGGCCCTTGAGTACGGAGTACCAAGGAGAGAGACTGTCCCCCTGTTTAGTGCAGAGCGGAGCCAGCCGCCCCAGGGACCCGGGGTTAGGACTGGCCACTCTGTACCGACTTGCTGGCCCTCGCGTACGTAGTACCGAGGAGAGCTACTAGTGTAGGGAGGTACTAGCTACCCCACGGGCCCCGGGGTTCTGCTAGCCTCCCACACCGACTTGTTAGGCCCGCTAGGGCAAACCAGGGTAGTCAGGCGAGGGTGCGCGGACTGTGGACGGGCAAGGCTTCGGTTTGGTTACTGTGGAGGGGTTGGACCCCTGTTACTGAGAGGGCTCTGCCCTGGACTGGTTCCGTGCTGTGCTTTGGGCGCACCCGTTAATGGAAACGACTGACCGCGTGCCAGTACGGGTTAGCTACCTGTGTTTATCGCGCATGCCGTAGTCACCGTTACATCTGTCAATGACCTTGGGGTGGTTGACTGAGGGTAGGATCACCACGGGGGACTCTCCCGGCCAGGAGAGCACCACGTGCTACTTCTACTTTTTGGAAAAGACTGCAATCAAGATCGTTCCCACGAGGAACATTCGAGATCAAGAAAAAGATCTGAGGAATAAATGAAATAGTGAGACATTTGAAAGATGTGAATAAAGAAAGTAATCGAACATAACAGCTACTGTACACTCTACTGTTGCTTTTAGTTTTAGTTGCCACTCTACTCAGCGTTTTGCTGACATGTTACACTCGTTACCTTTTTCAGGACCAGGTGTTGAGCAGCCAGGGTCAGCGGCTGCAGAGGACGCTGGGCCGAGTAGGGTCCAGTAGAGTTACCACTGTCTCTTGTACCCCTTTTTGTTACGTTGTAGTGAGTAGTTCTTGTTTCCGCTGTACTTTCTTTACCTGCAGATCAAATTATATTATGAATGTTGTTCTACTGTTGTGGTGGTACATACTGTGGTAGTTTCTTTCCTTACTATTGTACTTTCTTACTATTAGTTATATTCATGCTAAATGTGGTTTATTTTACTGCTCTTTTGGTTACTTCCTCGTTGGACGACTAGGTCTTGGGATTAGTTGAGTCGGTCCGGTTCTCGTGTCTCGTAGGGACTCAGGAACCGGGTCGTTACAAATGTCCTCTGCAGACTTAAGCAAGGAGATGAGCTCAGTTTTTATCATCTTCATCTTTCCCATATGAATGAGACAATGAAGTTGGTGAAGCAGCCTGGAAGCAATTGCAAGATGATATCTATTAGAGTTTCATCATCAATCATCATCCCCAACCTTTAGAGCTCTAAAATATATCCGTACATCTTCAGAACATGCTCCCTCACCAGAGTCCCTACCTTCATCTTGCATGAAAGCAACTCCCTAAGCACATTGTAGTGTTGAGTTTGGTTCACATCTCCAAGCATCTCCCTCGGGCTAATCAAGATCTTCGAGGCAATTCTCATCTCCTCATGTTGCTTCTGAAGTACATTGGAGAGCAAACCAAGGACATAGCATTGGGAAAGTGTGCTATCCTTGTCCTAGTTCGCATTGAACTCCCACTCCTGAGCGTTCCTGGGAGCCTTGTTCTTGTTTTGATTAATCACATACTATATGCGATCAATAGCAAGAACTAGCTAGAGGTTACAGATTCAATCCGATCATTGGCTAAGCAAATTAAGATTCATCATCTAAAAAGAATTTAAACATTTTGACATTTTGATTAAAATCCAACGTAATGATTGATAAACATCAGTTTATCATCATTCTTATGCTCTAAAACAAACCAAGCCCTCAGGATTTTAACTCTGCAAACAGGTTTTTGGGCTGCATTTTGGCATCAATTAGGTTAGGCATGCATTGCATATTTTGTTGTGTTTTTGACATGATTATTTGAGTGTTAGGGATAAACAGATAGTCAAATCCATAAAACCATAGCACTCAAGAAGGCAGAAGATGAAGAAGAAGCTCCTTTCAGCTAGATTCCAGCTAGATCCAGCTCATCCTAGCTAGATCCTAGCTCATTCTAGCTGCATCAATTCATCCCTAGCTCCATTCAGCTCATCTCAGCTGAATGGTAGCTCTAGCTAGTTCACCTTAACTCCATTCAGCTCACCTTAGCTGAATGGAAGCTTAAACTAGCTCAAGTCAGTTGATCCTAGCTCTATTCCAGCTCCTCCAACTCAGAAGAGTTCACTGGAAGTTCAACCCGACTAGGACTAGCTACTAGCTAGACCTGGTCAGCTGAAGATGACCTTAACCAGCTCAGGGCAGCTCAAGTCTAGCACCCGGAGGCTCAACTCAGCTCAACTTAGTTGAGCCGAGTTGCTTGACCTAAGCTAGCTACTCTAACTAGCTTAGTAATCTCCGAGAAGATCAGACCTACCTTACCTCAGCTCACATCAGCAAAAGCCAACTCATCTTAGCTTTGCTTAGTAGCTAGCAAAGAACTAGCAAGCTAAGCCAGCTAAGGTAGCTCTTTGCAACTCTCTTCAACAGCCACCAACTCCAGTGCAGCTCAAGATAGCTACCTCCAGCTCTTCTCCCTTAAAACCCTAGCTCCCTATGCCTCCAACCCTGCTCCCTACTAGCTAAGCTGGATTAACTTAGCTAGTCACCTCTTTGGCCACCAAAACCTAACCCTAAAACCCACCTAACTGGCTCCACCAACTAACCTTACCTAAGTCTACCTAAGCTACCACCACTCCACCTCAATCTTGGTGCCAACCCTATACATCCCTTCACCCCTCTCGACCACCAAATTCCCTCCAAAACCACCTAAAAATGATGCCAACTTTTTCCCTTCAAAACCCTTGAAATCCAATCCTACACCTACCCCTTCAACCCATCTCCACCCTCCATTTTTTCCCTCCAAAATCAACACCTTCTAGAAGGTATTTTTGGAGGGAAAACCAAGGCACCTCTTCAATTCCCTCCCATTTTTCCCTCCAAAAATATCCAAGCACTCCTTCATTTCCCTCCAAAAAATACCATAACCACCTCCCTTCCCATCCTATAAATACCCTACCCTACCACCACATAATTCCCATCTCCTCTCCATTAGTTAGGTTCCACCCATACCACCTTCATTCATGCCAAGGAGGAAGAAGAAGAGAAGAAGATCGAGGGGGCACACACCCGCCCCCCTGGTGCCTTCTTCCTCTCCTTCTCTCTTAGCCATGCCAAAGGAAGAGATCTTCAACACGAAGGGGATTGGTAGGCAAGAGGAGGAGCAAGGTGGTTGACACCCACCTTGAAGGAAAGCTTGGAGGAGTTATCATATCAGAAGTAAGGAAGCATTCTTTTCAAGCACAGGAGCTGCTATGCTTGGAGCAAGGACCATTCCTTCACCATCTCTAGAGGATTTTTCTTCATCTCTATTTTCTTTGTATTATCTAGCTTAGTTTCTCTTTTACTTTTAAGAAGCATGTAACTACTTGTCATCAACTCTACTAGTAATGCAAAGTTATTTACTACCTTCAATTTCATTCTTTCTAGCTTAGTGTGTCTTTCATGTTGATATTAGTTTACTAGTGCATCACACCCCTTCTCTTCTATTACCCTAGGCACACTTGCCTAGGGTGAGCTTAGAGGAGAAGGCTTCACCTTTGTCACTTAGAGTTAGTTATAGCATAATTCATCTTCACATCAATCTCGATTATTTCCAAAACTATAAAAACAAACAAAACAAAAATCACAAAAATATATGTGTTGATTTGAGAAGCAAGAGAGAGAACCCATTCTTTGTGACCAATAATTTGGCCTCCTTGGACGACCCTAGATACTCCACTATCTAGGTATTATAAATGTAAAAGTTTGATTGCAGATTTACGAGTTGCAATGACACTAATTACATCATTTAACAAACTATGTATTTCTCGCATCAATGATAAAATACTTTGTTTCAGGCTTTTGAAAACAAAGACACCCACTATGTCACATTTGAATGCCATTCCCTCTCTAACACTCAAAATAAGAGGCACGCCAACCCTAATGCCTCAAGTAGGACTGGACTCTCCTCTCCATTGAGACTATGCAGTTGTAGAGGGCCTGCATACACAATCCCAATTAGAGAAATAAGAACTCTTTCCACTTCATAAGTCCAACTTATGCATCTGAATGATTCGGTCCTTTGGTGTGACATACACATGTGCATTGACTACCACTGAGCATACACACGACTACGTACATGGGCCCTTAGATGTACCTAATCAGGGGGCTTGAAACTGCATCCAAGAGACACATATATATGGCCTATCTCTTTCAGGAAATGAGCAAACCCACTTCACATGCATGCTATGCCAATGTCCTCCTAGGGGGGAGCAAACTCATTAACATAACCCCGTGGTTACAATTCCCTCGTCTTGGTAGGGATCACAAATCATCATCACCATGACTAATTCATTGACGCATTTGAAAATGAGGAAACTAGTCCTATTGTAAATTTGACTAGGTCTTTATTTGAGAAATAGTCCAATTTAATCCTATTAAATTAACTAATCTCGACCTAGTCTAAAATTAGAATCATTTTCTAATTTTATCTTATGTTTCATATTTGAGATCGCACCCCATGCATCATGACCACACATATAGATCATTCCACAAAATTATATCATATGTAAAAATTCCCCAATTAAAGGGTATACATGAAAATAACTCAACACACTCACAATCGCTCTACATTGTATGCCTAAGAAAATCTCCTCATCACACACGTTCCACAATCAAACCATCAAATCATGGAATAAAACTGGCATACAAAGAAAACTCACATCACATCTCGAGGGAGCGATTTCCTTTTTTCTTATGATTACTAATTAATCAAGTAAGCATGATTGGTTATTTTATAAATTTGTAAGCCTAATTTGAGAACATGTGGAGCATAACGGCATCCTACTAATTTAAAAATCTTTAAATCTAAAAATTAATCTGATTAATTCTAAAATTAAGTTTTCCAAAATAGTTCATTGGTTTGTTTGATTTTAAAATCACTACATACCTAATTTCTACGTGAATCACATCCATAATTTAGAGCATCATTCAACCACAAACAAAATCATAAAAATACTGGAAAAATAAATGAAAGTTTTATAACAATCGTATCAATTTTCCCAAAAGGTCACATGGAATCCAATTTGAATCAGGGTGATAATCATACTAAGAAGAAATTCCAATGCACTGCCCAGTCAACTGGCTATCGACCAACTACAACAAGGCAACTTTAGGATCCAATCCTATAGTAGTCAATCATCCGACCAGTGAACCAATTAACTAGTTACACAGTAACTGGTCAACTCATTTTCATGCTTGGTCAACTGACTATAGCATCACATGCTGTCAACTATTAGGAACAAATTCCTCTGTAGTCAGTCGTCTGGTCTTGTGATCGATCAACTAACTACTGCAAAACTAGTCAGTGGGTTCACCAACCCATCGACTTGCTTCTTAATAATTCACCCGAACACTTGACATCCAAATGTCAAGTGTACAACTACAACATAGCCAAACGTTTGATTCTAATACCACTGAAGGGTTCGATCATATTAATCCTGTGACATCGCGAAAGCATGAAAACATGACCATAGGCATTTTTAAAATTTTTGAATACGAAATTGAATCAATGCCATAAAATGATTCAGCAAACGAAATAAAACACCTATTACCATAACTACATGTGAGGAACTAGTTTCCTCTTGTTCTAGTATCCCACAAGTACAGGGATAATGCCTTTGTGAGGCGACGTATTACAACACCCCAAATGTAGTGCCTTCTCAAATAACTTCCAAAAGAACTCTACTTGCTCCTCCTCGATGTGTGGATGAGACCCTCATGTCATAGAGGATGAATCCCATGCATGATCCATGAACTCCTTCATGAATCTGAGGCAACGATTGCCACGAAGAACGAATCCGACCTCAAAAACAACTTCAAGAGTATACTAGTAGCAGCTAGCCCATTAAAAGCTAGTTAGCTCAGAGGAGAGCCGGCCAACCGACTAGAAAGGGGGAGAGGGGGTGCATGACAAGAACAAGGGGCTACAGCTTCAGCCCTTTGTAGTTGGTCAGCTAGTTTGTTAACTGGCTAACCAACTACAATAGTAGGCACCGATCAATAATTTTATTGGTCGACCGACTACTACTAGCAACAAGGGTTGCCGCCACTACCTTCCTTCTAATGGCTACCGATTGTGGTTGTTTGGTGGATTTGGAGGAATTCTCAATCAAGAGAATTGATTGATTAATGCAATTAGGGTTTCTTCCTTTAGGAGATATTTATAGGGATTCCTTACCAAACCTTAATTTAATGGGATCCATTGGATCTCCATCTAATGAATGGGATTAAATCCTAATTGGCATTTGCATCATTAGTCCATAACAAATTATGGGAAGTTTAGATATAGTATGAAAACTTAAATTAATTGCAATTCAACGCTTGAATTTTATACCTAATCAAATTAGGTGCAATTAATTGCCAAATCAAATGTAATTTAACTCTTTAAATTACAATTGATTTATTCTTCAATTAGGAACTCATTAAAAACATTATTGGTTTAATTACTCTAATAATGAACCCATGGGATAGGTGAAATTTTGACACTTTGCCCCCTCAAGTATTTCAAATACTCGTAATCCTTCACACTTAGAGGAAAATATTATCTCGAGGTCTAATCCCATTAGACTGTTGTCATTCTTCCTTTGATAATATTATTCTTGATATCTCCTTATATTATTGGGATGAGAACAAAGATCAAAACCTTTCCCAAAGGGTCTATCTTCGTCTCTTCATGCCTTGAGTCTAATCAAGACTCTACAACTACATGTGGAATTTTTCATTCCCAATATACACAAAGTGAGCTCATGCCTCCAATCTATTGCATACACCTATGTAACAGATTTGTGTGATCCCTTCAAGAGATCATGTACCTCTTATCCCTTCCCATACTAGCTTTCCAGTGTTGACACCAAGGTGAGTGCATCAACTATTAATCTGCTAAATGGATGTGTTTGTGAATAGAGACACATCTATCTCAGGTCTAATACGCCTTCTCCATGACAACATCAAAGAAGGGCTTCCGTTATCTCTTGTTTCATTAGGTTAACTCCTTAACCTGACCCGTGTAACAATTCTCAAATCTCCAGTAGAGAACATCAATCAGACGACGACCTCTAAAGATGGTTGCCATCCCAACTCAAATCGGAAACATTTGATCAAATAAGATGATTTTTTAATGTGTTATCAGATCCTTTAAACCATTTAGATCACTGAATCAACATACATCAAATTTATTCGATCTAGCTAAATACATAACCCTAATCATACTAAGGGATCCAAATCATCTCCTGTAAAATAATTAAATTCTTTATTTGAATGAAAATGTAATCTTATTACAAAAACCTGAATTTTTCACTCAAAGCATACAAAATCCAACATAAATGCGAATATGTAATGGATCTTTGCTTTAGAGTCATTAAAGGGAATGTTTATTAGAAATAAATGACAAGTTAGGGAGATCAATTGTATAAGATTGGGTGATGATAGGATATCAGCTTGTGGTAAGTTATTTTTTGTTTAGAAATCAAGAGGTCGAGGTTGGTAGTGTATTGGAAACTAGTTGCAGGGGCCACAAAGCAATCAATATCCATCAGCGATGAATTGAGTGAGCTATGCACATATGGTGGTGGTGTTAGGGGGTTGGCAACTCCAAGGTTGTTCAAACCCCTGAACCAAGGTGACTATACTTCAAGTAGGTTGGCAACCTCATAAAAATGAGAACACATCAATTCTACAAGGACAAGATTCCATGTGCTAATGACAAAGGCAACAACTGGGGATCAATCATAGATAGGACTCAACTACAAGTTAATGTGTTTTAGATTAATGTGCCCTTGATGACTCATCTGATTATGTAATTAACACATGAATTAGATGTATCCTCTCCATTAATCTAAATAAATGAATTTGGATTACAAATATATGTTATTGGTCTCGCTTGTGCCTTTTTTATTACTCGCACAAAGGCAATCACACAAGTAAGAATGGTAGATTGACTATTCGAAACTATTCTAAATAGTCAAACACAATATATAGATCTATATATGATCACTGTCATTAACTCATTAGCTTGATCATAGTTTCCAGTCTCAAAAAATATGGCAATCTTCTAGGTTATTTATATGAAATTAACACCTAACCAAATTCCTAAGGAAAGGAGTTCCATAGGGAATGGTGATTTCAGAATTATCAAGTAAGCATGATAAGGAGTTGATTAGCTGAACAGAGATCACAAAAGTCCTTGTTAAAATCTGATCCTAGCTCCCTACGGAACCCAAGAACGGCCCACCTCAACTAAATCCCAAGACCCAGTCGTCCAACGAGAAATAACCAAATGCACAATTTATTCCACAACCACACATATAATGTAACTAAGTAGAAAATAGATAACAGACAGTAATGGAAAAAAGAACAGAAATCCAAAAGGTACTACATGCCATCAGCGAAAAAATACGATTACAGACATAGCCATCACAACTAGAAGTAGAGAGAGACATAACAGAACATGCACTAATATACTAAAGATACTCACTACCAACAAAAAGGGCCTCTGAAATGAAAAAGAGCAAGTGCAACTATGGCTAGGCTCAACTGGGCCTAGCACCCTCTGCAGCCGGTAGCACTGGCTGCTCAACTACCTGACCTGAACATGGTTACATATATTTGTGGTCAGCTAACACTGAGTAGAGTGGTGTATATGTAATTTAAATGCAATTAAACATAAAGGGAAAGCAGCTAACTAATCATATAATATTCCAATTATGTATTATCATCCGTTTCCGTTCATATCATCTATGCGTTTCTGATTCGATTATTCTAGTAAGGGTTCACAGCATTTCTTAATCCACTTGTTCCCTAAGAGAACAATCTTGATGCAGTTTTCCTATGATGCAGGATGTACACGTGGCACCCTCCTGACCGGGAGAGTACCTCGTGGTAGTCCCACACCCGATCTACCATCCTGGGGTCATGGCCACGAGTAGCGGTGACTACGGCACGTATGGTAAGCGAACAGGTAGCTACCCCACACTGGCATGTGATAAGTCGTTTCCGTTAGTGGGTATGCTCTAACATACAACACAGAACAGAACAAGGGCTACACCCCTCAACAGTCAGCGTACCCTCGCTCAACTATCCCGGTTTGCCTAGTGGGCCTAATAAGAGTCGGTGTAGGGAGGCCAGTCCAACCCTGGGTCCCAACCTAAGGGTGGCTAGCACTCTCCCTACACAAAAGTAACAGTAGCTCTCCTCGATAGCACGTACACGAGGGCCACCTCACTTTCCATACCCAAGTCTGAACAGTCAACCAACACACTCGTAGACAACAGGTTCCATCATACATTAGATACCCATTTCAGTATACTTTGAGTTTATTTCCTAGTTCCCGTAGGGTTCATTTCTCAGGAAGACCTTTCTCTGATACCATCTTGTTACAACCCAATCCCGGCTCCCTACAGAACCTAAGAGCGACCTACCTCAACTAAATCCTAAGATCCAGTTGTCCAATAAGAAATAACCAAATGCACAATTCATTCCACAACCACACATGCAATGTAACTAAGCAGAAAATAGATAATAGACAGTAATGAAAAATAGAATAGAAATCTCAAAGGTACTACATGCCACTAGCGGAAAAATAAGATTACAAACATAGTCATCACAACTAGGGGTAGAGAGATTCATAACAGAACATGCACTAATATACTAAAGATACTCACTACCAACAAAAAGAACCTCTAAAATAGAAAAAGAGCAAGTGCAACTATGGCTGGGCTCGACTAGGTCCAGCACCCTCTGTAGCCAGTGGCGCTGGCTGCTCAACTTCCTGACATGAACATGATTACATAAATATGTGGTCAGTTAACGCTAAGTAGAGTGGTGTATATGTAATTTAAATGCAATTAAACATAAAGGGAAAGTAGCTAATTAATCATATAATTTTCCAATTATGTATTATCATCTATTTCCATTTATATCATCTATATGTTTCTGATTCGGTTATTCTAGTAAGGGTTCACAATATTTCTTAATCCACTTGTTCCCTAAAGGAATGATCTTGATACAGTTTTCTTGCAATGCAAGATGTACACGTGGCACGCTCCTGGCCGGGAGAGTACCCCATGGTAGTCCTACACCCGATCTACCACCTCGGGGTCATGGTCGCGACGTAGCGGTGATTACGGCACGCGCGATAAGCACATGGGTAGCTACCCCTCATTGACATGCGGTTAGTCGTTTCCGCTAGCAAGTACGCTCTAACGTACAGCACAGAATAGAATAGGGGCCACACCCCTCAACATCTGCATACCCTCGCCCGGCTATCCCGATTTGCCCAGTGAGCCTAACAGGAGTCGGTGTAGGGAAGCCAATCCAACCCCGAGTCCCAACTCAAGGGTGGCTAGTACTCCCCCTACACAAAAGTGACAATAGCTCTCCTCGATAGCACGTACATGAGGGCCAACTCACTTTTCATACCCAAGTCTGAATAGTCAATCAACACACCCATAGGCAACAGGTTCCATCATACATTAGATATCCATTTTAGTATACTTTGAGTTCCTTTCCTAGTTCCCCATAAGGTTCATGCATGGTACTCATCTTATTTCATTTCATGGCATGCATCTCTATTACATACTGATTTCTAATTTGTACAACAGGCAGCTCGTAAATTAACAGGATAAACCATCATCAACAGGATAAGCGATCATCTCATCATTTAACTATTCCAATTATCACAATATGAAATTTAACAACATACATTCTCAGGTTTTATAACATGCAAGGTTCATGCACTGAATATAAACCATTCACATTCTCAGTCCTAGGGTTCATCTCATAACCTATGTTTCAAGCAAATATTTCTAATTTAACATGCACTTTACTAATTCAAATCACAGAAGTAGAGAGGACCACTCTATCAAGGTATACAGGTAGTATGGGGCTCTAACGGTGGTCCCGACGTCTCCGCGGGTCCCATGTACACTACGGATTGGAGACCTATAACGTTGACCAATCTATCAAACAAGCTCAAAATAGTATAAACATGACACTAACACATAGGGAATTCTGAAAGAAAACCAACGATACTTTATTGCGTAAAACCAACTCCGTTTGGGCCCTAAACTGGCCCAAAAACACACATCTTGACCAAAATCAGATGTCTGGGGCAAGTCGCAGATGTCTTAAATGAACGTAATAGCTCACCTTGCTCTCCTGCATCAGTACCCACCGTCTGCTACCCTGCACAACCGTCTGAGGAGGTCTCCAAACGTTTGACACTACTCTAAGTCGTCTAGGAGGACAGTAGGACGTCTGACACGGCTTCCAGACGTCCTAAAGCACCTCAAATGCCACGCCACACACCTTTCCAACGTTCTTGTACCTGTGCATGCACGCACAGCGAAAAAAATGACAACCCACCTTCCGTACTATGCATGCATGGTCGTGCAGGGTACGTACCTTGGCACTCTACGTGCTATCGGACATCCGAAGCTCTCTCTAAATGTCTGATGACCCCTCCAGACGTCTAGCAAGTGTCGTAGACATTTGATAATGCAAAAATATCCGCACGCAGAGCTTCCTCGTGAAGCTCCTCTCCTCGCGAGGGCCCCCTCCTCACCCACGAAGCTGCAGCAGCTTCTCTTCCTACTGCTCTCCCTCTCCCACACTCTCTCCTGCTACCCCCTTTCTCTCCCCCTCTGCACGCTCCTCTAGCTCCCCTCTTCTCCTTCTCCCAGTCGCAAGGTGGAAGAGGAGGAGAAGATGGACAACGGTGGTGGAGAAAGATGGAGGAGCATCCTCTGTGCTCTTCCTGCTCCCTTCCTTGCCCACTCTCTCTCTTCCTCTCCTCTGTGCTCCTCCTACTCCCCTCCTCTCCTTCTACTCCTTTGACTTCCTTTCTCTCCTTCTTGGTCACAAGGTGGAAGAGGATGAGAGAGGGGGTGACGGCTACAAGTAGGGTGGAGTGGAGGTGGTGTCATGTGGTGAGGGGGGTGGAGTGGGGGTTTTATAAAGAAAGGCTTAGGGTTTTAAGGGGTGGGTGTGGGGTGTGGGGTCGAGTATATTGCGAACTTGGCCTCGCAAAATTCCCCCATTCCCGTAGAGCCCACAAAGTAAATCCCAGGAGGTTTGAAAATTGCATTAACACCTCTAAAAAATCTGGAAAATTCCAAATGACCCTTGGGAAGGGTCGTTTCAGTCCTCCTTCGAACACTATCCTTAGAGAAAGAGGCACATAACCTTATATCTGAGACAAGAGTCTATGTCAACATTTGGGCTATGTAAATTTGGTAACCCAGTGGATGAGGATTCACAGAATGTAAAGCCAATATGTTTGGAAGCTGGTTTGCATGATTCAATACAAGATGTAGATGTCTTCTCAAATGGGATTCACAGCCCCAATAGTTGGAGTGAAGTTTAAGCTCTATTTTTGTAGCTTTGGAGGTCCAATTCCAAATATGATCATTTTGATTGTTAGATCGAAATGAGAATGAAGAAGCTAGATAATCTTGGAGAAGTTATCGAGTATGGCTTCCATCCAAAGCATAATGGTGATGCACACAAACCAGTTCTAAAAGGAACAACAATAAGATAAGATCTTAAACCTTAAACTATACTTGTATATCTCTGTGTATGTAAGGCATATGGGATATACAATATATGTTAGGGTTTGTCTATTACCTTAACAATTTGATAGATGTCATCTTTCACTAGGGCAATGTGATGAATGCCTAGTTATTTTAATTAGGTATAAGGCTAATTAATAAATTAAATATTGCTCATAATTGGAGAATTGTAGTGTACTGCTTAGATTAGTTTATCAATATAGATTTCTCAATTAGAAAATTAAGAAATGATTGTGAAAGTCAAATAATATCAATAAATGACCAAACCCTTAATCCAAAGTGATCCTAATCATAGATGAACTACGGATTTGCCTGAAAGATCTCCCTACAACACAATAAACAACTAGCAATATAGTACGAGGAATTTAATTATATGTTTCTATTAGTTGAAATATATAATTAATATGTGATTAAATAAACACTAAGGGAATTTTGGCAAATAGTGAAGTACCAAAATTCTCTCTATTTTGAAAATGGATAGAGAAGGACATTATTGAAATTTTAAAGAAATAGAATTCTCTAACAAACTAGAGTTTTAGCTCCCTATAAAAGGAGATTAATTCCAATAAGAAAAGATTAATCAATCAACTGAAGCCTCTCCTCTCTCCTCCTTCCTCTTCCAGTCATACCCTTTCTCTAGAGAAGAGGGCATGCCCCTTTTCCTCCCCTCAAGTGATCATGCTTCTTAGGGAAGAAGCATAGAGAAGGAATCCTCTACGTGAAGATTGCTCTCCATGTCAACTCTGATGTAGCTCTCATCAATATATCTGGAGGAGCTATGCTTTGAATTGGAGATTCCGAGTAGACATGTGGAACCACTTCAATGTACTACATTAATTCCATGATAGGCAATCATAGAGTATAACTCCTTAACTCATGCAATTGAAAATTATTTTTGTGGTTTCAATTCAATCAATCGATGGTTTTGGGATAATATTTTGTGTTATGAAAAATTTTTAAAATGATCCCCTTGCATCCGTGATGCACCATATTCTTAAATGTGACAATGGCATAGGCAATAGTGAGGTGAATTGCATGATCACGCATAAAGGCAAAAATAGATACAATGGAGATTGTGGATGAATCAAGATGGAAGATCCAACCTTATAATAGAAAGAAACAATGAGTTTGGGGTCATGGCAAAGAGAAGATAAACATGATCTCACGTTAAAGGAGATGGAGTAGTAATCATGAGCAAGCACGATGACACGATGCATGGAAACTCTCCTAAATCTAGAGCAACCCATTAGTTGTAGAAGAACGTTTGTTACAAACTATATTACAGTTACAAGGATTATAATAGAAATTGATTTTATCAGTAATCGTTTAAAATAATCTCAAAGGATTCTGTCAATTATCTTTTGAGATAATCACAAGTATCCATTATCCATAACCAAGGCATGTCATAAGGGTGCAAGTTTGGTTAGTTTTCAGTCCGATATGGTTTCTTTCTTAGAATCCTTAAATCATGCTCTAAAATGTGACTTGCAAATGGTGCAAAGTTGAGAATTAAACCCAATTATTGTGATTTAACAATCAAAGCTACTAAGATAGCACTTTTTCAGGGCTTAATGACCTAACATTGCCCAAGTATATCCAATTGATGAGCTAGCTACCAAGTAAAAATAGTTTCTTTTTCTTTTTCTTTTAAAGGACTTCATTCTATAGATTGAGAAAGAACCAAATACGATTGGGGCACAACCCTTCAAGGAGTGAGAAAGGGGCAAAGAACATTGTTCTCTCAAATGGAGTAAAGTGAATGCTCCACGAAGGAACTCAACAACTCAAATAGGGGAAATCAAAACAATATAAACTAGAGAAAAATACATCTACCCCCTTACAGTTTATTCAAAGAGTCAAATACCCCGTTGTGCCTTTGGGCAAATCGACTAGACCCTTTTGCAATGTTTGGTAGAGGTTTAAAGAAAGGTTTTATCCTATGAATCAAAGGTAAAATGAACAATGCATGAATAGTAAAAAAGTTTTATTCCCCACCTATCACATCTACCATCATCTATCACACCTACCACTCACCAATCATTTCTACCCCCACTAACTCAATCTTACCCATAACATCCACCTATCACATCTATTCTACTAACCCACTCCCAATACAAATAATAACATATCAACTCAACTATCACATCTACACCCACAAACCCTCCTCCTACCCATCCACTTATCCCTCCGTAAGACTTCCTAAACTTTACCCAGTCTTAAACTTTCAACCTCTACCAAATGGGGCCTATAATGACCTGTCACACTTTTAGCCTTTTAAGACATCTGGAGTCTCAGTCAGATGTCTGTCTAGACGTCTGAAAATGAAATTTTTGCATACACATTGCGCTCTACGCGCTGGCGATGCGTGGAACCCTCTTCTTCTCTCTTCCCCTTCCTTCTCCAAACCCTAAACCCCCCCCCCCCACGCCATCTATATAAGCCCCCCTCCTCTCTCCACTCCACACACCAACCACCACCACCACCTTCAGAGCTGTGCGGGAGTGGCGAGAGGAGACGAGCAAGGGAGAGCGAGAGGGAGGAGAGTGCGGGAGGAGGAGGAGACCAAGGTCGGGGAGCTTCGGTGGAAGCTCGGTGAAGCTTGCACGGCCACCATGGGCACATACGAGAGGAGGAGAGAGCTCGGGGAGACGGCCTCCCAACCCTCTGCAACGACTGGAGCCGCGGCGGCGCGAGGTGAAGCAGGCAAAGAGCGCTGGAAGTAAGTCCTGATACTGGAAGTTTTCCAGTATCAGACGTCTGGAGTGGAGTCCAGATGACTGACGAGGTACCTGGACGTATGGAGCTAAGGCTAGACATATGAAAGCCCATTTATCACGAAGGTACATTCTTTTTCGCAGTTACGGCCATGCAGGCCTCACCACAGACGCATGGTTTGGCCTGATTTGGGGGCCTGCAGGTGTCATACGCAGGAGCAACCTTGGGAAGGAGCGCATAACACTTTCCCACGTGCTTTTGGATGTCTGATCAGATCACCAGACGTCCGGAAGTGCGTCTAGACGACTGGAGGCATTGTCCAATGTCAGGAACTGCCTTTAGACAATCGCAAAGAAGGCCTGGATGTCTGAGGACACCGTAGGGACTTAAAGTAAGGATCTGGTACCTTTTAAGACGTCTGGACTTGTTCTCAGATGTCTGATTTTGAACAGTAGGCAAGTTTTTGACCCGTTTGGGGTCTGATCGAGGTCTGTTTTACGCAAACAAAATACTTATACTTTCCTCGCGAGTTCCTCTATGTACTAGAGTCCTTTGTACACTGTTCTGAACTCTTCTTTTGTGATGTATTCCCTGATATAGGGTTTCAGCCTGCTGCATGTTTAGGGCTCACAGAAACGCCTGGGTCTGCGATTCGAGCCCCCATTACTCCTGAATTGCCTGGTAGAGTGGTTTAATTCTGTTAATAATATTTAAATAAGAATGTGCTTGTGGAAATAGCCGAATGAAACCTTAGGATGTGGCATGAACCCTAGGATAGAGGAATGAATGAACCGTTGGAACTGTATGATGTATTTGTATGCATGATTGAGTTAAACTGCTAGCAATTGCCTATAATATAGTTGTGAGCTGCATGTTAGAATATGAGCTGCCTGCAATTAATGAACAATTACCTGTGAAATCATCAGTTGCATGTATCGAATTATGGAAACACGAGCTGCCTGTATATGGACGAGAAATGAATTGTGAATGTGAAATCTGGATCGAAATAAATGGGATGAACATGAGCATGAAACCTACGGGAAATTAGGAGAACTCTTAAGGTTAGATGAAAACCTAGAATGTAAACGGGAAGTGTGCTGACCCTTGAGTACGTTGTACCAAGGAGAGCAACAGTCCCCTTTTCGTGTAGAGCGGAGCTAACCGCCCTTGGGTTGAGACCCAGGGTTAGGATTGGCCACTCTACACCGACTCCTGTTGGCCCTCGTGCACGCGGTACCAAGGCGAGCTACTAGTGTAGGGAGAGAGCTAGCCACCCCACGGGGCCCAGGGTTTAGCTAGCCACCCTACACCGACTTGTTAGGCCCTCTGGGCAAACCGGGGTAGTCAGATGAGAGTGTGCTGACTGTGGAGGGGCGAGACCCCTATTTGGTTCTGAAGGGCAAGACCCCTGTTCTGAGAGGGCAAGGCCCTATACTGTTCCGTGCTGTACTTTGGGCGTACCTGCTAACGGAAACGACTGACCGCGTGTCAATGCGGGGTAGCTACCCATGCGCTTATCACGCGTGCCATAGTCACTGCTACATCTTAACAGTGACCTCGAGGTGGTTGACTGGGTGTAGGACTACCATGGGGGACTCTCCCGGCCATGAGAGCACCACGTGTACCTTCTACTTTATGGAAAAGACTGCAATTAAGATCGTTCACACGAGGAACATGAAAGATAAAGAATATCTGGATGTTTGAGAAAAATGGGTGAAAAGGAAATACACATAAAATAGATAAATAGAAAAGAGAATTAAACATGTTGCTTTTACTGTTTTAGATAGTATAGATATCACTGTACTCAGCGTTCACTGAGACTATCTTTTCATAATACTGTTCAGGACCAGGAGTTGAGCAGCCCAAGCTTCTGGCTGCAGAGGGTGCTGGGCCCAGTCGAGCCTAGCCGTAGTTTTCAACACTTCCTTTTTATTCCTTTACTGTTGTAGTAAGTATTAGACTTTTAGTTACTATTTGTCTCTACTGTTTACATCCATTTCCGTTGTTTTTGTTGTTGTGGTGGTATGTAATGAAACAGCATATTTACTTTCCTTTACTGCTTTGTACGTTTCTTCTGCTTAGTTATATTGCATATGTGAATGTGGTTTACTTTCCTACTTTTTGGTTATTTCCTGTTGGACGACTGGGTCTTGGGATTAGTTGAGGCGAACCGGTCTCGGGTCCTGTAGGGATTCGGGAATCAGGTCATAAAAAGATGGTATCAGAGCAAGGTCGTCCCAAGAAATGAACCAAATGGCTTGAGAATAACCATTCGTGTGCATATAACGCGTGCATATAACTAGGATAGCCACCACCACGTATCACCTTGATATTCGTTCCGAGTCTTTTCTCGAAGTAATTCATTATCGTTGACCCTCTTGTTCTATCTTTCGCGTCTCCTTGCAGGAGATGCCTCATCGGGGAGTTCTCGAGGCGGGCCATGGTCACGGCCGTGGACAAGGTCGAAGGAGCGGACGTGCCAGGCCTGAGGTACTAGTTGACCCACCTCTTCTCCCGGGCGTTCAAGCCCAGGATCTCGCCCAGATGATCAGAGATATTATGCGAGAGGAGCTCCACCAGCCTCCACGGGCACCTCTCCCTGAGGACGTGGAGGGGGAGTCCTCGGAGGGACAGAGAGACTACCGCAGCGTCGGACGAGCAGGAGGGGAAGGGGGTGGTCCTCCACCGCCCCCACCATACTCTAACACTTCCGAGCACGAGCCCTCCTTGCCTAGAGGCGTGCCCGTTCCCCCACTGCAACTGCACCACGAGCTTTTCGGACAGTTCCGGAAGCTGAAGCCCCCCTCCTTCAAGGGGGATGAGGACCCGTCTAAGGCAGAGGACTAGCTGGAGTAGATAGAGAAGGTGTTCGACACCCTTCGCCCTCCCGCGGAGTACCGCGTGACCTTTGCAACGTACCAGCTAGAGAGTGCGGCACACAGGTGGTGGAGGGCAGTCAGAGGCCAGGAGAGGAGAGAGCCAACGTGGGACCAGTTCGTGACTCTCTTCTGCAAGCAGTGCTTTCCGTAGACCTGGAAGGACCAGAGGAGGCGGGAGTTCCACACTCTCCGCCAAGGAACGATGACTAGTAGCATGTATCGCACGCGTTTCCTGGAGTTGTCACGTTTTGCCTCAACAATCGTGGCTACGAAGGAACACCTATGGAGGTTTACTGAGAGGCTCCGACCTGCTATTCAGGGGTATGTCAAACCCCTGAAGCTACCCACCTTCTCACAAGTGGTTGAGGCAGCCATGACCTACGAGGAGACCAACCCAGCCGCACGGCACACCGACAGCGGACAAAAGAGGCCCTATCAGCTAGAGTACTCTCAAGGCCATCGGAAGAGGAGGCACGCGGCACCCGCAGGAGAGCCGTCTCATTTTGCGAGGCCATCAGTGGCCTTTAGGGGCCCCAAATAGGGGCCAGCTGCCAGCACAAGACCCCCACCCAGCCGCCAGCAGGGACCTACTGAGGGAGGAGGTCGTGTTCCCCTCTGCTACCAATGTGGCCAGCTGGGCCACATCAGGAGGGACTGCCCATCTAGGGCCAGAGCACAGTAGATGCTCCCCGCACCGAGAGCTAGAGGCCGAGCTGGTGGTCGTGGTCCCCAGGCACGTGGGGGAGGGCAGTAGTCACGAGGAGGGTATCGACCAGCGGCTACTCGCCCTACCCAAAGTGTAGCTGCTTCGTCTACACCAAGGACTGAGGGACGTATCAACGCCCTGACACACAGAGACACCAGTGCTTCCAGTTCAGTGGTAGAAGGTATGGTTACCGTTTCTGGCAGATTAGTGTATGTACTTTTTTATTCCGGCGCCACACACTCATTTGTTGCTGCGAGTTTTGCCGTCAGTTTGGGACAGGGCAGTGTACTGCTAAAGGACCCATTTGTGATCAGAGGCCCAGGTGGCCAGTTGTTTGTACCTGAGGAGGTCTACATAGACTACGAGATCAATATAGGGGGACACAACCTCCCTGCTAACTTAATTGTGATACCGATGGAGGATTTTGGCGTGATCCTAGGGATGGACTGGCAGTCCGCCTATCACGCCTTGGTGGACTGTTTCGGGAGGAAGATCGTCTTCTCCATACCGGAGTTACCTCCCTTTGAGTTTCACGGACAACCAGTGGATGGAGGTTTCAGATGCATCTTGTGCTTCGGGCAGCGAGGCTTATAAGCCAAGGGTGCGAGGGCTTTTTGGCCTATGTAGTGGCAGAGCTTAGCCCCGTGGCTGACTTTCAGAGTATACCGGTGGTTTGCGAGTATCCCAACATTTTTCCAGAGGAACTGCCAGGACTACCGCTTGAGCGCAGGATCGAGTTTGAGATCTCACTAGTACTGGGGACCAGCCCCATTTCTACTGCACCATATCGGATGGCCCCGCTTGAGCTGCGAGAGCTCAAGTCACAGCTACAGGACCTGTTGGAGAAGGACTTTGTAAGGCCCAGTGCATCCCCGTGGGGAGCCCCTGTGTTGTTTGTGAAGAAAAAGGATGGTACCCTACGACTTTGTGTCGACTACCGACTGCTGAATAGGGTCACCATCAAGAACAATTATCCGCTGTCGAGGATTGACAACCTTTTTGACCAATTGCGAGATGCCACAGTGTTCTCCAAGATAGAACTGAGGTCAGGCTACCACCAGTTGAGGATCAGGGAGACCGATGTCTCCAAGACAGCTTTCCGTACCTAGTACAGGCACTACAAGTTCTTGGTCATGCCGTTTGGTTTGACCAATGCCCCCGCTGTTTTTATAGATTTAATGAACCAAGTTTTCATACCATACTTGGACCAGTTTGTGGTGGTGTTCATCGACGACGTACTCGTTTACTCGCAGGATCAAACGCAGCACGAACAGCATCTACGGATGATTCTGGACACTTTGAGGCGACGCAAGCTGTATGCCAAGTACAACAAGTGCGAGTTTTGATTGAGGCAAGTGACTTTCTCAGGCTACGTGATCTCAGGGGATGGTTTGGCTATGGACCCAACCAAGGTTGAAGCCATACTCAAGTGGGAGAAGCCACGTACAGTGATAGAGATATACAGCTTTTTGGGACTTGTGAGTTACTACCAGCGGTTTATCAGAGGATTCTCTCATATTACGCATCCTATGATCTAGCTAACTCGGAAGGACGTGCCCTTTGCCTGGACAGATGAGTGTGAGGCATGTTTTCAAGAGTTGAAGGAGAGATTAACTTCAGCTCCTGTACTTACCATCCCAGATAGCAGCGGCGGTTTTGTGGTTTACATAGATGCTTCGTTGCAGGGGTTAGGGGGTATGCTCATGCAGCGGGGTCACGTTGTCACTTACGCTTCGCGACAACTAAAGCCCCATGAGCGTAGCTACCCTACCCATGACTTAGAGCTAATAGATGTTGTCTTCGCGCTAAAGACATGGAGGCACTACCTTTATGGTGAGACTTTTGAGATTTTCACGGATCATAAGAGCCTCAGGTACTTGTTTGACCAGAATGAGCTTAACATGAGACAGAGACGTTGGTTAGAGCTCCTGAAGAACTACGACTGCACATCTCCTACCATCAAGGGAAGGCCAATGTGGTGGCTGACACTTTAAGCCAGAAGGCACCTGCCCACTTGGCTAGTCTACAGGCATAGAGTTGAAGACTTATGGAGGAATTGGGCAATTAGCGACCCCGGGAGTCACAGGGCTATTGTGGGACAGTGACAGTGACGCGGCAGACGTGACCAGAGCTGATAGACCGTATCATCGCAGGGCAGATGACAAATCCGTACTTACAGACACTGCGGGACAGGGTGTTGACGGGAGACCCAGGAGACTTTTCCTTTACAAACAAGGTACTGCGCATGAGGAGACGCTTATGCGTTCCTAGGGACGAGGAGTTATTGAGAGAGCTCCTGGCTGAGACGCACTGGTCCAGGTTCACCATACATCTCGGGAACACAAAGATGTATCATGATCTGAAACGCGACTTTTGGCGGAGGGGGATGAAGCAGGATGTTGGTGAGTTTGTGCAGCAGTGTTTAGTGTGCCAGCAGGTGAAGGCCGAGCACCAGAGGCCTGCAGGGCCGTTACAGCCACTTCCTATGCCAGAGTGGAAGTGGGAGAGCATCACCATGGACTTGGTGGTGGGTCTACCTGTTACCCAGCGGGGACACAACGTAGTCTGGGTGATAGTAGACAGGTTGACAAAGATAGTGCGTTTCCTGCCGATCCGAGTCACCTTAGGACCAACACAGTTGGCGGAGAGGTACATTCGCGATGTGGTACGCCTGCACGGAGTTCCACGTGAGATTGTATCCGACAGGGATACCCATTTTACTTCCCAATTCTGAGCTGAGTTTCAGCAGGCTTTGGGGACACGTTTGAGGTTCAGTACCGCATACCACCCCCAGGCGGACGGACAATCATAGCGCACCATATAGACACTTGAGGACCTTTTACGCGCTTGTGTACTAGACTGGAGAGGCTCCTGGGAGGAGCATTTACCCCTGGCAGAGTTTTCATATAATAACAGTTACCACTCGAGCATTGGCATGGCACCTTACGAGGCTCTGTACGGACAGAGGTGTACTGCACCCTCAAGTTGGGTCGAGGTGGGGACCAAGTGGGAGGTTGGCCCCAGGCTGATCTGGTAGAGTTAGGTGGTGATAAAGCAGATTCACAGACGACTCCGCACTGTTAGGAGCAGGCAGAAGATTACGCTGACCGGAAATGCAAAGAGGTGTAGTTCGAGGTTGGGGATCACATCTTTCTCCGTGTTTCGCCCATGAAGGGCCTACAGCGTTTTGGGGTGAAAGGGAAGCTTGCGCCGAGGTTTGTAGTGCCCTTTAAGGCCCTGGAGCAGGTAGGACCCTTTGCTTACTGGCTTGCCCTTCCTCCCCAGCTTTCTAGAGTGCACAACGTGTTCCACGTGTCCAACCTCAGGAAGTACGTCACTGATCCCAGTCATGTTCTGAGCCACGAGAGAGTCGAGGTGGGTGACAACCTGACCTACCCCGAGAGACCAATGTAGATACTAGACAGAGTCGTCCGGAGTCTGAGACGGAAGCAGGTACCACTGGTGAAGGTCCTATGGAGAAGCCAGTGGTACGAGGAGGCGACCTGGGAGCCTGAGGCGGCGATGTGAGAGCGATACCCGGAGCTTTTTAAGGGTATGTCTTTTCGGACCTACTTTGATCCTCTTTAAGTTTGTTATATGTTTTTGTTCCTTTTTCCACATCCTAGCTAGCTCAAGTTTCGAGGACGAACTTCCTTTAAGTTTGTTATAATATAATGACTCGTCACACTTTTAACCTTTTAAGACGTCTGGAGTCTCAGTCAGACGTCTAGACCCTTTCCCAGATGTATGAAAATGAAATTTTTGTACGCACACTGCACTCTGCGTGCAGGCGACGCGTAGAACCCTCTTCTTCTCTCTCCCCCTTCCTTCCTTCTCCAAACCCTAAACCCCCCCCCCCCCCCCCCCGCCATCTATATAAGCCCCCCTCCTCTCCTCTCCACTCCACACACCAGCCACCACCACCACCTTCAGAGCTGTGCAAGAGTGGCGAGAGGAGACGAGCGAGAGCAAGAGGGAGAAGGAGGAGAGTGCGGGAGGAGGAGCGGACCAAGGTCGAGGAGCTTCGATGGAAGCTCGGCAGAGCTTGCACCGCCACCGCAGGCGCGTGCGGGAGGAGGAGAGAACTCGGGGAGACAGCCTCTCGACCCTCTGCAGTAGGTGGAGCTGTGGCGGCACGAGGCGAAGCGGGCGGAGAGCACTGGAAGCAGGTCCTGATACTGGAAGTTTTCCAGTATTAGACGTCTGGAGTGGAGTCCAGACGGTTGACAGGGTACCTAGATGTCTGGAACTAAGGCCAGATGGCCAACAACCCATTTATCGCAAAGGTACGTTCTTTTTCGCTGTTACGACCATGCAAACCCCACCACAAATGCATGGTTTGGCCTAATTTGGAGACCTGCGGGTGTCATACGAAGGAGCAGCCTTGGGAAGGAGCGCGGAACGCTTTCCCACGTGCTTTTGGACGTCTGATCAGATCACCAGACGTCTGGAGGTGCGTCCAAACGATCAGAGGCATTGTCCGACATCTGGAACTGCTTTCAGACAATCGCAGAGAAGGCCTGGACGTCTGAGGACACCGTAGAGACTTAAGGTAAGAATTTGGTACCTTTTAAGACGTCTGGACTTGTTCTCAGACGTCTGATTTTGAATAGTAGGCAAGTTTTTAACCCATTTGGGGTCCGATCGGGGTCCGTTTTACACAAATGAAATACCTGTACTTTCCTCGCGAGTTCCTCTACGTACTAGACTCCTTTGTACACTGTTCTAAACTCTCCTTTTGTGATCTATTCCCTGGTATAGGGTTTCAACCTACTGCATGTTTGGGACTCGCAGAGACGCCTGGGTCTGCGGTTCGAGCCCCCATTACTCCCGAATTGCCTGGTAGAGTGGTTTAATTCTGTTAATAATATTTAAATAAGAATGTACTTGTGGAAATAGCCGAATGAAACCCTAGGATGTGGCATGAACCCTAGGATAGAGGAATGAATGACCGTTGGAACTGTATGATGTATTTGTATGCATGATTGAGTAAAATTGCTAGCAATTGCCTATAATATAGTTGTGAGCTGCCTGTAGAATATGGGCTATCTGTAATTAATGAACAATTACCTGTGAAACCATCAATTGCATGTATCGAATTATGGAAACACGAGTTGCCTGTATATGGACGAGAAATGAATTGTGAATGTGAAACCTGGATCGAAATAAATAGGGTGAACATGAGCATAAACCCTACAGGAAATTAGGAGTAGACCTCCTGAGGTTAGATGGAAACCTGGAATGTAGACGGGAAGTATGCTGGCCCTTGAGTACGTGGTACCAAGGAGAGCAACTATCCCCTTTTCGTGTAGAGCGGAACTAGCCACCCTTGGGTTGAGATCCGGGGTTAGGATTGACCACTCTACACCAACTCCTGTTGGCCCTCATGTACGCAATACCGAAGTAAGCTACTAGTGTAGGGAGAGAGCTAGACACCCCACAGGACCCGGGGTTTAGCTAGCCGCCCTACACCGACTTGTTAAGCCCTCTGGGCAAACTGGGGTAATCAGACGAGGGTGCGCGGACTGTGAAGGGGCGAGACCCCTATTTGGTTCTGAGGGGTGAGACCCCTGTTCTGAGATGACAAGGCCCTATACTGTTCCGTGCTGTACTTTGGACATACCCGCTAGCAGAAATGATTAACCACGTGTCAGTGCTGGGTAGCTATCCGTGCTCTTATCACGCGTGCCGTAGTCACCGCTACGTCTTGAAAGTGACCTCGGGGTGGTTGACTGGGTGTAAGGCTACCACGGGGGACTCTCACAGCCAAGAGAGCACCACGTGTACCTTCTACTTTACGGAAAAGACTATAATTAAGATCGTTCACACGATGAACATACAAGATAAAGAATATCTGGATGTTTGAGAAAATTTGGTGAAAAGGAAATACACATAAAATATACAAATAGAAAAGAGAATTAAACCTGTTGTTTTTACTATTTTAGATAGTATAGATACCACTTTACTTAGCGTTCGCTGACTCTGTCTTTTCATACTATTCAGGACCAGGAGTTGAGCAACCTAAGCTTCCGACTGCGGAGGGTGCTGGGCCCAGTCGAGTCCAGCCGTAATTTTCAGCACTTCCTTTTTGTTCCTTTACTGTTGTAGTAAATATTAGACCTTTAGTTACTGTTTGTCTTTACTACTTACTTCCGTTTCCGTTGTTCTTGTTGTTGTGGTGGTATGTAATGGAACAGCAAATTTACTTTCCTTTACTACTTTGTACATTTCTTCTGCTTAGTTATATTGCATATGTAAATGTGGTTTACTTTCCTGCTTTTTGGTTATTTCCTGTTGGACGACTGGGTCTTAGGATTAGTCGAGACGAGCCAAGCTCGAGTCCTATAGGGATCTAGGAATCGAGTTGTAACAGGGCCTTATGGTTCTAAGTAGAAGAGGAAATAGCCCCTTAGATGGCTCTGTTGTAAGGCGATTCTTTTTTTGAGACGAAAATGCCGTTCATCTAAAAATTCCTTCCGAAGCCCCATTGCTTTATTGTTGGCACTCTCTTGCATGTTGCCTGCCATCGACGTATGGCACCTCAGGCCTCTCCTCCTTCGACGTTGCCTACAAAAGTGTGTTGTTGCCAATGCAAAATATCAATTATGGGAAACCCACGAAACAACTCTACTTCTTCCAGCATTGGTTCGCCATGGGAAACTTTGATACGATCCTACGTAGAGGGACGTAGAACGTGGATTGGTGTAGGTAGAAAGAACCAACAACCACACTAGTGAAGACACTGATGTGGGTGGGAAATCAACCAAACAACCATAATGAAGAAACAATTGACTAAAAACTTCATGATTTCATTCAATATCATATGGGTTACATATGTAGCTGAGATAAATCAGAAAAGACAACCCAAATATCTTCCTAGTATAGGCAACCTAAGCCAAAATGGGACTTCTGATAATACTCAAAATGAGCTCTGCAGCAATTAGGGAATTCCAGCCATTCTTTATCCAATTATTTCTTCGTTGTGATTGTTAGTTGATTTTCCACCCACATCAGTATCTTCATTGGTTGTTGGTTGGCTCCGCCTGCACCTATCCACGTTCTATGTCCCTTTACGTAGGATCGTATCGGCTCCACCAAGAAGAGGGCAATAGCAAGAGGAAGATGGGGGGTGTCCAAAAGAAGCAGAAAAGTGGTGGAAAACTTCTACCAAGAAGGTCTATCCTTGCAGTCATACGTACAATGATCTCTTGGCCCCATCCAATGCTGCTTCCTCTTGTCATGGCGAGAGCTCCCTGAGCCTTGTGAGGGGTGAAAACAATATTTTGTAGATCACTAGGGCTCCCAGCGGAGACTTCAAGTCCCAATGGAAAATCTAAAACCCCAATGACTAACCGTTGTAGGTTCGACGTTGCTACTACCTGTCTTGCAAAAGAAGAAAAAATGGCGAGCATGACCCTTGATCATGGTTTCCTAGAGAAATCGGAAATTACCCATATATTCTCAAGAATATTACTCTCAAGAAGCATAGGAATATTACCATTCTTTGTCCTTTGAAGAAGAAATTCTTTGATTGAGAGAAATGTCCCAAACCTGGACTTCGGAGAGGGCTGCAGCATTTTGCAGGTGTTCATGACTAGGAGATGGGATACCTCTTAGTTTCCTGTTACGAAGGGGAGATGGATTTGCAGTGATAATAAGTTACTGTCAAAAGGAGTATGCTTATTTGAATGCAAGGAGGGGCATTCCTTGGAGATCATTTGAGGACATGAGCATAATAAATGATGATATCGAACTGCAAACTAAAAGGAAATATGTGTTCTAAATAAGACTAATTTAGTAAGAACAAGAACAAGAAAGAAATACTGAAAAGCAGCATGCCGATAATGATCATCTCAAAATGAAGAATTGCGAGAGGGTCCAAATGGACAACATTAAAAAATATATGGATGTGTATGAATACGAAAACGTGTGTTATAATGTATTTTACAATGTATGATTAGAATCAACCGATTAAAAATGAAAATAAACCAATTGAAAATCCAGAAGATCAAAATACATTAGTTGAAAATGATTTTCAACAGATTAAAAATGAAAACATGCCGTTGTATTTTACCTTTATATTAGTGGTAAATGATTTTTCACTTGAAACGTAATTTTTCACTTGTAAAAAGTAATTTTTCACTTAAAAAGTAATTTTTCATCTATAAAAAATGATTTCCACCAATGAAAAATTAAAATACATCAGTTGAAGCTAATACTCTCACTTTCTACATTATAAAACATATTACAACGATTTTTTTTTTTTTTTGACAAAATATATATACCATCATCTAAAGTTGTTAAATTTCAGATGGAGGCGAATCTGAAATCTAATATTTTAACTTCTATGGAGAGCAGCAAACACAACAATGAGATTCTGCATACAACGAAAGAAGCCAATTATATGGCCGGAACCTTGGAAGCTTTGAGAAGTTCTTTCGGCAAAAAGGCTCGAATTATGATCAAGAGATGAAATCTTGAGGGACACTATCATCTTTATGTTCCGGTTACGTTTAAGGAAAGCTACCAGAGTCATGGGAAAGCATGAGTTGATTATGAGATATCAAAATGGGAAGTCGTGGAAGGTAGAGATCTTCCGTTTGACTGAAAATAAAACTTTTCTGTGAGAGGATGGAAAGAATTTGTATCAGCAATTGAAAATAGGGATTGAGGGCATTTTGGGAAATGATTTTAGTTATGGATGTGGAAAGAGCGGGAGGGGGTTATTATTTGTTGACGTGGAACAACATGGCGGGAACTGGAAGGAAAAGGGCGCCATTGAATGCCCAACGCAAGCACAGGGTGTTACACTTACATGTCTTCTGCTCTCTATAAACTAAAACTAAGAAACAAAGAGGAAAAACACAAAAAAAAAACAAACAAACAAGCGCTTGATTTATTAGGCTCCCCACAATGCTGCACACCTAGTCAACGATTGATGCAACTAATACGACACAAACGATTCGCACAAAACGGGAAAACTACTAGGCAAGACTAACGAATATCATGATCATATGGAGAACAGATCCTAGCTAGCATGGCCCCATGTGAGATAAAGTCGTTGCAACGTACGTAGAGGGTGGCTGATGAGTATGATAGATCTCTGTTTGTTAAATTGAAAATTCCTCAATCCATCTCCTTCCTTTAGACCGTAGCTTCTGACTTTGTGCTCTCTCTAATGATCATTGAGGAGACATCAAGGCCAACATACAATTGCAACTAGCAACTCCGAATCAGCTCCTTGCCTGATGGTGTGCATAAGAAAGAGGCCGAAGCTTAGCTTGATAGAGTTGGCCCTCCCATGCCAGTTTAACCATCTGATGACCCGATTGGCCAGATCCAATGGCAAGAAGAGGAGATCCAAGCCAAGGAAGATGGCCCCAAGATCCCCAGGCCAAGGCCTATCTCCAACAGCAAATTCGGTACATCCTGGATCAACCAAGATAGAAGAGGATGGATCTCACTTAAAAAGGCCCGATTTGCAAGGGTAGGAGGAAACAACATAAGAGGGGACTGGCAAGGTTGCTGGATAGGAAAGATGATTGGGCCCATGCAGTTGCGAAAGGGCGAGGAGAAAGAACAAGGATGACAAGCAAAGGTAAGGGCTCAAGGTGTTGCCAGTACATGCCTGCACCCAAGGACGAGTGAAACAACGGAGACTCCCTCCATGGTAGGAGATAAACAACAAAGGGAAGGATGGGGAAGGATCCTTGGCAGCACAGACAGCCAACCAGGAGCTTGGTGGCAAAACTGAAGGAGGGTGCACGAGGGTTTTGGGAGGGGGGTAGAAGGGTCCACCAGTTGACCACTTTGAGAGAAGTCATGCCACCGAGTAAATAGTTAATTCTTCTGATTTCAGAGATCATACTTCCTTTTAGAAGCCATTATAGGAGATTGTAGAACCGAAACCAAACAAGAAAGCACTGATTCCTCAAGACAAGTAGGAATGATTACGTGGATGTCACTGTGCAAAGAATGACTATTTTGGCATCTACAATATTTCCTCCGATCAAAAAATCTCCATATATACAAAAACATCACTTGCACCCATGATTCCTACTTTTAGTTGGGAATTTCCAACTAGCGGTTTTATTTCTAACCGAGGTCATGATGGTTTCATGCTATGCCAAGCTAGATTACTTTTATGCCACAAGAATTCCATGCTGCTGAGAGATCTTCTCCGCAAACTTCACTAACTCCCCATTAATATCTCCGCAAGCACCTCATACAGCAAGCTTATCGAAATTGGAGACAGCCCATGTGATGTCCTCTAAAAGATCCAAGATCACTCCATCTATGCCCATCACGTGTTGCTTGTACACATCCTTGGGAAAATTGCTGAAGATGAAAGAAAATATGATTGACAAAAAGGCCAACTTTTGGTCACCAAAATGCAAATAACCTTACTTGAGCTGCCCATATGTCAGAAGTTGAAGGTGACAATCCTTTATCTTGGGTAGTAGAAAGTCATTACTGAGGATGCCCTTGACCTCAGACACTATCCCATCCAACCCAGTCTCAGTACAAAGCCTAATAGCCTCCTCTAAGGAGTTCCTCCTGGGATCAGGATAGACTTCGGTGCCTGCATCTGTTAGGAAGAATACCTGTTGGAAAAAGGGATAGAAATTACGCTCTAACTCTATTCATTGTTTACTTTTTATCGGAACAGATATTAGATAGTTCGAGGGAAAAAGTACATCCACTTACTGGATAATTTTCCTGCAGTTTCCGCATTAGCTGAGCAGCATCAGGCTGGAAGGTTGAGAAGATAACAGATCTCCCCTTTTTGCATGCTGAAAGATCACCTGTTCACCTTAGAAAATATTAACTAATCAGAAAACAATAAGTTTGATTTTGGCTCCTTTTTGAGTGAGAATGGTTGGGGAAAAGGATGTGAAGGAGATACCAAATACGGAAATTACTGAACTAAGAAACCAAGAACAATATAAGTGAAGAGACTTGCAAGAAGTGGAAGAAATATTCCATTGTAAATCTTGGATAAATGCTCCAGAAAATTTCAAGAGCTCATCGTCATGCTGTGGAAGATCAAGAATGTAGAGGAATTGCAGGATACATGATTTCTAGTCTTTCAGATTGATGGATGACTGGCCCATTTGGATTTATTTGCACATAGTTATTTATCCTCTGTCCTAAGTTGTATGCAGTCACAATTTTAAATCATTAATTCTGGTTTTGCCGTGTTCTCTCCTCTCTGCAAATTCACCTGAAGTGATATTAATTTATACACAAAGGGTCTGGCCGTACCAACAACTCAAGGCAACGGTGATGTCTCTTTGACAGTTGATTCCACCCTTCAGAACTGGCATAATACATTCTTATGTTTAGACCACTATAATAATTGTCCAATCATATCAGATACATGCAGTAATAAGCCACATATCAGATACAAGCACTCCAAAAGATATTGAAGAATGAACATCTTCTCCTTTTTTTTCTTTTTTTTTTTTCCTGAAAAGTTAAAGAGTGGTTATCAGGGCAATAAACACCCAGCTTCTTCATTAAAACCCATCAGTAAAGCGCGAGCATGTTACATGTACTTGTCCCAAAAAGAAAAAAGCAAAGAAATGCTGACAGCAAAATTTTCAACATAAGGATGCTATCCTTTGAAAACACTGCATCCTTCCCAGCCAAATAACCCATAACACCGCCAAAATTCTCGCCTTCTCTTTCTTCAACTGGAAGATATTCTGCCCCACGTGCTGACTTCCTCTCCTGAAAAAACTCCAAAACTCAACCTCAAAAGAGTGATTCACCCATTCAAAGCAAAAGTGGTTCAAATCTGCATGGAAAAACCACACTAGAAGAAAAGATGCTTGATATCCTCCTGACCCAAGTGGCACAAAGAATAGGTGGTGGCCACCTCAGGGACCCACCTAGCCCTCCACATCTGTGTCATCAACCTACTCCTCCTCAAGAGCCAAGCAAAGATCCTAATCTACAAAGGACAAACTACCATCCACGACAACCTACAGTGCCTCGGCAGATCAATCTATGTTAAGTTTCCAACCTATCTCAACCTCCTATACACCTCATACACTGAGAACTCACCACCGTCCCATAGGTACGCATCAGTACCTCCTTCCGACTGGTAAGTCTCAAGCAAGCTCATCAACTCCTAAAGTTCCTGCAACCTCTGATCATAAAGATTCCGAATGAACATGGAACTCCATGTGTCGTTCCAGTACTCTCCTACCATGGCATCTTTATTTGTTGCCATGGCCCAAAGTCTTAGGCATAGACCTCGCAAGGGGCTTGTCCCGTCCAATCATCCATCCAGAAGTGAAAACTCTCCAATACCAACATAGGCAAGAAATGTCGCGCAGCCTAGGAATACCAACAACAATCCCTCGAATGAAGTAGGAAGCTCCTCTAAGGGTGAAGCTCTCTGCTCCCAATTCATACAACCGCTATGAATTCTATGAAAATTCTACCAAAAGGTCAGGTTGTGGGACCATAATCTTAGCCACCCATTTAGTAAGAAAGCTAGCATTCATAATCCAAATGTCCCCAACTCTCAATGCTCCTTTGACTGGCTTGTAGATGTCCTTCCAAGCCACCAACATAGTACCTTTTGTCAATTGACTCAGTTTGTCTAGAAGAAATCTCTCATAAGAAAGATAAGCATCCTGCCAACTTTTTGAGGTAAACAGAAAATTGATAGATAATAGGAGGGCATAGAGAGAGAAACCACTTTAAACAGCTCAAGTCATCCACCCAAAGAAAGAATTCTAGAAGCCCAACCCAACAATCGCTTCTCCATTTTTTCAATCGAAGGCATCCAATCTTGGATTGAAATTTGCCTAATCAACAATGGGAGGCCAAGGTATGTCGGCGGTAGAGAACCCTCCAAAGTATGCAATGCATTGCTACCATTGTTGTAAAAATCGATCTACTCGACCGAGTAATCATAATCGCCCCCCTACCCGACTGAATAACCAATAATCGGTACTATAGTCGACCACACCGACTACTCGACCGAGTAGTCAGTGTAGTCAACCGATTAATAGGCAAGGTTTTAAATATCGATATCGATATCGTATCAACAAGTCAAAAAAGGGATATATCGCTGATATCGGTGAATTTTGAGAAAATCGCTCAAAAAGGCATAAAATATTAAAAAATATTTAAAATTAACATTTTTATAAGTAAAACATCATAAAGAAAAAACGTGTGTGTGCGTGCATGCATGTGACCCAAACCCAGTGTTTCCCCCTTCCCGCCTTTAAACCCAGTGTTTCCCCACCCAGCAACCCAATTTAAACCCAGTGTTTCCTCGTCCAGCAGCCCCCTTTCCAGACTGAAGCCCATTTGAACCCAGCCTTTCCCACCAACCCAGCACCACCATCTCAACGATATATCGCCGATATTTCGGCCATATCGTCTGGTATATCGGCGATATATCATAACATCGGCGATATATCGCCGATATCCCAGAAAAACGATACTGTAGGTGATATCGATACGCCTAAACCTAGCGAAACCGATATATCGCCGATACATCAAACCTTGTTAATAGGGCAATTTTTACATAAAGGAATAAAACCCAAAAATATTTAAAGTCCACTTAGACCCACTTGACCTCCCCACCCCCCAACTCTACCCGACAGAACACCCCTAACCCTTTCACTCTCCCCGACAAAACACATTCGTTCGAATAGAACACATTCATTTGGTGTTCGAACCCTAGTGAACAGCAAGACAACCTCTCCTTCGAGGTGCAACAACCCCCTCCTCCAATCACCACCCCTTCCTCTCCCTCTTCGATAGGCGATAGGAGGCGACAGCGTGAGAGGTGCGGTAACCCCTCCTCCAATCATCGCCCCTTCCTCTCCCTCTCTGATCATCGCCTCCGACAGCCCTCTCCGACATCGTGACAGCTATCTCCTCTAACCTCCTCTAACAGCGTAGCGCCATCAGTAAGACTATTACAGCCATCTCCTCAGACCTCCAGTGGTAGACTGGTAGTATTGCTTCTCCTCTAACCTCCTGGTAGTATTGGTCTTGATTATTACATGTTGTTCAGGGGTTAACTTTATGTTTGCATTCTCTTGTCAACTTAAGGATTTTGTTTTTGCAATTTCCTTATTACTTGTTATTTTTGGATTTTTGGCTAGATGTTGCAATCATCAATTAAATTGTTAATTGTTAATCACTTAGAAATGTGAGTTGTTTACATGTTTGTTATTTAACCATTAGGCTAGGGTTATATGAACTTGTATAATTGTATTTGATACCATTTTTTGATGTTTGTAAGTTTGTATTTTTTAAGGTGAATTCAAATTATGGCTTCTACAAATCCTTAATCCGGTGGTGATCATGCTCGGATATGTTTTATGTCCCACCAGGATCAAGTGATCCTGGATGGAAGTTTGGATACCTCCCACACAAGGAGGATCCCAATACTGTTTATTGTATACTTTGTAAGAAGACGATGAAGGGTGGGATCCATAGATTTAAGCAACATTTGGCTCATATCCGTGGCAATACGACACCTTGCTCAAAAGTTGATTGAGACAAAGAAGCTCATCAAAGAGTACATGGATTCTATCTCAAAAAAAGCCTACTAAGGCAAAAGCACTTGAAGAGCTTCAAGATGAGGTTGACATCGTTGGTAGGGGTGATCCAAGCACAGCTAAATCGGGTAGGGAAGGAAAGAGGCCAAGAGCATCAGATTCTATTGAAGAAGTGCAAGTTATTATGAAGGATAACTTGCGACAAAGTACAATTAAGGATGCTTTTGCAAAGGACCAAAGGGATAAGATTTGCGAGTATATATGTGAACGAGCCTACATCAATATGATTCCTTTTAATGCACTTACTAAGAATGATTCTTGGAATCGGATGGTTGAGGCTATTGAGAGGTATGGTCCATGGATGAAGTCTCTTACACGTTATGAGATCACAACCCCAATTTTGAAGAAGGCAGTAGAGAAGACTCATAAAAACTTAGAGAATCACAGGGAGATGTGGAAAATCACAGGTTGTTCCATCATGACAGATGTATGGATTGATAGGCGTGGAAGGAGTATCATGAACTTGTGCATCCATTTCCCCCTTTGTGTTAGTTTTTTTAGGTCAATTGACACTTCTAGTGATTCACACACTGCTGATTACATATACAACTTGATTGTTGCATGCATTGAGGAGGTTGGAGAGGAAAATGTTGTTCAAATTGTCACTGACAATGCTTCAAACAACATGGTTGTTGCAATGTTGTTGAAGATGAAGTGTCCACAAATTTTTTGGACCTCATGTGCTGCTCACACCATTGATTTGGTGTTGGAAGAGATTGGAAAAGAGCCTAAGATGAGAAATGGAATTACAAGAACAAGGAAGCTCATTGTATTCATTTATAGTCATACTCAGGTTTTAAGCATGTTGCGTCACTTCACACGGCAGAAGGATATCATAAGGACTGGGCAAACACGATTTGCCATTGCATTTCTTACATTGCAAGGTATCTTGGAGAAGAAGGAAAAATTGAGATTGATGTTCTCTTCTGATGAATAGCAAAGATGCAAATGGTCAAAGCATCAAGATGGGGTGCATGCAACTTTAATAGTTTTGAGTACAGCTTTTGGAATCAAATTACAATAGCAGTAAGAATCTTTACACCTTTGGTTCGATTGCTACGATTGGTTGATTTAGATAAAAAAATCATCTATGGATTTTGTGTATGGAAGCTTAGAAGAAGCAAAAGAAGAGGTGAAGGCATGCTTTAGTGGTAAAGATAAAGAGCTCTCTTGTAACCTATTCTTGGATGCAATAAAGCAGCGAGTCTCACAACTAACTTCTCAGAGGACGAGGTGAGGCAGGCGGTGTGGAGCCTGAACACGATGGGGTGTCCTAGCCAAGATGGTTTCCCTTCTTCTTCAAGGAATTCTGGCACCTGGTGGGGGCAAAGGTGATGCAAATGATGGAGCTTGCGGCCGGGAATAGAGGCTTTGATAAGCTGAACAGATACTATCTATTTCTGTTCATAAGAAGGAAGGGGAGGTGGTGATCCAGGACTTCAGACCGATTGCGCTCTCAAATGCCATGCACCTTATTGTCGCTAAGGTCCTGGCAAATAGGCTCAGGGACATTCTTGGAGACCTCATCTCATCTATTCAAATGGCTTTCATCCCAGGGAGAGGAATCCTGGATGGTTTTGTGGCTACCATGAAGGCGTTAGCCCTCTGGAGGAGGGAGAAGCAAAGGGCCTTCCTGTGGAAATTTGACTTCAGCAAGGCATACGACTCGGTGCAGTAGGATTTTGTGTGGGTTTCCCTTAAAAGGAGGGGGTTCCCTACGGTGTGGATTGATTGGATGAAGAGGTGTGTGACAACATTATCTTTCTCAATCCTGGTCAATGGGAACCCGGTGGGAGGATGGGTGCAACCTAGGAGTGGGGTCAGATAGGGTTGCCCCCTTACACCTATGTTGTTTGTGTTGGCAGCAGATGCGTTGGCGCAAGCTACACAGAGGACCTGCGATAAGGGTCTAGTCAAAGGGTTTATGGTTGGTGAGGATTAGGAAACGGCGATCCTGTAATATGCTGATGATACCTTATTCTTGGTCGAAGGAACGGAGTTAGAGGCCAAGAGGATGAGAATTCTTTTGAAACTTTTTGGTGAAGCGTCAAGGTTGCAGATCAACTACCAAAAATCAACTTTTGTCCCGTTCAACTTGTCAACTGAAGAGGTGGAGAGGGTGAGTGGGACTTTGGAGACGAAGGTGGGTTCTCTACTGCTGGTGTATCTGGGCCCTCTGCTGTTAAATCGACACCTCAGGTTACAGGATTTAGACTCCTCTACTAGAGAGGATGGAAGAAAGATTGGCAGGATGGTCCTCTAGACTTCTTTCTAGAGGTGGAAGGTTGATCCTAGTGAAAGAGTGATGGCCTCCATACCGTCGTATTTTATCTCAATTTTCAAATTGCCGCGCCAGATTGAGAAGATATCGGGATTGATGAGGGATTTCTTTTGAGCCAAGACAAGGTCGACAGGAAGGGGGGCAAGGTTGGTAGCTTGGGAGGTGTGTAGACCGTTTCAGGAAGGGGGTCTGGGGGTTAGAGATGTAGATAAGGTGAATATCAGCCTCCTGACCAAGTGGATAGCAAGATTGGTGGGACGGGAGCGGGGGCTCTTCGGTGATGTTATGCGGCGGTGCTACAGCCCTTTCCTCTCTTGGGAGCCTCTGGAGTCCCCCTCAGGTGCCTCCCAGTTTCTTAGGGACTTGGCGATGGTGACAGCGAAGGTGCGCAATCTCTTTTCCTCCATTCTAGGGAAGGGCAATGCATTCCATTTTTGGCAAGACAACTGGCAGGGGGTAGCTCAACCCTTGTGGAGAGGTTCCCTCGCCTTGTTGGGGGTGTTGTGGACCCGTCAACTACGATGGGAAATTGTTGGGATGGGGCGTGGTGCCCAACTTTTCGGGGAGGGCTTTTAGATCAGAGGTGTGAGGAGTTCCAACGTCTATTGCAGGAGCTGGAGGGTTGGGCACTAGAGGAGGGCGATGATGGTTTTCATTGGGAAGGAGATTTCTCTATGGCAAAGGTCTTCCGTAGGTTGGGGAGTGGCACAGTCAACTTTGACACCGATTTTTTGAGAGACTGCAATCTGCTGTGGAAGGCGAAATGTCCTTTGAAGGTAAAGATCTTCACTTGGCTGGTGAGGATGGGAAGAATTATGACGAAGCAGTAGAGAGCTAGATGGGCCCAATAGGATGATCTTGCATGTTCCCTCTGTGATGGAGCGGAGCAAGATATTCAACACCTTTTCTTTTAGTACCCTTTTGTGACAGGTTTGGCAGTGGATGGGAATCGACTGGATCGCCCATCAAGATATGGGTAGCTTCTGGGAATCTTTCGCAGGGGAAACGCCTACAGTGGAGAGTTTGCCTTTAGATCCAAAAAGAATAGGGCAAAGGTCTTGGCAATCCTGTAGGGTGTATGGCTAGGGAGAAATGGGGCGATTTTTAGAGGAGAGAGGCCTTATGTTGAGAATTCTGTCTCGGCTATTTCTTTCCAGGTGGTGCTTTGGAGATATATCCTGTAATTTTGATGTAACCCGTTTTGTTGGAATGGAATGATTTTGGGTGGTTATCACTCGGATAACCATCCTTTCACTTTTCAAAAAAAAAATTCTTAGATGCAATAGAAAAGAAGACAAATGGACGACTTAATACACCTCCTTACATGGCTGCATATCTTCTCAACCCATGTTACTTCTACAAAAATTGTATAATGTTGGAAAAAAATGTAACGGTAAAATCAGGATTGATAGATTGCATTGAGCAATTTGATCCTGATTTAGAGTTGCAAGATATCATCACAAGGAATATAAGCTAATTAATGGCATATTTGGCAAGCCATTACCTGTGAGGTAAAGATTTATCAATGATAAACATTCTAATCCAGGTAATGCTATATATCAATTCGAAGGTTTATTTTTAATTGGATTATAAAGTTTACACCAATTGACTAATACTATTCATTCAATAGCTAATTGGTGATCCCTGTATGGAAGTGAAGCACCTAATTTGCAATCAATGGCAATGAAAATCCTGAACTTAACCTCTACATCATCTGGATGTGAAACGAATTAGAATTCATTTGAAAGGGTAATGGCCTAACTAATAGCATATTATGTGTAAAACTTTTCACTTTCCATACCTTATAATTTTTTATTATTGATTTGCAGATTCATTCGAAATATAGAGTTAAGTTGACAACTAAGAGATTGAACGATTTAGTCTATGTGCGCTTCAATGCTAAATTGAAGGAACGACAACAAAAGGGAGCACGGAAGGATCCCCTCGCTTCAAAAGATCTTGCACATGTTGTGGCATGGGTTGTTGATTTGGAAGTAGCAAAAAACGAAGTTTTCCCAGGTTCAGGGCTCACTTGGAAGGTTGTTGTAGAGGCATGTCGTGCTGAAGATGTTTTGCAACCAAGAAGAAGCAAAAGACTTAACAGAAGCAAAGGAGCTTCTAGCTCATCACCACTGGACTTTGAGGAGGGAGTTGGTTTTGAAGAAATAGATGAAGATGAAGAGGATGTTCTCTTATTTTTGGATGAGGAAGATGATCAATTTTGACTTTAGATGTGTTTTCTGTTATTTTGTTAACTAAAGCGAAAGAACTTGTGCTTTTATTTTGAACTTGTGTTTTTTTTTTTTGAACTTCTACTTTTATTTTGAACTAGTACTTTTGTTTTGTTGGTATTATTGTGAGCTTGAAAATAATTTACTTCTATGCAATGATATATTTTACTTCTTAATGCATCATGTATGTGTGTGTGTGTATATATATTAAAAAAATGCCCGACCAAGTACTCCTCGACTACTCCCCCGCATATCGTATTCTCCTTAATCAGTGGCCTGGCCGACTAAATACCAACCACCGACCTTTACAACATTGATTGCTACACAATTACACCTCTTCCATCTCCCAGGATAAAAGTTGATTTTGAGAAATTTATCTGAAGACCATACGCTTCCCCAAATTGCTCAAGGAGTCATAGTCTTCTCACCTCAGAATCAGAGCCCTCTATAAAGAAAATAGTGTCAGTCGCATACTGGAGAACTAGAACCATCAACTCGTCACTCATGGACGTTCAGAAACCACAGAATAAGTTCCCTGAGCAGGCTCTAAACATAGCCCTCGCCAAGGCATCCACTGCCAGTACAAAGAGCATAGGTGCCAACAGACATCCCTACCTAACACCTCTACATGGCTGCACCCATCCACTAGCCAAGTTTTTGTTCACAAGATGAAAAAGGAGGTGGTTGTTGCACATCTCTTCATCCAACTTATCCATATAGGAGGAAAACCCCTCTTCACCGTGGAAGCCCAAAGAAAAGATCATTGTTCTGAGTCATAGGCCTTGCTAAAGTCAACCTTCCACAAAAATGCCATCCTTTTTATTTTCTCCAATAGGCTAAAATCTCTAAAGCAATCACGAACCCATCCAATATTGCTTCTCCCTAGAATGAAGGTTGTCTACACCAAAGAAATGATGTCCTATAGAACCCCCTATAGTTTGTTTGCTAACACCTTGGCCACAATAAGGTAGACCGCATTTGAGAGGGCGATTTCCCTAAAGTCCTCAATGGCCATCACTCCCTCCTCTGGGAGAAGGAACATGAATTTATTACTTCTGTTAAAACCCAAGTTACCTTTAGCAAAGTTGGCCGTCATTGCCATTACATCCTCCACCATAAGCCAAACCTCCTTATAAAAATACATCAGGAAACCATGTTATCCAAGAGATCCTTCTACGTCTAAGCCCCATACCTCCTTTTTGACCTTGTCTTCTGAGAAAGTCCCAATGAGGGAAGAAGCCTTCTCAGTCGAAATTGGTTAGGCATCCGTACCCAACCACCTCCAACTCCCCATCCTTCTTCATACAATGAATTCCTTAAAAATCCAGATAAGGCATGGCCAACATCATCCCTCCATATTCAGCGCCATCCACAAACACCTTATCAATCCAATTCTTTCATCTTCTACCCGATGCAACCATATGGAAAAATCGCATGTTAGAGTCTCCCTCCTCGAGCCATTTCTGCCTCAATTTTAACTGCCACTAAACCTCCGCCTTCCTATCCTCCTAAACTACAAGCATATGTCTAGTCCTCACCAACTGCTCCTCAAAAATGTCCCTATTATCCTCCAATCGATCAAACCTCTCAATCTTAGCCAGTTACCTTCTACAAATTTGAATACGTTCCAAACTACCTATTCTCATTGGATTGCCACAAGAGAGGGGCATGATCTGAAATTATCTCTCCATGGGGTGCACCTTGGCCACAAGGAAGGCCTCCGCAAGCTCCACATTACATAAAAATCTATATATTCTGAATTTCAGGCCTCTTGTGCTCCTCCATGTGAAGCTACAAGGAGTGGGAGGTCCACCAAGCCATGTAAAGCAATAAAATCTGCAAAAGCCTCAAAACCACAATCTCTCCTTTCTCCTGGTCTATCCTCTATGAATAAGGTGACATTGAAGTCACCCGCAACCATCCAAGGAACATAACGAAATCAATCAGCCACCATTGTTGGATCTTCCTAAAGCTGAGCTTGAGTAGCATCGTTTGATGGACAATACAGCGCAGAAACAACCATCTTAAGATTATTACTTCTAAAAACACTTGCCGTCAAGATATGTGTGCCCTTCATAGTTTCCCCCACAAAGAACAAATCCTCCCTTCAACCCACGAGGATTCCCTTGGATCTTCCAACAGCATCCAAGGTGGCAAAACCTTCATGTATCCTCCACCCACTTCATTCTACATCCCCTGCATGCAGTCTTCAAGTTTGCTTTTTGTAACAGCACTAAGTCAACTCCCCATGAGCGCAGATATCAGCCCAAACGACCCTCCTTGAGGGGTCATTCAAACCCCTCACATTCCACAATAGGATAGTTGTCATTAGGAGTCATTCCAAGCTCCCCCGCGGTTATGCCTAAAGCCAACGGCCTCCATAACCAGTTTCTTCTTGCCATCATCTTCCTCCCTATTACAGTGCACAACTTCCTCTGATGGGTGAGTCCAGTACGTATGCTCCTCGTCTACTGCAGTCAACCCCACCACCTTTGACTTGAGAGTGGTCTCCCTAGGACCACAATTCCAGAAGCTCCACCATGGGTGATATCGTACGCATCGCCTAGGACGTTGCATCAGTCTCCACCTTACGAGCTCAAGAGCTCCGCTCGCCATCACCTCCATGATGTCTTCATCCACAACATCCGCCGTTGCCCCACCAAATCCCACGAGGGAGACCTGCATCACATCAGAAGGAGAAAGGGAGGACCCAAACAGATGGGCGAAAGGGTATGCTGAAGAGGAGTCAAGTGAGAACTTATCAACTCTGGATCCATTTATGACTCGGATCCCCCTTATAAAAAGCGCAGCCAGGTGACCTCAACGTCACCCCCACCATCCAACAATTCCACCTCCAACTGTTAAGGAGCATGAATCTTGGCATGAATGACCACTATCGCTTCGATAACCGCTATCTTCGACGTCGAATCCTCATTCTCCATGCCAATCACGATGCATCCCTTGCACTTCCAGACTCGTCACACCAATGGCTCTTCGCCTCCCACAACTGATGCCATGGCCATCCCCAACACCACCTACACAAAACATGGCCTAACCGCCTCGGCCACCCAAAGTGCTACTATCCGCAAGGAACCCCCCTAATGGAGGATTATCTTCTGCAGAACACAGCAACCAGCGAGAACCTCCACTACAGCCCTAACCACGGACAAGTCCCCCTTTCTAATGCCCAATCAAGTGCATGATCACAGCCTCACAAAGGGGGCCACCATTGCCTCCACCACCTCCTTCGATCTCAGACACAAGGATTCCTTCAAAATTCACGAATACCCCCACCTTCTCTGACGGCCTCTCCACATGTGACCCATCGTGTAACATCGAAAGTCTCCAACGAACAGCAGCACCGTCAAGCATCATCTCCTTAATGAATAGACTGCTCTTCTCCATTGGCGAGAGTCTAAATAGGAGGAACTTGCCTTGTGCGATTTCTGCAATCTTAATCACCATCCTCCTCTTAAGTCACTCTTGTAAGGCCTTCCTCACCATCGACAACGCCACCTTCCTTTCCCAACCCCCACCAATGCAAGTTCCAAAACTCCATCGATTGACCTCACCACTGGAGACCAAGGGGCAAAGACCTCTAGTTCGAGCACGCCAGACGCAGGTGGAGGCAATGACGAGACCATCTTGCATGGAGCCCTAGCAAATAAGGCACGACAATGACCAAGGCAACCACACTTGAGGCACCATACTAAGTCCCTACAATCCTTCACGAGATGCCTCCTACCCCAACATTTAAAGTAGATGGCATCGCTCCCCTTACAACTCCAAGAACCCCTAACGACGATAAGGGTCCACCCTCCATCAATGGAGGAGTCCCGAGGTCCATCCCCAAGGAACCTTTCCCAATTTAAACACAATATGTTTTACACCGATAAGAACTCCATTCAAACATAATATTCCCCAATTTAATTTCTGTATCTATAATTTAGTCCATATATTCAAAAGACACACTGACCAGAATTTCATGTGACACTTCCATTAGATTTATTAGCAATTTCTTCATATATTATTTACATATTAACTAGTAGGGTTGACCTTTGTATGTCTACATTAGGCATATGAAGAGCATCTCAACATTTACAAGTAGTTTGAAAAAAAACTTGAATGTAATTGTTAGAATATCCAACTCAAAACCAGGTGGCCTATACTGAAAAGGCCCAATGTTCATCTTTTGTTGTGGAACTACTCTGTACAACCACTTAATTTGTGCAAGATTTCATCCAACACATGTACACCCAGTACTTGAGGATGGTACCTCCAATACATGTTGTAAGATACGATGCAAATCTTCTTCCTGATAAACTGCATAGTCATCAAACTTCAATTCTATATTGAGGCCAAGTCGGGAATACACTTGCTGGAAAACATCTTGCAAAGCGCACAAGGAATCATCATCTTCAACATTCCATATGAAAGTTCTTCCATCTCTACACCTTCTATGTAACACCTTTCCCATCTGTGATTAACCAGTGTGAGCTTCAACAATCTCTAAAGTTATAACAGGAAGAAGAATGAAGTATATATGTACATATTTCATACTTTCTGATGATTTTTTTGAGGCCCATAAGAAAGGAATTCTTCCAGATGAAGCTCAGTAACACGCCTCTCATACATGTCTCCCTGTTGGTTAATCAAATGCAGATAGCATGCATAATATCAAATAAAGGAGGAGGAAGAAGAAGAAGAGAATAGCTCTTACATTTAGTTCGGTTAATAAAAAGTTGTCGTGAAAAACTACTGGGCAGCCATCCCTTGTAACCTGCTAAATTCCCAGCCGTCAAAGTTTGAACCTTGATATTACTTAATTCAGACTCGTAGAAAAGGACTAGTAAACGAGCACATTAAATGAAAAGAGAATAATGCAGCAATTCATGTAACACTTCTATCCATTTTGGGTGTGAGACCTTACACTTATCTTGCTTATTTTGGATTTTAACAATCATTTCAATTAAACATTTGGATCAAAAACTGCCCCATCTTCTCACTGTTCCTCTCTAACAATGAATCTTCCAAGTTTCCCCTGCAGCTGTGCGATCCCATGCTGACACTGTTCTCCCACCATCCAAACTATACCCAGAGCACATACATCAGTAACCTACAATCTCTTGAATTTATCATGGAAAATTTTCCAGCAGTTCCATCTATTAAAACATCCAATTTAAAAGCAGTTGGATTGATTGGGGAGCCCAACTATTAATGTATGACATTTTCTAACTTTCATATTCTAAACGTGGCACTATTCTCTCAATGTGCCGACTTAAAATTTATATGTATAACATCCCAAAAATAGTCTCAAATAAAATCGTAGAAAATGAATAATGGAATAAGTGGGAAATAATGTTTCATCTTATTGAGAAAGAAAGGCCCTATACCTCTTTATATAATAAGTGTGAGTAAATAGCACTACAAGACTAGACACAAAACTAAAATGACAAAAGATGAGTCATATAGCACTCCCCCTCAAGCTAGAGAATAGATATTAATCATACTCAATTTGTCACAATAAATATTTTTTGAAAAGCATATCACAATAAATATCAAATGTAGAATGAGATAAAGGTTTAGTAAAAATATCTATCGTCTAGTCTTTAGAAGCAATTGGACATGTATAAATAATGCCTCGCTGAATCAGATCTCCAATGTAGTGTCAATCCACCTCAACATACTTTGTACACTCATGGAACATTGGATTGTTGGCTATATAGGTGGCAGCCCGATTGTCACATTTCATCTCCATAGGGGCCTCTAGCTGGATATGTAAATCTTGCAGGATAGATCTTACCCAGACAATTTCTGCAGTTGTCTGTGCCATGGCATAGTATTCAGACTCTACACTTGAGCTAGAGACAACGCTCTACTTTTTGCTTCGCCAACAAAATTCCTAGCTACATAGGTCAAAAGCCAATGGTAAACTTTCTATCAACCCTGCATCCTACATAATCAGCATCAAAATATCTAATTACATGCATGGAAGTACCTTTGGAAAATAGTAAACCACAGCCAGGTGCTTTCTTCAGGTATCTAAGCACATGCATAGCAACTTCCCAGTGCTGCTTTGTAGGCCTATCCACGAATTAACTTAATTTCCCCACTGCTAGAGAAATGTCTAGTCATGTAATAGTAAGATAAAGAAGCTTTCTAATGAGTTGCCTATAAGATGTGCTGTCAACTAAAGTAGACTCTGCATCATAAAAGTGTCCTTTAGGATCCAAAGAAATATTAGTTGACTTAGCACCCAATATTCCAATTTCCTAAAGAACATTAAGTGCGTACTTATGCTATGAAATAACAATGCCTTCCCTGCCTCATGCCACCTCAATACCCAAGAAATATTTTAAGTTCCCTAAATCTATCATCACAAATTTTTCTGCCAGTCTTCTTCGCCTCTTTTATTTTGGCCTCATCATCCCCAGTAATAATTAGATCATCCACATATACCACGAGCACCACCTCTCCTTTGTCACTCTTCCGCACAAATAACGAATGGTCTGCCAAAGATCTCTGAAGGCCAATGTCCTGCACCACTTCTGACAGCTTTTGAAACCATGCACGAGGACTCTGCTTAAGACCATATATAGCCTTCCTATGTCTACATACACACTCCCCCTAAGTTTCAAAACCAAGAGGTTGCTACATATAGACTTCTTGGATATTACCATATAAAAATGCATTTTTCACATCCAGTTGAAATAGAAGCCAATCATAATGAACAGCAACAGACAGCAAAATCCGAATAGTCGAGAGCCACACCACTAGAGAAAATGTGTCAAAGAAGTCCACCCCATAAGTTTGGATGAACCCCTTTGCAACAAGACGAGCCTTATGCTGTGAAACAGATCCATCTGGATTATATTTCAGAGCAAAGACCCAACAGCAACCCACCAAATGAGCACTGTGTGGTAATGTAGTCAGCTCCAAAGTCCCTCTAAATGTAATGCATCCATCTCATCCTCCATGACTTAACGCCATTTTGGATCAAGCATAGCTTGCTAGTAAAAGAAAGGAATGAACACTGTCAATGCAAAATAGAAAAGACCAAAGGACATGCCCAACTTGGCCTGAGGAAGAATATCTGGAGTCCTGTAGTGAGCACAAGAACATGTAGCCTTCCGAATAGCAATTGGAAGGTCCATAGTAGGATCAAGAACCTCAGACCCAGGAAGCTCCTCAATAGTAGGAGACAAACTAGAAAAACCTACAGGAACATCACTAGAAGAAGAGACATCAGTACCATCAATATATACTTAATCCAAGGGAGATGGTAGCATGGGGAGGGGATGTCTTGGTGCATATGATGCTAACAATTTGTATAATTTGATTAGATCATTAAATCTACCTTTGTTCTGATCAGCCATGCTAGAACTGGCAGGAATCTACTCTAAAGGAATAGGAGGAACTAGCATAGGAGTTGTCTCTACCTTAAAAGTCAAATGATGCCCCGTTGTAGAAAAATATGGTACTGCCTCATGAAAAGTAACATCTGATATAATATTTCCTAGTCAATGGATCATAACACCGATATCCTTTTTGGGTGCTACTATAACCCAAAAAGACACATTTTGCAACCCATGGTGCCAGTTTATCACATCCTAGGCCAAGTAAGTGTACAAATGCTACACAACCAAAATTCTTGGGTGGAACAGTAAACAAGTCCCCGTCAGGATAAAGCATCTACCAAGGTATCTGTTCCTGAATGGCTGAGTTAGGCATTCAATTAATTAAACAACCAGCAAGGACTGCATCCCCCCAATACAGGATGGTACATTATAACGAATCAACAATGTCCTGACCACATCCAACAAATGACGATGATTCCTTCCTGCAATTCCATTTTATTGAGAGGTATAGGAGCAAAAAGTTTGGTGTATAATTACATTTAAATGATAGAAAGCATCCAAAGTACCCGTGCAAAACTCAAAAGTATTATCAGACCGAACAATCTTAATCAATGTAAAAAATTAAGTATTTATTTACAAAATAAATATCCGAATTACATCACCAACTTCTGACTTATTCTTAAGCAAAAATAACCAAGATAATCTGGAAAAATCATCTACTATAACCAAATAGTAACAATCTCCTAGTCTATCAGGAGTACGACTAGGATCCCATACATCCATATGAACTAGATTCAAACAGGCAATAGAACTCAAAGAAGAACCAGTAGAGTACGTAGATTGGTGATGTTTTCCATCTGACAAACATCACAGAGAAGCTCAGTAGCAGGCAAATATGTAGTATCACTCGCCGTAGTCTATCCAAGGAAAGATGTCGTAGTCATCGGTGTCACTGTAATGTTGTACCAGCAGTAAAAGCAACTTCCCCCTTGCAAGAAGCTACAATAGGAGATTGGACCATGCAATAGACACCCCCTCCTCATGTACGCCATCAATCGTCTTCCCCGTAAGTTAGTCCTGAAAGGTACATCCAACATCATCAAAAATTACATGGCAATTTAGCTCCTTAGTAATTCTACTAACAGATAACAAGTTCATAGGAAAATCAGGAACAAGCAAAATATTAAGTGGTCTAATATTGGGGTAACCAAAACATCCCCCTATCCATTTATTTAAGAGTCTCAGCCATCCACAACCTGTATGGTCCGACCTGGTGGAACTGCCTGCATCTTCTTGAAAGAAGAATGATCTCCACTTAGGTGCCTGGACGCACTTGAGTTAACAAGCCACATAGCACCATTTGCAAATCCATGATATGAGCTAAAAGCAAGGGCACTACCTAAGAAGAAGGCAAAAGCTGCAATATCTGTAGCAGGTACAGAATCCTGTGTCAACTGAGAAAGTCTCAGAACAACTACATCATATCTGCATAGGAGACCATATTAAACTAATCTTCTAAAGAAGTGGTGGCCTAATTGGCCACTAGAGGTCTATCATGTTTGATCCAACATACAGGCTCAACATGCCCAACTCTGCCATAAAAGGTGTACGTAGACCGAGGCCTGCTAGACCAATCCCATCCACATCCTCTGCTACGAATGGAGGGTGCTCTCCATCCTCCACGACCTCCAGAAGCTGCCAAGTCTATCGTCTGACCAAGAGTATCAATAATAGATGGCTTCACCACAATCCTGCTAAGTCGACTGTAAGTATCCTCTAGTGAGGGAAGCTCTAAGAGAGCTAAGATCTGAGATCGTGTCCCATCATACTCTGGTCCAAGACCATCTAAGGATTGGAGTACTGCATACTCCCAGCAATACTCCCTCTAGCTGGAACAGGTACAGGAAGCATTAAACTTCTCAAGGAGTCCCTTAAAAGAAGTATAATACTGAGCAAGTGATTGTTCCTCCTGTTTAAGGCATCCTAGATCATGGTAAATCTAGAACACCTTACTGAAGTTCTCATGGGAATATATATCATGTAATGAATTCCACATCTCCTTGGTTGTTTTATAGTACATAATCCCATCTCCAATACAGGGTTGAACTGTATTCATAATCCATGAGCGTACCATTGCATTATCCTTCTTCCAAGTCACATTTTTCCATCTTGTTGGCAGGCTGACTCTAGCAATATGTGTTCCTTGTCATGACCCTCCAAAGTCATGAGGAATGTTTGAGACCATCGGGCATAGTTGATCTCATCAAGCTTTGAAATAGGCCCCAAAAATGGGTTTTTATATGTCCCTGCCTCTATAGCGATATCCGATAACACTTCTGAAGATTCTAATGATGCCAATGTGCCTTGAGAGGGAGGAAAAACCCAGAAATCCAATCAGCATCATCGGTTTCAGATAATGAAAAATCTCTTAAAATAGAAAATGAACCTCTGGAAATCACAAGATCCAAGCACACATTGCCTAGAAACCAGACCAAGAGACTCAAAGGAACCCCTAGAACCACTATAGGCAGCACTAAGATGCAAGGAAACACCCTAGCACAGCCATCCAAGGGCTACTGCCCCTCCTTGCTGCTAAAGGGAGCGAGAGGCCTCACCAGCAACGCCTCTACCAACCGGTGAGCGACAATCTGGAGGTTGCTGCTACCGATGGGCCTACAATCAAGCAATCAACACCCCCGCTGCTGTTGGGGCCTCTGCAAGCCTTGGCAGCAGCCGACGATCAGAACCACCACCGCTACCAGCCCTGGTGGCTACCGATGATGACCGCAGCCAACAGCGGTGGCTATGAGGCAAGGAGGAGAGGAGGGTTTTAGGTGGTTAGGGTTTCGAAGGCTTACTTAGGTAGGATACCAAGGTCATGGTCTAGGACCGATGCTCTGATACCAAGTGAGAAATAATGTTATATCTTATTGAGAAATAAAGATCCTACACCTCTTTATATAATAAGAAATATGGATAAATACACTACAAGACCAGACATAAAATAAAATGACAAAAGAGAAGTCCTACAATAGAATATAAAAGACTGACAATTGCTACTTAACAATTAGGCTTAAGCATTTTGGATAATTACCTTAGGTCCATTGAGGTCATACCAACAAGTTCTCAAATCTAATTTTTCTCAATTAGATATTGACCTTTACTAAATCCTACACGTGGATAGATAATGTATAAAAATCAGTGACGTAGAGGTTAAATCTCTGTTGTCAAAATGATATGTCTCCAATATCATGTGAAAGCATCCAACTCAAAACTAAGTAATTTAAGTAGAGAGGTCTAATGATTCATCTAAGGCACTTCTCAATTTTGTCATCTTTGGATGTATCATGCGACCACCAATCTCTAAACAGCCTCTATCTTCTTCCCACCAATATATGGACTATGGTTGTGCGAAAATAATTGGAAACCAGACCAAACTCGAAAAATTAATTTTTTTAAATCACCAATTCTATTATCGGTCCATTATTTTTGAAAAACCAAATTCCAATTCAATTATCAATTCACCATTTGCATAATCAGAAATAAAACTAGACCGAACCAGTTTTCCATCACTACTATATATGGACATATATATGCATATGCATGTGCGTATATATGTATATACGAACGAATGGATAATTGCACATATCATAATATGATATTGATTATTATTCTATATTAGTCCATAGTAATATAAACTATAAGAGCCTTAAAACAATATGTTGAGTTACGTGTTATTGTGAGGGATTATTTGCTATCCGTTTTTTTTGTTGGACTTATGTATTATTTTTCTCTTGTCTCTCTATATAGACATAGGGACGATTTGGTAAAATTAGATTTCTTTTTCACTTCAACTTAGTATCAAAACACCAGATTAAGGTCTCCACCAAAAAGAACCCTAACCCCACCTTAAACCCTTTCGTCGAGAGCCGCCACCACCAGCAGCAGGGTCGGTGTCGAATCACCACCACAGCAGCAGCGGCAACATCACCGACTGCCACTGCTGCTGCAGCCAGAGCGCTGCCGTGCCACAGCACTTGATCGCAACGTTGCTGCCCTCGCTCGCTACTGCCCTACTACAACGATTGCCTTAGCGCGTAGCACCTAATCGCAGCGCTGCTGAGGGCACTCGCTGCCGCCCTGCTGCTGCAGGGTCCCCTAAGCACTACCCACGACCTGCACTGCTGCTGCGGGGTCGCCTGAGTGTCGCTCCCGACCTGTGCTGCTGCTACGCCTCGCCTTGAAGCCCCTGTAGCGCATCACCACACCTTAGTGCGCATGCTATAGTAGCGTGAGTCACTGCCGCAGCGCAACCACCGTCGTTCTCTCCTCGTTTTGCCGCTGCCCAGGTAGTAGGAGAGAAGGATCAGTGTCTCCAAGAACTCCGTAGGAAGGTTCTTGAATATTGAGGGATGAAGATTTGAAGCAAGAACCTTCCTATGGGTGGTATGACTTTCTTGATCTCTTGATCTGATTTGGGGTGCGTATTCCCCATTGTGAATGATTTTTTGGGGTGTGTATTCCCCTGATTGCTTGATTCTTGAGGCGTGTATTCCCCAATGAAGTGTTGGATATTTTCCTGTGGATTGCAGGGTGTGTATTCCCCAAGTTGTTGATATTTAATCCAAGATTTCAGATTTGTTGTTTGGGCTTATTCGTGTGTGTTTGAAGTTACCATGTCTGCATCAGATGCTTTTGAGGTGTCTCCAGGGCAAAGTACAGAAAGTTGGGTGTATAAAAGCCTCTTCTTTGCTCCGATTACAAAATTAGATGAGACCAATTACCCCCATTGGTCTCAAACCTTTCTTGTCATTGTGGAAGGACATGATAAGAAGCATGTGCTTATGAAAGCACCACCGGAGCAGAAAATAGGAAAATACGCAACTTGAAATCGTTATGATGCTATGGTGAGAGCCTGGATCTTGAATAGCATAATTCCACGGATTGACGATAAAGTTATGTACTACATTTCTTCCAAAGAGATGTGGGGTGACTTGAAGACGACTTATTCACAAGTTGAATTCAACTCAAGTATTTCAAATCCACTATGATTTATGCCATCTCAAGTAGGAGAATATGAGTCTGTTCAGTATTACTCCACTATGAAGGAGTCATTAGAAAAATATAATGCATATAGACCGATGTATACTTCTACTACATGCAGGGACCACAGGAAGAAGTTTGCAGCCCACATGTTCCTTGCAAGGCTAAGTGATCACTATTCTGCAACTTGTTCACAAATTCTGACTCCCTCTAAACTTCCTCCTATTGAGGAAACTTACAAAAGGTTCAGTAGGATGCAAATTCAACCTACTCATGATGCAGTTGTGACCAATACATCTTCAGCTCATGCTGCTGTTAACACTCGTGGTGGTCGTGGTGGCTTGTTTCATGGCAAAGGTAGAGGTCGAACTGATGGTGGTCGTGACAAGCCTACATGTTCTTACTGTGACAGGCGTAGCCATGTTAAGGCTAAGTGTTGGAATAAGCTTGACCATCCTACTATGGCCAACCAGGCTTCTATTACAACATCTCCTGGTGTGAGTACTAAGGCAGTATCCCTTGCAAAGGCAGATTATGATGCAGTTGTGCAGCGGCTAGCACAGTTGACCCATGAGCAGCCTCAATCCTCCAGCACTGCAGCCTATGCATCTGCATCAGGTACAAAAGGGTCATGGTTGATTGATTCAGGTGCATATGATCATTTGACAGAAAATTCCCAGTGCATTAGGGAATTACAGAAGACACCACAGGAACATTCAATATAGCTGGCAAATGGTAGACATGCCCCCATCTGTGGTAAGGGAGGGGTATCTGTTATACCCTCCATGCATCTTGATGATGTGTATTATGTGCCGGACATGGCAATGCAACTACTATCTGTTAGTTCTATTACTAAACAATTGAATTGTCGTACTATTTTTGACATTGTTGAATGCACTTTTCAGGACCGCATGACAAGGAGGACGATTGGTGGTGGCCATGACAAGGGGGTGTGTATCGATTAGTTCAGAGTCCAATTGCTACAACCTATCAGACAACTATTGCGGGGAGTGCCTTGCAGTGGCACAAAAGACTAGATCATCCTTCCCTGGACAAGCTACGCCGTGTCATCCCTCACTTGTGTCCTACCATGAAGATTCAGTATGATGTCAACATGCCAGTTTTCTGGCATCTATCCAGTCTGCCAGTTCTACTTGTTTTGATTTGCTGTATTGTGATGTCTGAGGTCCTAGCTGTGTGTAGATCGCCAGAATTTTAGATATTATCTATTATTTGTAGATGATTTTTCTCGTTTATCATGGACTTTTTTTATGAAGAATAAATCGGACGTTGGCTCTTTGATTCAGCAATTTGTGGTGTTTGTGAAAAATTAATTTGATGTATGCATTAAGAAAATCAAAATAAATAATGCATTAGAATTTTGCACAAACTAGCTGATTTGTATGGATCACTGGGTATCGTGCATCAGACATCATGTCCTCATATGTCGCAGCAGAATGGGATAGCTGAAAGGAAACACCACCACATTTTGAATACAGTTAGAGCTTTACTTATCCAGAATAGTATTCCGCATAGTTATTGGAGAGATGCGGTTCTTACTGCGTGTTATCTCATTAACAGGCTCCCTTCCTCTGTGTTACATGAGCATATTCCATGGAGTAGCTTATATCCTAATGCTGACTTATTTTTTATGCCACCAAAGACCTTTGGGTGTATGCCATTTGTACACCTCCTTGGGCCTGATCGTGACAAATTGGCACCAAGGGCAGTTAAGTGTATATTTCTGGGATACGCATGCAGAAAAGATATAGGTGTTTTGATCACATACACCAGAAACACTATGTGAGTGCAGATGTGACTTTTCACGAGTCTATCCCTTATTTTTCTACCTCAGGTCATCAATTAAGAGAGATAGAGGTGGCTACTCCTATTCCTATACCTCCTATAACCTTAGAGGATTTTTCTCATAGTAGTGGTGTATCTACTACATATCATACTATGGGCACTTTCAAGCCTGTACCACCTGATGAGAAGACAATTAAGGGTGTTACATATCAACCGTCAGTTACTTACAGAGAGAAGACACACCCCTCCTCTTCTTCTGTTCCTACTGAGCCACCATCGTCCTCCTCCACTCAGGTATGTATTGGCAATACTGATGAGTCTTCTCCTCATGTGTCTTCAGGGTCACTTTCTCTACCCACAGATAAGGATATACCCATTGCAATCAAGAAGGCTCCGAGATCCTGTGCACAGTATCGTATTGCTGGCAGTGTTGTTTCTGTAGGTTCTCTTGGGTCAGAGTTTCATGCCTTTACAATTGCAATCTCTGATACGGAGATACCTACTTCCTACCAACAGGCTCTCTTACATCCACATTGGAAGGCGACTATGGAAGAGGAGATGTTTGCACTTTTTGATAGAGGCACCTGGGAGTTGTCTGCTTTACCTTCTGGTGCGCACTTGGTTGGGACCAAATGGGTCTTTGCCCTGAAATAAAACTTTGACAAGTCTATTTCTCAGTATAAGGCTCACCTTGTAGCTAATGGATTCACCAGACCTATGGGGTGGATTTCTTTGACACTTTTTCTCCTGTGGCACGACTCTCCACAGCCGTATTCTTATCTCTATTGCAGCTCATTATGGATGGCATTTTCACCAGCTGGATGTCAAAAATGCCTTTCTATATGGAGACTTGGAGGAAGAGATATACATGCAGCAGCCACCTAGTTTTGAGATTCAGGGGAAGTGTGTGTGCAAACTTCCTAAGGCTATTTATGGCCTTAAGCAAAGCCCTCAAGCCTAGTTTCAACGTTTGTCCGAGGCACTCTTTATGTTTGGGATGCAGAGATCTTTTAATCATTCCTTGTTTGTTAGAAAGATCAGTACTGGTACCATGGCTTTATTGGTATATAGTGATGACTTTATCCTTACAGGCGATGATGCAAATAATATTACTCAAGTGAAGGAGTATTTGGCTCGCCAGTTTGTCATGAAAGATCTTGGGAAGCTGAGATATTTTACAAGTATTGAGATCGCCACAAGCAAGCAAGGCATAGTGATGTCTCAAAACAAGTATGCACTTGATATTCTTCAGGAGACAGGCATGCTAGGATCCAAGGAAGCCAACATTCCTATGGATCCTAAAGCTCACTTATTTGATGATACAGTGAAGCTAAAGAACAAGAAGGTCTATCGACATCTAGTTGAGAAGTTATTTTATCTAACCATCACCAAGTCAGGCATCAGCCTTACAGTAGGTAAGCAAAGTTAGTTCTTAGACAAGCCCACTGATATCCACTGGCAAGCGGTTATATAAGTGTTGAGGTACATTAAGGGATGTCCAGGCAGAGGCATTCTACTCCAGAAGAAGGGCCCTATGTTTGTAGTGGCTTACTCTACTACTGGTTTTTGCACATTTGTGGCTGGAAATTTGGTGACCTGGAGAAGAAAGAAACAGAACATTGTTTCACACTCTAGTGCTGAGTCCAAGGACAATGCTATGGCTCATGCTGCAGCTGAGATAATATGGATCAGATCTCTGCCAAGAGATCTTCATGTTGAAATTCAAGAGCCTATGGAGATGCATTGTGATAACCAGGCTGTGACATATATAGCTAATAATCACATGTTTCATGAGAGAACGAAACATGTGGAAGTGGGCCGTCATTATATCAGAGCCTAATTCAGCAGGGTCTACTTCATACTACGTGTCTTGCCTCCACTGACCAGACTACTGATGTTTTTACCAAGCCACTGCCTTGTCCCTAATTTGAGAAATGTAGAAACAAACTGAGCATGGTGGATATATATGTTCCAACTTGAGGGGGAGTGTTGAATTACGTGTAATTGTGAGGGGCTATTTGCTATCTTGTTTTCTTTAGTGTACTTATTGTGTTATTTTCCCCTTGTCTCCCTCTATATAAAGAGACATAAGGATGGCTTGGTAAAATAAGATTTCTTTTTCACTTCAATTCAATAAAATCATGTTATTAAATTACAAACAATGGTTAACTTTATTCTTACAAATAAAAAATCAATGAATGATGCTAAAAATTGATTATAATGAAAATCGAACAGGATTTAACCAATTAAAAGTAAAACAAATGATACACTGATGGGAATACCATCATAGGCCCTAACTAACCACTTTTAGTTAGGTTTAAAAATAAATGCTCCTACATAACCGTCTGAGGGTTATAACTCCACTTCAAGTTGCTTCGAGAAGAGAACAAGAAACTAAGGTTAATTCTGTAATTTTAACACATCATGAAAGCAGAGTAACCACAGAGTTTGCCAGGGGTTAATCTAAAGTCTAATGAGCATTAAATTCTAATAGGAGGGTTTACACAGAAAGAAACAAGGTTTCATGCATTTCGAGAACCAATACAGCACCCAAAACCCTAATTTCAAACCTACTTAAATTACAGAGGTTCTGGTCAGGATAAAATTCATCTAAATCTCCTAAAATTCATAGAAAAATATTCCTTGAGATTTGACAACCTTGATATGACCTTTGAAACCTATTTTGACCTTAAAAGAGACGCAGTGTTCTACCTTAATTTGGGTTTCTGCGTAAATTACCCAGTTAAACTTGGTCAAAACTGAAATCCAACTTCACCATCAGATTCATTGGGTCCAAGTTAGGTTTGTACCAAAATTTAGGCCCAATCAGAATCCGGCTTGACCAAGTTTGCATTTTAGTTTATTTAAACTCTATTTTTCATACTTAAGCCCCTAGTTTTTGAAATATTTGCATTTAGGCCCCTAACTTCTCATCATTTTCTTCAAAAAAGTCCCTACCACCATTAACAGTGTGAACCCATCAGCACCGACCTTCAATCTAGGATTTCTCCCTGATTTCTCAATCAATTCCTTCCAAAATTGGAAGGAATGACCTTGAGAGAATCCCCAATCACCTAAACCTTACTTGGACTCCAATTCTTGTCGAGGAGCTCGTGCGAACTCCTCAAGTTTAAGGATCTCTTTCCCTGGAAATCCGAGCTCCTCAAGCTTGTTTCCAAGCTTAGAAGCCTACCTGAAGCCTTTAAAAGGACCTTCATTGCATTGCCTAGCTCCTTAGCGAGTTTTAGGCACAAAAATCCTCCAACTTCTCTATCTCTGGCCTGCTCCAAGAACCGCTCCGGCGACCTCCCTCCGGTCTCCTCGCCTGCTACCACCTAATATATAGGCAGCAGGTCTACCTTCCTCAACTTCATCCACATCCCGCCATACCTGCAAGAAGCCCTTCCCCCTTCAGGCGTCACCGCTCTTCATCCCAGAGTAATCTTTCATCTCCGGCGTCGGCCAATCATAGCTGGCGCCATCTCCACATCTCCTTCATCCACAACCACTCTAGTTCAACTCCTCACCTTCCCCTAACCCAATTCACACATTCAACCCCAACATTAGCACGCTCTCACGCCCATGCCACCGTTGTCTTCCACATCTCCGGCATACCTTTGATGACCTCACGCAACCGCTACACCGCACCAAACCGCTCACAACTGGTCCCAAAACCTCTGTCGTGTCCTCACAACCAAAACCCTTCAAGTAATTAAGGGGATTGGTCTCTTAAACTCTTCACCCAACATCACCCTCACTACACCACCTTCTTAAGGTTGCCAGACCTCCACACGCACTCTCACTCCACAAAACATCCACCATCGCACTCATCGACGTCCGGCGATCCTCTTAAGCTACTCTGACGTGACCATCAGGTCGTATTTCTTGTTTCAAGTCATCGACGTCACTCCGCCGCTGCCCTTGTCTTCTCTGACCTCGGCTGCTGTTCTCCAGCTAAATCACCCTCGACTCCACTCCCAGGCTGTGCGAAAAACTCCCAGGACCCTTCCCAGGTCCTTAATTGAAGACCACAGCCGCATCTTTGCCTTCAATTGGAGGTATTATCTCCTGCAGCTCACGCGACAAAGAGCCAGACAGATAGTCCCACATCAAGGACTTTGAAGCATTGTACAATGAATAAAGGTTTTTGTGAAGACAACCCCTCGCCCAGTACACGAGGGGTCGGGTCCCTCCACTCACGCATACACAAACCTCACCCGCTACATCTCACAGATGGGTCTGGTCCCCTGCTCTAATCCGATAACCCAAACAAGAGCCCGATTACACCCAGGTTTGAGAGAAGCTAAGAGGAGAAATTTGTAAGAGAGAGCGGGGTGGGTTTTGCTCTGCTGAGACCTTGGAGCCTACCCTCTCTCGTGACACTTAGAGAAATCTGAAGAGGCCCTTGAGCCTTGGTTATTGCTGTTGCCGTGTTCGTGAAGAAGAGAAGACCTTATGCCTCTTATGTTAAGGCATCTGGAAGCCTTGCCTTTCGTTTGAGGCCCTCTGCTGGTTATTGTGGATACTTAACTGACTTGGAAATTTGATTATGGTTACTATGCACTTATTTGAATATTTGTGAGCTTTAAACTTAAGAATTAATCTGGTGATTTAAATCACCATTTTAACTCGATCTTTTTGCACTATCATTCTAATTCTTATTGAAATATCATTTTGGATATCATTAACTTCAATTGCATATATTTCTTGAGATTGGTGAATTTAAATTGCATCTTTGCTCCCTGCGAACAACCTCGGACTCTATTTTCTGAATCTGAGTATATAAATTTAAATGTTTTATTGTACAATTTAGGAGTGTATTACAACGAACGCATCTTAAAATCTCCTCTATCGTCCATCAACATGCACCGACAGAGCAAGTTATATCGAGCTCAAAGGTTAATATGAAAAATTTCCAAAGATATTCCAAGATTAGAAAGCATCAACAAAAAAATTTCAATTTAATTATTTATTCTATTTTTAAGTTAGTTATAGTCCACCGAACAAATCCGATCTGTGTATTTCATAGGTGTTGAGTTGTTTTTTGTTAGGATATTTGTTTTATCCACAAATGTTGAGTTTGTTTAGGATTTTGTTTTATCACTGGTAAGGCCTCTTCTATAAAAGGGGCATTATTCCTAATAAAGGAGATAGAATTGTTGGATTGAAAATTCACATATCCTTTCTTCCTCTCTCCCGACGTGGCTTCTTTTCCTCTACTTGTTTCTTTATCTTCCCCTATAATTTTCTTCCCCTTCCATGCCATTTCTTCTCCCCTCAATCTAAAGACCCCAGCTACATCAAGTTGGTATAGAGCCATAGGATTGAATCATTCCTATGATTTAGCAATCCGCTACTGCAAGAACAAAAGGAACCCCCAAAGTGCAATAATGCACCGCCATCATTCTTACGATTGCAAGAATCATCATAGAAGTTTTTATGATGCTGATGTCATGATGAGAGCACTCAAAATTAAGGAGGGATTTCTTAAAATGGAGTACTATTTATAAGCAAGGAATTGAAGACTATCAGGGAAGAATAAGCATGCCAAGAGACTTTATCATCTCCACCTTCCCTAGCAGCACCAGAAAGTCAAGTAACAAACAGGGATAAAGAAAAGTTTCCAGCATCTCAATAGGTTAAAAATTTTATTTCAGTTATTATCTTTGAAGACAGCGAACCTACCCTGCCAAGTGAATATTTATCTACCGAAGTACCTAATTTGAATGATGGAGTTGCAAGGAGTCTACAATTGGAAATCGAAGCACCAAATGGCACCTTGAAGGAGACTCCAAAACATGCCGAAGAACTCCTTATCAAAGTGAAATTGATAGACATTAACGATACTTCCAAGATCGATGCCTCATCATCTCCATCTCCATCATGTGAGAATCTTGTGGATGCAAAGACACATGCTAACCCAAAAATTATGTAGAGATTGGGATTTCCTTCTCTACAACTAAATCCAACTAAAGGTCCCACAATTAATCCAAAAATTGTAATGGGAACTCAGTATGTCCCCATGGCCTATGGAACCAACATTTTATGTTTTAAATTGTAGCCATGCAAATGAAGACAATATATTTGAAGGCATGGGGGGTATTTTTCAGCACTTATCCATGATAGAAATCTAATAATCCCTCCTCAAGATTGCATTTGCAATTAGATACATTGTTACGTTATGTTATGTGTTGAGGGTCATTCTCTTTCATTATTTTTTTTTTTACTCTTGTCATAATTTTTCCTTTACCTCTCTCTATATAAAGAAGTGTAGGGATAACTTAGTAATTATGAAGTTTCATTTTCTTCAACTTGATATAAGAGCAAAGTTGGGGACTCCACCAAGAAAACCCTAACCCTACCGCACAACCTCGCCACCACCGCCATCACTGGCAATAGCGTCAGCTAGCAACAACGGCTGCCAACCAGCAGCGACGCCGGCTACAGCAACACCGCTGCCGCACAGGCAACACCCCCGCCGCCCAGTCACTGCAGCGACAGGAGGATCGATCCAACCCCCTCTTCTCCAGCACCTTCTTGCTGCCAAGTCTCCTCCGGTGGTATGGAGAAGGCAATAGGCCTTGTTTTCCCTTGCAACAGGGTCTAGGAAGGTCTTTAGCGCTTTGGTGAGGGAGTTCTAAGGCAAGGACCTTCCAGTAGGTGTTTGGAAATTCATCTTTGATGGTATGATCAAATCAGTATCTTGATTACTGTTTTGGGGTGTGTATTCCCCTGTTGATGCATGTTTTAAGTTGTGTATTCCCCTTGGATTGTTGACAAATATTGGAACCGTGTGTGAGTGGAGTTTTTTGGATGTGTATTCCCCGGTTGATACATATTTTGGGGTATGTATTCCTCGTTTCTGTCAAAAATCATATCTATGTTTGAAGGTGTTCGTGGTGTGATTTCACTATGGCCTCATCGTCGTCAAAGTCCAGAGTGACGTTAGAGCAGACTGGAGAAAGTGTAGTCTACAAGAATCCATTTTTTGCTCATATTGTGAAGCTTAATGAGACCAATTACCTACGTTGGTCTCAGACATTTCTTGTGACTGTGGAAGGACATGAGAAGCAACATGTCCTCATAGAAGCACCACCAGAGCAGAAGGCAGGGAAGTATGTAACCTGGAAATGAGATGATGCCATGGTAAGAGCCTGGATACTAAACAGCGTGATACCCTACATTGGGCATGAAGCCATGTACTACAAAACTGCCAAACAAATGTGGGATGGTCTAAAGGATGCATATTCTCGTAAACTTAACTTCACCCAAGTCTTTCAGATTCATTATGACCTCTGTCATTTGAAGCAGGAATCCATGAGTCTCTCGCAGTACTATTCCACCATGAAGGGACTCTTAGAGAAGTATAATGCATGCAGGCCCATGTGTACCTCAACCATGTACAGGGATCAGAGGAAGGAGTTCACATATATGTTTCTAGCAGGGCTTAATGATTGTTATTTTGCTGCATGCTCACAGATTTTGACGTTGTCAGATCTTCCTCCCATTGAAGAGATATATAGGAGACTTAACAGGTTGTAGGTCCAGTCTACGTCGGAGGTTGTTACTAGTCATACCTCCTCTACTCATGCAGCCGTGAATACTCGTGGAGGACAGACAAGAGCCTTCCGAGGCAGAAGTAGGGGGCATGCTGATGATGATCGTGGCAAGCCCACCTGCTCCTATTGTGAGAGAATTGACAACATTGAGGCCAAGTGCTAGAACAAACTTGAACGACCTACAGTTGCCAACCAAGTTTCTATGACTACACCTCCAGTTGTGTCTACTAAGGCAGTAACCCTTACAGAGGCAGACTATGATGCAGTCATACAACATCTAGATCAATTAACCCATGAGTAGCCTTAGTCCTCAAGCACTGCTGCTCATGCCTTCGCATCAAGTATGAATAGTGTATGGTTGATTGAGTCAGGTGCCTCAGATCATCTGTCAAGAAATTTCCAGTGTTTTGAGAATATGCAGAAGGTATCACAGGAACACTCTGTACAGCTCACAAATGGTAGGCATGCTCCCATCTGTGATGAGGGAGGGGTGATGTAGATGTTGAGATACATCAAAGGATGTCCAGGTAGAGGCATATCTTCCAGAAGAAGGCTCGTATGTTTAGTGTTGCTTACTCAGATGCTGATTATGCAAGAGATGTTGGCGATAGGCAAAGTACAAAATGCTGATTTCGACGTCGTGCCAATAAAATTCTAAGTATGCATTTCATGGGCATGCCAAGGGCACACCGTGGAAATGTCCGTTTTTCGATGGCCATGCCGATGGCACGCCGTGGAAATGCCGAAGGCATGCCGACAAAAAATCGCATAAGTAATCAAAATAGTATCATTTTCAAAAAATAATGATTGTGTAACAATAAAAGTATTTCATAATGACCGTATGTGTGTCCTTAGACCCTAACATTCCTCGATATCAACCTTCTATGCCTTTAGGATTCCAGAAATCGACCTGTGGCAGCAGCACGTTTGCCCAGCAGCATCAGACTCGACACCACCATCAGCATGCCTCGACATGCCCTCGAAATCGTCGGCATGTCGTCGGCACACCTGTAAACCGATACTATAATCATCTCAGCATGGCCCCCTCCCCAAAATAGCCTTGCCGACAACATGCCGTCGACATTTAAATCACTGACGACAGGAGGTCTACGACCGGCTTTTGTACTTTTGTAATCGAAAATTTAGTAACCTAGAAGAGTAAGAAACAGGCTATTGTTTCACGCTCCAGTGCTGAGTCTGAGTACCATGCCATAGCACATACTGTAACTAAGATGATATGGATAAAATCTTTGTTACGAGATCTTCATATTACTATTCAAGAGCCAATGGAAATGCATTGTGACAATTGAGTTGCAACATACATTACCAACAATCCCATGTTCCACGAGAGAAAAAACATATGGAAGTGGATTGTCATTACACCAAGAGCTTAATTCAACAAAGACTGCTTCACACTACTTGTCTTGCTTCTTCGGACCAGACAGCTAACATGTTTACTAAGTCATTATCTCGCCCTCCATTTGAGAGGTGTAAAAACAAGCTAAGCATGGTAGATATATATGCTCCAGCTTGAGGGAAGTGTTGTGTTACGTTATGTGTTGAGGGTCATTATGTCTTTTATTATTTTTTATTGGACTCGTCATAATTTTTCCCTTACCTCTCTCTATATAAAGAAATGTAGGGACGGCTTAGTAATTATGAAGTTTCATTTTCAACTTACGCCGATTATCCCCTTTTGCACAGAGCTTCGTTATTTCTATCTTTATGTTACCTCAATTCTTGAAAATATTTATGGTAGAAGTTGCCACCCCTAAAGCCCTCACCTCCATCACATCCAACTATAAACTTGCAGGAGTGAGCTTTTCAAAGAAGCAGGGATTTGATGTAGTGTAGAGCAAGTTATATAAAGCTTAAGGGTTAAGATTAAAATTTTCCAAACACATTCCAAGATTAGAAATAGTCAACAAAAAACTTTCAATTTAATTATTTAATGTTTTAAGTTAGTTAAAGTCTCCTTGATGTAATGGTTGGATTAGTTCGAGAGGTTCTCATAATAGAGAACCAACTTGAAAACTCATCTTCATGCATGTCGATGTAGATCTTTTGGCTCTAATACCAAATTGATACAACCAAAGGAAGAATTAGAGATTGAGAAAGTGATGAAGAATAAGAAGAATGAAAACAAGAAAAGCCACATGAAATTTTGGAAGGAAATGCATAAAGATACACTTGGAGATGAGGAAGGAAAGTAGAGTGGTACACCATAAGGGTTTCAATTTTTTTTATTCAACTCTATCTTTCTACATCACATGTTTGCCCCTTTTATAGAAGGGCTTTAACAACCCAAAAGATTAAAAAAGACTCAATTTATCCTAAACAAAAGGATAATTTGCCATAACAACCGATACAAAGAAAAGATAAAAGAGAATCTAGAAACAAAAAAGAAAGAAAATCGTAAATAAGAAGATAACTAAAGACTCTCAATAAACTGGACTTATGTTTGTTGACTTATCCAAAAAGAAAAATAATAAAATTGGCTATTTGCATCTATTGAAGTTATTTTATTTAAGAGTCATTTGTTATTTTGCTTTTCAGTAAAGGCAACATATGCAATTTTCCTGAAAGCCTATTTATATATAAAGAGGCTTAGCGTTTCTTTTTCAATAAGACAGCTCTATTCTTCTTTCTTTCAACATTGTATTAGAGAAAGGTAGGTCCTCGACTCTTCACGCTCAGGTATCATTCTCCACCAACACCCTAAACCTTGAGAGAGAATCACATCTCTCTCTCCATCGCTTGCAACAGCAACAGCAGTCACCGAGGGCACCACTAAGCGTTGTCGCCAGCCACCAACAACAACCTAGCAACATCGCCGACCACCAATAGTGGCCCAGTAACGCCACCAGGTGCTCCTCCCGGCGCCACCAGCACTAAGCAGTGCAAGAAAGGGGCACTGCAGCCATCGTCGATGGCCCTGGGGGTCCTGCTGCCTCCTAGCGTCGCTTATGGTGGTTCTGCAGGCCTTTGATCTCATGCTTCATGTTGTCCATGTGAAGCACCATTCGGAGTGGTTCATCCTGTTTGATTCAAGGTTTTAATGGTTGTTTAGGTGATCTTACAAATACAACTATCATCTTTTGATGTCTTGGGACCACTTGAAGACTTTGAAAGGCCCTATATTCATGAGAAATCACTGAAATTGAAGGAGAGTATGCCTTTAGTTATTGGATTCAAATCTAATCCACTGGTTGGCTATGTTGATTCTTTGACTCCAACATGGCTATCACTACTTCTATGTCTAGGTCATCTACTGCCTCTGAAGTCAAGCCTCTAAATTCATCTACTTCTCTTATAGTACAAGGCACCAATATCAAACTTAATGGTGTCAGGAACTACCTTCTATGGGCCCAAGCATTCAAGATTTTTGTTGGTCAGAAAAAGCTTTATATTCTCACCAAGGATCCTGTCCATGCGAATGCTCCAGATTTTGACAAATATAAACAAGATAATTATCTTATCATGAATTGGATGATAAACAATGTGGAACCTTAAATTGCAGCGAATCTCCTGTATAAGAAGATTGCTAAAGAAATCTGGGAAAGTCTAGCGAATAAGTATTCCCAGAGATCCAATCACCCTCTCCTGGCAAATATCTATTATCGTATCTGGTCCACATCTCAAGCAAACTACACTCTATTGGAGTACTTAGATTGAGGGGTTATTTGAAGAGCTGAGTATTTTCCAGCCCTCTTGTTGTGAGACCCAAACTAGTCAAAGGTAGGCTTGGCAGGTCTATAGATTTCTAGATGGCCTGAGCACCAGATATACGTCAGTCCATGATCAAATTCTAGCTATAGATGACTTACCTAATCTGAGGCTATATTTGGGAAGCATCAAAAGATTGCATCAGATGTAACTCCAATTACGACTACACCACTCACAACTATTGAAACGTCTGCCTTTGCAATCTCTGATAGGCATGGTGTCGAACGTGGTAGAGACTATGGACGTGGGAGGACCTACAGTCTATGGCCCCTTTTAGTAGAAGTTTAAAGTTTAAGATTGGATAAAGTTTAGGAAGTCTTAAGGAAGGATAAGTGGATGCATAAGAGGAGGGTTAGTGAGTGTGAATGTGATAGCTGAGTTGATATGTTATTATTAATTTTTTTTATTTGTATTGAGAGTGGGTTGGTGCATGAAAGATGTGATGGGTGTGAGTTAATGGGGGTATATATGATTGGTGAGGGGTGGATGTGATGGATGGTGGTAGATGTGATGGGTGAAGAATAAACATTTTGCACTGTTCATTTACTATAGTAGTTATGGCTGCCACATAGGATAAAAACTCTATTTAAAACCCCACCAAACGAGGCGTATGTGTTCATTGTCAAAGGACCAATCATCCTTCCAAGAGGTGCTGGGCCAAATTTGGCAATCCTAGTAGGAAGAAAGCAGTCATTGTTCAGAGGGAGAATGTCCCTACTTCACCTAGAGTCCCTACTCTGACAGCAGACAATTATGCTAGGCTCATGCAGATATTGAGGCAGGGAGTTCCAGCAGATACTTCTACATCTCTAGTAGCAATTGAGAGCTCTACCAACTTAGCTACTACTACATCAACCTCGTCATGGGTGGTTGACTCAAGTGCTTCCAATCACCTTACTGGTAAGGAAAATGCCCTCTTGTCACTGCAATCAACATCTATAGTTACTTCAGTCCGTCTACCAAACAAAACCTACTCTCCTGTCAGTGCAGTAGATGTTCAATTATCTGATTTATTAAAGTTGACAGATGTCTACTGTGCTCCTAAATTCCCCTTAAGTTTATTGTCTATTTATAGACTGTAAAGAGTTTCACTGTCGAGTAACTTTTTATGAGCATTTTGTATTTTTTAAGGATATATGGACAAGGAAAATGATTGGTGGAGGAATTGAGCATGATGTCCTTTACTACATTGACACTCCCAACGTTTTTTATGGCATTACTTCTATCTCAGTCGATCCAATTTTTTGACACCATTGTCTAAGTCATCCCTCTGTCTCCCCAGAGTTCAGAAAATGTTTCCTAAGTCGTTGGTTCCAGACAAGTTAGATTGCCACCGTGTTTTTTTTGTTTCTCATTAGAATAAGAGGAGTTTAACTCCCTTTGAGTTGGTTCATTGTGATGTTTGGGGTCCATGTCGAATAAGTCACTGGTCAGTCTACCAGTATTTCATTGTTTTCATTGATGATTATAGTCGTTTGTCATAGACATTTTTAATGAAAGGTCTCACGTCTATCATTCTTAAGTTCTTTAATGAAGTGCATAATTTTTATTCCAAATGCATTAAATTTTTTTACAGTAGCAATGCTCTTGAATTTATGCAAAAAGATATTGCCATTTTCTTGTCTAACAATGATACTCTTCATCAAACTTCTTGTACCCACACATCCCAACAGAATAGGGTAGCTGAGCAAAAATTGCACCATCTTCTTGATGTAGCTCGAACTTTAATGCTTACCATGAATGTACCTAAATCTTTCTGGGAGTATGCCATTCTTACGGCTACTTATTTGATTAACCGAGTTCTCTCACCTATTCTTGATGGTGATACTCCTTTACTTCTACAGCCAGATACTCCACTATTTGCATTAATAAGTTGTCTCCAAGGTCTATTAACTGTGTTTTCCTGCGATATTCTAGATCCCAGAAGGGGTACAGGTGTTTTGATCTGGTGGGTATTAGCTAAACGTTATTATGTGTCAGCTAATGTCACTTTCTTTGAGAGGATTCCTTATTTCTCTGATGAGGTATCCTCTCTTAGCTGGTTTACCTACTCTTATGAGCATCTTCAGAAGGATCCTGTATCCATCCCATTGCCATCTATGCAGGTTGAGGTTACTGAGAAGGATCAGGTCACTCAATGTTTCCATCCAGCATCTGATCCGAATGGTCCACCTCAACAATCTAATAACTTGTCTATTACTCTCAGGAAAGCTGTAAAAACATGTACTTTACATCTAATGTCTCATTATACTGAAACTAATCATCTTAATCCAGCATTGCAGCAGTTCTCAACAGCTTTATCTGCCATAGTAGTTCCCCAGCATCATAATGAAGCTCTACAGGATGCTAGCTAGCGACAAGCCATGGAGGAAGAGATGGCAACCCTCATCTCTTATGGCACCTGGGAATTAACTAACCTTCCAGAAGGTGCCAAGGTTGTGGACTGCAGATGGGTGTACCCTGTGAAGTACAACCCAAATGGAACTATTGAGCGACTCAAGGCCAAGCTTGCAGCGAAGGGATACACTCAAACTTATGGTGTAGACTACTTTAATACGTTTTCTCCTGTGATGCGCCTTAACTCAGTTCGAGTAATTCTATCACTTGTAGTGAATAAGACACGGCCTCTATATCAACTTGATGTGTAGAATGCCTTCCTATATGGAGATCTATCGAAGGGAGTGTACATGGCCCAACCACCTGACTTTGTGGTTGAGGGGGAGAAAGTTGGCAGACTCCAAAAAGATATCTATTGCTTGAAACAAAGTCCATGAGCGTGGTTTGAGAGACTCAGTTCAGAGATTCGAAGGATTGGATTTCGCAGGTCCACATCTGATCATTCTATTTTCATAAGATGCAAGGAATCTAGTGTTGTGATTCTTGCAGTCTACGTAGATGACATGGTCTTTACTGGTGATGATGTCTTAAGGATACAGGAGACAAGGAATTTTTTGCAAACTACCTTTATTACCAAGGACCTAGGAAAATTGAGATACTTTCTTGGCACTGAAGTAGCCTGGAATTCACGTGGAATGTCTTTGTCACAGAGAAAATATGTTCTTAAACTTCTAGAGGATACTAGAGTATTAGGTGCAAAGCCCTCGTCCATCTCAGTTGAGTCATAAGGGAGACTTCATGAGGAAGATGACCCTACCTTTGAAGACAAGGGAAGGTAAAAGAGTACTGTGGGTAAATTGTTGTATGTTACTGTTACTAGACCTGATATCAGTTTTGCTGTAAATCAAGCAAGTCAGTTTATGGAGAATTCACGTTATAGTCACTGGCAAGCAGTATGTCTTATTCTGAGGTATCTCAAGAGCAATCCAGGGAAGGACTTTATATAAAGAATAATGGGCATGTTGATCTACATGATTATTTTGATGCTGATTATGCTAGTTTTGTGGAGGACAAAACGTCTACTACTGAATATTCCACCTTTCTTAGTGGGAATCTTGTTACCTGGAGGAGCAAAAAGCAAAGTGTGATTTTTCGATCCAATGCAGGGGCTGAATACAGAGCCATGGCCTACACGGCCTATGAGATTATGTGGTTGGTTCATTTTCTTCAAGACTTGGTTGTTCAAGTTAAGCTTTCAGTTCCTATGTTCTGTGATAACAAGCCTACCACCTTCATTGCTTCACATTGAAGTGGGTTGTCACTTTGTGCATGACATGGTCTCCTCTAGGAAGATATGTACTACTACTCCCTCAGAACAAGAAGTTGCAAACATTTTTACTAAGGCTCTCTTGGAAGCATCATGAGTTTTTGTGTTCCAAGTTGAGCATGTTAAACACATATACTCCAACTTGAGGGAGAGTGTTGAAGCTATTTTATTTAAGTAGGAGTCGTTTGTTATTTTGCATTTCAATAAGGGCATCATATATAATTTTCTTGAAAACCTTTATATAAAGAAGCCTAGAGTTTCTTTTTCAATAAGACAAATCTATTCTTCTCTCTCAACAACATCCATGCCCTTAAAGAAAAATGTTATGCTTCTTACATCACCAAACATATCCGATTTATTTATTTCATAGGTGTTGAGTTGTTTTTGGTTAGGATATTTGTTTTATCCATAGATGTTGAGTTTGTTTGGGATTTTGTTTTGCCACTTGTAAAGCATCTTCTATAAAAGGGGCATTATTCTTAATAAAGGAGATAGAAATGTTGGATTGAAAATTCGTGTATACCCTCTTCCTCTCTCTCCCCACTATGTTCCCTCACGTGACTTCTTTTCCTCTACTTTTTTCTCTCTCTCTTCCCCGATATTTTTCTTCCCCTTCCACATCATTTCTTCTCCCCTCAATCTAGAGACCCCAGATGCATCATGAAAATACCTAGTTTCTTAAATCAGTTCAGTTCTAGTTCTTGGTTTTGGAAAAAAAAAAATAATTTTTGATTCAATTCAAAAAATATGCAAAAATTGACCCAAACCGAGTTTGCACAATCCTATTATGAACAACAATGGAACATGCATGTTTTCAGCATCAGATGCATCTTCTCTTTTCGAGTATGACAAGTCATATTCGATCTATACAAAAGTTAAGCACAATTTTCCATTCTAAAGTTGTATGTATCAAACCCAATTCTCACAACAATGAAAATGAAGTAGAGGAGCTAATTGCACTATACACCAAACTACAATCCATTAATAACATTTCCATTCATGATCCATATCATATCTTCAGCTAATGGACCAAAAATAATTCCACCTAAATAGATGCTTCGTTATCACACTAAATCACCCCAAATCTTTTCGTACTGATTTATAATCATCTTCTGGATAAACCAAGTAATGAGATAAATTAGGAAACATTAATTAGCACCAGAATCAACAGTGACATACATAGCAAATTGCACATACACATATATTATCACCTCTGCATGCATGCATTTTTCAACTGGTTTCTCCCAATTGGAAATGATATCAAGTAAGAAAGCAATGGTTGCAGAGGACAAAAGGAACAAATACCATAAATACCTGTACATCAAGCTCGACAAAGTCAACAGGGACTCTGGCAGCCTCATTGAAGGAGAGGATCGAATTCTCCTTGAAGGCTGTCATCCGCCGATCCGAAGATGATAAGATGTTCATCCCCTTCCCTCTGTGCCCAATCACGGCAAACTTGAGCAGCTCCAAGGTCTCCCAAGCATTAGCAAGGCCTTCAGAAACCTCAACGAGAATCAGCTCCCAACAAACAAAACTATGGCAAGGAGGGATAGAAGGTATATTAGAAGATAATTAGGGATCAAGTGGAGCACCTCTTTTCGGGACACAACAGGTGGCAGATAGCACCGCCGTCAGGGCCATTGCTGCTGCAGGAAGAGGCAGCAGCAGCCAGAGGAGAAGGGAAGGGGAAGGGGAGGTTGGAAAGGAGGCAGTTGTTGGAAGTTGTTCGGTGGATTTCTAACAAAACGGTTGACAGACACTGGTTGGTCACCAATCTTTTTTCTTGGCCAAAATAAGCAAGGCACATGCTATGAGTTGTATTCCTAGCAGATTCATTATTTTTTTCTTGTTAGTTTCCTTTTGCTCTTCTTTCTTCCTTTTTCTGTCTAATTTTTCTTTGGTGCTGCTTTTAGTCTTGAATAGTTCAGAAGTGTCACCAAAAAACCACTATAATGAAAAAAAAAATGTTAAATTAAAAGACTACAACCATAGTAACTCCACATGGGCATATATAAGAGTTTTCGTAAGTATAAATGAAGAGAGAGGAAACTTTACCTTCAAAAAATAAGACCCATGAAACAGCCCAAAAGAGCTAGTGGGCCCAAGAAGGGCAACCAAAATAACACAAGCCCAAATGATCGCAGGCAGGATCTGCTTAAGGATCTGGCAAAAGGCCCTACTGGGCATGTCCATTAGGATCCATTAAATAATGCTCGAACATGGATCAAAAGATCCAATAAGCCCCAACACAGAGAGAGCACATGCGAACCAACCTAACAAGGACCTATGGCAAGGGGGATAACCGCTTGTTAAGGCGGAATAGAATTTCCTACCAAAGCACTAGCTACCTATGGGGATCATGCTAGTTGTAACAAACCACAATCCTAGCAAACAAGATTCGCTAAAATTTCTTCAACAACCTAGACATGGAAAGTTTCAATGGCGACGAAGAAAGAAGGGAATCCCAGAAGAAGTGTGATTAGCAAGAAATTGCTTCACAAAATCCTCCATCAATTATGGAGGTTGTTTTCCTAATTAAAAGGTAATCCTAACGAAATTGGGATTCTATGTATTTGTACGAAAAGGGGTCATGGCCATTTTACTCAACATTCTGCTTATCAACAACCAGTGTTTTAAATGCCGACGGCAAGCCGTTGGCATGCCGTCGGCATGGCCATTTTTGGGAGGGATCATGCCAACGCCAAATGGTTGTCGACATGTAGGGATGCTGACGACATGCCAACCATTTCGTCAGCATGCCGACGGGTATGGTCGACATGCCGCCAGATGCCAATGCCTATGCTCGGGCATGCCTGCTGCGATGCACTGCTGCGTATGCGTGTATGTGTCCTTGACATACCTGATGAAACACTCTCATTGTTACATAATTAACATTTGATTTTCTTGAAATTGATATCATTTTAACTACTATCATTTTTATCTGCATGCCCTCGGCATTTCCACAACATGCCCATCAAAAAATGGGCATTTTCACAGCATGCCGTCGGCATGCCCATGAAATGCACACTTAGAATTTCATCAATACGATGTCGAAATCGGCATTTCGAACCTTATCAACAACTATAAGTGCACTATTAAGAGTTAAATCCCCTTTCAAAGGTACACCCACAAGGTAGAAGTGGGTAACCAAATTTTCTGTGTTTTCTGTGTGATTGCTTTAGTCTCATATGATTTCGTAATCAAGCAATATTGTACTCTAGGTCAATTGGTGTCATTTATGAGAACTAGATGCCAAGCTCTTCCATGCGTGGGTTGTAATCTCCTCTTCATTGATTAGCCTAAACATGGGGATTATATGGTTCCTACCAAAGCAGCCACTACAATAAAATGAGGCAAAGGCAACAAATATTTATGAAAATAACAACAAATAAAGTGTCATTATATAACTTACCAACGAATAATCTATTCACTGCCATATTCCTTGCTATATAAGACATTGTTAAATCTACAACGAATAATGTATCAATTGGTAAATTCAAACAACGAATAAAATCATCACTTACTTTAAATTTGATAATGAATTTTTTTGTTATCTTTACTTTTTTTTAACAATGATTTTTTTATTGCCTTATGAAGAATAAGCCAACGATTAATTCGTCGCATTGTAAGATGGATATAAAAATTTATGAGCCATCCTTTAAAACACTCATAATGCATCATACTTAGAATTTGTTTTGATTACCTATAAATTGTGCAACCATTTTACAATATCCACGAAAATATTCATCACAAATTGGAATTTTTCGGTGGAAACTTTATAGAAAATACACCTAAAAATTGTTGACAAGTTTCATTACAGCATATGTTTCAAGAGACTAAAAATTTAGTTTATTTCCATGATAAATGGACTAAAAAAATCCAACAACCTAAAATAGTCAAAAGTCTAAAATAACTACCAAGTTACTCTAAAATGGAGGTACTAAAATAACATAATCGACATAAAAAAGTCTACTACATCAAAGTTTTGCCTTATGAATCAAGACAGATCAAAGCACAATAAAACAAGTTTTGCAAAGCTAGATTACTTGTTCAATAAGAGAAGAAAATCCAATCACCACATCCTCAAAAAGGGACCACATGAAAAAAAGGCATTACCATGTAAAAAGAAGAAAGGTAAATGCTCACTATAATCATCTTCACTAAGCACCCAGCTATACTAATAATGATAGAACTTTCAGCACTAATGCAAGTATATGTAATAATTTGGAAGTATTTTCACTTCCTTTTTTGAAATCTTTTTGTGTTCTTTTCTCCATCTTTTTTTTCTGCTTTAAGAACTCTAAAAAACATTACTAAGACTGTAAAAAGTATTGACTCAAAGGCTAAGACCAATAACTCTTAAGATATCTTACTTTAAACTCAGCCAAGCAAGATAAAGGGCTCAAAACCCAGACAGACAGTGATACAGGCAGGAGAAGAACATTCCAAAAATTCTGGAGTAAATTGAAACTCCAAGGTCAAATTATAACATTTAAATAATCTGGTTTGATTCTTTCCGAAAAAAATCTGGCATGATGCATAAAATCTAAATTGTCTGGGCTATTATGCAACTTTAAGAGATCTTGGACAATGTCAATTTTCAAAAAATATGATATGAAGATTTCTCCTGTATATTGGGAACTACCTCCGTATATACCTCCAGTTGACAATCCAACGTGGATCCATATAGCATGGTAGGTTTTATTATAAGTTTATAACTTTATTGCATTATAGTTTCTCTATAGTATTGCTACTGCTATATGACAGCCCAGCATTCAGATCATATCATAATAAAGCATGCCTTGGCCTGGGAAGACTATTTTAACATTCCCTTCTTATAAAATCATAGTATCTTTATAATGGTCTTCTTATTTACTGTTCCTGGGAAGACCAACTTGTTGATGGACTTCTTGTTTAAAAGAACCTTGAAGATGCTTTAAATCAAAACAACATCGCCCTAGTTTGGATGAGTTCAGATATAGCAGGTATAACCAGTTTCTCAATATTTTGAGAACATTGGGCCTAGAAACATACCATTGGAGAGTGAATTAGTAACATAGCGCATCTCAAAAGGAAAATAATTCAGGGGATATGACAGCTCCATTCACTGCAGAACTTAGAAGAAAATGAATGCTTGAACAGAAAGTACTAAGAAGCCAAGACTCTTACAGCAAAGTTGCATTCCAGTGATCAACAATATATCAAACAACCCAAAGCATATTAACATAATACCTAGTTTAAAAAAAAAAAACATCTATGATGATGCTAAGTCTGATACCATAGGAAAATAAATTTGACATTCTGACCTAACATGCATAGAAAATCAACTTGATAAATCAGGAGGTTCTGATATGTAAGCCAAAATTTACCGAAATAGTATTACACATTTGAAAAAATAAAAACAGTTAAACCAAAATTGGCCAGAATGACAATTTTTGAATAGATAGATCAATCTTGTGAGTGTCAAACTCTCACTCACTTAAGTTAAATACATGAAAAGTAAGAATGAAGTGCAAAAAATTAAATTTCAACAAGGAGTAAATTCTAAAAGAGAGAAATTTTAGGCGTGCACAAGTAATTTCAACAAAAATGTGTAGGTTTTTTGCAGTTATATTAAAACATAATCACTTCACCAATCCCCAAGGATCATCTGCAGAATATACACAGGAAGTTCGTCATGGTTCATGTAGAGCACATCCTAACTTTTTTAAGGATGCTCTGTTGCATGAGTATAAACTTAATGGTTAATCACACCAAAGAGTCTGGGGAACTACACAGGAAGTTCCTAATGGTTCATATAGAGCACACCCTAACTTTTTTAAGGATGCTCTGTTGCATGGGTATAAACTTAATGACTAATCACACAAAGGAGTCTGGGGAAGCTGGAAAAAAAAGAAATTACAGGAAGAAAACCATTTTTTGTTCAGAGCCACATGCAAGCCCAATATGACAGATCACAAGGGGGACTACCGAACCATGTCAACAAGCTTTTTTTTTTTTGAGAGAGGAATTTTACGAGAAATATTTGAAGTGGAGAAATAAAATTTACTATATATTTACATTGAGAAAGGCAAAGGCAGAGGCAAAAACTATGATGCTATCTTTCACGAAGTTGTTTAAAACCACAAAATTTGAGTCCTTATCCATCTGAAACAAAGAAGACACTAAGAAGAAGGGACAACAGATATCCAAGCAAGACGACCAGTCTATAAGGTCAAACTTCAAGTATACACAGAATCGGAATTATTTCCAGTAGGACTTCTAAACAGAATCAGAATCAGGATTTATAAACGTATAAATCCTTTCAAAAGAAAAATAACAACATATAAAAACCTAGCCTTAGCCCAGATGAAATTTAAAAAGTTGAACGTGTAACAATAACTCGAAATCAAGTTTGCGAGCGGTCTTGAGAGGTCGATTGAGAAATCTCGAGCAGAGAACTTTATGAGCATAGATTGATCTGCAATCCTAACCAACCGATTGGTTTGAGGATATATGAGCATAGATTGATCGAGTGTGGATCTGATTGCACGAACAAATGGAGAGAGGGATCGAGCGAATGACATCGAGGGAAAGAGGGATCGAGCGAATCAGATTTGAATCGTGTGACATCTGTGAATGAGATCCCACCTGCGATCGTTACTCGTTAGGAAGAATCGTGTGAGGGAGAGAGCCGAGAGATCTGACCTGAGTGATTTGGCACAACGTTCGGAGAGATCGGCCGGCTATGAGAGAGTTCGGTCTGATCAGATTTGGCACGCGTTGATTTAGTGGCGCGCGATTTGGACGAGAGCAGAGGAAAAAGTTTTCAAAATATAATTATAGGGGGAAAATATCGCTTTAAATGTGTTCGAGGGTTTTTTTTTTTTTTTTAAAAAGTAAGGAGGTGTACTTGCCTACACAAAAGGTGAATTTGGAGCACTGGTATTGTTGGCCTATCTTATATTTGTAAAGGTGAATTGAAGGTGGAAAAATCAGTTAAAAGAGACAAATTCTTAACATGTTATTTTTTCACAACAAAAAATAACATCATTTACTTATCTATACATGCTATTTATCTTTACTGAGATATTAGATAATATTTTTTACCTAAATCATCTCATCACTAGAGATATACAAAGCAACTTAAAAATATGAAATCCATTAATTCCTCCTCAAATTCCAGTTCTAGCGAGGTCATATCAGCACAGATAAAGCTTGCATTCTGAAAATGAACATCAATACTTTATCATGCCCTCAATAAATAGAGAGGTAGAAACTGATTTTCAGACAAACATAAAAAACAACAGTGATGGTCTCTCTCATTGTTAACAAGGAGGTAGAAAGAAAGAAAAAAAAAAGATATCTCCACACATACAATATTGATTTGAAGAATGATATTTTCATCACAATTGTAATTCAACAAAATAAAACCTTTAGAAAATGTTTTGTACATTGATCTCCAACTAAATATTTACATAGAGAAAGTTTCAAGGGGAACATCCTATTCCAAAATGATATAGATAGTTTAAAAATACAAGTATGAACATTTGTACAAACAATTCAGCTTAATTTTATAGACTGCATGCTATAAGCCTTCTTATAAGCCTCCCAAGCATATGAACCTTCCCATCTTGCAATAAGCCTTCTTAGTAGGTCTTTCTTGGTTTCTTATAAGAGGCCTCTCGTAGCATATGAACATAGCAATAAAACAAAAAAAGAAATATAAAATATATGACAGAATATGGTGAATGGAAAATTGATAACACATGATATAGGACAAATATATAGCACATGATATAACAAAGATGAAGAAGGCAATCTAATCCATATTTAACATGTTATTAAACTTTTTTAGGCCTGAAAGAAGATGTCCACCTAAAAATTGAAACTCTTTGGCTATCAAAAACACCGACATTCTTTACAAAAACCAAGACAAAATCATATTCATTTGACACTCTAATTAAAACATGTCTTGAATCAATTGCCCCAATGAGAATGCATTTTGAAGTCCCCAGTTAACCTTGATTTCATTCCATAATTTATCCATATTAGGTCTAACTAGAGAGAAATAAGCAACCAAACAATGCTCAAAGGGTTAACTAACTTTACTATGATTGCATCATCATGAATCCCCATAATTTTGAGAGTCTCATCCCCTTGCAATATAAACTTACAAAAAGATAATAGGAAAGTCGGATCACATTGCAATAACCCAAATAGGACGAAAGAAGGCAACACAGCCATCTAGTTGAAGTTGTTGGCTCCAGCTACTGGTGTTGCTAGTGCTGCTGCTGCTAGCTCCAGGTGCTACTTAATGATGCTACTGCTATTAGAATATATATGAATGGATAATGAAACTAATATCTCCCTATAAGGGAGAAACTAACCAAGGCAAAAGATGGTAGTAAACAAACTTCCTAGTGGCAGTCAGAAGATGGTAGTAAAAAAATACCTAGTGCTAACTCAAAATATACATAGCATACCAACTTTTCTTTCAAAGCACTTGAATTTCCCTACATCTCATCCCATTTAGTAGCATAGCATATATCTGTGAATGCAAAAAAGAAGTTAACAGAGTAGACTAAAATTTATATAATTTTTACCAAGAGAAATGAAGTCAAAAATATACATGTCCAATGATTTATTTCTCCTCCTTCGCTTATACTGTACATGAACGTTCGAATTCTCATTTCTTTCAATTAAAGATGACTGATCGATCTGGTTGATTTGTGATCCTAAGCTATCCATGTACCTAAAGTTGGGTGGTAATGGTGGTGTAGTAACCACATGTGCAAGCGATTAAGGTACTCCTCCTAAATCATCATCATCAGCATCTTGTCTTTTTCTAGGTGCCCCTGGGGTTTGCAATGGGTCCAATGGCACCTCTACAAATGGAGTAGCATAATTGGAATGGGATGAGCTACCAATGTCTCCTGATGGTAGTGTAGGTCTGTCCATGCACCTAAAGTTCGACGATGATGGTGTAGTAACCATGTGTGCAAGTGCCTGAGCCACTTCCTCTCCTAAATCATCATCATAATCTCCTTGTTTTTCTTTGGGTGCCTGTGGGCTTTGCAATGGGTCGAGTGACACATTTGAAAATAGAGTACAATAATCGAAATGAGATGAGCTACCAATGTCTCCTGAAGGCAGTGTAGGTGAAGCCTCATCTACTGGTGGTGGTGGTGGTGGTGTACCTTGATCTTGATCTGCTAGTGCTAGAGCCCGATCATGTGCTAGTGGTTGGGATAGTTGTGCACCCTAATTTTGATCCGTTAGCACCTGAGATTGATCATGTGCTAGTGGTGGGGATGTTGGTGCGCCCTGATCCTGATTTACTGTTGCCTGAGCTTGATCATCTACTGGTGCTAGTCCTCAACCTCGTCTACGTCTACCACATCGCCGAATAGGCTGGTGGTGTAGCCACTTTTCTCTATAGTTTTATTATTTCGTCGTAGTATAGTATAGAGAGGTGATTACCAGTTTAATACAATTTGTTACTCGGAAATAAAAGAGTTCCCGAGGTCGAACTCAGGGAGCAAGTTGTATTCTAGAGATATACATGTTCTATTACAAAAAATAAAGAGAGAGAGAGGGAGGGAGAGAGATGAAAGTTTGAGTTCTTCTTTTCTTCTTTCTTTCTCTTTGTCTTTCTCCTCTTTAGCTTTTGTTCTTCCTGTTCTTTTTTTGTGTTTATCTCCTTGTGGTCCTCTTCTTCACCTGTGTTGTTCTTCCTTGTTCTTTCCTCTTCTTCTTCTGCTGTTCTTCCTTGTTCTTTTATTCTTCAGATCTTCTTCTTTCTTCTTTTCTTTTACCTGTCAGGACGTCGTCTCTCCTTCTTTCTTCTTTTCCCTTCAGGACGTCGTCTGATTTTCCAATCAGACGACTTAAACCGCTTGTTGCTACAGTGTCTCCCTTAGCTTTCTTCTTCTTCCGCGGTCCTTCTTCTTCACCTGTGCCTGCACACTTCAGAGTTTACGTCAGAGGGCAAAACCTACTCTACCCTCCCCCACCCGTCTCTCTCTCACAGAATCCGCTCATAGGATAGCTCTCCCAGAGCTGCCGGGTACGGGTCGCGCCCGGGTCCAGGCCCACCGGCATGCGTGGTGGGCGAGGAGTGCAGGTCAGTCTAAGTCGGGTCGGGTCAGGTCCGCGGGGCGTGAGCGCGGACGAGACCGGGTAACCGGACGGGTGAAGGGGACCTCACCCCGTGAACTGAGGCGAACAGCTTAAGGCACTTTTTGCCTTTAAGCGCCCGTTCGCCTCAGTGGCTTTCCGAGGTGGGACTAAATGTCCCACCCTAATTGAGCGCCCGCAGCGGAGAAAGCAGCGGGCAATCGCGGCTTCACGCGAGGCCTTCGCCCCAGCTGCGAGCCTGGGACTCTTCGCGGAGGCGCCCCGCGCAGCCTGGGAGTCAGGCCTGGGCGAAGTGCACCTGGAGCTGCAGGTTGAAGGTGCTCCTTCCACGCAGCAATGGCGACGGCGGTCGAGACACCTGTACACAGAGGAACGGCCTCTCGGCCTAATCAGATACGCGGAGAACCTTCGCCGTGGCACGGCGAAGGTGGTGGGGGGTCTGGCAGGCGGCGGGGCGGAGCGTGAGGGTCGCCCTAGGTCAAACTGCGGGTGGAGAAGTGGGTTTGTTCGGGGGGTCTGCAGAGGGCGAGTGGCGGGACGTGAAAGGGCGGAGGTTGATCAGGGTGAGGAGGCGGAGATTCTTTGAGGGTCGGCGAGTCATGTGGGGCTGTGGAGTGATGGGGGGGGTCTCGCCGGAGTTTGGCCGGAGATGAAGGGGGTGACGGTGGACAGGAGCGGTCGAGGGTTTAATCAAATAAAAGACAGTGAGGAAAAGAAAGAGGGGGAGATGGGGAGAAGTTCTGACCTAGCTACGGAGACGAAAGGGGCCGGAGCAGGGCGACAGTCGTATCGACTGTCGCCGGAGAAGAAGATGCCCAGGGGAAGGGGCGGCGGCGAGCAGAGGGCCAGAGAGGCGCCAGCTGGGTGCGGCGTGGCGCGGGAAGAGCGAGGGAGGGCAACCCTGCAGCTGGTAGTGCGGCAGGGCAACAAGGAGGAGGAGGAGAGGCCGCCGGAGCAAGGAGGGCATCTGTCGGAGTGGGAAGAGAGGAATTGAGGGGGTATCTCCGTCAGATCCGAGCTGCGAAGAACGGTGGAGCGACGGGGGTATTTATAGGGACCGAATCAGGGAGGAAGGCGGAGGGAGACGACGTGTCTCCCTCGCCGGAGGACGCCGGAGATGGAAACCCATACTGTCCGTGCGTTCGCACGGCCGGTATGGTGGGTTACAGCGACCAGGGGGGTGTCCCTGCGACGGCTGACGACGCAGGGCACCCCCGGTTTACTTGCCAGGCTCTCCCCCTCACCCTGCGCGGCGCCATGCTCCGCGCAAGGTCGCCGGAGCATGGTGCTGGCAGGTTTTGCAGGGGGGACCTGAACGCAAAGAACGAAGGAGAGTTAGGGGCCAAAATGCGAGGGTTCAAAAGTTGAGGGCCAAAAAGTAAATATATGAGGACCAAAGTGTAAAGTTGGTCAAGAAGGTTTCTTCTTAGGCTCAAGTTTTTATACATGACTAATTAGGACCTAAGGAATCTGATGGTGAATTTTATTTCTAGATTAAACCTTGTTTGACTGGTCAATTTACGTAAAAACCCAAATTAAGTTATTAATTGGGTATGGTTCTCAATGTAGGTCAAGATGGGTTCCTAAGGTCAAATTGAAGGTTCTAAACCCTAGAGATTATTTTTCTATGAATTTTAGAGGGTTTATTCCATTTTTTCTTTGCCTTGAACCTCGTGAATTGAAGTGGATTTGTTTTAGGGTTACAGATTATTATTTAGTTCCTTGGAATTGCTGTAGCCCTTGCTAGATCATCTCATCCCACTTTTATTCTTATTAAGTTGCTTTGACCTATGTTTGGACCCTGAATTACCCTGTATGCAAATTATACTGGTAAAATTGCATTTTTACCCCTTATGACTTGTTTTTTTCCTTAAACTCAGAATTCTCTGAGTTAAGCCTTTCCTTGAGTTATGTAGGAGCTTTTATCCTTTGTATTGGGTCAAAATGAGCTAGTTATGGCTCATGATGAGGTTCTCATCAGCTGGTCACCATCATTTGGATCCTCTGGCTCTCCCGTGAACTGCACAGCAATTGAGTGTTGTATCGTAGCTCTGGTGGCCTCTGCAATCTGTCGGATGTCCGGTCTATCAGCTGCCAACTCAATGACACGTGTCCACTGAGAGATCTGCATTTGTTAACTCAATGTTATTAACTGGTTGTTACATGGTAAAGAAATAAATAGTATGTAAATCGTGTATGGCATCGCAAAGAAATAAATAGTGCTTACATTGTAAGCTAATATAGCTTCATGCCTGCTAATATATCTCTAGGTGATCCTATTGATGTCTATACATCTAATTGACCTAAAATGTCTATTAATGCATGTTCTTAGTGTCACATTAGCATCATACATTGTAAATAGTGCATAACATACACAATCATGCATTTAGATTAAATTATATAAATTATATAGTAATTGTCTCCTCTTTATGGTCAGGGACAGAATAACTTTTTATCAGGGCATCGGATCGAAGATCCAACCGTACGAATCTGATCAAGGCGACGATTAGAGTTCAACAACTCCAAGATCACCCTAATCGGATATCTGTAGCATCAGATAGAGACCGAGGAACCCTAGAAGATCAATGGCCAAGATGGTGTTAATTTGCACTTCAGACAACAAATCCGATCGCACGGATGGGTTCGGATCGACAATTGCAGCCTAAAGGCATGAAAATCGATCCAATCCGACACCCGTGGCACCATTTACAACACTCAGAAGACGGATAGCCTAGATGGCGCCACGTGGCGCCATCATAGCAGCCTAACACCGACCGCAGCCCTCCTTCACCCGCTAGTTTGATCTCGACCATTGGATGAAGATCCAACAGTTGAGCGCGCTTGCATAACCACGACCATCCACCAGCTTAGCGCAGTAGTTGCGCGCTCGTGGGCGAGGCAGAGGTCGCGAGATCGAGCCACGAGCGCCTCAAATTAGAGCAGGCGCGAGGAGCTGTGCAAATGAGATCCAACGGCACTACGCAGCCAATTTCACCCACGTGCGATTGGACGCGCGGCAAGGACGCGAGATCGCACGCGCAAGGCGCGCGTAGTTGAGGCGCGGCTAGGAGAGATCTAAGATGTCCGATCTCACTATCGAATGGCTAAGATTTGAAGAATGTGGGCGGCTGAGTGAGGCGCGGAAGGTGAGCGAGCGCATGAGCACCGCCCACAAAGGCCACGTTCAGGCCTTTAGTGATGGATTCCTAAATTAATGTTTTTCAAAATGTAATGACCAAAATGCCCCCACTCCTTGCAACTATAAAAGGAGAATCCCTCCATACAAATTTCTCATCCCTTCTCTTCTCTCACCCCTTCCAAAGCTCTAAAAGCTTGTCCCAAACCCGGGATGCTCCTTTAGAGTAGAAATCTTAATTTTTCCACCTTCGTCCCCCTTCGTGGAGCATCATGCGGTTGTCCTCTCTACATTCGAGAAGTGGATCCCGCGATGACGACAACGTACTACTTCATTCCCATTCTTCCCGCTTCATCCTCCTTCTTCCTACTCCGTTCCCCATCTTCCAGGCGTCGTCCCGTCCGACTCGTCCTCCAAGTGATCGTCGAGGAGGATATCTCTCTCTCCATTCTTTTTACTGCTTCTAGAGTAGATTTACTGCTTTCTAGTGTAATCATTTCCTACTTTTTAGTCGTAATGAGTAGTGTAATGAATATTTTTTTATAATGAAATCCATATTTATTCTACATCCCTTTTGCTTTTATTTATAATATTATCTCTTTTATTTATTATTTGTTAAATAGATAGCTAGTTTTCAACCAGCTATTTTGTTTCGTGATAAATAATACAAATACGTATTTTTAATCAAACGTCCACCTCCTGTGTTCAACCCGGAACTTCTTAAGGATTTCTATTCCGGTATAAATTTTATTTTTTGAACCCGAGTTCTTCGCTATTCAAACTACAACGATAGGTTTTCAAAACCAAATCTGATAGCGTAGTACTTCGACGTTTCAACACCTATCAAACCATGCAAGGTAATCATCGGCAATTACAGCTTCACCAGTCAACTCTACGAGGACAACGTGCTAAAGATGTGCATCACACCTCTCGATATGTTGTCTGTGGTAATCACTCCAGTCAGTGTTTGTTTTCCCTCTAAGATCGAGTCCGAGGTGATCATCTGTATTACATGCTGCAAGTATGCTCTATCGACCTCCAAATTGACGCACAACTCGATCTAGACAATGATGCTTGATTATATGGAAAGCAATTGCTGTGGCGGAAAATCGTTGCAAAAAGAGTTGAGTTTGGAAAACCCGTCATTGTAGCGTATTTGTGAGAAAAATCCGTCAACAGATAATTTTAACTGAAACTCAAAAGGAATTCCGGGTCGAACACAGGGAGGCAGACGTTTGATCAAAAATCGCGTTTGATTTGTTGTCACAAAGCAAATTAGCTGGTCTAATTAAATTTAAACTAGCTATCTACTTAAAAAATAATTAATAGAAGAGAGAGAGAATAATACAAATAAAGACAAAATAGATATAGAATAAACATAGATTTCATAACCACAAAGTAATATTCATTACAACTAATCACTACACTAGAAAGCTAGAAATATTACAACTAGAAAGCAGTAAATCTACTCTAAAAAGCAGTAAAGAGAAGGGAAGTGAGAAATTATCCTCCTCAATGGCTGCTTGGAAGACGAGCTGCATTGACGGAGCTCCTGAACGAAGGTGGTGAGATGTAGGACAAAGGAGAACGACGATAGATGACGGAGAACGAGGCAGAGTGACGTCGTAGCAAGATCCTCTTCCTGAGCAGCAATGAGAAGACAACCGCAAGATGCTCCACGAACGGGGATGAGAAGGTGGAAAAATTATATTTTAAACTCTAATGGAGCATCCCAAGTTTAGGACAAGCTCTTAAAACTTTGGAGGGGGTGAGAGAAGAGAGGAAGGGATGAAGGATATGTGGGGGTCGTAGGGCTATTTATAGGTGACGTTTGAAGGGGCAAAAAGGTTATTTCAACTTAAAACATTAAATGAAGGGGTCTTTAGTGACGGATTTAAGCGTCACTAAAGACTTGAATGTGGGTGTAGTGCGCATGCACGCCCCCGCCTCCTCAATGCATATTACATTCTCTTCATCTTAGCCATTCGATTGCAAGATCGAACAACCTAAAATGAGCGCCTCTCCTCTTCACTTACTGCGTCCGTGCGTGCGATGGAGCATGTAGTGCCATGTCAGATCGCACGTTCGCTCTCCTCGCATTTGGGCGCACCACATCACATGTTCTCCATTGCCCGATCTCCATCCAACGACCGAATTGTGCCCAAACGATCCTTTGCGCGGCTGATTTGAGGCAAGTGAGGTCAAACCCGTGCCCTCCTATCATGCATGAAGTGCTCAGTCACTACACTGCGATTGCCACTTTGTCCCATTTTCATCTCCTTCGCGCACTTTCTCGACCGTTGGATCTCAATCCAACGCTCGAGATCTTCCCTTGAGCTCTCTTCATAAATATGGGTAGGCGCGGCTAGGAAGGATCTCAGCCGTTGGATTAAGATCCAACGGCTAAGATGCGTTGGCCATCTCATGAAGAGGTGCTGTGATAGGCTTAGGCCGGTGTTGGGGGGTTAGGATGGTGCCACCTAGCACCATCCTGACCGTCCATCTTCTCTGACTTGTAGATGGTGCTACGGATGTCGGATTAGACCGATTTTCATGTCGTTGGGCTACGATCGTCGATTAGAATCCATCCGTGTGGTTGGATTTTCCATCTGATGTATGGATTTACACCACCTTGGCCCCTTGACCTCTGATCTTTTTCAGACTATATCTGATGCTACAGAAGTCCAATTGGGGTAATTTTGGAGTTGTTGAACTCCGATCATCGCCCTGATCAGATCCGTACGGTTCGATCTTCAATCTAAGGCCCCGATATGATATTGCCCTATTACCTGACCACAAGAAGAGAAAATTAACCTAAACTTTATACAATCTAAACCAAATGCAAGTTGATTCATGTTATGCAATATTTATAATATATGATGCAACTATACGCCTAAGAACATGCAAAAATAGACGATTTATGTGATATAAACATGTTTACATCACACCCCCATGCCTATCTTTTGCTAGTCCCTAACAAAACTATGTACTATTTATAAGAGAATTAAGATCAGATTTTTTAGGCGAAAGTTATTTTTCAACTCTTAGGAATTTCAACTAAAACTTGAACTACAGAGACACAACAACACCCGAGTATCTTCCAAAATACAGACCGCCTCAAGCCTTCTCCTTATTCAAAGAAGGATCTTTTTTTCTTTTTCTTCTTTTCTATTTTTTCTTATTTTTGAGTTTAGAGTTTTGGAGCAGCTTTCTACGGCCACTCAACCCACCCAAGACTTGAAGAGAACTCTAAGTTCTAAGCATCTTTTTGTGTGAAGTGCTAAATTCATTAATCAGAAATCAGAACAGACTTTGGATTTCTACGCCCCTAGGTGATCTTTAAAAAGAATTCTGCTTAAAGGTGTATCTATCCGGCCGGTAGCTTTCTCCCTACTTTTATTTTTATGGGGTCAATACAAGGGCAAACCCAATGTATATCTCCCCGGTTTATTCTACTTCTCCACTTCTTCCTAAGTGTTTGGAATTAAACGTACATTTTTGTGAGATAAGTTTTGGACAACCAACCTGTTATGACCCGATTCCCGAATCCCTACAGGATATGAGACAGACCCGACTCGACTGATCTCAAGACCCAGTCGTCCAACAAGAAATGACCAAAAAGCAGGAAAGTAAACCACATTCACTATGCTATGTAACTAACAGTAAAAAAATGTACAAGCAGTAAGGAAAGAAAAGCTGCTACAGTACATATCACCACCACAACAGTAAAACAGAAATAAGGTACAGAAATGTAAAGGTAACAAGAGTCTAAAACTCACTACAACAGAAAGTACTACAACAAGAAGGCTACTGCTACTGGGCCTAGCACCCTCTGCAGCCAGAGACTCAGGCTGCTCAACACCTGCACCTGAAAAGGGTTATGAGTAACAAAGTCAGCGAACGCTGAGTAGAGTGGCAACCAACTAATTAAAGTAGTAAAAGTGAACAGGTAACTGTCTATTCCAATTACTTTATTTTACAAGTTATTCCTTTTCACTCATTAGTTTATTTTTTAGATCTCTTTCTTGATCTCGAATGTTCTTCGTGGGAACGATCTTGATTACAGTCTTTTCCGAAGAGTAGAAAGCGCACGTGGTGCTCTCCTGGCCGGGAGAGTCCCCCGTGGTGATCCTACACCCAATCAACCACCCCAGGGTCATGGACAGACGTAGCGGTGACTACGGCACGAGCGATAAGCGCACAGGTAGCTATCCTGCACTGGCACGCGGTCAGTCGTTTCCATTAACGGGTACGCTCAAAGTACAGCACAGAACAGTATAGGGCCTAGCCCTCTCAGTAACAGAGGTCTAACCCCTCAGAACCAAATAGGGGTTTCGTCCCTCCACAGTCCGGGCACCCTCGTCTGACTACCATGGTTTGCCTAGTGGGCCTAACAAGTCGGTGTAGGGTGGCTAGCTGAACCCCAGGCCCCATGGGGTGGCTAGCTGAACCCCAGGCCCCATGGGGTGGCTAGCTCTCTCCCTACACTAATAGCTCTCCCCGGTATAGTGTACGCGAGGGCCAAGAAGTCGGTGCAGAGTGGCCAATCCTAACCCCAGATCCCAACCTAAGGGCGGCTAGCTCCGCTCTATACTAAATAAGGGATAGTCGCTCTCCTTGGTACCACATACTCATGGGCTAGCACACTTCCCCACTCAAATTTCCAGATCCATTCCATTTATTTCTAGGAGCTCTACTCCTAATTCCCCGTAGGGTTCATGCTCATATTTCTTATGCCATTCCATACCAGGTTTCATCATTCACATTTCCATTCTCAGGTTATACACATGCAGCTCGTATTTCTATCATTCACATTTCCATTCTCAGGTTATACACATGCAACTCGTATTTCTATCATTTAACGTATACAACAGGTGATGTCACATGTAATTGTTTAACTAGCACAGGTAATTCATATTTCACAGGCAGCTCTTGTTCATTAACAGACAGTTGTTATCATTTCTATTTATTCATTCAAGACTGCAAATCAAACATGCATACAGACATTTCAAGTAACTTCTCGTCCTAGGATTCATGCCATATCCTAGGTTCCAGTGATTCAATCCGCATATGCATTCAGGTTTAATTAGGAAAAGCCACTCTACCAGACAACCCAGGAGTATTGAGGGCTCGAACGGTAGGCTCATGTGCCTCAGCAAGCCCCAAACCCGCAACGGAACGAAGTCCTATAACAAGGAACAATCACAATGGAACATTCAGAACAGCATAAAATGCCTTCTAACAAGTAGAGGAACTCTCAAGGAAAACATTGATAACTTGTTTGTGTAAAATGGACCTCAAACGGACCTTAAACGGGTCAAAAACAGAGCTGCAGACTCAAATCAGATGTTTGGCACAAGGTCCAGACGTCTTAAAAGTAAACAGGAACTCACCTCAGGTTTTGCGTCAACCTCAGACGCCTAGATCCTCCTCCCGACCGTCTGGACCCATCTCGAGACGTTCGACCTCTCTCTCAGACGTCTGGGAGTGCTTACGGTAGTCTGGTAAGCTATCCAGACGTCCAAAACCATGGGAGGGTGTGTCCCGCACCTTCCCGAAGCAATCCCTTCATGTGATAGCAAATCTCCCACAATAAGCTACGCAAAACGTAGCTGCGGAGCAGCCTGCATGGCCATATCTGCAAAAGGAAACGTACCTTCATGAAGATCTACCTTCAGACGTCCAGTGTAGTCACTAGACGTTCGCCCTGACGTATGGAAGTCATGCCAAATGTCTGATTCTGGGAAAATCCCAGAACCAGAACCTCTTCCTGCTCTCCCTCGCCGCACGTAGCCACAGCCTTGCCTCCTCGCCTGCAACTCCGGCTACAGTAGTGTTGGGGATGACTCCCCCAACGTACTCCTCCTCCTCCCGCATGCGCCGCTCCGGCCGTGAGACCTCCAGTGAGCTCCCACGAGCTTACGAGCTCGGCTCTTCCTCCTCTCCTCACTCCACCTCTCCTCCTCGTCGCCGCTCTCGCGCTCTCTCTCACGCTAGCTCCTCTCGCTGGGGGTGGAGAGGAAGAGAGACAGGTGGCTGGCTGGGTGAAGTGAGGAAGAAAGAAGAGGGGGAGAGGGGTTTTATAGAGGTGCATTAGGGTTCGGTGGAGGAGGGAAGAGGGAAAGAGAGAGAAAGAGGGTACTGTCTGCGCGCAGCCCGCGCACAGACTCAAAGCTTGTACTAAAAATTTCGATTTCCAAACGTCTGGGAAGGGGTCCAGATGTCTAGCCGACAGTCCAGACGTCTTAAAAGACTCAGGACAAAATGGGTCTTTACACAACCAATGGGTTGTTACCCACGATAACTTGTCAGCCATACTCGTGTGGTGAAATGTGGCTTACTTTTTTTTTCTTCTTTTCTATTTTTCTTTTTCTCTTTTTGGATATTTTTCTTTTCTTTTTTTTTTCTAAGTAGGTGACTTCCCTGATCTAAGATTTACCTAAAGGCAGCAGGAAAAGAATGGTTGTGTGGCTGGGCTCTGGACAACCGACCAATGGGTTGTTACCCACGATAACTTGCTAGCCATACCACCCTAGAAGGTTCATTAGCTACCCAATTTCCGTTAAAACCGTCGAAAAGCGAGTCAGTGCAAATAGTATTAAATGCTTAGACTTAAAGTCCCCTCAAATCAGAGGGTGGGTTGATAAGTCGTGTACTTATCACCCCAACTTACTAACCAATTAAAAATTGAATTCAGAATAGAAAGGACTCGAGAAACAAGTCCACATTGTAGTGGACACCTGGGCTGATAAAGCCCTAAGACTTGAAGGGACTAAGTGTTCAGATCCTACTGTATTATTCCCTAAAGTTGAAAAATCCTAATGCCCAAGTTCTCTTTTCCTAATTCAATTTTTTTTTTCAAAAATAAAAAGAAAATAAAAAGAATCAACGAAGCTAGAAAAATGATTCAGATAATGATATCCACCCTCCCATGCCTATCTAATGCAATGTCCTCATTGCATTAAAAAGACATGACAAAGAGTGGAGTAGAAAAGAAAACACCTGAATTTCGTGATTAACAGGTCGACTCCGAGATGAAAAAGAAACTGTATACATGCTGAATTTAGTGCCTTCAGCTAGGCACCCTATACAAAGAAGAAATAAAGAATTTATAAGTGCAGGTCAGAATCAAGATAAAAAGATTCACCTCAGAACTTGCAATAGATGTCCATAGATGTGGACTAGATTGTGGTGCAGATCCATACCCCATGGTCGAGTATATCTAAGGTTCTGGATAAAAATTACCCAGAACCTAAGATCAGCATGCAAGCAGGGTCGAGCCTACGATTTGTAAGGATGCAACCCAAGTTTAAAAAGTCGAATAACAGAGAAATCAAGCTCAAAAGGAAAATCAATGAATTTATACTTGGGTTGGACATCCTCTGAGTCAAAAATGTCATAAGGGTCCTGGTAGAAGGTTGGTGTTTTCAGACAAATAGTCACCCTTACACTCAATCTTCTACTTTCTCCGGAATTGGCTTCCCAAATCTTCATTTCCTAACTCCTATCTTCCATAATCAGGACTTCAGATTCCAGGACCTCTTGCTTGATAATCACCCCAAAATTTCCAAGTCTAAGATTGATGGCTGAATCAAAATTGACTTGGGTCTAGTGATCTCAAAATCAAAATCATCAATATGCTCAATGGGGTGTGATTAAGGAATGGAGCTTTGAATTGAATCCTTAATAACAGGATCTGAATCCGCCATGCGAGACCCAACAGGATCAAATTCCTCAATTTTAGGGCCATCAAATGATTCATCAAATTCCTCAAGCCCAGTCGTCACACTGAAATTGCGTGCTGTAAACTCAGGTGAGACTTCGCATAATGATTCTTCACCTTCAGAATCAAAAAATTCTAAATCTGCATTAATGTATGTCTCAAAATCATCAATCACTTTTTGTTCCTTGGAGACATATGTTTCCTCGTACCCTGGCTCAGGTATCTCAGGTGAAGAAATCAATTTATCCTTATTTGATTGCTCTAGAACAACTTGGTTGTAACGACCCGGTTCCCGAGTCCCTACGAGACACGAGAACCGGACCGACTCGACTAATCCCAAGACCTAGTCGTCCAACGAGGAAGTAACCAAAAGACAGTAAAATAAACCACATTCAGCATGAATATAACTAATAGTAAGAAAGTACAGCAGTAAGGAAAGAAACTACTACAGTAGGTACCACCACAACAGTAAAACAGCATTTATCATATAACAAGAACTGCAGGTAAAGAAGGTACAGCAGAAACAAAAACTACTCACTAGAACAGAAACAAAAGGGGTACAAAAGCTGTGGTAACTCTACTGGACCCTACTCGGCCCAGCGTCCTCTGCAGCCGCCGACCCTGGCTGCTCAACACCTGGTCCTGAAAAAGGTAACGAGTGTAACACGTCAGCAAAACGCTGAGTAGAGTGGCAAACTAACTAAAGGCAACAGTAGAGTGTACAGTAGCTGTTATGTTCTATTACTTCCTTTATTCACATCTTTCAATTTTTCTCACTATTTCATTTATTTCTCAGATCCTTTACTTGATCTCGAATGTCCTCGTGGGAACGATCTTGATTGCAGTCTTTTCCAAAAGTAGTAGCATGAAGTCGGTAGGTTTGATGACCGGGTTTTAGTTTGTTATAACATTGTAGTATAGCCGGTTACTACCAACATTTCAAATAAATAAATTTTTTTACTCGGAAAATAAAAGAGTTCCCGAGGTCGAACTCAGGGAGCAAGTTGTATTCTAGAGATATACATGTTTCTTTTACAAAAAGAAAGAGAGAGGGAAAGAATTTGTTGTCTTCTTTTCTCTTTGTTCTGCAGAGGGGATGCTCTTCTTTCTTTCTTTCTTTAGATCTCCTTCTTTCTCTTTGTTCTGCAGAGGTGATGTTCTTCTTCTGCAATGGTGATGCTCTTCTTCTTCTTCCTGCTGTTCCTGCTTTGGTGATGTTCTTCTTCTTCTTCCTGCTGTTCCTGCTTTGGCCTCTCTTCTTTTTCTGCAGTCTCTTCTGTGAAGGTTTCTTCTTGTTTCTCCTCCTTGCAGCTAAGTGTCAGCTTCTTCTTTTGTTTTTCAGCCAGGGACGTCACCCCTCCTTTCTTCTTTTCCCTTCAGGCCGTCGTCTGATTTCCAAATCAGACGACTTAACTACCTGTTGCTACAGTCAGCTTCCTTCTTCTTCCGCGGGTCTTCTTTTTCGCCTGTGCCTGCACACTTCAGAGTTTTTCGTCAGAGGCAAAACCTACTCTACCCCCCTCCCCCCGCGTCTCTCTCTCTTTCTGAAACCACTCTTGGGAAAGCTCTCCCAGAGCTGCCGGGTAATCGGGTTCGGGTCAGGTCCGGGTCCAGGCCCACCGGCGTGCGTGGTGGGCGAGGAGTGCAGGTCAGTCTAAGTCGGGTCGGGTCAGGTCCGCGGGGCGTGAGCGCGGACGAGACCGGGTAACCGGGCGGGTGTAAGGGGACCTCACCCCGTGTACTGAGGCAGTAAGGCTACTGCACAAAATCAATTTAAACAGTGGAACGGGTGTGAGGCTTACCGATGTGGGACTAAACGCAGACCTTTCCTCGCGTGCGCCTGCTGGGAGACCGCGACCTGGCTTCTGCAGCTGCGGCTTCGATTTGCATAGGTTGCTGGCTGGCTGCCTTCGCAAGACTCCCCGTACTCCGCAGCAGCTGGAGACCTGGAGTCCTCAAGCCTGGAGCGCGGGAGAAGCTGCTTCAATGTGCGTTAATGGCGGTCGAACCTCAAAACCTGTCGGACACGAATATGGCCTCTCGGCCTGATCAAACCACTGGGGAACCTTCGCCGTGGCACGGCGAAGGTGAGGAGCTGCGCGGCAGGCCGCAAGGTGGTGTCTGGCGGCAGCCCTGGGTCGGACTGCAACCGGAGGAATGGGTTTGTTCGGGGGAGTGTTACGGAGGTGTGGAGTGGCAGTGGAGGGGTGGGGGGTGCTCAGTGTGATGAGGCGGAGGTTCGGTGAGGGTCGGCGAGCCGTGTGGGTTGCTGAGGTGATGGGAGCGGCTCGCCGGAGGGTGGTCGGAGGCGAAGGGGGTGAAGGTGGTCAGGGTCGGTAGAGGGCTTAATTGAATAAATTGAAAGCGGGGAAAGAAAGAGGAGGAGAAGGGGAGTAACTCTAGCTTACTTGCAGGGACGAAGGGGGGGGGAACAGGGCGACAGTCGTATCGACTGTCGCCGGAGAAGACGATGCTCAGGGAAAGGGGCGGCGGCGAGCAGAGAGCCGGAGAGGCGCCAGCTGGGTGCGGCGTGGCGCAGGAAGAGCAGGGGAGGAAGTCTCTGCTGCTGGTATTGCGGCAGAGCGAAGAGGTGGAGGGGGAGGAAACCGCCGGAGCTGGTGAGCGTCTGCCGGAGGAAGAAGAGAAGAAAGTTGGGGATTTTCTCCGTCAGATCCAGGCTGCCCTGGTCGGTGGAGCAACGGGGGGTATTTATAGGGATCAAACAGGGAGGAAGGCGGAGGGAGACGACGTGTCTCCCTCGCCGGAGAATGGTCGGAAACAAGAACCCATACCGTCCGTGCGTTCGCACGGCCGGTATGGTGGGCTACAACGACCAGGGGGGTGTCCCTGCGACGGCTGACGACGCAGGGCACCCCCGGTTTACTTGCCAGGTCCCCCACCTCACCCTGCGCGGCGCCATGCTCCGCGCAAGGTCGCCGGAGCATGGTGCTGGCAGGTTTTGCAGGAGGGACCTGATTGCAAAGAACGAAGGAGAGTTAGGGGCCAAAATGCGAGGGTTCAGAAGTTGAGGGCCAAAGAGTAAATATATGAGGACCAAAGTGTAAAGTCGGTCAAGGAGGTTTCTTCTTAGGCTCAAGTTTTTATACATGACTAATTAGGACCTAAGGAATCTGATGGTGAATTTCATTTTCATATTAAACCTTGTTTGACCGGTCAATTTGTGCAAAAACCTAAATTAAGTTATTAATTGGGCATGGTTCTCAATGTAGGTCAAAATGGGTTCTAAAGGCCAAATTGAAGGTTCTAAACCTTAGAGATTATTTTTCTATGAATTTTAGAGGGTTTATTCTATTTTTACTTTGCCTCGAACCTTGTGAATTGAAGTGGGTTGTTTTAGGGTTACAGATTATCATTTGGTTTCTTGGAAGTGCTGTAGCCCTTGCTAGATCATCTCATCCCACTTTTATTCTTATTAAGCTGCTTTGACCTATGTTTGGGCCCTGAATTACCCTGTATGCAGATTATACTGGTAAAATTGCACTTTTACCCCTTATGACTTGTTTTCTTCTCAAACTCAGAATTCTCTGAGTTAAGCCTTTCCTTGAGATATGTAGGAGCTTTTATCCTTTGTATTAGGTCAAAATGAGCTAGTTATGGCTCATGATGAGGTTCTCATCATACCCCCATGCCTAGCTTTTGCTAGTCCCTTAGCAAAAACTTAAGGTTTCAACCCTTGTTCTAGACCATGAAGTTTTTAATAGTTTTAGATAAGTGCCTTTTTTATTTGAGCATAGATTAGGTTAGAATGCTGACCATAGGCCTAAAAGGTACTCTAGTACCAATCAAGATCCAAATCTGTCTAGCCTTAGCCTCATTCTTTTAGCAAAGGTTTTTAAGGCCCACAAGAACTAACCTAAGGTTTATTGGACTTCGTGGTTAAAGCACCCGTGCTTGAAATGATTTTAGCCCTGGCTCAGTTCGCAGTGCGTTTTGTAAGAGAGAGATAGAAAGTTTTTCTGTTTGGAGAGTTTTCTCTCTCTTTTTCTTTTTAGTTCTAGCCTAGGATTGGCTTTTCAACACGGTCTGTATCAGATTCCTTGCTCCCATCATCAATCCTCAAGGGTTCCTGGCGATCGATGCTTCGAGATAGCACCGCCCATGGCAACCCCCGGAACCCTGGCTATTGAGATTTCGAGATAATCCCATCCATGGTATTCCGTGGCCGAATCCAGACCCTGGCAATTGACACTTCGAGATAATGCCATCCATGGAATCTGAACCAGCAGAGTGCTTACATGCCCCCAGTAGGATATGTAAATATCCTAAGAGACAAGCACCGAGGAGATGATATTTTGTTACGCATCTTCGAGGGGATTTCCCCGCCTCTCTGCGCTGGGAACTCGTCCAAATCAACTTGTGTTGATCGGCCGCTCCTATTCTAGGTGTTCTTTTCAGATTTTTGCGACGCTTCTGCGTGATTCTGATTTTTACGCTTACTGAACCAGGCTGTGTGTGAGATTAGGGTGCTTAGGTTACTGAGTCCCGTAAACCAAAAATTAGTTAACGAGGCCGAATACTCCCTAAGCCTTAGACCTAATACTTCAGCTTTTCATTTTCCTCAACCTCTTGAGGAGTGTCCAGATCTTAATGGGTACTAAGAGTCTATTCAAGAATGCCTAAGGTTTGCATTCTTTACTAATCTTATTGTGCACTTTTCTTGAATGAGGTCTAGAACTTAGGTTAATTCCTTAGTTCCTTACTAATGACTATCACTTTTTCTCATAATTTTGTGCTCCTTTTTCCTTTTGTTTCTTTTCTCCTTCGCAAAATTTCCTTCTCCTCTTTTCCTCTTGTTCTTTTTCGAAAATTTTTTAATTTTTATGGTGTTTTTGGCATATGTGAATTTTTTTGTTTGAAACCTTTTCTTACAAATTTTTGTACTTTCATACCCCCCCATGCCTAAGATTTGCAATGTCCTCATTGTAACCTAGGGGGTCTTAGTTCATTCCTTAAGACAGAAATTTGGGTGAGTGGATGGGTCGGGTTGAATTTTTGCGGACGATTTCAAATCTCAGATGCGAACATCTGAGTTGGGGTCGGCTGTCTATAAGGGTGAACTTCGAGTGCTGAAAGGTGTCAGAACAAGTTTCAGGTTTTCAAAGAGAATGACGGGCTGCCTCCCGTTAAGCGCTGAGTTTTACGCCATCGGCTGGGCGCAATAAGCTCAAGGGGAAAGGAGGATATAAGATGCCTCAGCCAAATCAGTAGAAGTTACATCAATGAACGGCTTGAGTCTCTGACCGTTCACGATGAAAGGTTCAGAATCGTGGCTGAGTGGACTGATTTCGATTGCTCCATTTCCAAAAACCTGTCGGACCAAATATGGTCCGACCCACTTAGATCTCAGTTTTCCTGGGAAGAGTTTGAGTCGGGCATCAAAGAGTAGGACCTTTTGACCAGGATGAAAGATCTTTCTCGAGATGTGTTTGTCGTGGAAGGCTTTAACCCGCTCCTTGTAGATTTGCGAGTTCTCGTACGCGTCTCTGCGTAATTCATCGATCTCGCTGATTTGGAGTTTTCTGTGGGTCCTAGCCTTGGAAAGATCTAGATTACAGTTCCGTACTGCCCAATAGGCTTTATGCTCCAGTTCGACGGGAAGGTGGCATGCCTTTCCGTACACCAATCTAAAGGGAGACATGCCCAATTGGGTCTTGTGGGCGGTCCTATAGGCCCACAATGCTTCCGGAAGTCGGGACGACCAGTCCTTCCTGTCAGGTCGAACAGTGACTTGCAGGATTTTCTTGATCTCCCGATTAGACAGCTCAGCTAGACCATTAGTTTGGGGGTGGTAAGGAGTAGAGATTCGGTGAGACACCCCGTATTTGGTCATCAGTGACCTAAACTGAGCATTTGTGAAATGGGTCCCCCCATCAGAGATTATTGCACGAGGAATCCCGAACCTTGAGAAAATGTGTTGATGAATGAATTTGAGAACGATTTTGTGATCACAGGTTCGGGTCGGTATGGCTTCGATCCATTTGGACACGTAGTCCACAGCCAACAGAATGTATTCGAAACCATCCGAAACAGGAAAGGGGCCCATAAAATCAATCCCCCAAACATCAAAGATTTCGCATACTAGAATCGGTTGCATAGGCATCATGTCGCGACGGCTCATGTTGCCCAAAGTCTGGCAACGACTGCATGCCTTGCAATGACTGTATGCGTCTTTGAACAGTGTGGGCCAGTAAAAGCCGCACTGGAGGACTTTTGCTGCGGTTTTATGCCCGGCAAAATGGCCACCGCATGCCTGGTCATGGCAGAAAGAGAGGATATTGTTGACTTCCCCTTCCGGGACACATCTCCGGATGATCTGCTCGGCACCTATGCGGAAGAGGTACGGGTCTTCCCAAATGTAATACTTGGCATCGGAGCGTAATTTGTCTTTCTTGGCCTTCGGCCAATCGGACGGGGTTTGATGAGATGCCAAGTAATTTACAATATTAGCGAACCATGGAAGGCTAGTACCAATAGTCAGCAGGTGCTCATCGGGAAAATGCTCAGTGATGGGTCCGGAAGGGTCAATTATTTCAGAAGGAAGACGGGACAAGTGATCAGCTACCACGTTTTGTTTTCCCGCTTTATCGCGAATCTCAAGGTCAAATTCTTGCAACAGCAAGATCCATCGGATCAATCGAGGTTTCGCGTCCTTCTTTGCAAGGAGATGCCTCACAGCCGTGTGATCCGAGTATATGATGACATGGGAACCCAGAAGGTACGATCTGAACTTCTCTAGGGCAAATACTACAGCTAGCAGCTCTTTCTCAGTAACTGTATAGTTACGCTGAGCCTCATCGAGTGTTTTGCTGGCGTAGTAAATGACCACAGGTTTCTTGTCATTTTTCTGCCCCAAAACCGCTCCTACAGCGAAGTCGGATGCATCACACATGATCTCAAAGGGTTGAGACCAATCAGGGGACTGTAGGATCGGTGCTTGGGTGACTCGGTCACGCAAGATTTCAAATGCTTGAGTGCATTCCTTGGAGATTTCGAAGGGAACATCCTTGGAGAGAAGAGTGGTCAGGGGGCGTGCGATTTTTGAAAAATCAGGGATAAATCGTCGATAAAAACCGACATGCCCTAAAAAGGATCGGATGTCCCTGATCGAGCTAGGCATAGGAAGGTGAGAAATCAGATTAACCTTAGCTCGATCCACTTGGATACCTTTCTCCGAAATTGAGTGTCCCAGGACAATTCCCTCAGGCACCATGAAATGGCTCTTTTCCCAGGAAAGAACCAAATTCACATCGATGCACCTCCTGAGTATCTGGACCAAGTGTTGGAGGCAATCGTCGAATGATGCTCCGAAAACTGAAAAGTCATCCATGAAGACTTCCAGATAATCACCTACCATATCTGAGAATATGGCAAGCATGCATCGCTGAAAAGTAGCGGGTGCATTGCAAAGACCGAAAGGTATCCTTCGGAAAGCGTATGTTCCGAAGGGGCAGGTGAACGTGGTCTTTTCTTGGTCCTCAGGATGGATTGCCACCTGGTTATAACCGGAGTACCCGTCAAGAAAGCAGAAGAACCTATTTCCCGCTAGTTTTTCGAGAATTTGATCAATGAAGGGTAGTGGGAAATGATCCTTCTTCGTGGAGGAATTGAGTCGACGGTAATCTATACAGACTCTCCACGAGTTGGCTAATCGGGTAGGAATGATTTCTCCGGTCTCAGTCGTTATAGTGGTGAGTCCTGCCTTCTTGGGCACGACCTGAATTGGGCTCACCCAACGACTATCGGAGATCGGGTAGATGATTCCGGCATCTAACCACTTGATGATCTCCTTTTTCACGACCTCCTGCAAATTGGGGTTTAAGCGTCTCTGCATTTCACGAGAAGGTCGTGTGCCCTCTTCTGAATAGATATGATGAGTACAATAAGAGGGACTTATTCCAGTCAAATCATCGAGAGTCCATCCGATGGCTCTGCGATGTTGCTGGAGGACAACAATCAGACGGGATTCCTGTTCAGGACTGAGGTTGGAATTGATGATCACAGGAAGGGTCTGATTAGAACCCAAAAAGACGTATTTTAAGTGAGCAGGAAGGGGTTTCAGTTCGAGGATGGGGTTTTCAGCAGCAGCGGGTGGTTCAGTATAGATGTGAGGTTCAAGGGTGGGAGTTACTGGGTTGTTCACATCTGGATTTGACTCCTCTGTTTGCGGGTCAAGATCCTTCTGTGGTTGATGAGGCATACTCAAGTCATTCTGGAGGTGTGATTCATCAACCAAAGTCTTGATGTCACAAATTTGCTCGATGACGCCGCAATTAATTCCTTGTTGGGCCTTAAATATATCAATTTTCAGTGTTTGATCTCCAAACTTAAGCTCTATTTGGCCCTCCTCACAGCTGATGTTGGCTCTAGCAGTAGCCAAGAAAGGTCTCCCTAGAATGATTGGTGTATCCCTAGGGTTCTCAGGTGCATCCATGTCTAAGACTATAAAGTCCACTGGAAAATAGAAATCCCGCACTCTCACGATAACATCCTCGAGAATCCCTTTTGGTGACTTTATAGATCGATCTGCTAATTGTAATGTCACCTCGGTTGGTTTCAGCTCAGATTCTTCTAGATGGTCAAGTAAGGATGTGGGTATCAGATTTATAGATGCACCTAAGTCTAACAATGCTCTATCAAATTGGGTACCACCTATCTTACAGGAGATCAGGGGAGTTCCAGGATCTTTTGCCTTGGGTGGGAGTCTACTAAGGATTACAGAGCTGGCTTGCTCTGACAGAACAATTGGGCTCCCTCCCTTGGTTCGCGGCTTACGCTGGGGTGTACATAAATTCTTTAGAAATCGTGCGTAAGCTGGTACGTGGCGGATTGCATCCATCAAGGGGATGTTTATGTGGACCTGCTCAAAGAGCTTGACCAGGTCCTCCTCAGGGGCCACGGGTTTGGTGGTCTTCTTTCCCTTGGTCAGGGCCTCGGGAAACAGGATCTTGGTTGGTTCTTCTAGGATAGGTCCAGGTTGTGGATCTGGAACAGCGGTACCTTGGATAACTATCCTAGGGTCATGGTTATCAGGCTGGGAGTGGTTTGGATAATGCGGGTCTTGAGTTGTCTTACCACTACGTGTTGTTACAGAATTTAATCCAGCCTGATTTTGGTTTGGGTTTGGTAGGAGGGGTGGCTGCTGCTGAAATCCCGCACGAGAAGTTGAGGCTTCCATCTCGTCTGGAGATGGAGCAGTAGGGGCCTGATAAATCCATTGAGCGTGGCCTAAATTTGGATTCATAACGCGCTTCTGGGTTGGCACGTTATTTGGGTTAGGAAGGGGTTGGGAAGGGAGTGTGCCTGGCTGGCGAGAATTTGCCAACTGGGTCAGTTGAGTTTTAACTTCAGTAAGCTCGTCCTTGTGCTGTTTTTGAATAGCCGCATTCGTTTTTTGAATGTCAGCCAGAGTCTGAAGGATTAAGGACATTTGATCTTGATTTGGCCCTGATGGATAAGTAGGGTTGGGCCGAGGCTGAGGCGGCTGGTAGTGATGAGAGGGCTGTGGGCGGGACTGAAAAGGTGGTCTTTGGGTTTGGGAATTTCCCGCCCACTGAAAATTGGGATGGTTTCGCCATCCAGGGTTGTAAGTGTTGGAGAATGGGTCGTTCTGGATGGCGTTGAGGTCCTCGCAGGTCTGAGGAACCTCCTGAGAATCAGGGAAAGGAGGAATGGAGTTCCCCCGGCTGGTGAAGAAAGGATCGGATGATCTCCCAGTCCAAGAATCAGATGGGGATGGATATGGATCCATCCCAGGGGAGGATCGGTGGAGGATGTTTTGCACAGTCTCCTGTGTGGAAGGAGGTTGTGCAAAGGAGTTACGCGCAGAGGTGGCTTGCTGCAAGTGCTGAGTCAGCTCATCCACCTTCTTTTCAATGATTGAGACCTTGTCCAATCGACTGGCCATTAATTCCAGGTCGACTGATGCGGACAGGCCCTGCGTCTCATGTGCTCCCTTAAGATTCGTCGCTGCGCGGGTATTCGTCCTGTCGAATAATCCCATGGAGTCATTGTTGATGGAGTTCTCGCACATGTTTTCGAGAATCTCCCATACGGTGTCTTCATGTTGACCCATGATGTTTCCTCCGCAAGTAGCATTGACGAAAAGGCGGATGTCCTCACGGAGTCCCTGGTAAAAAGATTGGACTTGTTCCCATTTAGGAACTCCGTGATGGGGGCACTTTCTCATGAGATCCTGAAAACGATCCCATGCCTCATGGAGAGGTTCTCCTGATTGTTGAGTGAAGTGTGTAATCTGATGGCGCAAGGCGTTGGTCCGACCAACGGGAAAAAACTTTTTCAAAAATTCGGATTGAAGTTCTTCCCAAGTGTTGATCGGCCGGGTCTGAGTTTGATACCAATGGGCGGCCTTGTCCATAAGAGAAAAGGAGAACATCTTCATGAGAAGAATATCCCGATTTTGCGCATCTGATCCAAAAGCGTGGGCCAGATGCTTTAGCTGTTTGATGTGCTGGAAGGGATCTTCAGAATTAAGCCCATGGAATTTAGGTATAGCATGAATCATGTTGGGCTTTAGTTCGGAATCAGGTCCTCCAGTCGGGATTCTGACTCGAGGCTCAATGGCCACCGCAGCAGGATTGTAGTGGTCCCGCATCATAGGACGCTGTGGTGGGTGCACGAAGTTTTGGAAGAGGTCATTGAGTCGCTGGAGCTGGTGTTCCAGATTATTTTCTTCCTCAACTGGCTGAGCCATGATGGGGGAAGAAGAAGAACTTGGTTCTGAATCAGAATAGAGAATAATGTGAGGGTGTTGCTGCAAAAACACGGGCGTCGAGGCTTAGCCTTGACGAGAGTGAATTTCTAAAGGAGGTCTTAAGGGTGGTCCTAGGGACCTCCTTCCGTACATGCACAGTTGGAAGAGGTAAGTTTAGAAGGTGCTGGACCCAATCAAGACACCCAAAAATATGTTGGGTGACTATAGAGGTGCGGGGCAGATGGACCCCTTGATCAGAAAGATCGTCCACCTGAGAATTACCTGGGCAGCCAGAGAGGGAGAGTCCCGCGAAGACCCCTACACGGTAGAGCGTCCCCACGGGTTACAGGGTTTCCCCCACCCGACCTCTCTTGTCACTGCGGTTCCAGGTAGACCAGAATGGGGATCTTGACCTCTTAAGTCTACCAATTTTAAGATCAGGGTGCTTAAGGTTTCTCTTGAACTTTAGTCTTTTTAAGTGCAAAGAGTGACCTAATTTAAGGTTGGTTAACCCAAAGGGGTCAACTTTACCTTTTTCTTTGAGAGCTTTTTGGGTCCTTTCTTTTAGGGTCCAAGTGTTTAAAGAGAGAGCCAATTGTTTAGGATTTTTCTTGTTAATTATTTTCAATCAATGGCTTGGGCACACCTCTTTTGGATTTCCTCAATTCTTGATTAAGGGGTGTGTCTCTACTGAAATCCTAATGTTTGACCTTATGTTGGCTCTACTTGGTCCATTTAACTCTTTGTTGGGCAATTAGGGCTCAAGCAAGAATGTGTTAGCCCTTAAATACCCTTAATAGTGTGCAGGAGTGATGAGTTGAAAACATGCAACTCTTTATGGTTACTAAGTATGGAAGACAGGTTAGCCCTATATTGCTTGTTCTTTTCTTTTCTTCCTCTTTAGAGTTTAGGGGTTAATAGTGAGAGGAAAAATTTACCTGTCTTCGGAGTGGTTGTCGTGTGGTTGCTTGTCTTCTTGAGTTCCTGTAGCTGCACAAAAGAGAGGAGATTATCAGAAATTAAAAGAAACAGGAATGTTTACCTCTAGAATAGCCGTTGCTCCCCGGCAGCGGCGCCAAAAATGAAGTCGGTAGGTTTGATGACCGGGTTTTAGTTTGTTATAACATTGTAGTATAGCCGGTTACTACCAACATTTCAAATAAATAAATTTTTTTACTCGGAAAATAAAAGAGTTCCCGAGGTCGAACTCAGGGAGCAAGTTGTATTCTAGAGATATACATGTTTCTTTTAAAAAAAGAAAGAGAGAGGGAAAGAATTTGTTGTCTTCTTTTCTCTTTGTTCTGCAGAGGGGATGCTCTTCTTTCTTTCTTTCTTTAGATCTCCTTCTTTCTCTTTGTTCTGCAGAGGTGATGTTCTTCTTCTGCAATGGTGATGCTCTTCTTCTTCTTCCTGCTGTTCCTGCTTTGGTGATGTTCTTCTTCTTCTTCCTGCTGTTCCTGCTTTGGCCTCTCTTCTTTTTCTGCAGTCTCTTCTGTGAAGGTTTCTTCTTGTTTCTCCTCCTTGCAGCTAAGTGTCAGCTTCTTCTTTTGTTTTTCAGCCAGGGACGTCACCCCTCCTTTCTTCTTTTCCCTTCAGGCCGTCGTCTGATTTCCAAATCAGACGACTTAACTACCTGTTGCTACAGTCAGCTTCCTTCTTCTTCCGCGGGTCTTCTTTTTCGCCTGTGCCTGCACACTTCAGAGTTTTTCGTCAGAGGCAAAACCTACTCTACCCCCCTCCCCCCGCGTCTCTCTCTCTTTCTGAAACCACTCTTGGGAAAGCTCTCCCAGAGCTGCCGGGTAATCGGGTTCGGGTCAGGTCCGGGTCCAGGCCCACCGGCGTGCGTGGTGGGCGAGGAGTGCAGGTCAGTCTAAGTCGGGTCGGGTCAGGTCCGCGGGGCGTGAGCGCGGACGAGACCGGGTAACCGGGCGGGTGTAAGGGGACCTCACCCCGTGTACTGAGGCAGTAAGGCTACTGCACAAAATCAATTTAAACAGTGGAACGGGTGTGAGGCTTACCGATGTGGGACTAAACGCAGACCTTTCCTCGCGTGCGCCTGCTGGGAGACCGCGACCTGGCTTCTGCAGCTGCGGCTTCGATTTGCATAGGTTGCTGGCTGGCTGCCTTCGCAAGACTCCCCGTACTCCGCAGCAGCTGGAGACCTGGAGTCCTCAAGCCTGGAGCGCGGGAGAAGCTGCTTCAATGTGCGTTAATGGCGGTCGAACCTCAAAACCTGTCGGACACGAATATGGCCTCTCGGCCTGATCAAACCACTGGGGAACCTTCGCCGTGGCACGGCGAAGGTGAGGAGCTGCGCGGCAGGCCGCAAGGTGGTGTCTGGCGGCAGCCCTGGGTCGGACTGCAACCGGAGGAATGGGTTTGTTCGGGGGAGTGTTACGGAGGTGTGGAGTGGCAGTGGAGGGGTGGGGGGTGCTCAGTGTGATGAGGCGGAGGTTCGGTGAGGGTCGGCGAGCCGTGTGGGTTGCTGAGGTGATGGGAGCGGCTCGCCGGAGGGTGGTCGGAGGCGAAGGGGGTGAAGGTGGTCAGGGTCGGTAGAGGGCTTAATTGAATAAATTGAAAGCGGGGAAAGAAAGAGGAGGAGAAGGGGAGTAACTCTAGCTTACTTGCAGGGACGAAGGGGGGGGGAACAGGGCGACAGTCGTATCGACTGTCGCCGGAGAAGACGATGCTCAGGGAAAGGGGCGGCGGCGAGCAGAGAGCCGGAGAGGCGCCAGCTGGGTGCGGCGTGGCGCAGGAAGAGCAGGGGAGGAAGTCTCTGCTGCTGGTATTGCGGCAGAGCGAAGAGGTGGAGGGGGAGGAAACCGCCGGAGCTGGTGAGCGTCTGCCGGAGGAAGAAGAGAAGAAAGTTGGGGATTTTCTCCGTCAGATCCAGGCTGCCCTGGTCGGTGGAGCAACGGGGGGTATTTATAGGGATCAAACAGGGAGGAGGCGGAGGGAGACGACGTGTCTCCCTCGCCGGAGAATGGTCGGAAACAAGAACCCATACCGTCCGTGCGTTCGCACGGCCGGTATGGTGGGCTACAACGACCAGGGGGGTGTCCCTGCGACGGCTGACGACGCAGGGCACCCCCGGTTTACTTGCCAGGTCCCCCACCTCACCCTGCGCGGCGCCATGCTCCGCGCAAGGTCGCCGGAGCATGGTGCTGGCAGGTTTTGCAGGAGGGACCTGATTGCAAAGAACGAAGGAGAGTTAGGGGCCAAAATGCGAGGGTTCAGAAGTTGAGGGCCAAAGAGTAAATATATGAGGACCAAAGTGTAAAGTCGGTCAAGGAGGTTTCTTCTTAGGCTCAAGTTTTTATACATGACTAATTAGGACCTAAGGAATCTGATGGTGAATTTCATTTTCATATTAAACCTTGTTTGATAGGTCAATTTGCGTAAAAACCCAAATTAAGTTATTAATTGGGCATGGTTCTCAATGTAGGTCAAAATGGGTTCTAAAGGCCAAATTGAAGGTTCTAAACCCTAGAGATTATTTTTCTATGAATTTTAGAGGGTTTATTCTATTTTTACTTTGCCTCGAACCTTGTGAATTGAAGTGGGTTGTTTTAGGGTTACAGATTATCATTTGGTTTCTTGGAAGTGCTGTAGCCCTTGCTAGATCATCTCATCCCACTTTTATTCTTATTAAGCTGCTTTGACCTATGTTTGGGCCCTGAATTACCCTGTATGCAGATTATACTGGTAAAATTGCACTTTTACCCCTTATGACTTGTTTTCTTCTCAAACTCAGAATTCTCTGAGTTAAGCCTTTCCTTGAGATATGTAGGAGCTTTTATCCTCTGTATTAGGTCAAAATGAGCTAGTTATGGCTCATGATGAGGTTCTCATCATAGCACGTGGTTCTCTCCTGGCCGGGAGAGTCCCCCGTGGTGATCCTACCCTCAGTCAACCACCCCAAGGTCACTGACAGACGTAATGGTGACTACGGCACGCGCGATAAACGCACAGGTAGCTAGCCCGCACTGGCACGCGGTCAGTCGTTTCCGTTAACGGGTGCGCCCAAAGCACAGCACGGAACCAGGGCAGATCCCTCTCAGTAACAGGGGTCCAACCCCTCCACAGTAACCAAACCGGGGCCTTGCCCCTCCACAGTCCGCGCACCCTCGCCTGACTACCCTGGTTTGCCCTAATGGGCCTAACAAGTCGGTGAAGGAGGCTAGCAGAACCCCGGGGCCCGTGGGGTAGCTAGTACTCTCCTAACACTAGTAGCTCTCCTCGGTACTACGTACACGAGGGCCAACAAGTCGGTACAGAGCGGCCAATCCTAACCCCGGGTCCCTGGGGCGGCTGACCCCACTCTGCACTAAACAGGTACAGGTACTTCCCTTGGTACTGCGTACCCAAGAGACAGTACAAACTACATCTCAGTTCCATTCCTTTTTCTTTCCAGGAGTTCCACTCCTAATTCCCCGTAGGGTTCCAGCTCTTTATCTCAGAACATCATATGTTTCACTTTCCATATTCACATTCTCAAAATCCATGATCTCAAACATGTTTCTTTATTCATAACAGGCAGCTGTTAATTAAATTTACAGGCAGCTTTATATATTCCTTTCCAATTTTCCAAGACTGCAGTAATATACATTCCACTAGTTTTTCCACCCTAGGATTCATGCCATATCCTAGGATCTATCATACAATCTAGTTTTCCGGCCCTAGGATTCATGCAACACCTAGGAGCTATCATTCCATATATTTCTCATTCCTAGGATTCATGCAATGCCCTAGGTTCTAGTTATGGTTCCATACTTTAACAGATTTTATTAATACTTAAAGCCACTCTACCAGGTACAACGGAGTAGTGGGGGCGTGATCGGAAATCCTGCGTGCCTCCGCGACTCTCAAGACTGCAACCGAACGAGGTCCTATCACAAGGATCAAACACAAGGAGTGTCTCAGAATAGTGTATAGCTACTGTAGGCGGGTAGAGGAATTAATTCTGAAACGAACGTAACTCGAATCGCGGAAAACGGAGCCCAAACGGGCCCTAAACGGGTCGAGAAAGACGATACTGTGCAAAATCAGACGTCTGGAACTCCTTCCAGACATCTGGAACTCCTTCCAGACGTCTTAAACGGTGGATCAGAGAATTACCCGTTCAGCTTGGTTCCCCGGACGTCCAGAAGTCTGCGGGGACGTCTATCCTATACCCCAGACGTCCGATGGTCCACATGGACGTCTGTAGGTCACTCCCGCCGTCTGGTACAACTTCCAGACGTCTGATTCGCAAAGGATGGCGAATCAGCGAACCTGGGCACAGCCAACCCCCCTCCCTCAGTAAGGTCAGTCGACAAGAAGGAAGAAGAAAGCGGAAACTCGCCTTTTAGACGTCTGTATGATCTTACAGACGTCGACCTTGCCGTCTGGCTATCAACCCAGACGTCTGATTCTGGAAATTTTTCCAGAATCAGAACCCTGCTCGGCCTCCGCTCGCGACGCCGCCCGCGTCGCACCTCGCGCGTCTGCTGCTCAGCCCGTAGCAGGTCCCTCTCCGCGTCGCTCCGCGCTCCCTGCGCCCTCCGCCGGCTGGCCAAGCCGCTCCGGCGAGCTCGCCCTCACGGCAGAGCCCCGCCCTCGCACGCCGCACCTCCTCCGCGCTCACTGCGGCTGCCGCTGCCGCTGCCGCCCTCGCGTCCGCTCGCTCTCGCGCACAGGAAGGAGAAGAAGGAGGAGACGGTGGAGACGGGAGGGGAGGCGCGCCCTTTTAAGGCCGCGCGAGGAGGAGAGAGAAGGTGGTCGCAGCGCCTGCAGCCGCAGAGAGAGAGAGAGGAATCGCAGGTCTGCGCGCAGAGGCGCGCAGACGAATCTCCCGTGCGAACATAACTGTTCTCCAGACATCTGTAAACGATCCCGGATGTCTGGTCAGACATCTGGATGTGATCCCAGACGTCTGGTCCGACATCTGGGCCACCTCCCTGACGTCTGACCAGACGTCCGGGGCACGCGCTCGTTACATTGGTCAACCCTAGTCTTGTAAAACGTGTCTCCCCTACAAGTGCCTGAACAGATTCTGACATCGGCTCTCCTGTCAGGGGTTCATCCTAGGAATCATCCCAAGATTGGACTAGAGCAATTACAAATCTCATCCTTAATTTTGATAACTTCCCAAGTAAAAACTCATCCGGATCTTTATCCTTAACATCTTGGAGCCAATCCTACAAATCTTGTTAAGATCGTCAATCATTTTAATCAGAGGCTCCAATTCTTCAGTGTAAGGTGTTGGCTGAGCTTCTAAAGATTGCATGATATTCCTTAAATTAGCCAACACCTTATCTTGGACCTGGTTAACCTGAACCAAATCATTTGGTTCAGGGTTGGGCGGGTTTGGGTTCAGTCTAGGGGAGTCAACGAATTGAGGTTCTTGATACCCTCCTTGATAATAGGTCATTTTAGGTTTTCCATAAAGAGGTGATGACCTATATGCAGTGTAATTTGGGGAAGGGTAAGGATCAGCATATCCTTCATGATTGTAGACCATATTAGGTTGTCTAAATGAGGGCGGTGATCTATAATCAATGTAGCTTGGAGAAGGATAAGAATCAAGATCATGGTGTCCAAGGTTAGACCCTGAACATGGAGGTCCGGAACTATATCCAAAATCAAGATTATCCCAACTAGAAGGTGGATGAGAATAAGTCTGGTTGGAATAATAATCATTTTGGGAATAAGTAGTGGCAAGAGGGTAGGAGTGGAAGTGCAAATAGGATGTGGAAGAATCCATAATAGAACAGGAGGAAGAAAGGTGCCCTGCAATACAAACAATCAAACATGTCCTTAAGTGGACTAGCCTAAAGACCTACAGACTCCTAGAACCCATCTTGAGATGAAGAAACGATTTGATCTACTTATTTTCGGTCAATCCAACCAGTTAAAGGGAGGGGCTGGGGAGAAGGTTCCTCCCTTGGCTTTCACATCAGCTTCCTTTGATACCCCCCAACCGCAATTGTTTGATTCTGCTCCCCTAGCTAGACATCATATTGAACGGTAGAAACAGACTAATTGAAAATAATCTCGATCTGGGCTCTGAAAAGCGAGTCCAATCCTTAAGGCCAACGTTTGCTCTGTTTTAATTAGGGTTAGGTTTGAATGTGCTTTAGAATGTGATGGACCCTTTATCTGGGTTGTGCCCTTAATCATTGATTGATATGTATGTATGCACAACCAATGATTTTCAAGCAAGATTATTTTTGGATGCGATGAATTTTAGGGTTTAAATCTTGCTTAGTAGCTTTTAGGATTCAACTTTAGGTATATTCAATCAAGTTCAGTTACCACACCAGGTTTTGAAAGCATAGGTGAAGATGTCTTCCCTTAAAGCTTAAAAAAATGTGGAGTGCCTGGTAAATCCCTAAAAGTTGAACCTCTGTGGCAACTACTTGATGAGTTATTTTTAGTTGAAGTGGTGCACTCCAAACAACTCAAACAATTGGCTTGATGCACCACTTAATTAGGCACACAAGTGATTACCTAATCTAATTCTAGTCAATTATGTGTTGATGAGTGTACCGATCCCAAAGATCGAGTTATCGGTCGAGTATGAAAAATCAGAAGAGGTTGTGTACCTCTGTGAGATTTTTTTTTTAATTTTTCTTTTATATGCGGAGGGTGAGGTGGGTGGAAGTGTCAAACAAACAATCAAAACTAACCTTAGAGTTTATGCAAGCTCCTAGGTTAGTAAGGGTTTGTGTTATTAGGTGGTGGAATGAAATCTAGTGGATGGGGAGGTGGGGTTACTTACAGACCCTTCAATAGTACTTTACTCCAATCTACCGCTTCTACCCGCCTTGTGAGAGTACCTGCAATCATAATAAAAAAAGAGAAAAGTGAGGTAAACGATCACTAAGTCGAAAATCATGAAAAATCAAAGAACATCACCTCCCCGGCAATGGTGCCAAATTGTTGATGTGGAAAATCGTCACAAAAAGGGTTGAGTTTGGAAAACCCGTCGTTGTAGCGTAATTTGCGAGAAAAATCAATCAACAGATAATTTTAACTGAAACCCAAGGAATTCCAAATCGAACACACGGAGGCGGACGTTTAATAAAAAATCATGTTTGATTTGTTGTCACTAAGCAGATTAGTTGGTCAAATTAAATCTATACTAGCTATCTAGTTAAAGAATAATTAATAGAAGAGAGAGAGAGAATAATACAAATAAAGACAAAATAGAGATAGAATAAACTTGGATTTCATAACCACAGAGTAATGTTCATTACAACTAATCATTACATTAGAAAGCTGGAAATATTACAACTAGAAAGCGGTAAATCTACTCTAGAAAGTAGTAAAGAGAAGGAAGGTGAGAAATTATCCTCCACGGTAGCTTGGAGGACGAGCTGCGTTGATGGAGCGCTCAGATGAAGGTGGTGAGATGCGGGATGAAAGAGAATGACGATGAATGACGGAGAACGGGGCAAGGTGACATCACAGCGGGATCCGCTTCCCGAACAACGATGAGAAGACAATCGCGGGATGCTTCACAAACGGGGATGAAAAGGTGAAAAATTCTATTTTAAACACTAATGGAGCATCCCGAGTTTGGGACAAGCTCTTAAAACTTTGGAGGGGGTGAGAGAAGAGAGGAAGGGATGAAGGATATGTGGGGGTCGCGGGGTTATTTATATGTGAGGTTTGAAGGGGCAAAAAGGTCATTTCAACTTAAAACATTAAATGAGGGGGTCTTTAGTGATGAATTTAAGCATCACTAAAGCCCTGAACATAGGCGTAGTGCGCGTGCACGCCCCCACCTCCTCGCCTTCAACCTTTTCAACGCATATTACATTTTAGGCGATCGGACGGCTTAAAATGCGCTCCTCTCCTCTTCACTTACCGCGCGCCCATGTGTGCGATGGCGTGTGTAGTGCTGCGTTAGATCGCTCGTTTGCACTCCTTGCATCTGGGTGCACCACGTCACACATTCTCGGTCGGCCGATCTCCATCCAACTGTCGAATTGCGCCCAGACGATCCTTCGCACGGCTGATTTGAAGCGAGTGGGGTCGAACCCGCGCCCTCCCCTCACACGTGAAGCGCTCAGCCGCTGCACTGCGGCTACCACTTTGTCCCATTTTGATCTCCTTTGCGCGCTTTCTCGACCGTTGGATCTCAATCAAACGCTCAAGATCTTCCCTTGAGCTCTCTTCATAAATATGGGCAGGTGTGGCTAGGAAGGATCTCAGCCATTGGATTGAGATCCAACAGCTGAGAGGCGTTGGCCATTGCATGAAGGGGTGCTGCAATAGGCTTGGGCTAGTGTTGGGCGGTGAGGTTGGTGCCACCTGGAAATATCTTAACCGTCCATCTTCTCTAACTTGTAGATCGTGCTACGGATGTCCGATTAGATCAATTTTCATGCTGTTGGGCTGCGATCGTCAATTCGAATCCATCCGTGCGATTGGATTTTCCATCTGATGTACGGATTTACATCACCTTGGCCCCTTGACCTCTGATCTTTCTCAGACTGTATCTGATGCTACAGAAGTCCGATCGAGGCAATTTTGGAGTCGTTGAACTCCGATTGTCACCCTGATCAGATCCGTATAGTTGGATCTTCAATCCGAGGCCCCAATATGATATTGCCCCATTTCCTGACCATAATAAAAGAAAATTAATCTAAACTTTATACAATCTAAACTAAATGCAAGATGATGCATGTTATGCAATATTTATAATGTATGATGCAACTATACGCCTAAGAACATGCAAAAATAGATAGTTTATGTGATATAAACATATTTACATCAGCAATCAATGGTACTCAAGCTCTCCATATCTCTCTCCTAATAAGGCAATATTCGGGTAATGTTTTGCATAACATCATCTGTGCAAGGAAACCATCTCACTTGCACAGAATTTGTATAATGTTATGCTAAATTTCAAGTGCATCATTAAACAAAATAATAAAGAACAACATACATGATCAGGGGTCTGTAAGTTGAACGCGTCTCTATATGGTTTAACATGTGTTGACACCCTCCTGACATAGAATGCTACTGTTACGACCCGGTTCTCGAATCCCTACCAGACCCAAAACCGGCTCGCCTCGACTAATCCCAAGACCCAGTCGTCTAACAAGAAATAACAAAAAAGCATGAAAATAAACCACATTCACATATGCAATATAACTAAGCAGTAAAAATGTACAAGCAGTAAAGGAAAGTAAAAGTTGTTATTCCAGTACATACCACCACCACAACAGAAACAACCGGAACGAAAACAAAAGTAACTAAAAAGTCTGAAACTCACAACAACAGTAAAGAGGGTACAACAAAGAGTGCAGAAAACTATGGCTGGGCTCGGCTAGGCCCAGCACCTTCCGCAACTGGAAGCTCGGGCTGCTCAACTCTGGACCTGAACAATGTTATGAAAAGACGGAGTTAACGAACGCTGAGTAGAGTGGTAACAACACTGTCTAAAGCAGTAAAAGTACGGGTTTAATTATCTTCTCTAGTGATTTTATTTTACATGTAATTCCTTTTCACCCCTTTTTGTCAACTTTCAGATTTTTCTTGATCTTGCATGTTCCTCGTGAGAATGATCTTGATTAAAGTATTTTTCGAAGAGTAGAAGGTGCACATGGTGCTCTTTTGGCTGGGAGAGTCCCCGTGGTAGTCCCACACCTAGTCAACCACCCTGAAGTCACTGTCAGACATAGCGGTGACTACGGCATGCGCGATAAGTGCACGGGTAGCTACCCCGCACTAACACGCGGTCAGTCGTTTCCGCTAGCGGGTACACCCAAAGTACAGCACGAAACAGTATAGGGCCTAGCCCTCTCAGAAACAGGGGTCTAGCGCCTCAGAACCAAACAGGGGTCTCGCCCCTCCACAGTCCACGCATCCTCGTCTAACTACCCCGGTTTGCCCAAATGGCTTAACAAGTCAGTGTAGGGTGGCTAGCTGAACCCTAGGCCCCGTGGGGTGGCTAGCTCCCTCCCTACACTAGTAGCTCGCCTTGGTACCGTGTACATGAGGGCCAATAGAAGTCGGTGTAGAGTGGCCAATCCTAACCTCGGGTTCCAACCCAAGGGTAACTAGCTTCGCTCTACACAAAAAGGGACAGTCGCTCTCCTTGGTACCACATACTCAAGGGCCAGCACACTTCCCGTCCACATCCCAGATTTTCCATCTAACCACAGGAGCTCTACTCCTAACTCCCCGTAGGGTTCATGCTCATGTTCACCCCATTATTCAAATCCAGATTTTATCATTCACAATTCAGTTCTCGTTCATATACAGGCAGCTCGTATTTCCACAATTTAATACATGCAACTAATGATTTCACAGGTAACTGTTCAGTTATCTCAGGCAGGTCATAATCTAACAGGTAGCTCATTCTCATTTAGAAGCAATGGCTAACAGTTTAACTTATTCATGTATACAAAGATAATTATGTAGAATAATTGATTCAATCATTTCCTTGTCCTAGGGTTCATGCTACATCCTAGGTTTACAGTTGGCTAATTCAACAGATACATTCTTATTTAATAATGTTAACAGGGGCAGACCACTCTACCAGACAATTCAGGAGTATTGGGGGCTCGAACCACGGACCCAGGCGTCTCTGCGAGCCCCAGACACACAGCAGGTCGAAGTCCTATACCAAGGTATACATCACAAAGGAAGATTCATAACAGTGTATAAAGGTTTCTAATACGTAGAGAAACTCATAAGAAAACTACAAATACTTCGTTTCCGTAAAACAGATCCCGATCGGACCCCAAATGGGTCAAAAGCATGTCTACTGACCAAAATCAGACGTTTGGAAATAAGTCCAGACGTCTTAAAAGTTATAGAATCTCACCTCAAATTCCTACGGTGCCCTCAGACGTCCAGGACTCCCCTGCGATCGTCTGAAAGTGGTTCCAGACGTCGAACCACTCTTCCAGTCGTCTGATGAGTTGATCAGACGTCCGAAAGTGCGTGGAAGGGCGTTCTGCGCACCTTCCCAAGGCTGCTCATGCATGCGACAAAGCAGCCACCCTAAAATTAGCTAAACTGATCTTCTGCGGTGTGATCTGCTTGGTCGTAACCGCAGAGAGAACGTACCTTCGCGATAAAGGTGCCTTTAGTCGTCTAGTTTGGACTCCAGACATCCAGACGCTCAGCCGGTCGTCCGGACCGCACTCCAGACGTCTGATACTGGAAAAATTCCAGTATCAGACCACTCTCCCAACGCTCCTCGCCGCGCTCCGCCGCAGCCCTAGCTGCTGCAGGTGGTCGAGGACGATTCTCCAGACTCCCTCCTGCACGTGCCGCGGTGGTCGTGCAAGCTCCGACGAGCTTCCACGAAGCTCCCAACCTTGGCCTCCTCCTCCTTCTCATGTACTCTCCTCCTCCTCGCTCTCACGCACTCCCTCGCTCACCTCCTCCCGCCGCTTCGCCGTGCACCGAAGGTGGAGATGGTGGTGTGCGGAGTGGAGAGGAGAGGAGGGGAGGGTGGCCTTTTATAAAGGCCGAGGGTTAGGGTTCTGTAGGGGGGAGGGAGGAGGAAAGAGAGAGAGAAGGAGAGTTCTGTGCGCCGCCCGCACGCAGAATGCAGAAAGCGTACACAATTTTAATTTCCAGACGTCCGGGAAAGGGTCTAGACATCTTAAAGGGCTAAAAGTGGGGCGGGTCTTTATAGCTACCCTCCATCGACATCCAAGTGGCCGTCCATGCCACTTGGGATGATGGTGAACAACTGGATCTATGTGGGGAAACTGTTCCCATCCCCAAATCTGGAGGACAACTAGAGCACCTCCAATCTCATTTGTTCTAGTAGTTGAAGCCAAACAATGCTGCCTATACAAGTAGGCCAAGACTGCTGCACCCCAACTGTACTATCCTGCAGCATCTAAATCCTCCAGAAGTGGCAAAAAGATCAGAGATACATGAGATCCTAACTTATCTGGAAATGGTATGTCACCAATGAGTTGTAATATGTATGCTCGTGCATACTATTGTACTATCTCATCCTCTGCATCAACTGACAACTATTGAAAGTTATCAACTAGCCATGTCATAAGTACTCTTGAACTAGTAATCTGCTTCCCTTTAGGTGTCCGTCCAAGCAAACATGCACACAGTGATGGCCAACTCTCCAATGTGGTGACACCAATAACCACTGTCCAATCTACAGGTAGGCTAGTAATAATCACTATATCCTCCAAAATCAAAGTCATTTCTCCATGCCTCATGTGAAACGTATGAGTCTCGCATCTCCATCTTTCTACGAGGGTGATAACCAGGAGCCAATCAAGCTTGTCAAAATCAAGCTTGTGTATACCTCGAAATCTAGCTTTCTGTACATAATCGACCACACTCGGATCCATTGGATCACCACGTAAGATGCACTCTCGTCGTCTGCATCTCAACCATGTAGAGTCCTATAATTCAAAAGAAAACTATTACATGTTGAAATAAGCAATATATGAGTTAATGAGAAGTTATTTTTCCTTACATCTCCACCCTCCTAGACACTGCGAGATCGATGGCTATCCTACAGTCTCAATATACTCCTATCAATAGGTCCTAGCTCCATCTATAACAACAGGGTGATATAAAAGTAAAAGAAAAGGATTATAACATTTAGCTGGTAATAGCTCCATTAAATTCAAATACCATATACATTTAGCTTTCTCAAAAGGATAGTTTAGTATCTAAAAAATCTATATGAAATCATTATTAACTTGTAGGAGCTTTTTTTTTAATAGTACACCATTTCTAACCAACTTATTCCGTTGTAATTGCTTATCTTCAATGAACACCCAAGCAAAGAGCAATGTAAGTCCCACTGATTTTCAACTTATCCTTCAAAAAATAGAAAGTACTCCCTCTCAAAAAAAGTTACTTCAAACGTGAATGAGAAATAACTCCCATTTAGATTCAATATCCACTAAAGGTGCTCATCATTGTGCAGTTGGAATTTCAAATCATATTCTCTTAAAGAAACCAGTGACTTTAGTTAAATTAATGAAATGAATACAATCAACTCATTAGAAAAGGCCAACCTTTCATAAAAATTGCAAAACATGCAATGGAGAATGGATGCAATTAGTAGTATAAGGAACAAGATGGAGTTTTTTTCATATTTTTTTACCTTCCTTACAATTGATAACATGGAATTTTAAGAAACTAAAGTTCATTATAAGTAAATGTAAAGTGTAATATTATGTACGAAATAAAGTTTTCATATTGTACCTCAATTCAGGCAATTTTTCTTGTTATGTCCTTGTTGTCTACAAATCCCGCATTTGTTTTTATTTTGACTTCTGTGATGAGCTGAAGACTGTCCAACAAAGTGTAGTTGATTGTCCAGTTGGTATGGAAGACCAACTTGCTTGTGGAGTAGGTGGACACCTAGGAATGTTGTGTCCAGGTTGGTTGCAACTTGTACACATATTATGCCCTCTTGACTCTTTAATATCCATTTCGTTGTGAATCCTACTCAATCTTGGTCAACCCTTTTCACGTCTTTGGCTTTCATAAGGGATTATCACTGGAAGGGAACGAGGTTCCCATGCCTCCTTATCACCATATTCATATAATCTCCCAGAGTATAATTTAAATTGATGTTCCCATGTGTACCACTCTCCAACGAACTGCTGAAGATGCACATTCCTATGAGAAAGGACTACGCATGCATGCGACAAATGGGATTCTGTATATTTGCCACTTGTTACAAATACAAGTGTGATCATGGAGATTTACTTCATGTTTCTTGCCACCCTTCTCTCCATAATCATTATGTCACTGACCAGTGGTAACCTCGTAATGTAGATGGGGTTGCTCATGAAATCTCGTTACATGATGTAGATTTGCAATGCCTCTCCAGTGTTGAAGCTTTTTCTCACCATACTTCGTTAGCACCTCATTACGCAAGATTCCCGCAGATGCTTCCTCCCGTCGCTCATCAAAATATGAAACGTAGTTGTAAAATGTTTTTTCAACTAGTGCAGCCCCAGGCAAACATCTTGGATCCTTCAGCACGACGTTGCAACTTTTGCTTACATTGGATGTTATGTACCCAAATAGATAGCCACCATCAAATGCTAATGTCCACTTCTCTAGTAGGCATCTGTGTTCATTGAACCACTCTAGTGCATCCTCACTAATGTCCTTCGCTTTGTCCATACACCTTTGAAATTTAATTGGTGAAGCCTGCAACGATGCTCGTGTCAACAACTTCTTCGATGTAGTATTCTTGTGGGTTACATTGAAGTTGTTTGCAACATGTCGTGAACAATACCTCCATACAACAAAGGGAGGATGCAACCCAACTGTTGTGAGCACTGAATTGGGTTTTAAAAGTGTTGTGTTGTAGTCCAGCCGAAATAGCATTCAAAACAAATACAATTTTATTACTTGAATATATTCCGAGGTCGAACACAGGGAGCAAATGGAATTCACACACTAATCTCAATAATAAATGCAAATTAAACACATAATATTACTCAAAATCTGATTAGAAATGTAGATCATGAGTATATGAAGAATAAAAAGAGTTGTAGGCAAAAATAATGAAGAGCATATGAATATCAGACGCTAGTGCTACAATGCCTCGCTTCTCTTCTAATTTATCTTTCTCTGATTCTTCTTCTTCTCTTCTTCCTTTGGCTTCTTCTTTCCTTAGCTTTCTGTGCCTTCTTCTTTCTTTTCTTCTCTTCTGCTTGACCTTCTCTTCTTCTTCAGCTTCTTCCTTCTTCTCTTTCTCTGACTTCTGCCTTTTCTCTGTCTTCTCCTTCCTTCTTCTATTTCTCTGTCTTTGGCCTTCTCTTCCTTTTCTCTTCCTCTGCCTTTGTCTTTCTTCTTCTTATTTGCTTTGCCTTAAGCCCTGCAGTGCTCCTCTCCTCCTTCTTCTTCCTTTTTTGCCTGACCTCCTCTTCTTCTTCTCTGAATTGGCTAAGTGTCGAAGGCAAACTCCTCAGAGCAAAGCCCCCTTCCCCTGCGTAGCTCTCTTCTCTCTTTCTCTCTTTTCTATTTCAAAGCCGCTCTCCCAGAGCCTTTAATCGATCAGGTGAGGAGAACCTCATCATGAGCCCTAACTATCTCATTTTGACCTAAGAAAGAGAATAAAAGCTCATACATAACCTAGAGAAGGGCTTAATTGAAGGAATAAGTGTTCTGAGAAGAAAACATAAAATAAAGGTTAAAGCTGTAATTTTACCATTGCAGTACATAAACGGGATTTCTCAGAGGCAAAACATAGGTCAAATGGTCTGAATAAGATAAAAAGTGGGTTGTTTCAATCAGAAATGGGTTTATGTGCAAACCAGGAATTAAATGACATCTTGTAACCCTAAAACAGACCTGCTTAATTCAACAAGGTTCTAGTCAGAATAAAAATCAAGTAAACCCTCTAAAATTCATGGAAAAATATCCCCTAGGGTTTAGAACATTCAATTTGGCCTTTGGAACCTAGTTTGACTTAGATTGGAGTCCTAGCTCATCACTTGACCTAATTTGGGTTTTTATGCAAAAATTCCAGCCAAACGTGGTTAAACCTAAAATCTAACTTCACCATTGGATTCCTTAGGTCCAAATTATGCTTTTACCAAAATTTTGACCTAAGGGGAGGTCATCTTGACCTACTTTGCAAACTAGTACACCCAATTACATTTTAGCCCCTATCTTTTGAAAACCATTGCACAGACCCCCTAACCTCCTCGCCATTCTTACAAACAGGTCCCTTCACCATTAATGGGGAGGAATCCTTCTCCGGCGAGGAATGGAGGGGCAATACTCCCTGATCCCTCAGAGATCTCCTCCCAGATTTGAAAGGGAGATTTTCTGAGAAATCCCCGTCCATCTGAGCTCAATTAGAATATTTGATTTCCATCCAATCTCTCGTGTGAACGCACGAGAGATTTGGAGCTCCAATTTCCTTCCTTCTCCGGTGAGAAGTCGGTGGCAGAAGGCTTGCCCTCCACGCACCAGAAGCTCAGCCAGCACTTATAAAAGGATCCCCGGTCCTCTGCGAATCTCTCAGACTTGTTTTGGCCGCAGAGTCCCCCAGATTTCATCTCCCCTCTCTCTGGCCAAGTAGCCCGCAAGCTCCGGCGATTCTTCCTCCTCCCTCTCGTCACTCTGCTGCCATACCAGCAATAGGGTTGACTCCACCTCGTCCTCCCGCGTCGCGTCGCACTAGCACATGCCTTCCTGTCCTCCTCCTCGTCGTCGTTATCTCCCTCAGGGCCGTCTTCTCCGACGACGGCACAAACAAGTCATCCGTCTCCTTTGCCCCCCCCTTCGCTCCAAATAGTCCAGATAAGCTCCCCGTCTTCCACTCTTTCATTTCCCTCATTCTATTTCACATAACACCCCTCAACCGCCACTGTCCGCCTGCATCTTCCCCATCTCCGGCCACCCTCGGCGAGACGCCTCCGTCACTACGCACCCGCACACGTCTCGCCACCCACCTCACAACCTCCACCACACTCCACTGAACACCTTCCACCCATCCACAGGACACCACATGCACTCCACGCTTCCCCCGACCTAACCCATAACTTTGGCCACAGAGCGACCTAGGCATGCACGCCTAGGCCTCCCACGGCCTGCCACTATTCGCCTCACCTTCGTCATGACACTGCGAAGGTCCTCTTGTGGTCTGATAGAGCTGCAAGCTTCCTTTCGTGTCATGTAGGGTCAAGCTCCTAGCCGCCATTAGCGACGACTCGAGCTCTACTGTTCTTTAGCTCCAGGCCACAATCGACTGCTCCCAGGCTTCCAGACCGCACGAGTTGCGAGTGTGCGCAAGCCCAACCTGATAAAGGGTGCTGCGGACCTGCAGCTGCACCAATCGTGAAGCCATCCTTCTGCAGTTTCCAGCAGCAGTGGGTGGGACTTTTAGTCCCACCTTGGTAAGCAGTGACCTGTTTAAGTACTTTAAATTGATTTTGTGATACTCTCTAGTCGCCTCCAATTCACTGGGGTGAGGTCCCTCCTCACCTATGCACGCCTCGTTCGTGAACTAGCCCGCAGACCTGGTAACCCGATCCGACTATCCTACCGTGCACTCCTCGCGCACCACACCCACACCGGTGCACCTGGACCCGGGTGCACGACCGACCCGATAACCCGGCTCTGGGAGAGCGTACCGAAGGGAGATTCAGAGAGAGAGAGACGCGCGGGTGTTGGTGCTAGAGCACCACGATCATTTATTTTGATGATAACAAAACACGTGTTATTTAACATTTGCACTTGGAGTCTTAAATTTCAGGCCAATTGCAAATGGAGACGTGTTTAGACGGAATTCAAGCTCGCATCCAGGACGGATTGGAGGAGCTTGATGGAGAACAAAGGGGATTCGCGAGGTGCGATAGATTAAAGATGGAAGGATAAGAAGAATAGGATAGAATTCCATTTTATTCCTTTCATGTACATTTGTCGTTATTTTCTTGCTCTTTATTTCCTTAGATTCATGTTAAAGAGCCTCAAAGTACCCTAACAGTAGTCCTAGGAACACCGGCACAACCCTAGGATACTTAGGTTTTCTGTAGAGAACTTAGAAAACCAATATAGGGTTTAAACAGCATTTCTAGACGTCTAATTCCAAAATCAGACGTCTGATAAAGTGTTTTAAGACGTCTAACTGTTGATTCAGACGTCTGATAACATTTAGGCTGGACAAGTTAGTTCTGTCTGGTGAAATCAGACGTCCAGATCTTAGACCAGACGTCTTATGAGAAGTCTGATGACTTTTCCAGACGTCCAATTAGTGGACCGTTGGCTGGCTTAGCGAACACTCAAGAATGTGACCGTTAGAGCCTTTTCAGATGTCCATAGGACTTTCCAGACGTCTGATAATTGACCGTTTTGCCTCAGCTGACCCAAAATCTCTTCTCAGAGGTTTTCTAGCCGTTGCAACGTTTGCAAATCCATTCCCACGAAAAAGTAGGTTTCCAGACGTCTAGACATAGTGCCAGACGTCCTATATGTCGTCTGATGGACTTGCACAAGAACCCTGTTTAGATCTGATTCAAGTTAGGAAGGAACCCGCCCAAAATCAGACGTCTGACCTTGAAATCAGACATCTTAAAGTGGTCTTCCAGATGTCTGATGCCAGAATTAGACGTCTGATAAATCTGTCAGTGCAATGATTGTTCCTGATTTCGGGTTGATTCTCTTGGGCTTTGCACCCAACGGCTATGGAAGCTTTTCTAAGCCTTCCAAGGCCTTCCTAAGGCCTCTATAAATAGAGGGGAACCTCTTGCACACAAATACACATCTAAGAAACACAAGACACACCTTGCAATACACTTTCAAACCATTTTATGTTTCTCTTGCTCTCTAAGCTCTAATTCTTCATCTTGAGAGCATCAAGCTGTTGTGCACCCGCTCTCCCGCCGTTATTAACGAGAGCTACGTTGCGTCGTCGCGTGGCACATGCATCCGCATCGTCGACGCACTCCTTTTAAAGGGAAGCATCCTATTTGCTATAGAAGCTTAGGTTAAATATTACTTTGTTGGCTCTATAGGATTACTTGTTTTATCTTTGTTATTTGGTTGGGTATTCGCTTTGCGAATTCCCGTCTCCTTCGCGAGACAACATCCTTCTCGTGAAGAGAAGGGGTTGAGGTACACTACCCTCGTCTAAGTAGCGTGGTTGTATTTGAGGTTGAATCACCCTCGTTTAAAGTGATTCATTTAGTGGATTTTGATCAACTTGGTTGATCGGAAAATCCTAACTCGAGAGGGTTAGGTGGTGGTTTTCACCCGGTTTGGGTTTCCACCTAAAAATACTTTGTGTACTTTGTGTGATTGCATCTTGTGAGATTGTTTATATTTTATTTCCGCAATTATTACGTCACCCCCTCCTGGTAGGGAAACTTCAGCGGGAAGGGTAGGGGAATAGGTTTTGTTGTGTGGTGCTTGTGAAGAAAGAGGACTCTAAGGAAGAAGCAACAAGAGAAGGAAGCAGGGACTTAGCCACTGCAAGCGAAGAAGAAGAAGAAGAACACCCTGTAGCAGAGGTACGGCAAATCAAGAGAAAGAAGAAGAGAGAGATCAAGGGACAGACAAAGAGGAGAAGCAAGAAAGCAAAGGAAGAAGAGGAAGAAAAAGAAGGCAACCTAAGAAGAGGCAAAGCCAGGACTTAGCCGCAGGAAGAGAATCAAGAAGAGAAGGAAAAAGATGACGAGCAGAAGCGGCTAAGGAAGAAAAAGAAAAGGAGAAACCATAGCTGCAGCAGAGCAGATCACAAACAGAAGAAAAGACTCTGAGAGCTAATTTTAAGACGTCTGATGCAATATCAAACGTCCAATTCTTTTTGAGCAATTTTCTCCATAACATTATCCTGTCACTTCTATTGAACTAGTCATTGCTTTTTATTAAAAAGTTGTGTTCTCAAGTTTTGGAATACTCAGATTGCTCCCTGTGTTCGACTTCGGATACTTTGATTTTTGAGTTATAAATTTTTATTTATTTTCGTAAAGAGTTCATCTATATTACAACGAGATATCTGTTAAAACACGATCTAGTTGCGTGAACATCGGGTAATCGGACCTAACGCAGAACCGAGTCCAGGCTCACCAACGTGTGTGGTGAGGAGGAGTGGATAGGTCGGGTAGTCAGGTCGTGGCCAGGTCCGCGGGTTATATCGCGGACGAGTTCGTGAGAGGGGGGTAGGAGGACCTCACCCTCAGTGTTGGAGGCGAAGAGCCTCTAACACGTTTTCCCTTTATGCGTACGCAGGCAGCTTTCCACTTCTAAGGTGGGACTAAATGTCCTACCTCCCTTTGCGCGTCTGCCGCAAAGCGTGCTTGGCCAAATTGAAGGGATGCAGCTGCTGGAGTCTTCGTGCGAGGGCTTGGATGCGGGCGCGAGAGGATTCCGCACAGCCTGGGGTGATCTCCTGGAGCAGAGCGAGGCCTGGAGCGGCTCGAAGCTTGCTTCAAGCTTAGCAACAATTGCGGAAGGTGTCCTAAACCTGAAATCAATAACACGGCCTCGTGGCCACGTCAAATCGCTCAAGGAGCATCGTTGACCACGACAGATGTGATGGGGATGTCAGCGTGGCTTGGGGGTGCGTGTGCATTCTTGCTTAGGGCACACTGTGTGCGAATGTGTGGGTGTGTTCAGTGGGGTGTTTGGGTGGTTAATGGAGAGATTGGAGTGAGGGGATGTGATCAGGGAGTTGAGGCGGAGGTCGTAGGGTGGTTGGCGAGGTGGATGGTGGTGCGGAGCGACGGGAGCACCTTGTCGGAGGTATCGCCAGAGGTGGAGAAGGTGACAGTGGTCAGTTGCGTTGGTGGGTCGTTTAGGGAAATAGAGAGAATGAAAGAAAGTGTGAGAGAGAGGGGACCTATGAGTCTACTCTATGGGATGAAAAGGGATAGAGAACCCACGCTGGTATGGTTGCCGGACGTGGGGAAGATGAAGACCTCTGTAGATGAGGCGGCGGCGAAGACATGGTAGAGGCGACATCGGCCGATGTTGCGTGACGCGGATGATTGTGGCGGAGTTAACCTGACCACTAGTATTGTGGTTGGGCGACGAGAGAGCGAAGGAGAAGCCGCCGGAGCTTGCGGAGATTGTGGCCGACGAGGCAGAGAGGAATGTAGGGAGAACCGGCCCAAATTCAAGCTAAGGAACATTGGTTGGATCTGGGGAGTCTTTAAATAGGTCTCTGAGAAGGTTTTGTGCTTGGAAGACAAGCTTCCAAGCAAGGCAGGGTCACCGGAGTTGGAAGCTTCAAGAGACTTAAATCTCTTATGCGTTCGCATGAGAGATTGAGAAACAATCAGGGCTCACTAACAGGTTTAGATTGACTGGAATTACTCAGAGAATCTTCCTTCCAATTTTGGAAGGGATTCTCTGAGCAATCAAGGAGAAACCTCCTTTCAACGCTCACCGGGGTAGGATTCCTCTGCTATAATGGCAGAGGGACCTATTTTCAAAGACGACGAAGAAGCTAGGGGGCTAAATGCAAGGGTTTTTGAAAGTTAGGGGTAGAATGTAATCAAGTTAGACCTTTTTGCAAAGTAGGTCAAGATGAGTTCTCCTTAGGTCCAAATTTTGGTACAGACCTAATTTGGACCTAAGGAACCCAATGGTGAAGTTGGATTTAGGTTTGACCACGTTTGATTGAAAAATTTATGCAAAAATCCAATTTTGGGTAAATATCTGTTTAAGGCCCTAATTTAGGTCAAGATGGGTTCCAATGACCAAATTGAAGGTTTTAAACCCTAGAAAATATTTTTCTATGATTTTTAGAGGGTTTAGGTGAATTTTATCTTGACTAGAACCTTGGTTAATCAAGTGGGTCTGTTTTAGGGTTTCAAGAAGTCATTTAATTCCCAAAACTCACACAAACCCTTTTCTGTCTGATTCAACCCACTTATTATCTTATTAAGACTATTTGACCTTTGTTTAGCCCTTGAGAAAATCGGTTGCACTGCATTGGTAAAATTACAGTTTTAACCCTAGTTTCTTATTTTCCTCTCAAAATGATTGTGCATTGAATTATGACATTCAGTTGGTTATGTAAGAGCATTTATTCTCTTCATTGGATCAAAATGAGTTAGTTATGGCTCATGATGGTGTTTCCATCACCAACATAATCGTTAGTTGCAAATGTCAAAATCCCTCCATGACAATCTGAAATGAAACAAATGGACCCTTCACAATCTCCAATTACATTATCACGAGCATGCATAAGAAGCCATCCCCATGTATCAGTTGCCTCCTTAGTGAAAATTGCGAAAGCAAGGGGAACTATATGATTATTACCATCCATACGACATGCAATCAGTATCTTTTGTCTATACTTTCCATACAAAAAGGTCTCATTAATGCTTATCACTAGACAACAATACTTAAATGCTTCAATACATGGGCTGAATGCCCAAAAGCTCCTACAAAATATTCTGTCGTAGGATCATTATATGATGTCACATGGAAATACCAATGAAAGTGCTGTTGGTGCTAAAGCACCACGATCATTTGTTTTGATGATAACAAAACACGTGTTATTTAACATTTGCAATTTGAGTCCTAGATTTCAGGTCAATTGCAAATGTGGACGTGTTTAGACGGAGTTCGAGCTCGCATCCAGGACAGATTGGAGGAGCTTGACGGAAAACAGAGGAGGTTCGCGTGGAGCGAAAGATTGAAGATGGAAGGAAATGAAGAATAGGATAGATTTCCTTCTTTTGTACTTGTTGTATTTTTTCGTTTCTTTTGTTGCTCTTTATTTCCTTAGATATTTCATGTTAAAGAGCCTCAAAGAACCCTAACAGTAGTCCTAGGAACACCGGCACAACCCTAGGATACTTAGGTTTTCTGTAGAATACTTAGAAAACCAATATAGGGTTCAAACAACACTTCCAGACGTCTAATTCCCAAATCAGACGTCTGATAAAGCATTTTAAGATGTCTGACTGTTGTTTCAGATGTCTGATAACTGTTAGGCTGGACATAGCTAGTTCTGTCTGATGAAATCAGACGTCCAGACCTTAGTCCAGACGTCTTAGAAGACGTCTGATGGACTTGCCAGACGTCCAGATAGTGGACCGTTGGCTGGCTTAGCAAACAGTCAAGAATATGACCGTTAGAGCCTTATCAGACGTCCTGAGGCCTTTCCAGACGTCTGATAAATGACCGTTTTGCCTCGACTGACCCAAAATCTCTTCTCAGAGATTTTTTAGCCGTTGCAACGTTTGGAAATCAATTCCCACAGTAAAAGTAGGTTTCCAGACGTCCAGACTTAGTGCCAGACGTCCTGTATGTCGTCTGATGGACTTGCACAAAAACCCTGTTTAGATCTGATTTAAGTCAGGGAGAAACCCACATAGAATCAGACGTCTGACCTTGAAATCAGACGTCTTAAAGTGGCCTTCCAGACGTCTGATGCCAGAGTTAGACGTCTGATAACCCTGTCAAATGTAATCATTGTCCTGATTTCGGCCTGATTCTCTTGGGCTTTGTTCCCAACGGCTATGAAAGCTTTTTTAAGCCTTCCAAAGCCTTCCTAAGGCCTCTATAAATAGAGGGGAGCCTTTTCACACCTAGATACACACTTAGAAACACTTAGAGACACAAGATACACACCAAGAGACACCTTGTAATACACTTTCACACTCTTGTGTCCAAGAAGCTCTTGCTCTCTAAGCTCAAGTTCTACATCTTGAGAGCATCATTCCCTTCGCGCACCCGCTCTCCCGCCGTTGTCTACGAGAGTGACATTGCGCCGTTGCGTGGCTCACGCACCCGCGTCATCGTCGACGCACTCCTTGCAAAGGGGAGTTTCCTTATTCCTATAGGAGCTAGGTTTATAATTACTTTGTTGGCTCTATAGGACTTGTTGTTTCTTTTATCTTTGTTATTTTGGTTGGGTATTCGCTTTGCGAATTCCCGTCTCCTTCGTGGGACAAAATCCTTCTCGTGGAGAGAAGGGGTTGAGGAACGCTACCCTCGTACTTGTAGCGTGGTTGTACTGAGGTTGAATCACCCTCGTTTTAAAGTGATTCGGTTAGTGGATTTGATCAACTAGATTGATCGGAAAATCCTAACTCGAGAGGGTTAGGTGGTGGTTTTCACCCGGTTTGGGTTTCCACCTAAAAAATTACTTGTGTACTTGTGCGATTGTTTGTTTATTCTGTGATATTATTTTATTTCCGCATTTTATTACGTCACCCCTCTTCGTAGGGAAGAACCTTCAAGTGCTTGGATTCCTGTCCTTTCTGGTGTGAACTAAGTACTACAAGTCATTGTATGATGCCGTCCAATCACTGTACACAAGCTTGATGGTCTTCCTCCTTGCATCCCAAACTCTCCTTTGTGTTACCTCGTAGCCATGCTTATCTTTTAAGACTGTCTTCAAGTAGGAGATCTTTACAATTGGAGAATCTGTAACATTATTTATTATGGAATGCATAAAGAACTTACAATCCAATTGGGGATGATCCTGATTCTTGCTTGTATCAATGCAAGTATGCGACCCCTCAAGTATTCCAATCACAAATTGTCCATCAATTTTCATTTGATGTGCCTGTAATCTCCACTTGCAACCATTTTCGTGTTATGTACAACTCACGGACCAAATTGATTTTGATGATTTGCAGACAATGAAATCATATTTATGCTTGATGTGATAATTTTTCACAATGGATATCACATCTTCCTTTCTTTGAAACAACATTCCTTTCGTCAATTCATTACTTAGGCTTATATTGTAGCCTAGCATGCTTTCATTTTCTTCCCAGGAGCAATATGTTTTTACACCACGCACATTAAAGAAAGAAACATAAGGAATAATAGGAACATCACTCCTATCCTCTTGTTTATCTCTTCCATCATCTCCTGCACCTCTATTTTCCATCTCATCATCAGTAGTAGGAGTAATCCCTTGAAATCTATCTTCGACATGCATCTCCTCATCATGGCAATCACTCACGTCAACATCAACATAATGCTGTGAAACCGGCATGTTAAATCGCAACCCACAACTGCCTACACTGCTTGTAAGATAAGTTGGTGAACTCTGAGAAGCCTTGCCAAAAAAATCATTAACTTGATGCGTTTGAGCATGAGCATCAATCTGGGCCGATGACTTGCCTCTACTATCAGCCACTGCATGCACTTGTGAATGAACACTACCTTCATTACCACCAACATCATCATACACACTAGCTTCATTACCATCAACAACTAAGTTCACTTCTAGATTTGGTTCATTAACAAGATGAGGTTCTTCCATAACAACATGAGAGTCAATAAATAGCTTCACACAATCACTTGTACTTTGACTGAAGCACTTAAATGTTTCTAATGAATTATCATCAATGATGGGTGTCAAAACATATTGGATCACGTGCTTATTACCTTGGTTTCCCAAAATTAATGGGAACCTATGATGGATCTCAACTTCATGGTTAGATCGATTGATTCCATGAATCGTGCAGATGTGGCTACGAAATCTGTCAAATTTCCACTCACTACGGATCATTATAGTTCTCATCAGTCCTCTGTCATAACCAACACCATCATCTCTATGTTTGACATTTCTGTTTACATAACAAACACAAAATATGTTCCGACCCATTATAACTAGCTTGACAACACACAATCAAAAATCATTTTAAGGTAAGCACAAAAATTACAAATTCACTTGGGGTGATTAACATAATTAAATTTAATCATATTAACCAACAAAAACATGATCTATTTTTGCTTCAGATAAGAGATATTTTCAGGGAACAATAGCGATTTCTCAAGTTCCAATCTTCAAGCATAACTAAAGTGAAACTATAATGTACTAGGCACGAGAGGTTTTCTCTTCTAAAATTTGTTCACTTCCAATCCGAAGTTACTTCACAAAATACCCTAGCTACATTCTGTGTTCACTTCTACAAATTACTCTCGATTTCTAAATCCTAAAAGCAAGAAAACATCTCCCAATTTTGTGCAACACAAAAAAAGAAGTTAAACCTTCACAATTGGTGGCAAGAAGGGCCGACTGCCAAGGGAGGTGGCAGCAAGGGCGGCTAAGGAGGTGGCAGTAATGCTACGAAAGGAGTAGCACACGACGACGGCCAGTGACGTTGGTCGGCAAGCACTAGTGGTACCTGATGGCAAGGAGAGCTGGAGGTGGTTTGCACTTAGGGGGAGGAGGGGCTCGACAAGAGTGTTGGTGGTAGTCGATAGGAGCGAAGGGAGGACTCTTGGAGCACAAGGAAGGGTTTTGAATGGGTTTGCGATCAAATCGCCTTCACCGTAGGTGAGTTTAAAGCCAATTATACCTATAGCAAACTTGCCTCCTATAAAGGCGATTTCATCACCATACATAATAAGAAAAAACCCTAAATACATTTAAAGACTTATTTTTCTCCATAATTATATTTAGAAATTTTTTTCAAGAGTAGAGTGGTGGGGTTAGTGGTGTGGGGATGGCTGTGGAAGCGTAGAGAGGGTTTGGGATTTGAGTTCGGTGCTACGCGTGGGTGGGTTTGGTGCAGTGAAACAGAAGATAACAACGACCATTAGTTGCTATTAAAAAAACGAAGGCAACAATTTCTTTCGATGTTGTGATGGAAGTAATGACAAATACATGTAATCGTTGTTGTTTTTCGAATGAATGACAACGAATAATGTAAATCATTGTTACATTCACATATAACGATGAATACTGTTGATCATTATAATTTATTTGTTGCCTTATGTGTTTTTTGTTATGGTGCACCTGGGTCACCTTAGCTGAGACTGTCTAAGCCTTAATTCAATATTACTAAAGCTTCGGTTGCTCTATGCTCATTACTCTCCCCAATTGAGGTGGCACCGCCATTTGCTCAAGAAGTTTATGCCTAGCTACTTGACCCACCATGGTCAAGGTCACTTAAGTTTCATGCAAGCACCACCATCAGGACATACTCGTTGACCAAGTCTTGCCACTAAACCCATAGTGGCTTGCAAGCCTCACTGTTGGAGTCCTCTCACTTGAGATCTTTAAGCTGTCTCTCCTACTCAAGTCTCAATGCTAAGTCTGCAGTGGCTTGTAAGTTTGCACACTCAAGCACACCTCTGTTGAGGTTTGTTGGCCACGTAGGCCCGCTAGGTTTATTGGAGCTCACGGGTTATTCCACCCAAACACCTACCAAGCCATTTCCCACACGTGCATCAATGCATTGTGTTGTCAAAACTACCATGCCCTCCTTGGCTCGGTAAAGGCCTTACTTGCCTTCTTCCTCACCTCCAACTACTTTGCTTCCTCCTAACTAAGACAACGAAATAAAGGAATGACCCACACAAGATAAACTCCCTCACCTATCACCGCACAAAAGAAAAATATATATAAAAATTCAACAATTGTTAGAATGTGAAGGCACAACCAACCTTTATCGATAGTAATGCCTTTAGTTAGAAACATTTAATTATCTTCTATGCTATGAATATAAATGTGATGAGTCCAGTCCTACCAATTAACTAACTCTGATAAAACCCAAGCCATCGGATAGGAATCCTCATCTAATCACAAGATCTGTAGTCACTCAACACATAATTATAAAGCAAATGACAACCAAATAAGCGAAATATAAGGCACTAATTAAATAAATAAGGGAGTACTAGCTAGAAATGACAAGTTTGTCCAGACGCACAGAATAAGGTAGATGCTCCAAATATCACTGCCATCTTTAACTATCCAACCATACTTGAGTATGGAGCTCAACGAAATATGTTAGCAATAACTAAATAGAGTAGAGTTAGTGTAGAGTAAAATTAAATGAAGGATATAAAATAGAGCACAAGGAATGGGTATTGACTACAATTAATCCTTTTATTGAAACATTATTATCTAGTTATTCCATGTGTGTTGCCCTAATGATGATGGCCCTTATTGTTTGCCAATCAACACCTTAGAAGGCTCAAGAAGACCTTGTTTCGATATCCTGAGAAATATGACAAATACAAAACACCCTCTTAGCCAAGAGGATACTTCACACTAACCCTACAACTCGATCCATCGCCATAGGGTCCAAGCATAAGTAGTTTCGCAACTACATACTATAAGCTATACATGCGATTGCAACCCGTATTAACCCACAGATAACCCTTTCAATGAATATAGGCACGTATTTCCAACATAAAATCATTGAACAAACTATTCGTCCAATGGCATAATTGATGGTAACACCATCATTTGCCATAACTAGCCTGAATTAGTCAGAATGAAGAGATAAATGCTCCAGAATAATAACTTAAGGACAGTAATTCCGCTCAAATCTGTTTTGAGGAGAGAACAATAAGTTAGGGTTAATTCTATTGTTTTAACATTACATCATGAATGTAGAGTAACCACAGGATCACCCAGGGGTTAATTAGAGGTCAATTGAGCATTAAGGACCAAGAAGTGGGTCAACACCAACAGAAACAGGATTTCACGCATTTCGAGAACCAAATCGGAACACAAAACCCTAACTATCTGCCTGCTTAAATTGAAGAGGTTATGGTCGGAATAAAATTTATATAAATCTTATAAAATTCATATAAAAATATTCTAAGAGGTTTGGTACCCTTGGTTTTACCATCTGAACCTATTTTAACATAGAATAGAGTTTCAGACGGGATTTTACCCTAATTTAGACTTCTGTGCAAATTTCCCAGTCAAACATGGTCAAAACTCAAATCCAAGTTCACCATTAGATTCAGTGGATCTAAATTAGGTTAACACCAAAATTTGGGCCCAATTGGAGTCCATCTTGACCTAGTTTGTAATTTAGTCCTTAAAATCTCCATTCTTCACATCAATGCCCCTAACTTTCAGATTTATTACGTTTGGGTCCCTAACTTCTCATCATTTTCTTCAAATAGGTCCCTACCACCATTAAAGGTGTGAACCCAAACCTTTCGACCTTCAATCAAAGATTTCTTTTTGATTCCTCAACTAAATCCCTCCAAATTTGGAGGGATTGCTCTTGAGGAGTTGCCCAATATGTTGGACCTAATCCCAAACTATGATTTTCCTCCTAAACCCTAGTGAATCCATGATTTTCAGTGTGAATTCCTTGCAAATTTCACAAGGGAATTGCATTGATTTCATGTAATTCAGAGGCCTAGGCACTTTTATTTAAACTTCTCAACATCTGAGCGTGCTTTTTAGCTAGGTTCTGAGGCCAAAACTTCTCTTCTCCTTCCTCAATCTACTCCGACCAAGCTCCGGTGACCTTCTCAATCCCCGTCTTCCAGTCGTCCAATGGACAAATTGAATGGTCCACGATCTTCCCTAAAGTATTCCGCCTCTCGCCGACCAAAGCGGAGACCATCTACCCCTTTGTCGTCACCACTCCTCATCACCAGAGTATTCCCCTTCTCCGGTGCCAGCCAATCAAAGTCGACCCAGATCCTTTCTCTCTTTGTCCATAAATAAGTTCAATCTCTCTCTCTAGCGTATCCATATCCACTTATCTTCCTAATTCCACTGCTGATCACCTCTCTCCCTCTCCAACTTCTTCGCCTCCAACGAAGGTCTGCTGAACTCATCTGGCCACGCCTCACCATGAAACACCAAACCACGACCACCCACACCTTCCTCTCCTTCCACTAGTCAAAATCCCCAATGTTATTGGGACTCTTGACCACTCCAACACCTCCACGAACAACCCATCATCTCACTGCCATCTCCGACTTCATCCATCCTCCACACGCCGCCTTTCATCAAACCGCCACCACCATCATGTTCCATACTCCACGGCGACCTTCGTGAGTCTTCTAATTGGGGCAATCAGCCCATATTCCTCTTTTTAAGTCTTCACCGGACATCTTCTGCCGCTGTCACATTCTTCGTCGTCGACCACTGTTATAACACAGTTCCCGGATCCCTACAGGACCCAAGACCGACTCACCTAGACTAATCCCAAGACCTAGTCGTCCAACAAGAAATAACCAAAAGTAGGAAAATAAACCACATTCACACATGCAATATAACTAAGTAGAAGAAGCGTACAAAGCAGTAAAGGAAATAGAACAGCGTCTCAGTACATACCACCACCACAACAACAACAACAACGGAAAGCGAAAAGGAAACAGTAGTAGCAGAACAGTAACTAAGAGTCCATTACTTACTACAATAGTAGAGAAAAAGAAAGGAAGTGCTGAAGAAAAACTAAGGCTAGACTCGATTGGGCTTAGCACCCTCTGCAGCCGGAAACTCAGGCTACTCAACTTTTGGTCCTGAATAGTATTATGAAAAGACAGAGTCAGCAAACGCTGAGTAGAGTGGTGTTTACATTATTTAAGTGCAAGTACAGTAAAAGCAAGAGTAGGTTTATTTCTCATTTCTATTTATCTCATTTATGTGATTCTATTCCATCTATTTCTCAAGTATCCAGGTATTTCTTGATCTTGCATGTTCCTCATGGGAACGATCTTGATTGCAATTTTTTCCGTAGAGTAGAAGGTACATGTGGTGCTCTCCTGGCCGGGAGAGTCCTCTGTGGTATTCCTACACCCAGTCAACCACCCTAGGGTCACTGTTGAGACGTAGCGGTGACTACGGCACACGTGATAAGTGCACGAGTAGCTACCCCGCATTAACACCCAGTCAGTCGTTTCCGCTAGCAGGTACGCCAAAGTACAACACGGAACAGTATAGGGTTTTGCCCTCTCAGAACAGGGGTCTCGCCCCTCAGAACCAACTAGGGGTCTCGCCCCTCCACAGTCTGCGCACCCTTGTCTGGCGACCCCAGTTTGCCTAGAGGGCCTAACAAGTCAGTGTAGGGTGGCTAGTTGAACCCCGGGCCCCGTGGGGTGGCTAGCTCCCTCCCTACACTAGTAGCTCGCCTTGGTACCATGTACGCGAGGGCCAATAGGAGTCAGTGTAGAGTGGCCAATCCTACCCTCGGGTCTCAACCCAAGGAAAGCTAGCTCCACTCTACACAAAGGGGACAGTTGCTCTCCTTGGTATACATACTCAAGGGCCAGCACACTTCCTATCTATATTCCAGATTCCGTTTATCCACAGGAGTTCTACTCCTAATTCCCCGTAGGGTTCATGCTCGTGTTCACCTCATTATCCAGATCCATATCTAGATCTCATGTTTCATAATTCATTCCTCATCCATATACAGGCAGCTCGTGTTTTCATAGTTCAATTCTCAATAACATGCAACTGGTGATTTCACAAGTAATTGTTCATTAAATACAGGTAGCTGCTATTTTAACAGGCAACTTGTAATTATAATATAGGTATTTGCTAGCAATTTATCTTAATCACACTTGCAAGTAAACCATACAATACAGTAGGCTCATTCATTTCTCTACCCTAGGGTTCATTCCACATCCTAGGGTTCCATTCGACTATTTCCACAAGCACATTCTTATTTAAATATTATTAACAAAATCAAACCACTCTATCAGGAAGCATGGGAGTAATGGGGGCTTGCACCGCAGACCCAAACGTCTTTGCGAGACCCAAACGCACAGCAGGATGAAACCCTATACTAGAGAATGCATCACAAAAGGAGAGTTTAGAATAGTGCATAACAGACTCTAGTACGTAGAGGAACTCGAGATGAAAGTGCAGGTATTTCGTTTGCGTAAAATGGACCTCGATCGAATCCTAAACAGGTCAAAAACGTGCTTACTATTCAAATCAGACATCTGGGAATAATCCCAGATGTCTTAAAAGGCATCAGATCTTACCTTATGTTCCTGCGGTATCCTCAGACGTCTAGACCTTCTCTACGATCGTCTGAAGACAGTTCCAAACGTCAGACAATGTCTCCGGTTGTCTGGACGCACTCCGAACATCTAGTGATGTGATCAGACATCCAAAAATGCGTGGGAAAGCATTCCGCGTGCCTTCCCAAAAACCTTTTCCTACGTACGAAAATCGCAGGTCCAAATTAGGCCAAACCAAGCTTCTACAGTGAGGCCTGCATGGCCATAACCACGAAAAAGCACGTACCTTAGCACTGCGCATACTTTCAGATGTCTGGCCCCAGACCCGGACGTCCAGCTACCGCCACGATCGTCTGGTCGACTCTCCAGACATCTGATACTGGAAAATTCCAATATCATAACCTCTCCCGCGAGCTGTCTCCTTCAAGAGCTCGCATGCAGGAGCTTCCGCAGTCCCTCCCGCGGCTGCAGAGGGTCGGAAGCTACCTCCCCGAGCTCCGTCGAAGGTTCACCGACCTTGGGCCTCCTCCTCCTCCCACGCTCTCCTCCTTCCTCCCTCTCGCTCTCCCTCGCTCGCCCTCTATTCGCCTCACTAGAGATTCGAAAGTGGTGCTGGTTGGGGTGTGAGGAGAGGAGAAGGGAAGGGAGGGGTTTATATAGGAGGGTGTAGGGTTTAGGGTTTGGGGGAGATGAGGAAGAGAGAGAGGAAGGAATGGTCTCTGCTCGCCGCTCGCGCACAGAACGCAATGCGCAGTACAAAAATTCCACTTTTAGATGACCGGGAACGGGTCCAGATGTCTGGTCAGACATCTTACTAAAACTCCAGACGTCTTAAATGGCTAAAAGTGTAACGGATCATTACAACCACCGTGCTCCGAGCATCCCTGACTACCATTCAACCTCCAGGTGTTGTGGAGCCACGCTACGAAGCCTTCCCGACTTTTAATTAAAGAAGGGAACCAGGGTAGCATCCAAATTAAAGGTGAGCTACTCACGCTGCTGCATGCGAAGAAGCCGAAGAAATAGTCCCACATCGTGGGCACTAAATGTCGAGCAGCGTATAAAATGATTTCTTGCAGTAGGTGTTTGCCTTAGTCACATGGGGGTTGAGGTCCCCCATGCACGCGCTCACCCATGCGCTTACTCACTCCTCGCCCGCCTCCACACCGACAGGTCTGGACCTCTGAACTGTACACCTGATTAGCCCTAAACCCGGTTCAGGAAAAGAGAAAATAGATCTAAGGAGGGTATGGGTAGGTTTTGCCTCAGGTTTCATGCCTGGTGCCTTGGGATGTGTGAAAACACTTAGCATCTCTAAGGTTTGGTGCTTTGGCTCTGTTAAGGCCTTATGCCTATTTTGAGGTTTGGTGATACTTAAGGCATCTAAAGCGCCTTATCGACGTCTGATTTGGTACTATTGAAATATTTGAGGTTGAATCTTACAATTGGCTAACGTGGTTATTTAAATAAGTACTTCTAACCACTGTTGGAAATTTTAATAGGTTGATACTTGGGATATGTGCTTAATGTGGGGATTTAATTAGTGATCTAAATCATCATTTTTGTAGTTCTTTATATTCTTTTTATCCCATTATTTCTTGAGATACATTTGCTATCATTGAACATCAATTTGAGTAAATCTTTATTATTCATTGAAATATCTTATTGTGCCCATTGTTATTAATTGCGATTAGTGTTGTAAATTCCAATTTGCACCTTGGGAATGACTTCGGATTCACTTGTGTTTTCGAGTTTATAAATTTTAAATGCTGTATCATTTTAGTTGAATGTACTACAACGTGCATTTCTTAAAACTCAACGAAAATGACGCAACAATCACTGAAGTGTGCAAAGCAATTATTTAAAAACTTGATTTGAAAAATCGATTGATACCCAAAAAACCAAGCAAAAATCAAATAAACTTAAACTGAAACCATTTCGGAAGAACTATTTTCTTCCCATTTTGAGGTCCTACAAGTATTAAGTTATACCTCTGGGGAGGCATACCACATCACCCCATGCGTTGTGCCTTCTACTATAAGTTTCGGCATGGTGAGAGTCCCTTCTTGATAGGTGGATGAGGCTTTTTATGTCGAGAATACCTAATTGTCGTGCAACATGAACCCTTCACAAATCCCAATGTGATCCTTACCTCGAACCTTTAAAAATTTGTGACAACACCAATAGGTACTACCCAGCACAAACTGGACATCCAAACACTTTATTGGATGTCCAGAGGACCCTCTGGACTTGTGATGGAAGTTTTGGGCATCCAAGCACTGGCCCTCTGGGATGTCTCCAAGAGGTATTGGACATCCATTAGGCTTTCTGGAACTCTAGTGATGATCCTAGACATCCAATTCAAGAAGAGAAGAAGGTGGAGAGGCAACAACAATCCTTCTCCTCTCTCAATGGTGGAGGGATGTGTTGTACATTATCAATTGGTTAAGGTTTTTTAAGCCTTCCGTTGAGATATATATAGGGAATTCTACTATGATCCTAATATGATGCGAACCATTGAATCCAATCCAATAGTTGGAATTAATCCCAATTGATTATTTATATGTTTGCCCCCTTAACTAATTTAGCCAACTGAGTTTTAGTATCTAAAGTGCACTTAATTCATATCAAAAACCCTTTTGGATCAAGACCAACCATTTTTGGCCAAATTAAATGCCAAATCAAATATTATTTAATTCCTTAAGTAATATTTGATTTATTTACAATTAAGAACTGATAAGGTGTGACTCATCATAGCTAAAATATCCAAGTTAAGCTAAAAATTAGGTTAAACAATGTATAATTAACACATGAAATGAGTTAAGTGTGAGAAATAACAGAAATGACCTAAAACATCCAATTTGTGTTAAAAACGTGAAATTAGGTCATGAAATGAGATATTTTATTCATTAATGAAAATTGATGATCCAATTACAAATTAAACACACATTTGGGTTCAAAACTTCAAATCAAGAGTGAAATCAACTTCTAAATTGTTCAATTAAACTTTAATAAAAACTTGGTTGTATTTGGACATCACTAGGACCATGCATTTAGAGTTTTACATCTAGGTCCTTAAGTCATACATTTTATTTACATTAAACTTCTCGAGGACCATTTTGAAACCCGTCAGGGACCTCTCTGAAAACCTTAAGGGCTGCGCCACATTAAAACTTGTCACTAATGGGCTTGCTTGCAACTTTCCTACCGTTTTTCATAAGAAGGCCTTCAAGCAATTTCTCCTTTACATCTGCAGCGCGCTTGCATTGTAGCGGCTCAAGAACTCAACCCATCTCGGTCATTCATCCCATGCATCCTTGGATCCAACGGCTACTCCAAATTGATTCTTCCCCTGCCTTTGTGCGTGTGATCACCACCTTAGCTAGATCTGATCCTACGGTGCATTTTTGATATTGAGCTTCCCACACTCCTTGCAACCACATCCCACTGCCCAAACCCTACCCACTTAATCTCACCCGACGGTATCTTGATTCACTCCCTAAGGCTACTTAAGCTCCATCACTGAGCGCGTGCACGCCTAACTAGCTCCCTCCCCCTAAGTAGTTCCTTTCGATCTATTCCCTCAGCCTTCCAACCCCTTTCATCGCCCACGATGACAGAGTGGGTTGCTCTCCCTCCGTCGATCGCCTCTAGTCGCCAGTTGTTGGCTCTTGGACACTTTCCTCGTCAGCTGAAGGGTCTTCCCTCCTTTCTTCGTCATCAGCTGCTGGTTGATGACCTTGGACATCACCTTCTTCCCTTAGATAGATTTATTAGATTAGATTTACTACTTTCTAGATAGTGGTTACTACTTTCTAGATTAGTTAGGAGTAGAACTAGTCTAGAACGATTTCGCCCTCTCTTATTAATTCATATCAGAAAGGTGGTTTCTCCCATACACTTCCATTGATTCATACAACTCCCTCTTCATCTCATGATCGTCTTCTCATTTCCCTCGAAGTTTTGATCGCATTTCACCCATCCATTGAAGCATCAATCAGATCTGATGGTCCATAGCATCTAGATCTGATTGAGCGCTAAAGTCAACTAGGGGTCTCCCATACACTCCATAAATCCACAAAAATCCCCCGACTTGATTTGAATTGAACTAATTTAATCATTGATATCATATATGTTAGCTTTGCTGATTGAGAAGTTTTTGATTGAATTCAAGGTCGATCTAATTTGAGTGATTGAATTGAGTTTTCTTTTGTTTCAATGAGCAGATTGAGATAGGTTTAAGCAATTTGGATCGGATTTTAATCATCGAATATGCTTACACCCAATTTCTCTTTGAGTTACTATTTTCAAATGGATTTTGAGATGTTAGAGACAAGGACGATCACCATGTGGGTTTGAGACTTTAGGATTTGAATCTGATTTTACCGATGAGTTGGAGTTATGAATGAGATTTCAAGGTTAAACCTGAGTTTGATGGATTTCTCTACAGTTTTGAAAGAGTGATCTGATGTTGCGAAGTTCTATCTTCATCTTGAGATTTCTAAGAATTTGATTCCCAGATTTTCAAAGTGCAATGTGATTTATGGTTTTAATGAATAGATCGACTTAGATTTGATTTTTAAAATGGATAAAACAAATAGGACTGAGTTAATGTATAACCAATCCAACATTGAGCTCAGAGCTGACTTCCTGTCTGCAGTAGCTATACATCTGTTGAGTTTCATTGGCAGATAGCTAACTTAAGTCGTCTGATTCTGTTGTAGCAACAACTGTAGCACTTTATCTCTATTCAGCAATTACTGAATGCTTCATGCAGCAATAGCAGCTACTGACAGATGAGACAATAGCATTCCAGACCTGTTTGGAGGGATTTGAGCTGGTCTTTTGCGAATTAAGGAAGCTAACTGGTGTATATTTGTAGAATAGAAATGTACAAGCATTCATGTACTAAAATTGAGTTCTAATTCAACTAAAATTGCTTATAATCTTGTTTGAATCCTTTGTCAGCTATTTGAGATGGAGACAAATTGTCCAAACCTTGATTTTATTGGAATTTGAGATGAAAATCATGCTTAATTGATTCAACACCTTTCACATTGCATGTTGGATAGTTCTAATTGTGTATACCTGTTGTCCAGCACTTAGAACTCAATTTTAGGCCTTAGGTTCCATTTTGAAAACCTTTTTACGGCCTAAGTTTGGTTGATTTGTAATATAAATAAAAATCATTAAAAATTTCCAAAAAAATTAAAATAAAGGTGTCTTGAATAAGATTAGGTATATTTTTAGGTGTATGCCAAGTTTTAATGTAATATGAACCCCTGACTTAGTAAAACATACTGTAACGACCCGGTTCCCAAGTCCCTACGAGACACGAGAACCGAACCGACTCAACTAATCCCAAGACCTAGTCGTCCAACGAGGAAGTAACCAAAAGAGCAGTAAAATAAACCACATTCAGCATGAATATAACTAACAGTAAGAAAGTACAGCAGTAAGGAAAGAAACTACCACAGTATGTACCACCACAACAGTAGAACAACATTCATAATATAATTTGAAGTGCAGGTAAAGAAAGTACAGCGGAAACAAGAACTACTCACTACAACGTAACAAAAAGAGGTACAAGAGACAGTGGTAACTCTACTGGACCCTACTCGGCCCAACGTCCTCTGCAGCCGCTGACCCTGGCTGCTCAACACCTGGTCCTCAAAAAGTTAACGAGTGTAACACGTCAGCAAAACGCTGAGTGGAGTGGCAACTAAACTAAAGACAACAGTAGAGTGTACAGTAGCTGTTATGTTCGATTACTTTCTTTATTCACATCTTTCAATTGTCTCACTATTTCATTTATTCCTCAGATCTTTTTCTTGATCTCGAATGTTCCTCGTGGGAACGATCTTGATTGCAGTCTTTTCCAAAAAGTAGAAGTAGCACGTGGTGCTCTCCTGGCCGGGAGAGTCCCCCGTGGTGATCCTATCCTCAGTCAACCACCCCAAGGTCACTGACAGACGTAACGGTGACTACGGCACGCACGATAAACGCACAGGTAGATAACCCGTACTGGCACGTGGTCAGTCGTTTCCGTTAACGGGTGCGCCCAAAGCACAGCACGGAACCAGTCCAAGGTAGAGCCCTCTCAGTAACAGGGGTCCAACCCCTCCACAGTAACCAAATCGGGGCCTTGCCCCTCCACAGTCCGCGCACCCTCGCCTGACTACCCTGGTTTGCCCCAGCGGGCCTAAACAAGTCGGTGTAGGAGGCTAACAGAACCCCGGGGCCCGTGGGGTAGCTAGTGCCCTCCTAACACTAGTAGCTCTCCTCGGTACTACGTACACGAGGGCCAGCAAGTCGGTACAGAGTGGCCAGTCCTAACCCCGGGTCCCTGGGGCGGCTGGCTCCGCTCTGCACTAAACAGGTACAGGTACTTCCCTTGGCACTACGTACCCAAGAGACAGTACACAACTACATCTCAGTTCCATCCCTTTCTCTTTCCAGGAGTTCCACTCCTAATTCCCCCGTAGGGTTCCATCCTTTTTACTCAAACATCCAGGTTTCACTTTCCAGTTTCACATTCTTACAATCCATGTTCTCAACCACGTTATTTATTCACAACAGGCAGCTGTTAATTCAAATTACAGGCAGCTTTATATCTCTTTCCATTTTCCAAGACTGCAGTATTATACATTCCACTAGTTTTCCCATCCTAGGATTCATGCCATATCCTAGGATCTATCATACAATTTAGTTTTCCAGCCCTAGGATTCATGCAACACCTAGGAGCTATCATTCCATCTATTTCTCATTCCTAGGATTCATGCAATGTCCTAGGTTCTATTTATGGTTCCATAATTTAATAGATTTTATTAATAACTTAAAGCCACTCTACCACGTACAACGAGAGTAATGGGGGCGTGGTCGGAAATCCCGCGTGCCTCCGTGACCCCCGAGACTGCAACGGAACGGGATCCTATCACAAGGATCAAACACAAGGAGTGTCTCAAAATAGTGTATAGCTACTGTAGACGGGTAGAGGAATTAATTTCGAAAAGAACGCAACTCGAATCGCGGAAAACGGAACCCGAACGGGCCCTAAACGGGTCGAAAACGACGAAACTGTGTAAAATCAGACGTCTGGAACTTCTTCCAGACGTCTTGAAAAGTGGATCAGAGGATTTCCTTGTTCAGCGTGGTTTCCCAGACGTCCAGAAGTCTGCGGGGACGTTTGGCCTAGCTCCCAGATGTCCGATGGTTACCACGGACGTCTGGAGGTCGCTCCCGCCGTCTGGTACTACAGCCAGACGTCTGATTCGCGTTGGATGGCGAATCACCGAGCCTGCGCACACCCATCTCTCTCCCTCAGTACGGTCAGTCGACAAGAAGGAAGAAGTAGACGGAAAACTCACCTTTCAGACGTCTGGACAGTCTTCCAGACGTCGACCTCGCCGTCTGGCTATCAGCACAGACGTCTGATTCTGGAAATTTTTCCAGAACCAGGGCGCAACTCGCCCTCCGCTCGCGGCGCTGCTCGCGTCGCACCTCGTGCGCCTGCTGCTCGAGCCACAGCAGGCCTCCCGCGTCGTTCCGCGTCCGCTACGCTTCCCACCGGCCGGCCCTGGCAGCCCCGGCGAGCTCGCCCTCACAGCTGAGCGCCGCTCTCATACGTAGCACCCCCACCGCGCTCACTGCGGCCGTCGCCGCCGCAGCAACCCCGCGCCCGCTCTCGCGCTCGCTCACTGGAAGAAGAAGAGGAAAGGGGTGGAGGCGACGGAAGCGAGGGGAGGCGTGGTCTTTTTAAGGCCGCGCGAGGAGGAGAGAGAGAGAGAGCACGGCAGTGGCGTCTGCAGCCGTAGAGAGAAGAATAAGCGAATATGCGGTTTGCGCGCTCAGGCTCACAGACGACCCGCGCGTGTCGAAAATAACTGATTTCCAGACGTCTGGAAACGATCCCAGACGTCTGGTAAGACGTCTATAAATGACCCCAGACGTCTGGTTCGACGTCTGGGCCACCTCCCAGACGTCTTAAAATACGTCTGGGGCGTGCGTTCGTTACAATATAACAAACTCAAAGGAAGTTTCATCCCCGAAACTTGCGCCAACTAGGGTGCAAAAAGAGATGTCCAAATAACCATAACAAACTCAAAGAGGATCGAAGCTTGTCTGAAAAGACGTACCTGCGAAAAGCTCTGGGTACCGCTCCCGCATTGCCGCCTCAGGCTCCCAGGTAGCCTCCTCGTACCGCTGGCTCCTCCACAAAACCTTTACCAGGGGTACTTGCTTTCGTCTCAAACTGCGGACGGCTCGGTCTAGGATCTGCACTGGCCGCTCGGGGTAGGTCAGGTCATCGCCCACCTCGACGCTCTTGTGACTCAGTACGTGACTGGAATCGGCTACGTACTTCCTAAGGTTGGACACGTGGAACACACCGTGCACACCAGAAAGCTGCGGGGGGAGGGCAAGCCGGTAAGCAACGGGTCCAACCCGCTCCAGGACCTCAAAGGGCCCCACAAACCTCGGTGCGAGCTTCCCTCTCACCCTAAACCACTGTAAGCCCTTCATGGGCGAGACACGAAGGAAGATGTGGTCCCCAACCTCAAACTGCACCTCTCTGCGTCTTCGATCCGCGTAGCTCTTCTGTCTGCTCCTGACAGTGCAGAGTCGTCTGTGGATCTGCTCAACTACCTCCTGACTCTGCCGGATCAACCTGGGGCCAACCTCCCACTTGGTCCCCACGTCAACCCAACTCAAGGGTGCCGTACACCTCCATCCATACAGAGCCTCGTAGGGAGCCATGCCGATGCTCGTGTGATAACTGTTGTTGTATGCAAATTCTGCCAGGGGCAGGTGCTCCTCCCAAGAGCCCCTCCAGTCCAGTACACAGGCACGCAAAAGGTCCTCAAGTGTCTGTATCGTGCACTCAGACTGTCCGTCCGTCTGGGGGTGGTAAGCCGTGCTAAACCTCAACCTCATCCCCAAGGCCTGCTGAAACTCAGCCCAAAACTGGGACGTAAAGCGAGTATCCCGGTCGGATACGATCTCTCGCGGAAATCCGTGTAGTCATACCACATCACAGATATACCTCTCTGCCAATTGTGCTGGTCCCAAAGTGACTCGGACTGACAAGAATCGCGCCGTCTTCGTCAGTCTATCCACTATTACCCAGGCTGCATCGTGTCCCCGCTGGGTAACAGGTAAGCCCACCACCAAGTCCATGGTGATGCTCTCCCACTTCCACTCTGACACTGGAAGCGGCTGGAGCGGCCCTGCAGGCCTCTGATGCTCGGCTTTCACCTGCTGGCACACTAAGCACTGCTGCACGATCTCACCCACATCCCGCTTCATCCGTCTCCACCAAAACTCGCGTCTCAAGTCGTGGTACATTTTCTTGTTTCCGGGATGTATGGTGAATCTGGAACCGTGTGCCTCAGTCAGGAGCTCTCTCAACAGCTCCTCGCCTCTGGGAACACACAACCGTCCCCTCAAGCGTAGCACCTGGTCTGTGAAAGAGAAATCCCCTGGGTCTCCTGACAGTACTCTGTCGCTCAAAGACTGCAAGTACGGATCGGCCATCTGTCCTGTGATGATGCGGTCTATCAGCTCTGGCCTAGTCTGTCGTGTCACCGTCACTGCCCCACAGTACCCTCGTAACTCTAGAGGTCGCCAACTGCCCACCTCCTCCAAAAGGCTCCAACTCTGTAACTGTAGACTGGCCAAGCGTGCGGGCGCCTTACGGCTCAAGGCGTCAGCCACCACATTAGCCTTTCCCGGGTGGTAGGAGATGCTGCAGTCGTAGTCCTTCAGGAGCTCCAACCAACGTCTCTGTCTCATGTTGAGCTCCTTCTGGTCAAAAAGATATCTGAGGCTCTTGTTATTAGTAAAAATCTCGAAGGTCTCACCGTACAAGTAGTGCCTCCAGGTCTTCAGCGCGAAGACAACAGCTGCCAACTCTAGGTCGTGGGTAGGGTAGGTATGCTCATGGGGCTTCAGTTGCCGCGAAGCGTAAGCGACAACGTGCCCCTCTGAATGAGCACACCTCCTAACCCCTGCAAGGAGGCATCCGTGTACACAACGAACCCGCCACTACTGTCAGGGATGGTGAGCACGGGAGCCGAGGTCAACCTCTCCTTCAGCTCTAGAAAACATGCCTCACAGGCGTCTGTCCAAGCGAAAGGCACGTCCTTCTGGGTCAATTGTGTCATAGGACGCGCAATCTGCGAAAATCCTCTGATGAATCGTCTGTAGTAGCCTGCCAGTCCCAGGAAACTGCGAATCTCAGTGACTGAACGCGGTCTCTCCCACCTGAGCACTGCCTCGACCTTGGCTGGGTCCACCGCCAAGCCGTCTCCAGAGATCACATGACCAAAAAAGGTCACCTCCCTCAACCAGAACTCGCACTTGCTGTATTTGGCGTATAGCCTGCGTCGTCTCAGAGTGTCCAGAACCATCCGCAAGTGCTGTCCGTGCTGCGTCCGATCTCTAGAATAGATGAGTAAATCATCTATGAAAACCACCACGAACTGGTCCAGGTATGGTCTAAACACCCGGTTCATCAGGTCCATGAAAGCAGCGGGGGCATTGGTCAGCCCAAACGGCATGACCAAAATCTCGTAGTGTCCGTACCGGGTGCGGAAAGCTATCTTGGAGACGTCGGTCTCCCTGATCCTCAACTGGTGGTATCCAGACCTCAAGTCTATCTTAGAAAACACCGTGGCACCCCGCAACTGGTCGAACAAATCGTCGATCCTCGGCAGCGGATACCTGTTCTTGATGGTGACCCTATTCAGCTGTCGGTAGTCCACACAAAGACGTAGGGTCCCATCCTTCTTCACAAACAGTACCGAGGCTCCCCAGGGAGACGCACTGGGCCTCACGAAACCCTTCTCCAGAAGGTCCTGCAAGTGAGACTTGAGCTCTCGCAGCTCAAGCGGTGCCATCCTGTATGGCGCGGTGGAGATGGGGCTGGTCCCTAGTACTACTGAGATCTCAAACTCGATCTCATGCTCGGGCGGTGGTCCTGGTAACTCGTCTGGAAACACATCAGGGTACTCTCTGACCACCGGATGCTCTGGAAGTCTGCCACAGGGCTGGGCTCTGCCACCACACAAGCTAGGAAGCCCTCACACCCCTGGCTCAAAAGTCTCGCCGCCCGAAGTGCCGAAATACACCTAAAACCTCCGTCCACTGGCTGTCCGTGAAACTCGAAAGAAGGCAACTCCGGAATGGAGAAGACAATCTTCCTCTCAAAACAGTCCACCAAGGCGTGGTAAGCAGACAACCAATCCATCTCCAGAATCACTCCAAAGTCCTCCATCTGTATCATAATCAGGTCAGCTGGCAGGCTATGTCCCCCAACGCTGACCTCGCAATCCGTGTACACCTCCTCAGCTACAAACAGCTAACCACTCGGACCTCTGATTACGAACGGATTCTCTAACAGTGTATAATCCTCGTCCAAACTAACTGCGAAACTGGCTGCGACAAACGAGTGCGTAGCGCCGGAATCGAAAAGCGTGTAAACGAGTCTGCCAGAAACTGAAACCATACCTGCTACCACCGATCCCGAAGCTCTGGCGTCCCTGTGTGTTAGGGCGTTGATACGCCCCTCAGCTCTAGGTGCGGACGAAGTAGCCACACTCTGCGTCGGACAGGTAGGTGCTGGCCGGTACCCTCCTCGCGACTGCTGTCCTCCTCCTCTCGCCTGGGAACCGCGGCCTCCTGCGCACCCTCCAGTGCTCTGCGCGGGGAATATCTGCTGACCTCCTGCCCTAGATGGCCAGTCCCTCCTGATGTGGCCCGGCTGGCCACACTGGTAGCAGAGGGGAACCCGACTCCCGCCCTCAGTGGGTCCCTACTGTCGGCTAGGCGGGGGTCCGGTGCTGGCGACTGGCCCCTGTCGAGGGCCCCCAAAGGCCACTGATGGCCCTGCAAAACGTGACGGCTCTCCTGCGGACGCCACATGTCTCCTTTGAGTTCTCCTAACACGCCTAGTGTGACGGCAGAAATCTCGTTCCACCACCAACTCCCCTGTCGTACTCTCGGGAGGGGGAGGAGGGGGTGGCGATGTGGATGGAAGCTGAAATTCTTCACGAACCACCTCTCGAATTAGTTGGACGAGGTCCGGAGACGGTATGCTCAGGAGAAGAGGTGGGGTAGTATGTACTCCAAGCTCGACACATCGGTCCCTCGGGCCCCGACCTCGGCCGCGCCCGCGGCCCACCCTCCTAGTTCCACGATGAGGCATCTCCTACAAGGAGACGCGAAACAACGAAATACGTCAGTACGGAACAGTACCTAACGAAAACGTCTAAGAGCTCATGTCAAGAGATATGTTCTGGTGGCTACTCTAGTTATAAACATGTGAATTGGTTATTCCACAGTCAGTTGATTCACTTCTCGGGACGACCTTGCTCTGATACCATCGTGTAACGACCCGGTTCCCGAGTCCCTACGAGACACGAGAACCGGACCGACTCAACTAATCCCAAGACCTAGTCGTCCAACGAGGAAGTAACCAAAAGAGCAGTAAAATAAACCACATTCAGCATGAATATAACTAACAGTAAGAAAGTACAGCAGTAAGGAAAGAAACTACCACAATATGTACCACCACAACAGTAGAACAACATTCATAATATAATTTGAATTGCAGGTAAAGAAAGTACAGCGGAAACAAGAACTACTCACTACAACGTAACAAAAAGAGGTACAAGAGACAGTGGTAACTCTACTGGACCCTACTCGGCCCAGCGTCCTCTGCAGCCGCTGACCCTGGCTGCTCAACACCTGGTCCTCAAAAAGGTAATGAGTGTAACACGTCAGCAAAACGCTGAGTAGAGTGGCAACTAAACTAAAGACAACAGTAGAGTGTACAGTAGCTGTTACGTTCGATTACTTTCTTTATTCACATCTTTCAATTGTCTCACTATTTCATTTATTCCTCAGATCTTTTTCTTGATCTCGAATGTTCCTCGTGGGAACGATCTTGATTGCAGTCTTTTCCAAAAAGTAGAAGTAGCACGTGGTGCTCTCCTGGCCGGGAGAGTCCCCCGTGGTGATCCTATCCTCAGTCAACCACCCCAAGGTCACTGACAGACGTAACGGTGACTACGGCACGCACGATAAACGCACAGGTAGATAACCCGTACTGGCACGTGGTCAGTCGTTTCCGTTAACGGGTGCGCCCAAAGCACAGCACGGAACCAGTCCAAGGTAGAGCCCTCTCAGTAACAGGGGTCCAACCCCTCCACAGTAACCAAATCGGGGCCTTGCCCCTCCACAGTCCGCGCACCCTCGCCTGACTACCCTGGTTTGCCCCAGCGGGCCTAAACAAGTCGGTGTAGGAGGCTAGCAGAACCCCGGGGCCCGTGGGGTAGCTAGTGCCCTCCTAACACTAGTAGCTCTCCTCGGTACTACGTACACGAGGGCCAGCAAGTCGGTACAGAGTGGCCAGTCCTAACCCCGGGTCCCTGGGGCAGCTGGCTCCGCTCTGCACTAAACAGGTACAGGTACTTCCCTTGGCACTACGTACCCAAGAGACAGTACACAACTACATCTCAGTTCCATCCCTTTCTCTTTCCAGGAGTTCCACTCCTAATTCCCCCGTAGGGTTCCATCCTTTTTACTCAAACATCCAGGTTTCACTTTCCAGTTTCACATTCTTACAATCCATGTTCTCAACCACGTTATTTATTCACAACAGGCAGCTGTTAATTCAAATTACAGGCAGCTTTATATCTCTTTCCATTTTCCAAGACTGCAGTATTATACATTCCACTAGTTTTCCCATCCTAGGATTCATGCCATATCCTAGGATCTATCATACAATCTAGTTTTTCAGCCCTAGGATTCATGCAACACTTAGGAGCTATCATTCCATCTATTTCTCATTCCTAGGATTCATGCAATGTCCTAGGTTCTATTTATGGTTCCATAATTTAATAGATTTTATTAATAACTTAAAGCCACTCTACCACGTACAACGGGAGTAATGGGGGCGTGGTCGGAAATCCCGCGTGCCTCCGCGACCCCCGAGACTGCAACGGAATGGGATCCTATCACAAGGATCAAACACAAGGAGTGTCTCAAAACAGTGTATAGCTACTGTAGACGGGTAGAGGAATTAATTCCGAAAAGAACGCAACTCGAATCGCGGAAAACGGAACCCGAACGGGCCCTAAACGGGTCGAAAATGACGAAACTGTGTAAAATCAGACGTCTGAAACTTCTTCCAGACGTCTTAAAAAGTGGATCAGAGGATTTCCTTGTTCAGCGTGGTTTCCCAGACGTCCAGAAGTCTACGGGGATGTCTGGCGTAGCTCCCAGATGTCCGATGGTCACCACGGACGTCTGGAGGTCGCTCCCGCTGTCTGGTACTACAGCCAGACGTCTGATTCGCATTGGATGGCAAATCACCGAGCCTACGCACACCCATCTCTCTCCCTCAGTACGGTCAGTCGACAAGAAGGAAGAAGAAGACGGAAAACTCACCTTTCAGACGTCTGGACAGTCTTCCAGACGTTGACCTCGCCGTCTGGCTATCAGCACAGACGTCTGATTCTGGAAATTTTTCCAGAACCAGGGCGTGACTCGCCCTCCGCTCGCGGCGCCGCCCGCGTTGCACCTCGTGCGCCTGCTGCTCGAGCCGCAGCAGGCCTCCCGCGTCGTTCCGCGCCCGCTGCGCTTCCCACCGGTCGGCCCTGGCAGCCCCGGCGAGCTCGCCCTCACGGCTGAGCGCCGCTCTCGCACGCAGCACCCCCTCCGCGCTCACTGCGGCCGTCGCCGCCGCTGCAACCCCGCGCTCGCTCTCGCGCTCGCTCACTGGAAGTAGAAGAGGAAAGGGGCGGAGGTGACGGAAGCGAGGGGAGGCGTGGTCTTTTTAAGGCCGCGCGAGGAGGAGAGAGAGAGAGAGCACGGCAGCGGCGTCTGCAACCGCAGAGAGAAGAATAAGCGAATATGCGGTTTGCACGCTCAGGCGCGCAGACGACCCGCGCGTGTCGAAAATAACTGATTTCCAGACGTCTGGAAACAATCCCAGATGTCTGGTAAGACGTCTGTAAGTGACCCCAGACATCTGGTCTGACGTCTGGGCCACCTCCCGGACGTCTTAAAATACGTCTGGGGCGTGCGTTCGTTACACATACCAATCGACGGCTTAGTATATCTTTGAACTTAATAAAAGATTAAAACCCAAAAATACCAAAAACAACTCTCTCTCTCATCTCACTCTTTCTCTCTCATCCCCTAACTCCTCTAAACCTATAAAAACCCTAAAAATCGGAAATACCCCAAAAATGCCCAAAAATACCCTATATATTAAATTAGATATTTATGATGATTTATTGTATATATAATATATTGTATTATTATCTATTAATTTATATTAACTTAAATGTATAATACCTTAAGTAATTATATAAACATATTTATATGTACATAACTATACTTAATACTATACATCTATATTTAACTATATATTATATACTGTATAGTACCGGTAATTTAATTTAATTATATATTTATAGTAAATAATTAAGTTATTAAGTTAACTAAGTAATTTATTAACTTAAAATAAAATAAAATAGTAATTTAATGTAACACTGAAGTAAGTTATACTGTATACTTGTATAATGATATATTAAATATTTTGAATGTATTTATACTATATTTATACTATGCTACAGTATTTATAGATTATTTATTTGTAAAACTATTTAAAACATATATATGTTATTGTATATAAATTAAAAATAAAGATCCTAAAATATAATAAAAATATGAAATAATTTATTTATTATGCATATTAACTCTGCGTAAAGTCAATTTTATAATTAAGTCACTAATTTATACATTGATTAACAAATTAAACTCTAATTAAATGTGTATAATAAGCCAACTTCAACTAATTTTATTATATAATTAAATAACTTATTTTTACAAAGTAATTATACAATTATGTAGCCCTATATAAGGGCTTTAAAATGACAAAATTTGATTTTAATTTACACTATTTTATCGCCCTCAAATTGAGGGCCAAAATTAGCTAATTGGAATGCACTATAGCGCAGCACAATGCCAATTGAGCACTTTTTTGGCGCCACATCGTGGCCGGTAAAGTTCTCGATGCAATATTAGTTGATTTTCTCACCTTAGTTGCTCGGTCGTTAGGTGCTGGGCACCAAACAATGCATATAGGTCTTGGTCTCGATTTGCATGCCACGTGCGCTTGGGGGTGTGCGTGTGTGCGTGAGCGTGCAGGTGTGTGCGGGCATTGTGGGCTTGTTATTGGGCATATATGGGCCCAATAGAGGACTTGAACCGGATAAAATGCACAATAAATGAACAAGAATCGGGTTTAGTAGTAGTCTGGTCCCATCCAAGAGGGTGCTGTGTATCCCACGAAAGGCTGGTTTGCCAACGATAAAACCTAATTTTTGTTAAGTGAACCGAACCGAGTCTTGAGAAGGAAAGGAGAGGAAAGGAGGGAGTAGAGAGATGCCATTGAGCGGCTAAGTTTTGAGAACACTTGAGTGCCTATGCCTATGCGTGTGTGTTGCATGCATGTGTATATATGTATAACTCTATTTAAGCAAATTCGTTGTTGTTTAAGAGATGTGTCATAGTATAGGACAAAATCGACTCAAATCATTTAAATTTATATGCTCAGATTCAGGAAAGAGTCTGAGGTCGAACACATGGAGCAAATAATGACAATTCAATCTCACTAATCAAAATTTAATAAAAAATATAAGCAATTATGACCAAAACTTTATTAAGAACATCTCAAAATGATATATATATATGAAATCCAGTAGCACAATGTAAAAAGAGCGGGTTAAAATGGTGATTTAAATCACAAAATTAACCCTTGAAATTAAGCTCAGGTATCTCAAATAATTGAACAGTAAATTCAACCAAATATTCCACGTCAACCAAGTAAATGATCCAACAATAGCTTTAGAACCAGCAGAACATAGCTCCACAAAAGAGGCAAAGGCCTCCTCTCTCCTTCGTGCCTCAAGGGAGAGGCAACCATAGCACCACAACACAGAGGCAAAGGCCTTAGGATCAACTGAGTGTAGAGAGCATAAGGGCAAAACCCCCCCTCTCTCTCTTTCTTCTTCTTTTCTCAGATACTCAACCGTAATCGGGTAATTGGCCGAGTAATCGGGCGTAAACAGTGGACAAGGCTTGCAGACGTGGTCACAAGCGATGAGTGAGCGCTCGGGTAAGTGGGTGAAGGTGGCTGGGGACCCAACCCCCGTGTCTTGGGCGAGGGGTCGGGGGCACAAAACACTTGTATCACTCACGGGGTGGCTTCAGTTTCCACGATGTGGAACTATCTGTCCCATAGTTCTCTTTGCCTGCAGCTGCAGGATGAAGCCCCTGATTGAAGTCGAAGATGAGGCTGCAGAGTCCAATTGAGTGCCTGGAGGAGGACCTAGAGATCAGCCGTGAAGCTTATAGGTGGAATTTAGAGGGTCTGTGGCCGGACTACTGCAACTATTGTCGGAGAAGTTGAGGGCGGCGGTGGAGATGATGGAGGCCTAAAACCAAGAACACGATCGTACGCCACGTCAAATGTGCTCAAAAGCTATGCCGTGAAGCGATGAGTGCAGTGATGGTAGTCGTGTGGCGTGTGGTGGTCTGCGGAGGGCTGACAGTGACGAAAACGATGAGCAGAGAAGGTGGTGATTGGGGAGGAGTTTCAGTGGGTGGAACCCAAATTAGGAGGGGGCTTTTGACAAGGGTGGTGCGGCGAAGCTCGTGGAGGTGGTGGTGAGGTGTTTGATGGTCTATAGCAGGCAAAAGGCTACGTCGGAGCATCGCTAGAGCGGAGGACGAAGGTGATGTAGCGGGCGGTGAGGTGGTCGTGAGTGTGGGGAAAGAAAGTAGAGGGAGAGATAAAGGGATAGAGGAACTTTGGGGGCAAAGGCGATGGACGGAGAGCACCGGTTGTGGCTGACCGGAGTCGGAGATGAAGATGAGGTTGGTGAGTTGGAGCGACGACGACGAGGAGGAAGGAGGCCCCTACTGTGGTTGGTGAGGAGCAGAAGAGACAGAGGAAGGTAGAGGGTCATCCAATTTGATTGTTGGATGGTCGAATGAGGAGAGCGGAGAAGGTCACCGAAGAGGGAAGGAGGAGGGATTTCTCTTGCCAAAACTTGCTAAGGAGCTCGGTTATGCGTTGGGGAGGCTTTTATAGAGCTTCAAACAAGCTTCTAAGCTTGGAAACAAGCTTGAGAAGCTCAAATTTTCAGGAAAAAGATCCTTGAAATCCAAGGATTCTCACGTGCTTCATGAGGGGATTTGGGATCAAAATCTAGGTTTAAACGAATTTGGACTTCCTCAGGATCATCCCTTCCAATTTTGGAAGGGATTAGCCAAGCAATCAGGGAGGAATCCTTGATTGAAAGTTCGGGCCTATGGGTTCATACCTGCCATGGCGGTAGGGACTCATTTGAAGAAGACTAAGAGAATTTAGGGGGCTATTTGTAAAGATTTTGAAAGTTAGGGGCATGAATGAGAGAGAAAGAGTCAGATTGGACCAAAATGCAAAATAAGTCAAGATGGACTCTGATTGTGCTCAAATTTTAGTACAAATCTAATTTGAACCCAGTGAATTTGATGGTGAAGTCAGATTTTACTTTTGACAAAGTTTGACTAGGCAATTTGCGTAAAACCTAAATTAGGGTAAAACTGTGTTTGTGACTCTATTTAAGGTCAAATTGGATTTCAAAGGTCAAATCAAGGGTACCAAATATTATGAAATATTTTTCTATGATTTTTAGAAGGTTTAAATGAATTTTATCCTGACCAGAACCTTTGTTATTTAATCAAGTTTGAAATTAGGATTTTGGGTGCTGTATTAGTTATCGAAATGCGCAAAACCTCGTTTCTATCTGCGTGGACCAACTTATTAGACTTTAATGCTTGTTTGACCTTTATTTCACCCCTAGAAAACCCCTTGGTTATTCTGTGTTTGTCATATACTATTAAAATTACATAATTTACCCTAGCTCTCTGTTATATTCTCAAAACAACCTGAAGTGGAGTTATAACCCTCAGATGGATATGTAGGAGCTTTTATCTTTTATTCCCGACTAAAAGTGGCCAGTTAGGGCCTATGATGGTGTTCCCATCAAACTCATACAGTAATAAATATATGTATATAAATAATGTAATTAAATATAAATAAACAAGTATACATGTGTATAGTATATATATTTATAATAAGCATTTATGTGTAGCATAAGTAGGGTAGCTTGTTTGAACTCATATATGTATATAAATAATTAGAACTTTAGTGACAGTTATATATGTCACTGTATATATGTATATACGTTAGTATGAGTAATAATTTTTACCTAAGGTTATGTAAATATGTTACTTAGGTTTAAGTAATGTATATATATGTCACTGTATATAGCTACATACGACAAGATAGACAACTATTTTTCCTTATGTTTTGTATATAATTTTACTAAGGTTTTAGCGACGCTTATATATGTTGTTATATATATAATATATTATTATAGTTATTAGTATGTTATAATGATTTAGTATAGTAGATATTATTAGCTATTTTTGTATGTATACTTAGGTATTACCTATAATAGTTGTATATAACTAGCACAGAGTAATTAGATATAGTTTTTTATGCTTGTTTCTATACCTATGTTTTCAAGCATTATAACACTGATTAATTGAATCTTTTATAAATAATTAACCCATTTTTTTATTATTTGATTGATTTCTTTTTTTTGTAAATAAAATCAACTTTTTTGGAATAAAATAATATTTTTAGACTTAGAGTGATGTATATCAATAACTGCCTCTCAGTGAACGACCTGGAGATAAACTAGTAAAAATAATAAATAAATATAATTAACATGACATCGGTTTGCATTCTGTGACATATACTACAAAAATGACATTTAAACATCATTTTTGTTGTAAATCAAAAGTCAACCATTAAGAACCCACCAAAATCATCGTTAGTTTCATCACGCTAATAATAAAGCATTTGGGATTTAGGATTTATGGCACAATTGCCTCCCTTAGGTATTCTCAATACTAATAAATCCTTCACATTGGAAAACTTATGTAACCCCGAGGATTAATTCTCAAATCCACTGTCCTTTGAACCAAGGGTAGCATATATTCATGTTCCCCTTATATCATTGGGATGAGAATAAAGACCTACTCCTTTCCAAAAGGACCGTCTTCTTCTCTTTCATGTATGGGTCTGATCATGACTCGTACAATCGTACATGGAATTTCGTACATCCCAATATAAGCGGAGTAAGCTAGTGTCTTCCAATCCACTATGTACACTTACAATATTAGATCTGTTCGATTCATTCAAGAGATCACGTGTCTCCTGTGTTCTCATATACACACCAGCTTTTCAATCTCAACACTATGTTGGGTACATTGACTATTAATCCACCAAATGTATATATTCAAGTACATAGAAATATATCTATCTCAGGTTAAGGGATATGCCTTTTCTGTGATACTGATAAAAAAAGGACTTCCCCCATCTCTGTCTTGTTGAGTCAACCCCTTAACTCAACCTATGTAATAACCTCAAATCTACGTTCCTATCCAGAGGATGTGCATTAAGGGTATCTATCAAGTAACAGTTTCTCAATAAGATTGTCATTTCTTCTTAGATTAGAGATAATTATTAAATATCATAATGGTTCTTGATAACTCATCAAAATCCTCAATCCAAACCATTTGGATCTTTAATACCTGTCATTAGTATATCCAACATAGCTATAATACATTATCCCACTTATATTGAGGGACCCAACTAACCACATTAGTGTGTCCATGTGATCTAACATATAAATCTAAATCATTGATAAAATGATTTCTACACGATTTGGTTTGCCAAATGTATACAATTCCAACAAACTCCAACTTGCTTTAAGAGCCAATCCTGGACTACCTCTTCGACCCATAATACCAACTTGACGCTCAAGCACTGTTAAGACCCGTTCTGTCCTGAGCCAGTTAAGACGTCTGGACTGTCGGTCAAACGTCTGGACCACTTCCCAGACGTCTAGAAATCAATTTTTTTGGGTACGAGCTTCGCGTCTGCGCGCGTGCTGCACGCAAACAGTACCCTCCTTCTTTCTTTTTCCTTCTCTCTCCCTCCCAACCCTACTGAGGCTTATAAAAGGCCCCCTTCCCCTCTTCTTCCTTCCTCACTTCATCCAGCCAACACCTTCTTCCCTTCCTCTCCACCGCAGTGAGAGGAGCTAGCGTGAGAGAGAGCGTGAGAGCGACGTGAGGAGAGGAGGAGAAGCTTGAGCTCGCGAGCTCATGTGGGAGCTCGCCGGAGGGCGCACGACCGGAGCGGCGCATGCGGGAGGAGAGCATTGGGGGAGTTGTCCTCGACACTACTGCAGTCGGAGCTGTAGGCGAAGAGGTGAGGCACGGCTGCGCGTGGAGAGGGTGAGTAGGAGGAGGTTCTGGTTCTGGGTTTTTCCCAGAGTCAGACGTTTGGAGTAACGTCCAGGTGACGGAGGGGACGTCTGGAGATGACTCTAGATGTCTGAAGACAGATCTTCGCGAAGGTACGTTTCCTTTTGCAGATACGGCCATGCAGGCTGCTCCGCAGCTACGTTTTGCGTGGCTTAATGTGGAGGTGTTTGCTGTCGCATGTAGGGGTTGCTTCGGGAAGGCATGGGACATGCCCTCCCACGCGTTTCAGACGTCTGGGCAACTTACCAGACGGTTGGAGGCACTCTCAGACGTCTGGAGAGGAGGTCGGATGTCTGGAGTTGGGTCCAGATGGTCCAAAAGAGGTCTTGGACATCTGAGGTTGATGCAGATCCTGAGGTGCGTTCCTGGACACTTTTAAGATGTTTGGACATTGTGCCAGACGTCTGATTTGAGTCAGTAACTCTGTTTTTTACCCGTTTAGGGTCCGTTCGAGGTTCGTTTTACGCAAACAAGATGTCGGTATTTTCCTTATGAGTTCCTTTACCTGTTAGAAGACTTTCTATAATATTCTGAATGTTTCATTATGATTATTCCTTGTTATAGGACTTCGTTTTGTTATAGGTTCGGGGCTTGCTGACGCACGTGAGCCTGCCGTTTGAGCCCCTAATACTCCTGGGTTGTCTGGTAGAGTGGCTTCCTTAATTTAATTATAAACCTTAATGCATGTGTGGAATGAATGATTAGAACCTAGGATATGGCATGAATCCTAGGATGAGAAATACTTGAAATGTCTGTATGCGTGATTGAATTGCAGTCTTGAATGAGTAAATATAAAACAACTGCCTGTTAATGAACAAGAGCTGCTTGTGAAATATGAATTACCTGTGCTAGTTAAATAGTTACATGTGACCTTACCTGTTATATACGTTAAATGCTAGAATACCAGCTGCATGTGTATAACCTGAGAATGGAAATGTGAATGATAGAAATACCAGTTGCATGTGTATAACATGAGAATGGAAATGTGAATGATAGAAATACCAGCTGCATGTGTATAACCTGAGAATGGAAATGTGAATGACGGAACCTGGTATGGAATGGCATGAGGAATATGAGCATGAACCCTACAGGGAAATTAAGAGTAGAGCTCCTGGAAATAAATGAATGGATCTGGAAATGTGACGGGAAGTGTACTAGCCCTTGAGTACGTGGTACCAAGGGGAGCGCATATTCCCTCTTAGTATAGAGGGGAGCTTGCCGACTGTCAGGTTGAGACTCGGGGTGGGTTTGGCCACTCTGCGCCGACTTCTTGGCCCTCGCGTACACTGTACCGGGGAGAGCTACTAGTGTAGGGAGAGAGCTGGCCACCCCATGAGGCCCGGGGTTCAGCTAGCCACCCTACACCGACTTGTTAGGCCCACTGAGCAAACCAGGGTAGTCAGGCGAGGGTGCGAGGACTGTGGAGGGGCGAGACCCCTGTTTGGTTCTTAAGGGCTAGACCCCTGTTACTGAGAGGGCTAGGCCCTATACTGTTTCGTGTTGTACTTTGGGCGCACCCGTTAGCGGAAACGACTGACTGCGTGCCAGTGCGGAGTAGCTACCCGTGCGCTTATCGCGCGTGCCGTAGTCACCGTTACGTCTGTCCATGACCTTGGGGTAGTTGACTGGGTGTAGACCACCACAGGGGACTCTCCCGACCAGGAGAGCACCACGTGCGACTTCTACTCTTCGGAAAAGACTGCAATCAATATCGTTCCCATGAGGAACATTCGAGATCAAGAAAGAGATTTGATAAATAAACTAATGGGTGAAAAGGAATGACTTGTAAAATAAAGTAATTGGAATATACAGTTACCTGTTCACTTTTACTGCTTTAATTAGTTGGTTGCCACTCTACTCAGCATTCGCTGACTTTGTGTACTCATAACCCTTTTCATGTCCAGGTGTTGAGTAGCCCAAGTCTCTGATTGCAGAGGGTGTTGGGCCTAGTAAAGCCTAGTAGCAGTAGTCTTCTTTTGTAGTACTTTCTGTTGTAGTGAGTTTAGACTCTTGTACCTTTACATTTCTGTACCTATACGTTCCTGTACCTTGTTACTATTTTACTGTTGTGGTGGTGATATGTACTGTAGCAGCTTTTACTTTCTTTACTGCTGTACTCTTTTACTGTAGTTGCTTAGCATAGTGAATGTGGTTTACTTTTCTGCTTTTTGGTTATTTCTTGTTGGACGACTGGGTTTTGGAATCAGTCGAGTCGGGCCGGTCTTGTGTCCTGTAGGGATTCGGGAATTGGGTCGTAACAAGCATTTTGCCATAAAGCCTTGATTAATTGAAGTGTCAATCTACAAGCTAGAGTGTTGCATATGATAATAACTTTATCATCTGTGGCACCTAATTATATGTTGAGGAGTTTTCACTCTAAAAACATACTCTTCATTCTAAGAAATTATTTCTTAATGAGAACAATGTTCTTGTTGTCATCATAATAATGGGAGTTTTAGCAGAGGAAACTGTGTCAAGTTCTTCCAAAGGCCTTATCTATCCGCATCATTTATATGTGGTAGTTTTGCAAGCTAAAACATATTCCACTTAACTCTCATAATGTTGTGTATAAGCTTCCAAAGCAGATACTCCACTCAAAACATGCACAAGTGGCTCTTATATGGACCATCTACATTGGACTGCAGATATCACGTCTCAACGCATTCAGATCAATTTCATCAATGCATCCCAACTCATTGAGATCATTTTTTCATTATTTCATTCCTTCCCCAAGGAATATTAAGACAATTTGATATTTCATCCAAAATGTCTTATGACTTGTGTTTTGATAACATATTATCCTCCCACTACATCAACCATCTCTACTTGGAACTGTGCTTACTTTGTGTACACTGCACATATGCATCTTGTTTTTTCGATCTCAACACTTTGAGTTGACAATTTCACAAGAAGATGTCAAAAAACATATATTGGCTTTCATTATATGAAAATCTACCAAGCATTTCAAGTTCTAGAAATCTTCAAGTTGATATTGAAAATAATCTTCAAACATTTAGGTTCCAATTTTTGGATATTGTTGTCTCATCTTATGAGTACAAAGGTTATTTGCATAATGTGCTATAATGCTATTACGAACCCCTACATGACTTCAAGCATCATTGAGGTTTGAATGCATCCACAACACTTTATAGTGTTGAATTTTGTACACCCTAAAAGAGCCATTCGAATAATGTAATATGATTACATTGCATATGAATAAAATAATTAAATTATTTTCCAATATATGAATTGGGTCCCTTCACTACAACAAAATACATCTTTACAACTAGTGTGTGTTGCGCGCAAGTCGTAAAAATCGCACATTAAAACTTAAAATGACTTAATTGTATTGCATAAAGTGCAAGTTGGGTCGAATCCTCAAAGAGATTATATGAATGTGTTCTATGATGAGTTAGACAAGTTAAATAATTGTTTGGGATTTTTTGGAATATATTCTAATTTTTGTGGATTTTTCTAAGTTAAGCGAGTCAGAAGAACTATTTTGGTCCCCTCATACTAATTAAACTAAACACTAAACCTAAAGATCCCAGAAAAATGTGCCAATTTTTTTCCTAATACTAGACTCAGTAAGAAAGAGATAGATACTAATCTTGCACAAATCAGAGTTGTATGTAATTCGGTAAAAATCCAACAAGTTAGAAATTTCACGTTCTGATTTCAGTTCAACCCTTAGTCCGTGAATGAATTTTATCTTTTTTTCTATAATGAACTAGACTCTCAAATTTGGTATGGATCTTTTCTACTTGAATACCTAACTCCATAAAAAATTTAAATAATTTTGGACTCCTAGAATCTACTACAACTATTTTACAAAACTAAAGTTAGAATCAGTGCGAACGTGGAAAAACGTACGTATGCGAAACGGAAATCAATGATGTGAGACTTCATGATGGATTTCCGGAATTAGAGTTGACGACTAAAATATAATTAGACAAGCTCAAATTGCTAATGATTACTCTCCCCTAGGCTTGTCTCATCCCACGCAAACTCGCTATAGCTATAACCCAACTCGGATACAAAATCCTGGGCTTAGACTATCCTATGCGTATTTACATGCGCATAAAATAACTCGATTTTCTAACAACCATAAAAGAGAGAATAAAACCCGTTTGCAATTAAAACATGTCGATCCTATCCCTTCACCAGCACGAAAAAAGAAAATTAGCCACACATAGAAATGATAAGAAAGCAAATCATCTTAAAATAAATCATCACCATTTACAACAAATTCAAAGGTTCTACAAAAAGATAATGACAAAGAGAGTAAGAGAATCCCTTGAAACCATCGAGATGTGTGTGGTGATTAGCCCATAGTTGTGGGCTATTTAAGTATTTAAGTGCCTACACATTAGGTTAATTCTAACATTTTAGCATAAATTAGGATGTAAATAGATTAATTCATAGTTTTAATTTAATTATATAATCCATACATTGCATTCATATCTTAAGTGCATTTAGAATTAGCTTAGAATAGTATTCATCTAATTAGACAACCAATTAGGTACATTGTTTTCATTAACATAGAAGTTGAGGGTCTGTATATAAATGACCCTAATATTTTAACATTATTTTCTTTACTCTTCTCCTTGCAGGAATGGCTGGCTGCCACTCCAACGTCGAACGGCCGCAGTGAAGACCCATTCAAGGGGGAGCGGATGTGGTGGATCTGGTCGGGCGGCTGATTTCAAACTTGTGCAGGCCACTACAAAAGGAGGTGGGAGGCAGCCGAGCTCGGGAGGCCTCCACCACCGACCCACCACTGTGCAGAGAGAGAACTTCTCTTTTCCACTCCATATTGCCGGCCTCTACTGTGGCGGCGAGTCTCCATCACCGTGGGCGTGTGGTGTGATAGGCCACACCGCCATCCGGAGCTCGTCCGCATCACCGTGAGCACCTCAGTGTGCATCTCCCTCGCCGTCGTCGCCGACCACCACCACCGAGCTACTGATTCAGCCACCCTTTCAGTAACTTAAGACGTCCGGGAAATTTCCCAGACGTCTGAAGCTACCCGCTCACTTGCACCCACTCGCCTGCGTACCCGTCTGAAGTCCACCTCCCAATCCAGAGCCATCTCCGTCCTCCCATTTCACTTCCACCGCACACGTCTGAAGTCCGCCCACTCCTGCAGAACAGCGCACGCCTCCACCCGCGCCTGCAGCTTGCGTGCCCATGCCAACCGCCAGCAGCTCCTCCAGCCCACGCCCTCCTCAGCCTGCAGCGCACACCTTCCCCGCGCCTGTAGACGCCCGCGCCTGCAGCTTGCGCGCCCACGCCAACCGCCAGCAGCTCCTCCAGCCCACGCCCTCCTCAGCCTGCAGTGCACACCTTCCCCGGGCCAGCAGACCCGCCAGCAGCACGCGGCAGATCTCACGCCAGCAGGCCGCGCAAACTCACTGGCTGCAGCACCTCTGCCGGAGCTCGTCCGGCCACCTCCGGCCGCCGCGCGACTCGCCACCACCACCGATTCGAAGCCCTCGGTCCAAGGGACCTCCTCCGAGCTTCCCGCGCCCGGCCATCCGCTCCTCGTCGCGCAAGACAAAGGGGGAAAATTCTCCTATTTTGCTACAGTAAACCATCAATTAGAAATTACATTTTCTACCATTGTCACTTTTTAATGATATTTTATTGATTCTGCATTGCGGAAAATATCCTCTAGTTTCTCATAATTACCATTTCAGCATTGTTTCTTGCTTAAACCTTAATCTAAAGGCAATCTTGGCTTGATTCTTGTTCAAACTAACTACGAACGAACGCTTTTAATTGGTGCAAATTTTAATACGTCATTGCCTCCCTGTGGATACGACCCGCTCCTCTGCGAGTGGTTATTTCTTCTTAAATATTGATCAGTCGGTTTTTCCACCACATTAAACTGCAACCGACTTAAAAGCGAAAGATCGACTAGTCATGTGGCTCCACATGAGAGACTCCTCGTGGTAACTTCTAAATGCTCTAAATTTCACTAACCTCTCTCAAAGCTCCTCCTTCAAGATCCTCCTCCGAGAATGTGTCTCCGTGCAAAAAGATGAAACATGCAGGTTGCAAGTGCGAAGACGGAGATGATACCAATGGAAAGAGGGTGCCCAATCTTAGAGAAAGGCTTATATACGTCCAATATGGTGTACGAAGGTGGTGGTTAGCGTTTCGGAAGAAGGTGGAAGTCTTAGCTATGGAGGCAAGGGAGAAGATATTTATAAAGAGTGTTGCAACAACCTTTTAAAGTTTCCCTAAATTGTTTGGAATTTGACATCACCTTATGTTTTGATTTTCAATTTGCACAAAAAGTTGTAGCCCTTGAAATCATCTTTTAAAAGCAACTTGAATCACTCAATTTGGATTTAAAATGAAAACATTATGACTAAAATATTAAAGATGCCTCAAATTGTTACGAATTTTAGAATTAGAATTCTACAATATGGAAAGCAGGAACATGATTTTGGAAGGTGGATGGTGGACATCCAAGGCCCTTTTTGAAATGTTAATTAGTGTAGAAAAATGCCTCTTGGGATTTCTAAAGGTGCATCCAATGTGAACCCAAAGGGAATATTCAATTGGTGTGTTCATACTTGAGAAGATTAAGGAAAGAGAATCAATCAAGTCTAATTGATTGAATTAAAGGTTCTCGATTGATTTTCTTCAAAGAAAAATTATAAAATCAATAAGCATTAATTTTTGGTGAAAATATAATGTGGGACTTGGACCATTTTACCCTTAGGATTAGGATTTCATGGTTCCTCTTCCATTTCAACCCATTTCTGACCTCTCAGAACCATTTTTAACCCATTTCTAAGCTTAATAGCACTGCTAGCCTCCATTTCTTTTTGTATCATTTGACCCAGCTTGCATTAAAAGCATATATTACCATTCTAAATTAAAAATAGGCTTATCAGCACAAAAATAACTTGCATGCTTGTTTTAACCTAAATGCAAAATGTAGAATATGAAGTATCTAAATGCAATTAAGCCTTTACCATTATGAAACTAGCATTATTTATACATATATGTGTGTGCGCGCTCATCAGCAACCACATTGTAAGGACAAATTTATTTTTGGTGACCAAAAAGAGGTGGGTGATAAAAAAATCAATTACTATTTTTAAGACACATATTTGGTCACACTAAAATTTGGTCACCATCCTTTTAATTTCCAATCCCCTCAAGACTCACCTACTCAAATCCTTTGAAAAGTACCTACTATTTTACCTCCTATGGCTTTCCTTTCCCTTCGAAATCTCCACCTAAACGAATACTACCCTTCCTTGAGCCCTTTCACCACGTTTCTAATCTTCACTACTGTAAACATAGATGCTACAACTCCAATCCACCACAATGCCTCCCTCTTCCACACCAACTACACCCTTCTCCTCCTCTCTATCTTCTTCTTCTACTACCGACTCTCCATGGTCATCATTCCTCCTCTCTTTGTTTCCCTCCAACTCTCCATTTACTTCTACAACTGCCGCCTCTCCCTCCTCACCAAGGACCTTAACCATTACCTCCTCCTCGCCACTCTCTCCACCTCCACCCTCATCGCTCTCCTGCTTAGCTGTCGATATAAAGGGAGGGGTGGAGAAGGGCGAAGCTCGATTGGTGGATCGATTGATTATTGAAGTTGAGGGGAGTAAGGGAAAGAGGAGGAGGTGGAGAAAGCACTGCCACACAAAGGCAACACTATTCATGGGTGGTAATACAACAAAATTGGCAAAGGCAACAAAATCAAATGGATAGCATGCTATAGTCACATGAATAGTGACTACACCATGGGGCTTCAAAGATATTATAGGTTGTAGATGGTATCTAATAAAGTATAAATTAGTCTCCTTTTATTATTTGAGAATGCCACTCAAAGTAACTTGATTTTTAGAACTTTCTTAAGAATAGTGAGAATTATTAATACACCATGAAACAATAAGGAGGAAAAGTTAAAGATCATTACTTTACCATCATTTCTTACCTTTCATTAGTTAAGATTAGATGCCAAGAATCAACTCAGTTATGAATTAGTTTCTATCCTAAGTATTAAATACAAGCTCGTAGTAGATCCTCCAAGGTTTGAATCATTTGCCTTGATTTCCCATTATTTTGTGGGTAATATGCCATGTTGAAATAAAGTTGAGTCCCTAAGGCCTATTGAAAACCTCCCTAAAAATTGAGAAGTAAATCGATAGTCTCTGTCTGAAATGAATTTCTTAGCTTCACCATGTAGTCACGCGATCTCTCGAACATATAATTCGACCATGCTATGACGGGCCATAACTCACCTAGATGGGCAAGAATCATGTTGACACCATGAATCGATCTATAACCACCCATATTTCATCAGATCCTTTCGATGTTAAAGGTAGTCTGACCACAAAGTCCATGAAGATAGTCTCCCTTTTTATTATGGTGTGGGTAGAGGCTATAGGTAACTAACAATTCTTTAGTGTTTTGACTTCACCTACTAACATTCTAGGCATTACTTCACAAACTCACCCACGTCCTTCATACCTTGCCACCAGAAATCTCTCTTCAAATCATGGTATATCTTATTATTTCTTGGGTGGATAGTGTATCTACTACAGTGGGTCTTTCCTAATAACTCTCTCTACAAAGCATCATCCGGAGGAGCACATAGTTGACCATGGAGGTGAAGTCTCCTAAATTCTTGCTAGTAGTCGATCACAAAGTGTTTGCAACTCTAGATAAGTCATATGTACATTGATAATGCAATCTATTAACTTAAGGTGTCTCCATCTTAGGGCAATCAATGTTTCTAGATGCTCGCAAATTTCCTACAATCTCCATATTGTCACTTTTGTCATCTAGTTCCATCATTGTGCTTGAAGCATTGTTAATCTCACCAATGGTTTCCCGCTAGGTGCTTTGGTAATTAGGTTGCCCTTCCTAGGGTGATAGATGATGAAGTAGTCATAATCATTCAAGAGTTCTATCCATTGACACTACCTCTTGTTCAATTAATTTTGATCAAATAAGTACTTAAACTCTTGTGGTCGGTGTGGATCTCGAAGGTCTCACCTTATAAATAGTGCCTTCAAATCTTCAAGGCAAAAACTATAGTTCTTAACTTCATATCATGAGTTAGATGGTTCTTCTCGTGTGGTTTCAACTACCTCAAGGCGTAGGTTACTATACCTTTGAAATTGAACTAGAGGGGGGTGAATATTGAAATTTAAAATGTAATAAGCAAATAAAATTTTAATCACACAATAACATAATAATTTTTAGGTGGAAACCCAAATTGGGATAAAACCACCACTTAAGTCAGCCTTGACTTAGGATTTCCGATCACCTAGTGATCAATCCACTAACTACACTACTTAAAATGAGGGTAGGGTACCTTAGTTACAATTCTCACCTTCGATCCTAAAATAGAGGTTTCTCGCTTCATAAGGAAGAGACAGGGATCTAACAGGCAGGATACCCAAGTACAACAGAATATGTAAATAGAAATGAAAGACACCCTATAGAGCTCCTGATGAATCTACAATATGAGCGTTAATTATATCAATTAGAGTCAATTTCAAGGGTGCATGCGCATAAATATCATAATATAGTGGGTTTGGAAGCAATGCATGCATATAGTATAAGCTCTATATTAAGATTACTTGTAATTAATGTTTAATGGCCAAGTTGTACAAGTACATATTGAAATAGGTCTCAGATGAGAAATCCAACCGTACAGATGGATCCGGATTGAAAATAGAAGTCCAACGGCTCTAAAATTGCCTTAATCCAACATCTATAGCTCCCACAATGAGCTAAGGAAGTTTTTGACATTAATCTAATGATCAATGGCCCAAAATGTGACACATGGCACCAGCTCCACCCTCCATCGCACTCCAGTAGCCACCGCTTAGTTTCTTCATCACGCGAGTGCAAAGATATCAGCCACATGATCTCCATCCAATGGCTCTCGAAGCATCGTGTCATCACGCGATATCACCTGCATGATCGACCGCCAATGACCTAGATTTGCCCACTCCCATCCATAGCACAATAGTTGAGCGCTCCCCTCACAAGCAAAGGACATGAGATTGAATCACGATCCATGCATCCTCCACTATTAAGTGCATGTGATATTAGCCATGCGATCCCTATTTGACGGCATGCGATGCGTCTACGTCACCTGGCACAATCCACGCGATCGCGTACATCCATCTCTACGCCTCATCACCACCATCCGTGTGCTATCTGCAGGCACACGATGTGCCATGCGTCCAGCTGGGGATCGTGCGATCGCGATCGAGCAATGCGCAGGTGCAATGGGGGTGCATTGATGAGTGCCTCTTTGCCCTCGGATCAGCATCCAATGGCGGTCGTTCGCTCGATTGGTTGAGCATGTAGCTGTGCGCATGTGTAAGCTGTAGTTCACGGTCGTCGGTCCAATGCGGCTCGGCACGATTTGGGGTGGTTCAAGGCCGAACCAAGGCGTTTCTTCACCTATAAAAGGCTCTCAAGACCCCCATTTCAACACACACCTCCTTCAAGCATTCTTCCACCTTCTAGAGCTTCAAAGAAAGTTCTTGGAGTCACCGAGAGACCAACAAAAGCCTCTCCACCGTTGTGGCTGCCTCGACACTCTACTTTTCGCACTTAATTTCTAGTTTTCTTTAACTTGTAGTTTATATTTCTTTAAGCATTACTCTAGTTTTGTTGCTCATAATTGTAAAATGATTTTTATAATTCAAATAAGCATTCTTTGTTATTATGCCTGTGTTAGTTTTATGCACTCTAAGCTAGGTTCTCACTTTGATTATCATATCATCACTATACTTCATGCTTGGTTTTCTAAGGTGTAGTTAGCAACCATATTCTTCTATGGATTTCTAACCCTATCCTCTCTCTCTCTCTTTCTATTCTTCACACAAGCAAATGAAATAACGCATCATGACGCAATAAACTAAGCGACAAAAGGATTTGATTTCTCGTCTCCCTGTGTTCGACACTTGGACTCACTGTCCATATTCTTTTAAAATTGATGTTGTAAGCGCACACTACAACGTTTAAATTATCCCAATGGGTTTTCCGACGTCAACTCCCCAAATAGATATATAAGTAATCTAGTAACTATGGTGAGAGTACTCCTTGGAGAAGATAGCAGTAGCACAGTAGTAAGGGAGTGGGTGTTTACCCAAGGAATGAATTTGCACACTAGTATGGCAATATGAGAGTATACAGTTAGTGTTTTTCATGTGAATTCTCTCAAAGGTGTGTTTAGCCTAAGTGGGCTTAAGGGATATATATAGGCCTCAAAAGAACCTTCAAGAAGGCTTGGGAGTCTCCCCCTAGCCGTTGCGGACATTCCCCAACAGATTTGGTCGAAATCCAAATCAGATCAGGCTCATGATGACTCTGAAAGCAGAATCAGAAATCTAATTTTTAGGTCAGATGTCTTATCAAACGTATGACTATATTTTTGGTCGTCTAACATGAGGGGTCAGAGTTTTTTGGATTTAGTTTGACAAAAATAGGGTTCTAGGTCAGATGTTTGGGATGTCATTTTAAAACGTTTGAGAAAAATTTTAGACGTCTAATTTAATGTAGGTTTGTTTCTGGATTAAACTATATCCAAACAGAGTTCTAGCATATGGAGGTCAAACATCTGATTGGATGTTTGGAAGTTGTGATGACCTCGAGCTCTGGATTCCTTGTGAATCTAAAAGCGAGATTACATCTGACAAAATTTTCGTTAAGTGATTTAAGTGTAACGGTCCTATTTTAGACGTTTGGAGGCATGTCCAAATGTCTCTAAATGATAAAAAATATTCTTTAATGCCTATGGAAATTTTGTTCAGTTCAAACTTAACGATCAGGTTATTAGACGTCTGAGAGTAGTCTGACGTCTGTTATGGTCTATCGACATCTGGCTTAGTGACTTGTAGTCTAAAGCCTGATGTTTAAAACACTAAGTCATTGTATATGGCATCTAATCGTTTGATACATACGTCAGACGACTTAACTTTCAATATCAAACGTCTGGGAACACCTACAGATGTCTGATTTTAAGGTATATGAATTTTTTGTGCGTTGGGTTTTGTTTATAAATTTTTGTGCATTGAGTCTTGAGATCATATATTTAGATGGGGCCTCTTTATAACATATCTAGACTTAATAAATACAAAATTACAACTTTGTTCAAGAATGAACATCAGAATCTCAGCCTAGACATCTTCATCTTCCAATCCTCCCTTATGATATTCTATGATGGACTAAGGACCTGCAATGGTGTTATGACAACAATAAAAATAGTGGTTTATTTAAGATTATTATTTTATAAAATCATCAAAACATATAATTGAAGAGGTTGAACTAACAGCCTCCATATTGCATAACATGCAGCCCAACCATAGTGAGATGCATCTGCATACACCATATATCTAGTACCACTGCTAGAAACTGTGAAGATGGGATCCGTTGATTTGTTGTCAACTTCTCCTTGCGCATCTAGAAGCTAGTCTTACAATCCTTAATCCACACGAAAGGTGCATCCTTCCATATCAGCTGTGTCAGTGGGAGGGTGATCAACTATCTGGACTGTAGGTTAATTAGGGTTAATTAATCGTTGTAGTAGTATAGTGTTGCAATCCAGACAGATGCCATTTTATTTATATATAATTTTTACTGATTTTATATCCAGTCATTCACTAGGAAGCAATTATTGATATATATCACTATCTATTATCCAAAATCATCTTTTATTCCAAAAATATTAAGTTTATTTACAAAAGAATGAGTTAGAAATAAAAGAATAAAAAAATGATCTAATCTAAGTTAATTATTTACAAAAGAATGGATGTTAATACATTAAAGCCTCCAGAATATTTACATTATAAAGGCATAAAAAACTATTCTAAACTATGGTACAAGCTAACTATATACAAATGAATACAATCTTATCCTAAAACTTATAAACAAAGATAAGACAAAAATACATCAAGAAAAGAATTAACAATAATTATCTAAACCTCAAAAACGGTTACATAATAAGCTAAACAATATCTATTATACTTAGCACAATTATATACTAGCATATAATACTATACATAACATAACATATGCAAAAGATATACATATATACACATTTCAATATTAATACTAATACTAATACAAGTATAAACATACTATATACATATAACTAACATATACACAACACTTACAAAGATCTAACTAAAATAATTAACTTATGATACTAACATACTTATAATATACAATATACTATATATGTACATACTAACACACACACACACATATATATATATACAAAAACCTTAAAAACATACATACAAAATAAGGCACACATAATATTTTTTTTACAATACTTATATAAGTATAACATACACATATATAATACTTAACATATATATAACACTTATCAATTACACTTAATACACACATATATATACAACACACATGCACGAATACTCAACACAACACTCAACATTTACTATTTTTTTAAGAGCCCAAACACTTAGTTAACTCAGCCCCACACGAAAAAAATTGGTGGACTTTTCGCACAGCTTGATGGCCATGGGCTAGAGCAGTTGCTACTAGGCCTACCCAACAAGAATCTCTCCACCTGGTGCCCGAAGGCCACCCCGCAGGGCCATTCCCCTAGTGGGGCCACCGCAAATTGGGCCTTAACCTAATGGGCTCTAGCATATAGGTTAATCAAAGGTTAAGACACGTGTAGCACACGAATGAACAAGCACGTGGTGCACATGCCTGCCAAGGAGCCCACCCCCATTCGGGCGATAAGCCAACGAGGAAGATTACTTAAATAAAGCGTAGCGGCTTCTCCTACCATCGATGTGGTGCTAAAAACCAGCGCTAATTAGCGATGGGCTGCATCTGTACACGTGGTCTATTGCAAAGTTTAACGGTTTAATTAGGAACTAATTAAGGATCTAATTTACAATTAAATTACACAATCTTGTAGCTAATATATAGGACTACTTATTGGTATAATTATTTTAAGTTAATTAAATATATAAATATATTTTAAAATTAGTTAAAGTTAGAGATTTTTACACGTTGTAAATTATGTTTATTACTTAAATAAGGTATACATTAATAAATTGATGATACAATTGAAGCTTAATTTAGTTCATTTACATAAATATATGATTAATTAGGATTTTAAAATATTTTTGTCCAATTTTTTCAATATTTACATATTTATATCCATGATTTTCATAAAATATATATAATTATACAATGTACATAGTATTTTACAGTATAAATAGGATCATAAATATAATTAAGATAATTTAAATATAATTTATAAGACTACGGTCTATATTACTTTATTAGTTAATTAACTTACTCATTTAAAATTAGCTTAACTTAATAATATGAATTATTAACTTATGTTAATATATCTATAATACATAATTAGATCTATGTAAAAAAATAGATTATTTTACATAATACATACTGCCATTAATATATTGAGTAATATACATATATATAGTAGTGTACATGTATTGTTATACATATATACATATAAGTTATATACTTATATTATAATTAATTCTACACTGTCTACATATATATGATAATATACCCTATAAATTAACATAAATACTTATTGTAACTTATATACACATAAATAAAATATATATATTATATACATAATGTATATACACCTAACTTACTATACACAATTAACTTATGATTCTATACATATATTTACAGTATATACATAAAGTATTTTTGGACTTTTTGAATTTTCTTATTTTCATTTTGTATTTGTGTTTTAAGGGAAGAGAGAAAGAGGAGAGGAAACTATGAAAGAGGGAAAGAAGACTCTTTTTGATTCTTTTTGTTTTTGTTTTTTTTTTCTAAACCTGAGAGCTTTAGAACTTCTGCAGGAATGTTCTACCAACTAAATACTTCAAATCTTAAAACTAACTACGCACACACCTCAAATATATCTTATTCTTACTCAAGACACACTTTTATTTATTTACACTCTTTTTGTATTTTTCAAGTATTTTTCAAAGGAGAAGTTGGAAAAAGGCATGTCAATGATTTGAAATTAGAAACAAGCCTAGAAAAATCATATAGAAGCGTTGGAATGAAAAGATAGAGCTTGATAAACATCCAACAATACATACATATCAAATTTGAACTCAAAACATTGATCTTTCATTGAATTAAGCAAGAATGTACAAGTTGGACAATTAACAAACCACATGATTGTTGACCGAGAATTCCAAAATGGATTTACAAGTTTTGCACTTCGAATAAAGCTAATTACTGATACATGAATGCTTCTAACATCAATTTCTAACATTACACTTTCTTAGTAGGCTCAATGGAACTTAAGATCAGGTCAGGAGCCTTCATTATCCCTTGGCTTCAACTTCATTCAGTTCAAACAAATCCAAGCAATATCCTACTATCCAAAGGTAAATCAGATTGCTCTTAATGTATCTTTATATTCAAAATTCCATTCCAAGAGATCTAAGTCATAGAACTAAGGAATCTTTCTTCCATAAATCTCCATGCAAGTTTAATCATTATCAAAACTCAGTGAAAATTCCTAATCAAATTCATTTGAAATTTAATCAAGAAAAAACTCATTAGTAGCTAGTTTCACTAACAAAAATCCATGAAATCAGAATAAAAGCTCCAAAACACACTCATACTCGTTGTAGAATCATTAAAACCCTCTTTAAAACCTTGTTCAAAGCTTCAACATTTTAATAAAAGTTTTTAATCCTAGAATTGATTTCAGACTTGAGAATTGGAGGTAGTCACCCCCTATCTCATTCAAGCTAATAGAACTCCATGTTAAATCATCGCAAACATTCACAAAAAGATATGGAACGCAATACAAATCATATCAAAACTGAAAGAATCCTATAAACTCTAAATGATTCCTCTCTTGTGCTATAGACAGCACGAAGAAGGAAAGACTAAATCAGATACTCGATTCTCTTGCAAATCATTCTCAGATCTTTCTTAGGTCTCTTCAAACCTCATCCATACTCCAAATATCAGATTAAAACTCGTTTGAAAGCATCACACTGTCGCCCCAGGTGGGCATTTGATATATGATCGTCATAATGATTTGATCATCTAGGATCTTTGCACACTATTGATTAGTGTTCAAAGGTCCTAGGCAATCCTTAGAAACCAATCAGGTCACTGTGAGGGCCTCAAAATAGTGTCAATGATTTCATTGGCCCTGATACCTTTTTGAAGAAGAAAAATAGTATCAAATGGGGAAACTGGGTCACCTCTTTTTGCACTAAAAATCTAATCAAATTGGCTTAAATCCATTGCAATCAGCTCAATTACAATTTAACTAACTCAATTTAGACCATCAAATCAGATTAAAGCTGCATTAAATCTTAAATCACTTGATCAATAGTGAAAACTAATCTCAATAAAATCGATCAATTCCAGTCAAATTCAGACCAAGGGGGAGGAGGGCCTTGTGATCAACTGAAATGAATGAGAGTCCCTCTAAGTGAAATTTAGCACACTTTAGATCTAAGAACTAGACAGCTTCTGATCTAAAGTTGCTCTAATGGAGGAGGTGATTAGGCAATTAAAACATGGAAAAATCAAGAAGAATATGATTATGGAGTGAGGAGGGAGCTCAGTGACTCAAAATGGATCTATGGATTCTTCCTCTCTGATCTAGATTGATTAGAGAGATCGGATCGATAGAGAACTACAACTAAACTAATCTACTCCTAATCTAACACAATTAAGCAGTGAATTCTCAACTAAACTACCTAATTAAGTTAGGAAAGCATTAAATCTATCCTAGGAAAGCAATAAATCTATCTATCAAAGCACTAAAAGCCTATCTACTCGTAGGTATCCAAGGTCTACCCACCGTCGGCAGGTGGCAACGAAATGGGAGAGACCTCTAGTGGAAGAAGGCGGTTCCCTAGGATCCACTAGTCGTTGGCTAGTGGCGAAGACAAGAAGCAAGAAGCCAAAGCTATCATCAATGGTGAAGAAGGGGAAAATGGAGCTGGAGGGGACCGCTCAGGGGGGAGGGAGTTGGTAGTTGCGCAGGGCACGTGTGGGTGTCCTTATATAGGCAATGGAGCTTAGGAGCATTGGGATCAGTGGGTAATTGTAACGACCCGGTTCCCGAGTCCCTACAAGACACAAGAACCGGACCGACTCGACTAATCCCAAGACCTAGTCGTCCAACGAGGAAGTAACCAAAAGACAGTAAAATAAACCACATTCAGCATGAATATAACTAACAGTAAGAAAGTACAGCAGTAAGGAAAGAAACTACTACAGTAGGTACCACCACAACAGTAAAACAACATTTATCATATAACAGAAACTGCAGGTAAAGAAGGTACAGCGGAAACAAAACTACTCACTAGAACAGAAACAAAAGAGGTACAAAAGGCTGTGGTAACTCTACTGGACCCTACTCGGCCCAGCATCCTCTGCAGCCGCCGACCCTGGCTGCTCAACACCTGGTCCTGAAAAAGGTAACGAGTGTAACACGTCAGCAAAACGCTGAGTAGAGTGGCAAACTAACTAAAGGCAACAGTAGAGTGTACAGTAGCTGTTATGTTCTATTACTTCCTTTATTCACATCTTTCAATTTTTCTCACTATTTCATTTATTTCTCAGATCCTTTACTTGATCTCGAATGTCCTTGTGGGAACGATCTTGATTGCAGTCTTTTCCAAAAGTAGAAGTAGCACGTGGTGCTCTCCTGGCCGGGAGAGTCCCCCGTGGTGATCCTACCCTCAGTCAACCACCCCAAGGTCACTGACAGACGTAACGGTGACTACGGCACGCGCGATAAACGCACAGGTAGCTAGCCCGCACTGGCACGCGGTCAGTCGTTTCCGTTAACGGGTGCGCCCAAAGCACAACACGGAACCAGGGCAGAGCCCTCTCAGTAACAGGGGTCCAACCCCTCCACAGTAACCAAACCGGGGCCTTACCCCTCCACAGTCCGCGCACCCTCGCCTGACTACCCTGGTTTGCCCTAGTGGGCCTAACAAGTCGGTGAAGGAGGCTAGCAGAACCCCGGGGCCCGTGGGGTAGCTAGTACTCTCCTAACACTACTAGCTCTCCTCGGTACTACGTACACGAGGGCCAACAAGTCGGTACAGAGCGGCCAATCCTAACCCCGGGTACTTGGGGCGGCTGGCCCCACTCTGCACTAAACAGGTACAGGTACTTCCCTTGGTACTGCGTACCCAAGGGACAGTACAAACTACATCTCAGTTCCATTCCTTTTTCTTTCCAGGAGTTCCACTCCTAATTCCCCGTAGGGTTCCAGCTCTTTATCTCAGAACATCATATGTTTCACTTTCCAGATTCACGTTCTCAAAATCCATGATCTCAAACATGTTTCTTTATTCATAACAGGCAGCTGTTAATTCAAATTACAGGCAGCTTTATATTCCTTTCCATTTTTCCAAGACTGCAGTATTATACATTCCACTAGTTTTTCCATCCTAAGATTCATGCCACATCCTAGGATCTAGCATACAACTAGTTTTCCAGCCCTAGGATTCATGCATCACCTAGGAGCTATCATTCCATACATTTCTCATTCCTAGGATTCATGCAATGTCCTAGATTCTAGTTATGGTTCCATACTTTAACAGATTTTAAAAAATAACTTAAGCCACTCTACCAGGTACAACGGGAGTAGTGGAGGCGTGATCGGGAATCCCGCGTGCCTCCGCGACTCTCAAGACTGCAACCGAACGAGGTCCTATCACAAGGATCAAACACAAGGAGTGTCTCAGAACAGTGTATAGCTACTGTAGGCGGGTAGAGGAATTAATTCTGAAACGAACGCAACTCGAATCGCGGAAAACGGAGCCCAAACGGGCCCTAAACGGGTCGAGAAAGACGATACTGTGCAAAATCAGACGTCTGGAACTCCTTCCAGACGTCTTAAACGGTGGATCAGAGAATTACCTGTTCAGCTTGGTTCCCCGGACGTCCAGAAGTCTGCGGGGACGTCTGTCCTATACCCCAGACGTCCGATGGTCCACACGGACGTCTGTAGATCACTCCCGCCGTCTGGTACAACTTCCAGACGTCTGATTCGCAAAGGATGGTGAATCAGCGAACCTGCGCACAGCCAACCCCCCTCCCTCAGTACGGTCAGTCGACAAGAAGGAAGAAGAAAGCGGAAACTCACCTTTCAGACGTCTGTATGATCTTACAGACGTCGACCTTGCCATTTGGCTATCAACCCAGACGTCTGATTCTGGAAATTTTTCCAGAATCAGAACCCTGCTCGGCCTCCGCTCGCGACGTCGCCCGCGTCGCACCTCGCGTGTCTGCTGCTCAGCCCGCAGCAGGTCCCTCTCCGCGTCGCTCCGCGCCCCCTGCGCCCTCCGCCGGCCGGCCAAGCCGCTCCGGCGAGCTCGCCCTCACGGCAGAGCCCCACCCTCGCACGCCGCACCTCCTCCGCGCTCACTGCGGCTGCTGCTGCCGCCCTCGCGTCCGCTCGCTCTCGCGCACAGGAAGGAGAAGAAGGAGGAGACGGTGGAGACCGGAGGGGAGGCGCGCCCTTTTAAGGCTGCGCGAGGAGGAGAGAGAAGGTGGTCGCAGCGCGCCTGCAGCCGCAGAGAGAGAGAGAGAGGAATCGCAGTTCTGCGCGCACAGGCGCGCAGACGAATCTCCCGTGCGAACATAACTGTTCTCCAGACGTCTGTAAAAGATCCCGGACGTCTGGTCAGACGTCTGGATGTGATCCCAGACGTCTGGTCCGACGTCTGGGCCACCTCCCAGACGTCTTAAAAGGCGTCTGGGGCACACGTTCGTTACAGTAATGGACCATGGGCATCAACGATGGAGATGAGATTTGTGGAGCATGAGAAGTTTTGGGATGAAAGGCAACCGTTGGATGTGATCTAGATGAGGGTGTGAAAAAGGTGAATCGACTTTAGCTGGTGCAAGAAGAATCCACCGTAGGATCAGATCTAAAAGAATGGACGGTGGCTTGAGTTCATCATGTATGAGCTGAAGAAGAGGATGAACAATGCAAGGTGTTTTGGTGAATTTACACTAAAGGCCCAAAAATTGAGTCGTTAGAACAATTGCACTCAAACACATAAGTGATGGGTTTTCAATGAAAAGTAGTCCTTGAGGTTTACACAGAAGTCCCTGGCGAGTTTCAAGTGGGTTCTTAACAACATTTGGAAGAAGAAAATATGAAGGACTTGAAATGGGATAAGGACCTAAATGCAAATCCTTAAATCCAAGGTCCTAATGAAGTTAGAATGCAATGTAACTTTTATTCCATACGATTTGAACATATTAGAAGCTATTCCAATAAGTGATTTGTGAAATTAAGCTCTTTTTGGTGTTCAATTGGCATTCAGATCATCTATTTACATACTTAGGTAAAGAATCTCTCAAAAGTGACCTAATTTTGCATTTTTAACACACTTTCTATGTTTTAAGTCATTTTCCTTAATTCCCACACTTAACCCTTTTATTGTGTTAATTTGATAGTTTTAACCTAGTTTCTAGCTTAACTTGGGCATTTTAGTTATGATGAGCTACATCCCCTTATACTCCCATACTTAGGTTTTGCTAGTCCCTTAGCAAACAACTCATTAAGTGCAAAGCAATTCAGTATCAATAAGGTAAGTGTGAAGAGATTTCTTTTTACTCATTTCAAATGTTAAGTGTTTAAAGATGATCTTTAAGCTAAATTTTCTGAAATCAAGCCAATGTCTTTATGTAGTGGACATTGTGAGAACCAATTTCCTAGAAAGATTATTAGTACTTAAGTCTTACATGACATAGACCATCTCTCGATTAATCAGGACTCTTGATATTTAAACCTTAAGTGTGATTTTCAGGACTCAGAAAGTTTACCAAGCTCAAGAACTAAGAAGTTATGGTTGTGCTTAATGCAAATCAGGACTAACCAAATGAACTATAAGACTCAAGTTCAAGGTTTCACTTCTTTTTAAGTCTAGGTTGGTTTTAACTTCAGCTTATGTTTTTGGATTGACTCTCAAAAATAGTGAAAGACTCAAACCCATCTCTTATTGTTTTTGTGGCTCAAAGAATATTTGATGGAAGAAATAAGGTATTTGTAATGCACCTTAAAACAACCATATTTGGTGGAAAAATATAAATATTTACAACTAGAATTAGAGAACATACTAACTTATTCCAAAGGATGTCTTTTTTTTCTATTTAACTTTTTCTAATTTTTTTCTTGATTTTTCTTCTTTTTCTGAAAGCAAATGTCAGTATGTCTCCTTTAACTTTATTTGGTGGGTGAGTACTTTGGTGGAAAGAGCTTCTCTTAGACACAAGACTAAATATTGAGACAAAAAGTCTAGTTGCACACACAGGTAAGAACTTCATCTTCCCTAATGAGCTCTAGGGTTGAGACTTAAGTTCGCCTAATCTTTCCCAGATCAGTGTAGTGCAAACCAAAGTTACTTAACTCTTAAACAGAGGCAAAGAAATGAATCCTATACTGGTGACTCGAGTATAAGAATGTGTCCTAAGTTAGGAAAGATTTTGGTTCTATTTTGTCAAAGCTTAAGTGTATTAAGCCTAAGCCTGAGCGAATTAAGCTTATGTGGCTAAGAAAGTCTAACCAACAAAGGTTGAATGCCCATAAACACTTATTTTATTTTTGTTTCAATTTTAGGATCATAGTTAAACAATTATAAGAATTTTGTTATGTTTCTTTCTTTTAAATTTTTCTGGAGCTTCTCCCTTGGAAGTGAATATAGAGGTCCCTTTTTTTTTGGAATTTTTATTTTTCAAATTTTTATGTGTCCTTATTTTGTAATTTTTTCAATTTTTTTAAAAATATTTCAATTTTTTTGGATTTTTCAATAAGACTATCTGTACACACTAAAGGATGTGTCTCTATAATTGCACTCTAGTAAATGATTTCACCATTTACACCCCTCATGCTTAATTGATGCAATGTCCTCATTGTATGATTAGGGTGGGTTCAAATGCATGATCTATTTTCATTTAGGCTAGGGTGACGGAAGAAAGTCGAAATGAGGAGATAAAAATCTCTATGTAAACTATTTCTAGTCTGATAAAAATCAAAGTGGATAATCAAGCTAAATAGTGAAATGCAATACAAATGTGACTATGCATGTAGACTAAGAATGCAAGGATAGACAACTAAGAAAGAAAGGGAAACAAAGAAAGATAAAATAGCTATATACAAACATGAGTTAACTCCCAAGAAGAGCTAAGTTTTATGCCTTCAGCTAGGCATAAACCCAGAATCAGGTGTTGGTTCAAGATGTAGGAGTGAAAAGGTAGAATTGACAAGTCTGTGAAGCTCAATGAAAGGTTCAACTGATGGTATACGGTGAAAAGATGAGAGTTGTCAATCTCAAAGGTAAGGATAGGCTCCATAGTCAATGTGAATCAAAATTAGAATTGGAATAGAGACACTTGGTGCAAAGTCCAAGTAAAGAATGTGGGATGTGATCAAACTCAAAAGACTTAGCTTAAGGTCCGAGTTCAAATGCATAATATGTCAAGAGGATCTACAACTTCTACCTCTTCAAATCAATGAATGTGAGTCAAGATGTGGAAGATGAATTAGGATTGGAAAGAAGAGATGGTTGCTAATTTGAATAAGGTGCAGAAGAATCAGAAGTATAATCAAAATTGTGTAAGGCTTGTGGTATGAGATGTGCTTAGCCTTATGTAGGATTTGGATTAGGATGAACATACCTCTGGACAAGTACATTCCTAGGATTAAGTTCAGTCTGAGATGGAAGTGAGTGTGACTGATGAGGTGCAGTCAAGTGTGCGAACTGTGCTCTCATCTTAGCTAATGTCACATCCTATCTTTGCTGCATAGCAATATTCTGTTGTTACATATCCACAAGTGCTTTCATGACAGTGCCCAATTGCTCATCTCATGAAGGCCCAGATTGAGAGTACTATTTGGGCCTTGGTTGGGGCTACTGGTAGACACACTGTCAATAACCGTGTTGTTGTGGTGGAGGTGAAGGTGGTGCTTTAGCTAGGTTATGAAGTGATGTTCTATATGGATTGCTTGTTAATTATGGTTAATTAAGGCGTTGTAGTATAATGTTGCAATCTAAATGGATGCCATTTTATTTATATACAATTTTTACTGGTTTATTTTAAGTCATTCACTGGGAAGCAATTATTGATATATATCACTCTCTATTATACAAAATCATCTTTTATTCCAAAAATGTTAAGTTTATTTACAAAGGAATGAATAATGAATGAAAGGATCAAAGAATAAACTAATCTAAGTCAATTATATACAACAATGAAAGAATTATGTCACTGATAATGCCTTAAACATATAAACAATAAAAATGACATTAAAAACTAACCTAAACTAATATAGGTTAGTTATATACAATACTATCTAAACAATGCCTTAATATTAGCACAAAAAGACTATCTATACTAACATATGCTATATACTATACTAACATATATAGACTATATACACTAACGCTTCTAAATGTCATTAAAGAGGCCTTAAAAACATTTATATACAATAAGGCAAAAATATATAATATCTACTCTATATCTGTATGTATATCTATATACTATACTATACTATATATATATATATATACTATATAGTTAGTATATATATATATATATATACTAACTATATATGTATATACTATTATACATTTAACATACACTAACTCAACATACTCATGCAACACACACTTAGCCGCACACACATACTATACATATAAACATAGACTAACGCTTTGCCATTTTAATCTTAACTTAACCATAGTTAGCTTAACTCAACCAAAAATTTGTTTAATGGGTGGGCCCAAGCAGTTTGAGGAATCTACAACCCACTGAGGGCCAGATCGACCACTACTAAGTCAGGCCCTAATTTATTAATTGTGTGTTTTACATAGTTTTAGGCCATATTGACCCAACCGAATCAACTCAGCCAGGCCACAGGCTCCCAGCCCACCTCTCTCTCTATGGTATAATCGAGTTACATAATCACTATGGGATCCGACCCCTAATCTTGGGATGGTAAGCCCATGGGCGAAGTTCCTTAAATAGCGCCACCAACGTTAGTCATACCACGATGTGGGATATTGTGAAGCGCCCAAATTAGGTGCGTAATCCATGATTTATTGTTGATTTTGATGCTTAATTTAGGGATTAAATTATGAATTATTTTATAATTAAATTATACGTACATGAAGCCTATACATATGGCTACTTATTGGTATAGATTATTTACAATAATTAAATATATAAATATATTTAAAAAGTCCTTAAAGTTACTGGAAAATACACATTGATTTTAAGTTTAATTTGTTAATTAAAGTATAAATTAATAAATTAATTGTTTAATGGACTTATAAATTAGTTAATATACATTATTAACTTATTATTACAGATTTTTAATTTATTTTTATTCATTTATTTCAATTTATGTACATTTAAATACATGATTTATACATATATATATACATATATATACATTATAAATAAGCCATAAATATATTAAAAATACTTTAAGCTATAATATACAACTATACAACATAATTTATTTCAATAGTTTATTAATTTACTAATTTAATTTATGTTAACTTACTAATATACCTAATTAACTTATGAATATAATTATGTACAATATATAAGTAAATAAATAAATATAAGGATACATTACTGTACAATATAATTACTTTAAGTTATATCTAGAGTTATAACTATAGTTCTAAGTATATACATAGTTATTTACAAATATACATGGATTATGTACATATAATATAAAAAAATAAATACATAATTATATTATTATAATACATACTGTATAACTCAATATAAATATCTACCTAAGTAAATAGAATAGATACGCACTTTATATACATATAAGTTATCATATGCATTTAATTTAGGATAATATACAAATATATGTACCATTTACATACGTATTTTTGTATGATTTTTGAGTTTTTCAGATTTTTATTTCCTTTTTATGTTTGTTAGAGATAGGGGAAGAGGAAGGAAAGGTGAGAAGAGGAAAGAACTCTTTTTGATGTTTTTGTATTTGTTCTTTTATTTCTAAACCAGAAGAAGACTTGGACTTTTATTTGTATATTCTCCTAACTACAACACTCGAAACCTAACCTAAACTCACACACACCTAAAACTAAACCTAATCTAACTCAAGACACCTTTATTTTATTTTTTTACAATTATTATTTTATTTTTCTATGTATTTACAATTTAGGCAAAGAATAGACTTAATGAAGAGTAGAACATGAACTCAAGCCTATGAATACCATTCTAAGTGTTGGAAAAGTATGATTGGGTATAATAAACATTCCAGGCATCAATTGCAATCAGAATCAAGATCAAATAATGATATCAACACTAAATCAGCATGAAAATGTAATTTTAGATAGATTCTAGAACTTCTTTTTACTAACAAAAGTTTACTTGAGGTATAGGCATGATTCACAATAGCTCTTTACATCAGATAAAGCAATTACACAAAGAGGAATGATTATTCTACACTAGCTCATCTCAAGACTTCATTAGACTCAAAGAAACCTCAGGAAATGCTTGGATTAGTAATCCGATACTTTTGATAGTGTGCTTCTACTACTACTGATAGAGATTTCAAACCAAATTTACAAATGTTGTATTTCAAATTTCATCCAAATACAAATACAAATACATTAATGCTTCTCATGTCGCATTCCAACATTATCGTTCATTAGGAAATTCTCATATTCCAGCATCAAGTCAGATTTGGCCTACGACAGGCCTGACTGTAATTCCAGCAGTCATGCTAGCAGCCATTGTCAAAGAATGAATCAGCCCTAACTGAGGTTTGATCCATGCATTCCAAAACCTATGTGAGCATTTGAAATATAAATTCAAGAACATCTTATGCATAAACCTTCATAAAGCTTAAATCACTAAAATTTTCTTTAAAAACCATGGTTAAATGCTCACTTCTTTTAGTTTAGACAAACCATTGTCTTACTAACCAGATTCATCTCAAAAGCAGATTTGAAACACAAATAATCATTCAAAACTTCCCTACCTGCTCTAAAATCGTTTCAAACCATCTTCTAACTTTAATCAGGTCATTTACACTCATCTTTATGGTTCAGGTGTCAGAATTAACCTAGAATTGAATCAATTGAACCAAAATATTCAAATCAAATTCAAATCATGTCAATACCACTCTGATGTGTCGCATATATCCTATAGAGGATCTGAAACACAAATCAAATAAGATTGAACACCATCAACTCATAAAAACCCTAATCGATCTTTTCCCTTATGCTATAGACAACATGAAAGGAAATATCAAATTAGGTGATTTAAAACCACTTGAAAACCTCATTCAGACCTTCATAAGGACATATCAAACCTCATCCAGTTCTTCATATGTAGATTAAAACACTTTAATGCAAGAACACATTGTCCCCAGTTGGGCTGTTGATGTGGCTTCATCTAGGTGAATTGATCATCGAGGATACCTGCATGCTATAGATTAGTATGTAGTGATCCTAAGCAATGCTCCAAGAGTAATTAGGTCATCGCAGGAGCCTCAAATCCGTGCATCGGATTTTCCTTGCCTTCTGCTACCCAGTAAAGAAACAAAATAGTATCTAAGATGGAAATTGGGCATATGAAATCCAAGCAGCACAGATCTAATCAAACAAGTTTAAAGCAATCATGATATATCCAATTCAACTCAAATTCACTCAATTTACTCAATTAAATCCAAATTATGCATAATTGCTTCAAACTTCATTCGAATAGACATCACAATCAAATCCAAATCAAATCATCAATGTGGATCAATTCTAATTGAAGGGAGGGTCCTTGTGATCGAGATGGAATGAGTGAAGAACCCTCCTGGTGATTTGGCACCATTAGATCTGAGAGCTAAAAGCTTCAGATCTGATGGCTGCCTGGATGGATAAGTGAATTGTGAGTAAAACATCGAGGAAGGAAGTGGAAAGTGAGTGTGAGGTGACGAGGAAGGAAAATGGATTAAGATGAATTAGTGAATCTTCCTCTCTAATCGGAATTGATCAAAGAGGGTGAATTGGCGAAGAGCTACAATTAATCTAATCTAAACTAAATCACTAACCAGGATCTACTCTAAATGATCTACACTATTTGATTAAGCTATGAAAACCATGAATCTAATCTAGAAAAGCAGTAAATCCTAATATAAATGGATGAATGAGACCTCTGAGAAGATCCATGGCTAGTGGCCGTGGCGATGAAACATGGAAAATCTCCAGCTGATGAAAGCTCCTAGGGGAACTCAGGGATGCCCTCAAGTGTCATGGAATCCTTAGTGACGTGGATCGAAATGGAGATGAAGGAGAAGCCACTGTTACTAGCTTCTAATGAAGAGGAGGAAGGTTAGAGAGGACAAATGGCCAACCCAAGGAAGTAGGAGGGGGTTGGTTAGCTGGCATAGGGGGTAGTGAAGTTGTTTAAATAGGTGCGACAAGGATCAGGTGATCAGATTAGAGGATTAGGGCCATAGGGTATCAACGATGGATGAGGACAATGAGGAGTGTGGGAAAGGTTTTGGAGCAAAAGTTGATCGTTGGATGTGATCTAGAGGGAAAGGCGGAGATGGAGGCACCAGTGATCAAAGGTTGGTGGAAGATCCATCATTGATATGAGGAGCAAAAGATGTACAGCTCTGGATGCACGTGTTCGTTGCATGTGAACAATAGCTGAGGAGTGGCCATCAATTGTGTTGGTGAAATTGCATCAAGGCCCAAGTGAACGAAGCGGTAGAACAATTGCACATGGACCCATAAGTGGTTTGAAAGTTATACAACTCGGTCCCTGATGACTTGCAAACGAGTCCCTGACAGGTTTTGAGGAAGAAAATGTGAAGGACTTGAAATGGGATAAGGACCTAAATGTAAAACTCTAAATACAAGATCCTAATGAAGTTAGAATGCAATCAAGTTTTTATGGAAACTATTTTGAACATATTAGAAGTTAATCCCACAATTGATTTGTACTTTCAAGATCGAAATTGTGTTCAATTGGCATTTGAATCATCCGTATACTTAATTAATAGATAATCTCTCAAAATTGACTTAGTTATGTGTTTTTAACACAAATTGAGTGTTTTAAGTCATTTTCATTAATTCTCACACTTAACCCATTTGCCATGTTAATTTGATAGTGTTTAACCTAGATTCTAGCCTAACTTGGCCATTTTAATTATAATACGCTACACCTCAACAGTGGTGTAGAAGTTTATTAGAAATCAAGTCTTTATAAATTTTCTAACCACGAGAAATTTAGATTATGCCATCCGAGGATGTAGGTCTGTGAATATGAGTTGTTTTGAATGGCGTGAAGCTCCTCTGAAGCTCCGAAAGGTGTAGGGAAGTCAGAATATGGGGGAATAAAGGTTCCTCCGACCGGTGGGGAAGGATAGTGTAATGAATATTCAGGTTGTGATGGTCTCACAAATAGGTTGTTCATAGTTTCCTTCCCTGTAGGAAACTGAGAAGAAGTGTGATGTGAAGGTGACTAAGAAGAAGGATAGTGCAATGAATATGTTAATGTTACAACATGATTATTGAGGATTCACGATTATGTTAATTACCCATTCGTATGATTTCATTCTAAAAACAATATCGTACATTTGACCTATAATATGTCCAAAATCCTTTTAATATCACCTTTGATTAGATAAATGGAAGGAGCACTTCTTGAAATCTTTGGGACTAAGCAGCAAAATCACCAAAATGGGAATCAAGAATCTCAAATCTTTCGGATAAGATGTGATGAACACATATTTATACATCTAAATAATGTTAGTTTCATAGTAGTAAAGGTCTAAGTGCAATTAGATACTTCGTATTCTGCATATTTGTATTTAGGTTAAACAACATGCATTGCTGGTTATTTCTATACTGATAAGCCTATTTTTGTATTAGACTAGTAATATATGGTTTTACTGCAGGCTGAGTTAGGATGATATAGAGAGAAATGGAAACTAGCAACACTCAAAAGCTTAGAAATGGAGAGACATGGGTCAAAAATGGTTTGAGGAGATCAAAAATGGACAAAAATAGGTTGAAATGGAAGATAAACCCTAAAACTCTAATCCTAATGGCACCATGGTCCACGTCCAACCTTGATTATCCACCAAAAATCTATATTTATTGATGTGATATTATTTCTTGAAAGAAAATCAATCGAAAACCTTTATTTCCAATAAAATAAACTTGATTAATTTAGGTCCTTAATTCTCTCAAGTATGAACACAACCATTGAATATTCTCCTTTTGTTCACAGTTGTGGCCTACTTAAAAATGCTAGTAGGCCTTTCCAAAATTCCCATGGTGGTCTACTTTATGTGTAGGGATCCACTTGCCAAAAATTACAAATCCTAATTAACTATTTTGGATTCCTAATCCTAATAGGATTCCTACTTTCCTAAATCATTACACTTAATTGTGGACCAAGCAAGACCCTCCTACAAGCAACTATTGTTCCCCCCCCTCCTCTATAAAATATAGCCTACATGCCCCCCTTTGAAGAACATCTCTCCCTTGCAACAAAAACCACCATCTCCACCTTCAACCAAAAACCCTAGCCACTACCATTATATCCTACATACCTACCACCTTCCTCCACCTTGGTTGGCTGTCCACCACCACCACCTTCATCCACCTTGGATGCCCCTAAGCCTTCCTCTAAGGTTGGGTACCCTCTTTCTTTACTGGATTCATCTCCATCTTCGTGCCCGCATCCCATGAGTGACATCTTTTGTATGAAGACTACTTCATGGAGGAGGACCTTGAGGAGGAGTTATTGCGAGAAATTGGTAGGACTTGGAGCACACAGGATTTACTACGAGAAGTCTTGCACGTTGAGCCACAATCATCTCAACGGGTTCAAGGGTTTCTCTTATTCTCTTGTTATCATTTTTGTAGAACTCTTGAGTATTTCAATGATTATGCATATTCCTTTTCAGATGTCTTGCTTTCTTGCATATTTATGAGTGGCTAAATTTCTTTTCGCATGTGGGTGAGGGTTAGGATTGACATGTTTTCATTGTAGATGGATTTTATTTACTCTTGCATGGTTGTTAAAATATCGAGTTGTTTCATGCACATGTAAATTCGCATAAGATAGTCTAGGCCTAGGATTTCGTATCTGAGTTAGGTTATAGCCTTAGCAAGTTTGTGTAAGATGAGACAAGCCTAAGGAAAACCAATCATCAACAATTTGAACTCGTCTAATTATATTTGAGATGTCGATTCTATTCCTGAAACTCGCCCCGAATTCTCTCATTGATTGGATCCTACTTCACACACTTCCATTTTCTACATTTGCACTAATTCTAATTTCCATTTTGTAAAAAATATGTAGTAGATTCTAGGAAACCAAAATTTGCCAATTTTTGTCTGAAGTTAGGTATTGCATTAGGGAAGAACTGTACCAAATTTCAAAGCCTAGTCCATTATAAGAAAAAAAGATAAAATTCACATACTAACTGGAGGTCACATTGAAAATAAAACCTAAAATTTATGACTTGTCAGATTTTTAGCGAATTCTATACAACTTCTATTTGTAAGAAATCAATGTTTATTTCTTTCTTATTGAGTCTTGCATTAGGGATAAATTTGGCATGTTTTTCTAAGGTCTTTAGGTCTAGTGTTTGGTTTGCACATTGGAAGAGGATCAAAATAGTACTTCTGATTCATTTTACTTAGAAAAATCCAAAAAAATCAGGCAATATTCCCAAAAATCCCCAAAAAAATCATGAACTAGTCTAACTCGACAGAGAGCACATCCATATAATCTCTCTAAGGATTTGAACCAACTCACACTTTACGCAATAAAATTAAGTTAGTTTAAATTTAGATATACCATTGCTTTTGTAATCAAAAGACTACAAAAATATTAAAAGCAAAAGACTAAAAATAAGTAATTCGTTAAGCGGATTTCAAAGCAATTAAGAGCCGATATCGCCTCCCTCCTCCCGACCAGGAGTCACATTATTCTTTAACTACAAAAATAGATTCATGGTCTCGTTAATAAATTTAAGTGACTTGCGAATTAAACGTGAATTTGAACTACGATAACAAATTAATGAATTAATTTCGTGCTTTAATGCACATATCAATGTCTAACAAACTTATCAGACTTCTGATGGTCCACACTCCCCAACTCTAGGAGTCCAAACATGCTATAGGATTCATCTGATTTTTGCATCAAACGTTTGATCAGAGTTTTGAATGTCCAATAAGGCATATTGTACCAACTCCAAGAGATGAGCCTATCTCCAATCGATGCTTAACTGAACTCTCAAATTTCTCGTGCTCAGGAATCAAAGCACACAATTAGACGTCTCCTAAAGCACATGTGCTACACTATATCCTTGTGATAGTCACCACCTTTGACTCAAATGCCATTTCTAACAATCTAAAGCATACAGGAAGGAATGGAAACATGATCTAATCCCTTCTAGGCACAGTCACATGCCTATGCTCCACATCAAACATTAGAGATCCAACTTAAATCCTCGATTTCTTTGACATGCAATCACTTATTTAAGGGTTGTGGGTGGTTTCTTCCACCACTGTGTATTCTAACTACTAGCAAAAGAGGATCTTCGAGTCATACCTCAACATCACTATTGAAATCCTACTCCTACACTTCAAATCAAGAGGGATATAATGCCCTACCTAATGATTTGAATATGCAAAGGTTGATGTTATTGTGTCTCCCTCATTCTTCTTACTGTAGCACCACCAGCAGTCCTAAAATCATCAAGATGAATGCACATGAAATCATCAGATTCACAATCATCAGTTTAGGAAAAACATGTTCTAGACCTTCTCTTCCTCATATACAGTACATGTAGGCACTAAGGAGGACCATCTCCTCACAAAACCCCAAACCCAAACATGAGATGGGGCTTAACCTTGATGCTATTGCAAAGAGAGGACAATGGCGGTGTCCCTCTCTCTCTTGATCAAGCTCAAGCACTAGTGTTGTACTTATTTCCTCCTCTCCTTCCTTTGCTATAGATGAGCACCTCCTTGCTTTCCTCCTTTCTCACACACCAGAAGAAGATGATGGAGAAGAATGAGAAGATTGATGGTGGGGCATCTTTGTCCCATTGAGTTCTTGTTTAAAAGGGATGGGAAACTTTTCAGGTGACCCCCAAGTTTCCCATTCTTTGATTCCACCTCACCAAAACTAAGGTTTTATTACACCAATATCCTTTCCAAGTATTAATCACAACTTAAAGAAATCTTGCCCTGTTTGCTAGAAATAGGCCCATATCTAAGGTCTCTTTGGTCCCTAATTCCCTTAATCTAGATAATTAGGACCTTTGATCACACTTAAGAGGAAACTTTTCATCCTTAACCCTTAATTAGTGTTTAGTTATTAACGGGCTGTTACGCTAACTATGACTTAATATGATGTTAAGTATGCGCTTCTTGCTCCATGTGGTATTGAAGCATTTTTATCACATGTATGTATTAGGTGTGTAATTACCTTACTACCTCCACTACAACAAAAATGATCAAAGGTGATGAATATTTTATAAAGACAACAACAAATAAATCATCGTTAAATGACCTGCAAACGAATAATTTATTCGTCACCACCTTCGTTGCTATACAAGCTGTTTTTAAATCTACAACGAATAATATATTCGTTAGTAAATTCAAACAACAAATAAAATTGTTACTAAAATCGTCACATACTTTAAATTTAGCGACGTTTATTTTCATTGTCTTTACTTTCTTTTAACAGCAATTTTTTTGTCGCCTTATTAATAACATGCCAATGATTAATTTGTCGTAATGTAAAAAGGATACAAAAATTTATTAATCATCTTTTAAAGCACTCATAATGTATCATACTTATAGTTTATATTGATTACCTATAAAATAAAAAATTATTTTACAATAATATCTACCAAAATATTCCTCACAAATTTAAATTTTCAAATAGAAACTTCATAGAAAATACACCTAAAAAATTATGAACATGCTCCATTCTAGCATATATTTGAAGGGACTAAAAAGTTTATTAGTTTCCAAATAAATAGATATATAGTTTCCAAAATAAACTCCAAGAGTTCCTTTCAATCAATATAGCTAGAATTTTACAAAAATTAATTGTCCCTACACTCTTTGCCTATTATGCATATGAATAAGTCAAACAAAAAGTTACCTTTATAAATCTTTTGAAAATCTATGTATTAAACATAAAACTGGTTAAAATTTTACAGGAGATATACAAAAAGTGATGCCTAAAACATGAAGGTAACTATAATCAATAGTCAAGAAAAGCATAAACTAGATCACAATTGCACTTGACACTTAGATGTCAGATCGCAAGCTGTCCATGAATATTCTCGCAACCTATCCACGCTTCATCCCATAATATCTTGCCACTGGGTTTGATGATTGCATGTGTGGAAGTTTTAACAAAAAACGAAGCAAGGAAATGACGCTAATAAGAAGTTCATAAATACATGAAAACACCAAAGGATTGAACGTTCCTATCTATGCGCTTTCTGTCATCTCCCACATTAAGTTTATATTTCAAATTTTCATCTTTGTCTTGGTCAGCCAAATGAATTGAGCTTCTTGACCTTGACACTCTCTAGCATTCAAATTTTCTATTGATTCCATCTCGTCTTTAGAACCCGTCCTTTTACTTTGTAGAAGAAAGCCTTGTGCAAAAGGTGTAAATGGTTGGGGCTCCTTGTGGATGACTCTTCCATCAAGTCATCGATAATTATGGTGAAGACTAAGGGCTAGTATACTTGAGGGGTTAACTCTTTTTTTGAGGGGTTAACTCTTGTTTACTTGGAGGGTTAACCTCATTTTGGTCAACACAAGTTAAGAGCTCTTAACACTGAATTGTCTAATATCAGTTGCTATTGGTGTTAGGCAAATCCGTATTTAAGTCCTACAATTTTGTTGTGCTATCGCGGTCTCTGTTTCAAATTCTTAACACCACTAACAAATAAACACCACAATGGTTAACACTTCAACTTAACACTAATTCAAGTAAACACAATTGAAGGTTAATACTAGTTTCACATTTCTTAACACCACTTTCTTAATCCTCAAAGTAAACTATCCCTAAGGTTTTAAAAGTTAAGATTGTCTCTATGTAAATTGATATTAATATCAAAATAATCTTACAATCAAAGGAGTCTTGGTTATACAAATCCTTATATGGTCAACCAAAAAATATAAAAGAATTGAGCATGGAATATAAAGGAATGAATACAAGTACTTAGTAATTGCCATGGAAGCACAATGGTAAGAATGAATTGGTAATTGCCATGGAAGCACCATGCCAATACTCTTTGAATGATTAGTGAAACAATGATCCCAAGTTGAGTCCTGAAAAAATGTGCATTCAAAATTAACACTAATTTCAGTCATCTCAAACTCATGTAATTAATTACATCATAGATTGTAACCTACCAAAAAAACTCAATAATCTAAGTATAGTAGTTCTAATATAAGCTTACCATTCTAAATGCTCCAACAAAATTATGTTCGACAAGAACCCAATGGTGGCTTTTTTGTGTCGCTAGTTGATGGCTTCTTTAACAAATTGGGAATGTATAAAAAAATTAAGATCATTAACAAGAAAATCACTTGGTAAAAAAAACTTCATTATAGATAAAAGTATCAAATAATAACTTCATTATTTACTCCATTATAAGATATCATAATGAACAGATGAGAGATCAGTTCATATATCACAATTGAGAAAAGAGATGAGAGCCAACCTAACACCTGTAGTGCCATCAAAGGTACAAAGACCTAATTGTGAGCATACTTTTATTGGCTAGGTTTGCAAATTTATAAAAGTCAACTCCAGCATGAACAATAATAGATGATAGTAGGGATGTGACACTTTATCAATATTTCAAAGGAAAAAGACTATTTATAGTAGAATTAGATTCCATAATCTCACTTGAGATAGATTGACCTACAATTTTTATAGGAAGATGTAATGGTAGTTACTTACAAGTCAACCATGATCAAGGCAAAAAACTAATTTTTCAAATGACAATATATTTGCAAAACGTGCAACATCCTATAATAACTAATACTTCATGTGTAAGCAAATACAACATGAAAATTGCTTGGGTTCAGGCCTAAGGAAAATTTTTCCTATAAAAAGGTGTAAAATTCTAGAAAAAAATTGACAAAGCTTCCCCTATTTTTCTTACTTTTCCCAAATTTCTATACCTGCAAGAGGGACTTGAGCACAAATATAAAGCAAAAATAAGGTGGGTACAACCCACTCATCCACTTGAGCATGAAAACACACGATAGCGGGCACATCCCATGTTACATTTCAACTACACAAGAAATTATTTCTTACTCTTTAGTTTTCTAAGGAAGATTATTCTTACACTTCATGTAGGCAATAAGAAGGCAAACAACAGGACTGACCTTTGTCAAATCATCCATTTGTTTAGAATGGTTTCCCATGTAATCTTGATGATTAGGTATGATCTCAAGCACCAAACTTTCAAGGAGACAAAGGAATTAACTATTCTGGACAAATACACAAGGCAATATAAAAAATACAAAATCTTGATATATCTATGCAACAACCTTTACCTTGAAAACCTCGAAAGCATGATGTATATTTCCACGACTCTCTCATCCTTGTGACGAAGGTCAACCTTATTGGAACCTAGTTCCATCTCTCTTCTGTGTTTGGTGTTAACAAAGCCATTTTAAACTCTAATGTGTTTATGAAGTATTACAGGTCAAAAGAATCTATGGATGCAAACAACAAGATAGCATATGAAGGAAGAAGACTATAAGACTATAGTTTTTGTTGTATTAATTGTATTTTAGAATCTTTGTATATCTCCTAACAAGTAAAACATAATCTAGGAGTTCAACTCAAAGTAGAGATAATTAGGGTTCAGAATATCGTTCATTCACTCGTTTCAAAACTCAAAATCAATTTTTTCAAAATAAAGTCGTTCAGAGTAGGTTGGATATCTCTAAAAATTGACTTACACTTACAATATTTGGTACTTGTAGCAAGTACTGGTACTAGCCATAAGTGTCGGTACATGCTAGGCACAGGTTTGGGCTTAAGTTCCAAACTATGAACAATAAGTACCCGTACTCATCGTGAGTACCGGTACCAAGTGGTCACAATTTGTGCACTTGGTTTTTGCCTGGACCTTACAAGTACCGGTACTAATTACTAGTACCGGTACATGTAGGTTACTGGACCCAAATCTGTGAGTTACAAGTACCGGTACTCATCATGAGTATCGGTATCTAGTGACTTAGTTGGGCTGACTGTAAGCAGTCAATACTAGTACCAAAAGTTTAGTACCGGTACCAACTAACCGTTATGACTAATCTGAATAGCTATTTTGCAATTAAACCTATCTCTAATCTTCCCAAGTTGCCCATAACGGCTAGTAATCGTAGGGAAGGTGCTTAGTGGGTTATAGAAGCACTCTTTGAGTGTCTTTTGCAAAAAACTAAGAAACCAAAATTCTATCTTTGCCTACACTTTCAATTCTCAATCTACTAGCTGCAAAAGAGCTTGTTTTGTTGTAATCCTCTCAAGGCCACTCTCCACTTGCAACAAGTCATCAAAGGCGATCGTGTTCATCTCTGATAAATTGTTGTTTTGCGCCTTAGTATTCTCGTTAGATTAATTTACATACTCATATTAAGCAATATACTTGTTGGAGACTTAGGGATTAGTTGTAAGCTTTTATTTGCATTTTGCTTACACCTGTATCTTTATTTCTTTTTAATATCTTATAATTGGGTTGAGTTAATTGGTTAATTACCTCAAGTTTTAGTAAATTGATTCCCTCCGGATTGAGGGAATCAAGTTAAAAATCCTAAGTCGGGAGACTTAGGTAGTGGAGTATCCAAGTGAGGGGAACCACTATATATCTTGTTCATTTTCTGGTTTGCTTTGTCTTGCAATTTCTTTATTTACCACACTATTCATCCCCCTTCTAGTGTGCTTGTGATTTACAGATCCTACAAACCTAAGTTATATGCATATCAACATATTTACTTTCATGACACATTTGAGTTAGACACACACATATGCATATATTTATATACACATACATAGATATCATGCACAACTTGCACTGTCAAAAATATTACAACATTTTTCCATGTAAAAGATTGCAGAGTATAGAAGGCTTCTCCCTTCAAGAACTAGGGAACAAAAGTAAAGGTATAATAACAGAAAAATTTATGAGCCCAAATCAAACATCAAGTAGTTTCAGTGAAGGACCTATTTAAAGTCCTACATCTTTCCCAACCAATCATCAACAAAAGAGAAAACCACCAAAAGGGAGTAAGGAGGAAGAGGAGACTTGTCAACAAGAAGCAATATTGGACTATTCCTTCCTTCAATAAATAACCCCCTGTGGCACTTGACTGACCCAAATCCCCCCTTAACTAGTTTGTACATTCCGTTTCATTGACAGTGCCATTTATATATCTTCACTCGTCATTATTCCATACTAATACCTCCTCAATCTCAATTTCACTTAAGCCTACTCAAACTCCAAGATATACGTTAACCCTTCTAAAGAAGTCTCTGAAAAATAATCAAGCTATCGTACCTTCTCCAACTTTACCGGTAATGCCAAGAAAAACACCCACTAATTGTCCTCTGTTTGTGTCCACAGCACAGATGAAATGATCACTCTAACCACTAGCCAATAAACAAACAATAGACCCTCTTTCAGATAATAAAGGGTTCACTTTAACTAACTTGATGAAGGAGGTCGATATCGAGATTGTAGTAGTGCCTTAGAGGTATTGCGGTTGTCTACCTCTAGCTTCAGATCACACGGCTCTATCCTCTCCGCATCAAATCTCTCCTCCATCTCTCTTCCCTTGTCAAGCACCCTCTTAGCCATCTTCTTGCACCTCTACTCCACCCTCGCCCCATCAAGGAATAGAAAGGTCGAACTATTAACGATGCATGTACTTCTAATTCTATCATAACTTTATAACTTCATTGTTGAGACCTAAAAGGAAAGAGAAAAGCAAAATCAGAGATTTAAGATAGGATGATATGAAAATGAAATTCTTAATACATGAACTAGCAAGCTAAAACCTGCAGCTTAGTGTAAAAAATTAAGTAGACAGATTGTATCTAGCTAGAAATTTTGACATAATGAATCATCACATTGCTGTAAAAAAAAGGCTTGTAGTTGAATCAACGGTTGGCAGGCATTGCCTGGTTTCTTAATAAGTATTTAATCTAATCTGAAGGGGAAATTATTGCAACATCTACTAACTAAACATCTCCATTTGCTAATACTACAACCAAATAAAAAGTGCCCAAAATAGTTTTTATATTCGGCAAAATTCAAGATTGTCATCAAGACGAAATAGCAAGAAAGCCCAGAGAATATGGTAAAAAAAATGGCAAGAAAGTTTCAATGTTTGCATCATGAAAGGAAATTAGAAAGCAAGAAGGAATCGAAAACGTTTAATAAAGAAGATTTCAAGTAGCAAAAGAACTATTGATTCAAAGTAAAGAAAAAGAAAAGAGATTTAATCTAATATGAAAGAGAACTTGCTCTGTTTAAGAAGGCTCTCGACAATAACAATGGTGTCATCCTTGAGAACGCTTCTAGGAGTGGCGAGAAGGGGGTCTACCAAGGAAGTTTTAGAAGTTCATTTCACTGGCAGATCGTACCAACATTTTAAATATCGACGATATGGCTATTTTTGAGGCTGGTCATGTCGACATGTGCAAGGTATCGATTTGCAGGGATATCGACGACATGTCGACGATATGGGCGACATGCTGCCTGATGCCGAGGGGTAAGTGCTGCGTGGGAAAGCTGGGTTGTGAAATTCGAATGAAAAGTGATGGGGGGGAGGGGAAGTTGGGCTGAGAAATTCAAAAAGGGGGGACCGAGCAGGAAGCTGGGTCACACACACAGTATTTTTCGAAATTAACATCATTTTGAGTATTTATGTAATTTTTTGTCGGTTACATAATTAGTATCATTTTGGGTATTTATGTGATTTTTTGTTAGAATGTTGTTGGCATGGCCTCAACATACTCGTGAAATACACATTTAAAATTTCATTGTCACGACGTCGAGATCGACATTTCAATTAGCAATAGAGAGAGATATGAGAGGGAGAGAGATGAGGTAAAGTCTTGTATAAAATATGGTCTATTTGGATTTTGATTTGCTTAAGAAGTAACAAAAATGTCTATATCCAATTATTTGAGTTAAATGAGACATAAACCAATATAATCATTTGAAGAATTAATGAAAAAATAATTTCAGAAAATATCAAATAGATAGCTTTCTGCTAAATTTTCAAACATGGGATATCTCATGAGAGATGAGCTGGGAGGGAGAGAGATTGTTAGAGAAAGTGAGAGAGATACGGGTAGAAGGTTGAGAGAGCATCAAAGAGAACGGAGCGGGAGGGAGAGAGTCGTGAGGGGAAGAGATGGGGTATGAGGGAGAGATAACAAGAGAGGAGAGAGAGAGGGGGGGATGTGAGCTATTTAGCGTGAGTAAAGATATGGTGTTTGTAATATTTATCGATAGTGACATTGCAACCGGTAGTTGAGAGGAATTAAAATAAAAAATAAATAATTATATAAATAATACATACTTAACGGACTTTACTATATACATGAAGATGGAATATGCATCAATTTAGTTGTGCAAGAGTTTCTATTAACAATCGGAGCTGTATACCCAAAAGTAGAAAGAGAATACGTTCGATTGGAGCCCCCCGTCTAAGGATCTTCCATCTCTCCCTTTAGTCTACCCACTCCGATATGCGAGTTACATCACCGACATGCACAGTCGATCATGGCCTATGGTGGTCATGCGTAGTCATGGAGGCGGTGTGGCTTGGCGTGTGCAGAAGTGGTGAGCGAGGGTCATGGTCGTGGTGGCGACTGGTGACCATGTTTTTCTTGTTGTCGACGTGCTTGAAAGACGCATCCGCAGCGACTCATGGTGGTCGTGTGTGAAGTGCACACCGGTGGCTGTTGGTGATGTGTTTGTATTTTTGGTGTGCATAGATCTTTTTTTTTTTTTAGCGTAGTTTTGTTTTATTTGGGAACCACGTGTGATCCTGTTCTTATCACAGTCGAGTTCTCCTGATGCATGTCAAGTTTTTATTTATTTGGTAAACTCGTTAGCACGGTCTTCGAGATTTTTTTTCATTGATGCTTTGTCATTTTACGAGCGTGGGATTGATCTCTTTCGGAAGAACGTCCGATTCCCGATCTCGGGATGTTTTCTTTTTTCTTTCTCTTTTGTTTCTTATCTTGTTTTTTGATTTTTGAGTTTCCCCATTTTGACGGAGCGTATTTTTCCCTTCGTGGGTGAAGATTCGCTGTCTCTCCCTTCCTCTTTGGGGTGCATCTTTTATATCGAATGCTTACCTTTTTAACGAAGATTCGTCTTCTTCTTATTCAAAAAAAGAAAAACAATGTTACTCTTTTTGGATATATATATTATTTGAGATCCCATTTGGTAAAAGGAAATAAATTTACGGAGTAAGTTGAAGAAGGAAAATAAATAGGTTAATCCATTTAGATATTTTGATAAATTAAAATTATTCAACGAAAAAGATGAAATAATTTTATCCTAAACTAAATCAACTTAATTCAAATAACAAATAAATTAATGTATTTAGATATTTTGATATATTAAAATTATCCAAAAGATGAAATAATTTTATCCGAAATTAAATAACTTAATTTAAATAATTAAGTAATAAATTAAATATTTAATCCACCGACCAAACACATAATGATTATTTTCCAAACCTACCGCAACCATTGCTTTTGGACCAGTACCACCTTTTTCTTGGCGGACAATCCAAGCAGAAGAGCTAATCAATTGTTCCGTCGCATCTCTCTCTCTCTCCCGGTGCCCAACCATCCTTTGTTAGGGCGTCGAGGGAAGAAAAGGGCGGCTCCCAGTTTCTCCATTAGTTGTTTCAGGCTCCATGGACTCGTCATCCCTCGACTCGCCCGAGTTGCAGCGATTCCTCGAGGTAACCAACCGAATCCCCCACCCCGGAGGAGCTCTCTCCAGTTTTTCCAACGCCATTCTAAGTATAGCATACAAGTAACGAAGAAACCTCAAACTTATGAGCGTCGTATTTACACTCTAATACTACTTTTAGCGGTTATGTCGTGCCCTTTTATTAGTTTCGTCCGGAGATTGTTATAAGAATAACAAGTTTATTTAATTTCCTCTCGGTTGGCCATTTGCATTCTCTATACGTATTTCCGGATTCTGTACCTTCTATTGATTTTGGGAGGAAGAGTGCCTGAATGAGTTGTCCTTTAGTCGTTAAGAAGACATCGGCAGACCTATTGCTGCAGGAGTTTGATATTAATGAGTAGTTTCGGTAACTTAGCTACATGAAGTTGGCTCTACAGTCATAGCATGTTTCTTTGAACTTAAGATGAAGGAAACACAGCTTCGGGTGCTTGTTTGCGTGCATGTGTGTGTCTGCCTGTTTTTGCGGGTGTACGCATGTCTGTGTCTTAGAGAAATTATTCGTGCGCGTGTGTGTGGCTTATTGATTTTGAGAAATTTTACCTAGAGAGTGCTCTTTAAAAGGGAAGACACATCCAATAGCAATAGCTAGAACAAAATGCCAACAGGTTGCTCTTAGAGATTTGAACCTTTGGCAGTGCTTTATCAGAGGAAGTGCTCATTACAGAGTGGGGTAGTCATTCTCGAAGCAAGAGAGGTGAAACTCCTATCTTTTGGCCTATAGTTCTTGGTTCCATTTTTTCTTTTTTTTGGAAGTTTGTTGAAGGTAGTTTGGATTGAAATTCTCTCTTCAAACTAGGTTCTCTTTATATAGGGAGGTTAATCATCATTCAAAAAAAATCAAGGGAGTTTAATCACTGAATGCCCATAGGTGACGTAGTAGTTTGTTTGGAGGACTCTTTAGAAATGGGGGTACTAAACAACCATTGAAGGCTGAAGTCCTTGAAGGCTTCATTATCAGTCAAGAGTTCTGTAATATTGCCTTAGGTGTATTGATCTTGGCAACGATACCATGCTTTTCCTATTTGATTGAAGAATGCTTTGGCTCCTCCATAGCCTAATCTTCCACTACAACCATTGAATCTTTAGAAACTGTGGAAGTTCAAAAATTTCAAATAAGAGTTGTACCCATCCTGAATTTTGTATGATCTCTATCGGAATCTATATTCCCTTTATCAATTCTTTGGTACTACCTAGTTCCCTGCATTTCTTTATCAATGCCATGACCTTATCCTGAATCATGAGGTTTCAACATTTTTGACTTAATTGACTCCAGAGTTGTTCTTGACCCTTTACGGTAGATCCAAACCCATCCGTGGGAAAGAAAAAAGCAGCATTGAAGAAAGGAAAGAGTGAGATGGTTGTTTTTGTTGTTCTTGCGATTTTTGGTCTCTTTTTAGCTTGGGCCAACGCTATTTCTTGTTGGTCGAGCTTTTGACAAAAAAAGCGATGTGAGGGTATATTCTGTGCTTCATGGTTCTACTACACACCACTTATGTTTTTTCACAGCATGGATTTTTGAACTTCTGAAGACAAAAATGTATTTCAGGTTTTTTTATCAAGCCACTTTTTTTTGAGTTAGTGCCATCTGTCAGGAGTAAGTGGGTGTTGACTAGGTGTTTCTCCAAATTTGCTGATGGGGCTAGATTTGTTTTCTCATTAGTTTATGGTCCTTATGACCTTGGGTCAAGGTTGGAGTTGTGGGACGAGCCATGTCAGGCTTCTTTGTGGATAGAAGGTTGCAGCTTCTTAGAGGTGATCTTAATACAACTTTGTTGATTGATGATAGGCCGGAGGGTAGAACTATTAGAAATATAGAGACCTTTGCTACCATTATGGCAAAGCTGGAGTTGTATGATCTCCCAACTCCTAGTGCAAAGTTTACAAGTTTACTGTTGGGAATTTTTAGGGATGAAATTGACAATTGACATTTTTTTGTTCTATTTACTTGGTGGAACACTATCATCTCATGGTTGTGACCATTTGGGATAAAACTACCTCTACAACATGCCCTTAAAGAATGTGTTTTCTTTTCCTTTTGCTTCAAGTTTGATCGGTCATGGCTATTGACACTTAGTTTCAGGTTCTTGGTTCAAGATAAGTGGAGAGGAGTGTAGCCTTATTCCTTAACGATTTGGTCTTGACGAAAAAGATACAACACTTGAGGTCATTTTCAATTGCTTACAAGGAGTAGATTAAGGAAATGAGAGAGCATGGACTAGGGTGACTACCTTACAAGGTGTCTTAGTTTTGGATAGTCTAGAGGACAGTAGGTCCTTGTTGATGGAGGTGGAGATTAGAAAGAAACTCCAAGAAGTACTTATCAAGGAGGATTTGAAGAGAAAGGTTGTCTGAAGGCAGAGGTTTATACAATTATGCTTGAGAGAATGGGATGCTACCACCCTCTTCTTTCTATATAGTGACCAATAATAGAAGAGTTAATTTGATAGGTGGCCCATAGTCTAGATGCTCATCTCTATGGCCATTCACTTGAATTGAGACTTCTACCAGTTATTTGTGAAGAATGCATTCCGTTATGGCCTAGGTTTGAGTTTTAGGGGGAGTGTACCTAGTCTTGCAGATTGCATAAGATAATCTATGGGCTAGACCAAGTACTAAGTTTGAGTACAGAGTTTTGGCCCAAGCTACTTTTGAGGTCATGTGGATTTGCCTTGTTCTCAAGGATTGACGTATTCTTGTGTCTAGTCCTATGGAGATGAGGTGTGATAAGAAGGTAGTTCTCTTTATTGCCAACAATGCAATCTTCCATGCGAGAATGAAACTTGTGGAGGTGGATTGTCACTACATCCAAGATATGATCAATAAGGGATTACTTTACACCTTACATGTGGTCTCGAGAGATTAGACAACATACATGTTCACCAAGGCTCTACCTTGTGCATCCTTTAATCGATATTATTCTAAGCTAAGTATGATAGATATCTATGCTTTAGCTTGAGAGGGAGTCTAGAGAGAGAAGTCTTGTCTAATTTACTATTTTTCCCTTCAATTTTGTTACTTTTGTATTTCTTTAAGAACCTTACTGTTATTGTTATTTAGTCCCTTCCTATATATAGAGGCCTAGGTTTCCTTGGTGAATAGAACTATTTTCTTCTGTACACCTACCTTAGAAACCTTGTTGAAATACTTAAATGCACCTTCATAGTGTTGTAAAATGCCCTAGATAGCAACTTCTAAAGAAACAAGGGCCACAGATGGCCCTTTCAACCCTTGATCGATGTCCATGTACCTCCACCCGCCATTACCTCTAGTTGCCCTCCTCATCTCTTTCCAATCTTTCAATCATTTATTTGAGACTTGATGTTTCACTATAGTCCTTAGATTTTCATAAGGATTTTTTTTTTAAATAAAAAAAATGGATGATCATGTGATGTTAATGATCATCCACTTCATTCATAAAAAAAGGAGGTACAATCAGAAAGTATTACGACAGACTCCAAGATCCCTTGAATGACGATACATCTCTGCACACATCCTCAGCAAAAGCCCTTTCCCCTTTTATAAACTACCCCATTTCTTTCTTTCCAAATACCCGCAGTATATGCATCTCATTCCTTGTCTTGAAAGCCTCGTTCTTTCATGAGGAGATACTTTGATGTTCTTGTTTGATGTTGGAAGGCTTGTTAAGAAGTTGAATCATTCATTCCCAAAACAAAGGTGTTGTGTCTACCTTCTTATTGTTCGGTAGCTTTTATTTCCTAAATAATTTTGAAGATTGTTTAAGGTGGTTTGAAGTGATCTTCTCTGAACCTAGCCATCTTTACCAAGAGGTCAATCACTTATTACTCAGCTAGTTTGAAGTCTTGAAGGGCATCATTGTGCATTAGTAGCTTCTCATTGCAACAATATGGGTTTTGGTAGGGACAGTAAAATTTATCCATTTGATGAAAGAATATTGGCTGCCACTACACACCCTAATCTTTCCATAGAACCAGCCGATTCTCTAGAAATTTTGGAAATCCTAAGGTTGCACTATATTTCTGTACACAAGTTATGGTTTTTCATAGCATGGATCTTTGAGCTTAGATGATGGAAGCACATTTTCTTGTCTTTTGTTAGCTAGGCTACCCTTAAAAATTTTATTGATATTGGAATACCATATATAGACGCTACCCTTCAAAGGGAAGATACATCCAAAACTAGCTAAAGAGCCAATTACTAAGACAATGTTGTTAGAGGTATTGGGCTTTTCCTTTTTGATCGAAGAAGGCTCATTAGGGAGTTGAGCCAATCATTCTCAAAGCAAAGGATCCGATGTCCCTATCTTCTTACAGGCCAATAGCTTTCATTCTCTAAATGTCATTAAAATCGTTGAACATAGTCTAAACTGAACTCATCTTTCTTGGACCAAATTGTACTTATTTAGCGGAAGATACCTATTGATGTTTCATTGTTTTTGTTGGGATTGGAGTTGGCTATGTAGCACTATTACATGGCAACCAGCAGGCTACGTAGCAGCATCTGAGGTCCACATCAAGGGTGGCGGTAATGGTCTAATTGGTCCAATTTTGATGCACCAAGTTTGGTTATTTTCTATTTTTAGTAAAGTTATTTTAGGAATTTGTTTGGGATTTATCTTAATTAAGAGATAAGATCTTTCCAAATGAGATTAGATCTTTTCTCAATATGGATAGAATCTTTTGCTATTTTTAGGGATATGTTCTCTCTATAAATAGAGAGCCTTCCCAACAATTCTAATTTGAGCAATACAATTATTTCCAAACGTCCAAAGAGGCTCCTCTCCTCTCTCTCCTCTCTCTCCAACTGGTGCCCACCTAGGCCACTGTGTCAACCATTCAACCGGCCACCAAGCCACACGGTGGTGCTCCATGCCTCTAAGCCATACGTGCATAGTCCCCCTCATGTGGACTATTTTTCCCACGCACTTGGAGTCTCCATGCTCCACTATTTTGTCAATTCTTGATATGGTATCATAGCCTTTGATCTAGGCTCCTTGTGCATGTGGGTATCCAAACCACTCGTTGGTGACTCTTGCATCCAATAAGTCTTTCTCGACAAATTCGATGCCTTATGCGGAGAATGAGACTAGAAAGAAGATGACGGAGGCTGCCAAGACGATCGAAGAAGCCACACTCCACCCTGATGAAAGCAAGGTGGTCATCTTCGGGACAACCGTCAAGCTTAGTGGCACTTCCAACCACGTCTTGTGGGCTCGCGCCTTTAAGATCTTTGTTGGAGGCTAGGAGAAACCGAGTATCTCTTGGAGGAGGTGCCGGAGTTCAAAGATGACAAGAAGTACGAGAACTACGTCGTCATGAACTGGCTCATGAATTCGATGGATCCGTTTATAGCCTTGAATATGTTATATAAAAAGAGCGCGTTCGAGATTTGGATGACCCTCGAGAAGAGGTATGTTCGAACCTCAAATAATGCCCGCATTACTGAACTCTATACTCATATTTGGACGGCAAGTCAAGGTGATCTTCCCTTGACAAAATGCTACGTGAACATGGAGGTGTTGTTCGAGGAGTTGGAGATCTATAAGCTTCTCTGTTGCGACAAGTAGGGAGAGACATGAGAGGTTTAGCAATCTGCTAAGTTTTTATAGGGATTGAATTCCCGTTATCGAGCAACCCACGATTAGATTTTTGCTTTAGAAGGAAAGATGGATCTTGAGACCATCTTTTCTCGTCTCCTCAAGATGCAGATCTCTGAGGAGGAAGACTTGCTAAGAGGCAAGAACTCTGTAGTTGCTATTCCAGAAGCAGGCGCAAGGCAAGGATAAGGGTGTGGACCTAGCCGCGTCTACCCGAAGTGCCAACATTGTGGATGCAACAATCACCCACAAGATAAGTGTTGGGAGGCCACCACGTGGGCTACTAGCACCTCACACGTGGATCCCTGACTCAAGAAGATCTTGAGAAGCTGCGTGCTCTTCTGAGAGAAGACAAATCCACAGTGATCGTCGCGACGACTACTCAGGTTGCCACAGAAGCAACGACTTTGGAGGTCGCGAGAGGATTCGCCATCAACTTGTCTAAAGAGAAGACCGAGAGCTTTACCCTCGAAGAAGGTGAATGGTCGAGCGTTTAGCCTTACAAGTTGAAGACCAAGTTGTCGGCCTCGCAACCTTCGATTTAAGAGGGAGTGTTGGGATTGGAGTTGTTCACGTGGTACTGCCACATGGCAACCAGCAGGCCACGTGGTAGCATCTGAGGCCCACACCAGGGTCGGCAGTAATGGTCCAATTGGATCAATTTTGGTGCACCAAGCTTGGTTGTTTTCTACTTTTAGTAAAGTTGTTTTTAGGAATATATTTGGGATTTCTCTTAATTAGGAAATAAGATCTTTCTAAATAAGATAAGATCTTTTTTCAATAAGGATAGAATCTTTTACTATTTTTAGGGATATGTTTTCTCTATAAATAGAGAACCTTTCCAATAATTCTAATTTGAGCAATATAATTATTTGCAAACATCCAAAGAGGCTCCTCTCTCTCTCTTTTCTCTCTCCAACCGATGCCCACCTAGGCCATCGTGGCCACCATCCAGTCGGCTACCAAGTCACACGGTGGTGCTCCTTCATGCAAGGTTTGAAATGTCGATTTTGATGCCGTGCCAATGAAATTCCAAGTGTGTATTTCGTAAGCATGCCGAGGGCACGTCGTGGAAATGCCCGTTTTTCGATGGGCATGTTGATGAGCATGTCGAGGGCACGTCGTGGGCATGCCAATATATATCAACAAAAATAATAGTAGTCAAAAAAACTAGCAGCAACCTCGACATGGGCACCTATTTCGCCGGCATGCCGACAATGCTGACGGTATACTGACGATATCCCTGTAAATCGACACTTTATCCGTGTCGGCACGACCCCTGCTCGAAAATGGCCTTGCTGATGGCATGCTGAGGGCATGCTGATGGCATTTAAAACGATGCCTTCATGCCTCCAAGCCACACGTGCATAGTCCCCCTCACATGACTATTTTTCCCATGCACTTGGAGCCTCCACACTTTAATATTTTGTCAATTCTTGACAGTTTTCATAGGCATTCAAGAAGATTCTCTCGAAAAGGGAATTCAGAAAAGTGCCAAAGGTCGAGGTCTCAAAAGGCTCCTTGTGAATTGGGTGTTTTCATTGCATTGTCTTTGGTTATATTGTTTGTAGCATGAAAAACAAGTAAGATTTTGCAATCTAAGAAAGAATGCATTGGTTGCCCTTATGAATCCCAATCTTTCTATATTGTTAGAGTTTTCGTAATTTGATTTCATTGAATGGAAAGAAAGAGATTATCCCTCTTTATATAAAGAGGGATTGCAATAATAGAATCCTAATCCTAATAATAGAATTCTAATCATGATAGGAAACAACTCAAATTAAATCCTAACAAAATAAATCATATCTTTAAATATAGAAAGAGATAAATCCTAATCCCTACTTTTTAATTCCTAAGTTTGGAACACTCTCCCCCAAGTTGGAGCATACAATGCCTAACTTGCAGGAGTACAGTAGCAGTAGGACTCTCCCCTTCGGATGTAATCCTTGGGTTGGAGCAGGTAGGCGGTAGTTAGGCAGGTAGGTAGGTGGTCGTCTCTCATCAGTGGAAAGCCTAACTTGTTTGGAGTTATAAAAAGCTGAGAAAGAGACTTTCAGGTAAAAGTAGTAGAGAGTGGGAGATGATCCCAGGCAGGTAGGTAGGTAGTTATAGTAGTAGTTGCCTCATATCAACAAAAAATTCTTCTCTTGAGGAGAAGATAAAATTAGGGTGAGGTGAGGCATTTAGTTAGGCAAGGGGGCGAGCATGATGCTCAGGTTCCAAATTTTTTTTTCAATTTTCAATAGCCTACCATGGTATGGATTGATGGCAACAAGGTGTTTGAAACATATCATCAGGTCGCCTAGATCCCAAATCTCGTTTAGAGGTAGCCTACAGAGCCTCACATGAGTCTACTTGAGAAGAACTCGGTAAGGTAGTCCCACAACAATGAGCCCTGCAGAGGTAGGCGATGAAGTCAACAACATCAGCACTGACAATAGTTGTAACAGCAATAGTGACACCAACAACAGTTGCAACAATAATGGCATCATCGACAACCACACATATCAAGGAAGGGGCTCCCGCAGTAGTGCTTGGGTTCAGTTTTGAAGTTCGGTCAGATGAGAGGTGATTGATTAGTTGATTTGAGTTGGGTTCGGTATGATTGGTCAACCAAATTGACCGCGTAGGGCTCTTGGAAGCGAGGAAGTGCCTTGTTGATCAGAGTAGGGCCTGAATCTGGTGATGCAGGCAAGTGCAGCGAAGGAGTTGGTGGTGTTGGGAGATGTTTCGATGAGAGAGAGGTGTTGTAGTGGTGAGGAAGGTGAGCGATAGGGAGAAAATGGTTGCAAGGTGACCCTGATGGCCGCATGCAGAGGTAGAGTGATGATGATTGTTGTAGATAGAGATGGAGGAGGCATTGTACACACCCTTAGGTAGGAGAGAGGAGCCAATAGCTCCTCTAGATGCAGAGGAAGAGATCGAGTCCTAGAATTAGACATGCTCTGATACCATGTGAAATTTTTTGTAATTTGATTTCATTGAATAGAAAGAAAGAGATTATCCCTCTTTCTATAGATAGAGGGATTACAATAATAGAATCCTAATCATAATCCTAACATGGAAACAACTCAAATTAAATCCTAACAAAACAAATCATATCTCTAAATATAGAAAGAGATAAATCTTAATCCTTATTTCGTAATTCCTAATTCTAGAATATTCTCTAACATACACAATTATTGATGTCCTAGAAACTATGAAAATCCTAGGATTGCATCCTAATTCTATACTAGGGGCTTGTCATAGCATGAATCTTTGAACTTAAGATGACAATAACATTAATTTTCTCTCTTTTTTTTTTCCTTTTTTTTAACGTCAGACTATACTTAGAAGGAAGATAAATCCAGAGATTAGAAAAAAGAATCTATTACCAGGAATTTCAAAGATTATGGGTTTCTAATATGGTGGAGGGAGTCTTGCTAGGAAGTTGAAGCATTCATACCCAAGTGGAGGTGATGTTCCTATCTTATAGCCTGATAGCTTTCATTTATTCAAATTTCACAAAGATCTTCTGAGGTGGTCTAAATTGAACTTGTTCCTCGGTACCATGCTGTCTCTGTTAGTGGGAGATCACTTATTAATGGCTAATTTTTTGTCCATGAGTTTGTCAAGAGGGTTCTCTAGAAAAGGGGCGTCCTAGAAAACTGCTGGAGATTGAGGTCTCAGAGGGCTTGCTTGTGATTCGGGAATTTCCACACCATTACCCATGTGTGGGTTTCAGAAGTGATACCCAGCTTTTTCCATTCAATGACAGAATGCCATGGTTCCACCTATCCACCTTAATCCTTATTCATCCATTCCCTAGAAATTACGAAAGTTCTAATATTGCATTCTAATTCTATACCAACTTTTCCTAGATTTGAGTGCTAGAGGAATCCAGAAGACTAGGTTCGTTTCAAATTTGGCTGATCTCTTTCTCTTTTGCATGCATGCAGGCACCCACACGTTGCATGTGCACGCCTGCGCACAGAGATCTTCATATTTTAAACTAAAATGGCGTCACTCTTTATATTCTTATTCTCTATTTAGGTGGAGAATATTCCAATTTGTTAAAGACATCTGTGTTCTGAACAAAACGTTGTCGATATTGGCAATGGTTATATGATCTCCCCAATATAGCTTTATGATCAACCCAATGATCTTGCACAAGCATAGTTCTAGGTAGTAATCATTTCTCTGACTCTGAACAATGCATTGGGGAATCTTTGATGATATTTGGTCGAAGTCTACCATAACAAATTTCGGTAGGATAATACTCAGCAAGAGATATTTGTGTCCACATGCCTAAGAGCATCAAACTCTGGGAGATGAGGGGAATCTACTTTGGGAGAATAGAATGTAAAATGAAGTACCACTTGTGTAGATTCATCTTGTCTCCTTGTCTCTTATTTTAAACTTCCTTTTGTCCTTTCTCCATCGTGTTATTATCTGCCCTTTGGGCTTTAAGACCCTTTCGATTCAGCTATCAAGGATGGGATGATTATTCTTGCTCCAGTGCCACCTTTTTGTGGTGTACTTTACATAAATAGACTACTTTTTATGGTTGTTTTGTATTTTACTGCTTAACTAGTGTTGTCTACTTTAAGCTTGCATTTATTGTAAACCATGACACAGGAAGTTGACAAGAGGATTGATCTCAATGCAAGTGAGAGGATATGTGCAATTCCTACAATGGAAATGAATTGTCTGGGAATAAGAACTACCTAACATATTTAACCACCTGTAGGATTAAAATTCAACCAAGCATCTTATTAAAAGAAAATCAGCCAAGCATGCATTGTTTTGTCTTTTGAAAGGATCGAGCATGCATTATCGGAACATATGACTGCATGCTATGTCACTAGCTTTGCCCTTTAATTTTGAGTGTCGAGGTCAATGCGAGAGTTCCGTCTATTTATATTCTTGCACCTTTGCTTTAACATTATTTGAATGGAAATGTGAAAGAGAATTTTGTAAATCCATGCATGACTCTGGAGGGTTGGTTAGTTCGTTGGATGAATGCCTGGTTAAACAACTTGTATAGGAGTCAGCAAGTGCGTAAGGGAGCACGAGCGTTACTTGAAAGGATTTTAGATGATAATTTGGAGTGCTTTTAAGATATGGAAGTTCACATTAAGCAATGGATATATATCCTTTTCTTATGGGTTTAAAGCTTTCAAAGAAATCTTTTCGGACATTCTTTGTGAATTTCATACTTTTTAATGATAGATGACTCGTGATGAATGAGCCTTTCTCAATGTTATAAAAGTTGGTAGTTGGTATTTCGTCGATTAGGTCACTGACTAAAGAGTATACGGTATGTGTGGGAGTAGTCGGGGAGTACTTGGTTGTGTGTGTGTGTGTGTAAACAAGTAAATATACTATTACATAAAGGTAAATAATTTTCAAGCTTAAGATAATGAAAATTTAAGAACTAACTATAAAAAACTTTGGAAACTTTAACCTTTTCGAAAAAAAAACTATGGAAACTTCAACTTCTTAAACATAAAACAAAATAAAGTAACCATTTAAATAACCATTTAATGATTGACAAAAGAACTTCTTAAACAAATTAACAAAAACAAAATAAAATAACCATTTAAACAACCAAAGTAATAACCTAATCGTTCCTCACTAAACTAGATTTACTTATTCAAACAATCATTATTTAAAATTTAAAGTGAAAAGAGAGGTAGGAAACCTAATCGAAGTGCTAAAGTAGCCGAGCAAGAGAGTAGCAGTAGCATGGTTGGTAGATTAACGCTCTATGGAGAAATTGAGCGCGTAGTTGGCTGAGTAGATCGAATACTTGATCAAGTAGTCGGGTCTACCAACTATGTGCTCAAGTATGGATTGTTCCGTCGGTTAGGGGTTCGACTGGGACCGAATTAGTAGATTTTTACGACAGAGGCCTTTCTTGCCTTGTATGTACATTCTTGCTAAGGGAATGATTACTCCGCATGATAAATGCCATTATCTATATCAATTGTCTTATTTATTTTCCACTTAATTACATTCAATGAATTGATTATGAGCTCAAGTTAATTGAGAGAACCATCTATAAGCCCTCATGAAGATTAGTTTCTCACCATATTGCCTGCATCCTCTTATTTTTAGAATAAGTTAATTGTTGGCAGTACAACCCTCTTCTTGCTGAGTCCCTTTGTCATCAATCTATTTATCAAGAAACACCATGTTTTGCAAGACAATTACCCTTATTGAGGGAAAATATCTTTTGTCAAGGAATTTACTAAGAAATGTAATGCAGTTCTTATTTGACTTCATGTTCCTTTTATCCATTGAGGAAGTGGGACTAGACTAAGTAATATTCCTATTGGAAAAGAAACAAGCATCTTATTTCTTAGAGAAACCTTACTTTTCTTTATATAGAGAGAGGTGCTGGGTAAAGTATAGGGAAGTCCAATTATAAAAAAATAACACAACACCATTGCTAACTCTTAACACCTCCTCTTAAGCTGGAGCATATATATCACATATGTCCAATTTGGTACATAAGAAATCATGGTGCTTTTTGGAAGTGCCTTAGTGAAGATGGCTGCAATCTGTTGTAATGAAGTAGTAGGGGTATGTTGGAGTTTAGCTTTATTTTGTAGTTTCCTTATTTCGTGTCATAGTTGCTAAATTTATTTATTGTGTTGGACTCTACATGTAATTTACCCTTGCCTCTTCTCAATAAAAGAGAGGCTAGGGTTTAGTTATCAATATGAAGTTTCATTCCATTTAACATGATATTAAAGCGGTGATTCTAGATCGACGCTCCAATATACCACTAAATACCACCCAAAAATTCGTGTTCATGATCTCCAATCCTCATTCTTGAGGATTCCCAGTGACATTGATGCCCATATGGGGGATCACCTTAGTTCCATTGGTTAAGGGGGTAGTTTCTCCAGCGTCGCCAATCACCGATCTGCACTGCTAGCCACTGATCAGCATCGCCAACCATCAACGCAGGTTGCTGGTGCTCTTTCTCGCCTCTACACCCCTGCAGGGGTGGGTGACACTCTTGGAGTTGCTGTGATTCCCTACTTCTAGTACTGCCTTCCATCAAGTCCATATGGTTCCAGCAGCTTGTTGGAGTCTTGATTGGACTCCTTAGGGATCGAATTGGCCTCCATCTAGGTTGGTTCGGTCCTTTTTTGGTTCGTACAATAGGGTGCATGACCTCTCCTTGATTGGATGACCTAGGCACCACGTGCCAATTTCTACGTGCCCTATAGCATGCCTGTTGGTGCACGCACATGCATGTTGGTTGATGAAGATTCATTTTCTATGTGTAGCTGGTGCCTTTTGCTTTCTTCATGGCTGGTGTGGAATCCTCGATCCTTACCTTAGAGGCTAAGATCTCTTCCTCTACATTTGTTCAAGGGACCATGATTAAATTGACGGGATCCTAGAACTATGTACTTTGGTTGAGGGTGTTCCATATTTTTGTTGGAGGACATGAGTGTCTCCACGTTCTCACTGGTAATGCTCCAGATCCCAAGGAAGAAGAGTTAAAGATGTTGGAGGACAATTATTTGGTAATGAATCGGCTTATGAACATGGACTCGAAGATTGCCTGTAACATGCTCTATAAGAATACAACTAAGGACATATGGGATGCCTTAGAGCAACGTTATTCTATGCAGATCAATAGTTCATGTTGTTTGGATATTTGCAGGTGCATATAGACCACAAACTAGGGCAATCTTTCTCTTGTTGATTACTTCACCACTATGTAGGGCTTATTTGAGGAACTAGTTGTATTCCATCTAGCCTGCTTGGTATGACAAGCAGGTCACGATGCATGCTGAATGGTAGACCTATAGGTTTCTTGATGGATTATCTTCTAGATATCAGTTTATTAAGGATCGTATATTGTCTGCAAAGTCTATTTTGAGACTGGAAATGGTATACATTTGTCTTAAAAAGCTTGATGCAGACTCTACACCTCCTACTCCTGCAACACTACTTGATACTACTGCTCTTGCGGCTTCTAAGGTGGGAGGTGGTCAATCTGGTGGGCATGGATGTGGACGTAATGGAGGCTGAGGTTGACGATCTTATCCTCCTTGTGTCCATTGCTAGAAGACCAATCATCCCTCTGATAGATGTTGGGGGAAGTTTGGGAGGCCAGCTCAAACCCACTAGATTTCTCCTACTGTCGAGCCCTCGGCTGAGATAGAGTTACTCCTGATCATGTTACTGGATTTCCTTTTACCATTGAGGAATTAGATCGCCTTCATCAGTTTCTGAGTGAGCCAAATTTGTTTTCTGTTGCCACTCTGGCCACAAGTACCATGGCACATGCCACATATTCAGGTATTGTAGATTTTGGCGCCTCTACTAATTTGACTAGTAAGAATGATAGTCTTACTTCTGCTAGACTCTACTACTATTACTTCTGTATGTTTGACAAATGGTAATATGTCTCCTGTTATCTCAGTTGGAATGGTGAAATTTTCTCCCAGATTACAGCTCTCAGATGTCTATTGTGCCGTTGAGTTTCCTTTGAGTTATTATTTGTTTGTTAAATTTTACAAGCAATTGAGATGTAGGACTATTTCTAATGAGCATCATTATTATTTTTGGACATCCGAACGGGGCAGACGATTGGTGGGGCAGATGATCCTTCTCGTGTGGATCGTCAGTGTCGAGTTCCATTCTGATGCTTGGGGTCCTTATCCTGTTGCCACTACTTCTAGTCATAAGTACTTTGTTGTTTTTGTAGATGATTTTAGTCGCGCGTCTTGGATTTTTTTGTTGAAAGACAGATTTGAATTATTTTCTATAATAAAGAAATTCTTTTTGGAGGTGCAGAATTCTTTTTCTATCAACATAAAATGTTTCAAACCTGGTAATGCTCTTGAGTTTGCTCAACATTATTTGAGAACCTTTCTTGAGGATAATGGGATCGTTCATCAGACTTCCTAAGGTTGCAAAGAGAAAATTGTGCCACATTTTGACATAGCCAGGATGCTTCTTATTTCTATGGGTGTTCCCAAGACTTTTTGGGGTGATGCTGTTGTTACTTATGTATGCTTGATTAATCGTGTGTTGCTGTCTATTTTGGGGGTGATGTACCCTTCAACCTACTTTTTCTTGATAAGGAATTATTTCCCTTGCCTTGTTGGATTTTTGGTTGTGTACTTTGTTCACAATTTTGGTAGCCTTGATAAGTTGTCTCCTAAATGTGTCTTGCTTAGTTACTCTTGCACACAGAAAGGGTGTTATGATCAAGTTGGCAGGCGCTATCATATATGTGTTGATGGTATCTTTTTGAAAGGATCCCGTACAACTCTCTCGAGGGAAGGAATGCTTAGTTCCAGTCTCATGTTTACCAATGTAGGGAGACACCACCACATGTACCTGCCCCTACGTCTCTACTTTTATCTCCTGTTGATCCAAGCACTAGTGCCCACAACGATGCAACTCTACCAATCCTTGCTTTGGATGCTCCTACTCCCCTGGTGGAGGGCCACAGTGGGGGTGATGACAGATCCATTGCTTTGCGTAAGGTAGTGAGATATTATATTTTACATTATATATCACATTTTACTTCTACTTCCCATTTGGACTCATCTGCGCAGTAGTTTTCTTAGGCACTCTGTAGTATTATCATTCCCATTAATTACTATAAGGCATCTCAGGATCTCAGGTGGGTGGAGGCCATGAACAAGGAGATGGAGGCTCTTACTTCTTGTCAAATTTGGGATGTAGTGCCAACCTCCGGTGATGCTAAGGTGGTAGATTGCAAATGGGTCTACAAAATGCAATATCATGTTGATGGGAAAATTGGCATATTCAAGGTTTATGGCAAAGGGGTTCACATAGACATATGGTGTGGATTTTTTTGAGACTCTCTCGTGGTGCCTGACCGCTCTATTTGTGTGATCCTCTTTGTGGTAGTTAATCTAGATTGGCCTTTGTATTAGCTAGACATCAAAAACGTTTTCCTTTGCGGTGATCTGCATGACAAAGTCTATGTGCCAACCTCCTAGCTATAGGGTTGAGGGGGAGTATGTATGCAAACCGAATAATGCGATCTATGGCCTAAAATAGAGTTTCTGGGCATGGTTTGATTGATTGAGTACTAAAGTGGTGAAAGTAGGGTTTAAGAGGTTTATATCTTACCATTGTATTTTCAGTAGGAAGATGGTAGCAAGCACAGTGATATTGGTTGTTTATGTCGATGACATGATATTGACAGGAGATGATGCAATTGGCATTTAGGAGGTGAAGACATTTTTGTAGAAATCATTTGTTACGAAGGATCTGGGGATCTCCATTATTTTTTGGCATAGAGCTTGTCAGGGGTAAATATGGCATGTCACTCTCACAGAAAATATACACTTGAGATTTTAGAAGTAGGGTTTCTTGGGGCCAAGGCTCCTGCTATACCTGTAGAATATAGGGGGAATCATAGTGTGATAGAGGATGCTCCATTTGAGGACGTTTACAGGTATTAAAGTGTGGTTGGTAAGCTTCTCTATCTTACCATCATACGTCCAGATTTCAGTTTTGTAGTGAGCAGGGTTAGTCAATTTATGGAGAAGCCATGTTATAGTCATTGGAGTGACGTTTGTCTGATATTGCGATATTTGAAGGGATCTCCTGCTAAAGGATTATTCTACAAGAAAAATGGTCATCTGGAGTTATGTTCCTACTTAGATGCTAACTATGTTGGGTTAGTAGAGGATAGGAGATCTACTACCAGGTTTGTAGTCTTAATTAGGGGGAACCTAGTTTCCTAGCACAACAAGAAACAGACTGGTTGCTATATCCAATGTAGAGGTGGAGTACAGAGCCATGGCTCACACGGCTTGTGAAGTCATGTGGATGACTTCCTTTTGGGCTTGTCGTGGTGCGGTAATGAAGAGTCTTGTTTCTATTTATTGCGATAACAAATCCGTTACCTACATTGCCTCAAATCCGACTTTCATTAGAGGACGAAACATATCGAGTTTGATTGTCACTTCATACGTAACCCTATGTTGGAAGGAAAGATCAGTACATCTCATATCTCTACAGATCTCTAATTGGTAGATATATTCACTAAGGCACTCCAACGAAAATGTCATATCTTCATCTTCGATAAGTTGGGACTCGAAGACATCTATGCCCCAACTTGAGGGGGAGTGTTGGAGTTTAGCTTTATTTCTTAGTTTCGTTGATAAATTTATTTATTGTGTTGGACTCTTAATTTAATTTACCCTTGCCTCTTCTCTATAAAAGAGAGGCTAGGGTTTAGTTGTCAATATGAAGTTTCATTCCATTAACATGGTGCGAATCTTCCCTATAGTAATCATATCCTTAACAAAATGGCTGTCCACCTTAATATGCTTGGTGTGCTTGTGAACAAGGTTTGAAATGCCGATTTCGACATCGTGCTGATAAAATTCTAAGTGTACATTTCGTGGGCATGCCAAGGGCACATCGTGGAAATGCTCGTTTTTCGATGGCCATGCTGATGGGCATGCCGATGGCACGTCAAGTTAAAATTATATCAATTTTAAGAAAATTAAATGTTGATTGTGACTTGTGTAACAATAAGAGTGTTTCATCATGACCATACTTAAAGTTTTAGATGTCGCGTGCATGCATGCATGCGAACCCTTACCCAGACCTTGCCCATCTGGACCTATAGACCCTTACCCATTAGCAAACACCTCAGACCGTGCTTAGCCAACACAAACCTCATCAGACTGGTCGGCATCTGGCAGCATGTTGACCATACCATCGGTATGCCGGTGAAATCTTGGTATTTCGACAGCAAATGCATATCGGTATGGACCTTTTTCAAAAAGTGCTTTGCCGGCGACATGCCCTTAGCATTTAAATCATTGCTTGTGAAAGATAGGATTGGAGGTAATAAATGTAGTTGATCCATTATCACAAGACATTGACACCAGGAGTGAGACTTGGATCCCTAAATCATCTAGGAAATGGACTAGCCACGTGACTTCACATGCAGTGTGAGCCATGGCATGACACTCGGCCACTGCACTAGATCTAGTAATCACCGTCTTTTTCTTACTCCATCAAGTAACAAGTTTGCCACCAAGAAAGGTGTCATAGCTCGTAGTAAACCTCATGTATTTTACTGACCCTGCATAGCTAGCATCAGAGTAGGCATGCAGATCTACATGCCCATTATTCTTCATGTAAAGACCCTTTTCAAGATTCTTTTAAGGTACCTGAGAATAAGATACTCAACTTGCTAATGACTGTAACAAGGATTCTTCATGAATTGACAATCTCTATTTATGGTAAAACGATATCAGGTTTGGTGACTGTCACATAGAGAAGTTTGCCCACAATGCTTTTGTATCTCGTCTTTAAACATAGGGTCGTCTTCTTCACTTGGCTGCCCTTGTGGTTCCACCGGAATGTAGGAAGGTTTGGCTCCTAGCTGATTGGCTTCCTCACGAAGTTCTAGAACATACTTCCTCTGTGAGAGTACCATCCTGCTGGAGTTTCTGGCAACTTTAATGTTCAGACAGTACCTTAGGGTTACCAAGACCTTGGTAACAAAAGTGGTTTGTAGAAAGTTTTTGGCCTCTTGTATGCCAGTGATATCATCACCCGTAAGAATCATATCATTTATATAAATAACTAAAATCACCACACTTGACTTAGTACGTCTCACAAAAATAGAGTGATCAAATGTAAATTTGAGAAAGTTAATCTTTTGAATTTCTGAACTAAGCCTCTCAAACCACTCTCATGGGCTCTATTTTAGGCCATATATAGCCTTTTGTAGCTATAGACCTTCTCCCTCTTAACCACATATCATGGGGTTGGACCATATAGACCTCTTCCTGAAGGTCGTTATTAGAGGAATGCGTTCATCACATTACGTTGGTGTAATGGTCATGCCTTGTTGATTGCCATAGAAAGGATGATGCGAACTGAGTTACGGTGCGCTATTGGAGTATCAGAGTAGTCAATGCCATAGGTTTGAGTGTAGTCTTTTGCCACTAGCTAGGCCTTCGGCCTTTTAACGATCCCATTGGTCTATACTTCACAATCGTGATTTAAATGTTGGCAAGGCCTTTTTTGGGAAAAGCCCATGTTGACATGGTAAAGTTGTCGAAATGCTGGGATATCGTCGGTATGGTCGGTATACCCTCGGCATGGTCGGCATGCCAGCGAAATCAATGGTCATGCCAAGGCTGCTGCTGGTTTTTTTGACTACTATCATTTTTATTGGCATGCCCTCGACATGCTTATTGTCATGCCCATTGAAAAATGGGTATTTCCACGACATACCCTCGGCATGCCCACAAAATGCACACTTAGAATTTCATCGACACGGCGTCGAAATCGGCATTTCGAACCTTGCTTCACAACATTAACTCATTTGCAATCAACCACCTTGGCTTCAGGGAGATTAGTCAGCTCTCATGTGTCATGGGTAGTAAAAGTTGCCATCTCATCCATGGCATGTCGTCAACCAAGATCTTGTGCTACTACATAATATGCCCTGGGAACTATCATGGCCAACAAAGTTGTGGAAAACTTTTGTAATGCAAGACTGAGATGGTCAACAGCAGCGTAGTGAGATATAAGATGTAAAGTGCAACTTCTCAAAGCCTTTTTGAGAACAATGGTAAATCCTCTTGTTGCTGAGTAGGGACATCTAGATTAGATGTTGGCAGGGTTGATTGATTAGAAGGTCTCTCCTTTGGAACCTCAACGCACATGGAAGGTAAAACAACAGACACGGGGTCCCTCTGACGATAGGCACCTTCTCAAAGACAAGACATCAACAAACACAGTACCTTTTCCTAGTAGGGTTAAAACAATGATACCCATTTTAAGATCTAGAGTATCTTAGAAAAACACATTTAATAGACCAGGGGGAAAGCTTATTAGTGACCCCAAATAGGTGAACAAATATGTGCATCCAAAAATCCATAGTGGTAATGGAAAAGGGGTGCATTTGGCTATAGAAGAAAGGGCATATCTCCATTGAGAGCAGGGGAGGGGATCCTGTTAATCAGATAGGTGGCAGTAGGAACAACTTCCCCCCAAAAATGCTTAGCGACATTCATGGCAATTATTATTGTGTGGGCAACATCAAGAATATGGTGCAGTTTGTGTTTAACAACACCATTCTGTTGGGTCGTGTGGGTATAGGAAGTTTGGTGGATAGTGTCGATATCGGCCAAGAATTCCTGAACATCTCTCTTTGCATGAATTCAAGTGCATTATAATTGCAAAAAATTTTGAACTTTATTAAAGAATTTGGGAATGACAGAACTAATCTTTGACTAACATTTTAATAAAAAAGTAATATACAAACGATTATAATCATCAACAAGTAGCATAAAATACCGGTAAACATATTGGTGACTTATTCAACAAGGACTCTCGAAATATCACAATGAACTAGTTGAAACGATGATAGACTCTTATTTTGTTTGGAAGGAAGACACTTGGTGATGCTTGCTCAGTCGACAAGCTTCATACTCAAGAGAGTTGGGAATAGATGACTTTGGAAACATCTTTCGAAGTCGAGAAATAGATGGATGACCTAGATGACAGTGCTAGAGCTTAGGATCGATAGAGATAGTCGCAAACAACTAAGGAGCATCAATGTAATAGAGATCACCTTCTTTAATTTCCCCACCAATCATCTTTCCCGTTCTAAAAGAAAACAAAGTACTCATAAAAAATCACCCAACAGGAAAGTTCTTTACACAATCTATAGACAGATAACAAGTTTAGGGGGAACTCAGGGGCATAGTAAACATTTGATAGCTGTGAATATCACCTATTGTAGTAATAGGAGAATAAAATCTGTTTGCCAAATGGATCGAGGTAACTGTGGGTGTTTGTTGTATAGGATGTAAGTGCATCATTCTTATCAGTGAGATGATTTGAAGTACCTAAATCCATCACCTAGGAATGAGTGGAAGTAATAGTAGCTAGATTGGTTAAGGTCCTTGCAGTAGAAAGAGATGTAGTATCCTAAGGAGTGGATGGTCCAGCTGCTTCCTGAAGATGCTGCACGAGGCATGCGTAGTCATCAATAGTTAGAGATGGTAGTTTAGGAGGGCTAGACTCCCTCTAAACTACAACAGAGTTGGCCCACCGCCTGAATTGGTCGGTCAAACTTGGCCCAACATTTGTTAGACGAGTGGTTTGTCTGTTGGTAGTGGATACATGGGTCATATATGTGTCCTCACCCTCGACCACGGCCATGGCCAGCTCTAGAACCCCCTACACCCCACAAAGACAACAAAGGCAGAGGTCTTTGTATGAGGGGCACCAGTTGGAATAGTAGATGCTATAAGCATCCTTGTGTTAGGAGAAATCTTTTGGAGCCTCGCATTCACCACCTTAAGGTCAAGAATATCCTCAAGGGCCAGAATCTGATCACGGGTAGATAGGTATTTGGAGCTCAAACCATCCAGAAATTGATATACTTGCCATGTTTGTTATCTTGTCCATATGTCATAGCATGAAGGCTGAAATACGTTGAATTCCTTAAATAGGGCCTCCATCTCAGTATAGTAACCAACCAAGGAATGATCACCCTGGGACTGAATCGGATTTGATGATATATGACAGCAAGACATGCATTATTAGATGTTTGAGAGTATTTCTTCGCCAAGCTATCCTAGATCTCGTTGGCAGTCTTGTAGAGAAAGTTGCAATTTATGGCTCAATGCTATTCATCATCAAATTCATGACTAAGTAATTGTCTTGTTCTCATCGCTCATAGTTTGCCGATTGGAACTGAGAGGAATCTTAGTCATGATGTGTAGCTTCTTCTATCCATCAACGAAGATCTTGAATGCCTGTGACCAAAGGAGGTACTTTTGGACACCATTGAGCTTCATAGAGGTGCCTTAAATCACCAGAGAGGTTAAGGAAGTCATTGGCTTGATTTCAAGAGAAGTAGAGGGTCCAAGCGCAACCATGTTGGGTCAAAGAAGCTAAGATATTGAAAAATCAGAATGTGGTAGTGAGCAATCATTCATGGAGTGATCTAATGATGATTGTAGAGGGAATCAAAACATGTCTCGAGCCACATCAAGAGCTATTGTGGGACCAAAGATGCTATATCATATTGAAGACGATATGAGTCATGCCTTACAGAGCCACAAGAGATCCTGCCTTGGTGGCTATGTTGTAGGAGTTGTGGTGGTGCAGGAGGCACCTAGCAACGTCATAGCAGGCCGTTGGGGAGGCTGTGCGCCTAGGAGCACATAGGATGTTGGAGGTTGTGGCTGCTAGCACTAGTTGCACCTAGGGGTGATGCAGTAACCCTTTAGAGGCTGTAGTGGCATTGGATGTGCCCAGCAGTGGTGTAGCATAGCATGCGACAGCGTTGGCAATGCCTTGGTGGCGGTGCTAGTGTCGTTGTTGTTGGGGTGGTGCCGGTGAGGAGGGTTGGTGCTGGTTCCAACAAAGAGAGGGAGGAGAGAGGAAGAGAGAAAGAGAAGATATTCTCTCTCTTTAGGGTTTTAGTGTTGGAGGTACTAGGGCGTGAAGAGTTTAGGATCCACTCCACTCTAATACCATGTTGGAAAATAAATAAACATCTTATTTCTTAGAGAGATCCTAGCCCTCTTTATATAGAGAGAGGTATTGGGTAAATTATAGAAAATTCCAACGATAAAAGAATAACATAACCCCATTTCTCACTCTAACAATTCCTATTCTTTTCATCAGGTCTTCTAGTTTAACTTTTTCCCCTAAAAAGCTCGTGGTTGCAACTGCACTTATGCTGCATATCTGCATTCAATATCTAAAGCGCATATTCTCTATGCTTTTATTCCACTTGATTGATTGCATACTTACATCATACTCCTCTTCCTTTCATGTAACAGTTATATCAGGTCCTTTTTTTTTTCAATTTCTTGTTTCCCTTCTTTTAATTTTTTGAAAGTCTCTTTTATTAAGAAAATATATGCAAGGATTGCTTCCACATCATTGCTTGTGTGATGTGCTTTTGCTGATTTTTTAATCCATACGAATGTGTAATTTAAATTTACACATTATGTTTAAGATTCCAAATAAATGTTATCCCTCCAAAAGAATCTTATGTCTTGGACTTCAATCTACTACGCTTATCTGAAAAGTTCTCGATCATGTCTATCTTGCTTTTACCTTTTTGGGAGAAAAGTCTATCCTGCTTTTGACCTATTGTATTCTGGGTATTGGTTGCACTGCATATATTGGAAAGTCAAAAAAGCAGGAGAATATTCAGTTGATTTATTTGAAATCCTAAATAATAAAATAAAGCACAATATGTTTGTTGCAAAATTATACTAGTAATAGAACGCCTAACCAAAAACATGAAATTGAGGTTCCATCTTGTCCACAAATAATCAATAAAAGGATTATGGTTAATCTACGAAATATTTTGTTCTTGTTGCTTGTCCAATTGGAAATGTGACGAGGATTGTGTTGAGCCTAGGGATTTTCTTTACTATTTATATTACTTTTGGGGTATCTTTGTAATTTTCTTAAATCTTTCTAATATAAAAGAGGTTAGGATTTTTCTTTTGGAATAAGACATTCATTTTTCCTTAACATGATATCAGAGCAGCGGTCCTAAGTCGGTGCTCCGATATCCTATCAAATATCCCACCTCAAGAGGATTGAATCACCAATATTATGGTTATTCAATCAATGATTTGGAAGATGGCGAGGAGCAGTAGCAGTGGTAGCACTCCCTACCCTCACACCACCACCGCCGCTGCCCTTGCTGGAGATCCCATCGTCGCCGTCGGTTTTGCTGGGGGTCCTACAGCTTGTGCCGTCCCTACTGGTGGTTCCAAGGCCAGCATCGTCGCTCAGTAGGTGGCTAGCGAACCTACTGGCCATGCGCTGCAAGCCATCGACCCCTCTGTTGTCACCGGTAGATCTGTAGGTGGCCCAACCAGGGCACATACCACTTCAGTTCGTAGTCCTTCATGCAGCTTTGTACGTGATGAGGTGTATATTACGCTTCCTGATGGTGGCGATGAGCCTTCTCTCACTGTTGGTAGCAAAGTTTGCTCCCTCAAGCGTAATGAGTCTTCTCTCGTGCAACAAAGAGGTGACTCGTTCACCAAGAAGTTATATTTCAGAGATGGAGTTTGCATTTGCAACCTAAGACAACATGAGGAAAAATAGAATCAGAGGACGGTGGGTAATTGATTCTGATGCTTTTGTCCACCTTATAGAAGATGTGCGGCGTTTTATGGATCCTAAAACTTCGTGTGGGATCAAGGAGGTTAGGGTGGTTAATGGAGCCATGTCATCCATTACAACAGTGGGGCGTGTACGTGCTTCCTCGAAGATGCTAATAGGAGTTCATTGTGCCCCCGAGTTCCTGATGAGTCTGTTGTCAGTGAGTTGCATCTATAAGGACTTACGGTGCCGTGTTGTGTTTGATGAGGGATGTTGCTACTTTTCGGACAGACAGACAGGAGATATTATAGGTGGGGGTATAGAGCAGGATGGACTCTATTATCTTGACACACCTACATTATTTGCAGGAGCAACATCCATAGCATCTGATCCATGGCTATGGCATAGGAGAATTGGGCATCCCTTGCTGAAGAAGATGCGACAGATGTATCCCAGTTTGCTAGATTCTCTAACGTTACAGTGTAAGGATTGTCAGTTTGGGAAACACCACAGGAATACTTATCCACAGAGGGACATCAGACTGAGTATTGTCCCCCTTGCCTTAGTACATTGTGATATATGGGGGCCATCCATAGTGCCCACTCCAGGAGGACACCAATACTACATTGTTGTTGTGGACGATTATAGTCGCTTCACTTTGGTTTTCTTGATGAAGACTCGTGCAAAGATTCCTCGGGTTATTTAGTAGTTCTTGGCAGAGGTTCAGACTCAATATGATGATACAGTTCGTGTCTTCCATAGTGATAATGCCTTGGAGTTTATGCAACGAGATGTGCATAATCTCCTTTCTTCCCGAGGCATTATTCACCAGACACTTGTGCTCACACGTCCTAGCAGAATGGTGTGGTAGAGCGTAAGCTTCGACATATTTTAGATATTGTTAGGACCCTAATGCTCCATATGCAGGTTCTTAAGCAATTCTGGGGAGATGCCATTCTTCCTGTGACCTACTTGATTAATCAAGTTCCTTCATCAGTTCTTTGAGGGAAAATCCCTTTCTAGGTGATCTATCCAGAGTGTGATAGGCCATTTTCTTTACCTCTACGGGTTTCTAGATGTACTTGCTTCGTCCAGACATATGGTAACTAGGACAAGTTCTCTCTTAAGGCAGTAAAATGTATCTTCCTTGGGTATTTGAGGACGCAGAAGTGATACAAGTGTTACGATTCGAGTCGTAGGAGATGTTGTCACTGCAGATGTTACCTTCTTTGGGAAGATTCCTTACTTCTCAAGGAGGGAACCTCTATATAGGCTGCCTTGGAAGAGACTAAGGTATACCATCGGAGACCACACACTTTGTTAGACACTGGGCTTGATCCTGATTTGGTAGATTAGAGTAGCTCAGACGCAGAGGAGCAGTTTTCTTTGAGGACATCCAGTAGAGCTTATACACTCCATCCTCTCTTTAGTACACAGGTGTTGCTCATCTTGAGGATGGCATCCGTTAGTTTGCTTTAGCTATTACTATGTCTACTATTCTAAGGGATTTTATCCAGGCTTCATGTGATCTTATGTGGCAGGCTGCGATGGATGAAGAGGTACAGGCCTTACAGTCACGATAGACATGAGAGTTAGTACCTTGCCCTGATGGTGCTATTGTGGTAGACTGCAGATGGGTCTACACTATTAAGTATAGACCTTGATGGGACGGTGGATAGGTATAAGGTCAGGCTTGTTGCCAAGGCTTTACTTAGTTATATAGGGTTGATTATTTTGAGACTTTTTCTCTAGTAGCTCGTATTACCTCTGTTAGGATTATTATTTCTGTTGCTGTGATCAGGAGATAGCCTTTACATTAGCTTGACATAAAAAATACCTTTTTGGATGGTGATTTATCTGAGGTGTACATGAGGCAGCCACTAGGTTACAACAGCTAGGGGAAGCATGGTTGTCGTCTAAGGAAGGTGATATATGGATTGAAACATAGTCCTTGTGCTTGGTTTGAGAGGCTTAGTATGGAGATTCAGAAGGTTGGGTTCCAGCGATCTACTTTCGACTACTCAGTCTTCAGTAGGAAGACAGAGTGTGGAAGGCATACATCTATTGTTTTAGCCGTGTATGTGGTTGATATGATTCTTACAGGTGATGATGAGGATGTGATTGCTCAGACTAAGTCCTTCTTGCAGTTTATAATTGTTACCAAAGACTTAGGAGAGTTGAGATACTTTCTGGGGATTGAGGCAGTATGATGGGGGTCAGGTTTGTCGTTGTCACAGAGGTAGTATACATTTCAAATTCTTTAGGAGACATGTTTGCTTGGGACTAAGCCCTCTGGTATACCTATGGAGCCACCACCTGTACGTTCTTATGATGAGGAGAATCCATTATATGAAGATATTATTCAGTACCGTAGTATAGTGGGTCGCTTACTTTATCTTACTATTATGAGGCCTGATAGTAATTTTGCAGTGAGCAGAGTTAGTCAGCACATGCAGACTCTACGTTACAACCACTGGCATGAGGTTTGCCTCATTCTGAGGTACCTCGAGGGGACACCAGGTAGAGGGCTGTATTATAGAGATGGTGGTAGCCTAGATATACTTACTCTGATGCTGATTACGTTGGGTCTGTGGATGATCGACGCTCTAATTCAGGTTTTACAATCTATCTTGGGGGGAATCTTGTCTTCTAGAGGAGTAAGAAGCAGAGTGTTTTGGCCCGTTCGAGTGTTGAGGTGGAGTATAGAGCCATGGCACAGACTACTTGTAAGGTCATGTGGATTGTTTCTTTCTTGTAGGATCTTGGTGTCTAGACTACTCTACTTGTTCCACTTCTCTGTGACAATAAATCTGCCACTTATATTGTCTTGAATCCAGTCTTTCATGAGAGGATCAAGTATATCGAGGTTGATTGCTATTTTGTTCGCGATGTTTTTAATGGTAAGATTAGTATCCTATATGTCTCCTCGGAGTTTCAGCTGGCTGATATATTTACTAAGGTTCTAAAGAAGAAGCATCTTGACTTTATGTGCGACAAGTTGGGTCTTATAAATATCTACGCTTCAACTTAAGAGAGTGTTGAGCTTAGGGACTTTCTTTACTATCGTGTTACTTTTGAGATATTTTTATAATTTTTGCAAACCTCTCTGAAATGAATTGCTCTTTTGAAATAAGACATTCATTTTTCCTTTAACAGATTGCATACACAAGAATTCTCGACAGTGTCTAGTCTCAACTGCACATAAGGTTTGCTTTAGCTAGTACACTTCCGGAAGGCCCTGTATTTTTAGGCACACCGGGAATCACCACGCTCCTCTACCAACAAGTGGGAGCGGGCCCCACTCCTGGGACCTGCCCCCCCTCGTTGGTAGAGGGAGGGGTGGTTCCTGTGTACACCTTGATATACCAAGAGATGTCCGCCAAAAATTTTCCTTTGATGAGCTCCCGCTGGAGCTGGTTACATTGTCTTGCAATGCCCATGAACGATGAAGTCATAAACTAAGTACGCATGACAAATAGAATGGGAAACTGCTTTGGGTCCGACCTTTGAGAAAAAAATCGCTTAAGCTAATGCTTTTTTTTTTGAAGTGTGCTCGGAGATGATATTTATATCCGCTAAAACGTGCTACTTTTTTGAGAAAAAGTAAGATTCAAGCCTTGGTTTTGCTGGTGAAAGGCCAACTTCTCTGGATCACTTAAGGACGTCAAACATGCAGATTTTATTGAGATAACTACCAGTTGGCTTAGATTGTATATTCAACAAGTTCAGCTTGACAACCAAAGCAGTATATCTGCAACTAAAAAAAGAAAAAATCTTTGAAAAGGCTACTTTTGTCAGCTGGATTTTAAATCTACTTTCAAATGTTTGTTTTGGCATCACATCAAGGAATTTTTGGAACCTGCAGCAAGAGAAGCAGAAAGCCATGGTCAGTGAGATGGTTGGGAAGCTTACAAGTGTATGCTGGGACAGATGCATAACTAGCACTCCTGGAAGCAAATTCAGCTCCAGTGAAACTGCTTGCGTCACCAACTGTGCTCAGCGCTACATGGACATGAGCGTCATCATCATGAAACGCTTCCAATCTATGCACTGAAGCCCTTTTCCCCAAATCTTTCCATATTTCTATGTCGATTTTTCAGATGGGTCTGATGTCGATCGAATTCATTCCTTTTTGGTCATAATACGCCAGCACCATGGGCCTTATGTTGACGTGTATCATGTGGTTCTATTATGTTCTTCGTCCTCTTGTGAGAAGAATCATGGTGTTGTGAGTAATATTGCAAGATGGTTCTGGTGACATCGATCTTTTTGAAGTGAGAATGTCGTTTTCCCAATTTCTCCTTGGTTTCTTGCCTTTGGATTATTTTGGTGAACAAAATTAAGCTATCACGATTCACATGAGCATTTGGGTGATATGCTTTTGAACAAACTATTTACTGTCTATATGCTTAAGTAGACTGAAGCTGTTAAGATTTCAACATGATGATTTTACCATTAGAAAATCATGGAAAGTAAATGGGGGCTAGTGCTGCTTGGTTCCTTTTCTTAATATAATTGATATGATGACCGAACTTCGTACTCGATGTGTGAAACTTCATGCAGTTGTTGACAATTACTTACGAAGTCACAAAAAATGTCGTTATATGATCCGTGAATGAAAACAATAAGCTCTAACCAATGGCGGGGCAATGAGAAAACTGCATGAGAATAAGGAAGAAAAGGCATCAAACGATTTACGGAATATTAATTTTGTGGAGAAATTAAAAAGCAGGATTGGAGTGAGGCCGTTATCCGTTGAAAATTGTCCCTCCGAGGACTCTTCCAAAGGAAGAAATACGTTAACTATCGAGTACAGGCTCCGAAAGGATTACGTCAGTGGACCTTTACGTTGCAGGATGTTTGATTGTAGTATAAGAATAAATAGTAAGATAAAATGATATAATATTGATGTATGATTTTTTAATATTATGATATAGATGTGAATGGGTTAATGTAATATAATGAATGTATTTTAATAGATATATTATGTTGAAGTTAATATATTTTAATGTATATTGATGTTCATGTGATATGGTGGGATGATTTGATGTTGATGTGATATAGTTAGATGGTTTGATGTTGGTTGGTAGAGTGAAATAAATTTTATTTTTTGAATGGGATGGTTTGATGTTGATGTTGATTGGTGGAGTAAAATAAGTTATATCCTTTGACTTTTAAATTAATTCTTTTGACTTCCTCTAATAATCCTTTGATCAGGAGATAACTTTTGAGTTATCCCCCAGCCAAACGTAGCCTCAGGGACATCCTTGCATGAAGAATGACCATTTTACAACACTCTCTTTTCCTCTGTGTGTTCTTCCTCTTACTGTATCTAGTTGCACAATTTTAATGTGGAGCTTGGGGTGCTTTCTTGTTCATTTTATTTCTTATCAAGAATATTTCCTGGTTATACTCTCTGGGTCAGAGCGAACTTAATAGTTGAAATTAGGAACTTGATTTGTTCGATCGTGGGTTACTATTAGACCCTAGCTAAGTGTTAAGGTGGGATAAGTGGTAGATGTGATAGATGAATTTATGTATTGTTAGTTGTGTGTTGATGTGATATAAATGCATTTATTTGTTTTACATTTAATGTTGAGTTATTTTTTATTGTTATCTTGTTGGAAAGCAGAGTAAGTTAAATTAGATGTGTTAGGTTGGGTTCTCGTAAATCATGTGTGTACGGACCCATCCAACTTTTAGCCTTTTAAGATGTCTGGAGGCTCAGTCAGATGTCTGGACTCTTTCCCGGACGTCTGAAGATGAAATTTTTGTACGTGCTCTGTGCTCTGCGCGCGGGCGGCACGCAGAACTCCTTTTCTCTCTCTCCTTTCTCCTCCTCTCCCTGCTGAACCCTACCTAAACCCACAGCCTCTATAAAAGCCACCCTCTCCTCCTCTCCTCTCCACTCCACACACCACCACCTTCACCTGCAGAGCGTGTAGGAGCGGCGAGAGGAGGCGAGCGAGGGAGAGCGTGAGGGCGAGGAGGAGAGTGCGGGAGGAGGAGGAGGCCGAGGTCAGGAGCTTCGGTGGAAGCTCGACGGAGCTCGCACGGCCATCGCAGGCACGTGCGGGAGGAGAGATCTCCGGAGAGGCAGCCTCGACCACCTGCAGCAGCTGGAGCTGCGGCGGAGCGAGGAGAAGCACGGCGGAGAGCGCTGGGAGTGAGTTCTGATACTAAGAATTTTCCAGTATCAGACATCTGGAGTGAAGTCTGAACGATTGGCGGAGCATCTGGACATCTGGAGTTAAGACCAGATGTCTGAAAGCTCCTTTATCGTGAAGGTACGTTCTTTTCGTGGTTATGGCCATGCAAGCCACACCGCAAAAGGTTGTCTGCCTGATTTTGGGTGGCTGCATTGTCGCATGCAGGAGCAGCCTTGGGAAGGAGCATGGAACGCCCTCCCATGCACTTTCGGACGTCTGATCAGCTCACCAGATGACCGGAGGAGTGGTCCAACGTCTGGAACTGCCTTTAGAAGATCGCAGAGGAGGTCTGGATGTCTGAGGGCATAACAGGGACTTAAGGTGAGGTTCTGTATCTTTTAAGACGTCTGGACTTGTTCCGAGACGTCTGATTTTGGTCAGTAGACATGTTTTTAATTCGTTTGGGGTCTGATTGGGATTTGTTTTACGCAAACGAAGTATCTGTAGTTTGCTTGCGAGTTTCTCTACGTACTAGAAACCTTTGTACACTATTCTGAACCTTCCTTTTGTGATGTATTCCCTGGTATAGGGTTTCGACCTGCTGCGTGTTTGGGGCTCGCAGAGACGCCTGGGTCTGCGGTTTGAGCCCTCATTACTCCCGGATTGTCTGGTAGAGTGGTCTACTTCTGTTAATCATATTAAATAAGAATGTGCTTGTGGAATTAGCCAACTGGAACCCCTAGGATGTGGCATGAACCCTAGGACAGAGAATGAATGAACCAATTGCACTACATGATTGTATTTGTATACATGATTAAGTTAAACTGTTAGCAATTGCTTGTAATACAGTTGTGAGCTACCTGTTAGAATATGAGCTGCCTGAGATAAATGAACAATTACCTGTGAAATTATCAGTTGCATGTATTAAATTATGGAAACATGAGCTGCCTGTATATAAATGAGAACTGAATTGTGAATGGTGAAATCTGGATCGGAATAATGTGGTGAACATGAGCATGAACCCTACAGGGAATTAGGAGTAGAGCTCCTGTGGTTAGATGGAAAATCTGGAATGTAGACGAGAAGTGTGCTGGCACTTGAGTACGTGGTACCAAGGAGAGCGACTGTCCCCTTTTTGTGTAGAGCGGAGCTAGCCGCCCTTGGGTTGAGATCCAGGGTTAGGATTGGCCACTCTACATCGACTTCTGTTGGCCCTCGTGTACACGGTACCGAGGTGAGATACTAGTGTAGGGAGGGAGCTAGCCACCCCATGGGGCCCAAGGTTCAGATAGCCACCCTACATCGACTTGTTAGGCCCTCTGGGCAAACCGGGGTAGTCAGACGAGGGTGCACGGATTGTGGAGGGATGAGACCTCTGTTTGGTTCTGAGGGGCGAGACCCCTGTTTCTGAGAGGGCTAGGCCCTATACCGTTCCGTGCTGTACTTTGGGCGTACCCGCTAGTTGAAACGACTGACCGCGTGTCAGTGCAGGTTAGCTACCCGTGCGCTTATCACACGTGCTGTAGTCACCACTATGTCTTGACAGTGACCTTAGGGTGGTTGACTGGGTGTAGGATTACCATGGGAGACTCTCTCGACCAAGAGAGCACCACGTGTATCTTCTACTCTTCGGAAAAGACTGCAATCAAGATCGTTCCCACGAGGAACATGCAAGATCAAGAAAATCTGAAAGTTTGAGGAAAATGGGTGAAAAATAAAAAGGAAATACATATAAAATAAAATAACTAGAAAAGAGAATTAAACCTGTTGCTTTTACTACTTTAAATAGTATAGATATCACTCTACTCAGCGTTCGCTGACTCTGTTTCTTTAATAACACTGTTCAGGATCAGGAGTTGGGCAGCCCGAGCTTCCGGCTGTGGAGGATGGTGGCCCTAGTCGAGCCTAGCCGTAGTTTTAGCACTTTCTCGTTGTTTCCCCTTACTGTTGCAGTGAGTTTCATACTTTTAGCTACTGTTGTTGTTACTGTTACTTTCGCTTCCGTTGTTTTTGTTGTTGTGGTGGTATGTAATGGACCAGCAGTTTTACTTTCCTTTACTGCTTTGTACATTTTTACTGCTTAGTTATATTGTATATGTGAATGTGGTTTACTTTCCTGCTTTTTGGCTATTTCTTGTTGGACGACTAGGACTTGGGATTAGTCGAGGAGAGCTGGTCTCGGGTCCTGTAGGGATTCGAGAATTGGGTCGTAACAAGATGGTATTAGAGCAAGGTCGTCCCGAGAAATGAACCAACTGGATTGAGAATAACCGTTCACGTGCATGTAACTAGGGTAGCCACCACAATGTATCACTTTGATATCCATTCTGAGTCCTTTTTCGAAGAAATTCGATAGCGTTGACCCTTTTGTTCTGTCTTTCGCGTCTCCTTGCAAGGGATGCCTCGTCGGGGAGTTCTCAAGGCGGGCCATGATTGTAGTTGTGGACGAGGTCGGAGGGGCGGACGTGCCGGGCCTGAGGTGCTAGTTGACCTACCTCTTCTCTCGAGCGTTCAGGCCTAGGATCTCGACCAGCTGATCAGAGATATTGTGCGAGAGGAGCTCCACTAGCCTCCATGGGCACCTCTCCCTGAGGACGTGGAGGGGGAGTCCTTAGTGGGACAGAGAGACCACCGCAACATTGGACGAGCAGGAGGGGGAGGGGGTGGTCCTCCATTGCCCCCACCGTACTCTAACACTTCCGAGCACGAGCCCTCCTTGCCTGGAGGCATGCCCGTTCCTCCATTGCAGTTGCACCACGAGCTTTTTGGACAGTTTCGGAAGCTGAAGCCCCCTCCTTCAAGGGGGATGAGGATCCGTCTGAGGCAGAGGACTGGCTGGAGCAGATAGAGAAGGTGTTTGACACCCTTCGCCCTCCTGCGGAGTGCCGCGTGGCCTTTGCTACGTACCAGCTAGAGAGCGTGGCACAAAGGTGGTGGAGGGTAGTCAGGGGCTAGGAGAGGGGAGAGCCAATGTTGGACCAGTTCGTGACCCTCTTCTACTAGCAGTACTTTCTGCAGACTTGGCAGGACTAGAGGAGGCAGGAGTTCCACACTCTCCGCAAGGGGATGATGACTGTCAGTGCGTATTGCACACGCTTCCTGGAGCTGTCATGTTTTGCTTCGACAGCCGTGGCTACAAAGGAGGAGTGCCTGTGGAGGTTCATTGAGGGGCTCCGACTTGCTATTCGGGGGTATGTTAAACCCCTGAAGCTACCCACCTTCTTGAGAGTGGTAGAGGTAGCCATGACCTACGAGGAGACCAACTTGGCTGCGCGAGACACCGATAGCGGACGGAAGAGGCCCTACCAGCCAGAGTACTCTCAGGGCCATCGAGAGAGGAGGCATGCGGCACCCGCAGGAGAGTTGTCTCATTTTGCGGGGTCGTTAGTGGCCTTTGGAGGCCCCAGATAGGGGCCAGCTACCAACATTGGACCCCTGCCCAGCTGTTAGCAGGGACCTACCGAGGGAGGGAGTCGAGTTCCCCTCTGCTACTAGTGTGGCCAGCCGAGCCACATCAGGAGGGAGTGCCCATCTAGGGCTGGAGCACAGCAGATGCTCCCCACACTGAACGCTGGAGGCTGAGCTGGTGGTTGTGGTCCCCAGGCAGGTGGGGGAGGGCAGTAGTCACGAGGAGGGTACCGACGAACGGCTGCTCACCCGACCTAGAGTGTAGTTTCTTCGTCTACACCGAGGGCTGAGGGGCATATCAACGCCCTGACACACAAAGACGCTAGGGCTTCTAGTTCAGTGGTGGCAGGTATGGTTACCGTTTCTGGCAGATTAGTATATGTACTTTTTGATTCCGGTGCCACACACTTTTGTTGCTACGAGTTTTGCTGTCAGTTTGGGACAGGACAGTATGCTGTTAGAGGATCTGTTTGTGATCAGAGGCCCAGGTGGCCAGTTGTTTGTAGTTGAGGAGGTCTACCCAGACTGCGAGGTCAGTATAGGGGGACACAGCCTCCCTGCTGACCTGATTGTGATACTGATGGAGGATTTTGGTGTGATTCTAGGGATGGACTGGCTATTCGCTTACCACGCCTTGGTGGACTATTTCAGGAGGAAGATCGTCTTCTCCATACTGAAGTTGCCTCCCTTTGAGTTTCACGAACAGCTGGTGGACGGAGGTTTCAGATGCATCTCTACGCTTCGGGCAACGAAGCTTTTGAGCCAGGGGTGCGAGGGCTTTTTAGCCTGTGTAGTGGCAGAGCCTAGCCCCGTGGCTGACTTTCAGAGTATTCCTGTGGTTTGTGAGTACCCCGACGTGTTTCTAGAGGAGCTTCCAGGACTACCGCCTGAGCGTGAGATTGAGTTTGAGATCTCACTGGTATTGGGGACCAGTCCCATTTCTATTGCATCGTACCGGATGGCACCACTTGAGAGCTCAAGTCACAACTACAGGACTTACTGGAGAAGGGCTTTGTGAGGCCTAGCACATCCCCGTGGGGAGCCCCTGTGTTGTTTGTGAAAAAGAAGGATGGTACCTTACGACTTTGTGTTGACTACCGACAGCTGAATAGGGTCACCATCAAGAACAAGTATCCGCTACCGAGGATTGATGACCTTTTTGACCAGTTGCGAGATGCCACAGTGTTCTCCAAGATAGATCTAAGGTCAGGCTACCACCAGTTGAGGATCAGGGAGACTGATGTCTCCAAGATAGCTTTCCGTACCTGGTACAAGCACTACGAGTTCTTGGTCATGCCGTTTGGGCTGACCAACGCCCCCGCTGCTTTTATGGATTTGATGAACCGGGTTTTTAGGCCGTACTTGGACCAGTTTGTGGTGGTATTCATCGACAATGTACTTGTTTACTTGCAGGATCAGGCACAGCACGGGCATCATTTACGGATGATTCTAGATACTTTGAGGCAATGCAGGTTGTATGCTAAGTACAACTAGTGCGAGTTTTGGTTGGGCCATGTGACTTTCTTGGGCCACGTGATCTTGGGGGATGGCTTGGCTGTGGACCCAGCCAAGGTTGAGGCCTTACTTAGGTGGGAGAGACCACGTACAGTGACATAGATACGTAAATTTCTGGGACTGGCAGGTTACTACCAGTGGTTTATCAGATTATTCTCGCAGATTGCGCGTCCTATGACCTAGTTGACTTGGAAGGATGTGCCCTTTGCCTGGACAGATGCATGTGAGGCATGCTTTCAGGAGTTGAAGGAGAGACTAACTTCAACTCCTGTGCTCACCGTCCCGGACAGTAGTGGCGGTTTTGTGGTCTACACAGACGCTTCGTTATAGGGGTAAAGGGGTGTGCTCATGCAGCGGGGTCACGTTGTCGCTTACGCTTTGCGACAACTGAAGCCCCATGAGCATAGCTACCCTACCCATGACTTAGAGCTGGCAGTTGTTGTCTTCGCACTGAAGACATGAAGGCACTACCTTTACGGTGAGACTTTTGAGATTTTCATAGATCATAAGAGCCTCAGGTACTTGTTTGATCAGAAGGAGCTTAACATGAGACAGAGACGTTGGTTAGAGCTCCTAAAGGACTACGACTACAACATCTCCTACCATCCAGGGAAGGCCAATGTGGTGGCTGATGCCTTGAGCTAGAAGGCACCCGCCCACTTGGCCAGTCTACAGGCATAGAGTTGGAGACTTATGGAGGAGTTGGGCAGTTGGCGACTCCGGGAGTTACAGGGGTATTGTGGGGTAGTGACAGTGACGCGGCGGACGTGACCAGAGCTGATAGACCGCATCATCGTAGGGCAGATGACAGATCTGTACTTACAGATGCTGTAGGACAGAGTGCTGTCAGGGGACCTAGGAGACTTTTCTTTTACAGATGAGGTGCTGCGCATGGGGAGACGCTTGTGCGTTCCCAGGGACGAGGAATTGTTAAGAGAGCTCCTAACGGAGGAGCACGAGTCCAGGTTCACCATACATCCTGGGAACACAAAGATGTATCATGACTTGAGACGTGACTTTTGGTGGAGAGGGATGAAGTGGGATGTGGGTGAGTTCGTACAGCAGTGTTTAGTGTGCCAGCAGGTGAAGGCTGAGCACCAGAGGCCTGCTGGGCCGTTGCAGCCACTTCCTGTGCCAGAGTGGAAGTGGGAGAGCATCACCATGGATTTGGTGGTGGGTCTACCTGTTACCCAGCGAGGACACGATGCAGTCTGGGTGATAGTGGACAGGTTGATGAAGACGACGCATTTCCTGCCGATATGAGTGACCTTGGGACTAGCACAGTTGGCAGAGAGGTACATTCGCGATGTGGTACACCTGCATGGAGTTCCACGTGAGATTGTATCCGACAGGGATACCCATTTTACTTCCCAGTTTTGGGTTGAGTTTCAGCAGGCTTTGGGGATACGATTGAGGTTCAGTACCGCGTACCACCCCAGACGGACGGACAGTCAGAGCGCACCATACAGACACTTGAGGACCTTTTGCGCACCTGTATACTAGACTGGAGAGGCTCCTGGGAGGAGCATTTACCCTTGGCAGAGTTTGCATATAATAACAATTACCACTCGAGTATTGGCTTGGCACCTTACGAGGCTCTGTACGGACGGAGGTGTATTGCACCCTTGAGTTGGGTCGAGGTGGGGATCAAGTGGGAGGTTGGCCCTAGGCTGATCCGGCAGAGTCAGGAGGTGATAGAGCAGATTTACAGACGACTCCGCACTGTCAGGAGCAGGTAGAAGAGTTATGCTGACTAGAAACGCAGAGAGGTGCAATTCGAGGTTGGGGATCACGTCTTTCTCTGCGTTTCGCCCATGAAGGGCCTACAGCGTTTTGGGGTGAAAGAGAAACTTGCACCAAGGTTTGTGGGGCCCTTTGAGGTCTTGGAGCGGGTAGGACCCCCGTTGCTTACAGGCTTGCCCTTCCTCCCCAGCTTTCTGGAGTGCACGACGTATTTCACATGTCCAACCTCAGGAAGTGCGTCGTCGATCTGAGTCACGTTCTGAGCCACAAGAGCATCGAGGTGGGTGACGACCTGACCTACCCCGAGAGACCAGTGCAGATACTAGACAGAGCCGTCCAGAGTCTGAGACGGAAGCAGGTACCACTGGTGGAGGTCTTATGGAGAAGCCAGCGGTACGAGGAAGCTACTTGGGAGCCTGAGGCGGTGATGTGAGAGCGGTACCTGGACTTTTTTGAGGGTACGTCTTTTCGGACCTACTTCGATCCTCTTTAAGTTTGTTATGCATTTTATGTTCTTTTTCCACACCCTAGCTTGTTCAAGTTTCAGGGATGAAACTTCCTTTAAGTTTGTTATGATGTAAGGACCCATCCCACTTTTATCCTTTTAAGACATCTGGAGGCTCAGTCAGACGTCTGTTTAGACGCTGGACCCTTTCTCGGACGTCTGAAAATGAAATTTTTGTACGTGCTCTACGCGGGGGTGACGCGTGGAACTCCTTTTCTCTCTCTCCTTTCTCCTCTCCTTGCTGAACCCTAAACCCACAGCCTTTATAAAAGCCACCCTCTCCTCCTCTCCTCTCCACTCCACACACCACCACCTTCACTAGCAGAGCGTGCGGGAGCGGCGAGAGGAGGCGAGCGAGGGAGAGTGTGAGGGCGAGAAGGAGGAGAGTGTGGGAGGAGGAGGCCGAGGTTGGGAGCTTAGGTGGAAGCTCGACGGAGCTTGCACAGCCACCGCGGCCGCGTGCGGGAGGAGAGACCTCTGGAGAGATGGCCTCGACCAGTTGCAGCAGCTGGAGCTGTGGCGGAGCGAGGAGAAGCACGGCGGAGAGCGCTGGGAGCGAGTTCTAATACTGGAAATTTTCCAGTATCAGACGTCTGGTGCGAAGTTCGGACGACTGACAGATCATCTAGACGTCTGGAGTCAAGATCGGACGTCTGAAAGCTCCTTCATCGCGAAGGTGCGTTCTTTTCGCAGTTATGGCCATGCAAGCCACACCGCAGAAGGTTTTTTCTACCTGATTTTGGGTGGCTTCACTTTCGTATGTAGGAGCAGCCTTGGGAAGGTGCGCAGAATGCCCTCACACGCACTTTCGGACGTTTGATCAACTCACCAGACGACCGGAGATGCTTCTAGACGACCGAAGGAGTGGTCCAGCATCTGAAACTATCTTCAAACGATCACAGAGGAGTCCTGGACGTCTGAGGGCACTGCAGGGACTTAAGGTGAGGTTCTGTATCTTTTAAGATGTATGGACTTGTTCCCAGACGTCTGATTTTGGTCAGTAGACACGTTTTTGACTCGTTTGGGGTCCTATCGGGATCCGTTTTATGCAAACGAAGTATCTGTAGTTTGCTTGCGAGTTTTTCTTTATACTAGAAACCTTTGTACACTATTATGAACCTTCCGTTTGTGATGTATTCCCTGGTATAGGGTTTCAGCCTGTTGCGTGTTTGGGGCTTGCAGAGACGCCTGGATTTGCGGTTTGAGCCCCCATTACTCTCGGATTGCCTGGTAGAGTGGTCTACTTCTATTAATCATATTAATTAAGAATGTGCCTGTGGAATTAGCCCATTGGAACCTCTAGGATGTGTCATGAACCCTAGGACAGGGAAATGAATGAACCAATTGCACTGCATGATTGTATTTGTATACATGATTACGTTAAACTACTAGCAATTGCCTGTAATATAGTTGTGAGCTGCCTGTTAGAATATGAGCTGCCTGAGATAAATGAACAATTACCTGTGAAATCATTAGTTGCATGTATTGAATTATGGAAACATGAGCTGCCTGTATATAAACGAGAACTGAATTGTAAATGGTGGAATCTGGATCGGGATAATGTGGTGAACATGAGCATGAACCCTATGGGGAATTAGGAGTAGAGCTCTTGTGGTTAGATGGAAAATCTAGAATGTAGACGAAAAGTGTGCTTGCCCTTGAGTACGTGGTAGCAAGGAAAGCGACTGTCCCCTTTTTGTGTAGAGCGGAGCTTGCCACCCTTGGGTTGAGACCCAGGATTAGGATTGGCCACTCTACACCGACTTCTGTTAGCCCTCGTGTACATGGTACCGAGGCAAGCTACTAGTGTAGGGAGGGAGCTAGCCACCCCACGGGGTCCGGGGTTCAGCTAGCCACCCTACATCGACTTGTTAGGCCCTCTGGCCAAACCGGGGTAGTCAGATGAGGGTGCGCAGATTGTGGAGGGGCGAGACCTCTGTTTGGTTCTGAGGGGCGAGACCCCTGTTTCTGAGAGGGCTAGGCCCTATATCGTTCCGTGCTGTACTTTGGGCATACCTGCTAGCGGAAGCGACTGTCCACGTGTTAGTGTGGGATAGCTACCCGTGCACTTATCACGCGTGCTGTAGTCACCGCTACGTCTTGACAGTGACCTCAGGGTGGTTGACTGGGTGTATGACTACCACGGGAGACTCTCCCAGCTAGGAGAGCACCACGTGTATCTTCTACTCTCCGGAAAAGACTGCAATCAAGATCGTTCCCATGAGGAACATGCAAGATCAAGAAAATCTGAAAGTTTAAGGAAAGTGGGTGAAAAATAAAAGGGGAATACATATAAAATAAAATAACTAGAAAAGAGAATTAAACTTGTTGCTTTTACTGCTTTAGATAGTATAGATATCACTCTATTCAGCGTTCGCTGACTCTGTCTCTTTCATAGCACTATTCAGGACCAGGAGTTGAGCAGCCCGAGCTTCCGGCTACAGAGGGTGCTGGGCCATTCGAGCCCAGCCGCAGTTTTAGCGCTTTCTCATTGTTTCCCCTTGCTGTTGTAGTGAGTTTCAGACTTTTAGTTACTGTTCTTGTTACTGTTACTTTCGCTTCCGTTGTTTCTGTTGTTGTGGTGGTATGTAATGGACCAGCAGTTTTACTTTCCTTTACTGCTTTGTACGTTTTTCCTACTTAGTTACATTGCATATGTGAATGTGGTTTACTTTTTTACTTTTTGGTTATTTCTTATTGGACGACTGGGTCTTGGGATTAGTCGAGACGAGCCGGTTCAGGTCCTGTAGGGATCCGGGAACTGGGTTGTAACAATGTGACTTATGTTACTGCTTATCACTGTTCATTGACTCCTTGTCACACAGGATACTCCAACTTGATCTAGTGCTAAGTTAAACTCCAGAGATATCTAGCCTTGGCAATCCTAAAGTAATTTTTGCTATTTTGTCATCCTTAAGATGTATTACTGCATTTCTAATTGTTTGGTCACTATCACTAACAAAATCTTAAAAATAAAACGATCCAAAAGTAATTGATTTTGGTTTGCTTAATGATAAAGGATAAAAATTATCAAATTAAAGCAAATTTTTATGAACAAAGACAATATTTGATAATTTTGATGTTGAAGAGTTCGTGAGTAAAGAAAGTAGATGTAAAAGGAGTTTAAGAAAATAGTCAGATAAAGAAGCTGAGACCTGATAATATGATAGAGGAAGATGTAAGAAGACTCGAACAAGGAGTTAGAATAAGTTGAGAACAAAAAGTTCGACAATTGATCTACTTAGATCTCTTGGATCAATACTTATAAAAAAAACTTGCCTGAGTACCATTAGGGGGAAAGGTCAATTCTACTTAGAAGCCAGATAACCCAACTATAATAAATAGGCCAACGGCCGAGTACTTGTACGTAAGAAAATAAAGGATGGATTCTTGATAAAGCCTTCTAAAAGGAAGGAGGGGTTGACTTATTAGATGGACAACTTATGTAGGATATGAGGAAGAATCTTTGCAACAACCTTGACATGTCAGCAAGGAGGACACGTCAGCTTTGACTCAGTCAAAGAGGTGCACATAGAGAAGGGTGATTGGGCCATGTGGATAGAAGCTTTTAGAAGTGGAGAAGCTTCTCAAAGAACACTTCGCCGGCTCCGAAAGTTATAAATAGGGGTGCAAAGCATTGGATTGGGGGACTTTTGGGGTGAAGAAAAGAATTGGAGATGTAAAGGGTGAGTTCATGTGTTTTGTTTAGGCTTTCAGTATTATTGTTTGAGTAGTTCTTCTGCTCATTTATTCTAAAGTGACATTTATGTGATTTGTATGAATTGATTTATCAGGTTAAATGTAATGTATGTCTTAAGATAACATGATTCATTGTTTATATGGTCATCGATTTGATCATTTAATTGACACGATGTGATAATGTAGGATGACAGTTTGATATGATGAGATTGAATTTTTTTTGACATTGTTATCATTTTTCCTATTCGTATTTGATGAATGGAGATTAGAGTTAATGTTTAACATGATGGTTATTTTTTTTCCCTCTATTAAAATTCTTCAAATTCAAGTTTATGAGTTGCATATAACTAATAATTGAGATTCTGGAAGAGAAAATGGAGAAATGATTGCACTTCTTCTCTACTATTCTGTTTCCTTCAATTATTTGAGAAGATAAGGTGGTTATTTTAATCGTATTTGCTATCTACTTCATACACTTGAAACACTAAACTTATAAATAGATGGGAAATTTCTAATTAGTTCCCTGAAGAATTAGTTCAAGATTTTTCATTGGCACCATCTCCATTCGAATCTACCCAAGTTTTTTGTATTCTGATTTCCTTTCTACCGCCTATTGTAAGATGGAACAAATAAGAGGAGCTTCCACCAACAAATTGGAAGAACCGCAGGAAACATTTGCTTAGGAGAACCAAATGTAGAGGACACTAACTCCTCTTCCTTCTCCTATTCACTACAAGAAAATATGATTTTGGTGATAGCCTATGGAGACAGATTTGCAAGCCTTGGGGGAGGAATTAAGGGTGGTGACTGAGAAACCATTCTAAAAAATTTATCCCTCAAATGAGGATCACCAAAGTTTTGGGGATAGAACGTGCAAAAAAAAAAAATTTTTTTTGGGGATAGATTTTTTATCCATACAACTTGTGGATAGATTTTCTATCCTTAGTAGATCGAACACAAAAGAGAACTAATGATGTGTTATAATATTTTTCAAGGATGGATTATTATATCTTTATAATTTTTGGAGATGAAAATAATTGTCTCTAATAGTCCTTTGTGCATAACATAATCTATCCATATTTGCCTAATAATATCTTTTAATTTTTTCTCGTACTATAACATGGGAATAATAAAACACATAATAATTTGACAAAACTTTCCTTTCACACAATTCATAATTTTCATTGAAATTTAAATATCAAGTATAATTACACTATTTTTTAAAGAATTACATGAAAGAACAATGAAAAAATACATTAGATCATGCATCTCCTACAAGAGACCACACAACTTTGATTTTCTTTTATAATAGGGAGTAAATTATTCTTCTTCAACTTTCTAGCTTCCTTAATGCCACTAATAGAATTCTTGCACATCCCTACTCTTGAGATCCTGATGGATAAAATTCTAGATGTCCCCAAGCAAGATACCCTAGCGAATAGCTGAAATTATGGATGTCATCAAACTTGCATCAGGAACCATTGCTTTACCCTTCTTGCTTTATGATCTTTTGTTGAGTCTCATAAAATCCAGAGTCATTATGTCTTGTTAACATGATCCTTAAATAGCTTGAGCATTTCATTACTTGCTCCAATCTAACCTATTGAGTGTTTCCATTGTTTGTCACATGCTTATTCTCATTGTTTTTGAAAATAATATGCTTGAGAGTACAAGTTGGCATATAACAACCATTCCAATTATCATGTTGATAATAATCAATTGTTTTGTTAAAATCATCTGGCTACATGATGCGTGAAATTCACGAGAGGATGATTGCGTCACAATGCAAAAATTACGATCATTTAATTTTTTTTCGAACTCTTAAAGAATTAAGTATAAAAATGAGAGTCCAAGTTATCTCACAGGGAGATACATGATTTCATTGCTTCCAAACTAGACCTAATTAATGTATTTTTGATATTTATGTTTTTTCAATTATTTTTGGCATTTTTAAATAGGGATATGACGATGAATCCTAAACATAGGATCTGAATTGTAGACTAAGGACCTAAATGTAATTCACATGTAAATAATTTTATAAAAATGTAAAAATTCTAATAAAATTATTGGACATACTTTTATTCCTAAATATTTTATAAAAATGTAAAAATTCTAATAAAATTATTGGAGATACTTTTATTCCTAAATAATATTCCTACCTAATTTCACACAAATTTAACATTTATAACATGTACAGTAAATTCAGAAATAAAATACAAGGACTAAATCACGATAATGATAGGATTGGAACGTAAATGATTTTAAATTTTTTTTATAGAGTGAATATTTGAATGAAATTTGGATGAGAATTAAACCTAATATGTAGGAACAAAATATAAGTTTTTTGATTTTTTTGGGTGCTCGAAAATTACAAAATTAATTCAGAAACTTGAATTAAGATTTGGAAACATACAATTATGCTAACATGCAACATGAACTAGGAAGAAGCATAGCACCAAAAAATATTTCTTTATTGATAACAAACATGCACTAGTTCATTAACTACAAATGACAAATGACATAAAAAAGAAATTAAGAAGAAGGAGAAGGTGGGGGAGCGAGTAGTAGAGTAGAGAGCAGAGGATGTGAGTTGCTTGCTTGGAGAAGACTAGAGCAGGACATCTAAGTGAAGAAGAAGATGCCGGAGATGCCTTGCCAAAGATGGTGTGTAGGAGGAGGTGGAGGGTAGAGGTGCACCTAGGGTTTGGATTATGGAGAGGGAGAGATGGAGGTGGAAGAGGGTGAGAGATGGAGGGTTGGCGTGGAATGATGGGGTTAGATAGAGGAGTAGGGAGAGGTGGCATGACTTATGGGATAGAGGGTTAGGGTTAGGGTTTGTTGAAGGGGGGTGGAGTGGACCATAGGATGAGGTGGCTAGGCTTAGGTGGCATGATGTGAATGAAGGGGAAGAGAGGACGTGGATTGATGAAGTGGAAGGGGTGGCTGGCCTTAGGATGTAGGGCTAGGGTGGGTTATCGTGGTGTGGACTCTTAGGTTAGAAGGCTAGGGTTACAATTTTGTTGTTGGTGGAATGGGTGGCATGAGGTTTAGGATAGAGGCTGGGGTTGCGTAGGGTTATTGGTGGAGAGGAGGCTAGGGTTTGCATGGAGTTTAGGATAGCATGGTAGAGGGATGTGTGTCATTTAGGTTAGGGTTAGGGTTTGGTTTCTTTGTTGGGTGGTGTGGATTAAGAGGATGAGAGGGGGTCTAGGTGGCATGTGCTTATTGGTGGAGAGGGGGAGAGCATGGATTGATGAGGTGGCATGTAGAGGCTTCGAGTGTTCACTTCTCCCTTAGCTTAGCTCCCTCAGCCACTCTTGTGAAAAAGATGGACATTTATTAATCCTTAATAAATAGGTAGGCCCTAAACTGCATTATGAACCCTAAAAGGCACCAATACCAAAAATGCCTTAATTCTAAGGCAATGATGCAGTTGTTGCTACCCAACTAACATAAATTAAGCATGATCTAGCCAATAATTCCTGTATACATCACTACACTTTCTTGGCATCATCAACAAATTTCTCGCTAGTGTTAACTTGAAAAGAAAAATCACCATCATTATGATCAATCATTATCCTTGTGCCAATTGAAAAATAGGAGTTTAAGAGACATTTTCATGGGTACATACAGAGAAAAAGAGGAACATAGGATAGTGGCCATCTTTCTCTTATGCTTCCTTGTATGCATCATCAAGCTTGTCATGGTTCCACTTGGGTAGATCTTTGCCTTTTGTACTTCCTAGAAACCATGAAGCTTGTTTGCACTTTAACGGTGTCTTTTTAGTAAGACCAAGAATGCTATACAAACAAGTTTATAAAAAAAGGAAAAAGAATGACAATGGTACTTTAGTAATACCAAGAATGCTATGTAAATAAGTTCCTAAACAAATAAAAAAAGGCTTTTTCAAATAAAAATTCAAAAGATCAGCATACACACAAGGGATCACTAAACCTTCATTTAGATTATGTAAAGTCTACATTGTGTGAACTCTCCTATCAAAACTAAGGTTCCTGGTAAGAGAATGCCCTTGCATGCATGATAATCATAATTAGCATAATGATGTGAATTGCAGAATATCTTCATATATACCCATTACAAGAAAAATTCAAGGACAAAGTAGTAGTAACTTAAACAGTGAGAACATCTTAGAAAGATTTGTCACTTTGCAATGAAGGCATCTGGAAATTCTGAGTGGCTACTTCAGTTGGTATGTTGCTTGTTTGCTTTCTTGCACAGCCACTTGCTCCATGCCAAATATATATGATCAACTGTAAACCACAACACTAGTAGCTAAGCCATCCTCACAAACCCATCATTTAGATTTTGATCCCACCCCAAAGAATCAAAAGCAAACAATCTTGTAAACATTGATCAGGAAATGCCTTATCCAACACTTTCGGACAAAAGATAATGACAATTGAATGTTCATAATAGAATTGTTAAATCCATGCAACTTGTAATATTAAAATCTAACAGCAAACAAGCTTAGCATAGCATCAATTGTAATCAACACTCCGAAACCATTAAAACCTCCCTCCTTAGCGGGATATATATAAAGAAAAATATTTTGAGGATACATAGGTGAGTCTAGAAGTTACACAAGTTAAAATAAAAGAAGATTGCAATGCTCCATGTCATAAATCAATAATTAAAGAAAATAGTTCTAATTAGAACGAACAAGATATCAAGAGCTTTGATATTCAGTGCTTACCAGATATTTATATCTAAGACCTCATAAAACAAAGCACCAGTAACTTTTATACTTACCGATTAGTTAATGTAGATCTCAAGTTCTTACTTTGAGCCAATACATCCCATTGTAGCCCCTAATCCTCCGTTGAGCTTCACAACTACAAGCTTGTTGAGGTGCTGCATGGTTGCTTCGAGATCTGAGCATATCCCCAACCAATCATACTAATCGCGAATAACTCTCGAATACCGGGAACACAAATAACCAAATAAATCAAGGTACCTTCCGGAGGAGGTGACAAGCAAACATAAGGAATTGCCACTTCATCGACAGGCGTTTGGATCTTACTCCACTCTATCCACTCTACCTCCCTACTTTACGAACATCAACACACGCAAAAAAGAACCATCACCTCAAAATACCATCACAAACAAAGCATGCAACAGCATTAACAAACACTCCCTTGAAATCCAATCCAACAAACACTAAAGCCTTCACTTTTGTCACTAGTACATAAATTTCCTATTTAATGTCAAAAAGTTAAACACGTTGAATTCCTATCCTATCTGTCAACATTTCAACTGAATGTCCTCAAAACAGAAATGACATGTAGATTGAACTGACAAGCAACGATCGACGTTGAAATCGAGAATCCCCAAAAATCACAGACGATGTATAGCCGCTATGAATCTTTTTTTTTTGTTCAAGAAAGGGAAAAACAGATAATAAATAGTTTAGGATAAAAACCTATGTTTACGCTGCTGCGTAACCATATGTTTCAAGACCAAATAAAAACCTTACAAAAATAAATCCTCCCAAAATTAGTATAAAGACTCAAAACAACTCATAAAAAGTAGAACATCCTCCAAAATAATATAAACTAACCACAACTTAACCTGCATCTTAATCAAATAAGCTGAAGCTCATTTCCTTATTTGACTCTTCATTCTCTTCAAGCTTCTCCTCCTTTGGCTCTTCTGTAGCAGCAGCAGCACCAGTACCACCACCACCACTGCCGCTATTAGCTAAAGCAGCGACAACAACACCACCACCACTTGTAGGGACAAAAGCCAATTTTTCCCTACCAAATGCAACAAATTCATTGATGTCCTTTCCTTTCACCTTAGATAGTAGTAGTTCAATCTTATCGTTAGTAGCTTCAACACTAGCTGATCCAATCTTCTTTAAATCAAAAGCTAAGGGGGCATTATTTTCACAAAGAATAGAAAACAAATAAGTAACAATGACCTTCATTTTGATGGATGATGAGGGGAGGTTTTGGTGCTGGGGGTGGGGGGGGGTGGATGTGGTGGAGAGTAAATCTTTGTATTGCCACCATGGATCATTAGGAATTATCAATCATCAAATTCTTTTATCAACCATTGATTAACTCAAGTAGCGCGAGACGAGGTTGATGAATCGGGCTTTTTCATCCACACTACACATCAATCACCCCCAAAACAAGAGTATCAGATGTGAGATTAGAGATCACTCCTTCAACACATCAAGTGACCACACAAAATAGCAGTGTGATGCACGAAACCCGCTTAAGGTTGATTGTGTCATTGTACCACAAGTAATGCAATCACTCAAAGTCAATTTTTGAACTCATATTGGATTAAATCATAATATATGGAAGTCCAGGTCGTATCTTAGGTAGGATTGTGGCTAGGCTACTTTCTAACTAATCCTAAGTGTGCATGAAAATTTTTGTGATTTTTGGAGATATTTTTTCTATTGTTTTGGGATTTTTCTCTAAGAACAGGGTAGTATGACAGATTTGACCCCTTGTGCAAAATGCATGCCTAACTTAGACGCAATGATGTGCTAAATTTCTACTAATTTTTTCCTAAGATTCCTGACTAGATAAGGAAACAATTTCAATTATCTCACGTGAATTCGAGGTGTATACAAATTACTAAAATTTTGAAAGTGTTGAAAAATTAGGTTCTGTTTTGCTCTTGAAAAATTAGAAGTTTTCTTCTTCCTTTTTATGTTCTTGCAGTGTAGATTTTTACTTCATTGTAATCTAATTAGTTTTTATTATGTTGCAAGTAATCTAGTTCCCCCCTCCCCCTATTTTTCTTATTTTTCTTCATGTTCTTCTTACTTCCTTGCTGATTTTTGTGTTCCTTTCATCACACACACCGAGTCACATTCCCATGCACACAGACTCACCCTCTCTATCCTCCACTCATGGCCATAAACACCACCACCATCACCATCTCACACACACACTGTTGAGCAGTAATTGTCGTAGTTTTTAGGAGAGAATCACATCGTAGTATAGCAACGAAAATCGAATTGACATTTAAATTTATAATGTTTGAAAAATTGTGAGTTTCGAGGTTCTTCGTAGGGAGGAAGTATTGCAATTCAATCCACTAATCAAGTGATATGACAATGGGCACAATAATCAATCAAAACTCAATATGAAATATATTCAATATATGCCAAGAGTTGTAGAACAAAAATAGTATAGATAGAGTAAGAGAAAGCAAAAAAGAATGGTGGTTAGAATTACCAATGTTTCACTTAATAATCAAACTATATCTCAACTTAAGCTTAATATCAAATATCTCAAAGGCCATCAGATATCTCAAGCAGTAGCCTCAATTAAATGTTGAATTCAAGCCCAACAGATGACTTAACCGTTTAAAGCCAAACCTCTTAAATTTTTCCTAGGTCTTTGAGGCACAAAACCTAAGAACAAAAAAAACCCCTCTTCTCTCTCAGAATAAACCTCTCTCTTTCTCTTAGAATCAGACCATAATAGACCAGATTAGACTGGTTTAGACCGGCCCAGATCAGCCCAGGCCTGTGTGCGTGTGGGCACGGGTGAGGGCACATGTGCGTATGGTGTGGGTAAGGTGGGACCTGACCCTGTGGTTCTAAGGTGAACAGGCAATGTGCATAAACCAATATATATCAAAATCCAAAATAGAATTCCACAATGTGGCACTATGGTCGTAGCTCTTTCTTCAGTTGCTATAGCTGAGGGATCTTCAGTGGAATTGATGCTGTTGCTGCTTGCCTTATCTTCAATTGAGGTCTTGGAGTGCTTCATGGAGTGAATTCGCAGCGTCTGGAGGTCAAAGCAAGGTCGAAGGGTGGTCGGAAGTCATTGGTCGGTGTTGGAGGAGAGCTCGCTGGCGAGAGTCCTGAAACATAAAAAATGGCCTCATAGCCCAATTAAATAGCAAGAAACCTTTGCCGTGGATTGACGAAGGTGGTGCTTATGGTGATTTGTTGTATGGAGGGGAGGTAAGGTCGAATGTGCTTGGAGATGACCTGCGGGCAGTGGATTGTTCGACAGGATGACAAAATGATCAAAGCCCCAAATTTCTTTGGGGCTTTTGATCTGTGGGTCGTGGTGGAGGTTGTGGAGGTAGTGGCGTTGAGCACCGACACGAGCTCGTCGGAGCTCCCGCTGAAGTCGTGGAAGATGAGGGTGGAACGTGATGGTAACACCATCATTCATCATAACTAACTTGAATTAGTTGGAATCAAGAGATAAATACTCCTAAATGATCTCCTGAGGACCATAATTCCACTATAATCTATTTTGAGGAGAGAATAAGAAAACATAGTTAATTCTACTGTTTTAATATCACATCACAAATGCAGATTAACCATGGGATTACTCAGGAGTTAATTGAAGGTCAATTGAGCATAAAATATCAAAAAGTGGGTTTGACACTGATTGAATTAGGGTTTCATGCTTTTCGAGGGTAAAAACAAGACACAAGACCCTAATTATTAACCTCACTTAAATTGAAGAGGTTTTGTTCAGGATAAAATTAATATAAATCTCTTAAAATTTATATAAAAATATTATAAGAGTTTTGGTATCTTTTGTTTGAACATCTGAACTCATTTTGACCTAGAACAGAGTTTCAGGTGGGAATTTACCTAGATTTGGGCTTCTATGCAATTTACCCAATCAAACGTGGTAAAAACTCAAATATAAGTTCACTATTATATTCCTTAGGTCCAAATTAGGTTAACACCAAAATTTAGACCCAATCAAAGTCTATCTTGACCTAGTTTGCATTTTAGCCCTTGAAAACTTTATTTCTCACATTCAAGCCCCTAAGTTTCAAGTTTCTTGCATTTACCCCCTATATTTCTTGTTGTCTTCACATTTATACCTTTTCCGATATTGATGAGTCAAAACCTAGCACCGCCACCTTTGACTGATTTGAAACACTAGTAAATCAATACCAAATGCCACCAAATTTAGTGGGATTGATATTCACATGATAGAGAACCAAATCAACCTCATTTTAGAGGTTGAGAGTGATCCTCGAGCTCAAGTGAGCTCTAGAAATTTGTGGGAATTTGGGTTTCCTAATCTCTGACCAATTGAGCAATCCTTCCCTGAACCTCCCACGACAAGTTGCGCCCGGTTCCAGCCTAAATCCCATACTTCTCTTCTCCGGCCATCTCCTCCGCATCTTCGGTGACCTCTCCCTCCGTCGTCCTCTAGTTGCCCAATGGTCAAATTGACCGGCCCATGGCCTTCCTCTCTCTCTTTCGCCTATCGCCAGCTACAACAATGGTTTCCTCCCCTCTCCTCATCGCCATATCTCCCGTTGGAGACCTTATCTTCCTTGCGACCGTCAAGACACGCCGGTGCGAGATCCTTCCCCTTTGTCCCTTAGATCAGGTTTCTCTTCCTTCTCCCCCTCTCTAGATCCTTCCTATCCCCTTAGCACCTTAATTTGACCACCTCTCTTCCCCTTTGTCTTCTCTACCTTCAGCATCTCTTTGACGAGCTTGCCACGTCGCTACACGCCTCGAAACACGACGTCACCACCACCACAACCTTCCTTGAACCTCAGGGAACAAAAGCCCCAAGGAAATTGTGGGGTTTGATCTTTGTAAATCCCCGTCAGACACACCCACCGTCTGCCACCTTAACAGGCTCCACTCGACCTCCACAGACCTCCAGACACTTCGCCACCACAGCCATCACACTCCATACACCATGGCGAAGGTTTTGATCTATTCTAATTGGGTCGAGATGCCGTATTCTTGTCTTTAGGTAGTTGCCGCCGTCAACGATAGCTTCGCCAACATCTGCTGTCCTCCGGCTGTTGTCACCACCGTTGCCACCCGATATCGAAGTGGCCTCATCTCCTGAAGCTTCTAGCCACTCCAATTGAGCAAATGCCTGCAACAACAACAACAATTGCAGAGCCTTCACTTGCAGCTTCGCACAAAGGATAGTGGGAATTAGTCCTACATTGTAGGCTACAAATTGGCGGTTGGTTGGCCGGAAGAGGGTGGGTGGATGTGCTCGCTAGAGCCAATGATGTTGGCCGGAGAAGAAGATTTAGGGGGAAATCCGGTAAAAAATAGATTAGGGAATTCGTGGAAATGTCCCAGGGTTTATATAGAATTGATTCCTCTCCTCAATGAATAAATTTAAGTAAGTTTCAACTTGCTTCTAAGTTGGTTTTGAAGCTTGAGATCTTGAGTTCGCCAGTGATCTTTCCAACCTTGATTGAGCTCGAGACAGAGCTTAAACAATTGGGAAGATCCTTAAGATCAATCTTGCCAGGTTTGGTGTGATTTGCCCTCAATTTGGTCAATCAACTTGGCAATCAAACCTTGGCTTCCATGGGTTTGAAGCTTCTATTCATACCTCGAAGAAGGCGGGGAGGATAGAGAAGGCGGTAGGGACCTCTCTGTGAAAGTGATGAAAAGTTGGGGCTTATTTGTAAGAAAATTTAGAACCTAGGAGCCTGATTGAAAAGAATAAAGATCTGAGGGCTCAAAATGCAAACTAGGTCAATATAGATTCTGATTGGGTCCAAATTTTGGTGTTAACATAATTTGGACCCAAGAAATATAATGGTACACTTGGATTTGGGTTTTGACCATGTTTTATTAGATAAATTGCATAGAAGACCAAATTAGGGCAAATTCCTATCTGAATCTCTGTTTTTGGTCAAAATGGATTCAGATGGTCAAAGTGAAGGTACCAAATCTCTTAAACTAATTTTCAATGATTTTTAAGTGATTTAGATTGAATTTATCTTTACCAGAACCCTTTGTCGAATATCTGGAATCACATTTTTGAAAATAATTTCGTCGTAGTGTAGTGAAAAAACATGTCTACAAACAAATATAACGAGTTTGGTAAGTCTCGATCGAACTCAGAGAGGCAAAAAAGTGACTTGATTTAATTCTAATTTAATCTAACTAGAACTAAACACTAAGTAAGATATATATAAAGCACCTCAACTTTATTTAGATAATAATTAGGCAAGTATTCTATTTAGTTGAATGCTTGATAGTAATAATAACTAAAACTAACTAGAACTAAATCAAAATAACTAGAAACAACAATTACTAGAACTAGAACTACTAGAATAAATAAAAACAACTATATAGTCTACTAGAACAAGGGCACCAAGGGTGGTCCTTGGTGGCCTTTGGAATGGCGTGGAGTAGCAGCAGTGGTGCACTAAGGGTAGCCTTGGTGGACATCTCTCAGGAAGAGGGTAGATGGGAGCTGGTGATGTTTGAAGGAAGAGATTGTAGATGGAATTGGCTCTTAAATGGGGGCTATGGCATTCTTTTTATAGCTAAAATGAGGGGCAGAGAAGGTATTTTGGGCCTTAAAATCGTGCAACAACTTTGGAGCAACTAGATCCTTCGATTGGGAGATCAACAGCTCAGATCGTACTTTCATTACGCGCATTCAAATTTAGCCATCTGATCGCGAAGATCGACAGCTTAAAACGCACGTCGCTACCACCTCACCTTGTTGCGTATAAATGCACATGTAGCCGTGCATCCATCCGTGTGTCATCATGTGCCTCAATTTGACGTGTCTCCGTGTGCCATGCTTCTTGCCGCTCGTAGCTTGATCACGATCACATGGTGCAATTTCATGCGCACGCTCCACCGCCTCAATTTCCTTGCTGATTGTGCCTCGAACTCGCACCATCTGATCTCCTGTGAAGTGTTGACCAATGCGCTACATGTGCGTTTGTGTCTCGATTTTGTTTTAGTATGTGGCTGCCCTTAGTTGTTGGATGACGATCTAATGGATGAGATTGGTTCTCCCTTGATGAAGCGTGGAGAAGCGGCCAGCGTCGCTCAATCGTGGCTGTTGGATGATGATCCAACGACCTTGCTTCACTCTTCAGTGGTTGAGAGCACGGTAGGGGGTCATTGGGATGGCGCCACATGGTACCATCCTGATCATCCATCTTCTCGCTTTTGTAGTTGGTGCTATAGGGCTCCAATTGAGGTGATTTTTGCACCATCGGATTACGATTGTCACTTTGAGTTCATTCGTATGGTTGGATTTATCATCTGTGGCTCCGAACCATTTGCAATTATTATTGTCTCTCAATTAAAACATAAAATAGCATTATTATTTCAAAGCTAACAAATCAACTACGATGCAAAATATGTTGCTTATGCATGCATTATTCCTAAGTTAAGCTAGGATCTAGCTTAATTTAGGTAAATTAGGTATTATGATTGCTGCTCAATCATACCCCTATGCCTAAATCTTGCTAGTCCCTAGCAAATGCAAGGCTAAATGCAAAGTGATCCCTAATTAACTAATTTCTATCAATAGTTCGACCGGAGATTTATTTCTTTTGTTTTCATTCAAAAATTTAGAAATCTAGATAATCGTGAAAGTGGTGTTGTAGCCTATGCAACGGATCCAAGTGCAAGGCCAATCCACATCTAAAGCTTGTACATGACCCTTAGTAAAACTCTATCGGGATAAGAAAACTTCATCCCTTGGGGGTATAAAATAATCTGTAATTTCAGCCCTGACTTTTGGCTTAGGTAGAAGATGTTCGAGTCAAGTGGGTTTGTATTTGGTGGCTCACATTCTTTTGGTGCTACATATAGACTAGTACTACAGAACCTAGATTTCCAGACTATCAAATAAATCAACTTAGAGAGAGAGGCGGAGAAACTGTGCTCTCTTTAATTCCTTTGCACTCATTCTCTCTCTCTATTTTTTTTTTGAGCTCACAATTTCACCATATTTGTAAATATATTTGCTGGTATCTCATGAATTAACACTTTAATTAAGTTCTGATGGCCTATAACTAAGTTAGAAATCCTCAGGCAGTATTTGAGCGGTCAGAAATACAGAAAGTAGGTCAATGCTATATTTGGTGGATTGTAATGGTAGTAAGTATTGTTGCCTTAATGTACTTGACAAAAATTAAACATAACTTTTTTTTTTCATATCTACCAACATAACGTAACACACACATATACGCAAACTTTTATCCATGAGGCATTATTGGGGATCGGTGATGTTCAAGAGAATATCGGGTGGCTTATTTGGTGGAAGTGCCTACTCATGGCACTGGGAAAAGAATGGATGGGACAACGTATTTCTGACCTTGATATTAATATCCTCCTTCAACCGAGGATTCTATAAAGAATGGTCATAACCATCCACCTTACTCCTAGTTTTATTAGAACCTACTCTCTACGTATTTGCCTTATTTGGTGGCTCTCAGAAATTCACACAAAGAATTTGTACATAGGAACCAAGAGTGAAAGCTATGCCTAACTCCAAGTATCATTATCCAATTACCCAGAAACTAAGATTCCTACTTTTAGACTTAGAGTACTAGTAGACATTCTACTCTCACCTCGGAATTGTTTGGTGGATTTAATAGAAGATGGTTTGCCTAACTTCTTAATTACTATCCAAGGGTTCAAGAAAAGAAGCAATGCTTCTTCTTGACAAACTAGAGATGTCTATCAGTCTTTACAATGGATCCATTGCAAATTCTATGTGTAAGTGTGAAATTATACTTGATTCTAAATTTAGGAATCAACCAAAGAATAAATCCCTAATAAAATCTCTTGATAAAAATCTATTTTCTAAGGTGTTGGCAGGAAATGTTTTCAGTTTATGTGTACTACCCCCCCTTGCCTAAGTTCTTGCATGTCCTCATGCATGAATAAGAGAAAAATAAAGTAAGACATGGCGTAAATGGATAGAAATCACCTGGAATTGCTCCTGATTCGACATTCAGCCTATGCCAACACAAACATGATATTCACAATATGCAGAACAGTATGCAAGAATGAAATATGCTTTGTATAAAAAAATATACACATAAATATTGAGTTTAATGCCTTCAGCTGGACAAAACTCAATTAGAAAGATTAGTGATTGTTGAAGAGATGATCAAGACTAATAAAAAGATGTGCTCATCTGCTCCAAGAATTAGTGGCCTGCAAATGCGAACCACCTGTTGATGCATCCCTACTCCAAAGAGTCTCTCAGTAGCAAAGTATGGAATAGGGACAAAGAATGAAGGATAATCGGGTTGAAGGTCATGATGCCAATCTCGCTCATTGATTATGTTCCAAAAGTCTATGAGAGGTTGCTGAGGAAGTGGATTGATATGAAAATTGAAATGCAAGTCATCATCAGAGTCTTGATCATAAGGGTCTTCATAATGATGAATAACATCGAAAATCATGTTTTCCCTAGGCCCTGGGTTATATAAGGGTATATGTGAAATTGGAAGTTCTATATAGAGATCACTAAAATCCTCGTTAGAAATCATCTCATCCTCATTGGTATTAATCTCAGTTTCAGTCATTGAGTCGAGCCATCCATTAGATTGACTACGATTATGAGTAAGTCCCTAATTCATTATACTCAGAATTTCACCCTCATAAGTATTAGATTCCTCAACATTAGGTGACATTTCCATTTCCCTAGCTAAATCATCGGAAGTTGTTAGTTGCTCTGAAATGGGTTCTAAAATCGCTGCGTTGCAGTATAGATCGAATCAGTGCGAAAAACAAATAATATTTATAACTCAAATTTGAAAGTCCGAGGTCGAACACGGGGAGCAATATGAAATTCACACAGTAATCTCAAATAATGTAAATGAGCATAATTATTTACACAAAAACTAATATGCAATGTATAACATTAGTATATGAAGAGATAAAAAGAATTCTAGACAAAATAATGGTGATTTGGATCACCAATTATTAGCCTAACACATATATAGCATTAACTGAATATAATCAAATGAAGGAATAGATAATCAGACGTCTGATTTTACAATCAGACAACTTAAAGTGCGTTGCTACAATGCTCCTTTCTTTTTCTTCAGCTGTTCTTCTTCTTCTTCCTTCCTTCGATTTCTTCCCTTTCTCTTCTTTAGCTTTTCTTCTTCTTCTTCTCTTCTTTCCTTCTCTACTTTCTCTTCCTTCTCCTCTTCAGGCCTTCTTCTTTTGCCCATCTTCCTCCTTCTTCTCTTCTTCAAGCATAAGGGAGAGGGCTCGAATTTTGGCTGAGTGTTAGCTGATCAACAACAGAGCAAAACCCCCTGCCCCACACTCTCTCCCTCCTTCTCTCTTTGGGTTCCGCTCTCCTAGAGCCTTACATAGTACCGGGTAATCGTATTGAAATCTAAGCGCACCTGGGATCAGGCTGCGGGCGTGGGTCGCAGCTGAGGTGTGTGCGAGTTAAGCGGGTAGTTGGGTGTGCCAGGTCTGTGGGGGAGGTGCCGCGGACGAGGCACATGTGAGGGTGCAGGGGAGTCACCCCCAAAGTGATTTGAGGCGATAAGCCTCTGTCACTTTTTCAATTTATGCGGGCGTGGGCTCTTGTTAGCTTCCGAGGTAGGACTAAAGTCCCACCCTTCCTTTGCATGCATTGCTGCAGTTGTTGCTTCGTTTAATTGGGTAGCTGTAGAGGTTGGTGCCCCCAATTGGAGACCTGGGCACGTGCGTTGAGCCAAACCGCACAACCTGGAGATGAAACTAGGGGCGTGCGTGACCGTGAACTTGAAGAACACGGTGGCGATGAGCAGAGGATGACGGAGACACAGCGAACACCTGAAAGGAGAAGCACGGCCTTTCGGCCCAATTAAAATTGCTCAGGAGGTTCGCCGGACGTTGGCGAATGTATTGGTGGTGGTGGCATAGTGTAAGGAGGTGTGTGTGCGTGTGGCGAAGTCAGTGAAGGTGCTGCGAGGGTGGGTTGGTTGGTGGAGAGCTAGGGTGAGCGAGAGAGAGAAATAGGAGAGGGATTTTGATGGTGGAGTCGTGGCAGAGCTTGGGGACTAGTTGGCAAGGGGGATGAATGTGTGTAGTGGACGGGAGCCCTCACCGGAGTCGTCACCGGAGATGGAGGAGATGAAGGTGTTTGGTGTCGTCGGTGGTTGGATTTGAAGTATAGAGAGAGGAGAAGAGGGTAGGGGAGATGAGGAAACTAAAGGACTTAATCTAAGGAAAAAAGGGGGAGATATCCCCACACCGGTGTGGTGGCCAGACGTGGGGAAGACAAACCTTTGAAGGGAGAGACGATGGCGAAGAAGGGGCTAAGGCACCTCTGGTGTGGTTATCGAGAGGCGGAGGAAGTCGGGGAGGAAGAAGACACTCCCAATTTGGCCATTGGGAGGCCGTGGGATGACGGGGGAGGAGCTCATCGGAGCTAGGTCGGAGGAGGTTGGAGGTAGGGTTAGGAAGAGGATTTTGTGGCCAAATCCTTGCTATGGAAGTTTGGCCTGATCTGGGCTTGCATTTATGGGGTTCAAGAGGTCGGTTTAAGCTTAGAAGCCAAGCTTCCAAGCTTAGGAAATGTTGCCAGAGATGGAAGTTTTAAGGTACCCTAATCACTCATGAGTTTGCATGAGAGATTGGGAAGGTTTTTAGACTCATGACCAGATTCATTGGAGAGAGAACTCCTCAAGGAATCTCCCTTACAATTTTGGAAGGGATTGAGCGAGAAATCAGGGCGATCTTCCCATTTGAAGGCCTTCGGAGTTGTAGGAATAGGATTTTGGTGCGGTGGGGACCTATTTAGGAAGAAGACGACAAAGCTGGGCAGCTATTTGTAAGAATTTCGAAAGTTAAGGGCATGTGTGTGAAATAAAAGAGTCAGACAGAACTAAATTGCAAATTAGGTCAAGATGATCTTAGATTGGGTCCAAATTTTGATACAAACCTAAGTTGAACCCAAGAAATACAACGGTGAAGTTAGATTTAGGTTTTGACCTCGTTTGACTGGGTAATTTATGCAAAATCTCAAATTAGGTCAAATGTCAGTCTGAGACTATTTTAGGTCAAGACGGGTTCTGATGATCAAATTGAAGGTACCAAACCCTAACGAATATTTTTCTATGAATTTTAGAGGGTTTAGGTGAATTTTATCCTGACCAAAACCTCAGTTAATTAAGCGGATCTGTTTTTAGGGTTTCGGAAGTCATTTAATTCTTAAAACACACGCAAACCTTTTTCTGTTTGTATTAACCCACTTGTTGAACATTTAAGGTCATTTGACCCTTAATTATCCCCTGGGAAAACCTGTGATTGTACTACAATTGAGATATGATGGTAAAATTACAATTTTAACCCTATTTTCTTGTCTTTCTCTTAGAATGATTATGCAATGACTTAGGGCTCTCTGACGGTTATGTAGGAGCATGTAATGACTTAATCAAATCAAATTGAGCTAGTTATGGCTCATGATGGTGTTCCCATCAGAAGTACCCCCCAATAATTAGAAATTAAAATCGAGAGTAGAGAATGCAAACTCCAATTTTCTTTTGTCAGCTTGATAAGTGGGAGGAGAAAAATGCAAATCACAAAATGTCAGAGTGCAAATAACTTTGTTTCTCGGAGGAAGCAATTCGTACTTAGTAGTTGTGTCAGCTTCGGATTCATCAAAGCACATGTGATTATTGAAATCCCTAGGCAAAATCATCTCCGAATTACCTAGGTGTACCTGACCTGTGGTATCCAAGGTACTAATCTCGTGATTTTCATTGAATCCAACCAGTCTTTTCTTAAATTCCCCCAGATTATTCACAACGTCCAAATCTATATCGTCTTGCGAATCCTCACCTTGAGCATCATAGAAATCATATTCATGTTTATGACTGATTGATTCTTCACAATGAAAGGTTTGTATCTCAGGGCTTTCATTAAGATCTAGATCCATTGGTTGATTTTCCTCGTTAATTCCATCTGGTGTCTCCCAAGATTGTAAATTTGTGTTGGGGGTATCGACCCTTTCCTCATCACTTCCTCAAATAGGATTCTCAGATGAGTCCATTCAGGTTATTCCTGGCTTGTGTCTCTTAACCACCTCAGGTGTCTTCCTGCTTGAATCCATTCCAAGTGTTTGCTTCAGAGATTCCTTTGTAGCACTTTTAGGTGCAACCACTTCAGGTTCTTCAAGGTCCTCAAAGCTAGTCTCCACTTGATATCGCAAAAGTAGTATCTCTTGAAGTGTTCAGTTCTGTCTGGTTAACCTAGTTATGGATTCTAGTTCTTGAAGGGCCACCATTAAAGATTCTTGGGTTGGAATCAAGGCTTGTCTCTATCCCAGCTCAGCGATTGTCTGAACTTGATATAGATAAATTGCAACCTTCTCCTTAAACTTGGCTACAATTTGTTGTAGTATGAAATGTGGTCGCATGTGCAGTGGCAGTCCATCGGGGCTTCCAGGGGGTGAATTAGGTCTACCAGTGTCCCATGGTTGAGTTGTAGAAGTATGGAAATCGTATCCTAGAACATAAGATGGGGTCCTTTGTGGAGCCATTGGGTATTGGTCATAATGGCCAGGATCAGAATTTAGGTTAGCCATTTCAGCTACCCAAGAAGAAGCGGGTATAAAGGAAGGACCGAGCGATACGAAAAGTCACCTTCGCCACCTTGGGTTTGGTTCCCAACATTTTATCAATGAAGGTCTAAATGCCTTCCTTCCTTACATACACCAACAACAAGGGTTGGTGTAGCCAAGCCAAACAAGGTTAAGGCCTTGTTAATCAAATGGGTCTTTTAGAATCAGATGACCAGATGTTTCGTTAAGGTTTAAATTCTTGAAAGAAATTCGTCAAGAGACCAACTGAAAATGATCTTTGCCTCTTAAGTTAACCTGGCCAGTCTGTTACGAGGGGACTAATTGGAAGGTTCTTCCTTTGGCTTTCGCCTTTGGGGCCTTAATACCCCTTAGCCGTGGTTGTTTGACACTACTCCATAGGCTAGGCACCAAGTTTGGCCAAAGAGATTGAGACCACCCAATAGTTAAAAGACGAATGCAAATTAATTGATATAATTTTATGATTTTTTTCGTAACCTTTTCTTCAGTTTAGGTGTGTGGTGCGTGGTCCACAAGGTGGCTCAACTCACTGACTAATCACTGGACTCAATTGAGTTTAGGCTAGTCTAATGTGGTCTCTAAATGTGACCCTAAAGGTTAAACCTAGGGTTCATGCAATTTGACTAAGCAGACCACAGTCAGATTCAAAATACTCTCTAAGATGTAATTGGAATCCAAATGATATGAGAATTGGCAGGAAGCTTTCTTTTTTAATAAACTTTTCAAAGAATATTTTTTCAGAATTTTTACTAACTCAAATAAATAAATATAAATTTTTGACTAATAGTGGTCAGATCTTATATTTTGACCCTATGTTAGTTTTTCTTTTTGAAATAGTATCACATGTGATCCAAAAATTTAGGAAAAATATGGGAATGAAAGCTAACTTGATTATCTTTCAAACCCCACCATGTCTAAGTCAATCATATTCATGTGCTATTTGGAATTGATTTTTGAAGATCAGAAAGATATGAATTTTAGTCTGTTTGACCCCCTGCACTTTGCAAATTTTTTAAAATTCCAAAGATTGATTTTTTTTGTGGGAACAATGGCGTTGGAAATATAATTTTAAAATATAGCATCTGGTCAAATTTGAAAATTTTTGGGTAACTAAAAACATATCAAATGATTTTTCAATCCGTGTCAAAATTCTGGTCAAATTTCTAAACATAGTAATAAGGCTTTTAAAAGAGTTTTCAATCCCAACTAGGCCTTTTTGTCGATTTTTTTTTTTCAAAAATAAATCCTAACCTAAGTGATGGTGTGTACCTGAGTGTAAAGACCTGTTCTGTCCTGAGCCTTTTAAGATGTCTGGACTGTCAGCCAGACGTCTGGACCCCTTCCCAAACATCTGGAAGTCAAAATTTTTGGTACAAGCTTCACGTTTGCGCGCGGGATGCACGCAGACAGTACCCTCCTTCTTTCTCTCTTTTCCTCTTCCCTCCACCAAACCCTATTGTGCCTCTATAAAACCCCTCCCCCTCTCCTTTCTTCCTCACTTCACCCAGCCAGCCACCTTCTCTTCCTCTCCACCTTAGCGAGAGGAGCTAGCGTGAGAGAGAGCGCGAGAGTGGCGACGAGGAGGAGGGGCGGAGTGAGGAGAGGAGGAAGGGCCGAGCTCGCAAGCTCGTGGGAGCTCACCAGAGGGCGTACAGCTGGAGAGACACGTGTAGGAGGACGAGGAGTACGTCGGGGGAGTCATCCTCGACACTGCTGCAGTCGGAGTTGCAGGCGAGGAGGCGAGGCCACAACTGTGCGCAGGGAGGGAGAGCAGGAAGAGGTTATAGTTCTGGGATTTTCCCAGAATCAGACGTCTGGCGTGATGTCCAGACGTCGAAGCGAACGTCTGGTGACTACACCGGAAGTCTAAAGGCAGATATTCGCGAAGGTACGTTTCCTTTTGCGGATACGGCCATGTAGGCCGCTCCGCAGCTACGTTTTGTGTGGCTTATTGTGGGAGATTTGCTGTCGCGTGCAGGGATTGCTTCGGGAAGGCGTGTTTCGGACGTCTGGATAGCTTACTAGACGACCAGAAGCACTCCTAGGCGTTTGGAGAGGATGTCAGACGTCTAGAGCTGGGTCCAGACAATCGGGAAGAGGTTTTGGACCTTTGTGGTTGACATAGAACCTAAGGTGAGTTCCTGTTTACTTTTAAGACATCTGGACCTTGTGCTAGACGTTTGATTTAGGCATGTAGCTCTGTTTTTGACTCGTTTAGGGTCCGTTTGAGGTCGGTTTTATGCAAATAAGTTATCAGTGTTTTCCTTGAGAGTTCCTCTACTTGTTAGAAGGCCTTTTATACTGTTCTGAATGTTCCATTGTGATTGTTCCTTGTTATAGGACTTCGTTCCGTTACAGGTTCAGGGCTTGCTAAGGCACGTGGGTCTGCCATTCAAGCCCCCAATACTCCTGGGTTGTCTGGTAGAGTGGCTTTCCCTAATTTAATTATAAACCTGAATGCATGTGTGGATTGAATAACTAGAACCTAGGATATGGCATTAATCCTACGTCGGAAAATACTTGAAATGTCTGTATGCGTGTTGAGTTGCAGTCTTGAATGAGTAAATAGAAATGTTAACAATTGCCTGTAATTGAACAAGAGCTACCTGTGAAAGATGAATTACTTGTGCTAGTTAAACAGTTACATGTGACCTTACCTGTTGTATACGTTAAATGATAGAAATACAAGCTGCATGTGTATAACTTGAGAATGGAAATGTGAATGATAGAAATACGAGTTGCATGTATATAACCTGAGAATGGAAATGTGAATGATGAAACCTGGTATGGAATGGCATGAGAAATATGAGCATGAACCCTACGGGGAATTAGGAGTAGAGCTCCTGGAAATAAATGGAATGGATCTAGAAATGTGAGTGTGGAAGTGTGCTGGCCTTTGAGTACGTGGTACCAAGGAGAGCGATTGTCCCCTGTTTAGTGTAGAGCGGAGCTAGCCGCCCTTGGGTTGGGACCCGGGGTTAGGATTGGTCACTCTGCACCGAGTTCTTGGCCCTCGCATACACTGTACCGGGGAAAGCTACTAGTGTAGGAAGAGAGCTAGCCACCCCACGGGGCCTGGGGTTCAGCTGGCCACCCTACACCGACCTGTTAGGCCTAGTGGGCAAACCAGGGTAGTCAGACGAGGGTGCACGAACTGTGGAGGGGCGAGACCCTTGTTTAGTTATGAGAGGCTAAACCCCTGTTACTGAGAGGGCTAGGCCCTATACTGTTTCGTGCTATACTTTGAGCGTACCCGTTAGCGGAAACAAATGACCATGTGCCTGTGTGGGGTAGCTACCCGTTCACTTATCGTGTGTGCCGTAGTCACCGCTACGTCTGTCCGTGACCTTGGGGTGGTTGATTAGGTGTAGGACCACCACGGGGGACTCTCCCGGCGAGGAGAGCACCACGTGCGCCTTCTACTCTTCGGAAAAGACTACAGTCAAGATCGTTCCCATGATTAACATTCGAGATTAAGAAAGAGATCTGAAAATATAAACTAATGGGTGAAAAGGAATAACTTGCAAATTAAAGAATTGGAATAGTTAGTTTACCTATTAGCTTTTACTGCTTTGGTTAGTTGGTTGCCACTCTACTCAGCGTTCGCTGACTTTGTTTACACATAACCCTTTTCAGGTCCCGATGTTGAGCAGCCCGAGTCTCTGGCTGCAGAGGGTGCTGGGCCCAGTAAAGCCCAGTAGCAGTAGCCTTCTTGTTGTAGTACTTTATGTTGTAGTAAGTTTCAGACTCTTGTTACCTTTACGTTTCTGTACCTTGTTTCCATTTTACTGTTGTGGTGGTGATATGCACTGTCAGTAGCTTTTCTTTCTTTACTGCTTGTACTCTTTTTACTGTTAGTTACATAGCATAGTGAATGTGGCTTACTTTCCTGCTTTTTGGTTATTTCTTGTTGGACGACTGGGTCTGGGGATCAGTCGAGTCGGGCCGGTCTCGTGTCCTGTAGGGATTTGGGAACCGGGTTGTAACAAGATGGTATCAGAGCAAGGTCGTCCTGAGAAATGAATCAACTAGCTTGAGAATAACCAATTCACGTGCATGTAACTAGAGTAACCACCACAACATACCACTTGACATCTGTTCTGAGTTTTCCTTGCTGAAGTTTGTTAGAGTTGACTTCCTTTTGTTCTATTTCTACGTCTCCTTGTAGGAGATGCCTCGACGTGGAGTCCTTGAGGTAGGCTGTGGATGCGGCCGTGGACGACGTCGGAGCGGCGGACGTGTCGGGCTCGAGGCATCAGTTGACCAGCCACTCCTCTCGGGCGTTCAGGCCTAGGACCTAGTGTAGTTGATACGAGATATAGTACGAGAGGAGCTCCACCCGCCTCCACGAGGGCCTCTCCCTGGGGACGTGGAGGGGGAGTCCTCTGTGGGATCACGAGACCAACGCAGCGCTGGACGTGGGGGAGGGGGTGGTCCTCCACCGCCCCCACCATACTCTGACACTTCCTAGCACGAGCCCTCCCTGCCTAGAGGCATGCCTGTTCCCCCACTACAGCTGCACTACGAGCTTTTCGGACAGTTCTGGAAGCTGAAGCCCCCTTCCTTCAAGGGGGATGAGGACCCGTCTGAGGTGGAGGACTGGCTCGAGCAGATCGAGAAAGTGTTTGACACCCTTCGCCCCCCTGCGGAGTGCTGCGTGGCCTTTGCCACGTACCAGCTGGAGAGTGCAGCACACAGGTGGTGGGGGGCAATTAGAGGCCAGGAGAGGGCAGAGTCAACGTGGGACCAGTTTGTGACCCTTTTCTGCGAGCAGTACTTCTCGCAGACGTGGAAGGACCAGAGGAGGCCGGAGTTCCACACTCTCCGCCAGGGGACAATGACTGTTAGCGCGTACTGCACGCGTTTCCTAGAGCTATTACATTTCGCTGTGACAGCTGTGGCTACTGAGGAGGAGCGCCTGTGGAGGTTCACTGAGGGGCTCCGGCCGGCCATTCGGGGGTACGTCAAACCCCTGAAGCTGCCCACATTCTCAGGAGTGGTGGAGGCAGCTATGAGGTATGAGGAGACCAACCCAGCCGCACGAGACACCGACAGCTAATGGAAGAGGCCCTACCAGCCAGAGTACTCATAGGGCCGACGAGAGAGGAGGCACATGGCGCCCGCGGGAGAGCGGTCACGTTTTGCGGGGCCGTCAATGGCCTTTGGGGGCCCCTGACAGGGGCCAGCTGTCAGCACTGGACCCCCGCCCAGCCATCAGCAGGGACCTACCGAGGGAGGGAGTCAAGTCCCCCTCTGCTACCAGTGTGGCCAGCCGAGCCACATCTGGAGGGACTTCCCGTCTAGGGTCGGAGCTCAGCAGATGCTCCCCTCACCGAGCGTTGGAGGCCAAGCCAGTGGCCGTGGTTCCTAAGCACGTGATGGAGGACAGCAGTCGCGGGGAGGGTACCGGTCAGCGGCTACCCGTCCGACGCAGAGTGTGGTTGCTTCTTCTACACTGAGAGCTGAGGGGAGTATCAATGCCCTGACACACAGAGATGCCAGAGCATCAGGTTCGGTGGTGGCGGGTATGGTAACAGTTTCTGGCAGATTAGTTTACGTACTTTTTGATTCCGACGCCACGTACTCGTTTGTTGCTGAGAGTTTTGCTGTCAGTTTAGGACAGGACTGTGTGTTGTTAGAGGATCCTTTTGTGATCATAGGTGTGGATGGTCAGTTGTTTGTAGCTGAGGAGGTCTACATAGACTGTGAGGTCAGTGTTGGGGGACACAGCCTCCCTGTTGACCTGATTGTGATACCGATGGAGGACTTTGGCGTGATTCTGGGGATGGATTGGTTGTTCGCTTACCATGCGTTGGTGGACTATTTTGAGAGGAAGATCGTCTTCTCTATACCGGAGATGCCTTCCTTTGAATTCCACGGACAGCCGGTGGACAGAGGTTTTAGGTGCATTTCTGCACTTCGGGTAGCGAGACTTTTGGGCCAGGGGTGTGAGGGCTTCTTGGCTTGTGTAGTGGTAGAGCCCAGCCTCGCGACAGACTTTCAGAGCATCCCGATGGTCAGAGAGTACCTCGACATATTTCCAGAGGAGCTGCCAGGACTATCGCTTGAGTGTGAGATCGTGTTTGAGATCTCACTGGTACCGGGGACCAGCGCCATTTCTACGGCATCGTACAGGATGGCACCAGTTGAGCTGCGAGAGCTCAAGTCACAGCTGCAGGACCTATTGGAGAAGGGCTTTGTGAGGCCCAGTGCGTCCCCGTGGGGAGCCCCGGTGTTATTTGTGAAGAAGAAGGATGGTACCCTACACCTTTGTGTTGACTACAAACAACTGAATAGGGTCACCATCAAGAACAGGTATCCGCTGCCGAGGATTGATGATCTGTTTGACCAGTTGCGAGGTGCCACGATATTCTTCAAGATAGATCTGAGGTCATGCTACCACTAGTTGTGGATCAGGGAGACCGATGTCTCCAAGACAGCTTTTCACACCCAGTACGGACACTACGAGTTCTTGGTCATTCCGTTTGGGCTGACCAACGCCCCCGCTGCCTTCATGGATTTGATGAACTGGGTGCTCAGACCATATCTGGATCAGTTTGTGGTGGTATTTATTGATGATGTGCTCATTTACTCACGGGATCAGGCACAGCACGGACAACACTTGCAGATGGTTCTGGACACGTTGAGACGACGTAGGATGTATGCCCAATACAGCAAGTGAGAGTTTTGGTTGAGGCAGGTGACCTTCTTGGGTCATGTGATTTTAGGGGATGGCTTGGCTGTGGATCCAGCCAAGGTAGAGGCAGTACTCAGGTGGGAGAAGCTACGTACAGTGATAGAGATCCACAGTTTCTTGGGATTGGTAGGTTACTACCGACGGTTTATCAGGGGTTTCTCGCAGATTGCACGTCCTATGACTCAGTTGACTCGGAAGGACGTGCCCTTTGCTTGGATAGACGCTTGTAAGGCGTGTTTTCAGGAGTTGAACGAGAGGCTGACTTCGGCTCCTGTGCTCACCATCCTAGATAGCAGCGGCAGTTTCGTTATCAACACGGACGCTTCATTGGAGGGGTTATGGGGTGTGCTCATGCAGCGGGGTCACGTTGTCGCTTATGCTTTGCAGCAATTGAAGCCCCATGAGCATAGCTACCCTTCCCACGACTTAGAGCTGGCAGCTATTGTCTTTGCGCTGAAGACATGGAGGCACTACCTTTATGGTGAGACTTTTGAGATATTCACGGATCATAAGAGCCTCAGGTATTTGTTTGATCAGAAGGAGCTTAACATGAGACAGGTTAGAGCTCCTAAAGGACTATGACTGCAGCATCTCCTACCATCTGGGGAAGGCCAACGTGGTGGCTGATGCCTTGAGTCGGAAGGTGCCCGCCCACTTGGCCAGCTTACAGGCACAGAGTTGGAGACTTATGGAGGAGTTGGGTAGCTGGTGACCCCTAGAGTTACAGGGGCATTATGGGGCAGTGACAGTGACACGACAAATGAGACCAGAGTTGATAGACCGCATCATCACAGGACAGATGACAGATCCGTATCTGCAGTCGTGGAGAGACAGAGTACTGTCAGGGGACCCAGGAGAATTCTCTTTTTTAGACGATGTATTACGCATGAGGGGACGTTTGTGCGTTCCAAGGGACGATGAGTTGTTGAGAGAGCTCCTGACTGAGGCACACGGGTCCAGATTCACCATACATCCCGGTACATGGGGGACTCTCCCGGCCAGGAGAGCACCACGTGTGCCTTCTACTCTTTGGAAAAGACTGCAATCAAGATCGTTCCCACGATGAACATTCGAGATCAAGAAAGAGATATGAAAATATAAACCAATGGGTGAAAAGGAATAACTTGTAAATTAATGAATTGGAATAGCTAGTTTACCTGTTAGCTTTTATTGCTTTAGTTAGTTGGTTGCCACTCTACTTAGCGTTCGTTGACTTTGTTTACACATAACCCTTTTCAGGTCCAGGTGTTGAGCAGCCCGAGTCTCCGGCTGCAGAGGGTGCTGGGCTCAGTAGAGCCCAGTAGCAGTAGCCTTCTTGTTGTAGTACTTTATGTTGTAGCGAGTTTTAGACTCTTGTTACCTTTATGTTTCTGTACCTTATTTTCGTTTTACTGTTGTGGTGGTGATATGTATTGTCAGTAGCTTTTCTTTCCTTACTGCTTGTACTCTTTTTGCTGTTAGTTACATAGCATAGTGAATGTGGTTTACTTTCCTACTTTTTGGTTATTTCTTGTTGGACGACTGGGTCTTGGAATCAGTTAAGTCAGGCCGGTCTCGTGTCCTGTAGGGATTCGGGAACCGGGTCGTAACACCGAGTTTCTTCAACTGCACTTGATGCGTTCGTAGAATCCATGTTTTATACCTGTAAACCAAAGACAATACAATGAATTAGATATCAAATCAAGAATCGTCGTGCCTCCCCGGCAACGGTGCCATTTTTGTTGGGTACGTGAAATCACATTTTTGAAAATAATTTCATCGTAGTGTAGTGCGAAAACACGTCGACAAACAAATATAATGAGATTGGTAAGTCCTGATTGAACTCAGGGAGGTAGAAAAGCAGCTTGATTTAATACTAATTTAATCTAACTAGAACTAAACACTAAGCAAGATGGATATGAAGCAACTCAACTTTATTCAGATAATAATCAGGCAAGTGTTCCTTATAGTTGAATGCTTGATGATAATAATAACTAAAACAAACTAGAACTAAATCAAAAGAACTAGAACAACAATTACTAGAACTAGAACTACTAGAATAAGTAAAAACAACTATCTAGTCTACTACAACAAGGGCACCAAGGGTGGTCCTTGGTGGCCTTTGGAGAGGCGTGGAGTAGCAAAGTGGTGCACCAAGGGTGACCTTGTTGGGCGTCTCAGAGGAAGAGGGCAAAAGCGAGTTGGAGATGTCTGGAGGAGGAGATTGTAGATGGAATTGCCTCTCAAATGGGGGCTCCGGGGGTTTTATTATAGCTAAAAGGAGGGACAGAGCAGGTATTTTGGGCCCCCAAATCGTGCAACTTTGGAGCAACCAGATCCGTCGATCGGGAGATCAACGGCTCAGATCGTAGCTCCATAGAACCTCTATCGTGCCTTCATCGCACGTGCTACATTAGAATGTGCCACGTGGCGCACTTCGAGTAGCCAGATCCACTGCCTTTGTACTCCTTACGCACGCGTGCACGTTCGAATTCAGTTGTTCGATCGTGAAGATTGACGGCTTAAAACGTGTGTCGCTACCGCCTCACTCCGCTGTGTCCAGCTATGCGTCCATCTGCGCGTCATCGCGTGCTTTGATCTAATGCATCTTTGTGCGCCACGCATCTCGCTGCTCGATCGTGATCGCACGATGCAATTTCACAGGTGCACTCCATCGCCTCAATTTCCCTGCTGATCGTGCCTCGAACTCTTGCTGTTCGCTCTTCCATGAAGTTGGTGACCAATGTGCTACGCACGCGTTGTGTCTTGATTTTGTTTTGGCACGTGGCCGCCCTTAGCCTTTGGACGACGATCCAATGGTTGAGATTGGTTCTCCCTTGATGAAGTGTGGAGAGGCAGCTGATGTGGCTCAATTGTGGCTATTGGATGACGATCCAATGACCCCACTTTACTCTTCAGTGGTTGAGAGTGCGGTAGCGGGCATTGGGATGGTGCCACGTGATGCCATCCTGATCGTCCATCTTCCTGCCTTTGTAGTTGGTGCTACAGAGCTCTGATTGAGGTGATTTTGCACCATCGGACTGCGATCGTTGCTCTAAGTCCATCCCTACTGTTGGATTTATCATCCGTGGCTTCAAACTATCTGCAATTATTATTGCATCTCAATTAGAACATAAAATAACATTATTATTTACACGCTAACAAATCAACTACGATGCAAAATATGCTACTCATGCATGCATTATTCCTAAGTTAAGCTAGGATTTAACTTAATTTAGGTAGATTAGGTCTTATGATTGCTGCATAATCATCCTTTCAATTTGCGTGTGGTTGATAATTAGGGTTTTCAGCAATGTTTTACTCCTCAAAATACGTAAAATCCTGATTTAGTCAATATGAGCCCACTACTTGATCTTTTAAGTTCATTTAACCTTTAATTAACCTTTGACCAACTCCTTGGTTAATTTGCATTTATGATTGGACGTTGAAATGATAGAATTAACCCTGTTTTCCTGTCTTCTTCTCAAATCAGTTCAGAATTACGATCCTTAGATGATCATTTAGGATCATTTATCATTTGAATATGAATAAATCAAGTTAGTTATGACGAATGATGGTGTTACCATCACACTCATATGCACATTCACACAAACACTTCATCATCACCCACTCCACTACCAAACATGTGATGACCCAAGTCCCACCAAGCGACGAAACCCGGGTCGCCGTGTGTTAACACTAGCACAAATCGCCTACAAAATCACAGTCACCTAACACATAATCATAAAATATAAGCATAGCCAAATAAACTAATCATATTGCATCATTTGAATGAATATAAATTGAATACTAATAAGAAGATTTACCATAGAACATAAGTATATAATCTCAAAGAGATATACAACGGAAATCACCTTACGAACTGCCAAGTATACCTGAGTACGAAACCCAAAAATACATCAGGAAAAATTGAGTAGAGTAGAACAACTAGAAGGTAACAATAGTAACAATAGTACATGAAGAGGGGCACCATACCAAAAGTTCATCCATTTACAATTTATTTCATATCCAGTTCTGTTTATGTAATTTGCCCATATTATTACAGTTCTCAATCTGTCAATCGACATCTCGGGCATGGGATGATCTTGTGTAACTTCCTACAACACAAGACCGGTATAAGCCATCCTCCTAACTGAGAAGACGGCTTATATCCATCAAGTCACCACTCTTTATCACCCTAGGGTCATTACAGAAAGGGGTAGTGGTTATGTTATGTAGTGTGAACACATACAAGTGCTACATACGTTGAACCACAGACAGCCAATGACCTGCCCTCCAGCCGAAAAAGTACCAAATCTTAAGCCCTGCATCTTGCTATCCCAGTTGGCCGCTAAGCCTAACCAAAGCATAGGGAGGCCAGCAACTCCCTAAACCATTCATTGAAATCGGTCTGAAAGACCAAAGCTACAGCCAAAGTTGGGCGAGTAGCGGGGCTAAAACCAGTTATTTGATCCTTTTAATTCCCGGTAAATCTGTCATATTAAATTATTTCCAGATAACTGTATCTTTTGTTCATGTTAAATCCAGTCTTATTTAACTATTCCACATTCTTGAGCCCAGGATGAACAAGTATTTATATCACCTTTAATATTACTAAGTTACAGAAAATTTTCACATTACGATAGTGATTCCATAGTATTTACCAATTATAGTTACGATGGAACTGGTTTCACATAAATCCAAGTCCTTTTCATGCATGCAACTACAGAGGTATATGTAATTGTTAATTCTTAATTCTTTTAACATAATCTAGTTATTTCTTATTACAATGCCCATAAACTATGGAAAACACCAGAGGATTCCAAACTCAGCAAAAGGGGAGAATTACACGTCACCCAAGGTGGTACACATGAAAAATTGCATAAACTAGGTCCACAGATACCCGAAAATCAGACGGAATCGAGAGAAGGGTAGACTAATCTACTTAAAGTCACCATAGAGTCACGGTGACTTTGAACCATGCACACAAAACCAAGGGGCAGTCTCCACGCCCACCTCGTAGTCCACATATGCATCAGGGCAAGACCTGGTTCAAATGGACCAACATCATGGTCGGAGACACCTAATCACGTTTCTGATTTTTCACTAGGGAAATAGTACTCAAAATTGGAAATAAACCTCACCAACGCATAGTACGCATTGATACGATTCCAACGGTATCTTATTTGTCGAAAATCGAGGTTAGGAAGGCCTTGAACCAGTCGAAACAACGCGATGGGGTCGTTGAATAATTGGCCCAAGTAGACCGAACAATCGGTTAGCGTTGATGCGGCTGCAACACATGTCGCATCACGATTCACCATGTGCTCGCCCACGGAAAACGTAATTTGTTTCAAGCAGGCGATAATAAGGGTACATGTGATCATGAAATCTTAACCATTCATATTATTTCTCACTAAAGTATCCATAAATCAAGCAGGCATATTCATTTAATCATTGTTAAATTAATAATAAGATTACAATGCAGGAACAATAATAAATTAATTCCATGCTAATTCAAATGAATACTTGATTAATTTCATTCAAATCCAAATAAGTAATAAACTCAATTCCAGTCAAATTCAAATAAGATGGTTCATAAAATTAGTCTATACTAGATTTTAACAGTACAAACAACATTAGTTACCAACTGTGTTAGAAATCAAGACAACCATCTTCCTTGAATAGTTATTGAAATAATAATTGATCATTTATGATCATACGTTAATAGGGCAATGAACCGTAATTCCTCGATTCAATCCCTTGCACGCTTTCAATATATATATTGTTGTGTTAACGCATGTTACGAGTCAAATTTGTTGCGAAAAATGTATATATATACATATTTTTTACTTAGAACGACAGAAAACACGTCATGCAAGAATTAGCTGAGTAACAGGACAAGTAACCATGTGATTTGTTAAATAGCATAGGCCAACAAATACTGACTGGGTATTGGCATTTACCCCAATGAGATCACAATAAAATTAACTGGTCAGAGGGTATGATAAATTTTTACCAATTTTATTCTAAACAAATAGTTGTGGCTATTGTTGTTCACAATGACTAATTACTTTCCAAGTTGCCAGAAAATCCAAAACTATCATGTAGTTATCGTCAAATAATTATAAGTACAGAAAATGGGGTAGAAAATATGCAAAATCATGTGCTTAGCGGAGAACAAACTATTCTTTTTCAAGTGATCGATGTTAATTATATATCATCCACTATTAACAGAAATATATTATTATAGATCATTCCATACATATTTATATATGTCATGAAAATAGATATGATCTACACATATATTTATAAAACATTGGTTGGGTGGTTCTACAAAAGGTGTAAGTCATGCATGTGCACATAATTTAGGCATCACAAGTACACAACTATCATATTGAGTATCAAGCAATGTTATGAAATTACGAGCTCATCGGCCTAGTAGTCAAATTTATTACTAACAAAATCACAAGCAAAACCCTGGAAAACTATATGATCATAGAAATGGTGGACAAACCAAGTTATTTAGTTACTTCTTGAGATCACATTCGAAACAAGTGCTACCCTAATGAGACCCCTAATCTACTCAGCCCAACGGCTGAAGGAATGACCTTAACAACGGAAAAGTAAGAAGACTAAATCGGACGGAGATAGGATCGAAAATCAAGAAGAGAATCAAGTCAGAATACTGTGGAAAATCAGGATTAGGGATATTACATCACTTTGCGGCTGAGTATCCCATTCGCGATACAATATGAACGTTTATATGACCCTTCTGGGTTATTTTATGATTAGTGGGGTGACCTTGCTCTAATACCATTTGTGACGACATGGGTTTCGTCACTTGGCGGGACTCAGGTCGTCACAATACACACCTTGCTCACCTTTCACAACTCATGCCACCTCCTTCATTCACCTTCCCATTCTCACGGCCACCATCCACCATCCTCCACCTTCATCACCTCTCCATAGCCATTCACACACTACCATACACACCTTGCTCACCTCACACAACTCACGTCACCACCTTCGAAACACCACCATGACCATGGCCATTACACCATCTCCTCAACCTTCACAAATGGCCAACCAATCCACCATAATATTCACCACCCATCCAACCATGTAAACTGCCATCCACCACCATACAAGGTCAATAGCTATACCTATTCTATCCATCAACCTTGCTATGCCCTATCTCCTTATCCATCATCTAAACCGCTACAAAATCACCATTTATGCTCCACCACCACTACAACCATGTCCTAAGCCTTCCATTACCATTGTCTTAATCCACTACCCACTTGCAAACACACATAAGTGTTGGCACAAATGCCAACTCACTCTCCATACACTAAACATACTCCCATTCCTATTCACATCATCACATCACTTCCATCCATTCCGATGGTGCTTAAAGTCTGTTTATGTTCTTTACATTTTTTTACATAGGTTGACTTGGCCAATCTTAGAGTTGTAATAGATTTCAATTTCATGTATTTCCTTTTGTTACAACTAGTGTAATGTTGTACATATTTTAATGTAAGTTCAAGTTTTCTATATTAAAGGTGCCTTTGTCATTTTCCTTCCTTAATCAAAAGAAAAAAGAGCAATGAGAAAAGCCTAAAAAGAGTGTTTTTATTATAGTTGCGTTATCTTTATCGCTTACTCTTAATTAAACAAAAGTCCAAAAAAAATCTATAGTGTTTAGTGTAGTTTGGTATCTATATCACTTTTGTGTAATTAATCAAAAGACCAAAAAAATGACAAATGCGAAAAACCAAAAAGAGAATAAAACAAGTTAAGCAGATTTCAAGTGAAAGAGCCAACAAATCACCTCCCTATGGATCGATCAGGATTCATTAAACATCAACTTCAAAAATTGATTTGTAGTCCTGTTAAATTTTATCATTATTTTAATTTGTGTTTGAATGCAACATGCTACAAAGATAGTTTTAAAACCATATTTCGCACGTTCCAACAATATGTTCTAAGACAAGGCCTTAAGACCTAATTAATCCTCCAATTCTCAGAAGCGAAAATTCCAATGCCTGTAGAAAGAGGAGGAGAAGAGCGAGAAACCTTAGGGGTTCTTCTCTAACAATTTGAGCTTCAACATCAAGGGAGGACCAGCAAAAGTGTTGTTGGTTAATCGATCACCAAGCTAGTCAACTAACAACACAAGGGGTGAAAGTTAAGGAGGAGTCCTTGATTGACGCCATTCAACCAACACCTCTGCTGATCAATCGATGTATAAAGGGCATGAGATCACGACCCTCTTGGTGCTTCTTTAGTTGTGCTTGAGTGCTTTTGAGGCAAGAATTGCTTTGGAAATGTGAAGTGTTCATGGGACGCAAGGAGGATTGAGTGTTCTCGGCATCGAGGGTCTCATTCATTCGCTGAGAAGAAGGTTCTGAGGCTACATCAAGACTTATTGTAGGAGGCAAAACATGTGGGGTGCTGTGCTGATGGTAATGCCATCATTAGTCATAACTAACTTGAATTAGTTGAAATCAAGAAATAAATTCTCCTAAATGTTCGCCTGAGGACCATAATTCCACTCTGATCCGTTTTGAGAAGAAAATAATAAAATAGGATTAATTCTGCAGTTTTAACAGCACATCGCAAAACATATTAACCACAGGGTTATTCAGGGATTAATTAGAGGTCAATTGAGCATTAAAGTTCAAAAAGTGGGTCCACATTGATTGAAACAGGATTTCACGTATTTCAAGAACTAAAACAGGATTGAAAACCCTAATTATCAACCTTACTTGAATTGAAAAGGTTATAGTCAGGATAAAATCAATGTAAACATCTTAAAATTCATAAAAAAATATTCTAAGAGCTTTGGTACCTTTGGTTTGACCATCTGAACCCATTTTGACCTACAACAGAGATTTGGAAGGGAATTTACCTTGATTTGGGATTTTGTGCAATTTACCCAATTAAACGTGGTCAAAACTCAAATCCAATTTCACCATTATATTCCTTGGGTCCAAATTATGTTAACACCAAAATTTGGGCCTAATTAGAGTTCATCTCGATCTAGTTTGCAATTTAGTCCCTAAAATCTCTATTTCTCACATTCAAGCTCCTAAGTTTCAAGATTCTCACAAGAAGGTCTCTAACTTTCTCATCATAATTGAAAATGTGTCCTTGCCACCGTGATTGGTCTGAACAGAATCACCCAAAGCTCGCCGACCTTCAAATTGGGAAATCTCTCACGTTTGACCACCAAATCCCTCTAAATTTGGAGGGATTGGTCCTCAAGAGATCCTCTACCGATTGCACCTCCTGGTTGCCCAGGTGGGAGTGTGTAAAGCTCCACTGAAACCTCGATTCAAAAATAGGAAAGTTCTTTGATTCCTAGAGGAAATCTCGCACAACTTAGGAATTGAGAGCACATTGAAGCTCTATATAAGTTCCCCGTTGTTCAGCTACTCAAACGAGTCCGGTCCAGGCCAAAAATAGCTCTTCTTTTCTTGCTCCAGCTGCCTCTGCCATGAATTCAACGAGCTTCTTTGTAAAGACTTGTCAGACTTTTAGCCTTTTAAGACATTTGGAGTCTCAGTCAAACGTCTGGACTCTTTCCTGGACGTCTGAAAATGAATTTTTTGTACGCACACTGTGCCCTACGCGTGGGCGGCGCGTAGGACCTTCTTCCTCTCTCTCCTTTCCTTTCCTTCCCCGACCCCTGAACCCCCCCCACACACCTTCTATTTATACCCCTTTTCCCCGTTTCCTCCTCTCCACACACCACCCCCTTCAGACCTTTGGTGAGGCTAGTGGAGGGTGAGCGAGAAGGAGGAAGGAGGAGAGCTCGGGAGGAGGAGGAGGCCGTGGTCAGAGGAGCTTCGGTGGAAGCTCGGCGGAGCTCGCACGACCATTGTGGGTGCGTGCGGGAGGAGGAGAGAACTTGGTGAGGCAACCTCCTGACCATTTGCAGCGGCTGGAGCTATGACGGCGCGAGGCGAAGCGCAGTGAAGAGTGCTGGGAGGAGGATCTGGTACTGGAAGTTTTCTAGTATCAGATGTCTGGAGTGGAGTCCAGACGGCTGACAGAGCACCTAGACGTCTGGAGTTAAGGTTAGACATCTGAAAGCTCATTTGTCACGAAGGTACGCTCTTTTTCGCTGTTACGGCCATGCAGGCCTCACCGCAGACGCATGTTTGATCTGATTTGGGGGCCTGCGTTTGTCGTATGCAGGAGCAGCCTTTAGAAGGAGCGTGAAACGCTTTCCCATGATTTTTTGGACGTATGATCAGATCACCAGATGTCTGGAGGTGCATCCAGACAACCGAAGGCATTGTCCGACATCTGGAACTGCCTTCAGATGATCGTAGAGAAAACCTGGACATCTGAGAACACCGCAGTGACTTAAGGTAAGGTTCTAGTACCTTTTAAGGCGTCTGGACATGTTCTCAGACATCTGATTTTGAACAGTAGGCACGTTTTTGATCCGTTTGGGATCCATTTTACGCAAACGAAGTACCTGTATTTTCCTTACGAGTTTCTATACGTACTAGAGACCTTTGTACATTGTTCTAAACCCTCCTTTTGTGATGTATTCCTTGGTATAGGATTTCATCCTGCTGCGTGTTTGGGGCTCGCAGAGATGCCTGGGTCTGCGGTTCGAGCTCCCATTACTCCCGAATTGTCTTGTAGAGTGGTTTAATTCTGTTAATAACATTTAATAAGAATGTGTTTGTCAAAATAGCCGAATGGAATCCTAGGATAGAGGAATGAATGAACCATTGGAATTGTACGATGTATTTGTATGTTTGATTGAGTTAAACTGCTAGCAATTGCTTGTAATATAGTTGTGAGTTGCCTGTTAGAATATGAGCTGCCTGTAACAATGAACAATTACCTGTGAAATCATCAGTTGTATGTATCAAATTATGGAAACACGAGCTGCCTGTATATGGCCGAGAAATGAATGGTGAATGATGAAATCTGGATCGAAATAAATGTGGTGAACATGAGCATGAACCCTATGGGGAATTAGGAGTAGAACTCCTGTGGTTAAATAGAAACCTTGAATGTAGACGGGAAGTGTGCTGGCATTTGAGTACGTGGTACCAAGGAGAGCAGCTGTCCCCTTTTCGTGTAGAGCGGAGCTAGTCACCCTTGGGTTAAGACCCGTGGTTAGGATTGGCAACTTTACACCGACTCTTGTTGGCCCTCGTGTACGCGGTACCGAGGTGAGCTACTAGTGTAGGGAGAGAGCTAGCCACCCCACGGGGCCCGAGGTTCAGCTAGCCACCCTACACCGACTTGTTAGGCCCTCTGGTCAAACCGGGGTAGTCAGACGAGGGGGTGCGGATTGTGGAGGGGCAAGACCCCTATTTGGTTCTGAGGGGCGAGACCCTTGTTCTGAGAGGGCAAGGCCCTATACTGTTCCGTGCTATACTTTGGGCATACCTGCTAGCAGAAATGACTGACCGCGTGTCAGTGCAGGGTAGCTATCCGTGCGCTTATCATGTGTATCGTAGTCACCGCTACGTCTGGACAGTGACCTGAGGGTGATTGACTGGGTGTAGGACTGCCACGAGGGACTCTCCCGGCTAGGAGAGCACCTCGTGTACCTTCTACTCTACGGAAAAGACTGCAAACAAGATCGTTCCCACGAGGAACTTGCAAGATCAAGAATATCTAGATGTTTGAGTAAAATGGGTGAAAAGGAAATACACATAAAATAGATAAATAGAAAAGAGAATTAAACCTATTGCTTTTACTGTTTTAGATAGTATAGATACCACTCTACTCAGCGTTTGCTGACTCTGTCTTTTCATAATATTGTTCAGGACTAGGAGTTGAGCAGCCCGAGCTTCTAGCTGTGGAGGGTGCTGGGCCCAGTCGAGCCCAGCCGTAGTTTTCAGCATTTCCTTGTTGTTCCTTTACTGTTGTAGTAAGTATTAGACCTTTAGTTACTGTTTGTCTCTACTGCTTACTTCCGTTTTCGTTGTTTTGTTGTTGTGGTGGTATGTAATGGAATAGCAGATTACTTTCCTTTACTGCTTTATACATTTCTTCTGCTTAGTTATATTTCATATGTGAATGTGGTTTACTTTCCTGCTTTTTGGATATTTCTTGTTGGACGACTGGGTCTTGGGATTAGTCGAGGAGAGCTGGTCTTGGGTCCTGCAGGGATCTGGGAATCGGGTCGTAACATTCTTCAACTCCTTCGCTCCGGCCACTCGACGATCAAATTGAGTGGTCCAATCTCTCCCTTAGCTTCCTTCGCTTCTCACCAACCACAGTAGAAGCCTCCTCACCCTCTCTTCCTTGCCATTCCTTCCACCGGAGGTATCATCGTCCTCGGCTCTGGCCATCACACCAGCGAAGATCTTTGACCCCCTTCGTCCCTTAGACTAGGTCCAATCTCTCCCTCTCATCCTTTATTTTAGGTTTAGCCCCATAGGATCTCGATTCCGTTGCCATTCATCTCTCTCCCCCTCCATCTTCCCCAGTGTCGACAATGCGTCCGGCGAAGCCGTGCAATCGCCACATAACACCAATCCACTACGACCACCTCTAAAAGCTCTGCCACACCCCCTCCCTCAAAACCCCTCAACCAATTTCACGCAACTCACACCCTACACCTCCACCGAACAACCCACGTTCCGACCACCATCTCTGACACCATCTGGCCACTACAATGTTTAAATCACCTCGCCACCACCACCATTGAACTTGTTGTCCTCTGATGACTCTACTGAACGTTCTAATTAGGGGTTAAGGCCCATATTGTAACTTTCAGGTACACGTCGGAGCTCCACCATCGCCGACGTCTTCACCAACTCCGTCTGTGGCTCTCCGACCTTCACTCGACCTATTGCGGCTCCCAATCGAAGCGGCTTTAGGTTTCAAAGCTTTCTTGGTTCGCAATCAAGTGAAAAGGCAGTAGCAACTGCCTCAATTGGAGCAGCTTCTTCACTGTAGCAGATGCGAGGAAGGAGGTGGGGATTTATCCCACCTCGTTCGTGGCAAACTTCCTGCGGTGTATAAAACGCTTTTGTGCTAAGGGCCTACCGCCTCAACATGGAGGGGTGAGGTCCCTCACACCTCACTCACTACTCTCACACCTCGCCCGTCACTCACGCCGGTGGGCCTGGTCCTTTTGCCCAGATCTGATTACCCGTTACTAATGCACACCCGTATACTCGATTCTGGATTGAGGAGAGAGGAAAGAAATTCTAAGGGAGTGGGGGGTGATTTTGCCTCTGGGGTGCGTGCATGTGCCTCGGAATCATGTACACACATGCAACACTTAGTGAAACCTTTGAGGTTTGTGCTACTGAGGTTTGGCGACTTTAAGTCGTCTGCATCATGTGCCCGACGTCTGATATTGATTGATGATCACAGTTGAAATAATGCACTTGGTTCTGACGTGGATGAGTGATTGGAAACACTGTTGAGATATTTGAATTGGTTTGAGATTGTGATCACATTGGGATATGTGTTTAATTGTGGGATTAAATTGGTGATTCAAATCACTATTTTTAGGATTTTATTATTCTTTTTATCCCAGTGATTTTTGAGACAAAATTGCTATTATTGAATATATTTTTGAGTAGATCATTAATTGAATATCTTGTTATGATTAATTATTGTGCTCATTTGTTTATCATTGTGATTAGTATGTGAATTCCATATTTTCTCCCTGCGAATGACCTTGGAACTCATGATTGTTTTTCGAGCACTTATAAATTTAAATGTTGTTAATTCACTTTTGTTGACTATACTACAACGCGTATTTAAACTTGACAAAAGCGCTATTTAACATGTGCTACGTCATTGCAAAGGTAATCTCAATACTCCCATGGACCTCGGAATGAGAAGAACTTGTTCTTCCTATGTGCTTTTGGTTTAAGTGTTATGTTTCTTGATTAATTTGATTTTTGAGTATCGATCAATTTGTCGAATCGAGAAATTTTTTAGAACACCTTATTTTTCACGCTTCTAAGATGACACAAGAAAATTAGTTATCTGTAGGTTGGAGAGCCGAGCTATTTGTTGTCCTCACCTTGTAAGCCTAAATAGTGGTATCAGAGCCTTGGTTGATTTGATTTTTTAGTGTAGAAATTCAAATTTAGGGTTTGTAGGTCACATACATAATTTTTTTGGTTGCAAAAACATGATTTTTGGGTGAAATCATGCATAAGTAGACACAAATAGTAGTTGTTGGTTGACTTATATTGGATATTGGTAGATTGACCTATTGAAGGAAGAGCTCCCGACAATTATTTTGGCATACAATACATATTGGTCAAATGATGGGCTCAGTAGTCGACCAATAGTATTGTTATTGGTCAATTGATGAGCTCATTAGTCAACCAATTGTATTGTTATTAGTCGATTGACAGGCTTGTTGGTTGACGAATCGTATTGTTATTGGTCGACTGATAGGCCTGTTAGTCGACCAATATATGAAAGAAAGGAGTTTCCTTTTTCTGTGCTTGCATCAATACACATTTGTCAATTGACAGGATTGTTAGTCGACCAATCATATTATTATTAGTCGACTGACAGACTTGTTGGTTCACTAATTGTATTTTGACTGACAGACTAGTTGGTCGACCAATCGTATTGTTATTTGTTGACTGATAGGCATGTTGGTCGATCGATATGTGAAAGAAAGGAGTTTCCTTCTTCTATGCTCGCATCTAGTACACATTGGTTGAATGATGGATTCATTAGTCAACTAATGATGTTTTTGTTGGTTGACTAATATGGTGATTTTGGTTGACCGACAAGAGTTGCAATGTGTTTGAAGCTTGATTTCTTATGCAACTTGACCCAGATTTGATTTTGACCTTTATTGAAAAATCTAATACGAATTTTAGTGAGCATTCATTTCTTTTTCAAAGGGAACAAACTTCCATCAAGACATAGTAGGAGATCCATTGAGGCTAGATTTTGATTACTTGTGCTTATGCATGTTGGATGTGATCCTTATAGACATAGGCACTTAGTTCATTTTCAAAATAAAAACAAACTGAATAATTATTTTGAAAATTAATTTCAGAATTAATAGTGAGATCATTTTCTAGATTAATAATTTTTTGAAACAATAGGATGCCCCCAAACATTCCACTGGTCTCAAATTAGGGTTACATATTAGATAATAACCAACCACGCTTACAAGGTTAATTAGTAATCATAGGGAAATTGGCAATCTCATCCCTTGGCATTTGATGTTGTGGTGTTTTTCTACGTGCCATACTTTCTAAAATTTTGATGGTTTGATTGTGGAATGTTGTGATATGATCATAGTGGCATATAAAGTGGAGAGATTGTGAGTGGATTGAGTTATTTTTGATGTAATTCATATAATTTAGGAACCCTTTTTACATGTGGTCTAACCATTTTGAAGTCTCGTTGGATCCATTCCTCTTTTCCTCTTGTGTTTCTTATTTCTTTGTGAATTTCTGGCTTGGATAAGATTGTTATTAAGACCTTGGGTCTTACAAGTACCCTACCTAAATCCTCTAAGGACTCTTCACTTAAGGCTCCAATCCCATGTTTAATTCTAGGATTGGATCTAAATCCTTTAGGGAGCCCCAACTCTAGTGTTTAGTTCTTTTAGGGAAGGGATTAGAGCCTAGCCCCTATTTGTACGGACCAACATTAGATTTTATAACATGTAATGGAGTTGTAAGAGATTAAATACCTTGGATATACCAACTGGGGGTGCAGGATAAGGAATTCAATTACTCAAGGTGGATTAAGAGAACATTGGGTGGTTGTGGAGATGGCCTACACATTTAGGGATGTACTTTGCCTACGAGACTTGCAGAGGGATGCATGATCAGGGGAAAAGACATGAAATCTTGGATGTAGTATTAGGGAATGGTGGAATCACAACATGGACATGTTGTGCTTGGTTGATGAGTAGAAGACTCAATATGAAGGCATGCATTGCATGAAAGATGCATTGCAACCGGAGTCTATTCTCTATGACAAGGATTTTGAAGATTAACATCTTTTGTTTTGATGCTCCTCTAGTAGAGAGTGAAGGGTCTACTTGTGGCTCAGAAAGAGAGGTAGGAGTTCGTTTAATACAGATTAATAGATGCTAAGGTGAGAGAAATCAACTCTAGAATTTTTGGTTAATGACTCTATGCCCTTATTTGGTAACTTTCATGGGAGAGAAACCCAAGATTCAAGGAGTGCAACGCCTTGGTAGCAGAAGGAAAGACAAAGCTTGTATTCAAAGATGTAAATCATTGCAAAGTGTATATACTGGTAGGGGTTGAAGAATAAACGATTCACCTGTGGTATCGTGGAAGTGTGAAAAATTGTCTTTAAAACTTCAATTCGAAAATGATTTGATGCCCAATATCAAATAATTAAATAATTAAACAACTTAAATCGAAACCACATGGAAAGAACTAGCTTCTTTCCATTCTGGGGTCTCACAAGATAGGGTCTTACGAGATAGACCTTATACCTTCATGGTGGAGTAGTACAGCACCACGTGGGTAGTGCCTCTTGCAATAAGTCTCGAGGCAGCCACGAGACCTTCTCGGTAGGTTGATGGGGCCCTCGATATTGAGAACACTTAATTGCAATCTCGTATGATGAACTCTTCTTGAATCCAATATGACCTTTGCCTTAAATCTCCACATGCACGATCACAGGATCACCAATAACAACACCAATTGAGATCCTTCACATATTGGACATCTAACTCTCTTGTTGGACTTCCAACATGATTGTTGGTCTTTCAATAGAGGCGTTGGACTTTCAACAACGCTAGAGTTGGTGTTCCAACTCTAATGTTGGAAGTACAATAAGAAAAGAGAGGATGAGGGGTTGTCACAACTCCTCTCCTCTCCTCTTCCCTTCTTTATCTGGTGATGGTGGATTCTCTCTTACGTGAATAATAATTGATTAGTTCTTCTCCACCTTACCTTTGGGAGATATTTATAGGGATTCATGCTAATCCTAATATGATGGGAGTTGCTGGATTAAATCTTGTTGGGATCTATTCCTACTTGCATAATTGATTGATTGGCACTTCATTAATTTTAGTCAATTGGGTTTTGATACCTAAATCACATTTAATTTCTATCCAACCATTTTGGATCAAGACCCAACACTTTAGGCCTAATTAAATGTTGAATCAAATACTATTTAACTCAAATAATATTTGATTTCTCTAAAAGTAGGAACCCACCAAAATTATTATTAGTTTCATCATGCCAATAATGAAGCATCTAGGATTCATGAAGTATGGCACCACACCTTCCTTAGGTATTCCAAATACCTATGAATTCTTTACACTAGAGGATAATGTTGGGAAATGAGTATGGACCCGCTTGACAATCAAGGGCGTGAGGATTCGAATAATTTATTCTCCGATTCCCATGGCATCATGGAAGTGTGAAAACATAGGCGTTAGAAAATTTCTACAAATGATATACTCAGGTCGATGCCTGAAAAACTTGTATAATAAAGATAGAGAAACCAACAATGAGACTACATAACCTGAACCACATGGGGAGATTTAGTATGTCTCCATTTTGGGATCCCCACAAGTAAAGAGTTACACCTGTGGGTGGTGTAGCATAACACCTCATGTGTTGTACCACTTACAATAAGTCCTACCTACAAGGACTCCCTCTCCTTGGTAGGTAGATGAAATCCTTCACATTGAAAAGACTTGATTTCTTCGTGTGCTACATGAACCTTTCGTGCCTTGTGAATTGGGAGCCAATCCTCACCTCGAAACCACTAAGAAGGGCTTGCCGTGACTTCAAGGAGCCACAACCAGCACTAGTTGGACAACCAAAAAGGATTTTGGTCAACACCTAACATAAGGGAAAATGATCTAGGAAGAGACCTCGTCACTTAAAGATCAAATCTCTAATCCATGCATTAGTTGGACGTCCAAGAAGGCTCTTGGATGTCTTGCTCGTGCATGGATAGAAGGGAGGACGTTGACCGGAGAGGAAGTAGGATGTCTCCTTGCTTCTTCTCAAGGACAAGGGAGGTGGCTAGTCTTCCCCATGGTCGTCCTCCTTCTCCTTCAATCATAGTTCCCAGGAGAACAAAAGAAGAAGAAGAATAGAGGAAGAAGATAGCCGTTGATTGACACACTCAAGTCGTTTTAGTTAAAACATGTCGTTGTAGCACAATAAGAATGTCAAGTTTAAAATTTATATTGAACTATTAGTAATTTGGTGAGTATGAGTTGTTTCGTTGGACAGCTCTAAAGTAATTCCTAATTAGGTTGTTAAGCTAATACATACAATTTGATATGAAAATAAAAATAATACAAGACTTGAAACCTATTTGCAATCTATTGTTACGTTTAAGTTTATAATATAGTAAAAGTAACTATTTAAAGAAACAAACTTAATAATTTGAAATCGTTTGAACATGATTTTTTTATTTATTTTTATAAACATTAACAAGATTAAAAATAATTCTGACAAAAACTAAGTTATTCATTTATACATAACTTGAATGTAAATTAATATTCAACAAAAGTTACGATTAGATGCACATTTAATTATTAATCTAAAAAAATAAATAAAATAAGAGAAATTTGTTGATCAATACATACAAACTTTATTTAAAAATTAAAAATACAACGTTACCAAAATTTTTAATCTTCTCGTTAAATTTTGACAACATTTAACTAGGGAGAATGAAAATGGAACTAGATATATCGAACTTTAGAATTCAAAGTACAATTAAACGTACGCTCCTGCTTGAGCATCCAAAATATATAAAAATTAAAATACAAAAGAAAAGAAAATGGGCAAGTGTTCTCAGCCAAAGAAGAGGAAGATGAGAAGGAGTTGAAGGTGTGGTCGTTGTGCCGGTAGGTAGACGTTCAACGATGAGGGGAGTTGACGGGGTCGACTGCAGTGGTTGGCGGTTGCTGTGGAGGTGGGTATTGGTGTTGACGTGGAGAGGAGAGGAGAAGAAGGGAGGAGATGGCGGTGGTTGTTGGTGTCCATGGACGTGGGTTAACGCAGGGAGAAGGGAAAAGGAGGAGGAAAGGGAGTTGGGGAAGGAGAGGCTAAGGAGAAGATATGAGGGGAGGTTGTGCGGTGGTGATGGTGGAGCTGCGATGTGGAGAAGGAGGGCGGCAGTGGGTGGCGGAGTGGCGCGGCCTGGCAGTTAGGGCAGAGGGCGTCGACGAGGTCAAAGAGGAGAAGGGAAGGAAGTAGCGGTGGCGGTTGCAGCTTGCGTGGGCGTCGGTGAGGAAGGAGAAGAGGAGACGAGGGGGACGACGCCGGCGCTAGAGGTGACGGCCGATGGCCATGGTGGTGGTGTAGCTGGCGGTGGGTTGTTGTTGAGATGGAGGGGAGTTTCACGCAGGGAAGGAGAAAGGGCAGGACAAGTGGGAGTTGGTGAAGGAGGAGGAGAGGAAAAGAGTGGAGGGAAGGTGGTGCGTGGTCTGCGGTGGTGGTGGGTTGTTGTGATGTTGCTGCAGCTGCGGTAGGAGTAGCGGGACGGAGGGGAGAAAAGGAGACAGGGGGTGGTTGGTGGGTGCGTTGAGGGAAGAGAGAGAAGGACAAAGGGGAGGAGGAAGGAGAGATTAAAAGGGAGAGGGAGAGATCGTGAGAAAGATAAAGGAGCTGGTGGAGAGGGTGGCTCCGGCGGCTTGGAGCAGAGATCGTCGACGAGGATGGGAATGAGGCGAAGAGGAGAGGTGACGAGGAGGGGAAGGGTGTGGGTTGCCGCCTGCCTTCGTCGGTGGAAGAATGAGACAGAGAACAAGAGAGGAAGAGAGACGGTTACGACAGAAAATGGGAGAAGAAGTTACGCAGGAAATCATGAGCTTGTAGGAGAGGTTACGAGAACGTGGATATGATTGCATACGTGGGTGGGTAGAGAGAGAGAGAGAGAGAGAGGGGGGGGGGGGATATGCTTACTAAGTTAGGTAGGAAATTTTTGGTATGGAATTTTTTTTTTTTTTTTTGAACGAGAAAGAGAGGGACCTGACGAGAACGGGAGATGTAAAAATAAAAATAAAAATAAAAATAAGGTTATACGAAGGATTTGATTTTTTCTTTTGACGTAATTATAATAATAGAATTTTTTAAAACTTGCATTACCTACGTACATAAAATAAATATGTAAAAATATGTAAATATATATAATTTAATGTTATTTAGATTCATTGTTTGAGAAAGTACTAATTAAGTTCTTAGGCTTATTATTTAGATCTGAAATTACATTAAAATTAACTAATTATCACATGCGAATGTAGTTTCATCAACTTATCTCTCTTGATGGTGGCTGCACACCCTTAGAATTAAATTAGGATTTTCCAAGTAGGGTTGGGAGATATTTATAAGGTTCCAATCAAATTCTAATATGGTGTGAACCCTTGGATTTTCAGCCAAAAGTTGGGATCTAATCCCACTTAATTTTGCATGATTGACCCATAAAAATTTATGGGATGTTTATATTTAGTCCAAACATTAATTAATTGTAATTCAACACTTGGATTTTGTACATAATCAAATCAGGTGTAATTAATCATCGAATTGAATGTGATTTAACTCTTTATATTACATTAATCAATTCTATAAGTAGGAACACACCAAAATGATTATTAATTTCATCACGCCAATAATTAAGTGTTTAGGATTAGTGGAATTATAATGCTATACCTCCCTTAGGTATTTCAAGTACTTGTGAATCCTTCACACTAGAAGACATATGTAACCTTTAGGATTAAATCCCATATTCACTCTCCATCCCATCTTGAGTTACATACTTTTCACATTCTCCTTGTATTATTGGGACGAGAACGCATACCAAATTCTTTCCCAAAGAACTGTCTTCTCATCATGTTTGTGTCTGATTAGGACTTGTACAACCATGCATAGAATGTTGCACTTCCCAATTTACGCGGAGCAAACTCGAGTCTCCCAATCTACTATGTATACCTATGACAACAGATTTGTGTGATCCCTTCAAAAGATCATGTGTCTCCTGTAACCTCATATACATAACGGCTTTCTAGTTTCAACACCAATGTGGACGCATCCACCATTGGTCCACCAAATGTGCATACTCAGGCACAAAGACACATTGTTATTCGCTCTAAAATCAGTTTTAAAATTGTTGCATTGCAGTATATATTGAATCAGTGCGAAAAACAAATAATATTTATACTCGAATGAAGTCTGAGGTCGTTCGCTAGGAGCAAGTGGCAAATATGAATCTCAGGATCACAATATATAAGCAATTTCAGCCAAAACTTAATTCAGAATAATAGGTCAAGAATTCAAGTATCAGCGTGCAAAAATAATAGGGTAAAATGGTGATTCGAATCACTAATTACCCTTATACAATAATACCAAACAAATGCAAATCAAGTTATGCCAAGATAATATAGCCTTAGAAGCTCAAAGGATTATCAGGCGTGATGATCTGATCAGATGTCTTAAACGTCTGATGCTACAGTACTTTTCAAGCCTCGCTCCTTCTCTTCTTTCTCTGCTCTCTGCTCTGTCTTCTTCACTTCTCCTCGCGACTAAGTGTCGCACAAGTGCTGGTGAGAGCAAAACCCCCCTGTCCCCACACTCTCTCTCTTCTCCTTCTCTTTCTCAATGTCAGCTCAGATGCTCAGGTAATTGGGTTTCAGGGATCTGCGTACTCGGGACCAGGGCTGCCAGCGTGGGGTAGCAGCCGAGGTGTGCTCGAGTTAGGCTAGTCGGGTCGAAGCCAGGCCCACGTGGTGGTGTCACGGGTGAGGCGAGTGTCAGGTGCGTGCGGGGGACCTCACCCCCCTGTGTGTCAAGGCGATAAGCCGTAGACACAAATTCCTTTTATGCCATTGCTAGCACTCTTCGTGTTAAGAGGTGGGACTAAAAATAGGGCATTTCTTCGTGTAGCTAGCAGCAGTTGTTCCTTCATCAAATTCACGGTCAAGCTGTGGTCAACCGCTCTAATTGATGATCCAAGAGCTGTCCTGGGATGATTCCGCAGCAGCTGGAGTCGAGACCTGGGGAAGGCGAGACCTGAAGCAAGCTTCAAGCGAGCTTGAACTTGCTCATTAATGGCGGAGATGACCTGAAGACCTGAAACAAACAAAACATCCTCTTAGACTTGTTGAACAAGTTCAGGAGCTTCGTATGAGTGCGGCGAATGTGATGGTGGTGGTGGCGTGCTGTGGGAGTGCGTGTGTGCATAGGGCGAGGTCGGGAAGTGAGTGTGGCGATGGAGGTGTTCGGTAGGTGGTTAGGAGGGGCAATCGACCTAACTAAGTTAGGGCTTTTGCTCCTGGGATCTAGGCGGAGGTGTAGGGATAAGTGGCGGCCAATTTGGTGGAGCGTAGTGGCCGTGCGAAGTCGTCGGAGGTACGCCGGTGAGGTGGAAATGTTGACGCGACTAGCTCGATTGTGTTTTAACTGTTATTGCGTCGTAGTATAGGTGATCAAGCGTCGTCAACAAGTAAAAGTTTTTATTACTCGAAAATCGGATTATCCGAGGTCGAACACAGGGAGCAATCAGAGTTTACTACTAATCTCAAATGTAATTGAACACTCTAATTTACTCAAAAGTTTAATTCAAATGCATTTAAAAAGTAATCCAGGCAAAAGAGTAAAATTGGACGTCTGATCACAAGATCAGACGTCTTAAAAGTGTTTTCCCTTCTTTGATTATTCTTCTTCTTCTGATCTTGCTTTCTTTCTCTTCTGTCTTGGCCTTTCTTTCTCTGCAGTCTCTCTCTTCTTCCTTCTTCTTCCTTGGTCTTCTGTTTCTTCTCTGCAGCCTTTCTTCTTCTTCTTCTCTGCCTTGCTCACCTTCTTCTTCAGAGTTTCTTCTTCTTCTGCTCCTTCTCTCTTCTGCGAAGGCTTCTTTTTCTGCTTCTTCTCTTCTTCTTCCTTGCGACTAAGTCTCTTCTCTTCAACTCTCAGCCTGCCTGCACAAGGGAGCAAAACCTACCCTGTCCCTCTACCGGCACGTCTCTCTCTCTCTGAGAATCACTTACAGGACGCTCTCCCAGAGCCGCGGGTAATCGGGTCAGGTAGCGCACCCGGGACCAGGCGCACCGGCGTGAGGGTGATGCGCGAGGTGTGCTCAGATAAGGTCAGGTCGGCTCCCGCCAGATCCGCGAGGTGAAACTGCGGACGAGGCGAGCGTGGGTAAGGTGAGGGACCTCACCCCTGTGCTTTCGAAGGCGACGAGTGAATAACACAAAATCAATTTAAATCGTACCTATGCCTCGTAGATTGCTGATGTGGGACTATCAGTCCCGCCCTACTCTCGCGCGCGCCAGCAGAACGCTCTTCGCCGATTGCCAAAGCTGCGGACTTCGTTGCGTTGTCCACTGGGTCAGATAGCTTCGCACTGCCTCTTCGAGTCAACTGCACCTGAAGCCTGGCCGTCCTGAAGCTTGGAGCTGCTTCGCATCACCGTTAATGGCGGCAAGGGCTTGAAAACTATCAGACACAAAACAAGCCTCTCGGCTTAATCAGATCACCGGAGGACCTTCGCCATGGCACAGCGAAGGTGATGAGCCATGCAGCAGGTCACGGGGCAGCCTAGGTCGTCCTGTGACCGGAGGTGTGGGTGTGTTTGGGGGAGCATTGAGTGGGTGTAGAGCGGCAGTGGGTGGGCGGAGTGTGTTCAGTGTGGTGAGGCGGAACTTTTGCGACGGCCGACGAGGCGTGTGGGGCTGCGGAGCGACAGGGGCGCCTTGCCGGAGGGTGGCCGGAGATGAGGAAGGTGACGGTGGACGGCGACGGTTGAGGGGTCGATTGAGTGAAATACAGTGAGGAAAAGAAAGAGGGGAATACGGGGAGTAGTTCTAACCTAATTGTAGGGACGGAGGGGATGGAGAGGCGGATAGCTGTACCTGCTGTCGCCGGAGAAGAAGATGCCCAGTGGGGGAGGACGGCGGCGAGGACGGGTCTAAGGCAGCGTGCGCGGGTATTGCGCAACGCGAAGGAGAATCAGGAAGATGTCTCTGCCACTGGTTTTGTGGCAGAGCGAAGAGGAAGGGAAGGGAAAGCTCGCCGGAGCTCGCTGGGTACCCTGGCCGGGAAGGAAGAGATGAATCTGAGGTGAAACCCGGCTAGGTCGAGTTGAAAATGAGCGGCCGGGTTTGGGGGTTCTTTTATAGGCATTGGGCCGTGTGTTCAGAGCTTGGAGGGCACGTATCCGTCTCCGACGGCTCACCGGAGAAGGAAAGTGGGTGGATACCCAAATCCCTCGTGCATTCGCACGAGAGATTGGGATCAAATCAGGGATCATGACTGACCTCAGATGGAAGGGAATTCCTCAGAGAATCTCCCTTCCATTTCTGGGAGGGGATCTTTGAGGAATCAGAGAGTATTCTCTCTCTAATCCTCGCCGGAGCAGGATTCTGCCCCAATAATGGGGGAAGGACCTGATTGTAAGGTTGGAGAGGAAGTTAGGGGGCTCTCTGCGATGATTTTCAAAAGATAGGGACCAAATTATGATTTGGGTGTACTAAATTGCAAAGTAGGGCAAGATGACCTCCCCTTAGGTCTAAATTTTGGTATAAACCTAATTTGGACCTAAGGAATCCAATGGTAAAGTTGGATTTTAGGTTTGACTACGTTTGACTAGACATTTTACGTAAAAACTCAAATTAGGTTAATTGATGAGCTAAGACCCTAATCTAGGTCAAACTGGGTTCCAAAGGCCAATTTGAATGTTCTAAACCATAGAGGATATTTTTCCATGATTTTTAGAGGGTTTACTTGATTTTTATCCTGACCGGAACCTTGTTGAATTAAGCGGGTCTGTTTTAGGGTTATCAAATGTCATTTAATTCCTGGATTGCACATAAACACATTTCTGATTGATTCAACCCACTTTTTATCTTATTTAGACCATTTGACCTATGTTTTACCTCTGAGAAATCCCGTTTATGTACTACAATGGTAAAATTACAGTTTTAACCTTTATTTCATGTTTTCTTCTCAGAATACTTATTCCTTCATTTAGGCCTTCTTCTAGGTTATGTTGGAGCTTTTATTCTCTTTATTGGGTCAAAATGAGCTAGTTATGGCTGATGATGAGTCTCTCAACATACCCCCATGCTTAGCTTTGCTAGTCCCTTAGCAAAATTTCAAGGTTTGAACTTCTGTTCTAGACCCTGAGTGTAAGTGCTTTTCTTTTTCTTTTGTGATTAGGTTAGAATGCCGAAAATAGGCCTAGAGGTATTCAAGTACCAACCAAAATCCAGACCTGCTCCGCTTTAGCCTCAGTCCTCCACAAAGGTTTCTAAGGTCCACAGAAACTAACCTAGGGTTTGTTGGACTCCGCGGTTAAAGAACCCGTGCTTGAGACATTCTTAGCCTAAGTTCAGTTTGCAGTGCATTTTTGTAAGAGAGAGATAGAAGATTTATTTGTTTGGAGAGATTTTCTCTCTCTTTTCTTTTTATTTCTAACTTCGGATTAGCTTCTCAACACGGTCTGTATCGGATTCCTCGTCCCCATCATCAATCCTCAAGGGTTCCTGGCTATTGATGCTTCGAGATAGCACCGCCCATGGCAACCCTCAGAACCTTGGCTTTCGAGATTTCGAGATAATCCCGCCCATGGCATTCCATGGCCGAATTCAGACCCTGGCGATCGACATTTCGTGATAATGCCGCCCATGGTATCTAAACCAGCAGAGTGCTTACATGCCCCCAGTAGGATATTTAAATATCCTAAGAGAAGCACCGAGGAGACGATATGTTGTTACGCATCTTCGAGGGGAATTTCCCGCCTCTCCGTGCTGAGAACTCGTTCAAATCAACTTGTGTTGATTGGTCTCTCCTAATCTAGGTGACTTTTTCAGAACATTAAACGCTTTTGCGTGATTTTAATATTTATGCGCACTGAACCAGACTGTGTGTGAATTTGAGGTGGTTAGGTTACCGAATCCCGCAAGCCGGAGGTCAGTTAACGAGGCCGAATACTTCCTAAGCCTTAGACCTAATACTTAAGCTTCACATTTTCCTCAACCTCTTAAGGATTATCCAGATTTTAGCAGATACGTAAATTTTTAAGCTAAGGAATCTAGCCCAAGAGGCCTAAGACCAGCGTTCCCGCTAATCTCTTGTTATATCTCCTTAGCACTTTTTCTTTTATTTCTTTTCTTGATCTGGTCTAGAACTTCAATTAATTCCTTAATCTTTTACTAATGACTATTTCTTTTTCTTTCTCATTTTGTGCTCCTTTTTGTCATTTTACTCTTTTTCTCCTCCTTATGAATATGTGGCTTACAAAATTTCCTCCCTCCCCCATTTTTTTTCTTTTTCATAATTTTTCAATTTTTTTGTGTTTTTGACATGCAAAAATTTTTTTGTGTGCGAGACTCCTGACTTTTTTCTTGGTTCTGTATGTATGCACTTTATCACCCCCCCATGCCTATGTTTTGCAATGTCTTCATTGTAAACGGAGGGTGTGAAATAGTGTTGAGGTAAAGGACTTAGAACAGGATACATCGGGTGGGTGAATGGGTCGAAAATGAATGATGCGGATGATTTCAAGCTTTGATACGTGTACCAGAGGTGGGATCAACTGTCTAAGGCTGAACTCATGGTGCAATGGATGTGGAGTATAGGCGGATAATCAGACGGGTCTCTGTTTTTGGGATGACGGGTTGCCTCCCGTTAAGCGCTAAATTCAATACCTTCGGCCGAGCGAAAAGTGGGGTGGAGAGGGAGTGGTCAAATCAGTGGAATTTTGTAAAACAAGCACCTTGATTAAGAGCCTGGTTGATCCAACCAGGTGCTTGTTAAGATCAGTTGGCTAGTGATGCAGCCCAAACCCAATAAGTCTGGTGGGTTGATAGATGTAGATCAACAGATGCGGAACCCACCATATGTAGTGAAGTTTAAATGAATATGGAAGTGAAAACTCGGGTTTAGGCTGAGTCGACTCAGCCTGGTCAGAGTGGGGTTCCGAAAAATAGTCAATGTAAGGTGTGGAATCCCTACAGGGGTGATCACAGAATGTTGGCTCCTGTTTTTCGGTCTGATCAATGCTCGATACCCAATATAGATATGGAGTTGAATCATCTGCAAACATCTCAGTAAGAGGTGAATCGGAATAGAAATTGAGTCTGGTTGCGGGTCGAGGTAGAGAACGAGTTTTGATTGGTTCTGTATATGTGGAGTAGGTGGCTTCAAAGAAAATTGGCTTGTTATAATTAGGAAGAAGATTTCCTCCTATGTTATGGTCAGATTCGAAATCGTCGGAGAGTTTGCGAAAATCAAAGTCTGAATGAGATTCAAGATCATGAGTTTCACCATAGAATAAATCATATGTTGTATACTCAACAGCCTGGCTGGGGTCTAGCCTAAATGTTAATTCTGAGCTTGAAAAGGTATCCTTATCTGGTAGAGGCTCAGGTTCTAAGCTAGTAGTGCAGACCCAATTGAAACCCCACTCGTCCAACTCCTCGGTTTCTATGTCGTAGATTGGCATGACTTCCGAAAAATTGATTCGTTCCTCTGAGGATGTTGGCGAGGGATATTCATCAAATCGAGGCCCAAAATCATATACTTCATTGAAAGATTGATCTTCTTCATATGGGGCCTTGAAATCTTCAAAATAGGTTTCAAATCTAGATTCTAGGTTTCGGATGTGGGTTGAATTACTAGAATCTAGGTCTGAATAACCTTCGAGGGTCACCTTATCAGAATAAGGGACGAAATTTATACCCTCGAGAGGTTCAGTTCTACTGTCACACTTGCAGGAGTTTTGGGATTCTAGAATGGGCTCATCATGGTATTTTCCTACATTTGGAGCTTCCCAACCTTCTTCAATATCAGGCACATTATACTCCATCTGGGTTGGGAATCCACAACCATTTTGTGCCTCGAACCCGAGATTAGATTGATCCTCGATGTTGTCCCAAGATGGTTCATCCTCTGTTTGTGGTATATACGGGTACTTCTGGTCAATAACTTGTTTGACTAATCTCATTATCTCTTCCCGTTTTTCAAGACTATCTTGGTGTTGCTTCCAAAGTCGAGGATTTGTCATACATTGAAGGTATTCAATATTGTGCAGTTTTTCTATCTTAATGTATACAGTAATGATCAAGTCACAGGTTGATCCTTTTGTGGCTTCTGCTAATAGTACTTGGGCACAAGTTATGATAAAGGTTGTGGTTGTTGGGACATCAACCTGAATATTTCCTACTGGTGTTGAGGTTTCTTCTTTTTCATAGAATTTCAGGGCTTCCTCAATCATTTTATCTCTCATGGATCTCTGATATTCAGGTTTCTTGAATGGTAGTCCTAAGTGGTTGGCTGCATATTTGGATCAGGTGGTGGAATCTAGATGTAGAATCAGAGTTTGAATCAAGATGTAGAATCAAGTTATGAAGCGATCGGATTTGAATAACGAGTCCCACTGAAAATGTGTATGTGTGCTCTAAAGAGAAAAGATGAGGGACTGGAGATGTTTTTGATCCAATCAAGACACCCAAAGACGTTTGGATGACTATGGAGGTTTGGGGCGGATGGACCCCTGGATCAGAAGATCGTCCACCTGAGAATTACCTGGACAGCCAAAGAGGAAGAGTCCCGCAAAGACCCCTACACGGTAGAGCGTCCCCACGGGTTACAGGGTTTCCCACACCTGACCTCTCTTGTCACTGAGATTCCAGGTAGACCAGAATGGGGACCTTGACCTCTTAAGTCTACCACTTTTATTTCAAAGGTGCTTTAGGGTTCTCACTTGAACTTTAGATAGTTTGATGTTGTGACCTAATTTGGAGGTTGGTTAACCCAAGGGGTCAACTTCACCTGACCTGTCCTATAGATGGCAGAATGATTCTAGGTTTGGAGCCTAGTGATCACCCTGATTCGACTCCCAGGTTATTAGGTCCAAAAATTTTAAGATTCAAGTGATTTTAGAACTTAATTTTTCTTAGGGTTTGTCTTGTTTAGATCTCTTCAATCAAGGTCTTGGGTGACACACTGATGCGGGAAGGTTTATTTCCTTTTATGCAGGCATGTGTGACTAACACTCCAAGATCCTTCTGTAGAAACCCTAATTTGGTTCTATTTCCAATCCTTTTTTCTTTTTCACAAAAATTCTCTTTGGACTTGAAAGCAAGAAGTGTGTTGTCCGTAAAGATTAAGCGTTATTTCTATTAGGCACATGAATTTGTGGGATAGAATCTAAAAAATCGCTCCAACTTCAAGAAGATTTGAAAAATTTTCGCAAAATTAGGAAATGTTTGCCTTAAAGATGGTGATTACTATATAAAGAAGGCATTTGATTCCTAAATTGATTTTCTTCCTTTTGTCTTTTCAGGATTTAGGGAATGGTTTAAGGAAGAAACAAAATTACCTGCCCTGGAGTGGTTGACTTACGGGAGGGATTTTCTCGTGAAATACCTGCAAGATCAAAACAAAGCAAAGTAGGGCAAGTTAGTGTTCAATATGATAAAAAGAATGTAGTGACTAGTGATAAATTGCGCGTTGCTCCCCGGCAATGGCGCCATTTTGTTGACGCGACTGGCTCGATCATGTTTTAACTGTTATTGTGTCATAGTATAGGTGATCAAGCATCGTCAACAAATAAAAGTTTTTATTACTCGAAAATCGGAGTATCCGAGGTCGAACACAGGGAGCAATCGGAATTTACTACTAATCTCAAATGTAATTGAACACTCTAATTTACTCAAAAGTTTAATTCAAATGCATTTAAAAAGTAATCCAGGCAAAAGAGTAAAATTGGACGTCTGATCACAAGATCAGGCATTTTAAAAGTGTTTTCCCTTCTTTGATTATTCTTCTTCTTCTGATCTTGCTTTCTTTCTCTTCTGTCTTGGCCTTTCTTTCTCTGCAGTCTCTCTCTTCTTCCTTCTTCTTCCTTCGTCTTCTATTTCTTCTCTACAGCCTTTCTTCTTCTTCTTCTTCTCTGCCTTGCTCAGCCTCTTCTTCAGAGTTTCTTCTTCTTCTGCTCCTTCTCTCTTCTACGAAGGCTTCTTTTTCTGCTTCTTCTCTTCTTCTTCCTTGCGGCTAAGTCTCTTCTCTTCAACTCTCAGCCTGCCTGCACAACGGAGCAAAACCTACCCTGTCCCTCTACCGGCACGTCTCTCTCTCTCTCTGAGAATCACTCACAGGACGCTCTCCCAGAGCCGCGGGTAATCGGGTCGGGTAGCGTACCTGGGACCAGGAGCATCGGCGTGAGGGTGATGCGCAAGGTGTGCTCAGATAAGGTCGGGTCGGATCCCGCCAGATCCGCGAGGTGAAATCGCGGATGAGGCGAGCATGGGTAAGGTGAGGGACCTTACCCCTGTGCTTTTGGAGGCGACGAGTGAATAACACAAAATCAATTTAAACCGTACCTGCGCCTCGTAGATTGCCAATGTAGGACTATCAGTCCCGCCCTACTCTCGCGCACGCCCGCAGAACGCTCTTTGTCGATTGCCAGAGCTGCGGACTTCGTTGCGTTGTCCACTGGGTCAAATAGCTTCGCACTGCCTCCCCGAGTCAGCTGCACCTGAAGCCTGGCCATCCTGAAGCTTGGAGCTGCTTCGCATCACCGTCAATGGCGGAAAGGGCTTGAAAACTGTCAGACACAAAACAAGCCTCTTGGCTTAATCAGATCACTAGAGGACCTTCGCCGTGGCACGGCGAAGGTGATGAACCATGCAGCAGGTCGCGGGGCGGCCTAGGCGTGTGTGCCTAGGTCATCCTGTGACCGGAGGTGTGGGTGTGTTCGGAGGAGCATTTAGTGGGTGTAGAGCGGCAGTGGGTGGGCGGAGTGTGTTCAGTGTGGTGAGGCGGAACTTTTGCAATGGCCGGCGAGGCGTGTGGGGCTACGGAGCGACGGGGACGCCTCGTCGGAGGGTGGTCGAAGATGAGGAAGGTGACGGTGGACGGCGACGGTCGAGGGGTCGATTGAGTGAAATACAGTGAGGAAAAGAAAGAGGGGAATACGGGGAGTAGTTCTAACCTAATTGTAGGGACGAAGGGGACGGAGAGGCGGATAGCTGTACCTGCTGTCGCCGAAGAAGAAGATGCCCAGTGGGGGAGGATGGCGGCGACGACGGGTCTGAGGCAGCGTGCGCGGGTATTGCGCGACGCGGAGGAGAATCAGGAAGATGTCTCTGCCACTGGTTTTGTGGCAGAGCAAAGAGGAAGGGAAGGGAAAGCTTGCCGGAGCTTGCTGGGTACCCTGGCAGGGAAGGAAGAGACGAATATGAGGTGAAACCTGGCCAGGTCGAGCTGAAAATGAGCGACCGGGTTTGGGGGTTCTTTTATAGGCATTGGGCTGTGTGTTCAGAGCTTGGAGGGCACGTATCCGTCTTCGACGGCTCACCGGAGAAGGAAAGTGGGTGGATACCCAAATCCCTCGTGCGTTCGCACGAGAGATTGGGATCAAATCAGGGATCATGACTGGCCTCAGATGGAAGGGAATTCCTCAGAGAATCTCCCTTCCATTTCTAGGAGGAGATCTCTGAGGAATCAGAGAGTATTCCCTCTCTAATCCTCGCCGGAGTAGGATTCTGCCCCAATAATGGGGGAAGGACCTGATTGTAAGGTTGGAGAGGAAGTTAGGGGGCTCTCTGCGATGATTTTCAAAAGATAGGGACCAAATTATGATTTGGGTGTACTAAATTGCAAAGTAGGTCAAGATGACCTCCCCTTAGGTCCAAATTTTGGTATAAACCTAATTTGGACCTAAGGAATCTAATGGTGAAGTTGGATTTTAGGTTTGACTACGTTTGACTGGACATTTTGCGTAAAAACTCAAATTAGGTTAATAGATGAGCTAGGACCCTAATCTAGGTCAAACTGGGTTCCAAAGGCCAATTTGAGTGTTATAAACCCTAGAGGATATTTTTCCATGATTTTTAGAGGGTTTAATTGATTTTTATCCTAACCGAAACCTTGTTGAATTAAGCGGGTCTATTTTAGGGTTATCAAATGTCATTTAATTCCTGGATTGCACATAAACTCATTTCTGATTGATTCAACCCACTTTTTATCTTATTTAGATCATTTGACCTATGTTTTGCCTCTGAGAAATCCCGTTTATGTACTGCAATGGTAAAATTGCAGTTTAACCTTTATTTCATGTTTTCTTCTCAGAATACATATTCCTTCATTTAGGCCTTCTTCTAGGTTATGTAGGAGCTTTTATTCTCTTTATTGGGTCAAAATGAGCTAGTTATGGCTCATGATGAGGCTCTCATCAGGAAGACAGAGAGCGAACAATGGAGATGGTGGTCGAAGCGGAGTGTGGTTGGTGTGTGAATGATGTAAAGAAGTTAGGGAACTTATCTAGGTGGTTGGCAGATTACGGGGAGTAAAGGTGACGTCGGTTGCGGTGCGGTCGGCGTCGGGGAAGAAGGTGACTCCGGTGAGAAGGAAACAACGCTGGTATGGCACGATGAAGAGGAAGACGAGGAAGATGAATCCGCCGCTGGTATTGTGGACGAATGATGAGGGAGGTCGGGAGGAATCGTTGGAGCTCGAGGAGCCTTTCGATCGGAATAGGAAGGAGGAATGTGGGGAATTTTCGGTCAAAATCAAGCTTGGAGAGGCTTGGAAGGTCCTGGGGGTCCTTATATAGGCAGTAGAGGGCAGTTGAAGCTTGGAATCCAAGCTTTCAACCTTGGAAGGTCGCTGGAGTTGGAAACCCACTCCTTTGAAGGATTCACATGAGGATTCGGGTGATTTCTAGGACTTCAGATTTGGCTAAAAAGGAAGCTAATTTCTTGACGAATTCCTCTTTCAAATCTGAGAAGGATTCGTCAAGAAATCAGAGAGATCTTGGCAAATGAAGCTCACCGAAGTTGTAGGATTATGATTCTAGGGCAGAGAGGACCTCTTTGTTAAGAAGAAAAAGAATTTGGGGGGCTTTTTATGAGGAATTCAAAAGTTGAGGGGCTATTGGAAATAAGGTTAGACTTAGACCAAAGTGCAAACTTGGTTGAAACAATCTCAGATTGAGCCCAAATTTTGATACAAATCTAATTGGACCTAAGAAATCCAATGGAAAAGTTGGATTTTGGTTTTGACTTCGTTTGATTGGGTAATTTATGCAAAAACCTAAATTAGGGCAAAAGTCTATCTATGGCTCTGTTTTAGGTCAAAATGGGTTTTGATGGTCAAATTAAAGGTACCAAACCCTGGAGAATATTTTTCTATAAATTTTAGAGGGTTTAAGTGAATTTTATCCTAATTGGAACCTCAGTTAATAAAGTGGGTCTATTTTTAGGGTTTCAGATGTCATTTAATTCTCGTAACGCATGAAAACCTGTTTCGTTCTACATGAACCCCCTTAATAGACTCTAAAGCGTATTTGATCTTTATTCAATCCCTGAGAAAACCTGTGGTTATTCTATTTTTGTGATAGAATGGTAAATTTGCAGAAATAATCCTGTATTCTTATCTTCTTCTCAAATCAATGTTTTGTGCCCTTAAGACCTTCTGAAAGATACGTAGGAGCTTTTATTGACTTAATCAGATCAAACTGAGCTAGTTATGGCTCATGATGATGTTCCCATCACACACATTTATTTCAGGTCAAAGGATACACCTCTTATGTGACAGTGATTAGAGAAGGATTTCTACATCTCCATCTTGTCGAGTCAACTCCTTGACTCAACTTGCGTGATAGTCCCAAATCTTTATTCCCATGTAGAGGATATGCATCAAGGGCATTAGTTAGAAAATAATCTTTAAAGAAGATTGTCACTCTTCTCAGATTGGAGACAATAGTTGAATATCATGATAGTTCTTGATGACTAATCGAAATTTCCATCCAAACCATTTGGCTCTTTCAATACCTATTATCGATATGTCCAAGATGGCACAATACATTATCCCAATTGTATTGATGGATACAAATAACCGTATTAGCATGCCTACATGATTTGACACTTAGATCTGAATCATCGACCAAGTGATTTGAGTTAAGTTAGTTAGCTCAGGCACAAAACTCCAACATTTAACATTAACATCGAGATCTAATCCCATTAGATAGCTGTTATCCCTCCTTGGATTATATTATTTCTAATATCTCTATGTCATTAGGATGAGAATGGAGACCATATAATTTCCCAAAGGATTGTCTTCTTTTCTTTCATACTTAACTCTGATCAGGACTTCGCGACAACTTGTGGAATTGATCTTTCTCAATATACTCAGAGTTAGCTCATTCCTCCAATCTATTATGTACATTTATGAAGTAGATTTGTGTGATCCATTCAAGAGATCATATGTCTCTTGTTCCGTACCACATGTACTAGTTTTTAAGTATCAACACTATGGTGGGTGCATCTACCATTGGTCTACTAAATACATGTGTTCATGAACAAAAACACATATCTATCTCAGGTCCAAAAATATACCTTCTCCATAACAGCATTGGAGATGGACTTCTATTTATCTCTTGTTTCATTAGGTTAACTTGACCCGATCCGTGTGACAGTTCTAAATCTCTATTCAAGAACATCACTTAGGCGATGATCTCTAGAGAAGGTTTCCATCTCAACTAAGAGCGAAAACAAACAATTGAATCAAATAGGATGGTTTCTTGATGTACTATTGGATTCCTTAAATCATTTAGATCTTTGAGTTAACACCAATCATGATATTCGATTTGGCTAAGTATGCAAACTTATTCGTACTAAGGGATCCATTTGATGCACTGGAAATAAATCTAATTCTTATGTGGATAAAATGATCAATGTAATTCATTACATTATTTAGATGGCTCGCCAAGGGCACACAAATTTCAACATACTCTTGCTTACCCTCAGAGCACTATAGAACATTTTTCAACCCGATACAATTCATGTGTCGATTAAAGACTCTCTAGTCAATGCCTTGGTTAGCGGATCAACCATGTTATCCATGGAGGCAACCCTTGTGTTGATTGCATTCCTACGCTTGGCAATCTCTCGAATGATGTGGTACTTTATCTCAATATGTTTTCTCTTCTGGTAAGAGCAAAGATCCTTTTCCTGTGCAATGGCACCCATGTAGTCACACAACAGTGGTATTGGTGATGGTATCGAGGAAACAATGCCAAGCTCCTTAACAAACCTGTGTATCCACATTTCCTTCTTTACAACATCAAGTGTAGCGATGTAATTGGTTTCTATTTTTGAATCAGTCATGGCGTTTTTCTTATTGCTTCTCTAGTTTACGCTACAACCATTTAACAAAAAAATGAACCCTAACATGGACTTTCTATCGATAATATGCGACTATAAGTTAGAGTTGGTGTACTCAACACTTGGAGATCCCCCTCTCCAAAGACTAGACAATAGTATTTTGTCCTTTTGAGATACTTGAAAATGTTCTTGACAACAGTTCAGTGTTCCTATCCTAGATTGGATTGGTAATGACTTACCACTCCCATTGCATGATAGATGTCTAGTCCAATGCACAACATGTCGTACCTCAGGCTACATATAGTTGACGGGTATGGGTATCCACTGATGGGAACACCATCATGAGCTCTAACTAGCTCATTTTGACTCAATGAAGAGAATAAAAGCTCCTATATAACTAACTGGAGGTCACAATTTACTGAATAACCTTTCTGAGGGAAAAGCAAGAAACAAGGGGTAAACATGTAATTTTACCATTGCAGTACAACAACGGGTTTTCTCAAGGGCTAAACATAGGTCAAAAGGTCTTAACAAGATAAAAAGTAGGTTGGATTTAACAGAAAAGGATTTGTATGTACCCTGTGAATTAAATGACTTCTTGAAATCCTAAAACAAACCTACTTGATTAAACAAGGTTCTGGTTAGGATAAAATTCACGTAAACCCTCTAAAAATGATATAAAAATATTCTCTAGGGTTTAGAACTTTCAATTTGGCCATTGGAACCCATTTTGACCTAGAATGGGGTCTTAGACAGATATTTACCCTAAATTAATTTTTACGTAAATTGCCCAGTCAAACCCAAAATCTAACTTCACCATTGGATTACTTAGGTCAAAATTAGGTTTGTACCAAAATTTAAACCTAAGGGGAACTCATCTTGACCCACTTTGCAAATAGGTCCAACTTGATTACATTTGTATCCCTATCTTTAAAAAACCCTTACAAAAGCCCCTCTAGCTTCTTCATCGTTCTTTGAAATTAGGTCCCTTCGCTATAATGGCGGAGGAATCCTACTCCGGCGAGCTCTAGAAGGTGATTTCTCCTTGATTTCTCAGAGAATCTCCTTCAAAATTGGAAGGGAGATTCTTTGAGAAATTCCCTCCAATGTGAACCCAATTTGATGCCTTACTTGGTACCCAATCTCTCATGCGAACGCATGAGAGATTTGGGTCTCTTTTGGAGTTGCCATCGCCAGCAAGCCTACCTTGCTTGGAAGCTTGGCTTTCAAGCACAAATCCCCTTCCAGAGATCTATTTAAGGAGCCCTAGTTTGTCCCGACTCCTCTAAGCTTGAAATCGATCGGAAATCCCCTCAATTTCTTCTCTCCTCCTCCGGTCGACTCGCTCATCAAGCTCCGGTGACCTTCCCTGATCTCCTTCGTTGCGTGACCACAATACCGGTGGCAGGTTCCTCTTCCTCGCATTCGTCCGCGTCGCGTAGCACCCGTCGATGCCCCTGTCTCTCCTTCATCCTCGTCGACCGTCCCTCCCTGAGAACCTTCGTCTCCAGCGTCGGCAATATGCGCCAGACTCCATCCTCGCCTTCCCTTCGTCCACTATCACCCTAGATAAGTTCCTTTCACCCTCTACTTCCTTTCCCCCTCTTTATTTCCCTAAATCGACTACTGCCGCACTCCACCACCATCATCTCCTTCACCTCTGGCCACCACCTCCGGCGAAATCGCTCCACCACCACAGACCACCTGCCTCCTTGCCGACAAGTCCATAAGCATTACCTCGACTCCCTGATCACAACCCCTCACTCTATTCACTCTGTCGACCACCCAAAAGCACCCTCGAACACACCCACACCTACGCACATGGTGTGCCCTAGGCACGCTCACACAGGCGTCCCCACGCCACGCTGACCACCGCCGCACACTCGCCGTGCCTCGACGAAGCTTCCTAAACATTCTGACGTGGCCGCGAGGCCGTTGTGGTGATTTCAGGTCCAAGCGTTCATCCACCATTAGAGCAAAGCTTGAAGCAAGCTTGCAGCTGCTCCAGGTTTTGTCAGCTCCAGACCCATGTCCCAGATTGCATGGAACACTCTCACGCACGACTCCAAGCATCCAATTCCAGTCAAGAGCAGTAGCAGCTGTTGCAATCGAAGGAACACCTCTGCTGCGGACACGTGTGAAGAAGGTGGGAAGATAGTCCCACCTCAGAACTGGAAGAGGCATAGCACCTACATAAATTGAATTCCTGCCAGAAGCTTATTGCCTCTGAATCACGGGGTGAGGTCCCTCTCACCCGACCGATCGACCTCGTTCGCGACCACGCCCCACAGACCTGGTCTTGACCTGACCCGACTTGCACCCCTCGCCCACCACTGCATGCCGGTGGGCCTGGTCCCGGTATGTACCCGACCCGATTACCCGGTGTCCATGGTCTAAACCATCACCACCACCACACAAAAGTCAATGGCTCTTCTCAACCACTCCCAGCATGGTGACTTTGATTTCTATTTTTATATTTTTTGTTCTTTTATTTGATGTTCTATTTTTGTTGATTTGAATAGATAGTTGTGGAATGTTCTTCATGTTATTTAAATTTTCATGATGTTTGGATTATGTTGATGTAATGGTAGCATAGTTTAATCAAAGTTTTGTTCTTTTCATTTTTTCTCTCTCTTCTTCACGCAACAACACACACCCTCATCACCACCATCACACGGCAACGCCACCACCATGGCTATCCCCTCTACATTATCCATCATCATCAACCACAACCATCTCACATCATCACCTCCATCTTCCCACTAAAGTCATCATAGATTGTTCATCCAATAGGCCGTCTCCTTAGGATCTCTGATATCATGTCTATTAGATCGTTCACTTTAGCTTAGGTCGTTCACAAATAAAAAGAAAAAAACATATGGAATAAGATTGAAGTGAGGGAGAGAGAACCTAAATCTAAAAGAGAAATCAAAAGTCACCTCCTTGTGGAGAACCATTACTAGGACTCACCACTTAGTTTTGAGTTTCATAAAATATTTTGGAAAATGCATAGTTAAGGTGTACAATATTACAACGGGACATATTAATATCAAAATTGCCTCAACACGTATGATTTTCATCGTCCCATCTGGTTCCCTTTTTATTTATAAGATCCATTTACACCTAATGGGTTTTATCTCATTAGGAGGATCCACCAGGGTTCATACATCATTCTTATGCATGGAGTTTGTCTTAGGTTGCATTGCTAGTCTCCACCTGTCCACATTGTTATCCTTCTTTGCCTTATCGTATGTAGCAAGATCATCCTCGAACTTTGAGATGTGGAATCCATATATCTTAGGTGGATGAATTGCTTCAAAACTCCTACGTGGTATGAGATCATTATTTGGTTATGGTTCATCTCTTGCTTTTGAGTCAAGAACATCATCGGTGTCATTTGACTCAATTGTTCTCTTACTTTGTTCTTATCTTGACCTTCTAGATATTCTTCTTTAAAGAACTAGCATTCCTAGATACGAAAACCCTTTGGTTCTCAAGGTCATAGAAGCAATGGACTCTGTCATCCTTTGGATGCCTAATGAAGTAACACTTGGTAGTGCGAGATTTCAATTTGTTTAGGTTCATGTTTTTAACATGAGTCACACAACCCTAAATGTGCAAGTGTCCCAAACTTGGCTTCTTCCCGTACCACATCTCATGTAGGGTTTTAGGGGCATATTTGGTTGGAATCCTATTCAGTATTTATGCAGCTGTCTTCAACACATACACCGAGAAGTAAAGCAGTAAATTTTCTTTACTTATTATGGATCGAACCATATCCAATATGGTGTGGTTGTGTTTCTCAAACACGTCCTTTAATTATGGTGTATGAGGTGGCATGAGTTTAGAGATGATGCCCTTCTCATTGAAGTATTCCTTGAATTCCTCTAAGAGGTACTCACCTCCTTGATTCGATTGAATCCCTTTGATTCGTTTACTCGTTTGGTTCTCCACCAATGCCTGATATTCTTTAAACTTTTCAAAGGTCTCAAACTTGTGATGAATTAGGTAAACAAATCCATGCCACCAATGAGAATCAGTAAATGTCACAAGTTATTGTTGACCATTTCTTGTCGCAATATTGAATGGTTCGCATACATCAATATGTATGAGGTACAACAAGTCTTCAAGTCTAACCCCTTTTTTGGAAAGGGAGGTATGCAAATTTTCCCAAGAATATAGTGCACGTAGACGAGCAATGGTTGGACCTTTAGAAAATACAACAGTCCATATTTGATTTGTTTATTGGTCTTGTTGAGTTGTAAGGGGGTATTATTATTTTTCTTCATCTTGAGGGGGTACTTATGTAACTAACCCAGTCCTCTTTATATAAAAGAGGGTTAGGGTTTCTTTTGGAGACTAATGAAATCATTTTGCTTCAACATGGTGTCAGAGCAGCAGTCTTAGGTTGGTGCTCCAATATCCCACCGAGAAAAACACTAAAACATGATTGGATCACCTAAGAGGGGGTGATTTCATGGGAGATCATGAAGATCTCCCTGCGTTGATGGTTAAATCTCTGCCGTCAGCCGCCAGATCTACGATGAAGATCTACTACAGATCAAAGGTGGCAAATCCAGTGGTGTAGGATGTTAGTAGCGGCGATGAAGGTTGTGCTCAACCTGTCTGCACCGGCCTACGACAGGTCTCATGGCTTGGGATGTCTGTGGTGAAGGTGAGGGCTATGCGCAACATATTTGCAGCAGTAGCACAGGCTCTCTACATTGGCAGCACAGGCTCTCTGTAGTGAGATCTGTGATATCAAAGGTGGTAGACCCAACGACATGAACTATCTACAGTTGCGGCGTGGACTGTCTGAAGCAGAGATCCACAGTAAATCTAAGGCACCCTCCTACAACCATGGATAATGGATGTTCTCCATCCATTGGGTGTGTCATTGCTCATGGGTGGTGGTGCAGCCCATGGGACTAGACATATGCTATCTTGCGTGTGTTAAAGCCTATCTCACACATTGCAAAGGTGGTGATGAGCCTTCTCTCACCACCAATGAAGAAGAAATGTTTTTCAAGCATGATGAGCCTTCTCTCATGCCAAGAAGATGGGTTTGATATGTTAGAAAAATCAAATTCAGATATAGAAGGACTTGCGTGTGCAGTCCAAGAGGTTGAAAAGAAGAGAAGAAGATATAGAGGTCTTTGGGTGATAGATTCAGGAGCTTCTGTACATCTCATCGGAGACCGAGATCGTCTGAAGAACCCGGTGATCCCACGTGGACTATGAGAAGTGCGGGTAGCCAATGGGTAGACCTCTCCTGTGAAAGTGATTGGATGTACATATGCTATACCCAGGATGAAGATGGAAGAGATATATTACACACTTGAATTCCCTATGAATCTCTTGTCAGGGAGCAGGATTTGTAGGGATCTTGGATGTCGTGTTATTTTTGATGAGAAGCATTGTCACATCCAAGATTGAAATATAGATGAGATTATTGGAAGTAGAGAGAGATGGTCTCTACTACTTGGACATGCCTACGCTGTTTGCTGGGGTAGTGTCTATTTCTCGTGACACTTTTCTTTGGCACAGGAGACTTAAGCATCCTTCTGTGAAGAAGATGCACCAAATGTATCCAGAGTTACCAAACTCAGCTCTGAACTGTGAAGATTGTTAATTGGGGACACATCACAGGTGTAGCTATCTTGAGAGAGACACTGGTGTGAGTTCAGTTCCTTTTTCACTAGTACATTGTGATGTTTAGGGACCTTCTAGAGTGGCCTCCATTGGTGGATACAGGTACTTTGCTGCTACAGTGGATGACAGGAGTAGACTTACATGGGTGTTTCTGATGAAGGCTCGTAGTAAGATTCCTACTATTATACAACATTTTTTGTCCGAGGTACAGACACAGTATGGTACTACCATTTAGGTCTTTCACAATGATAATGCATTAGAGTTTATCCATAGTGACTTGTAGGAAGCCTTTAGGGCTAAGGGGATTATCCATCGGACATCTTGTGCTCATACTTCCCAAATGGGGTTGTAGAGTGCAAGCTGCGACATTTACTTGATATCGCCAGGACCTTGATGTCTCATATGAAGGTTCCTAAGTAGTTCTAGGGTGATGCTATACTCACAACAGCATATTTGATTAATAGGCAGCCATCCTCTATTCTTTAGGTTCAAATTCCATATCATCTTGTACATCCTGATTGTAGTAGGGTTTTCCCTGTGCCACTACGAGTGTTTGGATGTGTATGTTTTGTTCAGAATCGTGGTATCTAAGATAAGTTTGCCCCCTGTGCCACAAAGTGTGCCTTTTTGAGCTACTCTAGGACTAAAAAAGGCTATAGGCGTTATGATCTAGTGTTCGGGAGCGTAGATCGTGTAGAAGATTAGCACATTGTAGTATAGCGCGAAATACGTATCAAGCAAATAAATTAATGGAACTGGTGAGTCCTGGTCGATCACAGGGAGGCAGAAAGAACTTTTGATTTCATGAATTTGTTCCAAATATAAGTACCAAGTAATAGAAACAATCAATCACAATATCCACATCACAAAGAGATTGAATTTGATATATGCGATAGAATGAAAACATGAATGTAAACAACTACTGTAACAGAATGAGGGCACCATGGGTAGTTCGTGGTGGCCTTTTGGAGAGGTTGGGAAGAGCAGCAACGATCCGTTAAGGTGGCCTAACGGACGCTTCAAATGGAGATGTAAAGACAGAGGCAGAGAAGATGAGAAGAAGAAGAGAGAGTTGTAGAGGGAGGAAGAAGAAGAAAACTAAGGGAATGCCTTCAAAGGGGACCCTTAGGCCTCTTTTTATAGCTTTTGTGAAGGGCATTTAGGGTATTTGAGCCCTTAATTCCGTGCAAAGGCTTCAGATTAATCAGATCCGTTGATCGGGAGATCAACGGTCCTGATTAAGCCTTCCAAATCTTTTTTCCATCCATGGTTTGATCTGGTACTGACACGTGGCGCGTTGCGCGCCCTTGGATTCGCATCCGATGGCCTCTTCTTGCCCACACACCCACTGCTTCACTCGCACACCCGTCGCTCAGCACTCAAACATGCCTCAAATCCTAAGGCTTCTCAGTCGTTCGATCTTTCAATTGGATGGCTTAAAAAGCCTGCACAGCGCCCGCTGAGTCCTAAGGCACGCGCCATCTCACGCATCTCCATCTAACGCTCATGCTCCCACCATGCGTTTGTCACCAATCCACCCGATGAAGATCTTGTGGTGAAATTTCACCTGCGGGTGGCTGACTCCCAATTGTGCTTCGAACCTGCGTCGTACGCTATCTGTTAAGCATGCTCTCTGCTGCGCTGTGCGCGCGGATTGTTACGGTTTCCAAAACCTATGTAGCTACCCTCAATCGTTGGATGGGAATCCAACGGTTGAGATCTCTCCCTTGCTTGATGAAGAGGCTGGAGGTGGGCGACGTGGCTGCATTGCGGCCATTGGATGACGATCCAACGGCTCACGGCTCTCCTTCCTAGATTGGGGCATAGTGAGGTGTGGCTGCGATGGTGCCACGTGGCACCATCGTGGCCGTCCATCTTCTTATCCTTGTATATGATGATGTAGGCCTCCGATTAAGTTGATTTCTGCGTTGTTGGACTACGAACATTGATCTGGATCCATTCGTGCGGTTGTATTTGTCATCTGAGGTTTGGATATTCTTCAATTTACCCCTTGGCTTCTGTTTCTTTTGTAGCTTTCTTAGGGTGCTATGGGAGTCTGATTGATGTGCTCTTGGAAGCGTTGGACACCCATCATCATTCCAAATAGATCCATAAGGTTGGATCGGTCATCTGCAGCCTTGGATTACTTGCAATTATTAATACCTCTCAAATAACACATTATTATGTATAAAACATATAAATCATCTAAGATGCAAAGTACGGTGTGTATGCATACAGAATGCCCATGTTAAGCTAGGTTTTACCTTAATTCAGGTGAATTAGGGCCTATGATTGCTGCGCAATCATACCCCCATGCCTAAATCTTACTAGTCCCTAGAAAGTGTAAGACTAAATGTCATTTATCAAGAGTTTAACTAAAGGTTTATTTCTTTTTGGTTCACAAAAAAAAAAATTAGAATCCAGATAACCATGAATATGTAATGCTGTAGCTTCTACAACGGATTCAAGCGAAGAGTCGATATACATTTAAAGCTTGTACTAGACCCCTAGTAAAATTCTATTGGGATAGGAAAACCTTTTCTCTTGGGGATATAAATTATTCTCTGATTTTAGCCCCGGCTTTTGGCTTAGGTAGAAGATGTCTGAATTAACTGGATTTGTATTTGGTGGCTCACTCTCTTCTGGTGCTACATAGAGACTAGTATTTCAGAATCTAGATTTCTAGATTATTGAATAAATTAACTTAGAGAAAGGCGGGAAAACTGTGCTCTCTTTAATCTTTTATACTTTTTCTTTTTCTCTCTTTCTTTTTCTTTTCTTTTTCTTTTTCTTCTTGAGCTCACATCTCACTAGATTTGCAATTGTATTTGGTGGTCTTGCATGGCATCACACTTTAATTAGGTTCTAATAACCTTATGACTAAGTCAGACTCCTCAGCCCGTATTCAGGCGGTCAGAAATACAGAAAAATAGGTTAAGGCTGTATTTGGTGGTTTGTGGGGATGGTAGGTGTTTTTGCCTCAAAACACTTTGATTTACATAACTCAAACTTCTTATCATAATACTTTTTTTTTCTTTTTTCTCTTTTTTTTCAAGCAAATACCCCTTTTTTTTCATATCTATTGGCACAATGCCTCTACCGACATGACATAACGCAAAAATGCATACGACATACATACTTTTATTCATAAGGCATTATTTGGGATTTTTGGAGATGACCAAGAGGATCTCTGGTGGCTTATTTGGTGGAAGTGCCTACTCTCGGCACCAGGTAAGGAATGGATAAGACGACGTATTTTTGACCTTGACGTTAGTACCCTCCTTCAACTGAGGATTTCGTAGAGGACAGTCGTGACCATCCACCTCAGTCCTAGTTTTATCAGAACTCGCTCTCAGTGTTTTTGCCTTATTTGGTGGCTCTCGTAAGAAATTTCTCACAAAATTAGTATGCAAGAACTGAGAGTGAAAACTATGCCTATCTCCGAGTGTCATTATTCAATTATTCAAAGTTAAAGATTCCTTGTACTAGCCTTAGAGCACCAGTAGACTCTCTACTCTCATCTCACATATGTTGTGGTGGATCTACTAGAAGATGGTTCACCTGACTCCTTGATTGCTGTCTAAGGGTTCAGGAGAAGAAGTATGCTTCTTCTCGACAAATTAGAGATGTCTATCGATTTTCACAGTGGATCCATTGCAAATTATATATGTAGATGTGAGGTTATGCTGGATTCTAAGCTTAGAAATCTACTAAAGAATAAATCTTTAATAAAACCTCTTGATAAAACTATCTAATCCCCCATTTGTTGACAGAAAATTTTCAGTTTTTATGGACTACCCCCCCATGCCTAAGTGTTTGCATGTCCTCATGCATAAATAAAAGAAATAGGGCAGGGTGCATGTGGATAGAAATCACCTGAAACTGCTCCTTAGTTGTCGTTCAGCTCATGCCATCACTGCAATGACATACACAATATGCAAAACAATATGCGAAACAATATGCGAAAATGAAATATGCTATGTATATATGGTATGTATATATGTATACGTATTGAGTTTAATGCCTCCAACTGGGCAACTCATCAGTCACATGTCCTCAAGAAGATGTATTGTTTCGTCAGCAGGAGGAGGTTCCTGGGCAAAGAATGGTTTGAGGCGCTGGTCATTAACCGTAAAAACATGCCCAAATTTCAGGTCTCTAATTTGGACCATCCCGTTAGGATACGAGTGGACCACCAAAAACGGCCCAGTCCACTTGGACTTGAGCTTTCCCGCAATGAATTTGAGTTGGGAGTCAAACAACCAAACATGTTGGTTAGGTGCGAACTCCTTCCTCCGGATGTGTTGATCCTGGAAAGCCTTTGTCTTGTCTTTGTATATTTTTGGAATTTTGTAAGCTTCCTACCTAATCTTCTCTAACTCATTGAGCTAGAGCTTCCTTTCATAACCTCCGGCCTCGAGGTTAAAATTACACTTCTGCACTGCCCAAAAGGCACGGTGCTTCAGCTCCACAGGAAGGTGACAGGCCTTTTCATACACCATGCGGTATGGTGACATTCCGAGCGGGGCCTTGTACGCAGTTCGATATGCCCATAGTGCATTAATCAACTGACCGGACCAATCCTTCCTATTAGGTCTAACCATCTTTTAAAGGATAAGCTTGATTTGACGGTTTGATACTTCAGCCTGCCCATTGGTCTGTGGGTGATACAGGGTAGCAATGTGGTGCTGCACCCCGTATTTCTTCAATAATGACCTGAAATGGGCATGGATGAAGTGACTCCCCCCATCGCTTATCAGAGCATAGGGAACTCCAAATCTCGCAAAAAAGAATTCCCGGACAAAGGATATAAAGTCTTATGATCGGCTCGTCTTGTCGGGATGGCTTCTACCCACTTTGAGACATAGTCTACTACGAGGAGTATATACTCAAAGCCATGCGAGTTCGGGAAGACGCCCATAAAGTCGATGCCCCAAACATCGAATACTTCTATGACAAGAATAGATTGGAGAGGCATCATGTCTCACCGGGTTATAGAACCGACCGCTTGGCATCGCTTACAGCACTTGGCAAACTAGTGTGTATCTCTAAAAATGGTTGGCCAGAAAAATCCCGACTGCAAAATCTTTGTAGCGGTCTTTCGGCATGAGAAATGACCCCCATAAGCATCCCCGTGGCAAAAGGATAGCACACTAGAGATTTTCGAATCAAGGACACATCTACGGATGATCTGATCAGCCCCAATGCGAAAGAGCAGTGGGTCATCCCAAAAATAGAATTTAGCCTCTGATGTAAATTTGAGTTTTTGATCCTTGGATAACCTCACAGGTATCCTGCTTACGATGAGATAGTTTGCTGTATCAGCGTACCAAGGAAACTCAATAGAGTTGATGGACAATAGAGACTCATCCGGAAATCGATTTGATATCAGCGGGGAGTACGGAATGTAGTCTGGGTCTAGCTGAGACAAGTGATCCGCCACAACATTATGTGCTCCAGCTTAGTCGTGGACCTCGACATCAAACTCCTGCAAAAGAAGGATCCATCTGATAAGGCGGGGATTGGCGTCCTTCTTTGCCAACAAATGTCGGAGGGTGGAATGGTCAGTGTAGATGATAACTTTGGCCCGAGTAAGTATGACTTGAATTTCTCCAACCCGGATACCACAGCTAGCAATTCTTTCTCAGTGACTGTATAGTTACGCTGAGCCTCGTTTAGTGTTTTGCTAGTGTAGTATATTACAAATGGTTGGTGCTCCCGACGCTGGCCAAGAACGACTCCGACAGCAAAGTTGGAGGCGTCACACATCATCTCGAAGTCGAGAGACTAGTTGAGAGGTTGGAGAATAGGTGCACTTGAAATAGTGCTTCGCAAGGTCTCGAAAGTGCTAAGACACAAGGAGTCGAAATCAAAGGGTGTGTTGGTTACCAGAAGATTCGTTAATGGACGAGCAATTTTCGAGAAATCTCGAATGAATCTTTGATAAAATCCAACATGCCCTAAGAATGATCTGATTTGCCTGACCGAGCTAAGCGGAGGTAATCGCGAAATGATTTCAGACTTATCTCGATCGACCTCGAGTCCATTAGAGGAGATCCTGTGACCTAGTACAATGCCATCCCTCACCATAAAATGGCTTTTTTCCCATCAAAGTACTAGGTTAACCTCTATACACCTCCTCAGGATCTTTGTGAGGTTATCAAGACAAGACGAAAAATTGTCTCCAAACACGGAGAAGTCGTCCATGAACACTTCTACGTAGTCCCCAATCATGTCTGAAAAGATGGCCATCATGCATCGCTGAAAAGTAGCTGGTGCGTTGCAGAGGTCGAAAGGCATCCTCTTAAAAGTGAATGTTCTGAAGGGACACGTAAAAGTCATCTTATCTTGATCTTTCAAGTTGATCGCTACTTGATTGTACTCGGAGTATCCATCTAGAAAGCAGAAGAAACTACGCCCGGCCAGCTGTTCTAGAATCTGATCAATAAAGGGTAAAGGAAAATGCTCCTTTTTGGTAGTCGAGTTTAGCTTCTTGTAATCAATGCAAACTCACCAAGAAGTCGTGGTGCGAGTCGGGATGGATTCGCCTAATTCATTTTTTATTACGGTGAGTCCCACCTTTTTGGGCACAATTTGAATGGGACTCACCCACTGGTTGTCGGAAATAGGATAGATAATGTCCGCGTCCAGCCATTTAATGATCTCCTTCTTGACAACCTCCAACATATTTGGATTTAGGCATCTTTGAGGTTGTCTCGATGGTCTCACCCCTTCATCAGTGTAGATATGGTGAGTGCAATATGAGGGGCGAATCTTGTGGAGATCAGTAATGCCCCACCCGATAGCAGCACTATGTGCTTGCAAAATAGAGATCAATTGGTGTTCCTGGTTCAGGGTTAAGTGAGCATTGATAATCATGGGATACGTCTCACTTTCTCCCAGAAACATGTACTTGAGCGAATCAGGTAAGGGCTGTAACTCTAGTAGTGGAGGGTGGGGAGGGGGTTTATGCAGGGGAGGAGAGGAAGCAATAGTGGAAATTTGCTAACCCTGACTAATGGAGAATCCATCCCTAGTGGTCATGTAATCCCGTCTTAAGATGTCAGTGCTAGATAGGATAGGATAGTTAGAATTAGGGGTGTTGGGAGCTGATGAATACCCATGACAACCAGATCCATGGGATGAAATGTATATGTCATTAGTCTCAGTCCCGTGTAGATCGCAATCTAAGACCCTTGATAGTGAAGATGAATGTGCCATTGGGTTGCTGCAGAGGAGCCCAATGTTCCCACAGAAAGCTGAATCTTCATCTTCACTATCCTCCTCGATTAAATGGCAATCAAAGTTCTTTGATGCCCTGAAAATGTCCAGTCTAAGCTTTTCGTTTCCTAGGGCAATCTCCATGCATCTTGATGCACAGTCGATGTTTGCGCGAGCGGTTGCCAAAAAACAGGTGACCTAGAATAATCAGTGCATCACGGAGATTAGGGGGAACCTCCATATCAAGAACAAAAAAGTCCGCTGAAAAGCAGAATCCTTGGACTTTTACGATCACATTTTCAACCACCCCCCTCGGTGTTTTCACCGAACGGTCAGCCAACTATATGGTAACTGGGTTTTAACTCCCCAAATCGAAATCGATCAAATACTACGGTGGGAGTTAGGTTGATGAACGACCCCAAGTCAAGAAGGGCCCTATCAAAATGGGAATCCTGCAAAAAGCAGGAAATCAGTGGTGTGCCTGGGTCCTTTTTGGGCGGTAAGTCGGCTAAGATAATAGCACTAGCTTCCTTAGATAATACCTCCTGTCGTTCGATTTTCTGCTGTTGCTTCGGAGTATAGTAGTTCTTGAAGAACCTAGCAACAGTAGGGATGTGATCTATTGCTTCGAGGAGAGGGAACTGATGTGAACTTCCTTGAACATAGATTTCAGGTCCTCGAAATTCCACGTGTCCTTTTTCCGTGTTGAATCTCGCGTTAGAGCCACGGGAAAAGGGATAGGAATTTCAGGGTTTAGGGGCTTCTTTCCTTTATCTAATGAAGATGGCTTATGAGAAGAAGAGGGTTGTGAGCCATCTTGCGGTAGAGCATAGGAAAAATCATTACCTGCTTGCCTAGGTAGTGGGTCCTATGTAGCCTTTCCGCTCCTTAAGGTGACAGCTTTTGCATCGGCGTGTTGTCCATGAAGGGGCAGAGGAGTGGGTTGGTCTGGATACACAAGGTTTGGCAACAGAGGTGGCTAACCGAGCCCATAACCAGGTGATGCGGAAAGTGCTTGCAGAATAGCATGTGCCTGCCCCTGTGGTGCTTGGAATCTAGGCGGGGTGCCCTGATTCTGCACATATCTCGGATTTGGGACAAGTTGGGAGGGCAAAGCTCCCTGTGACCTATGCTCTTGCATCATCTAGTTTTGCATGTTTTGTATGCTCTGTATTTGGTTAGCCATTGCCTTCATTATTTGCAGGTTGTCATGAGTAGATTTTCGAATGGATGCCTGCAATTCCTCCTTCAGAGACTCCAAAGGGTCGGTTCGCTTTGGAGGATAGTTGGCAGCTTGGTGTAGCGGCTGATAGATAGAGCGGGTTTGTTGCTGCTAAGACGGGAATGGCTGCTGCCTAGGATACGTGTTCTGCACAATCCCGTATTGTCTGGTCTGGTAGTGTGGAGCTTGACTCAGTCTCTGTGGGTTACCAGACCAGGAGAAATTGGGATGTTGGCGCCAACTGGGGTTATACGTTTTAGAGTACGGGTTGTTACGCCTGTAACCCTAAATAGCATTGACATCTTCGTAGGTCGAAGATGTCTTAGATGCAAATTCATCAAAAGAATACGCACTTGCATTGTCATGTGGTGTGTAACACTAATTGTACGTCGCCAAATCCACATTGTTCATGGGTTCCTGGTATGTAGGATCCCGCGGAGAGGGAGAGAAAACATCCCGAGTGAATGGATATGTACAAGCAGAGGGGGCTCAGGATGCTTGAGAGTAAGATGGAGCATTGCTGCCAGAAGATCTAGATCTCGCTCGCATTAATTTATCGAGCTTCTTATTGAGCAGATCCACCTTGTCCAGCATTTTGGTGATAATGTCCATGTCGGCTCAGGCAGACTTAGCTTGAGCTTCGTGGACACTGACTCGAAGCTGTCCAGGTCATTGGAACTGGTTAATTGAGGCGGCATTCATTGAGTTCTCTGCTAAGGACTCGAACAGTTCAAATGCACTGTTCTCATCTTTCGCGAGGAAATTCCCACTACTAGATGCATCGGCCAGGTACCAATGTGTGTCATCTAGCCTATGGTAAAATACTTAAGCAAGGTGCCATTTGGGTACACCATGGTGTGGGCACTTCCTAAGAAGATTTTGAAATCTATCCCAGGCGTCATGCAGCTTCTCTCCAGGGCCTTATGCAAAAGTCATGATCGCACTCCTTATAGCATTTGTTTAACCGATCGGGAAGAACTTTTGGAGGAATTCGCAATGTAATTCCTCCCACGCTCCAATTGGCCTTCTAATGTTCTTGAACCAATAAGCAGCTTTATCCTTGAGAGAAAAAGGAAAAAGCTTCATGAGAACAATTCTGATATCAACATTCCTGGGTCGAACTGACTCTGCAATCCGACTCAGATCTTCGATGTGCTGGAAGGGATCCTCATTCAAGTTTCCATGGAAATGAGTCTGAATCAAACTTATGATATTCGGCTTTAATTTGAATGTCTCTGCTTGTGGGAATCCAGATCTGAGGTGCTATAATTGTTGCCGCTGGATCATGAAGTCCCGCAGTTGTTCTCTGCGTGGTGGATGTTGCATCCTGTCGAGTGTTGTGAGAATCCCGTTGATGCTCTGCTCTTATTTCTGTTCCGTTCCTTGACCCTGGCTTCCAGACGAGCCATTGGGTCCTGATTCTCGGGGTCTTGACGAACTTGAGGATCGGGATTAGCCATTTCAGCTAAACGAGTGGAAGAGGCTTGAGAAGAGAGGTCGGTCGAAAATTGCCTTTATCATGTTGGGTTCGGCTCCCAAGGTCCCACAAGTTTAGGTGCTAATGACCTTCTTTCTTGCGTACACCAACTCAACGGGTTGGTGCAGTCAAGTAGAACAAGGCTAAGGCTTTGTTAATCGGAGTGGTCCTTTAGATCAGATGACTGGATTTTTCATCTAAGTTTGTGTTATTAAAAAAAATTCGACGAGAGACCGATTGCAAGGAATTCCCGCCTCTCATACTAACCCGGCCAGTCTGGTTATGAGGGGACTACAAAGAAGGTTCTTCCTTTGGCTTTCGCCTCCGGTTCCATTATCCCGCAGCCGCGATCGTTTGACTCTACCCCGTAGGCTTAGACACCAGGTTTTGCAGGAGAGGTTGGAACTACTCAGTAGTTTCAAGCCAAATGCAGGTTATTTGATATATTTTCGTGAATTTTTAACCTGTTTCTTCAATTTAGTAGATGGTGGACGGTCCACAAGGTGACTCGGCTTACTGACTAACTCTTGGACTCGTCCGAGTTCAAGTTAGTCTATGCAGTCCTATTGGCTCATGCACTTTTAAGTTTTTTTTTTTTTCAAATTGAAGACCACAATTCAAATGTATACTCTAAAGTAAGATGGAATCCAAATAATTTGAAATTTGGCAAGAAGATTCCTTTTTCAATAAATTTTTCAAAGAAGATTTTTCCAAATTTTTACTATTTCCAACAATTAGTTATGATTTTTTAACAAACCAAGGGTTAAATATGGGATTTATACCTCGTGTTGATTTTTCTGTTGGAAACAATATCAAATATGCTACAAAAATTTTGTAAAAATATGATATTGAAAGCTAATTTGATTATCCTTCAAACCCACAAATCGTGAGTAAATCCAATTTGTATGTTGGTCAGAATTGATTTCTAAAGTTCATAAAAATAAGCAATCTGACCAGTATGTACTCCATGAATTTTTAAAAATTCCACAAAAGGAATTTCTTTTTGGAAAAGGTGGCGTTGGAAAGATAATTTAAAGATCTAGTTCTAGTCCAAATTTCAGGATTTTTGGAGCATCAGAAACACGCTATTGAATTTTAAAGATGAGACTTAATTTTTAGCCAAGTTTTTAATAAGAATGTGTGCACCTGATTTTTGTAGCTCCCGCTTTGCCTTGTTCACTACTTCGTGTCGTTGTACCTGCACACAAAAATACTATATGACCACAATTCAAATGTATAGTCTAAAGTAAGATGGAATCCAAGTAATTTGAAATTTGGCAAGAAGATTTCATTTTTAATAAGCTTTTCAAAAAGTATTTTTTCAAAATTTTTACTATTTCCAACAATCAGTTATGAATTTTTAACAAACCATGGGTCAAATTTAGGATTTAGACCCCATATTGGTTTTTCTATTGGAAATAATATCAAATATGCTTCAAAAATTTTGTAAAAATATGATATTGAAAAATAATTTGATTATCTTTCAAACCTCACAAATCATGAGTAAATCTGATTTGTATGTTGGTCAGAATTGATTTCTAAATTTCTTAAAATTTCCTTTTTCAAGCAATCTAACCAGTATGCACTCCACGAATTTTTAAAAATTCCACAGAAGGAATTTCTTTTTTGAAAAGGTGGCGTTAGAAAGATAATTTGAATATCTAATTCTAGTCTAAATTTCAGGATTTTTGGAACATTAGAAACATGGTTATTGAATTTTAAAGATGACACTTAATTTTTGGCCGAGTTTCTAATAAGAATGTGTGCACCTGATTTTTGCAGCTCCCACTTTGCCTCGTTCACCACTTCATGTCATTGTACCTGCACACAAAAATACTATATTAGAGATGAAATCAAAAGTTGCCGTGCCTCCCCAGCAACAATGCCAATTTGTTCGGGAGTGTAGATCGTGTAAAAGATGAGCACGTTGTAGTATAGCGTGAAATACGTCTCGAGCAAATAAATTAACAGAATTGGTGAGTCTCGGTCGATCACAAGGAGGCAGAAAGTACTTTTGATTTCATACGTTTGTTCCAAATATAAGTACTACGTAATAGAAACAATCAATCGCAATATCCACATCCCAAAGAGATTGAATTTGATATGTGCGATAGAATGAAAACATGAATGTAAACAACTACTACTATAACAGAATGAGGGCATCACGGGTGGTCTGTGGTGGCCTTTTGGAGAGGTTGGGAAGAGTAGCAATGATCCATCGGGGTGGCCCAACGGATGCTTCAGACAGAGATGCAGAGACGGAGGCAAAGAAGACGGGAAGAAGAAGAGAGAGGAGTTATAGAGGGAAGAAGAAGAAAACTAAGGGAATGTCTTCAAAGGGGACTCTTAGGCCTCTTTTTATAGCTTTTGTGAAGGGCATTTAGGGTATTTGAGCCCTTAATCCTGTGCAAAGGCTTCAAATTAATCAGATCCATTGATCGGGAGATCAACAGTTCTGATTAAGCCTTCCAAATCCTTCCATCCACTGTTTGATCTGGTGCTGACACATGGCACACTGTGTGCCCTTGGATTCGCATTCGATGACCTCCGCTCACTCGCACGCCCGCTACTTTGCCTGCACACCCGCCGCTCAGCACTCAACGCACCTCAAATCCTAAGGCTTCTCAACTGTCTGATCGAAAAAACCTATGCAGCACCCGCTGATTCCTAAGGGGCGCGTCATCGCACGCATCTCCATTCGACGCTCCTGCGCCTGCCATGCGTTCGCTGCTGATCCACCCGATGAAGATCCTGCGGTGGAATTTCACCCGTGGGTGGTTGATTCCCAATTGTGCTTCGAACCAACGTCATGCGCTATCTGTTAAGTGCGCTCTCCACTACGCTACGCACATGGATTGTCGCAGTTTCCAAAACATGTGCAAGTGCCCTCGGCCATTGCATGGGAATCCAACGGTCGAGATCTCTCCCTTGCTTGATGAAGCGGCTGGAGGCGGGTGACATGGCTGCATTGTGGCTGTTGGATGACGATCCAATGGCCCACAGCTCTCCTTCCCAGATTGGGGCACGGTGAGGGGTGGCTGCGATGGTGCCACGTGGTGCAATCGTGGTCGTCTATCTTCTCCTTGTATCTAATGATGTGGGCCTTCGATTGAGTTGATTTTTGCGTCGTTGGACTGCGAACATCGATCTGGATCCATCCATGTGGTTGGATTTGTCATCTAAGGTCTGAATATTCTTCAATTTTTCCCTTGGCTCCTGCTTGGCCTTCCTAGGGTGCTATGGGAGTCTGATTGATGTGCTTTTGGAAGCGTTGGACTCCCGTCGTCATTCCGAACAGATCATAAGGTTGGATCGATCATCTACAACTCTAGATTACCTGCAATTATTAATACCTCTCAAATAACACATTATTATGTATAAAACATATAAATAATCTAAGATGCAAAGTATGGTGTATATGCATGCAAAATGCCCATGTTAAGCTTCTACCTTAATTTAGGAGAATTATGACCTATGATTGCTACGCAATCATCTAGCACGTAGGAGATATCTTGTTTTTGCGGATGTGACCTTCCTTGAGAAGATTTCTTAGTTCTCTGAAGAAGGATCAACCATAGAGGCTACTATTGATGAGACACAGGCGTATCATAGGAGCCTCAAACACAGGACTTTGCATGCAAGGAGCGAGTCAAATTTGCTATTTCTTCAGATAGAGGTGAGTCAGATAGGGAGGAGGAGATTATGCAGAGGAGATCTGATATTACTCTTCACCCTATTTCTCAATATATTATATTTCTCATCTCCAGGGAGTGGCCAAGCAGTTTACATTTGCTATTACTACTACAGTGCTTCCCAGAGATTTTGTGCAAGCACTTCATGATCAGAGGTGAAAAGTTGCCATGGATGAGGAGATGGGGCTCTGCAGACCAGAGGAACATGGGATCTTGTTCCCTGTCCTGAAGGTGCCATTGTTGTTGGTTGCAGATGGGTGTACACCATTAAATACAGGTCTGACGGGATAGTAGAGAGATACAAAGCTAGACTTATGGCCAAGGGATTTATCCAAACATATGGGGTGGATTACCTTGAGACTTTTTCACCTGTTGCACGCATTACCACCATCGAGATTATTTTGTCACTTGTTGTGGTTAGAGATTGGTTGTTGCATCAACTTGATATAATGAATGCCTTTCTATATGGGGATCTGGCAAGGGAAGTATATATGCGGTAGCTACTAGGTTATGACAGTTAGGGGGAGCTTGTATATCGCTTGTGGTAGGCCATTTATAGCCTAAATCAGAGCCCACGAGCTTGGTTTGAGAGGCTCAATCTAGAGATCAGGAAACTGGGGCTTCAAAGGTCTACCGTGGACCATTCTATATTCATCAAACGAATTACACATGGTGGGATATGGAGATTTGTGGTTTTCGCAGTATATGTCGATGATATAATCCTCACAGGTGATAATACTGATGGCATATAGAGATGAAAGTATTTCTCCAGTCTACCTTTGTCACTAAAGATTTAGATGATCTTCACTACTTTTTGGGCATAGTGGTTGTTCGTCAGGAAGGAGGTTTATCTTTATCTCAAAGACAGTATACTTTGTAGATCCTAGAGGAGGCTGGATTTCTTGGGTCCAAGCCATCTGGGATACCTGTAGAGGCACTCCCCAATCACCATTCAGATGATATAGATCCTTTGTTTGAGGATGTTACTAGGTACCACAGCATTGTTGGCCATCTATTATATCTGACTATTACTCGTCCAGACATTAGCATGGCAGTCAGTTAGGCCAGCCAGTTTATGTAGAATCTCAGGTATAGTCATTGGCATGATATATGTCTTATCCTGAGATATCTGAAGGGCACCCCAAGATGAGGCTTGTACTATTGTCCAAGTAACACTCTGAATCTTGTGGCCTAGTTTGATGCAGACTATGTTAGATCTATAGAGGATAGGGGATCTATGTCAAGTTTCTATCTATCTTGAGGGAAATCTTGTTTCATGGAGAAGTAAGAAGCAAAGCGTTATTGTTCACTCTAGTGTAGAGGCAAAGTACAGATCCATGGCACAGGTCGCATGTGAGATCATGTGGATGGTTGGGTTTCTATAGGATCTAGGAGTGCTCGTTGATACTCCAGTGCCTCATTACTGTGATAATAAATCTGCCATGTATATTACCTCCAATCCCATTTTTCATGAGCGGACGAAGCATATAGAGATTGATTGTCAGTTCATACGGGATGTCGTTTTAGAGGATAGGATAAGTACCCTGTATATTTCTTCTGAGCTACAATTAGCTAACATTTTTATCAAGTCCCTTAAGAAGAAACGTCTTGAGTTCTTGAGCGACAAGTTAGGGCTTATTGACATATACGCCCCAACTTGAGGGGGTGTTGAGTTGTAAGGGGGTATTGATATTTTTCTGTCTTGAAGGGGTACTTATGTAATTAATCTAGTCCTCTTTATATAAAAGAGGGCTAGAGTTTCTTTTGGAGACTAACAAAATCATTTTGCTCCAATAGATCCTATCAACAGACACATGTCCAAGTCTTTAATGCCAAATCACCATGAATCTTTCTGCATCACCACTGCTACGCTTAGAGGGTGTTTGATTCTCAATCACAATATCGAAAGTATTCATCATAGACTCACATTCATCCAATTTGTACAATCTATCAGAAGTAAGGAAACCAAAAGCAATAACATTACCATAATAGTTTATAGTAAGTATTTACTCGAAAAGAAAGGAATATCCAAATCTAATTAACTTAGAAGTAGATAAAAGGTTCCATCTGATAAAAGGTATATAAAGACAATATCTAAGTTTAGGATGTGTCCATTGGGTAGGTTGAGTCTATAGATCCCGACGGCTTTCGCTACAACCATTGTCTCGGATTCCATCGTGATTTGTACTTCCCCCTCTTTAAGCTTTTTGGTCACCTAAAAGATGTGCAATATATTGCGAAAGTGAATAGATGCATCAGAATCCACAACCTAACTTCCTGCTTGTCTAATGAGCAAGTTGGTTTATATGATAAGAAGAGATGGTATACCTACAACAACATTGCCCTTGTCCCTCTATAAGGACTTGAGGTACTCTGAATAGTTATGTTTTTAGTGGCTTTCCTATTACAAAAGTGGCGCACATCTGCTGCCTTATTCTTCTTCTTTTTAGAAGTGAGATGCGTAGAAGGAGATGAAGACTTGTTCTTATTTTGGGAACCTTTCCCTTTTCCCTACCTCTTCTGCTTAAACCTTTCACTACTCTTGGGAACCATTATATCAGGTGAGCTTTCCTTCTTAACGATATCCTCTGTGAACTTAAGGAGATCAGCTTAGTAGTAATGATCTTCATTTTTTCCATGTATGAGACGATGAAGTTGGTGAAGGAGCTTGGAAGAGATTTTAGGATGATATCTGTAAGGGTCTCACCATCAATCTTCATCCCCAACCTTTGAAGTTTTGAAATATGTCCATCATTTTCAGAATGTGCTCCATCACAGAAGTTCATGCCTTCATCTTGCATGAAAACAACTCCTTGAGCACATTGTATCATTGAGTATGGTTCACATGCTCGAACATTTCCTTCAGGCTCGTTAGGATCTTTGAGGTAGTATTGATCTCCTTATGTTGCTTTTGAAGGACATTAGAGAGTGAACTTAAGACATAATACTGGGCAAGAGTGTTATCCTTATCCTAATTTTCACTAAACTCCCTCTCCTGAGTGTTCTTGGGGTTCTTGTGTTTGTTCTTCTTGATCACATACTCTATGTGATCAGTGACGAGGACCAACTCTAGATTACAGAGTCAGTTCATATAGTTGGGGTCTGTTAGTTGCTTCTTTTTGAGTAATTTGCTTAGGGTTTGAGGTTTGTGATATGAAAAAGAATTAATATTGATAAAAATCGGTGCATGAAAATATTCTTTGTTTTAGGATTTCAAAAAACAAAGGCTCCCACTTAGGTCAAATTTGAATGTCCTTCCTTCTCCAAGACTCAAACTAAGAGGCATGCTGAACCTAAAGCGTCAACTAGGATCGAACTCTCTTCTCCATTGAAACGATATAGCTGTGAAGGCCTAAATGCACAATTTCAATGAGAGAAGCAAGAACTCTTTTCACTTTGCAAGTCCAATTTGCATGTTTGCATGATTTGATCCTTTGGTGTACCCTACAACATGCACGTCAACCGCTAATGAGAGTGCGTACGACTATGTATATGAGTCTTCGAATGCACCCAACTAAGAGGCTAGGAACTACGCTTGAGAGACACATATACAGCCCATCCCTCTCAGGAAATGAGTGGACTTGCTCTACATGTATGTTAATTGTGCCAATGCCCTCCTAAAGGGGAGTGAACTCATTGACACAACCCTATGGTTATGGTTCCCCCACCTTAATAAGGACCATGGATCATCATTGTAAAGACCCGTCATGTTTTTAGCCTTTTAAGACGTCTAGAGTAACAATCAGATATCTATCTAGATGTCTGGACCCTTTCGCAGATGTTTGGAAGTTAAATTTTTGTACACCTCCTGCATTCTGCGCGCAGGCGGCGTGCAGGACTCTTTTCTCTCTTTCTCTTTCCTCCTTCCTCCTCCTGCAGAACCCTAGCCCAGCCTTATAAAAGACCCCCCTTTCCCTCTCCTCTCCACTCCACCACTACCACCACACCTTCCACTCCACTGTCGTAAGTAGAGGCGCGAGAGAGAGAGAGCGAGAGCAAGGAGGAGGAGCGGGCGTGAGGAGGAGGAGAAGGCCGAGGTCGCGAGCTTCGTGGAAGCTCATCAGAGGATCGCACGGCCACCGCAGCGCATGTGGGAGGAGGAGGACGTTGGGGCGTCGTCCCTGACTTTCTGCAGCAGTTGGGGCTGCAGCGGAGCGGAAGGAGCCGCGGTGGAGCACGGCGAGAAGTGCAGGAGCGCGGTCTGATACTGGAATTTTTCCAGTATTAGATGTCCGGAGTGTCTTCCGAACGACTGGATGGATGTCTGGCGTCGACACCAGATGCTTGAAAGCAAGTGTATCACGAAGGTACATCTTCTTCGCGGTTACGGCCATGCAGGCCGCACCGTAATTGATTCGGTTTAGCCTAAAGAGGGTGCTGCTCTGTCATGCGTAGGAGCAGCCTTGAAAAGGTGCACGGAACACATTTCCACGCACTTTCGGATGTTTGGACAGCTTACCAGACGACCGGAGGCGTTCCTAGACGATCGGAGGACTGGTCAGACGTTTAGAACTGTGTTCAGACTGTCACAGGGGAGTCCTGGACATCTGAGGGTGCTGCAGGAGCTTGAGGTGAGTCTTTGAGACTTTTAAGATGTCTGGACTTGTTTCCAGACATCTGATTTGGGTCTGCAGACACGTTTTCGACCCGTTTAGGGTTCGATCGGGATCCGTTTTACGCAAACAAAGTAGCTGTAGTTTCCTTATGAGTTCCTCTACGTATTAGAAGCATTTATACATTATTCTGAATCTTCCATTATGGTGTGTTTCTTGGTATAGGATTTCAACCTGTTACGTGTCTAGGGCTTGTAGAGGCACGTAGGCCTGTAGTTCGAGCCCCCAGTACTCCCGGATTGTCTGGTAGAGTGGTCCACCCCTATTATACTTATAAAATATGAATGCATCTATGAAAATTATACAACTGGAAACCTAGGATGTGGCATGAACCCTAGGAAGAGAAATGGTTGAATCGATTGTTTGTGTAATTGAAATTGTATTTATAAATGAATGAGCTAAATTGTTAGCAACTGCTTGTTAATGAATACGAGTTGTCTGTTAGAATATGAGCTACTTGAGATAACTAAACAGTTACTTGTGATATCACTTATTGCACGTGTTAAATTGTGAAAATACGAGCTGCATGTGTATAAACGAGAACCGAATTGTGAATGATGAAACCTGAATTGGAATACTATGGTGAACATGAGATGAACCCTACGGGGAGTTAGGAGTAGAGCTCTTGTGGATAGATGGAAAGGTCTGGAATGTGGACGGGAAGTGTGCTGACCCTTAAGTATGTGGTACCAAGGAGAGCAACTGTCCTCTTTTAGTGTAGAGCGGAGCTAGCCGCCCTTAGGTTAGGACCCGGGGTTAGGAATGGCCACTCTACACCGACTTCTATTGGCCCTCGCGTACACGGTACCGAGGAGAGCTACTAGTGTAGGGAGGGAGCTAGCCACCCCACGGGGCCCGGGGTTCAGCTAGCCACCCTACATCGACTTGTTAGGCCCTCTGGGAAAACTGGGGTAGTCAGACGAGGGTGCGTGGACTGTGGAGGGGCGAGACCCCTGTTTGGTTCTGAGGGGCTAGACCCCTATTTCTAAGGGGGCTAGGTCCTATACTGTTCCATGCTGTACTTCGAGTGTACCCGTTAATGGAAACAACTGACCATGTACCAGTGCGAGGTAGCTACCCGTGTGCTTATCGCACGTGCCGTAGTCATCGCTACGTCTGTTAGTGACCTCGGGGTGGTTGACTGGGTGTAGGACTACCACGGGCGACTCTCCCGGCCAGGAGGGCACCACGTGTACCTTCTACTCTTCGGAAAAGACTGCAATCAAGATCATTCCCACGAGGAACATGTAAGATCAAGAAAGAAATATGAAAGTAAACCAATATGGTGAAAGGAAATTACCTGTAAAACAAATAACTGGAAAAGGATAAATATACTTGCTAGTTTTTACTGCTTTAGATAGTTTGGTTACCACTCTACTCAGCGTTCGCTGACTCCGTTTTCTCATAACACTGTTTAGGTCCAGGAGTTGAGCAGCCCGAGCTACTGGCTGCAGAGGGTGCTGGGCCCAGTCAAGCCCAGCCGTAGTTTTCAGTGCTTTTGTTGTACTCTCTTTTTTGCTATAGTAAGTTTTAGACTTTTGTTTACTGTTTCTGTTACTGTTACTTTTGTTCTACTTTCCTGTTGTTATAGTGGTATGTACTGAACTAGTAGCTTTTACTTTCCTTTACTGTTTGTACGCTTTTACTGTTAGTTACATTGCATAGTAAATGTGGTTTATTTTCCTGCTTTTCGGTTATTTCTTGTTGGACAACTGGATCTTGGGATTAGTCGAGGCGAGCTGGTCTCGGATCCTGTAGGGATTCGGGAGCCGGGTCGTAACAATCATTGTCATGACAAATCTGTTGATGTATTTGGAAAACGAAGGGGACTAGTCCTACTGGGAATTTGACTAGATCTTACTTTGAGAAAAAGTCTAATTTAATCCTATTAAATTAATTGGTTCTCAACCAAGTCTAGATTTAAATTATATTCTAATCTTATCCTATGTATCGTGTTTGAGGTCGTGTCCCATGCATCCAATCACATACATATAAGAACATTTCACAAAAATTACATTACATGTAAAAGGGGCTCCTAAATTATAGGAATTACATAAAAAATAACTCAATTCACACAATCGCTCTACTCAATATGCCATCGTGATCCTATCATTGCAATCGATAATTAAACCATCGAATATTGCAGAAAACATAGCATGCAGAAACACATTACAACATCACATGTCGAGGGATGCGATTGTCAATGCCCCTATAATTACTAATTAATCATACGGGTGTGGTCGGTTATTATCTAATATATAAACCTAATCTGGGATTAAGTGGAACATTCGTAGGAATCCTATTATTTTGAAAACTCTTAATCTAAAAAATTAATCTCATTATTACTTCTGAATTTTAATTTTCAAAATGGTCATCGAGTTTGTTTCGATTTTTGAAAACTACATCCCTATATCTACGAGGATCACCTTGACCATATATCAAGTACAAGTAATCAAAAATCAAAAGAAACTTCCAACATATCATAAACTTTGAAAAACAAATGAAAATTCATTAATATTTGTTTTTGATTTTTGAGGAAAGTCGAAATCGAATTTAATTTGATTTTGGATCAAGTCACATATCAAAACAAGCATTAAAACGTATTATAGTACTGCTGCTCATCTAATCATCATATTGGTTGGCCAACAAGTCTATCGGTTGACCCATAAGTACTAAATGTGAGAACAGTAGTTGGAAACTCCTTCGCTATACATGTTGGTTGACTAATAGAGTTGTTGGTTGACTAATATGTCAATTTGAGTGGACCAACAACTCATGTTGGTTGACTAATACATATTGCTTCACCCAAAATCATTGATGATTCTTTAATAGTAGTGGTACATTATGATAATATCATTGGTGAATTTTGAAAATCACCGATGCATAAGGTCTATTTGATTTTGCCAAAAATCATATTTTTGTAACGAGAGAAATACTGAATGTGACCAACTAACTCTAAATTCAAATTTCTACATTAAAAGCATGGATTGACCAAGGTTTTGAAACCATTGAAAGACGAATGATTCACTTGTGGTATTGGGGAACATGAAAAATCATCTTTCAAACATCAATTCAAAAATGTTTCGATGACTAAAATTAAATAATCAAAATAATTAAACAACTTAATAAGAAACACAAAGGAAGAATTAGCTTCTTCCAATTCTAGGATTCGACGAAATAGAGTTTATACCTTTGTGTGGCATAGTACAACACCACATGGGTAGTGCTTTCTACAATATGTCCTAGCATGCTTGCGAGACCTTTTCAATAGGTTGATGGGGCTCTCAATGTTGAGAATACTCAACTGCAATCACGTATCATGAATTCTTTGTGAATCTGAGACAACCTTTGCATCGAACCTCCATGTGCATGGCCACAGGATCACCAATAGGAACACCAATTGAGATCCTTCACAAATTGGATGTCTAACTCTCTTATTAGACTTCCAACAAGATCGTTCGTCTTTCAACAAACGTGTTGGACTTCCAACAACACTAGAGTTAGAAGAACAACTCTAACGTTGGATGTCCAGGAAGAGAAGAGAGACCAGGGGGTTGTCACAACTCCTATCCTCTTTCCTTCTTTCTCTAACGGTGGGGCATTTCTCTTTACGTGAGTAATAATTGATTAGGTCTTTCTAGTCTTGCCTTTGAGAGATATTTATAAGGATTTATGCTAATTCTAATATGTTGGGAATCATTGAATCAAATCCAATGGTTGGGATCTATTCCTACTTGAATAATTACATGATCAGCCTTTCATTAATTTTAGTCAATTGGGTTTTAGTTCCCAAAGCACATTTAATTTATATCCAAACCATTTTGGATCAAAACCCAACACTTTAGGCTCAATTAACTGTTGAATCAAATATTATTTAACTCATTAAATAGTGTTTGATGTCTTTGCAAGTAATAACTCGCAAAAATCATTAGTGGTTTCATTATGCCAATAATAAAGCATTTATAATTCATGAATTATAGCACTATGTCTTCCTTAAGTATTCCAAATATTTATGAATCATTTACACTGGAGGATAATATTTACCTTGAGGTTTAATCCTATTAGATAGCTGTCATCTCTTAGATTATATTATTCCTAATATCTCTTTATATCATTGGGATGAGAATGAAGACTACATCATTTCTCAAAATACTGTCTTCTTCTCTTTCATGCTTAAGTCTCATCAAGACTCTACAATCACATGTGAAATTGATCTTTTCCAATATACTTAGAGTAAGTTCATTCCTCTAATCCTCTATATACATCTATGAAGCAGATTTGTGTACTCCCTTCACAAGATCAAGTGTCTCTTATTCACTCCCACATGTTTTAACTTTCCAGTATCAACTTCATGGTGGTGCATCAACTATTGGTCTGTCAAATACATGTGTTCATAAACATAGATATATCTGTCTCATGTCCAAGGATATACTCTCTCCAAAATAACATTGGAGATGGACTTCTATTTATCTCCTTTTTCATCGGGTTATCTCTTTGACCCAACCTATGTGACAATTTTGAATCCCCATTCTAAAACATCAATCTGGCGATGATCTTTAGAGAAAGTTACCATCTTAACTTAGATTGAAAACAAATAATTGAATCGGGTACGATAGCTTCTTAATGTGTTATCGGATCCTACAAATCGTTTAGATCTTCGAATCAACACATTAGATTTATTCAATCTAACAAAATACATCACCCTATTCATACCAAGGGACTCATTTTATGCATTGAAAATAAATCCAACTCTTATTTAGATGTGATAAATGTAGCTCCTTATATTATTCGAACGACTTGTCCAGGATGCACAAATTCTAACAAGGGCAACCTATATACCTTACCAAACGATAGACTCTACTTGTTTCTTACCTTGAGTAATGAAATTACCACTATTCAACTGAAAAAGAATGAAAAGAGAAAAACTCAACTCAAGCAATTAAGCTCCATCTTAGATGGTACTAATGCTGAAACCTTGAACGATTGATATTGATAACTATTTTGCCTTTCAATGATTTTTCGAGCTGCTGTTGTTTGCCGATGGAGCAGCCTTAGACATGCAGGCTCGTCTCCTGAGGGCAGCAGCTGCAGTTGCGATGACAGATATTAGGCAAGAGTTTATATGATGTGTGATAACTGGCGATTTAGCCAGTTGCCCGACAGATCCTACGCATAGGTTTATCTCACGAAGCGAGTGCCCATAATATATATAGCTTATACTTTTGTTTGGTTTAAGAATAAAATACAAAAACTGTGAAGCTCTCAAGCATATGCCCATTTTTTGCGTGCACCGTATGCCTTTCAAACTGATAAATAATGAATCCTTGCCCCATCGTTCCCAAATTTCCTAGTAGTACCAGCGGAGCACCTGCTTAGCAAGAAAGTACAGCATTACAACATAAAATAAATGAGTATTGGGCACAGACTGCCCTCCGTTAGATGCTCAGAGGTAAACAAATAAGAGGAACGGTCGGAATTTTGGGAACCGTGCCCCAATCTTGCAAGGGTAGGGGATGTATGCTCGGGCGTAGGTTCAGCGGTAGCTTTTCCAATTTTCTAAAACAAATTGGGCATGATTCAATTTACCCTAGGGTGTCTCTAGCCCGCAAAAGCGGAATTATGAATCAGAATTGTGGAGACCTGGGAGTTGTGGCAAGGGTAGAAGGATATGGGACCATCATATTGCGACGGTAGAACATTATGCAGTACCATGGAAAGATAGCATATTCCAATAGTGACAGCCTTTAATCTAAGCCCAGGCAGGACCCATGCTTCAACCATGGACGGCAAACACCAACCTCATTAGAGATATTGTCCGACAACACTTGGGTACAAACTATCAATTTTCTCAATGGAATAAGAAACAACATAATAGGCAAAATCTATGACCCTTTTTTTGCCACCTACGTTACGTTTTTAATAGAACCAAGTACCGAAACAATACGCAAAATGATAGCCTTGACCATTGAGAGTTAGCCCCTTCTTTCTTTCCTCTCTTCAAAGAAAGGACGATCTGCTTCAGTAGGATCTCGATTGGCCGTTTGGGGCCACCGGTTTCCTCCTTCATGCATAGCTTCTGGTGTCTGGTCGTAGCTAGTTCAGGCGTGCGAAGGCAATCGGCAGGTGTTCCAAAGGCACGAGCTCTTTGGTTGAGGTGCGATTGGATGACTTCTCTGATCGACGATCGGTGGGTGCTGGGGTGCCTCGACGTGGATCTTGTCAGCTGCAGGGCCTCATTGGTGAGCATGACAGTGTGCATCGATAGCGACAGTGAGTGGCGTTTGCTGGGGGTTCAACGCGATGCTTTGCCGACGAGCGTGCGGTCGCTGACGTGTGCCCCATACTGCACCTGTGGCTGTTTGCTTTTGTTGTAGATGATTGTTCCTTTCTTTTTCTTGCTTTCTAGTTTAAGTTATTTTGTTGAAAACTACGTGTAACCCCAAACATCATTGATTGAGTTTTCTGTTGATCTATTTGACTAATTCGTTGACGTGATTTTCGAGATTCATCTTGCTAATGCCTTATCGCATCTACGAGCGCAAGGTTACCCTCCATCAGAAGATCATCCAGATCTCATTCTTACGGTACGTTTCTTTTTTTTTCCCTTTATTTCTTATCTTGATTTTTTTGTGTTCTGTGTTCCTCCATTTGGACCGGGCATATTTCCCCATGGTGGGTGAGGTTTTTCTCTATCTCCCAAAAAAGGTCCCAAAACAATACATATTCATCTTTTAGAATGCAAGAACACCCTGCCATACACATGTATATATCTGCATTCCTAGCTAAAAAATTGCATAAGATGAAAATCTAGGAAAGAGTCTGATTCACCAAAATACCATTTCGCTGATCTCCATGCAGCTACTCTCAACCTCAGTCAATGAATTGATCAATGGTATTAGTCTTCTAGCCAAAAGTTCAACAGATACCATCACAGATACTAAAAGCATTCTTGAGGGAGAAAAATTGGGGCCAATAACCATCCCTTCCAGCTCCAAGACTAATCTTAATGTTACAAATGCTAGAAGAGCATATATAAACCTTGTTGGGGAGGTTAAAGCCCTGCCAATCATGAACCGATATATCATGTCTTTAAACAACTACACGCATTCTTTCATTTAATACAATTAGGTTTGCTAGCATAATATTGACAGAATAGCAAAGGAAAGGCATTTTATATCAGACTTTTTCTTTTGGGGTAAGGGATTTTATACCAGACACATACAGATCACAGCTTGGAAAAAGTGGGTTTCCGTTTCTGTAAACCGGCTGATACAGCCTCCTGGAGATCGTCGGATATCAGCATGGAAGCATTCCAGGTTGCCACATAGTCCAACCCTTGCTCGATTGTTAGGTCTCGACTCTTCTGTAGCACTGCCTTTGTCCCCATCACTGCCAAGGGGGACTTCTCTGCAATATCTGTTGCATCAACATCACAAGCATGATACTTCAATGAGAACCAAATCGGATCCAACCTACATGCAATGTCTGTATACTTCTTTATGTCAGGCAATGCTATAAGCCTTGAGACAGAATTTTGTTAGTTGTGTCAGGTTGAAATTTGTATTAACTAACATTTACGTGAGTACTTCATGTGCAAATAGTAAAAGCACCTTCTAATGAATAGCGAGGTGTACAAGTAAACATTGACTTATTGAAGTTAACTGAACCTAAGCGAATAGTCTATAGGCAACACCTTCGAATGGCTGCATGCATTTCAAAGCTGCCATTACAAGCGGTCTTGCAGTATGCTCACATTTGGTCTCCTCCAACCTCTTGCAGAATTTATCATCTATTTTCCATGCCTTCGCACTGGAGTATAGTTTCTCCAACTCTTCAAATATACAAGAGTAACACATTTCACATATGGAAATAAGCCAGGGATCATCTTTTTGCAGATACCAAGGTTTTTGCCTTTAATAGTTAGTCTTGAGCCAGATTTGAAGGTTGCATTAAATAGCCGATTGCAGCATAAAGCACACATGGATTGATCCTTTACAATGGATTCTATAGTCGACCTCCACACACTACAAACGTCACCCGCCCACGCCCCACATGGACTGGTCTTTGTGTGCACAAATGAACATGCACGTGTTCATACATACATGTGTCTAACTTTCGAGCTCAGACCAAGACTCGAATGAAGAAGAATTTTCCTAAATACGATTATTAAAGAATAATATTCTTTAATTATCACATAGGAGAACAAAATTTGCAATTAATCATAAGAAACTTGCCTCTTGTAGTGGTGAGTTTGAGGAGATTTGACTTTATACGTAACTCGTCTCTTGAAGAAGCGAGTTTGCCGTTTTATACCTTCTGCCTGCCCTTCCCCTCCCCTGCCATTTGAAAGCCGCAGTTGCTGCGCCTCTGCCCCTGCTCCCACAGTTGTTGCGGCCCTCCTCTACCCCTTGCTGCCGCCGTCATAGCTATTGCCTCTCCTCCGGCCCCTACTGCTGCCTCTTCTCTGGCCCTTGCTGCTTCTTCCTTGACATCCACCACCACCTCGACTGCCGCTTGCTCCGCTGGCCGGTGCTGCCACTCCCTCTCCTCCAAGTGCCCCCTCTACTGTTGCAACTGCTCCTCTAAACACCACTATTTGTGCTCCCTCTTGTCATTCTATATATATTAAGCAATAGTTGTTAATTTTATTTGTATTCCTTGGAGTAAGGAAATGGTTAAGTTTTACGGTGTACTCTTTATTTCTCTTTTTAGGGCAAACTTTTGATAGGTTTATTGGATATAATTTTGTAAGTGTTAGGTTAGGAAGTTTGTGAAGTGGAGCTACTCTTTGAACATTTGTTAAGTTATGAGATTTTTAAGGTTAAAGTTAACATTGTATGAAAGTATTGCTTGTACGTGTTGTTAGGAAATTTGTTTTACTGGAGTAAATTTTAAGGTTTCTAATTCAATAAGTAAGAAGTGTAATCCACATGGGACTGCTTTGTCCGTATGTGTTGTCATTTAATCTCTTTGATTTTACGATTTGTTTAGGTTATTTGGAATAACTGAATTTGTATTGTATTTGCTATATTACAGTGGTTCTATTCTCTAAAGTGAAAATGGAGTGCATTATGACAATGATCCACATAAGAGGATAATGATATATACAAATTGAAAATTTGAGTAATTATTAGATAAGATTTGCAATAGTTTAGGTATTGATCGAGGGAGTGATCAAGTTAAGAACAATCATCGCTTTCATTATTTAGGAGGGACTGATTATTGTTTGACCATTGTGGACGATGACGATGATTTCGAATTTATGATGGATTGGGTGATTGATGCCTGAAGAGGAAAGATATTTACTGAACTTTACATTAAGGTCGAAGGTAAGAGTGGACATACATCTCAACCACTAAATGCTTTTGTGAAACAATCACCTCAACGACTTCTACAAGAACCATATCACATACTTCATGGGCAGATGTCTATTCCAGAAATTCCCGTCAAGCCACTTAATGTTGAAAATAAAAATGATATGGGTGATGTACCCCTTGACAGGCAAAATGAAGTGCAACATACAGTTGCTTGAAATAAACGTAGGGTAAGACACATTTCTTAAGTTGTTGATGACCTTTGTGGCTTACCACATGAGAATGACATAGACGAAGAAGACGAGTTAAATGAGAGAGAATGTTCAGATAAATACACCATGTCATGTCCAAACCCGTAATAAGAGGGTGCGTCAGTTTGATTCTGGTAGCAGGCATGACAGCAATGAGTTACTCGAGGATAGAGATGTTTCGTTTTATGGCAATTTGCCTACTCTTCTTGAAATAGAAGATACCTCTAATGAATGCTCCCGTACTGGAATGAGTCATCTAAACACACAACTGGTAAAGGGAATGACATTTAAAATCAAGCAAGACTTGGTGTATGCTATGAAAAAAATTTACATTAAGAATCATGTGAATTTTAAAGTTCGAAAGTCAAATAAAAATGTTTAGTCGCTGATATGTGCACGTAAATTTGAAGGGTGCATATGGAGATTATGCGGTCATTTCAAAACTTCTGATCAACAGTGGGTATTGACTATTGAGCACTATGCATGATCAACATACTTGTGTCCATATCCAAGACAATGAAGATCACCCTCAACTCGATTGCAATTTCATGGGACGGTACCTAATGAGTTATGTCAAATGATCACCTTTGGTCAAGGTAAATTTCTTACTTGAGGTAATTGATGATAAATTCAAGTATACAATCACAAGAAGGGTGTGGGATGTAAAGCGAAAAGCCATTGAATTGGTGTATAGTGAGTGAGACGTGTTCTATGAAGACTTGCCATATCTTTATGCCATTAGAGACTTAAATCTCGAGACATTCATGGATTTAGAGTCTATTGATGTCAATGACATAAATGACGTGGTCTTGATGAGAGCTTTTTAGGCATACGGACCATACATCGAAGCATTTTAACTATTGTCGACCGGTTATTTCTATCAATGGTACACATCTTTATGGTAAATACATGTATAAAGTACTGATTGCATGTGGCGTAGATGTTGATCAACATATTGTAACTCTTACATTCGCTATTGTCTATGAGGAATCTATAGATACATGGTCGTGGTTTCTCAAAAGAGTATGATATTATCTGATCCATGATTGCGAAGATCCAATTTGTAATATGTTTGACCGCCATGGGGGGAATTCTTACTGCAGCTGTTAGTGAGGATGTTGGGTTACGTTATGTACATTGGAGGTTTTATGCACATTACGTTGCAAGCAATTTTAACACTTCTCAGAAGAATATGTATATGAAGAAGTTAGTAATGAGAGTTGTATTGCAATCTTCACCGCTAAAATGAAAATTTTGCATGAATGCATTGAGAAATATTATCGAAAATATTCCTAAATAGTTTGATGAACGCGGGATCGATAAGTGACAATGGACAATGGCTTTCGATAGTGGTTATATATTTGGGAACATGACGACAAATTTGAGCAAGAGTTATAATGTGATCTTCAAAGAAGTTAGGGCATTGCTTATATGTGCTTTAGTTAGAAAAACTTTCTATAATTACGTTGCGTACTTTGACAAGCATCGTGAGAAAGTACATGTAGCTATGAACTGAAATGAGAAATATACCACATATGCAAATGATATTGAAAATTGGATGAATATAGGAAGAAGTCTTAATGTGACTCATTTTCATGGGATTCTAGATCCATACTATGAAGTTCTCATTAGTAGGTGTGAGACATCATACAGTTTGAAAGACAAATTTTCACAAAATTGACATAAGGAATGCGTCTTATACTTGCAACAAGTGGCAAACATATAGAATCCCATGCTTACATGTATGTACAGTGTTAACATTTAGACGTGTTGGCATTCGTATAGTTGTCGCCCATTGGTACACCTAGGAGCAATAAATGTTAATATACCAAGGTAAATTCGAGCCAATACCTACTCCTAAAGCTTGACAGCCATACATATTTCAAAAGCATATTTCGTGGTGAGAGAAAAAATGAGAGAAAAGATGACCAAAGTCATCGTATTCACAACGAGATGGATATTCAAGAAAACCAATAAAATAATAGTTATCGTGTGTGCATACAAGAATGCCATATTAGAAGGCATTGCCCCCATATACAACACGGAAGCTCGTCGTCCACACAACAAATCCCACAACCAAACACTAGTCGACGAAATAGAAATATCAATAAATGCAGTGATTGTAGAATTACTAGTCATAATAGGAAGAATTGTCCAAATAGAGCTAAATTTGTGATAGTTTTTATGTAAGTTACAATGTGTCATATACCTATAGTTACAATGTACACTTAGAAGTTTATTTTTCGTTAATGCAGATGGAGGTAGGACTGGTTGATTCGTCTGTTCTACGTGGACAAGATGTACACTGATCTACTAGTGTTTGAGACAGTGATGTAAGTATCCTTAATTTCATATGTAACTTGCATTTACTTTCATTATGAACTAACACATTTGTTGTGCAAACAAAAACCAGATTTTTATATTACTACATTATATTCCCATTTACTTTCGAATATAAATTTTTAATATATCTTCCACTAATGAGTTTCACATTGCACTTACATAGGTATACTCAGCGTTGAGGTGCCGTCGTCGTGATACAGTTATGTGTTCCATTCCAGTGCATCCACGAGTAGCCCAGTTTGTTTAGCAAGCGGACTTTGGAGGGATTCTAGACTTCAGGTTCATATCACTGAACTGGCATCTTATTACGATTTTCGTGGATCGCTGGAGGGCAGAGACCCATACATTTCACATGGTTGCTGGTGAGATGTCGATCACTTTGGAGGATATTGTTATCATTATCGGATTACCTGTCAATGGGTCGGTAGTCACCAGCGTTATTAGTGTTCCTAGCTGGACCGGATTGTGCCAGCGTTTACTTAGAGCGGTACCTAACAAGAATCAAATTACTGGTTCTAAGGTACAACTGAGTTGGTTGGAGGGAACCTTTGCTAACATGGCAGATGATGCTGTCGATGAGATATGTCATCGAAACACTCGGGCTTACATTTTACAGTGCATGGGTGGCATTCTTTTTCCAAACAAGTCTAGGAACTACATCTCATTGATGTACTTGCCTTTACTTGGGGACTTTGAGGTTAGCAAATTTTACAGGTAACGTTACATTATTTGATGCTTAAGATTCAATGAGTACTTACATCTTTCAATTGTGGTTAATGAATGGATATCACATGTTGCAAGACAGTATAGTTGGGGAGTTGATTGTTTAGAGTATCTTTATCACCAACTCTACTTAGTTGCCCGTGTAGGGACTGATGAGATTGGTGGAGCATTGATCGTGTTATAGATATGGGCATGCAGGAGGTTTTCCCACATAGCACCTATCGTGCATCGTCGTCCGGAGCGGTAGGGACAACCATTGGGTGCCCATTGGGTGGTTGCTTTCGATGTCGAGAAGTAAACCAACGTTGTGATTCCGTATAGGGATGCATTCGACCTCCAAAGTGTAGAGTAAGAAAAAATTTAACCTTTCCACCTTATTTATTATGTTAGTAAACACATGTTATAATTATTAAACTTATGTGATTACATAGGTTCTACGGCAACCTTACAGGTAAGATATACAACAAAACCTACTTGAATATTGCCTGGCTGGTAGGGAGATCTGGCTTGCACGAGTCCCCTTGATATGCTTCCATATAGTGGAGCATCATTTCCCAGATCACGTCCATAGGCAATTTGAAGGTCTTCAGGGTGTTCCTTTACAGTGCGATTCAGAAGACTACGTCCATGATATAGATATGAGAGAGAAGTTTGAGATTGATTGGCATCAACACCATGCGTCATACATTCAGGATTGGGGGGCCAAGGCAGAACATATCGTTCCACTGACACTGACAGATAGCCTTATCACTACACCGAATTACATCACTTGGTATAACAAGATCACTAGGAGGTTTATCGATCGACTTGGTACATTATTGGACTATAACGTAAGTCCTTGTACAATTATCGTTGCTAATTATATATCTACTTTAATTTCATAGACATTATCGTTCTTTTATGTTGTTCACTAAATGGGTTTGAGTTCGTGAGATGACACATGATCACCCCGACTTTGCGGACATCTACAACCTAGCTTGCTAGGCTATAGAGATACACAAACACAATAGCACATCATTTCAAACCCCTTGAACCTCAACCAACAGATGTGAGGATGACGCACCTATAGGAGGACGTGGACGGGGACGAGGACTGAGGCGAGGCAAAGGACAAAGGCAAGGAAGGGGCCCTGGGAGAGGATGTACGAGGGTACAAGGACATGATCCAGATCCTATACCGGAGGGACCCAGACCCTGCACCGAAGGCCCCAAACCCTCCATTGCATGCACAACCACCCCAGGATCTAGATGGCCTACCACAGGTAAAATCCTTTTCTTAAATATAATATATAGATTGATATCAATATATTGACAAAAATTAATATAGTGACACTTGAAATTCTCATCAATGATTTCAATGCAACAACTTCCACGAGAAGAACCCTCCCAGTCCTTACAAGATCGAATGGAGGTGGAACATCCTTGGGATCCACAGGATCCTTCCGAGGTAAAAATATTTAATGATTGTAATAGTATCTTTCTCATCAACTTATTCGCACACTTAAATTTCTCATCAATGATTTCAATGCAGCAACCTCCACGAGAAGAACCCTCCCAGTCCTCACATGATCAAATGGAGGTGGAACATCCATAGGATCCCCAAGTCCCTTTTGAGGTAACAATTTTAAAGAAGGTGATTTTTTTTTTTTTTTGAATTTAATGAGACTGTAAACTTCTCCATGCAGCAACCTCTAAGAGGAACCCTTGCAGGCCTCACATGATCAAACAGAGGTCAAACACGCACAGGATACACAGGCCCCATCTGATGGGCCTCAGAAGGCATACCAAAAGATTTATTAGCATAGGAGGCGCTACTTAACCATTGGCATCCATCGCTTTAAGAGAGATCGACCATTACCATGCAAACACAAGGGAAAACAAGGGTTTCGTGATCCAGTTCCACCGTAAAGGGTGTATATCTGAGGGGGGGACGATGCTCCCAACTATGTACTAAAATTTTTTGGATACATATTACATAATCTTGCTCCCAACTATGTACTATAATTTTTTGGATACATATTACATGATCTTGCTCCCTCTCTCGAGGAGTCTCCTCTCGGAGGGCTCCTTCTCTATTTATAACATCGAGATAACTATCATTGACAGGCTCTGGTACCCCTATTTGTCAGGCTACGTGGTAGCTGTCAGAGTGCAGGTGATCAGGCCCATCATTTCGTATCTTCTACCCTTGCTGGGCAGGATCTTCTGCCAGACCGGGTTGGTATTGATTGGGATCCTGCTGGTCTCAGGCAGAACGGGCGTCGGTTCCACCTGTATTCCCCAAATTCGGGTAGTCGGATCTTTTACCGAGTTAGGTGCGAAGTTTTGGATCCGATGACACTTTTTACCCCTCATCATATACCCCCACTCTCTAGCTAGTGTAAATTACTGGGAATAGTGAGAATGGCCAAAACTCCGCAATAGGTGATGCCCTGAGATGTTCGTCTGGCTGTACTGCAGCGAGGGGAACATTTATGCTTAGGGAGTTAAGTGGCCTTCACCCGCTTCCGGTTGCTCAGAAGAGGTTCCTTGTTACGGCGTATGAACCCAAGCTCATGTCGGCTTTTAGGGGGTGGCATGCTCGCAGGGCGTGTAAGCCCAGGTTCGAGCCGGCTATATGAGGCAGGTATCAACTTCGGCGTAGGGCGCATGAGCCCAGGCCGGTGCTAGCCTCAGGAGGCAGCAGAAGTTAGGTGGGGGGGGGGGGATTAGCCCTAGCTGGTGTCGGCCTTAGGAGGAGGTAGAAGGAAGGCGTATGAGCCCGAGCCAGTGCTGGCCCTAGGAGGGAGCAAAGGTAGGCACAGGGCGCATTAGCCCGAGCTGGTGTCGGCCTTAGGAGGTGGCAGAAGGTAGGCGTGGGGTGCATTAGGTCGAGTCGGTGTCAGCCTTAGGAGGCAATAAAAGGTAGGCGTATGAGCCTGAGCCTATGCCGACCTTATGAGGCGGCGAAAGGTAGGTGTGGGGCATATTAGCCCTAACCGGTGCCGACCTTAGGAGGCGGCCTTTCATCTATTCTAGACACTGAGGCAAGCACCATTGTTGCCATGAGAGGATGTGGCCGGAAGCGTCGTGTCTTTTTGGAGAGGCAGAAGAGGCTTTTCGAATGCCCAATGTGTAATAACACGCGGAGTTCTTAACCAGCAGTTTTATTAATGTAATTATGTTACCGCGGAATCAGTGTTGTATCTCTAGGGATTTTGTTTCTTGGGAACCGATGGTCCACAGGTGATCGACAAAGGGTAGAAAAGATGTTACCACCCTTGAGGGCCCGCATCGTGGGGCTATAAATAGAGGCTCGATGTGGGCCTTGTTTTATCACCTTCCATTGTCTATAGACGTGCTTGAGGAACTTAAGAGTCGTAGGGAAGAACGTTTGTGACTCGTTCCTTGGATAAAGCACTGCCGCCGAACTCCTACATGTTCGGCGAAGCAACCGAAGAGTGGTTATGTGCGGCTCTTCGAGTGGGAGTGAGCCCCTCTTCATGGCCATACTTAACGCACAGGCTAAGGTAAGGGTTTCCATCTCTTGAGTTGCTTATTCTGGGTTGACCTCCCTCTTGTGCAGTTGACTTGCCTTGTTTTCCTAGCACAGGCTTGTGGGGGTTTTCTTTGCCGGGTGATATCAGGTGTCGCGATGGCTTGTCCAGGCCTGGGGTCCATTCCCCCGTAGGGTAAGCTTGCTTGGCGAGGTGTGAAGAAGTGGTCCTCTTGCTTGCGAGGAGCTCAAGAGGAAGCAGGAAGGGGAACGAGTGGCGGGACATGCTTTCTCATGACGCATGCGAGGTGAACTCGACAAGACATTCGTTGGAAGAGAGATGCAGCTGCGCCTTTCTTATCGGGTCGGTGTGGAGAACTGGTCGAGGACGGGGTCACGGGGGTGCCCCCTAGGGCCCAGGGCTAGGTGGCCCTCTTGTGGGGTTGCGACGCTTTCCGCCTTGGTCGGCTCTCTTGGTGATTCCACAAAGGTGGAACCGAGGCTGCCTTCGCCGACCACTCCTCTGGTGGGGGTGTATCTACCCAGCTAGATGCAGGGCCTTAACCAGATGGTGCCCGCGTTGTTCATCCAGATGGTTAGGTCCATCTAGCGATTCCTTGTGGGAGGGTTGACTGAAGGCCGAGTGGTGTTGACTAGGTGGGGTACCTTACTGATAGATCGGGGGATACCGCACCTCCGGGCGACCTCGATTGCCTTAAGCGTTCATCGTTATCCATCAGCACTTGTGGGCCAAGTGATGGTTAATTGGGACGGGCCAACTTCTATCGAGAGTCGTTCTGGGCAGGCTTAACAAGAGCTACAAGTTCGCACGTCCTATTGCTGCACTATGACACCGTTCTTCTGAGTGCGAGCAGTCTTGGGGGACTGAGGATGAAGCTGTTGAGTCCTGCCGTTATTTTCTTTGTAATCTCCTGCGTCGGAAACCATAATTCGGGGAATCTAATAGTCGATGTTTGCTGTAAAAGAATGTATTATTTTATTCCTTGTATGGACTGCTCGTATGCCAAGTGTGAGAATGTATTCCTTACGTGGGATTCATTGGCATGGGTTTCGTGAACCGTGTTTTTGGATGCTTGGCTTGATCTCTTTCGCTTGCTCAAATGACTTGCATAGAGGCTCCTCCTGTTACTTCCTTCTGGCTTATCATTGGTGAGGTCTATTGGGATGCTTGCGAAGAGGGCCATCCGTAGTAGTGGCCAGGTGCCAATGGTTGGCGCCCTAAAGGCGTAGGTGGGTTGCCCTTGGAGGCCATCTTTGTGGCCTTTATGGGTTGAGTAGTTACCCGGTACTTGGTCCATCCTCTCCCCTAAGCAGGTGGGGGTAGGACATTTTCTTTTAAGAAGTTGTATCAACACTACTCGGCACGTAGCGCTTATATGTAGGATAGTTGGGCTAAGGGCGTTCGCGGTGGGTGCTTTGCTTTTGACTGACTCTCTTTGTGGGGTGGCGATAGGAGGGGGCAAAGAGTCTCAACTTGTCTTTTTGGCTTTTTAAGTGGGATGCTCTGGCCCATTTACGCGTTCCTCTAAGGGTCGGTTGCTTATGAGGGCCTTCCTTATAGGATGACCGAGAGGGGGGTCGACCTTAGGAGGTGGCCTGAAGGGAAAGGTGGCTTCGGGGTGCGGGGGATGTTAAGGTCCCACTCCCTCTTGTGGCATCGCGTCGCCTGGGGGATGTTAAGGTCCCACTCCCTTGCCCCTTCGTCAATATGACAAGAGTTGGTCGAGGCGGGCCAGACCTTCGCCTTTCACTTTGGTAGGTGAATTCCTTTAAGGGCAGGGTGGCCCAGACTCTTCCTGTTGGGTGGTATGTTGAACCTCAGGGTGCATAGGCCCGGGTCCTTACTGGCCTGAGGGGCTGGTCCTTGCTAGCCTTGGAGGCTTTAGGGTTGGAATGAGTCGCCACTTGACGGGGTTTGCCCCGGGTGGAGTTAGGAGGGTGCTTCGGCTGGTCTTGCGCCACCTGGGCCTTTGTTGGTGCTTGAGGGCCAAGGGGGCTATGCCAGCCTCGACGATACGATCCCCTTGTCCTTTGGTTAAGGACCAGGGGGAGTTAGGGCTCTTCTTACCAAGACATGCCTTTCCCTCCAGGGGGTGCTCAGTTGGGTCTCATGGGAGGAGACCCCTTATCTAGGATAAGCCCATCTCCAGTGATACTCGCTACGTGTCCCTCTTGCAAGTTGGGCAGAGGTGCCCTTTACAAGAGTGGCGGGACGCCTGCCCTTGACGAGGGAAACTTGAGGCCGGAACTATCGGCAGGGCTTGTGCGGGTGCGCTGCTTGAGATCGTCATTTCCCTTGTAAGGTCATTTCCGTAGACAAGCTAGTTAGCGTCGTCGGGACAGAATCGAGCGGCCGAGGCAAAAAAACCTGGCGGAATTCCTATGAGGGTTGGCTCGGACCTGGGTATTAGACCGTGGTCCGTCACCTCGGCCTCTCTTCGGAGGCGAGGGCTTGGGAGTTGGCGTTGGGTGGCCTATCGATTCCGTGAAGGCAGTTGGTGGCATGTTCGCTTTCTAGATGTAGCCTTTCTGCTACTGGGCCCGTCCTTAACGTCATCATGGCCGCGAGGTATGGTATTGTTGGGCAACTGCCCGCCCAACTGTGCCTCGGAATAGGGCGAGTGCCAGGAGACTTTCACGTGGGTTGGCCCTTGAAGGTGGTCGTCGCCTAGGGCTTCTTGTAGAGGGTGGCTGTGGAATAAGGACAACCCTAGAAGGTGGCGACAAGAGCCAGGAGTGGGCGCTTGAACTCTTGCTGGCGAAGGTCCGAAAGTGCACCGGGCGGGGCTTGGAGGTCCAAGCCCGTGTTACGGGTGCTGCGTGACGTTGCATCACCCAAGGTATGGGACGCTAAGTTCTCGATTTAGCCTTTGGTGGCTGGCATGGCGGCCATTAGGTGAGGTGACCCAAACCCTCACTATTTGCTCCGGTGGCAACGCACTCGCGGAGTAGCAAATACTTTGCCAGCGGGTGATGTGTGTAACTTTCAGGCGCGTTGGCCCGAGTCCTTACCAACCTGGGGAGCTGATGTCCTAGTCACCGTAAGTGGGGCGTAGGAGCCTTGATTATGTCATTCTCTGGGAACGACATTCTGGCAACCAATAAGCGGGGCATGAGTATCTCTGCTTGAGTTCGTGTCAGTCATCAGGAGTAACTTTGTTGGCCTTGGGAGGCAGCATTTGTCAGGACTATGGGGTGGATTTGTCCGAGCCTCGGCCGATCCGGAAAGGTGGCCTATTAACCTGAATAGGCGATGGTATAAGGGAGTGTTGTGAGAGCCTGTCTATGCCAACCTTAAGAGGTGGTTGAGCGGGTCTCGAGGGGTGGCCGTATGTCCGCTCGAGCATGGGCCGACTTTCAGAAATGGCCTGCCATCCTTGAGAGGTAGTAGGGAGAGGAATGCCGGGCATGTCCGCTTGAGTTCTCGCCGACCATAAAAGGTGGCTAACGTTGCCCTTCGGAGGTATTCATCTGGGTCGTAGCTAACTCGATGAGGTGGGTGGCCGTCTCGAAGGGGCGACTAAAAAGGGGTTAGATGCATTTGCCCGAGTTCGTGTCAACCTTAAGAGGTGGCTTGCCATCCTGAAGAGGTGGCAACATATGGACGCGCCAGTCTAAGTTTCTATCCACCTTAAGAGGTGGCTTGCCGACCTGAAGAGGTGGTAATATATGGAACGTCGGATGCGTTCGTCCAAGTTCTTATCTACCTTAAGAGGTAGCTTGTCGACCTAACGAGGCGGCAATACTTGGAACGTCGGATGCGTCCATCCAAGTTCTCGTCCACCTTAAGAGGTGGCTTGCCAGCCTGAAGAGGCGATAATACACGGAACGTCCGATACATCTGTCCGAGTTCTCATCCACCTTAAGATGTAGCTTGTCGGTCTGAAGAGGCGGCAATACATGGAATGTTGGACACGTTCAATTCAGTTCTCGTCCACCTTAAGAGGTGGCTTGCCGACCTGAAGAGGCCCAATACATGAAACGTCGAATGCATTCGTTCGAGTTCTCATCCACCTTAAGAGGTGGCTTGCCGACCTGAAGAGGTAGCAATACACGAAATGTCGGACGCGCCCGTCTGAGTTCTCGTCCATGTTAAGAGGTAGCTTGCCGGCTTGAAGAGGCGATGATATACGGAATGTCGGACACATCCGTCCGAGTTCTCGTCCACCTTAAGAGGTGGCTTGGCCACCTGAAGAGGCGGCGATACACGGAACGTCGAACGTGTCCGTCTGAGTTCTCATCCATCTTAAGAGGTGGCTTGCCGACTTGCAGAGGTGGTGATACATGGAACGTCGAACGCGTCCGTCCAAGTTCTCCACCATAAGAGGTGGCTTGCAGGCCTGAAGAGGTGACGATACACAGAATGTCGGACGTGTCCGTCCGAGTTCTCATCAACCTTAAGAGGTGGCTTGCTGGCCTGAAGAGGCAGCAATACATGGAACGTCGGATGCGTCCGTCCAAGATCTTTACCTTAAGAGGTGGCTTGCTGGCCTGAAGAGACGGTAATACACAGAACGTCAAATGTGTTCGTTCAAGTTCTCGTCCACCTTAAGAGGTGGCTTGTCGGCTTGAAGAGGCGGCAATACACGGAACGTCAGACGCATCGTTTGAGTTCTCGCCTACTTAAAGAGGTGGCTTGGTGGATCGGACTTTTGTCCCGGGCACTCTTTGGAGGCGAATTATCGAGTGAGGCCTGAGAATAGTCGTCACTTTTCGTGAGCGGCAGTAGTTCGTCGCGGGAAGTGAGCCTGTCTTTGATAAGACAGGTCGGGCCTCTTGCTATCTTGTGGTAGGTCGTAGGCCTCCAGTGCCGGATTTGGCAGCGCTACGGGATTGCCCTTGGAGTGGTCGAGACTGTGCACAGAGAGGGTATCCAGTGCCGACCTTCCTTTAGAGTCCGTCGTTGCAGGAACTTAAAGGGATACCATGGTTCCTAATAGCCATATGAGGTTGCCCCTGGGCGAGTGGGCCCCTCTAAGGGGCCACCGTCCCTAGGCCCTTAAAGGGATTGAGACCCTCCTGGCCCCGATGAGCTAAGTTGCGTCATGAGGTAAGAAAAGAAGGGGAGTGCCGAGACTACAGAGTCGGGCTATGGTCCCGAAGTCGCTTGGCAAATTAGCTGAGTTAGCCCCTTGTTGGATTGCATGGACTTGGTTCCCCTTTTCCTCCTTCGAGAGGGCTTCTTTAGTCGCCTCGCCCCGACTCCAGGGACCTATGCCTGGTCGTGGTTTCTCAGTGTCAAGAGCTCCTCCTTCTGAGGGAGTCAGATATGCGACGAGAGATCCCTGGCGGTGGGCACGTACTGGTGGGTAGTTGGTCGAGCCACCTGATTCTATTGTCAGCCTGACCACTTTAGGTACGACAACCCGGTTAGGGTGTTCGTCCCCGTCCGAGTTGGAATGTCGGAGCGTCATGCCCTTCCTCTCTCTCCTCTTCTCTCGATTGCCGAAGGGTCATGAGCGGAATGGCCAATGGGAGGAAAGGAAGGCATTCTTATTGGAAAGGGGGATGCGCCAAGGGCGCTCGACCCAGAAGGGGTAGCTTGGATGGAAGCTTAGCCTGAGCATCTTCGAGCATTGCAGGTGCTGCCATTGGAAACTGCGCGAGTTGTTGACCAAGGTTCGAAATGCCGATTTCAATGCCGTGCTGATGAAATTCAAAGTGTGCATTTCGTGAGCATGCCATGGAAATGCCCATTTTTCGATGGGCATGTCGAGGGCATGCCGACAATATCCCTGTAAATCGACACTTTATCCGTGTCGGCATGGCCCCTGCTTAAAAATGACCTTACCGAGGGCATGCCAACGGCATTTAAAATGATGTTGACCTGTCACAGACGTCGCTCCCAGAGGTCACCTTGGCTTCCGTGTTGACGCGTTTGAGAGTTTGGAGGCGAAGTCCTCGGTTTCTCGCAAGTGTCGTGGTGGAGACTTTCGCCTGGTCAGTGGCTAGGGGAGCGCACTTTCCGAAGGACTTGGAGCCACCCTGATGGGGGAGGCTTTTGCCGAAGCAAGCCTAAAACACTCTGTTGGAACACACAGGGAGGCTTGGTTGTAACCCCCTTGCCCTGATGAAGATCGAGGGGAGGTACTCGGGGAGAGCCTATCCGGAGGGGGAGCTCAGTTTCCTAGTGTGACGTTGGCTCGGGGTTACTTTAGCCTTTGCACTAATGGGCTTAGGCGATAGGAGAAGACCTCGAGTGGCGCGAGCGCTACTGCCAAGGTTTCGAAGGCGATGACCACCCGCCGAGGGATCACGGTGACATTGCTTGCCCACTTGGACGGGATGTTGACCCACTTGGCTCTTGACTCGTAGCAAAGGTGGCATCGACTACCTGCTGCTGCCGAGGTCCCTCCTCGGGGTGCCCTATAGGCCTTCCGTTCTTTCGCCTCACGGGGCCTCGGGGTGGTGAACCTTGGTCCATGGTCTGCCCCCCTCTAAGCACGCCCACCTAACTCGTGGTAAGGGGGGTACATTCACTGAGGAATCCTATTGCCCTACGTGGGGGCGATCCTTTGCGGATTGATCTGTCTCTGGCATGTCCTCTTAGCGTGTGGCCAAGGGAGCACGTTCTTCTTTAGACGGGGGACCTTGCCGCCCGAGGCATTCTGCGATTATGACTCTCGAGGGGTCGGCTGTTATCCCTAGGAGAGCGGCTCTTCGCTGGTGGAAGGAGCCTCTTCCTCAGTTAGGCATGAGGATCCGCCTATCTGGGGGCACGCCCGCTTTTAGCGGTGGCCGTCATTGACACCGCATCCTTCGGGTGATCCACGAGGGGAGTCACCTTGCTCCACAGCTCCTTATCGGGTACTTGGGCGCGTGGCCGGGGGCATTGCGCCAGTGCTTGCGACGCAAATGGAGTGGCTCGGGGTGCCGTAGGTCCACCGCCTCACGAGGTCCAATTCGTCATAGTGTCGAGTCTCGAGCTACACCGGGTGAGCTCAGTCCTTTGTTGCTTGACTCTTGATAGTTTCTTGGGATTGCCCCCGATCCCCAAGTGCTTGGCGGAGCACTCTCGAGACCTGCTCTTCACACCCTCAGAGGGGTTGTCCGGTTGGCCAGGGAACGATCCGCATGCAGGCCCTTGCCGGGCGGACGCCGCTGGAGGAGCCTAGTGGGAAGTTCCCGTGGGATGGTCGAGCATTGGCTCACCTCGAGGATTGTTCCTCAGGGAGCAATGTGTGAGGTAGGGTCAGCTGTTCTTTCGTGCTGGGCCATGGCTGGCATTCTAGACACCTCCAATGGGGGGATTCCATTCCTTCTTTCTCGCGTGGGCAGGCGGCATGCGCATGGGTGTATATCTAGGACCACTAGACTTGGGCTTCGGGTTCCTCTTAACCGGGCCACGCCCCCAGGAAGGAGGTTCCAGCTTAGGGACCTCGAGCGATGAGTCGCGGTCATTAGGCCGTACAGATGTCGCGTCTCGATCGGACCCCTCCAAAGGGAGGAAGGCCTCGAGTGGGGACACGGGTGGTTATGACTACTGCAAAAGCTCTTGCCCAGGGGGGCCGTAGTAAGGCGTCAAAGGGGCCCTTGCTCCCAGTGATCGAATGCTTTGTAGAGCGACAGCTCTTTTGTTGACGCTTCCCACACATGATGCCCTTTGGCCTTAAAAGGCCTACTAAAAGATTTATTAGCATAGGAGGAGCTACTTAGCCATTGGCATCCATCGCTTTAGGAGGAGAGATCGATCATCACCACGTAAACATGAGGAAAAATAGGGGTTTGGTGACCTAGTTCTACCGCAAGGGGTGTACATTTGGGGGGAGGATGATGCTCCCAAGTATGCAATAGAATTTTTTGGATACATATTACATGATCTCGCTCCCTCTCTCTGGGAGGAGTCTCTTCTCAGAGGGCTCCCTCTCTATACATGGAGATAACTCTCATTGAGGGGCTTTGGTACCCCTATTTGTTAGGCTACGTGGTAGCTGCCAGGGTGCAGGTAGTTAGGCCCATCATTTCGTATTTTCTGCCCTTGCTGCGCAGAATCTTCTGGTAGACTGGGCTGGTATTGACTAGGATCCGGCTGGTCTCCAATAGGACGGGGCACCGGTTCCGCCTGTATTTCCCAAGTCCGAGTAACCGAATCTTTTGCCAGGTCAGGTGTGGAATTTTGGATCCGATGGTACTTTTTTCCCCTCATCACCATCTGAGGTAAATAGTGTAAATGAATTTATTACATTCATTCTCATTAATTTATTGACAAAATAATTTTCATTGTAGCAATGTCTAACAAAAGAACCCTCGCTGGCCTCGAAAATTCTAAGTGATGATCAATTCGTGACTCTACTCATCAAGTTACATGCCAGTTCTGATATTACACCAAGAGTTCCTGTCAAGAGAAAGACTGGAGATACAGACATTGGAGAGGAGATGTCGAAGGGTGTTCTTCGTGGGCCACCATCACCTCCAAATCCTTCGAATTTCGGTGACTCAGGAGATACCTCGTGGAGTCATATTGATGAAATTGATCGAAAGGGTCGGTTGCAACATTTTCAACATGATTCTTAAATCCCTTCAATGACATACCAGAAGGAGAAGACAAAGAAACTAATTGTTCCTCTTGTATGATTTTTGATTTGACAATGGGCTATAATATTTTCCCTTTTCTAGACAAAAGTTTAATGTAAATCTCATCATGTGGGTTGCGAAAGATTCGTTGGCTGTGATTGATTAGTTCCTTGCAATTGATTGCTTGGTTGGTTGTCAATAAATCGTTGCTTGATTTGGATAATATGTTTGACTTTGATGATCTTTAGTGTTTTCTCTTCTTCCAGATTTGTTGTTGCTGTGGTTCATTGTGATTTTTATGCTTTTAATTCCCTAGATAAATTATATCCTTCTTTACTCACAAACATTATGATTATTTTTATCTCTCCCTATATTAGTTCTCACCTTTTGGGATTTCAACTCAGTAGAAAAGGCAAGCAGCAGCAGCAGCAAACATTCAGCAGGGGGAAAAAAGGCAAGAAACTTGTCTCTTCAAAAGGCGAGTTCTTCAAAAAAACTTAACTCGCCAGTAAAAAAACAAACAAAGCAAGAAAAGCAAGAAACTCGCCTCTTGAGAAGGAGAGTTCAACAAAATCGCCTCTTGAAAAGGTGAGTTCTTCATAGTGTATCCTCATTTTCTAACGCTGGAGGAGGCACTAAAGGGGAAGGCCGAGCGTAAGGTATAAAGCGGCAAACTCGCTTCTTCGAGAGACAAGTTATGTATAAAGTCGAACCTCCTTAAACTTGCCATTACAAGAGGCGAGTTTCCTACAGCTAATTGCGAATTTTATTCCCCTGTACGGTAATTAAGGAATATTATTCCCTAACAACCATACTTAGGAAAATTCTTCCTCGAATGAATTACTTGAAGCATTACAAGCACTACTCTTGTCCTTTTATAAAACACACAAATTTTTCACAAGATTAGATGGAATTATTGCAAACAACACGTCTTTACAAATGCTAATTTAAACTCTTATAAACTGAAATCCATAGATTTTTCCTTTGACAAGATCCTCGTAATCATTTAGAATTCTAATAAGATTTGCATGTGTGATCTACTGGATCCAACTAGTGAGCTTTTCAATTCATGTGGATGGAGATCGACTTAGTTTTGAAACCTAAAGGGAGAAACGGAGGCGGTACACATCAATTACCCCTGGCGATATCATCGACGGCGGCTTCCATCTCCACGGGGGACTTGAAAACCCTAGAGACGAGGCCCATCGCCTTGGCCTCCTCGGCACCGACCCTCCTCCCGGTGAGAGCCATCTCCATGGCGTTGCCGTAGCCAACGATCCCTGGGAGCCTCTGCAGGGTGCCGAGGTCCGCCGCGAGGCCGAGGTCCACCTCCTTGACCGAGAACCACGCCCCTGCCTCGCAGTACCTGGCGTCACAGGCCGCCACCAGGTCCACCCCGCCGCCCACGCACGCCCCCTGCACCGCCGCCAGCACGGGCCTCCGGCACCTCTCCACGGCCGAGACCGCCGCCTGGAGACTCAGGATCTCCCGGCGGAGGCGCTCCCGGGCGCGGGCCCGGCCGGAGGGGGAACCTGAGGTGATTGAGCGGAGGGAGGAGAGGTCGATGCCGGAGCAGAAGTGGCGCCCGCGGGCGGCGAGGACGATGGCGCGCGCGTCGTGGCGGTGGTCGAGGAGGGAGAGAGCGGTGGGGAGCTCCGAGAAGAGGTCGTTGGTGAGGGCGTTGCGGGTGGAGGGGAGATTCAGGTACACGTGGAACACCGGGCTGCTCGGGATCTTCTGAACTATCTCCAGTGTCTTCATCTTTGGGAGGGACCCCATCTCTCTCGCTCGATCGAGAGCGCAGAGAGGAAAAAAGAAGGGGAGAGCTGTAAGGATTTATTATTTCGCTTTGGTCCAGGATTTTGTCTGTCGGGTATTTTATGAATCTCATCTTGGTATCGGATGGAGGCAGATTTTTGATTGCTTGGTCGGACCGTCCGTCGTGCAATATTAATCCACCGGGTATGCTGACCCTGCATAACGGTATTGGGTTGGATTTTTAATTCCAACATTTTATTGATAATTGAATTTGGTTGGATATGTAGTAGGAGTTGATATGATCGATTTTCTAACAAGATAAATGAGTAATTGGTGATTCACAATTGATCCTATAGCTCTTTCGATGTAAATTATTTTTTTCGTTAAATCTCTGGTAACAATCAAACAAAGGGGTACGACTTGAGTTACGAGAATGATGGCCCAATCTTGTAAGGGGAGGGGCATAACTTAGGCAGCGGAAAGGATAGTATGTTTTTTATTATTCAAGATGAATTGTAAAGGTGATAAGTTGGTTGATATAGAAATAAGATTAAGATATTTGATTTTTTTTTCTCTTTTTTTTACAACACTTGAAATTTTATTTATGGAGAGGAGAAACACAAGTATATGTTCGAAAAAGGGGAGTTATAGTAACAACACAACATCAAACACAGATAAAAGTAGTGTTAGCCTAAAGAATGCTGCAATTACTCATAAATCCCTAGCTGAAGTTGTGCATAGGACGATTATGGAAACTAGACAATGATGCAAATCTATTTGAAGATGTTGACCTACGAATGGGTAAAGTGATATCTGAACGTCCTGGTACACATGCATGTCCAAATCCAAACCAACAAGAAACAACCAACAACAACAAACAACCTGTTGGTGCCAGAGCACCACGATCATTTGTTTTGATGATAACAAAACACATGTTATTTAACATTTGCACTTGGAGTCTTAGATTTCAGGTCAATTGCAAATGTAGACGTGTTTAGACGGAATTCGAGCTCGCATCCAGGACGGATTGGAGGAGCTTGATGGAGAACAGAGGAGATTCGCGAGGAGCGATAAATTGAAGATGGAAGGACAAGAAGAATAGGATAGAATTCCATTTTATTCCTTTCATGTACTTTTGTCATTATTTTCTTGCTCTTTATTTCCTTAGAAAATTATGTTAAAGAGCCTCAAAGTACCCTAACAGTAGTCCTAGGAACACCGGCACAACCCTAGGATACTTAGGTTTTCTGTAGAGAACTTAGAAAACCAATATAGGGTTCAAACAACACTTCCAGACGTCTAATTCCCAAATCAGACGTCTGATAAAGTGTTTTAAGACGTCTGACTATTGATTTAGACTTCTGATAACTTTTAGGCTGGACATAACTAGTTCTGTCTGATGAAATCAGACATCCAGACCTTAGACCAGACATCTTATGAGACGTCTGATGACTTTGTCAGACGTCCAATTAGTGGACCATTGGCTCTCTTAGAATACACTCAAGGATATGACTGTTAGACCCTTATCAGACGTCTGATAATTGACCGTTTTGCCTCGACTGACCCAAAAATCTCTTCTCAGAGATTTTCTAGCCGTTGCAAATCCATTCCCACGAAAAAGTAGGTTTCCAGACGTCCAGACATAGTGCTAGACATCCTGTATGTCGTCTGATGGACTTGCGCTAGAATCCTATTTAGATCTGATTCAAGTCAGGAAGAGACCTGCCCACAATTAGACGTCTGACCTTATTTTCAGACGTCTTAAAGTGATCTTCCAGACGTCTGATGCTAGAATTAGACGTCCGATAACCCTGTCAGTGCAATGATTGTTCCTGATTTCGGGTTGATTCACTTGGGCTTTGCACCCAACGGCTATGGAACCTTTTCTAAGCTTTCCAAAGCCTTCCTAAGGCCTCTATAAATAGAGGGGAACCTTTGCAACACAAAAACACACCTAGAAACACAAGACACACCTTGCAATACACTTTCAAACCATTTTGTGTCTCTCTTGCTCTCTAAGCTCTAGTTCTACATCTTGAGAGCATCAAGCTTTGCGCACCCGCTCTCCCGCCGTAGTTCACGAGAGAGACGTAGCGCCGTCGTATTGTTCACGCATCCGCGTCGCCGACGCACTCCTTTCAAAGGGGAGTTTCCTAATTCCTATAGAAGCTAGGTTTAAAATTACTTTGTTGGCTCTATAGGATTATTGGTTATTTTAATCTTTGTTATTTGGTTGGGTATTCGCTTTGTGAATTTTCGTCTCCTTCGTGGGACAAAATCCTTCTTGTGGAGAGAATGGGTTGAGGAACGCTACCCTCGCACTTGTAGCGTGGTTGTATTTGAGGTTGAATCACCCTCGTTTAAAGTGATTCGTTTAGTGGATTTTGATCAACTTGGTTGATCGGAAAATCCTAACTCAAGAGGGTTAGGTGGTGATTTTCACCCGGTTTGGGTTTCCACCAAAAAAATACTTATTCACCCCTCCTGGTAGGGAATCTACACAACCAACCTAACAACAAGAACATAAACCATAGCAACAAGAAGCAAACAACTGAAGTCAAACAAATCGACTGTAGATAATTGATGAGGTGTGGCTCATTATAGTTAAAATACTCAAGTTAGGCTAGAAACTAGGTTAAACACTACATAATTAACATATGAAAAGTGTTAAGTGTGGGAAATAACAACAATGACCTAAAATATCAAATTTGTATTAAAAATGAAAAATTAGGTCATAAATTGAGATATTCTATTAAAAAAGGTGATTTGATGATCTAATTGCAAATTGAACATACATTTGGGTTCAAAAGCTCAAATCAAAAGTGAAATTAACTTTCTTAATATTCAATTATGCTTCAATAAAAACTTGGTTGTATCTGTACATCACTAGGACCTTGCATTTAAAGTTTTACATTTAGGTCATTAGGTCATATACATTTTCTTCACGTTTGAAACCTCCAAGGACTTATTTGTAAGCTACCAGGGATTGCTTTGCAATTCACAAAGGACCGTGCTTCAATAATCTTTAACACTAATGGGTTTCGTCTTAATTCTTCTACCCCTTTGCCTAGAGGGACTACTTGCAAGATGTCCAACACAACTATTGGCGCAGTTGCATTGTTCACTTGCAAGAACACCTTGCATCACAGCCATTCATCCCATGTTTCCACGATTTGACGGCCAAACCAAATTCAATCTTCGCATCCAATTGCACGTAGGTGCACCATCCTTCCCAGATGTGATCTAGCGGTTAAGATTCAATTTGAACGCTTGTGCCCTCCTTTGAGCCAAGCATCTACCGCCCATGCCCTAATCGCCTAAATTCACCAAGGCGGTGTCTTGATTCACTCAAACACCTACTTAAGCTCCTCATTAAGCTCGCACACATGCAGAATCGCTCCCTCCCCCTTAAGTGGTTCCCTCTTCCATCCCCTCAGCTTCCCCACCCCCTTTCATCACTTGTGGTGACAAAGCAGGTTGCTCTCCCTCCTTCAATCGCCTCTAGCCACCAATTGTTGGCTCTTGGACACCTCCTTCTTCAGTTGAGGGTCTCCTCCATTTCGTTGCCATCAACCTTCGGCCGATGGATGTTAAACACCACCTTCGTCTGTTAGCTAGATTTATCGCTTTCGTAGATTAGTTTTCCTGCTTTCTAGATTAGTTTTAGTGCTAGTTAGTCTAATTTATATCAGTAGGAGTAGATTAGATAGTGAATTTTGTGATGGATTAGTTTAGATTAGTTTGGATTTAGGATAGATCCACTTCGACCTCTTTGATCAATTTAGATCAAAGAGGAGTTTCTCGTGTTTTTGCATCGACTCATACAGCTTTCCCTACGCCTCATAATTCATTTTCTCTGATTTTCCTCGTATTTTATTCATCGTTCACCCCTTCATTGAGGTCGAATTCAGATTTGAAATCTTGGCATCTAGATTTGAATTCGTGCCTAAAATTCACCTGGGGGGTCTTCCATTCACTCCACAAATTCACAAAGACCCCCCGATTTAGTTTGATTGTCTTAAATTGCTTGATTCCTTTCAGATTTGCTTTTAATGTCCAATCTCATGATTTGGAGTTCATTTGGTTTTCATTGGATTCAACCGAACTATTTGAGGTTTTTAATTACTTAATTGGGTGTATTGCGATGAGTTTCATGTGTTTTAATTTGAATTTGAATTATAGATAAGCTTATACCCAATTTGAGCTTTATTTTGGGAAGTTCAAGCCAAGGAAAATCAGTAAGTCTGATTTGAGGCGTGAACAATGTTTTAATGGATTAAATGGATCATCTACTGTCCCTGTTCAATAGTCAATGGTGAATAGGAACTCTAGCTGATCACATAATTTTAGTGACTCATGATCGAAAACTCAAACTCTACAATAGGGCATCATGGTATTGATTTTGAATGACATGGAATTCCAGATTTGAGGTTTGATTTGATGTTTGAATGAGTTTCTTTATGTCGATTCTCAGATTTTCAGAGTTTTAAATGATTTGTGAGAAAGGGATTTAATCAAATTTAAACATAACAAATCAAAAGGACTGATCTGAGTTTATCAATTCAACACTGAGATGAATTTTGAGCATTAGATCAGATTTATGAGATCTAATCAAAGCTGTAGCTGCTGGGTTTTAGCTGAGGTTACAAAAGTAGTTGCAACATAACTTAAGCCGTCTAACCTATAGTGTAATCGTCTGAGTTGTGTTTGCAGCAGCTATTAATTGCTGAATCTGATATGAAAGGAGCTGATGCAGCAACCTTAGTTGTTGAATTTTTGCTACACAGGTAGCAATGGCTGCACTTGAAAGATTCAGCTGGGTTTAAGTTGGATTTTTGAAGGAGTTGAAGCAATTTGAGAGTCTTTATAGCTGACATGCTGTTTAGAGTTAGAACTTAATGTACAAGCATTCATGTACTTAAAATTGATTGAAATTTAAATTCTAATTATCCTTAGGAATTCTTTGTCAGCTAATGTATCATGTTTTAACTGTCCAACATTGAATTCTAATGAAATTTGGGATGAAAATCATATTTTATGGTTTAAACATGTTGCTTATATTACATATCTGGGTGTTCAAGTTACATTTCCAGCCACTTAAACTTTCTTTAGTGCCTTAGGTTCTTTAGTGAAATCATTAAGGCCGAAAGTTGGGTTGGTTTGTAAATAAATAAAAATTATAAAAAAATTATTTAAAATAAAATAAAGGTTTCTTGAGTAGGATTAAATATTTTTCTAGGTGTGTGCAAAGTTTCAAAATATTTTGAACCCCCGGCTTAGTAGAACATATCAACCGATGATTTAGTATACCTTGAAATTTAATAAAAAGTCAAATATCAAAAACAACAAAAAGAAAATCTCTCTCTCATCTCACCCTTTCTCTCTCAACCCATAACTCCCCTAAACCTATAAAAATAATAAAAATAAGAAAAACCCCAAAAATACCTTATATATTATGTATATATTTGTATATAATAATTTAAACCTAAAATAAGTGTATATAGTATGCAATATGTACAAAATATGTATAAATAACTTATATATGTATTCTATATATTAAATTAAATATTTAAAATGATTTATTGTATATATAACCTTATTAACTAATTATCCATTAATTTATATTAACTTAAATGTATACTAAAGTAAGTAATTATGTAAACCTATTTAAATGTACATATTTGTACCTAATACTATACATATGTATTTATCTATGTATTATGTACTATATAATACCTGTAATTTAATTTAATTATATATTTACAATAAATAATTAAGTTAACTAAGTAAACTATTAACTTAAAATAAAATAAAATATTAATTTAAGTTAATAACGAAGTAAGTTATAATGTATATTTGTATAATGATATATTAAATATTTTGAATGTATTTATACTATATTTATACTGTATTATAGTATTTATAAATTATTTATATGTAAAACTATCTAAAATATGTATTTAAATGTAAATAAATTAAAATAAAGTTCATAAAATATAATAAAAATGTATAATAAATAATTTATTATGTACATTAACAATGTATGAGGTCAATTGTATGATTCATTGACTAATTTATATTTTAATTAAGTAGTTAACCTCTAAATTAACATGTAAAAACAATCAATTTTAGCTATTTTTATTATATAATTAAATAAATTATTTATGTAAAATAATTTAACAATTAGGTAGCCCTATATAAGGACTTTGTAACCCTATAATTTATTTTTAATTTAAAATAATTTATGACCCTCAAATCAAGGACCAAAGATAGTAAATCAGCACGCATCTCTGCCTAGCAGCAACATCAAATTAGGGGCTGGATTAGCACCACATCATGGCTAGAAAATGCAACAAAGCGATATAAAATGATTTCGTCTCGTAGTCGCTTCAGTCGTCACATACAATGGGCGCACCTCACCATTATACCCATACCCTATTTAATCTGAACGAGCATTTATTTGAGCATGTATATAGTGGTGGGCTGGGGGCCACGCACTGCAGCTAGGCTTGTGTGGTCCCAATAATGGGTTTAAAATCAAATATTAATGCATAAATAATGAACTAGGATTGGCTCAAAGTAGAGGTCAGGTCCCATCCTCTTAGGTGCTGTGTATCCCTCGAAATGAGTTGGCTTACCTACTTAAAAACCTACTTTTGGATTCATAACCAAATGTCTGAGAGGGAGGATGACCTAAAATCAACTAAGTGTTGAAATGAGAATAGAGAAGTGAGTTGAAAATGGCTAAGTGTTGGTGTGTTTGCTTGTGTGTGTGCATGTATAATATGTATAGTAAGCTATAACATATATATGTATATTAATAATGTAAATAAATAATGTATACTGTAATATATATATATATATATATATATATCAAGTGTAAGTATAATAGATTAGATATGTATTTGAGCTCTCGCATATGTATATAAATAACCTAAGAGCTTTAGTGATAGATTCATCCGTTACTGTACCTTTGTATATATGTTAGTATAGACAACTATTTTGCCTTATGTTATGTAAATATTTTACTAAGGCTATAGCGATGTTTATATCTGTTACTGTATATGTAATATATGTTACTATAGATATTAGTATGCTAATATAATTTAGTATAGTAGATATTATTAGTTATTTTTGTACCTATACTTAGGTATTACTTATATTAGTTGTATATAATTAACATAATGTAGTAGTAGTTGATTTTTTGTGCATTTGTTTCAGGCATTATAGCATAAATTAATTGGTTCTTTTGTAAATAATTCACCCATTCTTTCATTTATTGATTCATTCATTCATTCATTTTGTAAATAAAAACAACATTTGTGGAATAAAAGAACATTTTTAGACTTAGAGAGTGATGTATATCAATAACTGTCTCCCAATGAATGACTTAGAAACAAACCAGTAAAAATTATAAATAATAAAATTGATGCAACATCAGTTTGCATTTGTAACATCTATACTACAACAATGACACATTAAATACCCTTTTGAGTGCAAATTGAAAGTTGTCTAACATTATTTTTAGCGTCGTTGCTGGGGATAAAAACTTGACAACAGCATTTCATTGTAATTGTTTGACGATGGTCGCAAGTCATTAATTATTTTTTGGCATTGTTGCCAGGGAGGCAACTCTCTATATGCCAAAATTTTTCTTTTGTTCTTTTTCTTGTATATATTTTTTCATTTCTTTGTATATAATGATTCTTTTATTCATATTCTTTGTTATATATATATTCTTTTATTTGTTACATTCTTTGATTCTTTTTGTATATATTGATTTTGACTAATCATTTTTCTTTTGTTTTGGTTTCATGGTACCTAAGTAGGAGCTGGAGGAGAATGGTTACTCCCTGATGGACCTGCTTCTCGATTTTTCTTCGATTTCAGGACTTCTTCAACCGAGCCATGTTCAGATTAATTTAGACATTAGGATTTAGGTTTAGATTTTTTTTTTTTGAGGATTCTTTGTATAGTCATAAGTTGTGAGAGCATGTTCACGCACATTTGATGTAATAATGTGGACTGTGGACACTTATTCTTTTTTATTTTAGGTTTTTCGACTTTATTTTTCGATTTGATTTGATTTCTTGCATTAAAAATGCAAAAAAATTACAAAATTGAACAAATACCAAAAATATTTCATCTCTATTTATGTAGCAGCAGCATGACATAGGCATGCCATCTTAGGTTTACATTAATTCCTGCTAGATTTACTTTATGTCAATGTGCATTAAATGTTGAGTGTTGAAGCCAGGTATGATTTCTAACTTTCTTAAGCTCTTTCTATGCTTGCATTGGACATAATTAAGCAAGACCGCCACTTGTTTGCAAAGGATTAAAAAGTGAGACTCATTTGCATAAAAAACACTCTTAAAGAGAAGAATCTAATTCAAAGTGTGACTCAATTAAATTCTCTAAAATCTTATGTGGTTTTTCATCAAGACTCTGTTGATTGCTTATCTTGTACACACTACACAATCACATAAGGTACACAAAAACACACTTTTATATCTCATCTCTCTGTGCACCCACAGGAGCTTGGATTTGCACACCAGTCTTATCCAAGTTCTGGGTGGATTTAGAGGTCTATACAACGTTAGGTTTCTCTTAGGATGCATACAATTACATTGACAATATCTGTTTGCACACTATATTTTTCGTAGTAGGCCAATAGGAAAAATTCACGACTCTTGTCTCGCTTGAATGCTGTGGTCTTGATTTTGAGATTGAGATTTTGTTTGGTTGGATTGATTTTGCTATGAGTTTGTGACTGCATCGTAAAATATTTTCAAAAATCGAATTCATGAATGGTAGATGTTCTTAACACCAACCACTAGTACTTCCTTTGGGTACTGATGCCCAAGTCACCTACACTTCCTCCTTCTTTACAGTCTCCTTCAGGGAAGGAATTGCGAACGATCCTTTTGTGACACTAATGTTCTGGAGGAACCTTTGTTCCTCAGTATTCTGACCATCCACACCTTACTCAGATCAGCAATCACCTCTTCTTCCCAATCCAATTTCTTCGTCATCTTGACTCTGCATTCATTGATTGAAGAGGTGGAGGCTGTATATTTTTCTGGATATACTATTTCTTTACTTGGACCTTGAGCCAAGTAATTCTAAGATGATTTGATTATGTCTACTTGAACCTTGAGCCAAGTATCTTTAACGTGATACCCATTATTTACTTGGGCCTTGTACCAAGTATCTAATTCTGATTGATTATGGAGCTATTCTTCACCTTTGAGATTGACAAACTTCCATTCTATTCACCATGATCAGTGTATTTCATTGAGCTTCATTGATTTGTCAATTCTCACCCATCTTTTGGCTCCTACATTCTTGATCCTTTACTGGGTTTACGCCTAGTTGAAGGAGTTAAACTTAGCAAACCTATCCTTTGTATATAGTTGTTTTCACCTTTCTTGTTTTTCATTTCTTCATTAGGTGCCTACCCTTGCATTTTTAGCATACATTCATTGCCACATATGTCATGCATTTCACTTCTTAGTCCGACTTCCCACTCTGATCCCGTATCAGGCTTGAAATCGTCTGCATAGAGATTTTTATTTCCTCATTCCGACTTTCTTCCATCACCTGGTCTAAGATAGTGAAAAGCAGAGCATGCATTTGCATCCACCCTATTCATACAATGAGGATATTACATCATTTAAGCATTAGAGGGTGTAAATGGTGAAATCATTTTCTGAAATGCAATTATAGACACACCTGTAGTGTATATAGTATAGTATTATCAAAAATACCAAAAAAATTGAAAAATTTTGAAAAATTTGAAAAAAAATTACAAATTCAAAAATATAAAAAAATGTCAAAAATAAAAATTCCAAAAATACAATAAGGGACCTATTGAACTTTATTGTTGAGGGAAAACTCCAACACAAAATATTCTAGCAGAGAGAAAAGCATTGAAAGAAATATAAGTGTTTAATTATGACCTTGTAAGGCTGCAATGACCACATACGAGGAGGAATGGACAACAACAACTTAGCATGGCAAGAAGAGGAGAGAAGGTGGGGTGGAGATAGAATGCTTAGTAAGGGGAAGGGGTCCTCAGTTGGCGTCAAGTGGTCAGCTGAGAGCCCAAGGCAGTTGCCACCTATGGGATTTTGAGGGGGAAGGAAAAGATTGATAAAAGACTTTGAAAAGGGTCAGGAAAGGGGCTCTCTAGATATTTGGTTGTATAGTTGGTTGGATGAGATATGTAAGCAATATTTTAAAATGTGAGTGATTATGTATTAAGATAATTGATTAGGATTGGTTGCTTTAATGACCTAAGTCTACATTTTATCCTTGCATATCTTAACGGCATTGTAGATGGAGTGGGATACTTCACACAATACATATCGTTGATAGTTTCATACTTAGGTTGTACCATACTAGGTTTTCAGCTTTATTGAGAGGTAAAAATTACTATTAATATATCTATAATCTATTTGAAAAATGAGAAGATTATCTAGGTCATTACATTTATTCTCCATGGACTTACATATCATTTAGACATATTATTTGATTAGGCTCCTCGGTAGAGGGAGGATTCGACCCAGCAATTACATAAAAGGTAATAACAAAAAGATAGGGAGATTGGTTACCTAGTTCCACCACAGGAGGTGTACGTCTGGGAGGAGGGTAAGGCTCCTAGAAAATTTACTAGAAATAGCAGTAATTACAATCTCTTGAAATTCCTTTCTCTTGGATTGCATGAAGAGGCCCTTGCATGGGCCTCCTTCTCTATTTATGTTATAAAGAGTATTGTTACAGCAAAGAAATCCTACGAGATCTTTTTCCGCGGTCTTGTCATGTTTATTGGTAAGCTCGTTGTCAGGGCTCATCCATTGTCAGAGCATTAATTGCATCGGTAACCTCATAATTAGTTACTGTCGGCATGGGCACTATGGGTGTTGTTACCGTGCTTTGTTGACTTTGGATGCATTGGGCCTTTAGGAAAGGTCGTGCTCGCCCAGATTTAGATCCACTGGAGTGGAGGCAGGTCGAGACCACCTGTTTACTCTGAGCCTGGGTGTTTCGATCCTTATATGGGCTATGTGCGAAGTTTTAAGTCCGATGGCGCTGTTTGACCATCATCATATGCCCCCACTCTCTAGCGGGCGAATGCCGCTGAGAGAGTAGTAAAGATACTTAAAACTTCACAAGATAGTATGCCCCCAAATGTTGTCCCAGTTGTATGAATAGTGGGGGAACATTTGTGATGAGGCGGAAAGTTTTAAGGCGTTCTCTTGCCGGCCTTAAGAGGTGGTACGTCGGCCTTAGGAGGCGACAATGTTTAAGGGAGCATGGGTGTAGGGGCCTGATTTCCTTTAGCCTTAAGAGGCGGTTTTCCAGCCTTAAGAGGCGGTATTGTTAAGGGAATGTGAGCGTAGGAGCCTGATTTCCCATCAGCCTTAAGAGGCAGTTACCCATCCTTAAGAGGCGGTTTTTCGGCCTTAAAAGGTGATAACACCACACAAGGGGGTAGTAATTAGGTTGAATATGGCCCATCTATAGAATAAAAGCACAACATAAGTAGAATAGGAGCATTACATGCATCAAGTACCAAGATTGCTTATAAACTGTATTAATGGCCATTTGTGTAAAGCATTTGTCAAAGCAGGCCTCAGATGAGCAATCGGACCGCACGGATGGATTCAGAACGACGAATGGAGTCCAACGAACTCAAGATCGGCCAAATCCGACATCCGGAGTTCCCATAATGGGCCCAAGAAATTCTGACCGTTGATCTGGAGATCAACGGCCCAGAGAGCGCCACGTCAGCCTGCCCCCACCGCACGCACACCCTCAGCTGGCCAAGGACAAATCTCAGACTTCGATCTTCGATCGAATGGCTGAGATCCGCGCGCTCGCCCGCGGTCGCCGCGATAAAGCGCGGGCGTGGCGCAACGGTTAGCGCGCACACCCGCATCGCCGCGACGCACGTTTCGAGCCGCGCGGAGTGGATTTTGAAGGCGACCGGGGGGCGCAGAAAAATTGGGCTGCCCGATCAGCAGCGGGAGGCCAGGATCTCGCCACGTGGCGCGACGACAGCTCACGAGTGCCCACGCCGGGCGGAAACGCGTGCGCACACGCGTGCGCACACGCGTGCCCAAGGTGCGATCTCAGTGCGGGCGCAGAAGGCTCTCAGCCGTCCGATCTTCGATCGGACGGCTCTCGTTCAGTGGCCATGGATCACGCGAAGAGGAAGACCGGGGCGGGCAGCTGACCGGCGGTAGGAGGGCTTCACCGACGTTTGTGGAAGCGATTTTAGTGACGCTCTGGATGTCGCTAAAGCCCATTCTTCTTTTAGGAAGCCCTTAACTCTATTTAAACCCCCTTTTACCACCATTCAAGGCATACTCTCCCACTTGCAACTACTCCACTCCTCTCTTAGCTAGCTTTAGGTACTCTTGTAATCACCGGAGACGACGAGCCGCCGACGGAGCCTCCTCCACCGCCGTGGCTGCCTCGTCGCTCTCCACTCTCTCTCCATCTCTCTCTCTCTCTTTTAAGCTTTCATTTACTTTTGTTAAAGCATGTATTTAATGTTGTAAGCTATGAACTATGAATGCATGTTTAATGAAATTATTTTTTGTTCAATCGCCATTTTAATTTCTGTTCAAAGTGCATGATCAAAACCAAGAGCTTTCTAACCCTAAACTCTCTTTCTCTATCTCTCGCTCTCACTTTTCAAAACCGTCTCTTTCGCAAGAAAAACTCCACCTTTTTCGTGACAAGTGATAAACAAAATCCAATTTCCACGCCTCCCTGAGACCGACACTCGGACTCACCTCCATTTACTTCTTTTAAAACCGACGTATCAAGTGCGACTATAACGACACCTCTTAACACACACGCACAAGAGCACGTCAGTTTTTGGCGCCGTTGCCGAAGAGGCAACGGATTTGTTTTATCAACTCCATTCCACACTCATTCTCACATTGTCTAATGCCCTATTTTCCTTTTTACTTGATGGTTGCAGGAATTCGGCGCATGGATGGCGAAGCGACGCATTCCACTATGGTAGCAAGGGAGTAGGCGCCTTGAGGACCGATAGTAAGTAACCTGTCTCTCATTGTTTGCTTGCGTGAAAAAGCTAAAAAAATTGTAAAAATTGAAAAAAAAATTGGCGTGGTGAATGATTGCTTGACTCACATTCTTAACACATCACCCCACAAAAAAATGTACACTCTAATATGCTGCATAAATTATTGGAATGTTCTTTTCTTTTCTTTTTCTTTCTTGAGTGGTGTTTGCGAAGCCACCATGAGTTGACCTGGGCCGCACCACTCAACCCTAAAACTGACTCATCTAATAGAAGCTGCATGATCATTAGGATGAGTACACTAGGGTTTTAGAGCCTCTACAAAATAAAAAGGAAATCTACTTTCACCAAGTTGTGTGCAGAACTTGACGTGTCCACTGAAACTTGTTTGAAAACATTAAGATACGTCAACCCTAAAAAGTACTAAAGGAAGGATGAAACACTAAAAGACACCACATTTTAACAAATCCTTGCTTGAAAACCATGTTTTGCTAGAAGCACACACTTTGAAATTGGAAAATTAAGAGGCACCACCCCAATCAACGCCTCATCACATCACCCTAAGCACAAGCACTATCCTAACCCTTTAAAACTGAGTAGACGTGCCCTAGGCAGGACTGAGTTAAATCTCAAAAGGTAAGGTTTTGTTCGCTAGGCACTTGGCTTTCATTCCCTTGGTAGAATCTGGTGACTAGGCTGCGGGGCAGTGTCAAACGACCGCGGTTGTGGGGTCTACGGAACCGGAGGCACAAGCCAAAGGAAGAACCTTCCCTGCAATCCCCTCGTAATCAACGTGGCCAGATTAGCCTTGGGAAGGGGAGTCTAGTGCTTACGGACTTAATCAACTTTTGTGAGATTTCTAGGTCTCCTAAGGAATACACCATAAGGACTAGGCTTGTTTGCTTGGTTGAGTACACAACTCTCTCTCATCTGTTCTTCCCGCATCCCTCCATTTCTTCCAAATCATGGATTTCAATGCCTATCCATCTTACCCAAACTACCCCCAACAGGATTTGTATGCTAACCCAAGTGGACCATACCCACAGCCGACTTGGGCTAACCAACCACCAAGTTGGGGATACAACCTTGAATATCCCTCTTGGCCCAACTATGACCAAACCACACCAACCTCTTATTGGAATACACCCAACATAGCCACCCAAGGGTACGATTCAAATCGTGGGGCTCCATCTCTCGATTCTCCTCACGATGCCTCCACATTTAGGTCCGACCCACTCTACTTTGATAGGACCTACACTTTAGGAGAACACCAAGAACCTTACCCTTCCCAAGATACTAACCAAGAAAGGTCATCTGAATTCAACAACCTTTCCTACTTGACCTTTGGATTAGAAGGAGTTCTAGAGAAATGGAAATCAGAAAATGATCAGAAATCTAGGCAAGCCCAGGATCATCAACCTTTGATTTGGTTCCCTGATGAAGAATCTGACTGGGAGGAGAACTTAGAACCTCAACTATTCTGGAGTAGGACCAAACAGAAAATGGTTCCTCTTGAAGAACTGGACCCTGAACATGATAGAATAGAGGACCCACCCAAGAACCTAAACACCAGTGTGGGTTCTAATCCACAACCTCAACCATACTCTCTTAACTTGGATTCCAAGGAGGAAATCCAAAGGACACCAAATGACACCATGTCAATTCTTGATAACCTCCAATTAGAACTACACAGACAGAATCAAGAATTGATTAAAGGGCAACAGGCCATGATGGATTTGTTCCAACAATTGGGGAAAGAAGGCTAGAGAAAGATGTTGCACACAACGCCACTCATAAAGCAAGGACCTACCATGATCAATTGGACTACACCCAGTCATCCTGATTTGGTTTAGTCCACCATTGATACCCCTCAGGAGTTGGATAGCTCAGTGGATAAGGACAGTAAGGATTCCTTGGAACACAATTTGGGGAGCATTGAGAACAAACATCAGGAGGAAACTAAGAAGGTGAGGGGAGAGGCCTTGGAATCTGAATCTAATCGGCCCAAGAGAAGTAATCTGGTGGGAGTAGCAGCCAACGTCGGAGATGGAGAATGGAGTTACAATTTCAAAGAAATTGATTATGAATCGGTTAGAATCCCCATCACAAATTTGGAGGAGGGCCGAGAGAAAGAATATGATCTAGAGGATGAAATTGACCCTACCTTTATTGTAATCCCAAACAGTGAATCTGATACAGAGGAGGTTGAAGAAAATATTCTTGAGATCAAGGGCTTGGAGGGAATGAGCAATGAAACCATAGTTGCGGGAGAGATGGATTCGTCTTTGGAGAGAGGCCTCATGCTTCATTGTAGGGCTCAGTATGAAACTCTGGACTTTGTTACCTGCCCTACCAGAATAAGAATCCCGCAACCCGAATGCACTGGAATTGATACACTTTAGATGGATTACAATTTTATGGGGACACAAGCTAAATATAAAACCTACATCTTTAGTGTCTGGCGTGTCATATTTGGGGTGCGTTCATCCACAACAACTTGTTTGCATGCCCACAAACTAAGAGAGGTTCTGACACGGGATGCATGATACAGAATTCCCGCTCCTTAGGAACGGGACTCCACCACAACCTTATTCGCATCTGTGGACTTCTGATTTTGGGTCTGATTAATTTTGAACATATCTCCTTGACCCAAACCATTCCTATTTGTGCACCGCCCAACTGGAGGCATTAAACTCAGCTCTTCCTGAGAGGCTACCCAGCGGATTCAGACTGATCTGGTAGTTTACGTCACTCAGGTACTATCTTTTTGAACCCTTTTGCATCCATGAATCTGCCAATGAGGACATTGTCCAACTTAAGCATGGGGGGGATGGTAAATTGCATAATCCTGAACTTAATTAATCAGTTTGAATGAATAAATTAATTTAAAAAAAAATGAATTTAGGAAGAAAACTTAGGCATTAGAAACTTGTCAATAGTGGGAAATAATACAAAAAGAACTTAAACACTTAGACTTTTCAGGCCTTCAGGCTTAATCAGCCTGGTGTCCATTAAAATATGGATTTAGCGGCGAATCCTTGCAACTTTAAGCTATTCTAATCCACCTACTAAATAAGGTAATAAGTATACGACTTATCAACTCACCCTCTAACTCAGGAAAACTTTGAGTCTAAGCATCTGCACACATTTTTGCACAGACTCACTTCTCGGAGATTTTGACAGAAATTGGGTAGCTAATGAACTCTCTAGGGTGGTATGGCTGGCAAGTTGTCGTGGGTAACAGCCCATTGGCAGGTTGTCCAGAACCCAGCCACAGGCCATTTCTTTTTCACTGCCTCTAGGTACATTTGAGATCAGGGAAGCCACCTACGAAAAAAAAAAAGGGAAGAAGAAGAAAAGAAAATAAACCACACTTCACCGCACAAGTATGGCTGGCAAGTGATCGTGGGTAACTGCCCATTGGTCAGTTGTCCAGAACCCAGCTTAATAATTGAACAAAAAAGACCAAAACACCTAAGGAAGAAGCGGGGAAGTAGTACAATCCAGGGAGATATACACTGGAAAATCCTTGTGTTGACCCCAAATAAAACGAACGTAGGGAGAAAGCTACCAATCGAACAAATAACCTTCAGGCAAAAATTTATTTTCTTTTCCGGTCACCTAGAGGCGTAGAAACTCGAAGTCTGTCTCAATTACCGTTAAGTGAGTCTATCACAACATTCACACCAAGATTCTTAGCACTTAGGGTTTTGACCGAGTTTTGGGTGGGTTGGGTAGCCGTAAAAAGTTACCAACCCACACTGAATTCCGAAAAAAATTCTAAGAAAATATACATATATATACGTATACATATGTATAGTTATATATACATTAAAGCAAGGATTCGGGTGATTCGTATTTTGGCAGACACTCGGGCGCTGCTTAGTCTTTGTAGATTAAGATCTTCGTATATTTCCTCTTATTGACAAGTAACGAAGTGCCTAAGCAATTACTTCTTGAATTCTCCAAGGAAATAAAAGCTAGAATAAACCTTGCTAGGGACTAGCAAGGAGTAAGCATGGGGGAATGATAACACCACATAAGGGGGTAATAATTAGGTTGAATATGGCCCATCCATAGAATAAAAAGCACAACATAAGTAGAATAGGAGCATTACATGCATCAAGTACCAAGATTGCTTATAAACTGTATTAATGGACATTTGTGTAAAGCCTTTGTCAAAGCAGGCCTTAGATGAGCAATCGGACTGCACAGATGGATTCAGAATGACGAACGGAGTCCAACGGACTCAAGATCGGCCAAATCTGACATCCGGAGCTCCCACAATGGGCCCAAGAAATTCTGACCGTTGATTTGGAGATCAACGACCCAGAGAGCGCCACGTCAGCCTGCCCCCACCGCACGCACACCCTCAGTCGGCCAAGGATAAATCTCGGCCGTCGATCTTCGATCGAACGGTCGAGATTTGCGCGCTCGCCTGCGGTCGCCGCGACAAAGCGCGGGTGTGGCGCAACGGTTAGCGCGCACGCCCGCATCGCCGCGACGCGCGTTCGAGCCGCACGGAGCGGATTTTGGAGGCGAGCGGGGGGGCGCGGAAAAATTAGGCTGCCCGATCAGCAGTGGGAGGCCAGGATCTCGCCATGCGGCGCGACGACAGCTTGCAAGCGCCCACGCTGGGCGGAAACACGCGCGCACACGCGCGCCCAAGGCACGATCTCAGCGCGAGCGCAGAAGGCTCTTAGCCGTCCGATCTTCGATCGGATGGCTCTCGTTTAGCGGCCACGGATCACGCGAAGAGGAAGACCGGGGCGGGCAGCTGACCGACGGCAGGAGGGCTTCACCGACGTTTGTGGAAGCGATTTTAGCGACGCTCTGAATGTCGCTAAAGCCCATTCTTCTTTTAGGAAGCCCTTAACTCTATTTAAACCCCCTTCTACCACCATTCAAGGCATACTCTCCCACTTACAACTACTCCACTCCTCTCTTAGCTAGCTTTAGGCACTCTTGTAATCACCGGAGACGACGAGCCGCCGATGGAGCCTCCTCCACCGCCGTGGCTGCCTCGTTGCTCTCCACTCTCTCTCCATCTCTCTCTCTGTCTTTTAAGCTTTCATTTACTTTTGTTAAAGCATGTATTTAATGTTGTAAGCTATGAACTATGAATGCATGTTTAATGAAATTATTTTCTGTTCAATCGTCATTTTAATTTCTGTTCAAAGTGCATGATCAAAACCAAGAGCTTTCTAACCCTAAACTCTCTCTATCTCTCGCTCTCTCTTTTCAAAACCGTCTCTTTCGCAAGAAAAACTCCGCCTTTTTTGTGACAACAAATGATAAACAAAATCCGATTTCCACGCCTCCCTGAGACCGACACTCGGACTCACCTTCGTTTACTTCTTTTAAAATCGACTTATCAAGTGCGACTATAACGACACCTCTTAACACACACGCACAAGAGCACGTCAAAAGGCAGTACTATTAAGAGAACTTGTGCACATGGGCCCGATTTCCCATCAGCCTTACGAGGCAATTACCCGACCTTAAGAGGCGGTTTGTTTGCCTTAAGAGGTGGCAATGTTAAGGGAACATGAGCGTAGGGGCTTGATTTCCTGTCAACCTTACAAGGCGGTTACCCAGCCTTAAGAGGCAGTTTACCTGCTTTAAGAGGTGGCGATGTTAATGGAATGTGAGGCGCATCCGCCTAAGTTCCTACCGGCCTTAAGAGGCGGCTTTTGGAGGGAGTGAAGGCATATCGACGCTTGGTCCCTACTGGCCTTAAGAGGCGGCTGCCTGGGAAATGGTGTGATGTAAGTGCCACCTTCCACGAGTGATGGTTAGTCACTGTGGGGATTGGGTTTTGTCTTGGGTGTGACAAGATCGGCAGTAATTGTCGTTATGATGAGGCAAAGGCCTCACGTATCGTGCCTGTCATTGATGGGACTGCCCTCTATGCGGTGATGAATATGGCGCAGGGGGTATTTAATGCTCGTAATGATGGCCAAGGTTTTTTTCGCTCTTGGTGGTATATTGGGAATCTGCGCCAGATACGACAGGATTTGATTTTTTTCAAAATGTATGCCCTAGAAGGGGGGAATCGCCCTCCATGGGGGTATATATAAGGGTGTTGGGTCATAGTTAATACCCCACCTACCTTGGAGAGCACTATGTATGGTATTTGTTTTTAGTGGGGTGCTGTGAGAGAGTGTCATTCGTCGGAGCATCTTCGTCTTAAGCTTTCTGAGAGGAAGCATCATCATGTCGGGACTTGCAGGCAAGGGTAAGTCCATTACTTCCTCTTCTAGGGTCTCTGCTGAGACGAGGGATTTGTATAATATTTCGTCGAACTTTCGTAGTTAGTCCACGATTCTGTCATTTTTGGAGTACGGGCTCAGAGGAGTATCGTTTCATGCTTGTGGGTCCCAGACCCGTCTATGTCCAGATGGGCTGAGGGACATGTCTATAATTTGTAGATATGCCATAGAGCATGGTCTACGAGTACCCTTGAACCCCTTTTTGTCCTCCTTCCTTTCCTTTTACCATCTCGCCCCTTCACAACTCAGCCTTAATTGTTGGTTGGCTATAAATGCCTTTACCACCATCTGCCTCCACTTAGGGATTGTTCCTCGACTTTTTTTGTTTCGCTTACTTTTTGGGTTGATGCCCTTGAAGGTTAAGAGGGGCAAGTCCCCATCTGGCACTCACCCCCTATATAGTCGGCAGACCGGGTACCAGATAGTGGATCTCCCCAATAGTTTGAAGGGGAAAGACACCATTTCTTTTTTCTTTCGAATATCGAAGACTTGGGAGTCCCCTATACTTAGCAGGGCCCGCCTGAGAGTGACCAGTAGCCTTAATCCGAGGAGCTTGACCCATTTGCATGGGTTGACACATACAAAATAATTAAGTTTGGTTCGATTGCCCGGTCAGAACTCAGGTGGAAGGATGTTTGGGAGGCTTTGTCATGGGTAGTGGATTCGTTGCCTGCACGATGTAAGTAGGGGGAGGCAATAGTTTTTGTATTGCGTATTGTATCCGCCAGTTACTTATTAATCTAGTCTTTTAGTTCTTTTGGTTGTAGCTTTTAGGTGGTTCTCTCGATCGGTCATGCCCAAGTGTCGAGGCAGTGGCTCGACTTGCCATGGGTTGTGGCATGGCAAGGAAAGGCTAGTAGAGCAGGGGGAGAGGAGGCCTTTGGAGCGTGGAGAGGGGAGTCAGCCCGCTTATCAGAAGGGGTTGAAGCGGAAGGAGGAGGAAGCCTTTGAAGAGGTCGTAGAGGAGCCGGAGGTCCCTGTGAGGCGTGCCAAAAGGGGTCGTCATGTGGACTTCTATGGGAGGAGTCAACAACGTCCTCTCTGCAGAGTCTTAACGAGGCTGAGGGGGAAGGTGTGCCCTCTGCCCCCTTGGAGTTGTCTGGGCCGCTTGAGGTAATTACCTTGAGCGACTCCCCCCTGAAGGCACCTTTGGAGGTAACTCATGCAGGAAGTACCATCGGCTTCCCATCCCCGTCAACTTCTCTTGGAGAATTCGCCTTACTAGTGGAAGAGGTGGGCGCCACCAATAGCATCTTCGACCAGCTGTACTATAGGCAGAGCTCTATAGGTGTGAGGGTCTTAGTGAAATTGCACTAGAGGAGAGGTGAATAGTAAATTTTAAAAAATAATTGCAACATGAAATACAATCACAAAAAGGAGTCATAAGATTTTTTAGGTGGAAACCCAAACCGAGTGAAAACCACCACCTAAGCCAATCCCTTAACTTAGGGTTTATGATTACAAAGTAATCAATCCACTAACCACACTACTTTAATGAGGGTAGTGTACCTCAAATACAAATCTCACCTCTGATCCCTAAATGGAAGTTTCTCCCTTTACAATGAGGAGATGGGGATCCGATAGGTCGGATACCCAACTACAAGTAAAATGAAAAGTAAAATGCACCCTATAGAGCATCCCAAAATATGAATCCTTTGCTTATCTACTAAAGGTGAAGGAAACTCCCTAAAGATGAAAATATGTAGCACAGTAGGAGTACTAATTTGCCCCAAATAGAATGATTGCACGGCACAAGGGTAAAGGAAGCAATGAGCAAGTGAGCAAGTGATAATCTAAGTGAATTATATCTCAAAAGGTGTGTTTTGCCTAAGAGGGGTTATAGTGTATTTTTAGGCAAGCTTAGAACCTTCAAGAAGGCTTAGGGGAGGACTCCTAGCCGTTGGAGGCAAGTCCCAAGAGAATGGGACGAAATCCAACTCAGATTAGGGTAATTATGATTTTGATTGCAAAATCAGATGTATGATTTTTGGGTCAGACGTCTTATAAGACGTCTGACTACAGTTATAGACATTTGATTTTATGGGTTAGACTTACTATTTTATTGGATCGAAGCATGGTTCTAGGTGGACGTTTGATATGCTATTATAAGACGTCTGGTAATAAAATTGGATGTCTAATTATAGGTGGGTTTGTTTGTGTTTTAATTAGATCCAAATAGGGTTCTAGAATTTAAGCATTAGACATTAGTTTGGACGTCTGACTAGCGGTCTAGACGTTTGGAAAGAGATTAATATCTTACTTAGGAAGTCAAAAAGGCAAGATTTGATTTCTGACAAATCTCCGCAGAGGAAGGGGCTAACGGTCCATGACTGGATGTTTGGAGACATGTCCAGACATCTAAAAGTGTATCTAACCATTAGAATTAAAGAACGATGAAGGAAAAATTAATTGGAGTCAACGGTTGGCTTAAGGACGTCCGAGGTATGTACTGGACATCCATATAAGCCTATGGACATCTGATTGAACTTGCATCGACTGGAGCCTAAATGTTCAGAATGCGGAGGCAAGACTATAGGAAATTGGACGTCTGTAATCATGATCAAACATCTTAAAGTTGAATATCAGACGTCTGACATGTGTGTTGGACGTCTGGTATGTGTTTTGTGTTAGGTTTTTATTTCTAATTTTTCCTAAGTGTAGAGGGCCTAAGTTAGCTATGTATATGTTATCTTTGGGGGCTCTTTATAACATCTCTAGACTCAATAAAAAAAAGATTACAACCTTTTGAATGCGTACATAAAAATGATTAAGACCTGTAACAAGATGCATCTTCATGCTCCTAATCATCTGTCTTGGAAAATCCACGAGACTTGCAATTATGTCATGACAGAGAAAAAATTGTTATTTCTATGTTTTATTTTTTTTTCTTTATTTTGTAAAATCATTAAAATATTATTTATGAGGGGTTGAACTAACGATCTCCTCCTTTTGTTGATTTTCAAAATATATCTTTACGATCTTATTTTCTCCCCCTAAATGTTATACTTAGTGATCAATGCTAAACTTGATCAATTTTTTAGTTAATTTTCATGATCCTAAGTTCTTCTCCCCCTTTTTGAATATTCAAGAGGGGTTCTTAAAGGGGTTGAATTAAACTACAACTGTCATACGTTAAGTAAGCATGCTTTAGCTAGACATATGTTAAAGCTGAATAGAGATTATGAGGACAATATGAATATAGAAAAACTGCATGCTAAATATATCATCAAAGTGTTTTGACAAAGCATGAAAGTAAACTAACTAGGGAAAATGTACGTGCCCTAAGCATGAACTAGCTATTGTTCCCAAAGAAAAATATAAGTACGGGGTCAAAACCCCTTAATACATGCTAACATGGAAAGAAAGAAAGAAATAAAAGAAAATACAACAACTGCAACTAAGTGTAGACTAGTCCTCTTGATCATGGCAGCGGCGGTGAACGGGTCCTTGTCCCATTTGCAGATTGCAGACGTCGGTGCGAAGTTCGTTGATGTCTCGGTGCATGCCACCCATGAAAGTGTACATTTCTCTAGTTCGCCACATCAAAAGAGAGATGCCCACATAAATGGAATCCGTGGTAGGATTCTAGGCCTCATCAAAGCCTGATCTAGGGCCTTCGATTTGAAGAGGATGCTTAGCATGGAAATCCGGAAAAGGTGGGAGTGGTTCCTCATTAGCTGGCTCTTCTTCTGGCTCGAGATGCTCCCTAAGAATGTGCATCTTGGCGGCTGTGGCTCGGTTATAGGGCTTGACCTTTTTATCCACTGCCTGATCATCTAGGGGAATTTCATGGCTTGTAAAGATCTTGGATAGTATGGACCCAAAAGGTAGAGAGCCCCATGGTCCTCATTCATGACATGAGTAATGAGATGGTAAAAGTTGAAGGGTATGTGACGCACGGCGACAAAAAGAAGCACCTTGTGGTGGCGTGAGATAGAATCAAAACCACTCAATTTATTGAGAAGGTCCCAACCAAAAATGCGAGAAAGTAATTGGGGAAGGGGTTTGAGATTCTTGCATGGTAGAGTACCAAGATTTACTTCATATTTATCGGGTAGTATTAATTCTTTGTTAATGACTTCTAAGTCATACTGCCTCAGAATGCCATTAAAATCGTTTCCCTCATTAAGGATATTAAGAAGTGCAGAAATAGAATCAGAGGTAATATGAATTGCACGACCAAACAAATGGGTATGTAATTCAAGTTCATCGTTGCTATAGTCTTCAATGATGTTAGCATAGAAAAGGTGTACTAGGTCAGGGAACTCGCCAATAGTTCCAACACCAGAGTGGAATTGTCGGTCAAAATAGTGGAAGAGATGAAGGGTTTCAAAATGTTCTCGAAGGTTTAGATGTGCAAAATCGTTCCATACAATGAAGCGAGGACTCTTGACTTTGGCATTTGCGAAGCGACAAAACCACTATCTAGCGATGTCGCTACGCAATTGGTTAGCCACATAAGTGGAAGAGCCTTCGGCTTTCTTCCTACGGGGAGGCATTATGGGTAGGTTGGGTGGGTTGGTTTTGGAAGGTGGAGTTGGTTTTTGAGATAGGACACCTGGAAAAACAAAGGCCAAACCATTCAACCAATTTACATAAAAATTGTCCATTCCATAAGGCAATATATTTGCCATTGTACCATACACATGCACATAACATCACAAAAACATTTTGTGTGGCAGTATGCCTTGGGCAATAAAACCTGCCATAACCATGTGGCAATATACCTGTGGACCTAAGCCACTTAGATAATGGATTGAGTAATTTGAGGTAATACTCTTGCCATTACAACCAAGATACAAACATACATTAAGAGTTCCATGCCTTCGAAAAAAAAATCCCATGCCCTAGGTCTTGATCCGAGGGTTTGAACTCCTAGGGCAAAAGAGACAAGGTTTGAGGTTGAAACCACATGAGGTGTAGTATAATGAACAAAACAAGTTGGTCATTTCAAAAACCTAGATTGATGCCTCACAAAATCGTGGGAGGAGAAGGGGTAATGAGGTTATACCTACGGTGGATCTCCCCTTGACGTGAGGAGGAGGAGAAGGACATGCACGGAGGTGGGCTACTAGGTCATCGGTTGATGGGGAGGCTGCTTGGACGTCTGGCGGCAAGAGTAGAAGTAGTAGTAGCTACCATGGCCGATGAAGGGTTTGGAGATTTGAGGCTTTTGGGTTTAGGTCGAGTGGGACCTTGGTGTTGTAGGTCATATACCTCAGGGGGTTGAGCAAGTCTCCCCCTAAAGTTAGGGAGAATTACGCCTCAAAACCACCCAGAAATCACACGTGAGAGTGAAGTTTTCACTCAAATCAGATGTCTAGTGATGTCATCAAATGTCGAGATTAACCATTTGGGATTTTAACCCTTTCGATCTCATCGTCTGATTCTCAGATCAGACGAACTACAAGACATCTAATTAAATATTTAGACTTCTGATTTCTGCAAACAGACTTCCCTGGAAAATTATTCAAGCTATAGGATGTCGCCTGATTTCTATATCAGATGACATACCAGACGTCTAAAAATAAAATTAGACATCTGATATTTGAAATCAGTACTCCTCAGATTTGAGCCAAAGCTACAGGTTGTCATCTAATTTTGTAATCAGACAACGTATACGATTGATAAACGTCAGTTTATCATCATTCTTATGCCCTAAAACAAACCTAGCTCTTAGGATTTTAACTTCGCAAATAGGTTTATGGGTTGCATTTAGGTATCACTTAGGTTAGGCATGCATTGGATTAATTTTGTTGTTTTTGACACGTTTACTTGAGTGTTAGGGATGAATAGATAGCCAGACCCCTAAAACCCTAGCATTCAGGAAGGCAACAGGTGAAGAAGAAGCTCAATCCAACTAAAATCCCAGCTAAATCCAGCTCACTTGGGTTAGGGTTAACTCTCTTAAGCTCCATTTAGCTCATCTTAGCTGGATGGTAGCTAAAGGTAGCTCAACTTAGCTCAACCTAGCTCAGATCCAACTCAACTTAGTTGAGTCTAGCTCATCTTAGCTCCAATCAGTTCATTAGGAGATCTAGCTAACTCAACTAAGTTGATAGGAGTCTACCTTAGCTCAGGTCCAGTTACTTCCAGCTCCACTCAACTTAAGTCAGCTGAAGATGACCTCAACTAGCTCAGGCCAGCTCAAGTCTAGCTCCCAGAGATTCCACTCAGCTCAACCTAATTGAGCTAAGCTATTTAACCTAAGCTAGCTACCCTAGCTAGCTAGGTTATCTCCGGGAAGATCAGACCTAGCTCACCTTAGCACAATTCAACAGAAGCTAGCTCACTTTAGCTTGCCTTAGCAGCTAGCAAAGAACTAGCAAGCTAAGCCAGCTAAGGTAGCTCTTTGTTCTCTTCAGTAGCCACTAGCTCCAGTGCAACTCCAGGCAGCTCTTCCTCAACTCCTCTATCCAAAACCCTAGTTCCTCCTACCTCCTCCTCTACTCACCTACTTGTTGAGCTAGCTTAACTAGCTCTGCTAAAATATCCATCCCTTGGCCATCTGCCACCAACTTAAACCCTAACCTAACTCCACCTTAACTCTACTCCAAGTCCACCACCTAAGCTGGCTACCTAACTAACTCCACCTATAGTTGGCACCACATCCATGCAACCCTTCACACCACCACCTCCAAGAGCCACCACAAAAGTGGCACCAACTTTCCCTCCAAAATCCCTTCACATAACCACCATCCATCTCCTTTTAAAGTCATCTCCACCATCTACCTCACCTCCCTTCTAGAAGCCCTCAAAGTTGGCACCAAACCATGGCATCATTCCACGGTTGGCGCCAACTTTGGTGTCCCTTCCAACCACTAACCACCGAGCCTACCACCCCTTCATATGGCACCATTAGTTCTCCACCCTAGGATCCACATAACTACCCCTTCTAGCCATCCTATCCATCCATCCTATAGCCACCAAACCCACTTCACATCCTTTGATTTGGTGCCATTAATCCTTGGTCCTTGGATCTCCATAACCACCTCCAAAAGCCATCCTAACCTTCCCTTTTATCCACGCCAACCCTTCCCTTCATTAGCCCTATATATACCCCCCATCCTACCACCACTAAAATCACCTTTGTCTCCATTAATCCATTCATATTTCCACCTTCATTCCATCATCTCCACAGCCAAGAGAAGGAGAAGAAGAAGATTAAGGGGACACTCTGTCCCCTTGGTGCCTTCCCTTCTTCCCTTCTCTCTTGTGCCTGTAATTCCCTACTCGGAGGGGGTGAGATCAGCGTGACGTAGAAAATGCGAAATTGAAATATAAACAATCTCACAAAATAAGCAATCACACAAAGTACACAAAGATTTTTAGGTGGAAACCCAAACCGGATGAAAGCCACCACCTAACCCTCTCGAGTTAGGATTTTCCGATCAACCAAGTTGATCAAAAACCACTAAATGAATCACTTTAAACAAGGGTGATTCAACCTCAATTACAATCACGCTACAAGTGCGAGGGTAGCATTCCTCAACCCCTTCTCTTCACGAGAAGGATTTTGTCCCACGAAGGAGACGGGAATTCGCAAAGCGAATACCCAACCAAATAACAAAGATAAAATAACAAATAATCCTATAGAGCCAACAAAGTAATTTCAAACCTAGCTTCTATAGGAATTAGGAAACTCCCCTTTGCAAGGAGTGCGTCGGCGACGCGGATGCGTGAACAACATGACGGCGCTACGTCGCTCTTGTGAACTACGGCGGGAGAGCGGGTGCACAAAGCTTGATGCTCTCAAGATGTAGAACTTGAGCTTTGAGAGCAAGAGAGACACAAAATGGTAGAAAGTATGTTGCTTGGGTGTGTCTTGTGTATCTAGGTGTGCCTTAGTGTGCAAGAGGTTCCCCTCTATTTATAGAGGCCTTAGGAAGGCTTTGGATGGCTTAGGAAAGGCTCCATAGCCGTTGGGTGCAAAGCCCAAGTGAATCAACCCGAAATCAGGAACAATCATTGCACTGACAAGTTTATCAGACATCTGATTCTGGCATCAGACGTCTGGAAGACCACTTTAAGACGTCTGAAAATAAGGTCAGACGTCTGATTTTGGGTGGGTCTCTTCCTGACTTGAATCAGATCTAAACAGGGTTCTAGCGCAAGTCCATCAGACGACATACAGGACGTCTGGCACTATGTCTGGACGTCTGGAAACCTACTTTTTCATGGGAATGGATTTGCAACGGCTAGAAAATCTCTTAGAAGAGATTTTCGGGTCAGTCGAGGCAAAACGGTCAATTATCAGACGTGTGGAAGGGCTTAAGGACGTCTGATAAGGCTCTAACGGTCATATCCTTGAGTGTATGCTAAGAGAGCCAACGGTCCACTAATTGGACGTTTGGCAAAGTCATCAGACGTCTCCTAAGATGTTTGGTCTAAGGTCTGGACGTCTGATTTCATCAGACAGAACTAACTATGTCCAGCCTAAATGTTATTAGACGTTTGAATCAACAATCAGATGTCTTAAAACACATTATCAGACGTCTGATTTTGGAATTAGACGTCTGGAAATGCTATTTGAACCCTATATTGGTTTTTTAAGTTCTCTACAGAAAACCTAAGTATCCTAGGGTTGTGCCGGTGTTCCTAGGACTACTGTTAGGGTACTTTGAGGTTCTTTAACATAATTTTCCAAGGAAATAAAGAGCAAGAAAATAAAGACAAAAGTACATGAAAGGAATAAAATGGAATTCTATCCTATTCTTTTTGTCCTTCCATCTTCAATCTATCGCTCCTCGCGAATCCCCTCTGTTCTCCATCAAGCTCCACCAATCCGTCCTAGATGCGAGCTCGAATTCCGTCTAATCACGTCTACATTTGCAATTGACCTGAAATCTAAGACTCAAAGTGCAAATGTTAAATAACACGTGTTTTGTTATCATCAAAACAAATGATCGTGGTGCTCTAGCACTAACAGTGCCCACTCCAGCCAGAGGATAAGCTAGTTAGGAGGACATCTAGGAGGAGGTCTTGAGGGTGGTGCACGCCCACCCTAGGAGGAGTTCTTTTTGGGTGGAATTCTTCCACCCTTGAAGAAGCAAGGGCACGCCCATCTATGGCTTGCCAAGGAGAAAGCAGCATCTCTGGAGGATCACTTCAAGAAGGAGTTGGAGAGACCCTTTTCAAGCCCAGGAGCAGCTGAGCTTGGAGAAAGACACTCTCCTCTTCACCACCATCACCAGGAGGATCTTTGTTTTACCAATTTTTATCCTTCATTTTGTAGTAGAAGCATTCCTCTACAATCATTCTTGTAAAACAAAATTTCTCTATATATCAAGTTGCCTTTCTAAAATTTTGTTGCATCTTAAGTAATTGTCTTTTCTAGCACTTTTCACCCACTCTAATTACCCTAGGTCTTCACGTACCTAGGGTGAGCTTAGAGAGAGATTACTTTTGTCACTTAGATGTTAGTCTTAGTAATTTAGGTGTAGCTTTTTCCAGCTTACTATTTCGTTGTCGCCCTTTATTTCAAAAGTTCAAAAAAAAAATCTTATATTTAAAAATATCCCAAAAAGAAAGTTTATTTCTTAATATCAAGTGAGAGTATTTAAAATGCATTCCTACCTCCTTTGGGACGACCCGAATATTTTCTCAAGTACTCGGTCTTATAAATTTTAAAAGCGATCGAATTTACGTGTTACAATGATAAAAAAAACCCTAATTTCAAATTGCACTTTTCTTGCATCAATGACTTCTGAATAAATACTCAGACGTCTAATATTTGAATCCAAAGCCTCTTGACTTCTGACCTTGATGCTAAAAGGACGTCTGTCAAAAGATATTCGATGACAAGACAAACGTCTATGGATGTTCATGGATGTCCGGAATACCATTTTTCGAAACATTTTTAATGGAATATGAATTAATGAAATCAACATCTGTTCAACATATTTAGATGTCGATTTTTTAAGTATAGGACATCTGGTCTTTGTATCAGACGTCTGATATTGCACATAATGTGCATTTTGATTTTTGAACTATATTTGAATGTTCTCTGACTTGATGAAGTCAAAACTTCTTCAATGTTTATGACAAACAAAATTTCACTAAGTTAATAAGTTCTTCCAATATCACTTAGCTTACATATGCCTAGTTTCCTAGGTATGGAATTAAAATGATCATAATTCAAAGGTTTAATGAAAATATCAGCCAATTGCAATTCAGTACAAATAAATTCAACCTCGATTTCTCCCTTAAGTACATTATCCCTCAAAAACTAATGTCAAACATCAATATATTTTGTACATGAGTGATGTACAGGATTTTTCGAGAGGTTGATAGCATTAGTATTATCACATAATATTTTTATCTTATTAAATATCAAATTAAAATCTTTCAAAGTATTTTTCATCCATAACACTTGGGAACATGCTAGAGCGGTGGCTATATACTTAGCCTCTGTGGTTGATAGGGCTACACTAGATTATTTCTTTGAGAATCAAGTGACTAGTGATTCACCCAAGAACTGACACGTCCCACTAGTACTTTTCCTATTGGTGCGGCTACCTGTGTAGTCTGCATAGTTATATGTGACTAAATTGAATTGTGGACTCCTAGGGTAAAATAAATCATATTCAAATATGTCAACTAGATATCTAAATATTCATTTAACTACATTAAGTGTGATTGTTTGAGGTTTGATTAAAACCTGGCACATAAGCAGGTACTAAATAAAATGTCAGGTCTACCAGAGGTTAAATACAACAAGGAGCCAATCATGCTATGATAGAGTTTTTAATCTATGGGTGTACCTGATTCGACCAAGTCTAGGGAGGTTGTGACACTCATAGGAGTGTTCTTCCCTTTACTTCTCTCCATCTCAAATCTTTTCAGCATCTCCTTTGTGTATTTTGATTGACACACAAAGGTCTCGAATTTGAGTTGAGTGACTTGTAAACCCAAGAAGGACTTGAGTTCACCTATCAAATTCATTTCAAATTCTTCTTGCATAATCTTGGAGAACTTTCTATACATAGATTCATTAATAGAACTGAAGAGAATATCATCTACATATATTTGAACTAATAAAATATTTTTTCCTTTTCTTTTAATGAACAATGTAGAATTAGCTTCTCCTATAGAGAAGTTTGTACTCAGCAAATAGTCTTTGAGTCTCTCATACCAAGCTCTAGGAGCTTGCTTGAGACCATATAATGCCTTGTTTAATTTATAGACAAAATTAGGCTTATCATGAGACTCAAAACCGGGAGGTTGTTTTACAAAAATTTCTTCCTTAATGAATCCATTAAGAAAAGCACTCTTAACATTCATTTAAAAGAGTTTAAAGCTAAGGAAGGTGGCATAAGCAAGAAGCATGTGAATTGATTTGAGTCGAGCTACGGGAGCATAGGTTTCATCAAAATCAATTCCTTCTTGGTTGTACCCTTGTGCTACCAAACAAGCCTTGTTCCGAATGACTACGCTAGATTCATTCAACTTGTTCCGGAATGCCCATTTGGTTTCTATTACCGTTTGCCCTTTGGAATTGGTTGAGTTCCTCCTGTATGGCCATCATCTAAGGTTCTTCAGAGCATGCTTCCTCGATACTCTTTGGTTCAACTTGAGATACAAAGGTGGAGAGACCGAAAGAGAAACTAAAACAAGATCGGGTTTTAACGGCATTGGAAACACTTCCAATGACTTGACTTTCGAGATGATCCCTTTGATATATCCAATCTTTTGGAAGATTATGGATATTGGAATTTGGTATGTCAGACACATCAATAGAAGAATTATCTTCATCTTTTATATTGACTTAGTCAATAGAGGAAGAGTAAGGTGATTCATCGAAGGAAACATGAAGGGTTTCTCCACTATTAATGTGGTCTTCTTAAAAACCCGATATGCCTTACTACATGAAGAATAATCAATAAAGATGGCTTCTTCACCTTTGGCATCAAATTTATCTAAATTAGAATAGGTATTCAAAACAAAGCATCGGCATTCAAAAACTTTAAAATAACTAATTTAGGTATTTTCTCATAATATAGTTCAAAGCAAGTTTTTCACAACCTAGATCAAATTAAGATGCGATTTAACATGTAACAAGCGGTGTTAACTGCCTCAGCCCAAAAGTACTTCAGTAACCCGAAGTCTATGAGCAATGTTTGAGCACACCCTTGAAGAGTGCGATTCTTTCTCTCAACTACCCCATTTTGTTGAGGTGTTTGGGGGAAAGAGAACTCTTGAGTAATACCATGCTCTTGACAAAAATCATCAAACAAGGAGTTTTCATACTCGCCCCCATGATCACTACGAATTCGAGTGATTTGGTAGCCTTTTTCAGTTTGAACCTTTCTACAAAAAATAGAAAAGACGGAAAACACTCCATCTTGGATCTCAAGAAGGAGACCTATGAAAATCTTAGAAAATTGTCTACAATTACAAGACAATATTTGCATCCACTAAGACTCTCATATTTTGTTGGTCTAAACAAATCTAGGTGAAGTAATTCTAGTGGTCTTGATGTGGATATAACTTCTTTGGTTTGAAAGCTAGATTTCATAATTTTACCTAATTTACAAGAATCACACATAAGGCATTTACAAATTTTCCTTTAGGAAGACCTCGAACTAGTTCATATTTGGCTAGCTTTTGAACTAGTCTCATATGAACATGTCCTAGTCTTCTATGCCATACATTCAATTCATTATTAACTACAAGACATTCATAAGTGTTATCTTTATCAAATTCTACAATATAAATGTCTTTAAACCTAGTTCCCTTAAGAAGGGTTTCATTTACTGATGCATGCATAATTTCAAATATTTTTGAAGTGAAAACTACCTTATATCCCTTATCACAAATTTGACTAACACTTAATAAGTTGTGTTTTAGTCCTTTTACTACAGAAACATTTGAGATAAGGGAAAGAGAGTTGCCTATTTTACCAAGACTAATAATATAGCCCTTGTGGTTGTTGCCAGATGTAACAGTTCCTCCATCTGTAGGTTGGAGGTCCCAAAATAGGTGCTTGTCTCCTGTCATGTGTTTGGAACACCCGGGGTCCATCACCCATCGACCCCCTTGATGGTAGTGGTCTCCTTGTCTTCTTTCTTGTAGGTCCTTTCATTCCTACAAAAGACTTCCTCCTTTGGTGACTTGGTGTTTCTTTAGGTCTTTCTAACTTGAGTTGTCCATTCTTCATTTTGTATATCCAATTTTTGACATTATAATGTCCTTTGAAACCTATAAATCAAAGTGAAAGTTGTCTTTTTAGTATCCATTGTAATGTGGATCCGTATTTGTTAATGATTCTCTTTGGAGGAGGATCCTTTTTCGATTTATTTGGACTAGTTTCATAATAGCTTAGTCCAAATTTACTTAAGGAATATTTTGATGGGCAATAAGCTTGTCCAAGTTATCCTTTCCTTTTGTAAATTTGGCTAAGTCCTCAAGTAACTGATTTGATTTTTCTTTGAAGTGATTTATCTCTATTTTCATTATGTCTAGTTTATCTTTTAGTTCTCTAATTTCTAATCTAAGTGGGCCATTCTCATCCTTTTTAAAAGAGTTTGATTTTTTAGGAACATGAATCTTGTCAAGTAGTTCTTCTCTATCTAGGAATTTATGTTCACTCATGGATGTATGTAAATCCTTTGTTAATGATTTTTTTTCAATCATTAGATTTCCTATTTGCATATTTAAAGCTGTGATTTCTTTAGTGAGAATTAAGTTCTTTTCTTTAAGGTCATTTATTAATTCCCTATACTCCAAGTTTGGAGGGGGCACAAAGGTCATTTCATCTTAAAACATTAATGTCAGGGTCTTTAGTGACATATTTATTCGTTACTAAAGCCCTGAATGTGGGCTTAGTGAGCATGCTCCCCCTGCCTCCTCTCCTACGCACAAAATGCTTACGCACGTTTTGGCATTTTCAGCCATCCTATCACAAGATTGGACGGCTTAAAATGCATTGCACCTCATTGCACCACCCCACGTCCGATCATGCATGTAGAGGCATGTACAATCATTCTTGTGATCATCGCAGCATCTCTGTGTGCCACATCAACACCTTCGCCGCCACCCGATCGAGATCTGACAGCCGGATTTGAATGCTCCATGCCTGCACCTTTGATTTGAGGTGCGTGGGGCTTCGAACTAGCGACCTTAGCTCCACAGAAGCATGCTTGTTGATGTGCATACATCTGATTAACCTAAAATGTCTATTAATGCATGTTCTTAGTGTCACATTAGCATCATACATTGTAAATAGTGCATAACATGCATAATCATGCATTTAGATCAAGTTGTATAAATTGTATAGTAATTGTCTCCTTTTTATGGTCAGGGATAGGGTGACTTCTTATCGAGGCCTCGGATCAAAGATCCAACCGTACGGATCTAATTAAGGCGACAATTGGAGTTCAACGACTCCAAGATCGCCCTAATCGGACATCCGTAGCACCAAATAGAGATCGAGGAACCCTAAAGATCAAGGGCCAAGATGGTGTTAATCCACACCTCAGACGACAAATCCGATCACACGGATGGATTCCGATCAACGATTGCAGCCTAATAGTGTGAAAATCGGTCCAATTCGACACCCGTGGCACCATCTACAATAGTCAGAAGATGAATAGCCAAGATGGCGTCACGTGGCGCCATCTCAATCACCCAACCGGCCCCAAGGACCCACCTCTGCCTTTCCTCTTCATCCAATCAATGCTTCTCCACCGTTGGATGCCCATCCAACGGCTGCAGACCTGCACGCTCTAACTCACCGCACGACACAAAGCCACGCGTAGCGCGTTGGTCAGCACCCTTCGCAAGAAGAGTGTACGCGAGTTCGAATCCTCCCGATCGCCAAATCAGCGCAAGCAGGTGTGGGCAGGAGAGCGAGCGGGGCCACACGATGAGGATCGGATGGCGCTGAGAGAGCGATAGCGCCCATGCACGATCAGACACAAGGCGCTTACGTGTGATCGCACGTGGGCACGTGGCGCAAGCGTAGGCGGTCTTAAGTCATCCAATCTCTTGATTGGACGACTGTGAGTGTGCGGACGTGCGTGTGCGTTGAAGGACGCGGAGGTGAGGAGGCACACGAGCGGCGGGCATGACGGCCACATTTAGGCCTTTAGTGACGTATTTATCCGTCACTAAAGGTTCTAAATTAATGTTTTTCAAATTGTAATGTCCAAAATGCCCCCACTCCTTGTAACTATTAAAGGAGACCCCCTCCATATGAATTTCTCATCCCTTCCTTCTCTTCTCTCCTTCTCTAAAGCTCAAGAGAAGCTTGTCCCACACCTGGAATGCTCCTCAAGAGCTAAAATCAACTTTTCGCCCCCATTCCAGAAGCGGATCCCGCGACGATGATGACGTGCTGCCTCGTTCCCGTTCCTCCTGCTTCAACCTCCTTCCCTCTCCGTTCCTCATCTTCCAGGCGTTGTCTCGTTCGACTCTTCCTCCAAGCGATCGTCGAGGAGGATAACTTCTCTCTCCCATTCCTTTTTCCTGCTTTCTAGAGTAGAATTTTCCTACTTTCTAGTGTAATAACTTCTCTCTTTTTAGTGTAATCTTTTCTCACTTTTGTACAAACATTTTACAACATCAAGTGAATATTTTCTCTCTCTCTCTCTCTCTTATTGTTTATATTGATTCCATTGCATTGTAATTACTCCGCTCTTTAAATAAAAACATAAAAAAAATATAATTGCGAATTTTGATCGATGTAGCCTCCATGAGTTCGACTCGGGATTTCTTTTCCGGTATAAATTTTATTTATTGAACTCGAATTCTTTGCTACTCAAACTACAACGACAGGTTTTCAAAACCAACTCCGGTAGCGTAGTCCTCCGATGTTCAACATTTTGGCACCGTTGCCGGGGAGGCAACGATTTTCCGATCTTCTTTTCGCATTTCATGCACTTTACTGTCTTCTAACTTGCTTTATCTCGTGTCTATTATTTTGCAGATACCTCTATCAAGGAATCGTCAAGTAGTAGATCGGAGTAAAGTGCAGTTGAAGACGACTGTAAGTGCTCCCCATTCTTCCCCCTCCCTAGATTTCATTTCATCACATTAAATTCAAATCCTAATTAACCTAGGTGTTTGCATAAATCCTAGGATTAGTTTGGTTGTTTGAATTTCCACTCACACTCATTTCACCCTCGTATATAAAGAAAACAAAAAGATATTTTGTGGGGTAATTCAACATACACACAACATACACCCACATTTAAGGCACTTAACCTACTTGATTTTCTTTTACTTAACCGGATTCTGATCTGTGGAACCGGTACATACAAATCAACACATAAAAGAGTAGAAATCATTCTAGGTTAATCATTTCTTTGTGCCTAACTCAGTGGTGCAATTTTGACCAATTGTTTGAGTTGTTTGGGCCACACCACTCAATCTAAAATCAAGTCACCAAGTAGCTTCCTCTTAGGGTTTTCAATCTAGGTTCATACCAGGCACTCCACTTTATTTCTGATTTTTAAAGGAAAGCAATCTTCATCTGTGCTTGAAAACCTGGTTTGCCTCAAACTTGATTGAAATCAACCTAATTCTAAACCCTAAAAGCTACTTAAGCAAGATTTGAACATTAAAATCTACGCATCAAAAATAATCTTGCTTGAAAACCACTGGTTGTGCACGCACACACACATCAATCAATCATTAAGGACACAACCTAGATAAAGGGCCCATCACATTCCAAAACACATTCAAACCTAACCCTAAATAAAACATATTAGACATTGGCCTTAAGGATTCGACTCGCTCTTTGGAGCCCAGAACAAGATTATTTTCGATTAGTCTAATTCTACCGGTCAATTTGATGTCTAGTTAAGGGAGCATAATCAAATGATCGCGGCTGGGGGTTACACTAGGAACCGGAGGCACAAGTCAAAGGAAGAACCTTCTCCCCAGTCCCTCCATCTAACTGGTTGGATTGAACGGACAGAAGTAGATCAAATCATTTATTTATCTCAAGACGTGTTCTGGGAGTCTGTAGGTCTTTAGGCTAGCCCACTTAAGGATAGGTTTGATTGTCTGTATTGCAGGATGCCTTTCTTCCTCCCGTTTATCATGAAGCCTTCCACATTTCATATGCAGTTCCGCTCCTTCCCTCCTGTTATGACTTATCCTCAACATGACGATTATCTCGACTTGTATTGTAATCAACCATCTCATAGTTGGGATAATTCAGATTGGGGATACAATTCCAAACCTCTATGTTCGGGGTCAAACCTTGAACACCATAATTGTGATTTCTATCCTTCTTTGAGCTACATCGATTATAGATCGCCACCCTTTCATGGACAACCTAATACGATCTACAATCAAGAAGGATACACTGATCCTTACTCATCCTCTGAATACACTGCCTTTAGGTTATCACTACCTTTTGAACAATCCGAAATGACCTATTATCAGGAAGGGTATCTCAAATCTCAATTTGTTGACTCCTCTGCATTGATCCCAAACTTGCCCAACCCTGAACCAAGTCATTTGGTTCAGGTTAACCAGGTTCAAGATAAGGTTTTAACTAACTTGAGGAATTCTATACAATATTTAGAAGCTCAGCCAATACCTTGTAATGAAGAATTGGAGCCCCTTATTGAAATGATTGATGATCTGAACAAGTATTTGTTGGATTGGCTCTAGGATGTTAAGGATAAGACCTGGGTGACTTTTTACTTGTGAAGTTAGCAAAATTGAGAATGAGATTTGTGGTTACTTTAGTTCAATCATGGGATGTTTCCCAGGATGAACCCCCCTTTAGGAGAGCCAATGTCAGAACCTGCTTAGGCACCTGTTGGGGGGGACACGTGTTACGAGGCTGATCAGATTGATTTAGAGCAACCAATTTAGGATGATTCGATTTCTTCGCCTGAGATCTCTGAGCTGGGGTACGAGGAAACGTATGTCTCCATGGATCAGAAAGTGATGGATGATTTTGGGATGTACATTAATACGGATTTTGATTTTTTTGATTCTAAGGGTAAAGATTCAATTTGCGAAGTCTCACGTAAGTTTACAGAACATGATTTCTGTGAGACGATTGGGCCTACGGAATCGGTTAAATCATTTGATAGCCTAATAACTGAGTGATGGGAACACTATCATGAGCCCTAACTGGCTCATTTTGACCTAGAAAAGAGAACAAAAGCTCCTACATAACCTAGAGAAGGGCTTAATTCAAGGAATAACTATGTTGAGAGGAAAACATGAAATAAAGGGTAAAACTGTAATTTTACCATTGCAGTACATCAATGGGATTTCTCAGGGGCTAAACATAGGTCAAATGATCTTAATAAGATAAAAAGTGAGTTGGTTCAATTAGAAATGGGTTCATGTGCAATCTAAGAATTAAATGACTTCTTGTAACCCTGATAAACCCACTTAATTCAACAAGGTTTTGGTCAGGATAAAAATCAACTAAACCCTCTAAAATTCATGGAAAAATATCCCCTAAGGTTTTGAGCCTTCAATTTGGCCTTTGAAACCTATGTTGACCTAAATAGGGGTCTTAGTTAATTATTTACCCTAATTTGGGTTTTTTTTGTAAAATATCCAATCAAACGTGGTCAAACCTAAAATCCAACTACACCATTAGATTCCTCAGGTCTAAATTAGGTTTTTACCAAAATTTGGACTTAAGGGGAGGTCACCTTGACCTACTTTGCAAAATAGTCCATCCAATTACATTTTGACCCCTAGCTTTTGAAAACCATTGCGCAGATCCCCTATCTTCCTTGCCACTCTTTGCAATTTGGTCCCTCCGCCATTACAGCGGATGAGTCCTACTCTGGCGAGGATTTGAGGAGGATTTCTCCTTGATTCCTTAGAGATCCCCTCTCAGATTTGAAAGGGAGATTCTTTGAGGAATTCCCTATCATCTGAATGCAATCTCCGGCCTTGATTCGCACCCAATCTCTCGTACGAATGCTCGAGAGACATGGGTATATCTCGCACATTCCTACTCCAGAGAGGATTCTTGCACTTGGAAGCTTGCCTTCCAAGCACAAGGACCTCTGCCAGTACTTATAAAAGGATCCCCTGACACTGCCGCTCAGATTTAGCTTGGTTTGGCCGGAGAAAAACCTCCAATTTCTTCTCTTCTCCTCCGACCAAGTGTCCAGCAGGCTCCGATGAAATCTCCTCCCTCTTCTTGTCGCTCTGCCACAATACCAGTGACAAAATTGTCTTCACCTCCTTCCTCCGCATCGTGCCGTACCAGCGTTGGCACCTAATACCCCTTCATCGTCGTCGTTCCCTCTCCACTGGAACTTTCTTCTCCGGTGGAGGCAATTACGCACTAGCCGCCCTCCTGTCCCCCTTCGTCCCTTAATTAGGTTAAAACTCTTCCCCTCTCTCCTCTCTTCATTTCCCCCTTCTTTATTTCTATTTCCAATCCTTCGACACTGCAGACCACCACCATCCTCCTCATCTCCGGCAGACCACCGGCGAGGTGTCTTCGTCACCTCCATACCTCCATCCACCTTGCTAGACCCCTCGGAACCTCCTCTATCATCCACTGACCATTTCCCCATCTCCATCGACCGCCATCACCTCCACACTCGCCCCCCGACCACACCCATCATCACTGCCATAGACTGACCTAGGCATGCACACTTAGGCCGCCCCACGGCTAGCCACCTACTGTAGCACCTTCGCCATGCCACGGCGAAGCTTCCTGTGTGGTTTAATGAGGCCGTAAGGCCGTATTGATTGATTGCAGGATCGAGCCTTCGTCGCCATCAGCGCAGACTCAAAAAGCTCGCAAGCTCGCTCCAGGCAGTTGCGCTCCAGGTCTCGGGTCCCAGGTGATGCAGATTCACCTCATGTGCACATTCAGCCAGGCAATTAGCTTTGAGAGGAGTCACAGTTGCAGCAATTAGGCAAAGCAACCTCTTGTGGGTGCGCGAGAAGCGGGTGGGACTTTTAGTCCCACCTCATAAAGTCTAAGGCGCGGTGAGTGTTATAAGTTGAATTTGTGCTATCGGTTGATTGCCTCCGAACATGGGGTGAGGTCCCCTCGCCTGCTCACCCACCTCGTCCGCGACCCACACTACGCGGACTTGGCTTGCCTGACCGATTTACTATGCACTCCTCACGTACCACCTACATCGGTGCGCTTGGACCTAGGTGCACGTGACCCGACCCTATACCTGATTGGCTCTAGGAGAGCGAACCTAAGAGAGAATAGAGAGAGAGTGTATGTAACGAACGCGCGCTTCAGACATCTTTTAAGACATCTGAGAAGTGGCCCAGACGTCTGACCAGACGTTTGGAACCACTTCCAGACGTCTGGGAATCGGTTATTGTTGGCACGTGCGATTCGTCTGCGCGCTCCTGCGAAAATTCCCTCTCTCTCTCTTTTCCCTCTCCCTCCTACGCCCTCTGTCGCGCTCTCTCTCCTCCTCGCGCGGCCTTAAAAGGCCACGCCCTCCCCCTCACTCCCATCACCTTTGCCCCCTTCCTCTTCTCCTTCCAGTCGGTGCGCGAGAGCGAGCGCGAGTGAGCGGCGGCGGCGACAGCCGCGGCGGGTGTGGGAGGAGGTGCTGCGCGGGGGAGGAGGCGTCGGCCGTGAGGGCTCGAGCCTGCCGGGGCAGCGGGAGCCGGCCGGCGGGGGCGCAGCGGGCGCGGAGCGACGCGAGAGGACTGCTGCAGCTCGAGCAGCAGGCGGACGAGACGTGGCGCAGCCGGGCGTCGCGAGCGGAGGACGAGTTGTGCCCTGGTTCTGAAAACTTTTCCAGAATCAGACGTCTGGGCTGATAGCCAGACGACGGGCACGGCGTCTGAAAGGTGAGTTATTTCCGTCTTCTTCCTTTTCTTCGACTGACCGTACTAAGAGAGAGAGAGATGGGTAAGCGTAGGTTCTGAGATTCGCATCCAACGCGAATCAGACATCTGGCTGCAGTGCCAGACGACTGGAGAGACTTACAGACGTCCGAAGTGACCATCGGACGTCTGGGAACAAGGCCAGACGCCCCCGCAGGCTTCTGGATGTCTGAGAGACCACGCAGAGCAAGGTAACCCCTAATCCACTTTTTAAGACATCTGGAATAAGTTCCAGACGTCTGATTTTGCACTGTTTCGTCGTTTTCAACCCGTTTAGGGCCCGTTCGGGTTCCGTTTTCCGCGTTTCGAGTTGTGTTCTTTTCAGAATTACATCCTCTACCTGTCTACAGTAGTTGTATACTGTTTTGAGAAATTCCTTGTGTTTGATCCTTGTGATAGGACCCCGTTTCGTTGCAGTCTTGGGGGTTGCGGAGGCACGCGGGATTCCTGACCACGCCCCCAGTTCGCCTGTTGTAACCGGTAGAGTGGCTTTAAGTATAATCTGTTAAATTATGAAACCATAAATAGAACCTAGGACTTTGCATGAATCCTTGGAATGAGAAATAGATTGAATGGTAGATCCTAGGGTGTTGCATGAATCCTAGGGCTGGAAAACTAGATTGTATGATAGATCCTAGGATATGGCATGAATCCTAGGACGGGAAAACTAGTGGAATGTATGAATACTGCAGTCTTGGAAAATGTGGAAAGGAAACAATAGCTGCCTGTGAATTGAATTAAGAGCTACCTGTTATGAATAAATGAACATGATTAAGAATATGGGATGTATGAACGTGAAACTGGAAAGGTGAAATCGGAATGCGCTGAGTTAAAGAGCTGGAACCCTACGGGGAATTAGGAGTAGAACTCCTGGAAAGTGAATGGAATAGAATTGGGGAAGTGAGATGGCCCTTGAGTACGGAGTACTAAGGAGAGCGACTGTCCCCCTGTTTAGTGTAGAGCGGAGCCAGCTGCCCCAGGGACCCGGGGTTAGGACTGGCCACTCTGTACTGACTTGCTGGCCCTCGTGTACGTAGTACCGAGGAGAGCTACTAATGTAGGGAGGTACTAGCTACCCCACGGGCCCCGGGGTTCTGTTAGCCTCCTACACCGACTTGTTAGGCCCACTGGGGCAAACCAGGGTAGTCAGGCGAGCGTGCACGGACTGTGGAGGGGCAAGGCCCCTGTTTGGTTACTGTGGAGGGGTTGGACCCCTGTTACTGAGAGGGCTCTGCCCTGTACTGGTTCCATGCTGTGATTTGGGCGCACCCGTTAACGGAAACGACTGACCGCGTGCCAGTACGGGTTAGCTACTCGTGCGTTTACCACGCGTGCCATAGTCACCGTTACGTCTGTCAGTGACCTTGGGGTGGTCGACTGAGAGTAGGATCACCACGGGGTTCTCTCCCGGCCAGTAGAGCACCACGTGCTACTTCTACTATTCGGAAAAGACTGCAATCAAGATCGTTCCCACGAGGAACATTCGAGATCAAGTGAAGGATCTGAGAAATAGATAAATTGTGAAACAATAGAAAGACATAAATAAAGGAAGAAAGAAAATTAAAACAGCTACTGTACACTTTACTGTTTCTTTAGTTTAGCTGCCACTCTACTCAGCATTTTGCTGACGTGTTACACTCGTTACCTTTCAAGACCAGGTGTTGAGCAGCTAGGGTCAGCGGCTGCAGAGGATGTTGGGCCGAGTAGGGTCCAGTAGAGTTACCACTGTTCTCTTGTACCTCTTTTTGGTTCCACTGTAGTGAGTAGTTCTTGTTTCCGCTGTACTTTTCTTTACCTGCAGTTCATATTATGCTATGAATGTTATTCTACTGTTGTGGTGGTACATACTGTAGTGGTTTCTTTCCTTACTGTTGTATTTTCTTACTGTTAGTTATATTCATGTTGAATGTGGTTTATTTTACTGCTCTTTTGGTTACTTCCTCGTTGGACGATCAGGTCTTGGGGTTTAGTCGAGTCGGTCCGGTTCTCGTGTCTCGTAGGGACTCGGGAATCGGGTCGTTATAGTGTACGTGGGGAGGGTAGGGGTAGGTTTTGCACTTGCGTGTACAGGGAAAGGAAGGAAGAGGAAGCTGCAGCCACAGAGAAGGAAGGAGAAGGCAGGAAGGATCAGGAGCTAAGGAAGAAGAAGCACTGTAGCAGAGAAAGTGCGGCTAAAGAAAAGGCAAGGGCAAAGCTAAGGAAAGAAAGAAGAAGGAAGAAGAGAAAGTCAGTAGAGGAAAGGAAGAAAAAGAAGAAAGATGGAAGCTAGGAAAGGAGAGAAGCCAAGAAGGAGAAAGAAGGAACAGAAGACAAAGAAGAAAGAAGCCATCGACCAAGGCCAAGGAAAAGAAGAAGAAAGAAAGAAAGAAAGGGAGAGAAGAAGAGAAGAAGAGAAAGCTAAAGAGGAAGAAAGAATAAGTCAAAGAGAAGAAGCAATCAAATACTTTTTATCCAATCTTCTCAATTTCTCTTTTATTGCTACATTTTAGTACTCATAAACTCTTGCTTTATATTTTGAATTAGATTTTGAGTAGATTTAAGTGTTTAAATTGCATCTATTAAGATTAGTGAATAAATTTCATTTGCCCCCTGTGTTCGACCTCGAACTTAACATTCAAGTAATAAAATTCTTATTTGTTTACAAGGCGATTTCAACTATACTACGGCGCAGTACTTATTTTATAAAACTGATCTCGCCTTTTGTGTAAACACTGAGGAAACTGATCTTATTGGGGCTCACATGACGGATCTAGAATCACATTTTCTGAAGGATTCAATCCAATGCCCCGATTGTCAGTTATACCCCATTGAGCTTACTGATGATTCTGTTTTTGAGATAATTAGACCCAAGTCAATTCTGATTCAGCCACATTTTTTAGACTTGGAAATTTCAGACGGGGTGATTAATATGCAGAAGGTCCTGGAATTTGACATTCTGAATGAGGAGGATAGAAGCTGGGAAATTTCTATTTGGGAAGCAAACTCCGGAGGAAATAGAAGACCAAGTCTAAGAGTTCCAATTAAGCTGAAACCATCAAACCAGGACCCTTACGACATTTGTACTGAGGATGACCAACCCAAGCATACATTCATTGATTATCCTTTGGAGCTTGATTTCTCTGTAACTCGACTTTTTGGTCTTGGGTTGCATCCTCATAAATCGCAGGCCCGACCCTGCTTGCATACTTATTTTAGGTTTTGGGTAATTTTTATCTAGAACCTCAAATATTTTCGACCATGGGGTATGGGTTTGCATCACAATCTGGTCCACATCTGTGGACATCTGCTGGCAGGTCTTAGGTTGCATCTTTTTATTTTGACTCTGACCTGCACTTCTGAATTCTTTATTTCTCTTCTTTGTATAGTATGCCTAGCTGAAGGCACTAAATTCAGCATGTATATAGTTTTTGTTTATCTTAGAGCGAACCCGTTATTCATGCAATTCAAGTGCTTTCTGCTCTACTCCAACCTATTTCATGTCTTTTTAATACAATGAGGACATTGCATTAGATAGGCATGGGGGGGTGGATATTCATCTCTGAATTACTTCGTTAGGTTCGTAGATTCATTTTATTTTCTTTTTATAAAAAAAACTTTGGAATTAGGAAAGAGAACTTGGGCTTTAGAAAATTTTCAATCTTAGGAAATAAAACTGTATGATTTGAACACGAAGACCCTTCAGGTCTTTGTGCTTAATCAGCCCGGGTGTCCACTAAAATGTGGATTTGTTTATCGAGTCCTCGCCATCGTAAATTCTATTTTAATTTGATTAAATAAGTTGGGGTGATAAGTGCACAACTTATTAACCTGTCCTCTGATTTGAGGGAACTTCAAGTCTAAGCATCTACACACTATTCGCACTGACTCATTTTTCGGAGGTTTTAATGGAAATTGGGTAGCTAATGAACTTTCTAAGGTGGTATGGCTGGTAAGTTATCTTAGGTAACAACCTATAGGTAGGTTGTTTAGAGTCCAGTCACTGGACCATTCTTTTCTTACTGCCTTTAGGTATATCTTAGACCAGGGAAGCCACCTACTTAAAAACAAAAAAAAAAGAAAGTCAAAAAGAAAAGAAAAAGAAAAAGAAAAAGGAGAAAAAAAAGAAAACAAGAAAAAGGTCACACTACGTCGCACAAGTATGGCTGGCAAGTTGTCGGTGGTAACAGCTCATCGACCGGTTGTCCAGAACCCAACTCACGAAATGCATTAAAAATTCCTAAAACACTTAGGAAGAAGCGGAGAAGTAGAATAAGCCAGGGAGATATACACTGGACTCACCCTTGTATTGACCCCATAAAAATAAAAGTAGGGAGAAAGCTACCGGTTGTAAAGATACTACTTTAGGCAGAACTCTCTTTCTAAGGTCACCTAGAGGCGTAGAAACCCGAAGTTCGTTTTAATTGCCAATTAACGAGTGTATCCCATTCACAATAAGATTCTTAGAACTTAGGATTTTCATCAAATCTTGGGTGGGTTGAATGGCCGTAGAAAGCCACTCTTTAACCCTAAACTCAAAAATCCAAAAAATTAGAAAAGAAGAAAAAGAGAAAAAGAAAATTTTCTTTGAATAAGGCGAGGGCTTGAGGTGATCTGCATTTTGGCAGATACCTGGGCATTGTTGTGTCTTTGAAAGTTTAGATCCTGAGTAAAAAAATTCTTAATGTTGAAAATAACTTATGCCCAAGTAATCCAACCTAATTCTTTTATAAATAGCACGTAGTTTTTGCTAGGGACTAGCAAAAGATAGGCATGGGGGTGTGATGTGCATACATCTGATTAACCTAAAATGTCTATTAATGCATGTTCTTAGTGTCACATTAGCATCATACATTGTAAATAGTGCATAACATGTATAATCATGCATGTAGATCAAGTTGAATAAATTGTACAGTAATTGTCTCCTTTTTATGGTCAGGGATAGGGAGACTTTTTATCAGGGCCTCAGATCAAAGATCCAACCATACGGATCTAATCAAGGCGACAATTGGAGTTCAACGACTCCAAGATCACCCTAATCGGACATCCGTAGCACCAGATAGAGACCAAGGAACCCTAAACATCAAGGGCCAACATGGTGTTAATCCGCACCTCAGATGACAAATCTGACAGCACGGATGGATTCGGATCAACGATCGCAACCTAACGACGTAAAAATTGATTCAATCCGACACCCGTGACACCGTCTACAATACTCAGAAGATGCACGGTCAAGATGGCACCACGTGGCTCCATCTCAACAGCCCAACAGGCCCCAAGGACCCGCCTTTACCTTTCCTCTTCATCCGATCGACGCTTCTCCACCGTTGGATGCCCATCTAATGGCTGCAGACCCACGTGCTCTAACTCACCGCGCGACACAAAGCCACGCGTAGCGCGTTGGTCTAGCACCCTTCGCAAGAAGAGCAGGCGTGCGTTCGAATCCGCCCGGTCACCAAATCAGCGCAAGAAGGCGTGGGCGGGTGGGCGAGCGGGGTCGCGTGATGAGGACCGGTCGACGTTGAGAGAGCGATAGCACCCACGCGCGATCAGACGCGTGGTGCTTACGCGTGATCGCATGCAGGCGTGCGGTGCAAGCGTAGGTGGTCTTAAGCCGTCCGATCTCTATTTCGAACGGCTGTGAGCATGCGGACGTGAGCGTGTGTTGAAGGACACAGAGGCGAGAAGGCGCGTGAGCGGCGGGCACGACGACCACGTTTAGGCCTTTAGCGTCGGATTTATCTGTCATTAAAGGTCCTGAATCAACATTTTTCAAATTGTAATGTCCAAAATGCCCTCACTCCTTGTAACTATAAAAGGAGACCCCCTCCATATGAATTTCTCATTCCTTTCTTTTCTTCTCTCCCTCTCCAAAGCTCCAAAGAAGCTTGTCCCACACCTGGGATGCTCCTCAAGAGCTAAAATCAAATTTTTGCCCCCATTCCGGAAGCAGATCCCGCGACGACGATGACGTGCTGCCTCATTCCCGTTCCTCCTACTTCGACCTCCTTTTTCCTGCTCTGTTTCTCGTCTTCCAGGCATTGTCTCGTTCGGTTTGTCCTCCAAGCGATCGTCGAGGAGGATAACTTCTTTCTCCCATTCCTTTTTCCTGCTTTCTAGAGTAGAATTTTCCTGCTTTCTAGTGTAATAACTTCTCGCTTTCTAGTGTAATCTTTTCTCTCTTTATTAGTTGTACAAACATTTTGCAACATCAAGTTAATATTTTCTCTCTCTCTCTTATTGTTTATATCGATTCCATTGCATTGTAATTACTCCGCTCTTTAAACAAAAATACAAAAAAATATAACTGCCAATTTTGATCGACGTAGCCTCCCTGAGTTAGACTCGGGAATTCTTTTCCGGTATAAATTTTATTTATTGAACCCAAGTTCTTCGCTACTCAAACTACAACGATAGGTTTTCAAAACCAACTCCGCTAGCGTAGTCCTCCGACGTTCAACACTTGCCCAATGCGTTATCTCGCTGCTTTGTCAAATTTCTAACTGAGACGTGCACGCTCATGGCGATTGGGTCAAGATTCAACGGCCCAGATTTGATTGTGCAGTTGAGGAGAAAGGAGTAGTGTGTCCTCGTCATTTTAGCTGGGTCAATTTAAGCGACTAAGATGGCACCACATGGTGCCATCTTCACATGACTGTAGATGGTGCGACAAATGTTGGATTGGATGGATTTTTACGTCGTTGGGCTACTATCGTTAATCTAAACCCATCTGTGTGGTCGGATTTGTCGTCTAAAGAACATATTTACACCACCTGGCCCCTTGACTTCTGATCTTTCTCGAATTGCATTTGATACTACGGAAGTCCAATCAGGGCGATGATCTTGGAGTCATTGAACTCCAATCGTTGCCCTGATCAAATCCGTATGACTGGATCTTCAATTCGAGGCCTCAATTAAATGTTGCCTGTCCTTGACCACCAAAAAGAGTAAATTACTATACAAATTATACAATTTGGCCTAAATGCATGATGATGTATGTTATACAATATTTACAATGCATCATACTTCTACGATACTAAGAACATGCATAAGTGGACATTTTAGGTTAATTAGATGCATACACATCATTTGCCGATGGATACTACTCTTCCCTTCATAGAATCTTCCACGGATGTTACTCCAAAATGTGAAAACTTGCTCTGATACCAAATGAAATTGCACTAGAGGGGGGTGAAAGGTGAATTTAAAAAAATAATTGCAAGATGGAATACAATCACAAAAAGAAGGCACAAGATAGCAAAATCAAATGTTTGATTTTTAGGTCAGACGTCTTATAAAACGTCTGATTACAATTATAGACATTTGATTTTATGGGTCAGACTTACTATTTTATTGGATCGAAACAGGGTTCTAGGTGGACATTTGATATACTATTGTAAGACGTCTGGTAATAAAATTGGATGTCTAATTACAGGCAGGTTTGTTCTTATTTTAATCAAATCCAAATAAGGTTATAGATTTTAAGCATCAGACATTAGTTTAGACGTCTGACCAGTGGTCTAGACATCTGGAAAGTGATTAATATCCTGCTTAGGAAGTAAAAAAAGGCAAGATTTGATTTCTAACAAATCTTACAGAAGGAGGGCTAATGGTCCATGACTGGACGTTTGGAGAGATGTCTAGATGTCTAAAAGTGTATCTAACCATTAGAATTAAAGAATGATAAAGGAAAAATTAATTAGAGTCTAACGGTTGGCTTAAAGACGTCCAAGGTATGTACTGGATGCCTATATAAGCCTATGGATGTCTAATTGAAGGTTGCATCAACTGGAGCCTAAATGTTCAGATTGCGGAGGCAAGACTATAGGAAATTAGACGTCTATAATCATGATCAGACATCTTAAAGTTGAATATCAGACGTCTGACATGTGTGTTGGACATCTAATATGTGTTTTGTGTTAGGTTTTTATTTCTAGTTTTTCTTAAGTGTAGAGAGCCTAAGTTAGCTATGTATATGTTATCTTTAGGGGCTCTTTACAACATCTCTGGACTCAATAAAAAGAAGGTTACAACCTTTTGAATGTGTACATAAAAATTCCTAAGACCTATAACAAAATGTGTTTTCACGCTTCTATTCATCTGTCTTGGAAAATTCATGAGACCTTCAATTAGGTCATGACATAGAAAAATATGTTATTATTTTATTTCTTTTTCTTTATTTTGTAAAATCATTAAAATATTATTTATGAGGTGTTGAACTAACACTTAGTGGATCCCCTTGGCCTGGGGGACTTAGGGATGGTTGGTCGTACAGTCGGGTCCGTTGTTGGATTTGTGCTGAAGGGCGCTCATTGTGGCCCCGCACCTGGTCGAGTGGTGCCGGTTCGGCCGGGGGCATCAAGTAGTGCCCCCACTTTAGAACAAGTGTGTTAAGGCACTTGAATGATGCCCTGCCTTGGTGTTGAACGCACGAGTTGCTACTCTAACGTGTTTGGTTTTGAAAAACCTGTCGTCGTAGTATTAAAGCGAAGAACTCATGTTCAACAAATAAAATTTATACTGGAATGGAAATTCCGGGTCGAACACAGGGAGGCAGAGGTTTGATTTAAAAACACGCGTTTGTTTTATTTGTCATGAAGTAAATTAATTGATTAGAACTATCTAACTATTTACAATAAATAGAAGAGAGAGAGAAAGAATAAGAAAGAGAGAGAATATTACAAAAAAAAATCAAAAAGAGATGTAGAATAAATAAGGAATTCATTATCAGAAGATTGTTCATTACACTAACATTATGACTAGAAAGTGGGAAAATGATTACACTAGAAAACAGTAAATCTATTCTAGAAAGCAGTAAAAAAAGAATGGGGAGAGAGATATCCTCCTCGACGGTCGCTTGGAGGACTAGCCGGACGGGACGACACCTGGACGAAGGAGGACGGAGTAGGACGAAGGAGGACAAAGCGGAAGAACGGGAATGGGGCAGCACGTTGTCGTCGTCGCGAGATCCACTTCCGAAACCGGGATGAAAAGTTGACTTTATCTCGCGAGAAGCATCCCGAATGTGGGACAAGATTCTCTTGGGCTTTGGAGAGGGAGAGAAGAGAAGGAAGGGATGAGAATTTCGTGTGGAGGGGGTCTCCTTATATAGTTGCAAGGAGTCGGGGCAATTTGGTCATTACAATTCTAAAAACATTCAATCAGGGGTCTTTAGTGCGCGAGTAACACACACACGTCTAGCTGATCTCAGCCGTCCGATTGCGAGATCGGATGGCTTAAATCGTGCTACCGCCTGCCTCCTTTGCACGCCTGCCCGTGTGTGATTCCGCGTGAGGCGTGGCGTGCAATATCACGTGGGACGGATTGGGCGCCCGCAGCCGCTCGATCGCGATTGAGCGGTCGCGGGGCCTGCTCACCCACGCTCCAGCACCCGCTCGCAAGGAGTCGATCGTGCGCCGTTTGCTCACGATAGTGGTTTCACCCGCTGCGTTGCGTCGTCGAGATGGTTGCGCGGATGAATTCAGGCGCGTGCATCCACAGTCGTTGGATGCGCATCGAATGGTGGAGAAGCGGTGCTCTGATTGAAGAAGAGAAGGTGCGGTAGGTGCTTCGACTGGTTGGGCGGCTGAGATGGTGCCACGTGGCGCCATCTGAGCCATCCATCTTCTGGATGATGTAGATGGTGCCACGGTTGTCGGATTGAGTCGATTTTCGTGCCATTAGGCTACGATCATCGATCTGAATCCATTCGTGTGGTCGGATTTGTCATTTGAAGTGTGGATTCACACCATCTTGGCCCTTGATCTTCTAGGGTTCCCCTGTCACTATTTGATGCTACAGATGTCAGATTAGGGCGATCTTGGAGTCATTGAACTCCAATCGTCGCCCTGATCACATCTGTATGGTTGGATCTTCGATCTGAGGCTTCGATAAAAGTTTGCCCTGTCCATGAACATAAAAGGAGACAATTAAGCTCCATTTTATTCAAACTACTCTAAATGCAAGATGATGCATGTTATGCAATATTTATAGTATGCAATGCAATCCTATGCTTAAGAACATGCATAAATAGACATCTTAAGTAGTGTAAACATGTTTACATCACTTGGGCTACTTTTGAGGCTAGGGGCATAAACTTCAATCACGTTTTCTTCTACTGTTTGCAGGCGGTAAGCTCATGGGGCCTTTATTTTGTCCATTTTTTCCTGGCCAGGGCTTTTTATCTTGACGCGCTCATGGGTTATAGGCTGAGATGCTTGGGACCTCCTTTATTTCACATGAAGACACTCCTTTGGACCTCCCTGGTTCGGCTGGCATTGTTGATGTGGCAAAAATGGCCACCAAATAGGCCATCACAGCCAAGGCAGAGCAGAGGAGTTTACTCCACCAAGTGGTGGAGGCCGTTGCCACCTGGGAGAAGGTAGAAAAGATGACAAAGGAGGCTATGCATAAGCTCCGTTCACAGTAACAGGTGGCCAATGATATGGCTCAGCTGGAGGATGAGTTGAAGAAGGCCCGCTCTGGTCTAAGGAGGGCCCTCCATGTTGTCGAGGGGCTGGAGGAAAGCCTCATCAGAGTTCACAAGGCTAAAATCGTGGCTCTGGGGGGCTTGTCTAAGCCTGCACCAACGTCCTTTCCTTGAAGGAGGAGGTGCAAGTTCTCAGGGTTGAACACTCCTCGTCCATAGAGGGGTACAGGAGGGCTCTTGAGAAAGAGCATGTCTGCTTGAGTGGCTTGATTGATAGGCTTGCTTCTATGAGAGCAAGTCTAGAAAAGGTAGAGGTGACTATAGGGGACTTGAGGGCCGACCTCGGCAAGGCCCAGTAGCTCGAGGGGGAGAGGGGCCGACGGGTGGTGGAGTTGGAGGATGTTGCGCAGTCAGAGTTGGATACAGAGACGGTGATGGCATTTTTCGCCGAAGATCTGTCTATGGAGGCGAGTCGAGAGGATCTCGTAAAGGAGATCAGGAAGCATACCATGGCTGCCGTGTAGTCCCTTCTTGTGGGGAAGCATACTCCCGTGGAGGAGTTATGCAACTGGTCTATGGATTAGTTTCTATCGGAGTACGGTCATTAGAAGGCTGTCGGTCTTATTATCGACAAAAAACCCGTGGGGCTGCCTGCAGACCAGTTGACTCCTGAAGAGGAGGCAAACTAGCCTGGGTCGTCGAGGGCTGTCGAATTGCCTTCAGGGGAGATCAACCCACTCCGCCTTTCGCTAGCGGCTAGGGGAGACATTTTTGGGCCATGGGAGGGGAGTCCATGAGCTTTTTGTTGGTATTGTTATTTTTTTATTATTATTGTAACAGGCAATGCCCTTTTTGAATGAAAAAGAAAATTTCCATCTTTATTGCTTGTCTGTATTCATACATGATACAAACGTAAATTGCTCTCATGCCAAGTGGAGGGGATATGATGTAGACACATCTATTTCACATAAACTATCTATTTATGCATGTTCTTAGGCATATAATTGCATTATACATTATAAATATTGCATAACATGCATCATCATCATTTAGATTATTTTGTACAAATTTTAGATTAATTTTCCCTTTTTATGATCAGGAGATAGGGTGTTATTTATAGAGACCTCAAATTGAAGATCCAATCATATGGATCTGATCATGGCGACGATCGGAGTTAAATGAGTCTGAGATCACCCTGATTGGACTTCCGTAGTATCAGATGAAGTCTGAGGAAAATCAAAGGTCAAGGGGCAAAGTGGTGTAAATTTGTACTTCATACGACAAATCCAACCGCACGGATGGGTTCAGATCAACGATCGCAGCCCAACAACGCGAAAATCGATCTAATCTGTTAACTGTGGCACCTTCTACAAGCAAAAGAAGATGGATGGCCTAGATGGCACCACATGGTACCATCCAATCCGCTCGAAGGCACCGCACTCCTCTCCACCTGAAGTGTTTAGGAATTATAAGTGCATTTCTTGAGCTGTTCTGGACAACCTACCAATGGGTTGTTACCCATGATAACTTGCCAGGCATACTCGTGCGGTGAAGTATGGCTGATTTCTTTTTCTTTTCTTTTCTTTTTTTTTTGATACTTTTCCTTTTCTTTTCTTTCTTTTTCTTGTTTAAGTAGGTGGGTTCCATGATCTAAGATTTACCTAAAGGTAGCAAGAATAGAATGGTCGTGTGACTGGACTCATGTGATTGGGCTCTAAACAACCTACTAATGGGTTATTACCCACGATAACTTGCCAGTCATACCACCCTAGAAGGTTCATTAGCTGCCCAATTTTCATTAAACTGTCGAAAGCGAGTCAGTGCAAATGGTGTGTAGATGCTTAAACTTAAAGTCCCCTTGAATCTGAGGGCAGGTTGATAAGTCATGTACTTATCACTCCAACTTATTTAATCAAATTAGAAATACATTCAGACTGGCGAGGACTCCAAAAATAAATCCACATTTTAGTGGACAACCAGGCTGATTAAGCTCGAAGACTTGAAGGGTCTAAGTGTTTAGGTCCTATTATATTATTCCCTAAGGTTGAAAAATCCTAATGCCCAAGTATTCTTTTCCTAATTCAAAATTTTTTTAATAAATAAAGAGAAAAATAAGTAGAATTTACGAGAATTCCACAGAGTTGACAAAATGATTCAGAAATGAATCCACCCCCCATGCCTAGCTGATGTAATGTCCTCATTGAAAATAAAAGGCATGAGAAGTAGGGTAGAATGAAGAAAATATCACTTATATTCCATCATGCTCAAGTCAGCTCTGAGTCAGACTATACAAGTGCTAAGTTTAATGCCATCAGTTAGGCGAAGTCTAGCCAAAGAAGTCACATTAAGGTTAAAGCAATCTTGTCGGAGATGGGTTCTGGAATAACACGGTAAACATAAGGTTTCAGATGTTGTCCGTTGACCTTGAAAGAATTACCCATCTTTGGGTCAGAGATCTCAACGGCTCCATTGGGAAATATTCGATCGATGATGAATGGGCCGTCCCACTTTGACCTAAGCTTGTCGGGAAAGAGCTTAAGTTGAGAATAAAAGAGCCAGACCTTCTGATTCGGCTCAAAGCTCTTGTGGGAAATCAGTTGGTCATGAAGAGCTTTGGTCCAAGACTCATAGATCTTGGCATTCTCATACGCATCGTTTCTAAGCTCCTCCAACTCAGATAGTTGGAGCTTCCTGGACTTTCCAGCTAAACTTAAATCAAAGTTGCATTTCTTGATTGCCTAGAAAGCCCGATGTTCAATCTCTACGGGTAAATGGCATGCCTTTCCATACACCAGACGAAACGATAACATGTTGATGGGCATCTTGTTCACCGTATGGTAGGCCCAAAGAGCATCCTCAAGCTTTTGAGTCCAATCTTTTCGATTAGGCCTAACCGTCTTCTGCACGATATTCTTGATCTCTCGATTGGAGATCTCGGCCTGTTTGTTCGTTTAAGGGTGGTAAGGTGTGGAGATTCTATGATTTACCCCATATTTTTCTAGTAAATTACGAATCTAGGCATTTGTGAAGTGAGTACCACCATCGTTGATGATAGCCCTTAGAATCCTGAATCGACTGAAGATATTCTTCTTGATAAAATCAATGACCACCTTGTGATCATTGGTTCGAGTGGGAATAGCCTCGATCCACTTGGACATGTAATCAATAGCAACGGGAATGTACTTGTTTCCAAATGAAGGGAGGAAGGGTCCCATGAAATCAATGCCCCAAATGTTGAAGATTTCAATGGGAAGTATTGGGTTTAGAGGCATCATATCTCTCTTGGTTATGCTCTCGAGTACCTGGCATCGGGAACACGACATCGAGAATTCCAGGGCATCCTTGAATAAAGACGGCCAATAGAATCTAGATTGAAGTATTTTTGCAGTCGTCTTTTTCTCGGAGAAATGTCCACCACACGCAGATGCATGGAAAAACTCAAGTATTCTTTGAAACTCGTTCTTGGGAACACATCGGCGAATAATCTGATCAGAGCTGATGCGATATAGTTCAGGGTCATCCCAGAAGTAATATTTGGCTTCAGATTTGAGTCTATCCCGTTGTTGCTTAGTCCAATCTTGGGGGATTTGACCAACAGCCAAATAATTTACTATGTCTGCAAACCAAAGGGTTTGGACACCTGAAACTGCTAGAATTGTCTCGTCTGGAAAAGTATTAGTAATTGGAATATCCAAACGAGAAGAATCACTTAGAAGCCTCGAAAGATGATCCGCAACTACATTCTGTGCCCTGGATTTATCTTTGATTTCAAGATCGAATTCTTGAAGCAGAAGAATCCATCGAATGAGCCTTGGTTTGGCATCCTTTTTAGCTAATAGATATCTCAAGGCTGAGTGGTCGGTAAAAATTTGACGTGAGACCCTAAGAGATAAGCCCTAAATTTTTCTAAAGTAAATACTATAGCTAGCAATTCCTTCTTAGTAACAGTGTAATTCCTCTCGGCCTCGTCCATAGTTTTGCTAGTGTAGTAGATGATAGTGGGCTTTCTATCGATCTTTTGACCCAAAACAGCATCGATCGCATAATCAGAAGCGTCGGTCATAATCTCAAATGGGGCTGTCCAGACCAGTGGTTGCAACATAGGGGCACAAGTGGCTGCCGTTTTAAGAAAATCGAATGCCTTGCAGCATGATTCGTCAAAATCAAACAGTGTATCTTTGGAAAGAAGGTTGCTCAGAGGGCGAGCAACCTTAGAGAAGTCCTTGATGAACCTCTGATAAAATCCCACATGACTGAGAAATGATCGAATTTATTTAATAGATGTGGGAGAAGTTTGGATATAACATCAACCTTAGCTTTGTCGACTTCAATTCCTCGTTTAGAGATTACATGACCCAAGATGATGCCTTCTTGTGTCGTGAAATGACTCTTTTCCCAGCTGAGGACCAATTTTGTTTTGATGCATATTTTAAGGATTAATTCGAGATTAACTAGGCAAGATTCAAACGAATATCCAAAAATGGAGAAATCATCGATGAAAACTTCCATAAATTCTCCCACCATGTCAGAAAAAATGGCTAGCATGTACCTTTGAAGAGTCGCAGGTGCATTGCAAAGTTCGAATGGCATTCTACGGAAAGCAAAGGTTTCATAGGGATAGGTGAAAGTCATCTTTTCTTGATCCTTGGGATGGATAGGGACTTGATTGTATCCCAAGAAACCGTCCAGGAAACAGAAGTACTTTTGCCCGACTAATCTTTCAAAGATTTGATCGATGAAGGGAAAAGGGAAATGATCCTTTTTGGTGGCTGTGTTCAGCTTCTTGTAATTGATACAGACTCTCCAAGGGGAAGTTGAACGAGTTGTGATAGATTCTCCCTTCTCGTTAGTCACAACGATAATCCTGGCTTTCTTGGGAACAATTTGCATGGGACTTACCCATGGACTATCCGAGATCGGATAGATGATTCCTGCGTCAAGGCACGTAATGATTTTCTTCTTGACCACTTCTTGCATATTAGGGTTTAATCTCCTCTGCATCTGGCAAGAAGGGTGGGATCCATCTTTTATGAAAATTCTGTGATTACAGTAAGATGGCTCAAACCCCCTAAGGTCACGGATGGTCCAACCAATTGCCTCTTTATGTTCCTTTAAAACCTTGATCAATTTTATCTCCTGCTCCTTAGTCAATCTAGAACTGATAATCACAGGGAGAGTCTTCTTAGGTCCTAAAAATTGATATTTCAAACTCTCAGGTAATGGTTTCAGTTCGAGCTGGGGTGGGTCTAAGATGGAAGGTAAGGAGGATGCTGATGAAGATTCATCAGGACGATCGAGAGGAAGAGGTTGAAAGTGAATAAATTCAACAACCTCTTTAGAATGTGGTAGGTTTGCCACGGAGGGTTGTGAGTTGGGTTCATCGGTGCAGGAGGAACTCTCAATAGCAGATACAGCCATACATATCTCAATATTCAAATGATCTTCCTCGAGTTCCTCTATAAATCCACAACCCTCAAATTTATTAATCGCCTTGAAAATATCCAATTTTAGTTTCCGATCCCCAAAGGTAATTTCCATGCTATTGCTCTCACATTTGATATTGGCCTTAGCGGTAGTGAGGAACGCTCGTCCCAGAATGATGGGCGTGTTCCTTAAATTCTCAGATATGTCCATGTCAAGGACAAGGAAATCTATAGGAAAATAGGAGTCCTTAATCTTGACAATAACATCCTTAATAACGCCTCTCGGATTTGTGATCGAACAGTCTGCTAACTACAGCATTACTGAGGTCAGCCAAAGTTCACCTAATCTGAACTTCTCGTAAAGAGAAGTCAGAATTAAGTTAATGGATGCATCTAGATCCAAGAGTGCCTGGTCAAAAGTGTAATCTCTGATAACACATGGAATCAAAGGGGCACCTGGATCTCTCTTTTTTGGAGGAAGGTGATGTAGGATAACAGAACTAGCTTGCTCAGAGAGTATCACCTTCCTCGAAACATATTCCCTCGGCTTACGCTTCTGGGTGCATAAATCCTTTAAGAATTTAGCATAAGCCAGTATGTGTTTGATAGCATCGAGGAGCAGGATATTGATTTCAACATTCTTTAATATATTCAAGAGCTCCTTGTCACTATCAACAGGCTTCTTCCTGGGTTTAATCAAGAACTCAGGAAAATGAACATGAGTCAGATCTTCAGAATCAGGTTCTCGAGTCTTGATTTCTTCTTTAGAGTTCTCCTTTCTTTCCTCAGGCTCAGCAGGATTTTCTTGACTAGAGCAGGATAGGTGTGGGTCCTAGGTTTGCCTTCCACTCCTCGAAGTAACAGAGTTGGCAGATGCATACAGGTTTGGGTCTTAGGGTGAGTTAGGAAAGATTGGAGGGGCTTGATTAGCTAGAAACCCCAGATTTGATGAAGAAGCTGAAAAGGAAGGACCCTGCTCAACCACCTGAGCATGTACGTGTGGGTCCCTCTGATTCCTGTACCCTTGGGCTTGATTTCCTAGATTCTGTATGTTGCGCGGGTTGGGTACAAGTTGAGATGGCAGAGAGATGGGCTGACAGGTATTAGCAATGAGTCCAGTTTGCAAGTTGTCCAACGAGGTTTTCATTTGTTGCATAAGCTGGAGCATAGATCCTTGCATCTCTACCATTTGTCGATTCAAATCAGCTTGCCTTACGGGTTGATGGGCATTCCAAATTGGCTGATTGACCTAATTTGGGGTAGTTGAGTGTAAACATGACCCTGACCCATTGGTCTTTGCGAAGCATAGTTGCTCGGTCAGAATTGGGTCTGCTGCCCCATATTTTTCTAGGAGAAGTTAGGGTGGTTCCTCCAACTCGGATTATAAGCATTGGAATATGGGTTGGACCTAACGTTCTCCTGTACAGCATAGACATCCTCATAAGGCGAGGATGGAGAGAAAGAAGGGGAGGGATCAGAGAAACTAGGATCAAAGGCCCTAGTTTGGAACTCGCGGGGTTCCAAGCAATGTTGTCTCACAGGTTGAGCCGTATCTAGTTGATTCATGAACTCCCATCCAGAAGGAGCTCCTGAAGAATGGAATCTCGAATTTTAGGATTGAGTGGATCGAGAATTGTTTACAGAGTTTCCATCCATCCACTCCTCCATCCATTTGGTAACCAGGTTCACCTATCTAGTTTATTACAAATCAGCTCCATATCGAATGAATGAGAGTCATGGACCTCATTAACATTCAATTTTGGTTGTTGGGATCGGTTAAACGTATCCATGGAGGCATGATTGATTGAATTTTCACTCATTTCCTCAAACAAATCATGTGCACTATCCACGTCTTTGTTGAGGAAATTGCTTTCGTATGAAGCATCCACGTGATTTCTATGTTGCTTAGTAAACTTGTGGTAAAAGATTTGCACGAGTTGCCATTTCGGCACCTCATGGTGTGGACACTTCCACAATAGATCCTGGAATCGCTCCTAGGCACCATGAAACTACTCCCCCGACCGCTGGGCGAAAGTAGTGATCACCTACCTTAGAGCATTGGTACACTGCCTCAGAGCAGGCCCCATGAAATTGCTCCATTTTCGAATACTCATCTCACCAGAAATGGTCCAATACATTTGGATTTGAGTTTTCCTGAGAAGAGCTTGAGTTTGGCATCAAAGAGTAGTACTTTCTGACTAGGATGGAAGGATTTTCTTGAAATGTGACTGTCATGGAAGGCTTTCACTCACTCTTTGTAGATTCACGAGTTCTCCTACGCGTCATTGCGTAGTTCTCGATCTCGCTTAATTGCAACTGACGGTGGATTCTAACCTTCACAAGATCTGGATTGCACTTCCATACTCTCTTGAAATGTGACTGTCATGGAAGGCTTTCACTCACTCTTTGTAGATTCACGAGTTCTCCTACGCGTCATTGCGTAGTTCTCGATCTCGCTTAATTGCAACTGACGGTGGATTCTAACCTTCACAAGATCTGGATTGCACTTCCATACTCTCCAGTAGGCTTTATGCTCCATTTCCACGGGGAGGTGACATGCCTTCCCGTGCACGAGTCTGAAGGGAGACATGCTTAATTGGGTCTTATGAGCGGTCCTGTAGGTTCATAAGGCTTCCAAAATGCAGGTAGACCAATCTTTCCTATCAGGGAAAACAGTGACCTGAAGGATCTTCTTGATCTCTTGATTTGACAATTCTACCAATCCATTAGTCTGGGGGTGGTAAGGAGTTGAGATACAATGCAACACCCATACTTTTTCATCAAAGACTAGAAGTGCACATTGGCGAAATGAGACCTGCCATCGTTGATGATGGCTTTTGGAACCCCAAATCTGGAAAAGATGTTCTCCTGAATGAACCGAAGAACAACTTTATGGTCACTTGTTCTGGTAGGGATGGCTTTGATCCATTTAGAGATGTAATCAATAGTGAGTAAGATATATTCGAAGCCATTAGATCTTGGAAAGGGTCCCATGAAATCAATACCCCAAATGTCAAAGAATTCGCACACAATGATCAAATTCAAGGGCATCATATCACGTAGGCCCATGTTGCCTAAGGTCTGACAATGAGCACATGCCCTACAATAGGTTTCATATCACGTGGGGTCTGACAACGAGCACATGCCCTACAATAGGTTTCATATCACGTGGGTCCATGTTGCCTAAGGTCTGATAATGAGTGCATGCCCTACAATAGGTCTGTGCATCTTTGAACATTGTGGGCCAGAAGAACCCACATTGGAGGATCTTCGCTGTAGTTTTTCGACCAGAGAAATGGCCACCGTAGGCCTGGTCATGACAGAATGAGATGACGTTATTGACCTTGTTGTCAGGAATGCATCTTTGGATTACCTAATCATTGCTAATATGAAAAGATATAGCTCTTCCCAAAAGTAGTACTTGGCATCGGAAATCAACTTGTCCCGCTTAGAAGTCGCCCAATCTAGCGGGATTTTCCCTGTAACCAAGTAGTTTACCATGTTAGCAAACTAGGGAAGTCTGTTCATGGCCAATAGATGCTCATCCAGAAAATGCTCGGTAATAGGTCTGGATGGGTCAATGACAGAAGAAGGAAGGCAAGACAAATGGTCAGCTACCACGTTTTGCTTTCCTGCCTTGTCTCGAATTTCAAGGTCGAATTCTTGCAACAGCAAGATCCATCGGATTAATCTAGGTTTCACATCCTTCTTCGTGCGTAAGTGCCTCACTGCAGTGTGATCCGAGTATATAATGACATGGGAACCCAAGAGGTATGATCTGAATTTTTCCAGGCCAAATACGACAGCCAACAGCTCTTTCTCTATAATTGTGTAGTTACGCTGAGCCTCATCTAATGTCTTGCTGGCATAATATATGACCACGGGCTTCCTGTCGATTTTCTACCCTAACATTGCTCCCATTGCGTAGTCAAACGCATCACACATGATCTCAAAGGGTTGAAACCAGTCAGGGGATTGCAGTGTTGGTGCTTGGGTGACTCAATCAGGCAGGATCTCAGTTGAGTGAATGCACTCACTTGTTATCTCGAAAGGTGTGTCTTTTGAGAGGAGGTTTGTCAAGGGGCACGCGATATTGGAGAAATCAGATATGAATCTGTGATAAAATCCAATGTGCCCTAGGAACGATCTGATATCTTTGACCGAGTTAGGCACAGGAAGTTTGGAAATCAAATTCACTTTGGCTCGGTCGACTTGAATACCTCTCTCGTAAACAAGATGTCCCATAATGATGCCTTTTGGAACCATAAAGTGGCTCTTTTCCTATGAAAGCACTAGGTTCACATCAATGCATCTTTTGAGGATTTGGACTAGATGAAGGAGGCACTCATCAAAAGATTCACCAAATACCGAGAAGTCATCCATGAATACTTCAAGGTATTTACCTACCATGTTGGAAAATATGGCTAGCATGCATCGTTGAAAGGTGGCAGGTGAATTGCATAGCCCAAAAGGCATCCTATGAAATGCGTACATACCGTAGGGGTAGGTAAAGGTGGTCTTTTCCTGATCCTATGGATGAATTGCCACCTGATTATACTCAGAGTAACCATCCAAGAAACAGAAGAATTGATTTCTCACCAATTTCTCGAGAATCTGATCAATAAATGGCAGTGGGAAATGATCTTTCTTCATGGAGGCATTTAGTCTTCTGTAATCAATGCAGACTCTCCATGAATTCGCGATGCGAGTTGGGATGGTCTCTCCGAATTAAATCGTGATAATGGTGAGCCCTGCCTTTTTAGGCACAACCTGGATTGGGCTCACCCAGCGGCTATTAGAGATCCGGTAGATGATCCCAGCATCTAACCACTTGATGATCTATTTCTTCACGACCTCCTGCAGATTTGGATTGAGTCTTCTCTACATCTCTTAGGATGGTTGTGATCCCTCTTCAGTGTAGATACAGTGTGTGCAATAGGAGGGACTGATACCAGTCAGATCATCGAGAGTCCATCCAATGGCTATTTGATGCTGCTGGAGGATAGAAATCAGCTTTATTTCCTTATTAGAGGTTAGTTGGGAATTGATGATCACAGGAAACGTGTGATTAGAACCCAAGAAGACATATTTCATATGATCGGCAAGAGGTTTCAATTCCATAACTGGGTTATCAGCAGTAGGTGGGGGTTCGGGATGGGGCTTAGAAGATAAAGTGGGAGCTAAAGGTGAATCTAGGTCAGTTCTTGGCTCCTCTATCTGTGGGTCAGAATTTTCTTGTGATTGAGGATTAGAAATAATCGGGTCTTCCTCATGAGTGGTGTTGAAGGATCTATGTGTGATCATCCACGATTCATATAAAAAAGAGAAATGTCATTGTTGTTGTAGTATGTGTCGAAAATACAAACCGTTATCACATCCATTTTATTTAATTGCCTAATTTTTACTAGTTTATTCTAGATTGTTCACTAGGAGGCAGTTATTGATATACATCACTTTCTAGGTCCAAAATTATTCTTTAATTCCAAAAAGAAATTTTATGTCCAACAAAGAATGAACGAATGAATGGTTGGTTTAATTAAGTAAAAGAATCAATTAAAATACTTGCAAATACTAATTACAAACAAGCATCAAACACTTCCTAACTTTACTCTAAATTATCTACTTATAAGTTATATTGTTAATACTTTCATATATATACCATACTAACTAATAATACATACTCTACTTAACTTCATATATCAACATATATAGTAACATATATAATAGCTACAGTGACAGATATAAACGTCGCTGGACCCCAGAAAAACTATATACAAACTTTAAGAAGGAACTAGGGGTCTATAGTGACATCTATTTCACCTTCAGTGACGTTTTATTCTGTTAGTAAAAATATGAAGTTATATATATATAGCTATACTACGTATACATATACACACTATTTGCCTTATACATATTTATTTACAAATACTATCTATACGGCTATCTGTTATACATTAGTCATATATATACACTTACTCCTTTCCTCTCTCACTCTCCAAATTTATCGCAGTGTTTCTTCTTCATCTTCTCTTCGTTTGTCACTTAGACAATCTTAAGCTTACATTCCCCTGTGTTTAAAGTGCCATTAAGGCTTTTACTTAACAAAAATTTGTTTAATTTGCGAGCATGCTTTTCGAGGGATACACAGCATTCAGAGACCGGGTGGGACCAGACCTCTACTAAGCATGCCCTAATTACTTAATTAAGTCGCTTAAGTATGTTTTGGCACACATTTTGGCTTAACCAAGCCCTCGCACACACAGGCCCCCGGCCACTCACACACACACACAGAATGCTCAGAGTACATATAGGATGATCGGTTGCTCGGGCACCCGGCGCCCGTGATGAGTGATTGTCCTATAGCACAAATTCAATATAAAGTGCTGCGGGCGCTCGGTTGCGACTGATGTGGCACAATCTGTGTGCCTGTGCTGCGAAGGATTCCCAGCGGTGATTGCAGAAAATTGAGATTTTGGCCCTCAATTCGAGGGCCATAATTTATTGTAAAATAAAAATAAATTATGGGGTAATAAAGTATTTACATAGTACTTCTTGATTGTACAATTAATTTATATTTTTAATTAGATTTACTATATAAATAATTTCAATAAAGTATACTGTTTGTACACACAGAATTATAGGTTTTATTCCTTAATTACATATAAATTAGTTAATATATAGTCTAAATGACCCTATATAGAGTTAGTAAATATGTTAAAGTATTTAATATATATTTTTATTGTATTTTACAAGCTTTATTCCTATTTTATTTACATTTAACTAATTCAATTTCAGACTATTTTGTGTATAATTTAGTTTACATAGTATTATACATTATAAATGACTTAAATTGGCTTAACTTATTCAAACTACATTAGTGTAACTATAAAGTATAGATTAACTTGGTTCTAACTTAATCTACTAATTTATTTTAATTTAGACTACTAACTTAACTGTTAACTTAATAAATTAATTATTTATTCTAGATATATAATTAAATTAAAGTACATGGATTAATATGTTTATTATATACATATAAATATGTGTATACAAAATTATACTTTAATATGGATGTTTATAGTTTTATTACTTTATATAACTTATTGTACATATACTTTAGTATGGTTAATAATTAGTTATATAGTTAAGATATATATAGTATAATCTAACTTAAATATTTAGTTTACATACTACAATATATATGTAAATTATTTATCTTATAAACATGTATAATCTACCTTATAGCTAAGTTGGCTTATTATATAGCTTAAATATATGCCTATATACATATTATACAAGGGATTTTCAGTATTTTTTATGATTTTTTCAATTTTTATGATTCATATATATATATGTTAGAAATAGGAGATGAGAAGGAAAGAGATAGATGAGAAAAAAGAATTGTTTTTGTCCTTTTTAACTTTGATTCATTTTATTGAATTTTATGGTATACAGAACCGTTGACTGGCGAATTATACCAAGTCGAAGGTTCTGATTACCATGAAACTTGGTACAGATGTAAAGAAATACCTACTCTACAACCAGACATGTTTATTTTAATTTTGTTTGGATTTTTTTCCAATTTTTATCTAATTCTGAATCTGACCTATCCTAAACCTTTTAAAGGTTTTCACATGAATCTTAAGGGTTAGAATAGGGCCTAAAGGATCTAAAAAGGCAGTGAATGCCTTAAACAATGTCCAGACAAGACATATAAAAGATGCAGACATTTTAGCACACATTTCAACTTGAATTTCATAACATTGTGACATGAGGACAGTTAGACACTATAGATAGTTGACAAAGATAAAAAAAACAAAGATACAAGCACTCAAATGATGTTAAACATGAATTAAAAATACATGAAAGCTTGTATAACATTCAATACATCATTATTCACGAGTCAGCCTATTACAAGTCTTAATTATAGCTACTGTCCTTGGAACACCATCTGCTGCAGATAGCTGGAACAACAGTTGTAACATAGGAATCATCGAAGCAGCTAAGCTCCAACCATTTCAGCCAATTGAATTCTTCTTCAGACATTCTTAACTGCTGCTGCATTCAAGACTGACTTCAAAGAATCAGAATTGCAACAGGGACAGGATAGACCCTAAATCTAGCTACCTAATAGCTTGGACCAGCCAAACAACTTCCAGATCAGATCATATACAACTTGATTAGGAATTTGAAGTGACTGTTTCAGGGATTACTTAGTTGGTTTTAGGGGGAATGTAGCTGCACTTGCAGCAAATTAATTTGAGTCTGGGATTTAAACACATAAAGAAATCACCATAAACACCATCTGACACGGGTTTCAACTCACAAATCACAGAAAAACCACTCGAGAATGCATCTTAAAATCCAGACCCCTTGTCAATAAAATCCCTTCAGATCAAAAGGATAGCTGATCTATCTCTTTCTAATGCTATAAACAGCATGTAGGAAGAGTTAAATCAGTAACTTTAAAAACACACACTCAAATCCCAGAATTCTAAGACCTAAAGGAATATGGAGAATTCTTTAGGTTAGAACATCATACTTCTAAAAACAACTAACTAGTGACTACAGGATAGGACTTCAAAGCACCAAAGTGATTTTCATGAGCCCTATCATGCAATCAAGGCATTGAAAACCTCATGAAGATCCAAATCAGATTATGGCTCCTTTGAGGTGAATTCTAACTTCAGAATCACCTTAGATTCCTAGCCAAACAATGAATCAACTAAACATAAACTCAGTTTGCTAGATCAAAGAATTTAAAACTCGTAAACATATAAAACCTTGAAATCTGACTTCATCAAACAAATCTGGCAAACCGGTTCCAATTCAAGCTCAGATTAGGGGCTTTGTGACAAAACATGAGATGAGTGGGAAGCCCCTAACAATGATTGTTGACACTAATCTCAGATCTGAGGTTTTAAACCAATTAGATCTGAGATTAGGTCTAATGAGTGGGTGCAATGTAGAAAACAATTCAGGAAATCAGAAGTTAAAAAAAAAACTATACGTAGAGGGAGAAAACATGGACAATAACTAAGGGAAATCTTCCCCTCTGATCATCATCTGGGATGATCAGAGGAGGTGAGAAAGAAAATAAACTAAACTAAATATACTCCTAATACTATTCTAACATGCGTAACTGATTAGAATAAAATCTATATCAAATTCTACTGCTAATCTATCTAATTAACATTAAAGCTAACTACAAAACAGTAAACTAGTCTAAAAGGAAGAATGGGACCTATGGGTCCTTAGCCGGTGGCTAAGGAGGAAGAAGGGAGGGAGGTGAGCTCCAGCGGAGTGAAAAGCCTGCTAGCGAGGCTTCAGGGTTGTCCTCAGGTGCTATGTTGTCCTTAGCGACGAGGAGGGTCAGGGAGAAGTCGAGGATTCCACAGCCGGTGGCTGTGAAATCAGGGATGTGATGAAGAGAGGAAACTGGAGGGGAGGAACGATCGCTAAGAGAGTAAGAGAGAGTGATCCCCCCCGCGCGTGCTGCCACAAGGGCGCTTAAATAGCGATTGTGAAGATTCCAGGCACCGCGCGAGTGTGATTACCCGACGAGGGCACCGGCGACAAGGATGGAAGGAGAGAATGCACAGGCCTCTAAGTTCAAATCTGACCATAGGATAGGATCTGGGGGTAGGGGTGACTGCGCGCACTGCTTCGCGTGAAACTTCGAGTCAGATCGAGTCGCAGATCAAGATTTGAGTGAAGATGGATGGTCGAGGATGCACGTGTTCTTCTCATGAATAGTGCATGTGCAGGAAGAGGTGTGCGTAGGTTGTAAAGGGAAAATTGCAGGGTGAGCCCTTCAGTGAAGAGGTAGAACAATTGTAGGTAGGTCCATAAGTGGTATAAAATGATAACCGAACGGACTTGAGGGCTTTCAAAGAGGTCCCTGCAGGTTACAAATAAGTCCAGGAAAGTTTTCTAAAGAAGGAAATGTGATGCATAAAGGACCTAAATGTAAATCTTTAATTCCAAGGCCTAAATGATGTCGAAATGCCTCCAAGTTTTTATATGTGCTTCATTGAACAATTATGAAGTTAATTATACTTTTAATTTGATCTTTTAAACTCGTTTGTGTGTTCAATTAACACTTGGATCACCACTTTACCTATTTCTCAAGAATATCTCGTTTATTGACCTAATTATGCAATTTTAACATAGAATTAAGATTTTAGGTCTTTTTCTTTGATTCCCACACTTAACCCTCTTTATGTGTTAACTTAATATTGTTTAACCCAGTTTCTAGCTTAACTTTAGCTTATTTAGCTATGATGAGTAGTCACTCATCATACCCCCATGCTCAGGTTTTGCTAGTCCCTTAGCAAACAATTCATTAAAGTGCAAAGCAATTTAAGCATCAGCAAGGTAAGTGTGATGAGATATCTTTTCTTCTTTTCATTTTTCTCAAAGTTTTAAGTGTTTGAAGATGATCTTTAAGCTGAAATATTTTCCGATAAACCAACTGTGTTTATGTCTGGACATTGTGAGAACCTTTTTGCTTAGAAAGACAAACCAGAACTCAAGACTTAAATGACATAGACCATCTCTCAACTAACAAGGACTCTTGATATTTAAACCTTAAGTCAAATTCCAGGACTCAGGGGGTTTTACAGAGACTCAAAATGCTATGAGGTTATGGCTGTGCTTTGTGATAAATCAGGACTAACCAGGTGAATTCTAAAACTCAATCCCGAGGTTTCACCTCTTTTTAAGTCCAGGTTGGTCCTAACTTCAGCTCATGTTTTTGGATGACTCTCAAGAAACGACGAGTACTCAAACCCAACTCTTATTGTGTTTGTGGCTTAAAGAATTTTTGGTGGAAGAATAGGGTATTTGTATTGAACCCTGAGAATATTTTTGGTGGAGCATTTTGTATTTACAAACTTGGAGAACATACTTGACTTATTCAAAAGAACTTTTCTTTTACTCTCTTTTTTTTTCTTCTCTTTTTTTTCTGTCAGTATGTCTCTGACAACTTTATTTGGTAGAGCGCACCTTATTTGGTGGGTGAGTTTTTTTTTTTTTGTGGAAAGTGCTTCTCCTAGACACAAGACTAAAGGTTAGGACAAAGAGTCTACCTGCATGCACAGGTAAGGACTTCACCTTCCCTAATGAACACTAGGGTTGAATTTCATATTCAAATGGTCTTTCTTGACATTGTGTAGTGTAAGCCAAGGTTACTTAGACTCCTAAGTCAAAGCAAACCAGCAAATCCTGTACTGGTGACTCAGGTACAAGAATACGTCCTAAATTTAGGAGAGACTGTGGTCTATCTTGTCAAAGCTCAAAGCGTATTAAGCCAAAGCTTGAATGAGTCAAGCTACAGTGGCCCGAAAAGTCAAACCAGCAAAGGTTGAATGTCCATAAACACTTATTCTATTTTTGTTTTCAGCTAGAAGATCATAGTTAAACACTTATTTTTCTTCTTTTAAAGCTTTTTCTCTCTCCTTAGAAATTTCTTTGGAGTTCTCCCTTGACAATAGAGTGCATGTCCCTTATTGTATTTTTAGAGTTTTTTTTTATAGTGTTTTTGATAATACTATATACTATACTATAGGTGTGTCTACAATTGCATTTCAGTTAAATGGTTCACCATTTACACCCCCCCATGCTTAAATGTTGCAATGCCCTCATTGAATGAATAGGGTGGATACAAATGCATGCTCTACTTTTCACTATCCTAGACTGGGTGGCAGAGGGAAGTTGGAATGAGGAGATAAAATCTCTGTGCGGATGATTTCAAGTCTGATATAAGATCAGAGTGGAAAGTCGGGCTAGGAAGTGAAATGCATGACATATGTGTCAACGAATGTATGCTAAAAATGCAAAGGTAGACACCTAATGCAAATAAAGGTAGAAATAAGAAAGGTGAAAACTAGCTATATACAAGGACATGTTTTGCTAAGTTTAACGCCTTCAGCTAGGCGTAAACCCAGTCGGAAATTCAAAATGTAGGAGCGAAATGGTGGAATTGACAAGTTTGAGATCATGTGGCTCAATGAAAGGTTTTAGTCTTTGTCCATTGACGGTAAAAGGTTCAGATTTTTCAATTTCAGTGATCTCAACGGCTCCATTGTCAAAGATTCTCATGATTTTGAAAGGTCTAGTCCATTTGGATCTTAGTTTCCCTAGAAAGAGTTTTAGTCTAGAGTTGAAGAGGACTTTTTGACTAGGGTGAAATGATTTCCTATGAATGTGACGGTCATGGAAGACCTTTAGTTTATCCTTATAAATCCTCGAGCTTTCATAAGATTCATTCCTTAAGTCATCTAGCTTGTAAATTTGTAAGATTCTGTGATCACCGGCCTTCTCTAGGTCCAAGTTACATTTTCTGATGGCCCAATAGGCTTTGTGCTTAAGTTCTACAAGAAGATGGCAGTGTTTCTCGTACACAAGTCTAAAAGGAAACATGCCTAATGGGGTTTTGTGAGCTGTCCTATATGCCCACAACGCATCAGAAAGGTGGGAAGACCAATCCTTTCTATCAGGTCGGATGGTAGTCTGTAAAATCTTCTTGATCTCCCAGTTGGATAATTTAGCAAGTCCATTGGTTTGAGGGTGATATGGTGTAGCAATCCTATGTGACACCCCATACTTTTGAAGTAGGGACTAAAAATGCGTGTTTCTAAAATGAGACCCTCCATCACTAATGATGGCTTTTGGTACCCCAAATCTAGAGAAGATGAAATCTTGAACAAATTGTGTCACAACTCTATGATCATTAGTCCTTGAGGGGATGGCTTCTATCCATTTAGAAACATACTCAACTGCTAACAAGGTATACTCGAAGCCATAAGATTTAGGAAAAGGTCCCATGAAGTCAATGCCCCAAATGTCAAAGATTTCGCACACTACGATCGGATTCAAGGGCATCATGTCTCAGCGGCCAATATTGCCGAGAGACTGACAGGGTGAACATGCCCTGCTATATTCGTGTGCATCTTTAAAGATCGTGGGCCAATAAAAATCGCTCTGCAAAATCTTTGCAGCAATTTTTTTGCTAGAGAAATGACTGTCGCACGCCTGGTCATGGCAGAACGACAAGATGCTTTCTATCTCCTTATCAGGGACACACTTCCTAAGAATCTGGTCTTTGCAGTGTTTGAAAAGCCATGGTTCTTCCTAGTAATAGTGCTTCACCTCGGATCTAAGTCTATCTTTTTGATGTCGGACCCAATCAGTGGGGAGGATTCTAGAAGCCAGGCAGTTGACAATGTCAGCATACCAAGGAAGATCAGAATGAATGACCAGTAATTGCTCGTTAGGGAAGTGGTCAGAAATAGGCAAAGAAGGAGAAATCGCTCGTCTAGGAAGTGGTCAGCTACCACATTCTGCTTTCCAACCTTATCACGAATCTTGATGAGAACCTCATCATGAGCCATAACTAGCTCATTTTGACCTAATACAAAGGATAAAAGCTCCTACATATCTCAAGGAAAGGCTTAACTCAGAGAATTCTGAGTTTGAGAAGAAAATAAGTCATAAGGGGTAAAAGTGCAATTTTACCAGTATAATCTGCATACAGGGTAATTCAGGGCCCAAACATAGGTCAAAGCAGCTTAATAAGAATAAAAGTGGGATGAGATGATCTAGCAAGGGCTACAGCACTTCCAAGAAACCAAATGATAATCTGTAACCCTAAAACAACCCACTTCAATTCACAAGGTTCGAGGCAAAGTAAAAATAGAATAAACCCTCTAAAATTCATAGAAAAATAATCTCTAGGATTTAGAACCTTCAATTTGGCCTTTAGAACCCATTTTGACCTACATTGAGAACCATGCCCAATTAATAACTTAATTGGGGTTTTTGCGCAAATTGACCGGTCAAACAAGGTTTAATATGAAAATGAAATTCACCATCAGATTCCTTAGGTCCTAATTAGTCATGTATAAAAACTTGAGCCTAAGAAGAAACCTCCTTGACCGACTTTACACTTTGGTCCTCATATATTTACTCTTTGGCCCTCAACTTCTGAACCCTCGCATTTTGGCCCCTAACTCTCCTTCGTTCTTTGCAATCAGGTCCCTCCTGCAAAACCTGCCAGCACCATGCTCCGGCGACCTTGCGCGGAGCATGGCGCCGCGCAGGGTGAGGTGGGGGACCTGGCAAGTAAACCGGGGGTGCCCTGCGTCGTCAGCCGTCGCAGGGACACCCCCCTGGTCGTTGTAGCCCACCATACCGGCCGTGCGAACGCACGGACGGTATGGGTTCTTGTTTCCGACCATTCTCCGGCGAGGGAGACACGTCGTCTCCCTCCGCCTTCCTCCCTGTTTGATCCCTATAAATACCCCCCGTTGCTCCACCGACCAGGGCAGCTGGGATCTGACGGAGAAAACCCCCAACTTTCCTCTCCTCTCCCTCCGGCAGACGCCCACCAGCTCCAGCGGTTCCTCCTCCTCCTCCTCTTCGCTCTGCCGCAATACCAGCAGCAGAGACCTCCTCCCCTGCTCTTCCCGCGCCACGCCGTACCCAGCTGGCGCATCTCCGGCTCTCTGCTCGCCGCCGCCCCTTCCCTGGGCATCTTCTTCTCCGGCGACAGTCGATACGACTGTCGCCCTGTTCCTCCCCCTTCGTCCCTGCAAGTAAGTTAGAACTATTTCCCTTCTTCTCCTCTTTCTTTCCCCGGTTCCAATTTGTTCAATTACGCCCTCGGCCGACCCTGACCATCGTCACCCCCTTCGAATCCGGCCACCCTCCGGCGAGATGTTCCCATCGCTCCACAGCCTCACACACCTCGCCGACCCTCACCGAACCTCCGCCTCATCACACTGAGCACCCCCCACCCCTCCACTGCCACTCCACACCTCCGTAACACTCCCCCGAACAAACCCATTCCTCCGGTTGCAGTCCGACCCAGGGCTGCCGCCAGACACCACCTTGCGGCCTGCCGCACAGCTCCTCACCTTCGCCGTGCCACGGCGAAGGTTCCCCAGTGGTTTGATCAGGCCGAGAGGCCATATTCGTGTCCGACAGGTTTTGAGGTTCGACCGCCATTAACGCACATTGAAGCAGCTTCTCCCGCGCTCCAGGCTTGAGGACTCCAGGTCTCCAGCTGCTGCGGAGTACGGGGAGTCTTGCGAAGGCGGCCAGCCAGCAACCTATGCAAATCGAAGCCGCAGCTGCAGAAGCCAGGCCGCGGTCTCCCAGCAGGCGCACGCGAGGAAAGGTCTGCGTTTAGTCCCACATCGGTAAGCCTCACACCCGTTCCACTGTTTAAATTGATTTTTTGCAGTAGCCTTACTGCCTCAGTACACGGGGTGAGGTCCCCTTACACCCGCCCGGTTACCCGGTCTCGTCCGCGCTCACGCCCCGCGGACCTGACCCGACCCGACTTAGACTGACCTGCACTCCTCGCCCACCACGCACGCCGGTGGGCCTGGACCCGGGCGTGACCCGAACCCGATTACCCGGCAGCTCTGGGAGAGCTTTCCCAAGAGTGGTTTCAGAAAGAGAGAGAGACGCGGGGGGAGGGGGGTAGAGTAGGTTTTGCCTCTGACGAAAAACTCTGAAGCGTGCAGGCACAGGCGAAAAAGAAGACCCGCGGAAGAAGAAGGAAGCTGACTGTAGCAACAGGTAGTTAAGTCGTCTGATTTGGAAATCAGACGACGGCCTGAAGGGAAAAGAAGAAAGGAGGGGTGACGTCCCTGGCTGAAAAACAAAAGAAGAAGCTGACACTTAGCTGCAAGGAGGAGAAACAAGAAGAAACCTTCAAAGCAGGAACAGTAGGAAGAAGAAGAAGAGCATCACCATTGCAGAAGAAGAACATCACCTCTGCAGAACAAAGAGAAAGAAGGAGATCTAAAGAAAGAAGAAGAGCATCCCCTCTGCAGAACAAAGAGAAAAGAAGACAACAAATTCTTTCCCTCTCTCTTTCTTTTTGTAAAAGAAACATGTATATCTCTAGAATACAACTTGCTCCCTGAGTTCGACCTCGGGAACTCTTTTATTTTCCGAGTAAAAAAATTTATTTATTTGAAATGTTGGTAGTAACCGGCTATACTACAATGTTATAACAAACTAAAACCCGGTCATCAAACGTACCGACTCCAAATCTCTAAATCAAATTCCTGTAGAAGCAGGATCCATCTAATCAGACGAGATTTCGCATCCTTCTTGGCAAGAAGATGTCGAACTGCAGTGTGGTTGGTGTAGACTATAATGTGGGAACTTAAAAGATAAGGTCTGAATTTTTTTAGTGCAAATACTACAGCTAGCAATTCCTTTTCCGTGACGGTGTGATTCCTCTGAGCTTCATCTAAGGTCTTGCTAGCGTAATAGATGACTGTGGGTTTCTCATTCAATTTCTGACCAAGGACAGCTCCTATTGCATAATCAGAGGCATCACACATGATCTCAAAAGGGTGAGACCAATCTGGAGGTTGTAGTATTGGTGCCTTGGTAACCAGATCATGAAGTGTCATATAGGCACCAACACAATCGTCAGAGATCTGGAAGTCTACATCTTTAGAGAGGAGAATAGTGAGAGGTCGGGCTATTTTCTAGAAATCCTCTATAAAGCAGTGATAAAAACCAACATGCTCGAGAAAAGATCTAATCTGTTTAACCAACGAAGGTAGTGGTAGTTCAGAAATCAATTTTACCTTCGCACAGTCAACCTCTATTCCTCTCTCAAAGATAAGGTGACCTAATAATAGTCCTTCTGGTACCATGAAATGTGATTTCTCCCAGGAATGTACCAGATTCACATTTATGCATCTTTGCAGGACCTTAGTCAGGTGGTCTAAGCATGCATCAAATGTGCTCCCGAAGACCGAGAAGTCATCCATGAAGACTTCTAAGCAATCACCTACCAAATCGGAAAAGATTGCAAACATACACCGTTGAAATATAGCAGGTGCGTTGCACAATACAAAAGGCATCCTACGAAATGCAAAGGTTCTATAGGGGCAGGTGAACGTCATTTTTTCCTGATCATCGGGGTGAATTGCCACCTGATTATATCCTGAATAGCCATCCAAAATGTAGAAAAATCTATTCCCCACCAGTCTTTCCAGTATCTGATCAATGAAGGGCAATGGGAAATGATCTTTCTTCGTGGCTTGGTTGAGTTTCTAGTAATCAATACATACTCGCCACGAACTAGCAATACGTGTAGGGATGACTTCTCTAGAATTAGTGGTTATGATGGTAAGTCCAGCCGTCTTTGGCACAACCTGAACAGGACTTACCATCGGCTGTCAGAAATGGGGAAGATAATTTCGTTGTCTAACCACTTAATCATTTCATTTTTCACTACCTCTTGAAGTGTAGGGTTCAATCTACGCTGGAGCTGTCTAGTAGGTCTAGATCCTTCTTCAGTGAAAATCCTATGTGTGTAGTAAGAAGGACTAATGCCAGTCAGGTCAGAGAGGCTCCATCCTATAACCTGTCTATGTGCTCTCAGGACAGATAAGAGTCATGATTCTTGATCAGATGATAAGAAAGAGTTGATAATCACAGGATAGGTCTGATCAGGTCCTAAGAAAACATACTTAAGAGAATCAGGGAGAGGTTTGAGCTCAATAGGTATAGGATCAGAAGGAGCAGGTGTGGAAGTTTCAGGAGATCCTAGAGACACTAATGGAATAGGAGGTAAGCCCTCAATCTCTAAAGTGGGTACCTCAATGAAAGTCAAGTCAGAGTCCAAAGAGTGTTGAGGTTCTAAATTTAGTGAGTCAATTAAGGTATCCTCAACCAACCGATCCAAAGAATCCAAGGAACAGATTTCCTCAATTAAACTACAAGTCGGTCCTCTTTGGGCCAGAAAAATGTCAATTTTTATTTTTTGATCTCCGAACTTCAATTCTATTAGGCCCTCCTCACAATTAATGTTTTCCTTGGATGTAGCCAAGAAAGGTCTTCCTAAAATGATAGGTGTGTTCTGGATATCCTCACATACTTCCATGTCAAGGACTATAAATTATACAGGAAAGTAAAAATCCTTGACTCACACTATAACATCTTCCAACACTCTCTGAGGTGTCTTAACTGACCTATCAGCTAATTGCAGGGACACCTCCGTTGGCTTCAGATTGCCAACCTCGAAATGTGTCAGTAGAGAGGTTGGGATAAGATTGATGAAAGCACCTAGGTGAAGTAATGCTCTGTTAAATGTGGTGTTACCTATCATGTAGGATAGGAGAGGGGCGCCGGGGTCTTTCATCTTAGTAGGGAGGGTACTGGATATAATGGAACTAGCTTGTTCCGAGAGGATGATTGGACTACTCCCTTTTTGAATCCTTTCTTTATGCTTAGGTGTACATAGGTCTTTTAAAAACTTAGCATAAAGAGGTATGTGGAGAATTGCATCCAACAAGGGGATGTTTATGTGGACTTGCTCAAAGAGCTTAAGCAAATCCTCCTCTGGTGCCACACAGGTCTTTTTCTTTCCTTTCCCCTTCTTCTTTAAAGCCTCTGGAAATGATACAAAAGTGGTGACAAGAGGGTCATTCCTAGGTAAAGGAGAAGCAGAAAATAGTGAATTAAATGGATGAATGGAGGTAGAAGACTTGGGAGAAGATGTACAAGCAAGAATAGGTGGATCTATGTGCTTTTACCACTCCTAGTGACTATGGCATTTAGTTCGGCCCTAGATGTAGATGGTAATTCAAAATTAGGTAGCAGAGGTGGTTGGGTTTGTGTATAGGAAGAATTTGGGTTAGTGTAAAATTTAGTCTCATGCAAGGGTTGTGAAATGACATGTGCTTGACCTTGCACTGCCGGTCTAGGTTGAACATACCTTTGGGTAGGTATGTTCCTAGGGTTGGGTTGTGCTTGAGATGGAAGTGAATGTGGTTGATGGGATTCCGTTAAGTGTGATAGCTGGGCTCTCATCTCAGCTAAGGCTGCGTCTTATCTCTGCTACATAGCAATATTCTGCTGTTGCATATCAGCTAGAGCTTTCATGATAGACCCCAACTGGTCATCTCGTGTAGGCCCAGGTTGAGAGTTTTGGGCAGGCCTGGGTTGGGGTTGCTGGTAGGTACGCGGTGGATATCCATGTGATTGTGGAGGTGGTGCTCGGATCGGGTTGTGCTGTGGTGGTGCAAAAGGTTGTTGAAAAGGTCTCTGTGAATTTCCCAACCATGAGAAATTTGGATGATTACGCCATCCAGGGTTGTAGGTCTGTGCAAAAGGGTCATTGTGAATGGCATGGAGCTCCTCCGAAGATCCAGAAGGTGCAGGGAAGTCAGTGTAGGGAGGAACAAAGGTTCCTCCAACCGGTGAAGGATATGGAAATGGAAAATCAGGTAGCGCAGATTGTGTCACAGAAAGGTTATTTACAGTTTCCCTCCTTGTGGGAAACTGGGAAGAAGTATTTTTTTCCGGTGACTGAGAAGAAGGAGATGATGAAGGTTTTGAGAGAAATTTCCATACTTCATCTACTTTCTTCTCAATTAAGCCCACCTTATCCAGTTGACTAGCCACTATCTCTAAGTCTCTGCTACTGGATTGGGCTTCGTGTACCCCCGTATGTGAGTGAGAATGTGAGGACTTTCTATTAAACATACTCATTGAAGCATTATTAATAGAATTCTCGGCCATACCTTCGAAGAGCTCAAAGGCTGAGTCCTCGTCCTGACACAGGAAATTGCCTCCACAAGCGGCATCTACGAAATTCCATGTGTCATCATGGAGCCCATGGTAGAAAATCTGGACCTGTTGCCAGCGTGGGACACCATGGTGGGGACATTTTCTCAGAAGCTCGTGGAATCTCTCCCAAGTCTCGTGCATTTGTTCTCCTTAATTCTAGGTGAATGTGGTGATAGCACGCCTTAAGGTGTTAGTGTGGCCTACAGGAAAGTACTTCTTTAAGTACTCATGTTCTAAAGAAGCCCAAGAGTCTATAGGTGTAGTATGTGCAAGTGTTCTAAACCAAAAGGCGACCTTATCTTTTAATGAAAAGGAGAACATTTTCATCAAAATAGTGTGCTGATCATGGCCTTGCGGACCCAGAGTTTGAGCAAGATTTTTCAGCTCCTCTAAATGCTGAAAAGGGTCCTAAGAAGCAAGTCCATGGAAGTGAGAAATGAGTGCTATGATGTTCGGCTTCAATTCAGCAGCATGATCCCCATCGGGATATTGTACCATAGGCATAGGTTGGGCAACTGCAGGATTATAGTAATCCCGTAGTTGAGGTCTACGAGGTTGGGGTGGTGTCTGAGGGTTTTTAGGTCAAGGTTATTGTGGTTGGGGGTTAGCTAAGGGATTAACAGCTTGAGCAAGTTGTTGCACCTATTGGGCTAGCGTATTTATTTGTAGTTGTGTTTCAAACAGGTGATGAAGATGACGCATAGGTCCTCTCTCTGGGGGTGGGTTAGCTGTGTTACAGGGTTTACAGGGTCTATCCATGGGTTACAGGGTTTCCCCCACCCGACCTTCCTTGTCACCAGGATCCAAGTTGACCAAAAAGAATAACTTGACCTCTTAAGTCTACTAAATTTTTAATCATGAATTAAGGTGCTTAGAATTTCACTTGAACTTTAGATTTGATTTGTGCTTGGTGACCTAATTTGAAGGTTGGTTGACCGACAAGGTAGGTCAACTTCACCTAATCTGCCCTAAAGTTGAGGATGAGTTGGGTAATGAGCCCAAAATCACCCTAAGTGATTCGCAAACAGGTTATTGAGTCCCAAGTTTTAGGATCCAAGTGGATGATTAGAGCCTTCTTTTAGGATTTTCTTGATTAGGTCAATTCGAGCAAGGGTTTGGGTGACACACAATGCGAGAAAATGAATTTTCTTTATTTCAGGCAAGTGTGTTTTCTCAACCCTAAGATGGAAACCCTAATTTGGCTCTTTTGTCCAATCAGTTCTTTCCAAATGTGGCATCTAGGGCTCAATCAAGAAGGTAAACAACCTTAGGCACCTTAGATCCTTAGTAGGTGCAGAAATCTAGAAGGGGATCTCTATAATGAATCAAATTAGGCAACTCAAGTGATTAAGTCTAATAACAAATGCGAGTTGGTCCTAATTGATTTCCCTTTTTAATTCTTTCCAGAAATAGAGGCTCAAGGAGAAGGAAATGAGATTACCTACCCCTGGAGTGACTGTCTGTTTGGGAGTCGTGGAGCGCGTATTGATAGGAAAAGCATCATAGTATAGTGTGCAATACGATCAAACAAAAATATTTATAAAAAGATAATAAGACTTTGAGTCCCAGTCGTTCGTCTCTGGGAGGCGTTTATTCAAATTTGAAATCGATCTTTATCGCTCTACTTATTTAAAATCGCATGGCGGTTTATGGTTATTACATATTTAAGCACGACATGCTTAGTTGCAATATATATATAAATGAAAAGCAGGAAACTTGAATCACAGGAAATAGATTGCAACCAATAAGCTCATGGTGATTTTCAACATAGAGATATGTATATAAAAATATATCTTTCATTCATTCATTCATTCATTCAAGAGGATGTTTGCAACATGGAGTTTAGAGGAAAGCTTGTAAAGGAAAGCTTGAAAAATACAAATCTAGCTAACAGAAAATGATCGCATACAGGAATCTATGGGGGGATTTTGCATGCATCATTGGGGCAGAATAAGAGCTACACTACTAAGAAGTAAATGAAAGCAGTAAAACTATGAAGAGCTAAGTTATTAATCTAGCAAAAATGAAGGGCATTCAGAGGTGGGCTCCGATGGCCTTTGAGTGGCTGAGAGGAGGGGCGGCCAATGGTGCTTAGGCCAGCCCTTGGAGAGAGGTTGGGGAGATGATCCAACATCTTGGCATGGAGATGGTGGCTTCCATGGTGGTGCTCCTTGTGGAGGTGGAATGTAGCTAACCTAGATGGATGAGTGCCAAGAATGGGATGGGTGCAAATGGCCACCCCTTAGGTCTTTTTATAGACCTAAGGGAAGCTCTCTAGAGAATTATGGAATTCTCTATAGAGGCCTATGGTGGGAGCTCATGGGAGAGAGAGAGAGAGGGTGGATGGTGGTTTTTAGATCCACCAAATGTGGATCTAAAAATTGAATGGCTCTTGGTTGCTAATTTTAGCAACCAAGGAAACAACACATGGTAGAGAGTTCTAGAGAACTCTAGGCTATATATTTTCATGTGGATGGTGTGTGTGGGTTGAAACTTAGGTGGCTAGGTTGATTAGGTTAGGTTCTAGTGGGTTTAGGTTAAGGTAGGTCTCAAATTAGGGTTGTAAACCCTAATTCACTAAGGTAAAGTGCAATTAAACTTAATATAAGTTTAATTGTGTTTGAAAACTTAATTGAGAGTAAAATAACTCAATTAAGTTAGGTCTAGGTCAATTGGACTCTCACTGAGTCCAATTGGATAGTGTGTGCTGAGATCAGGGCTCAATTGGACTCAATGAGTCCAATTGAATGGGCTGATGGAATTGACTAAGATCCAAGTCAATTAGGTTTAGTGAAGACCTAATTAGGTCCTTAGGGAGGTCTAGAGGTGATGTACTAGGGTTAGGGCACCTTAATTTAGGTTCCTATGGGGTTGGAATTTGGTTTAGGGAGCTAGAGATCCAAGATCAAGGCTTGAATCTTAAAAGAAGAACTGGAGAGAAGTTCCAGACATCCAACAAAAGTGTCAGACGTCTTATACTCAAAAATCAGAAGTCTAGACTTGTTGTCTAGATGTCCAATCAGAGTCAGGAAGGATTCAAGGTTCTGTCTTGGGTATTTTGCAGAAATTGGATGTCTGACTAAGTGTCTGGACGTCCAATAACACTGCAGAAGTGGGGTTTAAGGTGTGTGGGAGTTGGCTAAGGGTTCTGGATGTCCTATAATTCATCTGGACGTCCAAATAAAGGTTGGAATTAGGGTTTTAAGGCTTCCTAGGGTGCGGTGACCTAATCTAAGGGTGGCTAAGGCTTGGGGAAGTCTTTAGGTTATCCTAGGGCTAGGATGGACATAATCTCTTCATATTTTACTGCTTTATTCCTACTTAATAGAGTAGTATACCTTAACTCCCTTACATTATTATCTACTACATCTAATCTAAGTCTTCTGCTCCAGCTCTGCTGTAACACCCATTATTCTTGATCCAGCTCAGATCCAGCTTCAGATCCAGCTCCAGATCCAACTTCAGATCCAACTTATTATCTGTAATTGACATAATGCACTTAATCAGCACCTTATAACATTATTTTGTGCATAGCTAAAGGAAAGCAGTAAAGATGCAGATAATGCTTATGCATGCATAAATTACCATAACTTATGCTGAGTCGTAGCCTAATTTAGGTCAATTAAGACCTACTATTGCTGCGTAATCATACCCTCATGCCTAAATCTTGCTAATCCCTAGCAAATGCAAGACTAAATTATTCACATAAGGGTCCCGAAGAGATTGATTATTTTATCAAGTGTACGCCTAGAGATTTTTCTCCTTTTTGTTTTCATCCTATGCTCTAGAAATCCAGACAATCGTGAAAGTGTAGCTATGTAGCTTTTGCAACGGATTCGAGTGAAAAGCTAATTCACCTCTAAAGCCTATACTTGACCCCTAGTAAAATTCTAGCGAAATAGGCAGACTTCTTCCCTCGGGGTATTCAAGATATCCTATAAATTTCACCCTGGCTTTAGGCTTAGGTAGAGAATCTCTGAGGGGTACAAGTGTTTATTTGGTGGCTCACTCTCACTTGGTGCTACATGGAGATTAGTATTTCAGAATCTAGATTCCCAGACTATCAAGTAACTCAACTCAGAGAAAGACGAGAAAAAAACTATGCTCTCTTCTGGTTCCTTTGTATTCATTCTCTCTTTCTATTTTTCTTCTTCTTTTCTTTTCTTTCTTTTTCTTAGAGCTCACAATCTCACTAGATTCTCACGCATGATCTGTATTTGGTGGTCCCACTTGGCATTAACACTTTAATTGAGTCCCCATAACTCTAACACTAAGTCGGAATTTCTCAGCCAGTATTCGGGCGATCAGAAACACAAGAAAGGTGGGTTAAGGCCATATTTGGTGGATGTCAAATTTATTTGGTGGTATTGCCTCAATGCAACTGAAATAAACACTAAATATTCACTCTTTTTTTTTTGCTTTTTCTTCCTTTTCTAATTTTTTTTTTCAATTTTTCTTTCTTTTCATCATTTTTTTTCTTTTTTTTTTTCAACATAACATAATTAGCACACATCCATGAGCTTTATTGAGGAGGCATTATTAGGGATTGGTGGTACTCCAGAGACATTGGGTGGCTTACTTGGTGGAAGTGCCTACTCACGGCACTGGTAGAGACGGATAGGATGGTGTATTTTTGACCTTGACATCAATACCCTTCTTCAGCCGAGGATTCCGTAAAGAATGGTCATAACCATCCGCCTTAGCCCTAGTTTTATGAAAACTCGCTCTCCGTGTATTTGCCCTATTTGGTGGTTCTCAATATTTCACACAAAAATGTATACGCAGGAACTGAGAGTGGAAACTATGTCTAATCTCTGAGTATCATCACCTAATTATCTAGGACTTCAGATTCCTTGTACTAATCTTAGAGCACCAGTACACTCTACTCTCATCTCACACTATTTGGTGGATTTTTGGAAGAAAATCTTCTTGACTCCCAAAACTCTGTCCAGGGGTTCCGGAAAAGAAGCACTACTTCTTCTTGATAGACTAAAGACGTTTATCAGCCTTCACCGTGAATCCATTGCAAATTCTACATGTGTGAAAAATTGTACTGGATTCCAGAATACAGGAATCAACTAGAGGATAAAATCCCTAATGCATTCTCTTAATAAAATAATCTTATTCATGAATGCAATATGTATATATGCTATAAACAAGTAACCTCGTATAATTTGTACTTTGTGAAATTCCCGTATCAGGTTACATTCAGCTTGACCCTAAATTTAGAACAAGAGGTGAGCGGGTTAGTCGGAAATGGTTGTTGCAGATGATTTCTAGCTCTAATGTGAGCATTGGAGGTGGAGTCGGTTGTTCTTTTATTCAGGGTCCTAAAGTACATCTTTTCTTAAATGTTGGCATAAAATTTTTTAGCTTTGTCGTATCTACCCCCCCTCCATGACTAAGTTCTTGCATGTCCTCATGCATGAATATAAAAGAAAATAAATACAATAGGGAGAGAATGGGTAGAAATCACCTGTAGTTGCTCCTGAAATTATACATTCAGCACCGGCCAACCTGTCAGTATGCAATATGAAGAAAATATGCTAAAAGAAAAATATGCTATATATAAAAATGGTTTTGTATAGATGATGGTGGAATGTGGGATAGATGCTATCTATACGTGCTGAGTTTAACGCCTCCAGCTGGGCGAGAATTCAATCACACGTCCACAATAAGATGAATATTCTCGTCCGGTGGAGGAGGTTCCTGGGCCAAAAATGGCTTGAGGCGCTGGCCATTTACCATAGATATATGCCCAGATTTTGGGTCCCTGATCTAGATTTCCCCATTAGGATATGGATGAATCACAACATACGGGCCAGTCCACTTGGACATGAGCTTCCCTGCGAAAAGTTTCAATCGTGAATCGAACAACCAGACTTGTTGGTTGGGCATGAATGCTTTCCTCCGGATGTGGTGGTCATGAAAGGCCTTGGTCTTGTTCTTGTATATCAATGCGTTCTCAAAGTCCTCCCACCAGATCTCTTCTAATTCGCTGAGTTGGAGTTTTCGTTCTTGACCTCCTGCATCGAGGTCAAGGTTACATTTTTGCATCACCCAAAAAGCATGGTGTTCCAGCTCTACAATAACGTGACAGGCCTTTCCATATACCATACAATATGGTGACATTCTGAGTGGGGCCTTGTATGCGGTTCGAAATGCCCAGAGTGCATCAAATAATTTATTGGACCGGTCCTTCCTGTCTAGTCTATCTTCTGGAGAATCAGCTTTATCTGATGGTTAGACACTTCAGCTTGCCCATTGGTTTGCGGGTAATACGGGGTGGCTATACAGTGATGTACCCCGTATTTCTTTAATAATGACCTGAAATGGGAGTGGATGAAGTGGCTTCCCCTGTCTCTAATCAGCGCACAGGGTATTCCGAATCTCGCAAAGATGTACTGTCATACAAAAGAAATGACGGTCTTACGATTAGTAGGTCTCGCCAGGATGGCCTTGACCCACTTTGAGACATAGTCGATGGATAATAATATTTACTCGAAGCCATGTGAGTTCGGAAAAGGGCCCATAAAATTGATGCCCCAGACGTCGAACACTTCTACAACCATGATGGGCTAGAGTGACATCATGTCTCTCCTGGTCATAGAACCGACCGACTGGCATCGTTTGCAGTGTTGGGCGTATTCGTGTGTATCTCTGAAAATGGTTGGGCAGAAAAATCCCGATTGCAAAATTTTTGCAGCGATTTTTCGTCCTGAGAAATGACTACCACAAGCATCCTTGTGGCAAAAAGATAACACACTAGGGATCTCAGAATCTGGGATGCATCTTTAAATAATCTGATCCACTCCAATGCAGAAGAGCAGTGGGTCATCCCAGAGGTAGAATTTGGCCTCTGCAGTGAATTTGAGTTTCTGGTCCTTGGATAGGTTCACGGGAATCTTGCCTGCGGCAAGGCAGTTCACGATATCTGCATACCAGGGGAACTCAACATAGTGAACTGCCAAAAGAGATTCATCTAAAAATTGCTTGTGGATAGGCAGGGAATAAGGAATGTGGCTTGGGTCTAGTTTGGATAGGTGATCCGCCACAACATTCTGCTTTCCGTCTTTGTTGCGGATTTCAATATTAAATTCTTGCAATAGAAGGATCCATCTAATGAGCTGAGGTTTGGCATCCTTCTTCGCCAACAAATGCCGGAGGGCGGAGTGGTCAGTGAAGATGATGACTTTGGACCCTAATAAATACGATCTGAATTTCTCCAACCCGAATACTACTGCTAGCAGTTCTTTTTTTATGACAGTATAATTGCGCTGAGCCTCATTCAACATCTTGCTAGCATAGTATATGACAAAAGGTTATTTTTCCCAATGCTGGCCTAAAACAGCACCGACGGCAAAGTCAGAAGCGTCGCACATCATCTCGAAATCAAGCGACCAATCGGGTGGTTGGAGAATCAGGGAATCAGAGACAACGCTTCATAAAGTCTTGAAGGCGCTGAGACATGAGGTGTCAAATTCAAATGGGACATCGGCAACAAGGAGATTCGTTAAAGGTCGTGCAATTTTTGAGAAATCACGTATAAATCTCTGATAGAAGTCGACGTGACCCAAGAATGATCTGATCTGCTTGACCGAGCTAGGTGGTGGTAAGTGGGAAATAATCTCCGATTTAGCTCGATCGACCTCGAGTCCATTTTTAGAGATCCAGTGTCCTAGTATTATGCCATCCCTCACCATGAAATGGCTTTTCTCCCAGGATAGTACTAGGTTTACCTCAATACATCATTTCAGGATCTTGGTGAGGTTATCAAGACAAGATGCGAAATCATCTCCAAAAATGAAAAAGTCATCCATGAATACCTCCACATAGTCCCCAATCATGTCAGAGAAGATGGCCATCATACAACGTTGAAATGTTGCTGGTGCATTTCAGAGGCCAAAGGGCATCTGCTTGAAAGCGAATGTTCCAAAGGGGCATGTGAATGTGGTCTTGTCTTGATCTTCCGGGCTAATCGCTACTTGATTATACTCGGAGTATCCATCCAGAAAGCAAAAGAAACTACGTCCGGCTAACTGTTCCAAGATCTGATCAATGAAAGGCAAAGGAAAGTGATCCTTCTGGGTAGCCATGTTCAGTTTCCTAAAGTCGATGGAGACCCGCCAAGATGTCGCAGTACGGGTCGGGATGGATTCACCCTTATCGTTTTTCACAACGGTGAGTCCTGCTTTCTTGGGCACTATCAGGATTGGACTCACCCATTGGCTGTCAGAGATTGGGTATACAATGCCTGCATCCAGCCATTTGATGATCTCCTTCTTAAAAACCTCTAGCATATTCGGGTTAAGCCATCTTTGAGGTTGTCTCGAAGGTTTCACCCCCTCATCCATGTAAATGTGATGAGTGCAATACGAGGGAGAATACCGCGGAGATCAGCAATACTCCACCCTATAGCAGCCTTATGGTCTTGTAGCATTGAAATCAATTGATGCTCCTATTCTTGGGTTAAGTGGGCATTAATAATGACTGGGTATGTCTCACTTTAGCCCAAGAACACATACTTAAGTGAGTCAAGTAAGGACTTCAATTCAATCACGGGTGGGTCAGAGTCAGAAATGTGAGTGGGAGGAGCAAACTCGAGGGTGGGAATCTACTCACGTGAATTCCCGCTGATTCGCTTCCTGTGAGATAATCAGTTGTGACTGTGTTAATGGGAAACGCGTTAGCTGTGGTCACATCTTCCTGCAACAACAGGGGCGATTCAGTAGTGTGCGGATCAGGATAGCTAGATTCAAGGGTGCTGTGGTCAGAAGCACACCCTAAATAGTCAGATCCTTGGGGAGATATGTGTAGTGCAATGGTCTCAATCCTGTGTGGATCGAGGTCCAAGGACCCTGATAGTGTAGACGAATGAGACATCGGGTCGTCACAAAGGAGCCTAATGTTACCACAGTATGCTGAATCTTCGTCTTCACCATCCTCCTCTATGAGATCACAGTCGAAGTTCTTTGATGCCCTGAATATGTCGAGTCGAAGTCGCTCATTACCTAGGGCCATCTCCATACACCCGGATGCACAATCAATGTTTGCTCGGGTTGTCGCTAGAAATGGGCGACCCAAAATAATTGGTGCATCTCGAAGATTGGGAGGAACTTCCATATCAAGAACGAAAAAGTCTATGGGAAAGCAGAACCCGCAAACTTTTACGATCACGTTCTCAACCACCCCCCTCAGTGTTTTTACTGATCTATCAGCCAGTTGAATCGTGACCGAGGTGGGCTTTAACTCCCCAAATTGAAATCAATCAAATACAGTAGAGGGAGTTAGGTTGATGGACGGACCCATATCTAGAAGGGCCTGATCAAATGGAGAATCCTGCAAGAAGCAGGATATGAGTGGGGTACCAGGGTCTTTCTTTTTCAGTGGCAAGTTGGCTAGAATCACGACGCTAGCATCTTTTGACAGTACCGCCTGTCGTCCAATTCTAGGTTGTCGCTTCGGGGTACAATAGTCCTTGAAGAACCTAGCGACAACGAGAAAGTGATCGATTACCTCGAGGAGGGAGACCTGAATATGTACTTCCTTAAACATTGATTCCATACTACATTTCGTGTTAGAGCCTTAGAAAAAGGGACGGGAATCTCAGGGTCAAATGGCCTCTTACCCTTATCTACCGCAGGTGGCTCCTGGGATGAAGGAGTCGAACCCGCCTGCGGCAAAGGGTGAGAAAAATCAGGACCCACCTGCTTATGTGGTGGGTCGAATGTCTTCCTTCTGCTCCTTAAAGAGACAGCATTTGCATCGGCTTGCTATCCATGAGGTGGTGGGGGAGTGGAAGGGGCAGAGTATGCGGGGTTCTACATCAAAGGCGGCTGGCCTTGGGCATGACCAGGTGGTGCAGGAGGCACCTGTAATATGGTGTGTGCCTGTCCCTGTGGTGCCTGAAACCTAGGTGGGGCGCCTTGGTTATGCACATACCGAGGGTTTGGGATAGGTTGGGAGGGCAAGGCTCCCTAAGTTCTATGCTCCTGCAACAGCTGGTTTTGCGTATTCTGTATAGTTTGTATCTGGTCAGCCATCGCCTTCATTATTTGTAAGCTATCTTGTGTAGATTTCCTCATCGATTTTTGCAGCTCCTCTTTCAGTGACTCCAAAGGGTCAACCCGCTTTGGAGGGTGACTGGCAGCTTGGTGTAGTGGCTGGTATAAAGAACGGGGTTGCTGCTGCTGAGACGGGAATGGCTACTACCTAGGGTACGTGTTTTGCACATTCCCGTATTGCTTGGTCTGGTAGTGTGGTTCTTGATGTGGTCTCTGTAAATTACCAGACCAAGAGAAGTTCGGATTCTGGCACCAACCAGGGTTATACGTCTCTGAATATGGGTTATTACGCCCGTATCCTTGGATAGCATTGACGTCCTTGTAGGCCGAAGATGTCTAAGACGTATATCCATCAAGGGGATACCTATTATAATCTACGGGTGGTGCGTAACCCTGGTCATATGGTGCCAGATCTGGATTGCTTACGGGATCCTGATATGCAGGATCTCGTTAATAAGAAGAAGATGCATCCCGAGTGAGTAGATTAACTTGAGCAAGAGGGGCTCGAGGTGCATAGGAGGGTCTTGAAGTGGTAGAGTTCATGTCAGATTGACCCTAACTAATCTGGTCAATCTTTTTCTCAATTAGGTTTATTCTATCCAGTTGCTTGACGATGATATCCATGTCGACTCGAATAGACTCGGTGTGAGCCTCATGGACACCAACCTGCTACTAACCAGGCCGCTGGAGCTGGTTCATGGACGCGGCATTCATCGAGTTCTCCACTAAAGATTCAAAAAACTCAAATGCACTATTCTCTTCTTTCGCAAGGAAATTCCCACCACTAGATGATCGGCCAGATACTGATGTGTGTCATCCAGTCCATGGTAAAAGATCTGAGCTAGGTGCCATCAGGGTATATGATTGCGCAGCAATCATAGGTCTTAATTGACCTAAATTAGGCTAGAACTTAGCATAAGTTAGGGTAATCATGCATGCATAAGCATTATTTGCATCTTTATTGCTTTACTTTGGCTGTGCACAAAATAATGTTATAATGTGCTGATTAAGTGCATTATGTCGATTATAGGCAATAACCTGATCAGGAGCTGGATTTGGAGTAGGATCTGAAGCTGGATCAGGAATAACGAGTCTTGCAATAGGACTGGAGCAGAAGACTTAGATTAGATATAGGGAATAATGATGTGAGGAAGTTAAGGTTTGCTACTCTATTAGGTAGGAATAAAGGCAGTAAAATGTGAAGAGCTTAGGTCCATCCTAGCCCTAGGATAGCCTAAAGACTTCCCCCAAGCCTTAGCCACCCTTAGATTAGGTCATAGCACACTAGGAAGGCCCAAAACCCTAGTTCCAACCCTTATCTGGACATCCAGATAAGTTATAGGATGTCCAGGACCCTTAGCCAACTCCCGCCCACCTCAAACCCACTTCTACAGTGTTATTGGACGTCCAGATACTTTGTCAGACATCCAATTTCTGTAGAATACCCAAAACAGAACCTAGAATTCCCCCTGACTCAGATTAGACATCCAGAACTGAAGTCTGGACTTCTGATTTTTGAGTATAAGTCATCTGATTTTGTTTTTGGACGTCTAGGACTGGTCTCCAGTCCTTGTTTTGAGATTCAAGCCTTGACCTTGGATCTCTAGCTCCCTAGACCTAATCCCAAGCCCATAGGAACCTAAATTAAGGTGTCCTAACCCTAGTACATCACCTCTATACCTACCTAAGGACCTAATTAGGTCCTCACCAAACCCAATTGACTTAGATCAAAGTCAATTACCATCACCTAAGTCAATTGGACTCATTGAGTCCAATTAAGCTCAAATCTCAACCCACACAAGTTCAATTGAACTTAGTGAGAGTCTAATTGACCTAAACCCAACCTAATTGAGTTATTTCACTCTCAATTAGGTTTACACTCATTCAATTAAACTTAGGTTAAGTTTAATTGCAAATTCCCCTTAGAAATTAGGGTTTGTAACCCTAATTTAAGGCATACACCTACCTAAACCCCTTAGGACCTAACCTAGACCTCTTAGACACCTAGGGCACAACCACACACACACCCATTCACGCACACACACTTCTCTAGAGTTCTCTAGAACTCTCTTGAAGTGGCGCCAACTCTTGGTTGCCAAATTTAGCAACCAAGAGGCATTCAATTCTTAGATCCACAAATGGTGGACCTAAGAAACCACCAACCTCTCTCTTGGCCGGCCATTCTTGGGTTCTCTCTAGAGAGACACCCTTAGGTCTATAAAAAGACCTAAAGGGTGGCCATTTTCACCCATCCACATTCATGGCTCCCATCCACCTCCACTTAGGCTAGCCATTACCATCTCCACTACCATCTCCACTCCATCTCCATGAGCTGATCACCACCATGAAGGACACCACGCCAGGATGCTGGATCACTCCTCCAACCTCTCTCCAAGGGCCGGCCTAAGCTCCATTGGCCGCCCCTCATTCTCCTCTCTACCACTCCAAGGCCATCGAAGCCCACCTCCGCATGCCCTCACTTCTGATAGATTAGTAGCTAGCTCTTTACATTTACTTCTTTTATTTTCGGCTTAGTAGTGTAGTCCTTATTCTCCCCCAATGATGCATGCAAAATTCCCCTGTAGATTCTTGTATGTGATCGTTTTCTGATAGCTAGAGTTACATTTTTAAGCATTTCTGTACAAGCTTTCCTCTACGTTTCATGTTACAAACACTCTCCAAATGAATGAATGAAAGATACATTTTTATATATATCTCTATGTTTTGAAATCACCATGAGCTTATTGATTGCCATCTTTTCTGCGTGATTCAAGTTGCTTGTTTTTCACTTATATATTTTGCAACAAGCATGTCGTTTCCGGAAAATATAGAAAATCTAACTATAGATGCATTTTCTGTAAACGGCCACCACCTCACTAGAATTGTGCGCACAAAAACTCACACGTTCACCTTTGTGATCTATTTAACACATGCGCAGGTAATCAGAGTTCATAATAGAAATGGTGAAATCTTAATCCGAAGACTGGAAACCGGCGTACGATTTTAAACAAAGTAGAGCGGTAAAAGATCAAATTCAGAAGTAAAACAAGCACCTCCCAGAGACAAATGATCGAGACTCAAAGTCTCATTATCTTTAGAAAATATTTTTGTTTGATCGTATTGTACGCTATACTACGACGTTTTTCCTATCAAATACGCGCTTTACGCTCTCAACAAATGGTGCCGTTGCCGGGGAGGCAACGTCATTTTCTTTGATTTCGATCTTCTAATCTATCACTGACAAATTTGCCTCTACTTTGTTTCTGGATGTATAGGAAAAATGGAAAAAGAACGAGATTTGCGCACACAACGAGCGCAGAAAAGAATTCCAGGTGCACATCATCTTCTCTTAGATTAGGTTTTCTTTTGAACCCTAGGATTAGCTTTACCTCCAGCAATTTCCTTAAAAAAAAAAACTTATTCATTTTCATGAAAAAGAAAAAAAAATCAAAAAAAATCTAGAGTGGGTTTCTTTTTGAACCCTAGGTAGTTTGAAAAAAAAAGGCAAAAAAAAAAATTTTTTTTGAAATCCCTTAAAGAAAAAAATTTCCATTTAAAAAAAAAATGTGCAAAAGTTTTTGAAAAAAAAATATTTTTTGGTGGAAAGCTTGGATTTCAAACCCAAAACCCTCTTTAAAAGCTCTTCCGCCATTCTCTGATTTTCGTCCAGATTTCAAAATCTGATTTAAAAATTCGATTGCCAAAAAATTATTAAGAAAAAAATTTTGAAATTCAGGCGAAACCTTCATTTCCAAACCATCTTTCAAACGGCACCATTCTTTTGAAAAAATTCCAAGTATGCAATTTTAAAAATTCACGAAGTGCAAGGGGGTCAGACTGACCCAGATTCAAGATTTTTTAAATTTCAAAAGTAATTCCAAGCAATACGTGAATCTATTTTGACTAAAAATTGTGGGGTTTGAAAGATGATCTTATTGGCTTTATTTTTCATATTTTTTCTAAATTTTTTAAGGTCATTTGATACTGTTTCAAAGCGAAAAATCGACCAGGGTTCAAAATTCTAGATCTGACCCTCTGACAATAAAAAATCCCTAAAAATTTGGTTGAAATAGAAAAAATTCTAAAAAAAATATTCTCTGAAAACATAATTGAAAAAAGAATCTACTCACTAAATTTCAAGTTAATTGGATTCCAATTGTTGTCAGAGAAAGAATTTTACTTTTGTGGTTTGCTAAAACAGAACAAAACCCTAGAAGTGCATGAATCTTAGGGTAAATATTTAGGGTTACAACTTAGAGACCACACTGAGGCTACCTAGACTTAATCAAGTCTAGCACTTAGCTGGTGAGCTTGGTCACCTTGTGGGCCACTCAGCAAGAGAAAACCCCAACTGAAGAAAACGAGTAAAAATCAATTTTAAAACACGAAATAAAACACGAAGTAAAATCTTTAGAAAATATTACCATGGTGCGGGCATTTCCGGAGAAGGTCGTGAAATCGGTCCCAGGCTTCATGCAACTTCTCCCCAGCTCCTTGGGAGAAAGTTGTGATTGTGCACCTCATCCCGTTTGTTCGACCGATTGGGAAAAACTTTTGTAGGAATTCACGTCGTAATTCCGGCCAGGTTCCAATTGGCTTCCCAATGGTCTTGAACCAGTATGAGACTTTGTCCCTCAGAGAGAATGGGAAAAGCTTCATTAGAACAATCCCAAGATCAATGTTCCTGGGTCGAATCATTTCTACGAGTCGACTTAGGTCCTCTAGGTGCTGGAACGGATTTTCACTTGAGTTTCCATAGAAGTGAGTGCTGATCAAACCGATCACGTTAGGCTTGAGCTCAAATGCGTCTCCGTCTGCGGGAATTCTGACTAGGGGTGCAATGATTAGTGTGGTTGGATGTTAAGTCCCATGCTATTAAGCCTTTTTAAGACGTCCGTGTAGATTCCCTACTCGGAGGGGGTGAGATCAGCGTGACATAAAAAATGCGGAATATAATGTAAAGCAATCTCACAAAAAATCAATCGCACAATGTACACAATAATTTTTAGGTGGAAACCCAAACCGGGTGAAAACCACCACCTAACCCTCTCGAGTTAGGATTTTCCGATCAACCAAGTTGATCAAATCCACTAAACGAATCACTTTAAATGAGGGTGATTCAACCTCAATTACAACCACGCTACAAGTGCGAGGGTAGCATTCCTCAACCCCTTCTCTTCACAAGAAGGATTTTGTCCCACGAAGGAGACGGGAATTCGCAAAGCGAATACCCAACCAAATAACAAAGTAAAAATAACAAATATAGTCCTATAGAGCCAACAAAGATTTAAACCTAGCTTCTATAGGAATTAGGAAATCTCCCCTTTGCAAGGAGTGCGTCGAATCGATGACGTGGGTGCGTTAGCCACGCGACGGCGCAACGTCGCTCTCGTAAGCTACAGCGGGAGAGTGGGTACGCAAAGACTTGATGCTCTCAAGATGTAGAGCTTGAGCTTGGAGAGCAAGAGCTTCTTTTTGGACACAAAAGAGTGGAAAGTATGTTGCTTGGGTGTGTCTTAGTGTGTAAAGGATCCCCTCTATTTATAGAGGCCTTAGGAAAGCTTTGGAAGGCTTTGGAAAGCTTCCATAGCCATTGGGAGTAAAGCCCAAGAGAATCAGGTCGAAATCAGGAACAATGATTGCACTGACAGGATTATCAGACATCTGGAAGATCACTTTAAGACGTCTGAAAATAACGTCACACGTCTGATTTTGGGCGGGTCTCTTCCTGACTTGGATCAGATTTAAACAGGGTTCTAGTGCAAGTCCATTAGACGACATACAGGATGTCTGGCACTATGTCTAGATGTTTGGAAACCTACTTTTTCGTGGGAATGGATTTCCAAGAGAGTCAACGGCTAGAAAATCTGTGAGAAGAGATTTTGGGTCAGCCGAGGCAAAATGGTCATTTATCAGACGTCTGGAAAGGCCTAGGGACGTCTAATAAGGCTCTAACGGTCATATCCTGTAGTGTTTGCTAATCCAGCCAATGGTCCACTAATTGGACGTCTGGCAAAGTCATCAGACGTCTTCTAAGACGTCTGGACTAAGGCCTGGACGTCTGATTTCATCAGACAGAACAACAAGTCCAGCCTAAATGTTATCAGACGTCTGAATCAACAGTCAGACGTCTTAAAACACATTATCAGAAGTCTGATTTTGGAATTAGACGTCTGGAAATGCTGTTTCAACCCTATATTGGTTTTCTAGGTTTTCTACAGAAAACCTAAGTATCCTAGGGTTGTGTCGGTGTTCCTTGGACTACTGTTAGGGTACTTTGAGGCTCTTTAACAAGAATCTAAGTAACAAAAATAAAGAGCAACAAAAGAAACGAAAAATACAAGGAGTACAAGAGAAGGAAATCTATCCTATTCTTCATCTCCTTCCTTCTTCAATCTATCCCTCCTCACGAATCTCGTCTGTTTTCAATCAAGCTTCTCCAATCCATCCTGGATGCGAGCTCGAACTCCGTCTGGTCATGTCTCCATTTGCAATTTGCCTGAAATCTAAGACTCCAAGTGCAAATGTTAAATAACACGTGTTTTGTTATCATCAAAAAAAATGATCGTGGTGCTCTAGCACCAACAATCTCCCCCTTTTTGATGATGACAAAACCATAAGTAATAATGCAAAAAATCCTCCCCCTTTTTGACATTATCAAAAAGGTTTAATTGATTTTATATTTCCTATAACTCCCCCTTAAAACATGCTCTTCTATGAATTTCAAAAGTAATGTTCTCCCCCTTTCTGTAACAACAAGATAGCTATTATTTGCTCCCCCTTACTAAACGAAATTTAGCTAACTTGCATCTCCCCCTTAAAAATTGACAAGTAGCTCATAAATCTTTTTAACTCCCCCTATCTAAATGCTAATGATAAAAAGATAGGGTGAAGAATTTTTACCTCACCTAGCATGGACAATAAAATGGCCCAAATGGTGGTGGTGGATGCCACATTGGATGGGGCTCCCATCCGTAGCTTGGAGGCCCAGGCATTGGCGCCGGTCTCCAGTCTGGTGGTCGACGTGTGGCGGGATCATTGTTTGTTCGCCGTCTCGTCGGTCTTCTCCTCCTTGGTCTACTCCTTGGTCCTCCCAATTCGAGGTGACCAGCCTTGAGCTTGTAGGTCCAGTCCTTCGTGTTGTAGTTATCCCTGAAACCTACAAAACAAGATTCCAATTCTTTTTTCGATATCCAAGTGGGCTTGGATCCAGATCTGTTAGTGGGTCTCCTTGATGGAGATCCTTTCTCAACTTTAGGGCTATATAGGTTATCTACTTTGTTGATTAATTTGTTAGAGTTTTCCCTAAGACATGCAATTTCTTTTTCTATAGCATGCATCTTAGTTTTTAAATCACAGATTTCTAACTTTAAACTATTAATTTCCTCAATCAATTTATTATTTTCATTGATGAGGTTATGATTTTCTAATAATAGGTTATCAATTTTAGGACTAGCTTCTATGTCCTTAAGTTATTTTTCTAACCTATCATTTTCATTTTTAAGAAAACTAAGGTTCTTTTTAATGCTTTTGTTTTCTATTCTTAATGATTTACTAACATCAAATAGTTCATTAAAAGCTTTTTGTAAATCGAAATTTACCTCGTTGTCAGAGTCGCTTCCGCTTTCGCTGTCGCTATTGCTTCCTCTGGCCATGAAACCAAAGCAAGCGGTTTCTTCTTTTTCTTCTTCTTCTTCCTCCGAGCTCGAATCGTCCCAAGTGGCTTGGAACGCCTTCTTCTTAGATTTCTTCTCCTTTTCCTTCTTCTTCTCCTTTTTGAGAAGAGGGCACTCTGGTTGCAGGTGCCCTTTCTCGTTGCAGTGGTAGCAACGTCTAGGGCTCTCCTTCTTCTCCTTCTTCAATTCCCTACACAACTTGGAAAACTTTTTAAGTAAAAATTTAAAGTCTTCGTCGTCAGAACTTACCTCGCTATCCGACGCAGCTTTGAAGGCGAGAGTCTTCTTCGATTTAGGCTCCGGTGTATCCTTCTTCTTCTACTTCAACTTAGTCTCGTAGGCCATTAGATTGCCTAGGAGATCTTCCATGTTGAGCTCCTCCACTTCGTTCGCCTCCTCGATGGCAGTGACTTTCTGTTCCCACTCCGGTCCGAGGGAACGAAGAAGCTTCCCTTGAAGCTCCCCCTTGATGAAAGTCTTCCCTAAAGCTTTCAAATTGTTTACTATGAAAGTGAACCTAGTGTTCATCTCACTTAAAGTTTCGTTAGATTTCATGGAAAAAGCCTCAAACTCTTGTGAAAGTAAATTGAGTTTAGAAGTTTTTACCTTAGATGTACCTTCATGAGTTACCTCGAGTGTGTGCCAGATCTTGTATGCGGTGGCACATTGCGAGATTCTATTGAACTCCTTCGGGCTGATCGCGTAGTACAACGCGTTCATAGCTTTCACGTTGAGTGATAGTTCTCGAATTTGCTGTTGTGAGTAGCCTCCTGCGGGTTTTTCTAGGATGTTGAAGGGGGTCTCGCAACGGTCCCATATTGTAAATTCGGTGGCTTGAAGCCATGTCTTCATCCGTAGCTTCCAGTAGCTATAGTTGTTCCCGTCGAAATAGGGTGGTCGGACGGTGGACTACCCCTCGGAAATCCTGCTTGCGGAACTGCTCCCCTCCATGATCTTCTTGCTGGGTGTTACTCCGAATAGCAAGAACCTGCTCTGATACCAATTGTAGATTCCCTACTCGGAGGGGGTGAGATCATCGTGACGTAAAAAATGCGGAATATAATGTAAAGCAATCTCACAAAAAATCAATCGCACAATGTACACAATAATTTTTAGGTGGAAACCCAAATCGGGTGAAAACCACCACCTAACCCTCTCGAGTTAGGATTTTCCGATCAACCAAGTTGATCAAATCCACTAAACGAATCACTTTAAACGAGGGTGATTCAACTTCAATTACAACCACGCTACAAGTGCGAGGGTAGCGTTCCTCAACCCCTTCTCTTCACAAGAAGGATTTTGTCCCATGAAGGAGACGGGAATTCGCAAAGCGAATACCCAACCAAATAACAAAGTAAAAATAACAAATATAGTCCTATAGAGCCAACAAAGATTTAAACCTAGCTTCTATAGGAATTAGGAAAACTCCCCTTTGCAAGGAGTGCGTCGAATCGATGACGCGGGTGTGTGAGCCACGTGACGGCGCAACGTCGCTCTCGTGAATTACGGTGGGAGAGCGGGTGAGCAAAGACTTAATGCTCTCAAGATGTAGAGCTTGAGCTTGGAGAGAAAGAGCTTCCTTTTGGACACAAAAGAGTGGAAAGTATGTTGCTTGGGTGTGTCTTGGTGTGTAAAGGCTCCCCTCTATTTATAGAGGCCTTAGGAATGCTTTGGAAGGCTTTGAAAAGCTTCTATAGCCGTTGGGAGCAAAGCCTAAGAGAATCAGGCTGAAATCATGAACAATGATTGCACTGACAGGGTTATCAGATGTCTGATCCTGGCATCAGACGTTTGGAAGATCACTTTAAGACGTCTGAAAATAAGGTCAGACGTCTGATTTTGGGTGGGTCTCTTCCTGACTTGGATCAGATTTAAACAGGGTTCTAGTGCAAGTCCATCAGACGACATACAGGATGTCTGACACTATGTCTGGACGTCTGGAAACCTACTTTTTCGTGGGAATGGATTTCCAAGAGAGTGTAACGGCTAGAAAGTCTCTGAGAAGAGATTTTGGGTCAGCCGAGGTGAAACGGTCATTTATCAGACGTCTGGAAAGGCCTAAGGACGTCTGATAAGGCTCTAACGGTCATATCCTGCAGTGTTTGCTAAGGTAGCCAACAGTCCACTAATTGGACGTCTTGCAAAGTCATCAGACGTCTTCTAAGATGTCTGGACTAAGGTCTGGACGTCTGATTTCATCAGACAGAACAACAAGTCTAGCCTAAATGTTATCAGACGTCTGAATCAACAGTCAGGCGTCTTAAAACACATTATCAGACGTCTGATTTTGGAATTAGACGTCTGGAAATGTTGTTTGAACCCTATATTAGTTTTCTAAGTTCTCTACAGAAAATCTAAGTATCCTAGGGTTGTGTCGGTGTTTGTAGGACTACTGTTAGGGTACTTTGAGGCTCTTTAACAAGAATTTAAGTAACAAAAATAAAGAGCAACAAAAGAAACAAAAAATACAAGGAGTACAAGAGAAGGAAATCTATCCTATTCTTCATCTCCTTCCTTCTTCAATCTATCGCTCCTCGCGATTCTCCTCTGTTTTCCATCAAGCTCCTCCAATCCATCCTAGATGCAATTTGCCTGAAATCTAAGACTCCAAGTGCAAATGTTAAATGACACGTGTTTTGTTATCATCAAAATAAATGATCGTGGTGCTCTAGCACCAACAGTCCGGACTTTAGATCAGACCTTTGGACTGAGGGTCAGACGTCTTGTAAGACTTCTGGAGTCATTCCCAAACGTCTGGAAATCAAAAATTTCGAGTACGAGCTCGAGCAAGCAGTACACTTCTCTTGTTTTCTTCTTCCTCTCCCTCCTTTCGCCCGGCGAAAACCCTAAACCCACACCCTTATATAAGGCCACCTCCTCGCCCTCATTCCACCCCCACTTCCTAGCCACTTTCCTCCTTCCTCCAGCGAGAGCAGTAGAGCGAGAATGGCGGAGAGGAGTGGCGTGAGAGGAGAGGAGGTGCAATGTGAGGAGAGGAGAGCAAGCTTATGAGCTCGCGTGGGAGCTCGCCAGTGAGCTCACGGCCAGAGTGGCACGTGCGCAAGGCGGAGGAGTGCGTCGGGGAGGTCCTCCCCGACACTGCTACAGTCAGAGCAGCAGGCGAGAGGGAGTGGCGTGGCCACGCGCGGCACGAGAGGGCGGAAGCAGGTGCTGGTTCTAGGATTTTCCCAAAATCAAACATCTGGAGTAGCCGCTAGACAATGGTGCAGACGTCTAGAGGTGGTGCCAGACGTCTGAGGAGGAGGCCTCGCGAAGGTACGTCTTCTTTGTGGATATGGCCATGCAGGCCACTCCGCCGATGCACTGTTTCATGCCTGATTTGAGAAGATTCGATTACGCGTGCAGGATTCGCTTGGGGAATGCGCGGAACATGTCCTCCCTCGCATTTTAGACGTCTGAGTGACCTATTAGACGACGGGAAGCACTTCCAGACGTCTGGAGAGGTGGTCGGACGCCTGGAATTGGGTCCAGACGGTCTAGCGGATTTCCTGGACGTCTAAGGAGTGGCGTAGAACTTGAGGTATGGCACTGGACACTTTTAAGATGTCTGGAAGTTGTTCCAGACATCTGATTTGAGTCAGGAACATTGTTTTTGACCCGTTTAGGGTCCGTTTAAGGTCTGATTTCCACAATTAAGATACCGCTGTTTCATGTATGATTTCCTCTACTTGTTAGAAGACTTCCTATTCTGTTCTGAGTATTCTCTTGTGATTGATCCTTATGATAGGACTGGTTTCCATTGCAGGTTCGGGGCTTGCTGAGGCACGTGAGCCTGTCGTTCAAGCCCCCATTACTCCTGGGTTTACTGGTAGAGTGGCTTTCCCTTAATTTAATTAAAACCTAAATGCATGTGTGGAATGAATGATTAGAACCTAGGATGTGGCATGAATCCTAGGACTAGAAATATTGGAATGTCTGTATTGAATGAATGGATTACGGTCTTGAATGAGTAGATAGAATGATAACAATTGCTTGTAAATGAATAACAGTTGCCTGCGAATTGTGCAGTACTTGTGCTAGTTAACTGTTGAATGTAACTTCCTGTCGTACACATAATATGAGCTGCATGTATATAATTTGGAAATGGAAAGGTGAATGTTGGAAACACGAACTACCTGTGAATAACCTGAATATAGAAATATGAATGATAGAATTACCAGTTGCATGTGTATAACCTGAGAATGGAAATAGAAATGATGAAACCTGATATGGAATGGCCTGAGTAATATGAGCATGAACCCTACGGGGAATTAGGAGTAGAGCTCCTGGAAATAAATGGAATGGAACTGGAAATGTGAGTGGGGAAGTGAGCTGGCCCTTGAGTATGGAGTACCAAGGAGAGCGACTGTCCCCCTGTTTAGTGCAGAACAGAGCTAGCTGCCCTTGGGTTAGGACCTAGGGTTAGGATTGGCTACTTTGTACCGACTTCTTGGCCCTCATGTACACTGTACCGAAAAGAGCTACTAGTGTAGGGAGAGAGCTAGCCACCCCACGGGGCCCGGGGTTTAGCTAGCCACCCTACACCGACTTGTTAGGCCCACTGGGCAAACCAGGGTAGTCAGGCGAGGACGCACGGATTGTGGAGGGGCGAGACCCCTGTTTGGTTCTTAGGGGCTAGACCCTTGTTACTGAGAGGGCTATGCCCTATACTGGTTCCGTGCTGTGCTTTGGGCGCACCCTCTAACGGAAACGACTGACACGTGCCAGTGTGGGGTAACTACCCGTGCGCTTATCGCGCGTGCCGTAGTCACCGTTACGTCTGTCCATGACCTTGGGGTGGTTAACTGGGTGTAGGACCACCACGGGGGACTCTCCCCGCCAGGAGAGCACCACGTGTGACTTCTACTCTTCGGAAAAGATTGCAATCAAGATCGTTCCCACGAGGAACATTCGAGATCAAGAAAGTGACCTGATAAATAAACCAAGTGGTGAAAGAAAGAATAATTAGTTAAAGAAAGAAAGAAATTGAAAAACAACAACTACCTGTCCACCTTTACTGCTTTAGTTAGTTGGTTGCCACTCTACTCAGCATTCGCTGACGTTTTGTACTCATAACCCTTTTCACATTCAGGTGTTGAGCAGCCGGAGCCTACGGTTGTAGAGGGTGCTGGGCCCAATAGAGCCCAGTAGTTGTAGCTTTCTGTTGTACTCCCTTTCCAGTTGTAGTGAGTAGTTCTTGCACCTCTGTACTATGAAATTTGTACTTCATATTCCTGTACCCGTTTACTTTATATTGTTGTGGTGGTGTGTACTGTAGTAGTTTTACTTCTTTATTGTTGTACTTTTGTTACTGTTAGTTGCTTAGCATAGTGAATGTGGTTTACTTTCCTACTTTTTGGTTACTTTCTCGTTGGACTACTGGGTCTTGGGATTAGTCGAGTCGGTCCGGTCTCGTGTCCTGTAGGGATTCGGGAACCGGGTCGTAACACTGGATCATAGAAATCCCGCAGTTGTTCTCCTCGCAGTGGATGCTGCATTCTGTCAAGAGCCGTCAAAATGCGGTCCATGGTCTGTCAATGCCGCTCCTCAGATTCAACCACCCAGGCTTCCAGATGAACCATCAGGTCCAGATTATCAATATCTTGACCTAGTCTAGGTCCAGGTCCAGGATTAGCCATTGTGGCTACGGGAGTAGAAGAACTAGGGGAGAAGATGGCCCTGGCGAGGTGACTTGCCTCCTTGGGAGTGGCTCCCAAGGTCCAACCAATTGAGGTCTAAGTGACCTCCTTCCTTGCATACACCACCCAACCCCTGGGTTGGTGTAGCCAAGCCAGACAAGGCTAAGGCCTTGTGAATTAGATGTTCCTTATGGATCAGATGACCAGATTTTTCATTTTAAGTTCTAATTCCTGAAGAAAATTTGTCGTACAACCGACTGAAAGTGAATCCCGCCTCTCAGCTAACCCAGCCAAGGGGTTGAAAGCACCCAGTACTACGACAACGAATTCAGGTTGATTTCATGTTTTAGACTTGATTTTTAGCCCGTATTTTCTTTAGTTAGGTTTTTGGTGAGTGGCCCATAAGGTGACCAACTCACCGGCTAAGTACTAGACTTGATTAAGTCTAGGTTAGCCCAAATGTGGTCTCTAAATTGTAACCCTAAAGGTGTAACCTAGGGTTCATGCAATTCTAGGGTTTTGTTCTTTTGTTTTTTTTTCTTTTTCAACAGACCACAAAAATTACAATTAGCTCTCTGACAAAAATTGGAATCCAATTAAATTGAAATTAAGAGAGTAGATTCCTTTTTCAATTATCTTTTTAGATAATATTTTTTTATAATTTTTACTATTTCAACCAAATTTTTAGAGATTTTTGAATGTCCGGGGGTCAGATCTGGAATTTTGACCCCTTGTCGATTTTTCACTTTGAAATAGTATCAAATGACTTTTAAAAATTCAGGAAAAATATGGAAAATCAATCCAATGAGATCAGCTTTCAAACCCTCTATTTTTAGTCAAAACAAATTCGTGGATTGCTCGAAAATTATTTTTGAATTTTGAAAAATCTCAAATTTAGGTTAGTCTGACCCCCTTGCACTTCGTGAATTTTTTAAAATTTTATGCTTAGATTTTTTTCAAAAGAATGGTGTCGTTTGAAACATGGCTTAAAAATGAAGATCTAGCCCAAATTTTAGATTTTTTGTTCACTAGTTTTTCGGCAATCGAATTTTTAACACAGGCTTTGAACCTTGGCCGAAAATCAGAGAATGGTGGAGAAGCTTTTAAAGAGTGTTTGAGTTTGAAATCCAAACTTTCCACCAAAAATGTTTTTTTTTTCAAAAACTTTTTGCGAATTTTTTTTCAAACCCAATTTTTTTTTCTCAAAGGATTTTCAAATATATATATATATTTGCTTTTTAAAACTAACCTAGGATTCAAAAGGAAACCTAGTCTAGATTTTTTTTTAATTTTTTTTCTTTTTCATGAAAATGAACAAGTTTTTTCTTTTTTTGTAAAAAAGAAATTGTTGGAAGCAAATCTAATCCTAGGGTTCAGAAGGAAGCCTAGTCTAAGGAGATGATGTGCACCTGGAAATCTTTCTCCGCGCTCGTTGTGTGTGCAGATCTCATTTCTCCTGTGTTGTCCTACACATCCAAAAACAAAGTAGAGGAAGATTTGTTAGTGATAGTTTAAAAGATCGAAATCAGAAAAAAAAATGATGTTGCCTCCCCGGCAACGGCGCCATTTGTTTGGGAGTCATAGAGTGCGTATTGATAGGAAAAGCATCGTAGTATAGTGTGAAATACAATCAAACAAAAATATTTATAAAAATATAACGAGACTTTGAGTCCCGGTCGTTCGTACCTGGGAGGCGTTTATTCAAATCTGAAATTGATCTTTATCGCTCTACTTGCTTAAAATCGCATGGCGATTTATGGTTATTACATATTTAAGCACGACATGCTTAGTTGCAATATATATATAAATGAAAAACAGGCAACTTGAATCACATGAAATAGATTGCAACCAATAAGCTCATGGTGATTTTCAACATAGAGATATGTATATAAAAATATATCTTTCATTCATTCATTCAGGAGGATGTTTGCAAAATGGAATTTAGAGGAAAGCTTGAAAAACACAAATCTAGCTAACAGAAAATGATCGCATACAGGAATCTATGGGGGGATTTTGCATGCATCATTGGGGGAGAATAAGAGCTACACCACTAAGAAGTAAATGAAACCAGTAAAACTATGAAGAGCTAAGTTACTAATCTAGCAAAAACGAAGGGCATTCGGAGGTGGGCTCCGATGGCCTTTAAGTGCTGAGAGGAGGGGCAGCCAATGGTGCTTAGATCGGCCCTTGGAGAGAGGTTGGGGAGATGATCCTGCATCCTGGCGTGGAGATGGTGGCTTCCATGGTGGTGCTCCTCGTGGAGGTGGAGTGGAGGTGGAATGTAGCTAACCTAGATGGATGAGTGCCAAGAATGGGATGGGTGCAAATGGCCACCCCTTAGGTCTTTTAATAGACCTAAGGGAAGCTCTCTAGAGAATTATGGAATTCTCTAGAGAGGCCTATGGTGGGAGATTGCGGGAGAGTGAGAGAGAGAGGGTGGATGGTGGTTTTTAGATCCACCAAATGTGGATCTAAAAATTGAATGGCTCTTGGTTGCTAATTTTAGCAACCAAGGAAACAACACATGGTAGAGAGTTTTAGAAAACTCTAGGCTAGATATTTTCATGTGGATGGTGTGTGTGGGTTGAAACTTAGGTGGCTAGGTTGATTAGGTTAGGTTCTAGTGGGTTTAGGTCAAGGTAGGTCTCAAATTAGGATTGTAAACCCTAATTCACTAAGGTAAAGTGCAATTAAACTTAATATAAGTTTAATTGTGTGTTTGGAAACTTAATTGAGAGTAAAATAACTCAATTAAGTTAGGTCTAGGTTAATTGGACTCTCACTGAGTCCAATTGGATAGTGTGTGCTGAGATCAGGGCTCAATTGGACTCAATGAGTCCAATTGAATGGGCTGATGGAATTGACTAAGATCCAAGTCAATTAGGTTTAGTGAAGACCTAATTAGGTCCTTAGGGAGGTCTAGAGGTGATGTACTAGGGTTAGGGCACCTTAATTTAGGTTCCTATGGGGTTGGAATTGGGTTTAGGGAGCTAGAAATCCAAGATCAAGGCTTGAATCTCAAAACAGGAACTGGAGAGCAATTCCAGATGTCCAACAAAAGTGTCAAGCATCTTATACTAAAAAATCAGAAGTCCAGACTTGTCGTCTGGACGTCCAATCAGAGTCAGGAAGGATTCAAGGTTCTGTCTTGGGTATTTTGCAGAAATTGGATGTCTGACTAAGTGTTTGGACGTCCAATAACACTGCAGAAGTGGGGTTTAAGGTGTGCGGGAGTTGGCTAAGGGTTCTGGATGTCCTATAATTCATCTGGACATCCAGATAAAGGTTGGAATTAGGGTTTTAAGGTTTCCTAGGGTGCGGTGACCTAATCTAGGGGTGGCTAAGGCTTGGAGAAGTCTCTAGGCTATCCTAGGGCTAGGATGGACCTAAGCTCTTCATATTTTACTGCTTTATTCCTACTTAATAGAGTAGTATACCTTAACTCCCTTACATTATTATCTACTACATCTAATTTAAGTCTTTTGCTCCAGCTCTACTGCAACACCCATTATTCCAGATCCAGCTTATTACCTGTAATTGACATAATGCACTTAATTAGCACATTATAACATTATTTTGTGCATAGCTAAAGGAAAGCAGTAAAGATGCAGATAATGCTTATGCGTGCATGAATTACCATAACTTACGCTGAGTCCTACCCTAATTTAGGTTAATTAAGACCTACGATTGCTGCGCAATCACTGTCGTGCGGCTGATTTTCTTAAATGTACCTCGCACAACCACAACAAAACAGATAAAGCACTTTAGTATCAGATCAGAAATTGTAATTAGTGAAATTAAATTACACATTGCTCCCCAGCAACGGCACCAATGTGTTTAAGTGAATTCGTCGTTTGTTAAAGAGATGCATCGTAGTATAGGACAAAATCTCTCAAATCATTTAAATTTGTAACTCAGATTTAGAAAAGAGTCCAAGGTCGAACACAGGGAGCAAGTAATGCCAATTCAATCTCACTAATCATAAGAAATATAAGCAATTATGATTAAATGATATATAGATGAAATCAAGTATCACAGTTGTTGACAAGGCGAAATAGTGTTTTTAAAAGAAGTCACGTTGTAGTATAGATGAAATCGTCGTGAAAACAAATAACTCAAAAATCAAAGTATCCGAGGTCGAACATAGGGAGCAATTGGGTATTTCAAAACTTAAGAGCACAACTCTCAATTTAATAGAAAGCAATGACTAATTCAACCAAAAGTAAGGAGTAATGTCAATGTAGAAGTAAAGCTAAAAGAGAATTAGATGTCTGATGAAAAATCAGACGTCTTAAAAAGTGTTGCTACAATGCTTGATATGTGATTTTAGGCCTTCTCTTTCTCTTTTTTCTCTTTCTCTTTCTCTTTGATTTGCTGCTGTGCTTCTTCTTCTTTTCTTCTTTGTCTTTCCTTGTCTTCTTCTGCTTGGCCACTCCTACTTCTCTCTTTCTTCTACCCTTGCCTTCTTTCTTCTTCTGCGACTAAGTCCCTGCTTCTCTTCTTCACTAGCTACTTTCCTCTTCTTTTGCCTGGTCACTCCTCTGTTACAGTTCATCTCTTTTCTTCTTCTCCTTTTTCCTTCCTTGCTGTGGCTACCTTCTTCCTTGCTAAGTCCTTCAGCTGCTACCTGCTTCTTCTCTGCTGTGCCTCTTCCTTCCTTAGCTCCTTCTTTCCTACACAACACCACATAGCAAAACCCACCCCCTACTAATAAACGGCAGTTTATCATCATTCTTATGCATTAAAACAAACCTAGCTCTTAGGATTTTACTCCGCAAACGGGTTTTTGGGCTGCATTTAGGCATAAATTAGGTTAGGCATGCATTGCATTTTTTATTGTCTTTTTAATATGTTTTTGTGAGTGTTAGGGATGTACAGATATACAGATCTCTAAAACCTTAGCACTCAAGAAGGCAAATGGTGAAGGAGAAGCCCAGACTAGCTGAAACTTAGCTTGATCTAGCTCACCACAGCTGGAACCTAGCTTACTTGAAATAGGGTTAGCTCATCCCAGCTCCATTCAGCTAATCTCAGCTGAATGGCAGCTCAAGAGAGTTCATCTTAGCTCACCCTAGCTCAAGTTAGCTTAGATCCAGCTCAACTTAGTTGAGTCTAGCTCATCTCAGCTCCCACTAGTCCACAGGGAGCTCTACCTAGCTCAGCTGAGTTGACAGGAGTTCACCCCAGCTCAGATTCAGCTACATCTAGCTCCACTCAACTCCAGCCAGCTGAAGAAGAACTCATCCCAGCTCAGGAAGCTCAAGTCTAGCTCCCGAGGACTTAGCTTAGCTCAACTCAGTTGAGCTAAGCTACCTTAGCTGCCTCAACTAGCTTGATTCTCCCCGGGAGCACCAGACCTAGCTCACCTCAGCTCATCATGGTAGAAGCTAGCTTACTTTAGCTTGTCTTAGCAACTAGCAAAGAACTAGAAAGCTAAGCTAGCTAGAGTAGCTCCATGCCAGCCTCTTCAACAGCAGCCAGCTCCAATTTCAGCTCCAGACTTCTCCTCCTCAGCTCCTCCCTCCAAACCCTAGCTCCAACACCTTCTCCTCTACTCCACCTTTAGCTAAGCTAGCTTAGCTTAGCTTAGCTTAGCTTAGCTAGCAACTAGCTCCTTGGCCATCCACCACCTTCAAAGTCAACCCTAGCTAGCTCCACCAACTTAAGCCTACCTAAGCTAGCTACCCTACTCAAGTTGGCGCCACCTCCTAGCCATCCCTTCACCCCATTATCACCACCAAAAGACACCTTAAGTTGGCGCCAAAAACTACCCCTAACCACCTCTATATTGGTGCCAACTTAAGGTGTCTTCACGGGGCTGACGGTGACCAACTAGAGGTTCTGGAGGTGTGTGGAGGTGCTGGAGCTTCAGAGCTTGGAGCTCTACATTAATGGCGGAGCAACAAAACAAAAAAAAGAAAGAAAAATGAAAATAAAAAATGAAGCAAGAAACCACCACACCGACCTGCTCACGACGGAGCTGGGCGATGGTGGGACTCACAGTGGTGGTCTGAGACCACTGTGAGCTTTCTCCTGCACATGGTGTGCCTCTTCTTAACGTATGAGAAGAGGAACTATGTATGGAGAGGGAAAAGCAAGGAGGGTGGCCAGCGGTTGTCTGAGGGTGGTGGTGGGTCTGTGGGATGCTCGCTTGCGTAGCATAGGGGAGTGCATGGTGTTTTAAAGACGGAGGGCATGCCTCTCCCCATGCTGCTGGTAGGAGGAGTGGCGAGGAGATGCGCGCGCACCATGCCCTGCAGCCGCATGAAATGAGAAAAATAAAAAAAATGAAAAATGGTGAAATTGTAATGCCACACTCAAGGAAAATGTTAATAATGGAAGTGGATTAGATGGCCATTTATTCTCACTCTCTTCCCCTCTTTATAAATGCATGCAGGTGTATATTTACAAATGCATGTAGGGCTACATAAGATGCAAGGGCAATGCTAGGAAATAACATAAGATGGCATATTTACTGGTGTATTTTTGTTGTGCAATCATAGCTGGCGAGGAGCGAAGTCAATGAAGGAAGGTAGAGGGTCGTCCAATTTGATTGTTGGATGGCTGAACAAGGAGAGCGGAGAGGGTCTCCGGAGCAAGGTTTGAAGGTGCTGGAGAGGGAAGGAAGAGGGGTTTCTCTATCCAAAACTTGCTAAGGAGCACGGTTATGCTTTGGGGAAGCTTTTATAGAGCTTCAAGTATGCTTCCAAGGTTGGAAATAAGCTTAAAAGGCTTGAATTTTTAGGAATTGGATCCTTGAAATCTAAGGATTCGCACGGGTTTGTTGAGGGGATTTGGAGTCTAGAATTAGGTTTAGATGAATTAGGACTTCCTCTGGATCATCCCTTCCAATTTTGGAAGGGATTAACGTAGCAATCAGGGAGGAATCCTTGATTGGAAGCTCAGGTTCATGGGTTCACACCTGCCATGGTGGTAGGGACCCATTTGAAGGAGATGAAGAGAAGTTGGGGGGCTATTTGTAAAGATTTCAAAAGTTAGGGGCATGAATGAGAGGAAAGAGTCAGATTGGACAAAAATGCAAACTAGGTCAAGATGGACTCTGATTGGGAACAAATTTTGATACAAAGCTAATTTGAACCCAAGGAATATGATGTTGAAGTTGGATTTCAGTTCTGACCAAGTTTTACTTAGCAATTTGCATAGAAACCCAAATTAGGGCAACTTTCTATCTGAGATTCTATTTGATGTTAAAACAGGTTCAGATGATCAAACCAAGGTTACCAAACCTTATGGAATATTTTTATATAAAATTTAAAAGTTTTAGATGAATTTTATCCTGATCAAAACCTCAGGAATTTAAGCAGGTCTGAAATTAGGATTTTAGGTGCTATATTAGTTCTTGAAATGCGTGAAATCCCATTTCTGTCTACATGGATCCACTTAATAGACTTTAATGCTCACTTGACCATTGATTCACCCCTAGGAAACCCCTCGGTTATTTTTTGTTCATGATTTGCTGTTAAAATTACAAAATTAACTTTGGTTTCTTGTTCTCTTCTCAAAACATAGTAAGGTAGAGATATGACCCTCAGATGAATATGTAGGAGCTTTTATCTTTTATTCCAGACTAAAAGTGGCTAGTTAGGGCCTATGATGGTGTTCCCATCACTGACCCTGTGGGCTTGTGTAGCATTCACCGCAAGGGGTAGTCTGATAGAACCATTATAGTGTAGGCTTAGAAGTAGGGGTGTAGCTTCTTGGCTGTGACGACCAGCTAGCCCTAGCTTCTTGACGACGGCATACTTGGCTTCTACACCTTGATAGGTTTTGTTGATGAAGTATATGGGTTGTTGTGCTCCTTCCTAATTGCTGACTAGGACAACGTTGACGGCGGATACGGAAGCTGCCAGGTATAGGGAAAGGACCTCCCTTGGCTTAGGAGCCATTAAGATGGGGGGACTTTGGAGTGTGGCTTTGATTTCCTCTAAAGATTTCTGGCAATGAGGAGTCCAGTGGGTGGCAGTATAGCCTTTGCTTTTTTTTATGCATTCAAATAAGGGAAGGCATTTGTCGAAGGATAGAGACAAGAATCGGCCTGACGAGGCGATCTTGCCAACCACTGACTGCATCCCTTTCAAGGTGCTTGGCGGTTGCAAGTTCATGATCTCTTGGATCTTGTCGGGGTTGGCTTTGATCCCTCGATTGGAGACCAAGAACCCAAAAATTTATCGGCGGAGACCCTAAAGGTACTCTTTTCAGGGTTCAGGCAGAGGTAGGTGTCTCTCAGAATTTGAAACACCTCAGCCAAATATTCTAAGTGTTGAAGGAAATTGGATCCCTTTGCAAGCATATCATCTATATACACCTCAATTGATTTCTTATTATTTTTTAGAAAACCATATTTACATGGCACTAGTACGTTGCTCTAGCATTTTTCGAGCCAAAGGGCATGACTTTATATTGGAACTGACCCCTATCAGTAATGAAGGAGGTGCAAGGTTTGTCTACTAGAGCAAGGCTGATCTAGTGGTACCCGCTGTAGGCATCCAGGAAGGACATATGAGAGTGTCCACTGCAGGAGTCCACTAGAGCGTCCACCCTTGGTAGGGGAAACTTGTCCTTCGAGAAGGCTTCATTAAGGTTGGTGAAATCTACACGCATGCGCCATTTTCCATTGGCTTCTCTCACCATCACCACGTTTAAGACCCATACTAGGTACTGGGATTCTTTGATGAATCCAGCTTCAAGGAGCTTTTGGACTTCAGCCTCAGCCGCTTGCCATTGTTCGGCTGACTTATGTTGATGCTCTTGTTTGACTGTGAGGCTGCCCGCTTGGATATTCAGGTGGTGCTAGATCAAGGACAGGTCGACTCCCAATAGATCATTTGTGGATTAAGCGAAAACGTCCATGTTGGCCCTGAACAGGAGTAACTCTTGGACCTTAGAGGGATCAAGGTCTGCTCCGACCTCGATGAGGTTAGTTGCATCGTGAGGAAAAAGCTGTATAGCCTTAGCTGAAGAGACTGGATGTAGTCCCAAAGTCGCTGGCGAGTCAACCAGGTTTTCCTCTTGTTGGATCGCCTGGACTTGGCTTTTCTTCTTCCCCCATTTTTGTGGTTTGTGGGGTTTTGGCTCCACGGATCATTCCAACTCGATCCTTAGGAGCTCCCACCCAGCCATTTGATCTATATGTACTATTCCTACTCGGGGGGAGTGGAAAAGTATGAATTGGAAGTACAAGGAGGGGATTAGGCGAAAGGCGTGGGTTGATGGGCGACCAATGATGTCGTCAAATGCTACCATCAACCAAGCTACTATGAGTGTAGCCATTCAATTGAGGTGTCTGTCCCTATTGCAAATGGATAAAGGCTAATCTCCCGGTTTGGCATTACTTTGTGGTTGCCAAAGCCCACGACCAGGTAGGTTGATTGGGAGAGGTGCTCCTCTCAAAAGCCCAGCTTGAGCAGCGTCTTTGTGAAGAGGATGTCAACTGCACTACCCTCATTCACCAAGAGCCTGGGCTATAGTTGCCCTACCAGGAGGAGTGTCACTAGAAGTGGGTCTATGTGTTCTGCCTGATCAGGTAGGGAGGCAAACAACTGGGATGCCGCTTGCTTAACTGTACTCCTCTTGCCCCGCCGAAGAGTGAGGAAGGTGCTTGGGAGGGCCAGCTCGGGAGGAGTGGCTAGTTGGCCTGGGGTGGGGTTGACCCCAAAGATTACCTCAACCCCTACGCTGTTATGCTCAGGCGACAAGAGGTGAGCCATTTGGGGCAACACGGGCATCACCACTAGGACTTGGTGGTGGTATTCTGCTAAGGGTAGCTAGGGTGACACAACCGGCTCGGTTGGGTGGGTCGTCAACTCTTCTAGATCTTGGTCCGTGAAAAGGACCACATTGACTCCCCAGAGCTACTGGAGCTTCTCCTTATGGTAGTCTTCCAGGCCCTCCATGGGTCCCCTACCTCTATCTTGGCTCTCATTTTTCCTGACAAAGTGAGCCAAGTTCCCATGCCAAATCTGGGACTCAATCTGGTCGTGCAGATCTCGACAGTCTTCAGTGGCGTGACCTCGGGCCTTGTGGTACTTACAATAGGGCCTGGAGTCAACCCTCCTCATGTCTTTAGCGGGGGCAGTTGGTCCTTGTCCATAGACCAAACTTCTGCCAACACGTTCTCTTGGTTCACGGCCAGGGGAGTGAATTCCTCAAAGGACTCTCACCTTTTGTGGTGGGGTTCGTAATTGCAACCCTTGGCGGATCGTTCGCTCCTTTGATCAGGGAAGGGGGGCCTTTGCTTGTGGAAGGGACCACTTCCGTGGGTGGGCATTGGAGAGTGCCTGCCAGAATCCCTCCTTTCCTCCATGGGGCTAGCGTCATCTCCATGCCCCTCAGCCAGCTGGCTACAGGAGCAGAAGGAGTCGTCCTGCTCTACGAACCTCGTGGGTCCCTTTGTGAGAAATCGTCGTTGTCATACTAGAACCTTTAAGTCAGGAGGCTCGACTTGAAGTACTGGACGGATATCGCATCATGGAGCTTGTTGCACTTGAAGTACTGAGCCTTGAGTTGATCCAAGTAGGAACGAAAGGACTAAGTCTTCCGCTGCCTAACTTCTGACAACCTCTCAAGGTTGTCTCTAACCCTTTGTTGGCCAACAAAGTATTGGGAGAACTTATCCACTAGGTCTTGGAAGCAATCAATCTGCTTGGCTGGTAGGTCTTTGAACCATTCATGGGCCATGCCAGACAGATACGACGGGAGTACTTGGCAGAGTACTTCGTCGAGGTAGCCGTGCACCAACATCATCTGGTGGTAGCTCCCAACGAAATTGTTGGGGTCCACCGTCCCATTGTACAGGTCCATGACTGGCTGCTTAAATTTCTCGGGCAAGGGGGTCGTCATCACCTCCTCTGTGAACGGGGAGGTGGTGACGTACGTGCGTGGGCGTATGCCCCTCATTGCTCTAGTGACTTGGCGGATGATCTTAGAAATGGAACACACGTCGCCGGAGAGGGATTGATCGCCTGAATACTCCCCCTACAAAGGTGGGGCCGGAGCTTTTGGTAGGCTAGGGGGAACTTCGCCTCATTGGTTACTAAGCTCGTGCTTTAGCTTTTCGAGCTGCTCATGCAAGCGGGCATTTTCCTCCTCTTCCACACACCGCCATTTTGACTATTCATTGTTGGGGCTCGAACTCTGGGGCTCCTTTGACGGAGTCTTGTGGGACTCCTAAATCGACTTCATCTTGAGAAGTTGGGTGGCAAGGGCCTTGTGCTCCATCTTCAAGGTCGCCAACCCAGCTTCGTACTCCTCCTCCCTCTCTTGCATTTCAAGGAGGGGGTCTCGCTCAAGGCCCTCGAGCAATTGTTCAGGTTGCACCGATTTCCCTTTATTGGGATCAGTGTGCTGATGGTGCCTTAGACATGGAGACACTGGACTCTGCTTGGTCGTTCTTGGGGTGGCCGCAAGCGAAGTTATGAGTGGTAGGGGCCATTGCTAGGATTTTCATGTAGGGAAAGGTGTTAAAGGACAATCGCCTTTCTCACAGACGGTGCCAACTGAATGGGCTCTTCGGTAGAGGGAGGATCCGAGCCAACAATCACACAAAAGGCAATCAAAAAAGATAGGGAGATTGGTTACCCAGTTCCACCACAAGTACATTTGGGGGGAGGGCAAGGCTCCTAGAAAATCCACTAGAAATAGCGGTAATTACAATCTCTCAGAGTTTCTCTCTCTCGGATTGCATGAAGAGCCCTTGCATGGGTCTCCTTCTATGTTTATAGTTACAAAGAGTGTTGTTATAGTCAGGAAATCCTTCGAGATATTTCTCTGCGGTCTTATCATGTTTCTTGGTAAGCCCATTGTCAGGGCTCGTCCATTGTTAGAGCATTAATTGCATTGGTAACCTCATAATTACTGCCGGCATGGGCATTATGGGTGCTGTTACCATGCTTTGTTGACTTTGGGCTCGTTGGGCCTTTAGGAGAGGCTGTGTTCGCCTGGATTCAGATCAGCTGGAGTGGAGGTGGGTCGGGCTAGGCTGGGTTCGCCTATTTACTCTGAGTTTGGGTGTCCGAATCCTTATACGGGCTATGTGCGAAGTTTTAAGTCCGAAGGTGCTTTTTGCCACTTATCACTATTCAAAACAAATACGAAGGTATAATCCAAACTTAACTCTATTATAATAGTGATGAGGAGACCATCATGAACCCTGACTACCTCATTTTGACCCAATGAAGAGAATAAAAGCTCCTACATAACCAACTGGAGGTCATAATTCATTGAATAACCTTTCTGAGAGAAGCAAGAAACAAGGGGTAAAACTGAAATTTTACCATTATAGTACAACAACAGGTTTTCTTAAGGGTTAAACACAGGCCAAAGGTCTTAACAAGATAAAAAGTGGGTTGGATTTGACAGAAAAGGGTTTTTGTGTACCCTGTGAATTAAATGACTTCTTGAAACCCTAAAATAGACCCACTTGATTAACCATGGTTCTAGTTAGGATAAAATTCACCTAAACCCTCAAAAAATCATATAAAAACATTCTCTAGGGTTTAGAACTTTCAATTTAGCCATTGGAACCCATTTTGACCTACAATGGGGTCTTAGACAAATATTTACCCTAAATTAGATTTTTGCATAAATTTTCCAGTCAAACGTAGTCAAACCCAAAATACAACTTCACCATTGGATTTCTTAGGTCCAAATTAGGTTTGTACCAAAATTTGGACCCAAGATGAATTAGCCTTGACCTATTATGCAAAAAGGTCCAACCTGATTACATTTGTACCCCTATCTTTCAAAAACCTTTGCAAAAGCCCCCTATCTTCTTCATCATTCTCTCAATTAGGTCCCTCCACCATTATAGCAGAGGAATCCTACTCCGACGAGCTTTAGAAGGTGGTTTCTCCCTGATTTCTCAAAGAATCCCCTTCAAAATTGGAAGGGAGATTCTATGAGAAAATCCCCCCTAATGTGAACCTAGTTTGATGCCCTAATTGTTACCCAATCTCTCATGTGAACGGATGAGAGATTTGGGTCACTTTTGAAGTTGCCATCTCCGATGACCATACCTTGCTTGGAAGCTTGGCTTCCAAGCACAAATCCCCCTCCAGAGATCTATTTAAGAAGCCCCAAATCCAACTGACTCCTCCAAGCTTGAAATTGATCGAAAACCCCCTCAAATTCTTCTCTCCTCCTCCGGCCGATTCGCTCATCAAGCTCTGGTGACCTTCCCTGATCTCCCTTGTCGCCTGACCACAATACCAGTGGCAGGTTCTTCCTCCTCTCTTTTGTTCGCGTTGCGCAGCACCTTCCGATGCCCTTGTCTCCCCTTCATCCTCGCCTACCGTCCCTCTCTATGCACCTTCGTCTCCAGCGTCGGCAGTACGCGCCCCACGCCATCTTCACCTTCCCTTCGTCCACTCTCACCTTAGATTAGTCCCCTTCATCCGCTACATTCTTCTTCCCTCTTCATTTCCCTAAATTGACTACTGCTGCACTCCACCACCATCATGTCCTTCACCTCCGGCCACCACCTCCGGCGAGACCGCTCCACCACCACAGCCCATCCTACCCTTTGCCGATAAGTCAATCAGCATCCCCTCACTCATACCACCACTCCACTCACCCAAACACATCCTCGAACACACCCACACATACGCACACAGTGTGCCCTAGGCACGCTCACACAGGTGTCCCCTCGCCACGCCAACCACCGCAGCACACTCGCCGTGCCTCGGCGAAGCTCCCTGGACAATTTGACATGGCTACAAGGCTGTTCTCATGTTTTTAGGTTCAAGCACACTGGCCGCCATGGATGAAGGAGCTTGAAGCTCGCTTGTTGTGCTCCAAGTGTTGCTGCTCCAGGCGAGAGTCCTAGGCTGTGCGGACTTGAGGCACGAACGCACTTAGGTTCTCAATTAGAGTCAAGAGCCCTTGCAGCCTCGCCAATTGAGCCACGCATCTACTGCTGCAGCGCGTAAGGGAGGTGGGACATTTAGTCCCACCTCGGAACTGGAAGAGCGGCCATGTGCGCATAAGTTGAATGCTTGCCAGTAGCTTATCACCTCCGAATCACAGGGTGAGGTCCCTCTCACCCGAGCCAAACTGACCTTGTCTGCACTCATGCCTCGCGGATCTAATCTTGACCCGGCCCGACTGCACTCCTCACCCACCACCACACGCCTGTAGGCCTGGTCCCGGGTACGTACCCAACCCGATTACCTGATAACGTGTGGCTCTGGGAGAGTGGAACATATGAGAGAAAAGAGAGGAGAGTGCACGCGGGTAGGGGGTCGATTTTACTGCAGGATGAAGAGGAGGAGAAGCTAAGGAGCTAAAGAAACTAAGGGTCAAGGCAAGGTAAAGGAAGAAAGAAGGCAACCGACAAAGAAAGAAAAAGAAAGGAGCAGAAGTAGAAGAAGGAAGAAAGAAGAAGAGAAGGCAGAAGTCAGGGAAAGAGAAGAAAAGCCAAAGAAGAAGAAGGGAGGAGAAGGCAGAGAAAGCCAAAGACAAAGAGAAAAAGGAAGAGCCGTAGAAGCTGAAGGCAAAGAAAGAAGAAATCAGAAAGCACTTTAGCATCATCAATTTAAGCTGTCCAATTTTTTGTTCATATTCATATACATTGAGTTCTTGAGTATTTTGTGATCTACATTGCCAATTACTCCTATATTTTTGCACTATGATATTGATATTATTGCATATTCTTCTAAATTTTGAATTGTGATCATGATTTCTAAACACCAATTTGCTCCCTATCTTCGACCTCGGACTTTAAATTCGAGTAATAAAATTGTATTTATTTTGAATGCTTTTTCAGCTATATTACAACGCGATATTCTTAAAACCCGATTCAGCGATCACAAAACATTTGGCTCTATTGCCGGGGAGCAATGGGCGATTTAGAATTCTTGATTACAATTTCTGATTTGGTACTAACTTGCTATATCTCTTTTTTGTGGTTGTTTCAGGGAAAAGATTCAAAGAAAGACAGTCGCACATCAAACACGCCAGAGGTAGGTAATTTCTGATTACTTTCTCTTAAGCCCCTCATTCTGAAAAGAGAAAAAGATAAAATCAATTATGGCTACTTGCTTTACATTCTTAGCTAATTCATCAAGTTGCTTGATTTGATTTCAACAACAAAACTGATTTGTGCACCCATTTAAGGTAACTAGGGCTACCACTTTCTTGATTGAGCCCTAGATACCACATTTGGAAAATTAAATTGGACCAAGATTAGAGTTAAATTAAGGATTTCAATTTAGGGTTTTAGAGACACACTTTCATAAGAAAGAATTAACTTTCCAAAAAGAGGTGTGCCTAAGCCTTGGTTGAAGTGATTTATTCAAGAAAATCCTAAAATTTAGGCTCTTAATCTCACTTGAATCCTAAAAGAAGGAACCTAAAACTTCTCAAAGGACAAATAGGTAAAGTTGACCGACCTTGTTGGGTCAACCAACCTTGAAATTAGGTCACTTTTTGCACTCAATACATCTGAAGTTCAAGTAAAATCTTAAGCACCCTTGCTCTTAAATAAAACTGGTAGACTTAAGAGGTCAAGTCCCCATTCTAGTCTCCCTGGAACATCAGTGACAAGAGAGGTCGGGTGGGGGAAACCCTATAACTCATGGGCGCACTCTATCGTGTAGGGGTCTTTGCGGGACTCTCCCTCTCTAGCTGCCCATGTATTTCTTAGGTGGACGGCTTTCTGACTAAGGGGTATCATCCACCCCGAACCACTACAGTCATCTAAATTTTTTGGGTGGCTTGATTGAGTCCATCACATTCTACTCTCATCCAGACCATCGGTGCATGTTCGGTAGGAGGTCCTTAAGATCATCCTTAAGGCCTCCTTTAATTATTCACTCCTGTCAAGGCTAGGCCTCGACTTTCGTGTTTGTGCAGCAACCCCATCACATAGACATCTCCTCTGATTCATCTGAACCCAATTCTCCTTCTTCCATCATCATGGCACAACCCGCAGAAGAAGAGAATAATCTTGAGAACCAACTCCAGCATCTTAATGATTTATTCCAAGCCTTTGTAAACCCACCGTAGCGTCCTCTGATGTGAGATCACTACAATCCCGCTGCGGTGGCGATCGAACCTTGAGTCCAAATCCCGACTGGAGGTCCTGATTCTGAACTCAAGCCCAACATGATTCATGCTATTCCAAAGTTTCATGGGCTTAATTTCGAGGATCCCTTCTTGCACATCAAACAACTTAAGCATCTGGCCCAGACCTTCGGGTCAGATGTCCAAAATAGGGATATTCTTCTCATGAAGATGTTCTCCTTCTCTCGCATGGACAAAGCAGCTCACTGGTATCAGACTCAAACGCATCCAATCAACACATGGGTTGAACTACAATCCGAGTTTCTAAAAAAGTTCTTCCCAGTTGGTCGGACGAATGCCTTACGACACCAGATTACACACTTTACACAGCAACCTGGAGAACCACTTCATGAAGCATGGGACCGTTTGCTGGATCTCATGTGAAAATGCCCCATCATGGAGTTCCTAAATGGGAACAAGCCCAGTCTTTTTACTAGGGACTTCGTGAAGATATCTGCTTATTTTTCAATGCAACTTGCGGAGGAAATATCATGGGTCAACACGATGACACTGTGTGGGAGATTCTCGAGAATATGTGTGAGAACTCCATCAATAATGACTCAATGGGCTTATTCAACTCGACGAATACCCGCGCATCGACAAATCCAAGGGGAGTACACATGATGCAGGGCCCGTCCGCATTAGTCGACTTGGAATTGATGGCCAGTCATTTGAACAAGGTCTTTATCATTGAGAAGAAGGTGGATGAGCTAACTCGACATCTACAGTGAGCCACCTCTGTGAAAAACCCATTCCACAATCGCACTTTGGGAGGGAAGCTGTGCATAACATCTATCACTGATCTTCTCAGGGGATGAACCCGTATCCCCCCGTCTGACTCTAGGACCAGAGGAAACTCCGACCCTGCATACTTTAGTTGGGGGAACTCTGAACCCTCATACTCTGACTTTTCTGAGATTCCTCAAACCTGCGAGGACCTCAATGCCATCCAGAATGACCCATTCTCTAACATCTATAACCCTGGATGGAGGAATATCCCAATTTCCTGTGGACGAGAAATAATCAGAATCAAAGACCACCATATCAACCCCATCCACAAGCTCCTCGTCCATTTCAGCTGCCTCAGCCTCGTCCCAACCCCACCTATCAATTTGTTCCAACTCAGATAGATCAGATGACTCTTATCCTTTAGACTTTGGTTGACATTCAAAAGACGAATGCAGCCATGCAGAAATAGCACAACGACGAGATCACAGAGGTTCGCAACCAACTCACCCAGATGGCAAATTCTCGCCAACCTGGCACACTCCCTTCGCACCCTCTACCGAATCCGAATAACATGCCGAACCAGAGGAGTGTTATGAACCCAAATCCATGCCAAGCTTACATGATTTATCAGGCCCCTTCTGTTCCATCACCTGATGGGATGGAAGCTTCGACATCCTACTCGAGATTTCAGCAGCAGCCACCTATTTTACCGACACCGAACCAGAGCTAGGCAGGACTAAATTCAGTAACAACTCGTAGTGGCAAAACAACACAAGACCCACCTCACCAAAGCCACTTTCAGCCTGGTAGTAACCGAAACCCTACGATAGTTATCTAGGATACCCCTGTCCCAGATCAAGAACCTTGACCTATTCTAGAGGAACCATCCAAGGTTCCATTTCCCGAGGCCTTGACCAAGGGAAAGAGGACAAACAAACCCATGGCACCTAAGGAGGACCTGGTCAAGCTCTTTGAACAGGTCCATATAAACATCCCCTTGATGGATGCGATCCGCCATGTACTGGCTTACGCACGATTTCTGAAAGATGTGTGTACACCTAAGCGTAAGCCATGAACCAAAAGTGGGAGTCCAATCGTATTGTCAGAGCAAGACAGCTCTATAATTTTGAGCAAACTCCCATGATAAAGCGATCTTCGTTTCAGTTGAAAACTTTAACATAAAATGATGTGTCGTATTTAATCGCGTGGTAGAAAATCACTTTCCAAAACATTTTAAATTTCAGAATCTAACCACAAATAGTTAGGTCATCTCCACAGGGAGGAATTAACCTATCAAACAAGAGAAATGATGTATCAAGTAATCAGGAATTTCAACGGATGTGCATGCTAATTAGTATTCTCATTTTGAGCATAAATTCTCAATTTAGATAATTAACCAAGAATCTGAGGGTGCACATGCAAAATCACCACTATGGAAATCCTAGAATTGCTACCTTAATACTGACAAGCGTCATCAAATTTATCTAGCTAAGAATTTAATTCCCATAGCAAAGATACATTTAGCTTAGTCATGAGATGAATATAATGTGATTGCATGCAATTCCATTAAAGTTGAGGGTCATTCATGCACTTCTACTGCAATATAATATTAAGATAAATAAATAAATAGTAGCTTTGACAATGGAAATACTTGTAATTTTTAATAGGCTTTTTACTCTTGCAATACAGAGCATTACTCTTCTTGGCACGCATGAGAAGGAGGGCCGACGGCTGAAGTAGAGACACCCAAGGAAGGTTGGCTGCGATAAGGGGGCCACGATGGCGGTGGTGGCGTCGACTATGGTGGCCTGAGGTTGCCGACTGGCTAGGAGGAACCCACCGGTGTTGGGTTCTGTTGCATGGCTGTGTGCGCAGCCTGTGGCGTGCCTGCAGCTGCGCGCTCGCGTGCGGGTGCGTTGAGGTGCTACGCGGTCTGAGGCATGGCCTGAGGTGCGAGGTGGGGTGCGTGCAAAGGGCGCGGGCGTGGCTGCGGCAGTGGATTCTCCGTTGCAGTAGTGGAAGAATGAGGAAGACGAAGAAGATGAGAAGACGGTCTGCAGTGCGCGTCCTTGTGCGCTGTTAGAACGCTACGCGGTGTGCACTTAGAGGCAGGTGCAGTGCGTGTCTTCTAGCCATGGGAGGGCGCTGGAGAGGGCACTCGGTGCAGCGCGTGGTGGGGCAGGTGCAGTAGCGGTGATGACACTTAGTGCAGCGCGCGGTGGGGCAGGTGCAGTAGCGGTGATGGCGCTGGAGGAGGCACGCCTGTGGGGGTGAGGGCTACGCTTGCAGCAGGCGCGCAACGGCATTGAGCACTTACAGGCAGTGTGGAGAAGGGTGGTGAGCGCCTGCGAGCGCTTGGCATACAGCGCCTGCGGGGCGCGGTGCAACGCCTACAGTGAGGGAAGGTTGGCTTGTAGCGCCTGCAGAGGGCGCGCAAGGCACTGGAGGTGGAAGGCGATGGTGCAGGTGCTTGGCAGTAGCGGTGGATGGCACAGGAGGGGACGCGCCTGTAGTGGAGAGTGCTATGCCTGCAGAGGGTGTGGGTGTAGGTGCGGTGCTCGCTGCTTCCTGCTGTACAGCGCCTGCGGGTGCTGGTTGGAGGGTGCGGTGGACAGTGGGTGCAGCACTGGGTGCAGGCTTGAAGGGCGCAGTGTGGGCACACCTAGCAGGCTGTGGGGGGGAGGGCGGTGATGGCGCGGTGTGCACAGTGCACGCTGGTTGCACAGTTGATGGGTCTACCCTCAAGGAGGAGGAAGAAGAACCCCCAATGAAGATGCAACTTTGCCAAGCCTTTTTATCATCTCTCCCCACGTGAGTTAAGGGATTTTCAAATTCCTTTACTAATTTTGGCCGACGGCTGTTGGGGGTGTTGAGGCTGCCAGAGATTGGGTGAGGTGAAGTTGAGGTTGTTGGGGAAAATTTCTTTCACCCCCTCCTGTTCTTTTCCAACCTGATTCCTACAACAACAAAACATAAAATCATTACATATTAAGTTATAGAATGCGATAAAATAGATGTAAACTTAAATAATGATGCATGCAAACATTCTATAACTTAATGTAGTTATTAACAAACTTAAAAGATAAGAATAAAGTTAACTTAGGCATAACAATAGTCCATTAGAATGGACTCATCAATTACCCCTATGCCTAAGATTTGCTAGTCCCTAGCAAAAATGAAAAATAATAGAAGTAATTAGAAAATTTCTTCTTTTCTTATTTCAAAACTTTAAAGATCCAGACAAATGTGACGTGATAATAGCCTAAGTAATAGATCCAAGTGAAAAAGCCAATTCGCATTGGGAGTTCGTATTTCACCCTTGGTAAATATTGCTGTCGGGATAGGCAACTACTTCCCTCAGGGATAAAGCAGAAGATAATCTGTAATTTGACCCCAGCGTTTGGCTTAGGTAAGAGATATCAAGTTGAATGGATTTGTATTTGGTGGCACACACTCATCTGGTGCTACATGTAGTTCAGTACTACAAACTCTAGATCTCTAGACTATTAGACAAGTCAACTCGGAGAGAGGCTAAACAAATGTGCTCTCTTGATGTTCCTGGGCACTCACTCTTTTCTTTCTTTTCTTTCTGAGATCACAAATCTCGCCAGATTCAGTAATTGTACTCACTGTTTGGTGGCCTCACATGGCATCCACACTTCAATTAAAGTCCCAATAACTCTACAACTAAGTTAGAGTCCTTAACCAGCATTTGGTCGATTAGAAATACTGAAAGGTAGGTATGGATCATATTTGGTAGAACGCGATAGGTGTTTTGTTGCCTCAGAAACAATGTTACAACAATAACCCTGAACTCTTTTCTTTTTCTTTTCTTTCTCTCTTTTCTTTTCTTCTCTTTTTTTTTTCTTTTTTCCCTTTTTTTTTAATTGTTTCTTCTTCTTCTTCTTCTTTTTCTTTTTCTTCTTTATTAATCAACACAACACTATACAAACTTTTATTTATGAGGCATTATTAGGGATGATGATGGTCAAGAGGATATTGTGTGGCTTATTAGGTGGAAGTGCCTATTCTCGACACTGGGAAGGAATGGATAGGATAGGCGTATTTCTGACCTTTGACACTATTATCCTCCTTCAGCCAAGGACTCTATGAAGGACAATCATAATCATCCACCATAATCATAGCTTTATCAAGACTCAATCTCTGTGTATCTGTCTTATTTGGTGACTCTCAGGAATTCACACAAAGTACGCACACAGGAACAGAGAGCGAAAACTATGCCCAACTCTGAAGTATCATCATCTAATTATCCAAAACTTAAGAGTCCTTGCACTAGACTTAGTGAACCAGCAATCTCTCTACTTTCATCTCACAAATATGGGGTGGATCTACTAGAAGATAGTATGCCTGACTCCTTATTAACTGTCCAAGGGTTCAGTAGACTACAAATGCTTACTGCTTTTCTTCAAGGATCCATTACCCAGTCTACGTGCATGTGAAATAAATGTACTGGATTCTAAACTTAAGAAATAATTTAGGAAGAAAAACCTCTAATGACAAAGGTATTCTGCTAGGGACTAACCCATTCAGCTCAAGAAAAGAGAAACTTTTTTTTTATATGCTAACCTAAATGCATGAATACTTCCTAAAATGCAAAATGCATCCCCCCATGCCTAAATCCTACAATGTCCTCATTGTAAAATTAAAACAAGGGGAGAAAGGAAAGAAATCACCTGATGATGGTGTTATTCAGGCTGCTGGGTTGCCTCCCAACAAGCGCTGCATTTTCTGTCAGCAGTCAGACTTAGAAGGAACTTGTAAGTCTGGTTCCAGACAGAAAAGGTTAGGCCCTAAAAGTATGCGTAACAATGCGGGCCTAGAAAACAGGTAGCCACAGATGTTGGCTAGCTAATGATGTAACGTAAACCCAAATGCTCACCAGAAGATATGAAAACGGAGAACCTCGTTGGCTACCTTGGGAGGTGTAGGAATAACAAAAGGAATATGAAAAGGGACCTCCCGAAACAGAATAAGTGGAGGATAACAAGGATCCTTCAGAGCAGGACAGGTTGTAAAAGATATAAACATGATTAGTTCAAACCCTTGAATGGCGAGAGTAAAAGTATAAGCATTAATCCACACTCGCCATTCTACCAGAGGATGTACTGGCCTGATATGTTCTCTAGAAAGAATGTACATGAGCAGAGATCTGAGCCAAGGATCGGTTGGGGAGTATAAGGGTTGTTTGTAGTGTTGGAAGGTAATGGTTAAGTCCAATGAGGGCTTAGTCAGTGTTAGGTCCAATTCCAATAATGATTCAGATTGTGTATACTCCCTAACAGTTGTAGACAACTTCAGGTTACCCTGCCTAACATTAATGATTTGAGTCATATTTGAATCAAGGGTAGACTCCAAATTACAACTCTTTGATGGCAGGGTCAAAATGTCAGAACCCTTATCATTAAGCTCATCCCCGGATTCGTTTGGTTCACTCAAATTTTTGTCAGGGTGTATATGTGATTCATTAGAAGTTGGATCAGTATCCTTAATTATTCCTAAAGGAGGATCAATCTTAATATTTTGGAGCAAGCCTATATCACTGAATTCGTTATTCTTCTCGGGGTATAAATCCTCAATTGATGCGTTTTGTCCCCAAGAGTCTCCCATAGACTTCTCACTATTTTGTTTTCCTCCTCTAATAGCAACTCCTGTTTTGATGGAGGATGACTCTCAAAAGAAGGGAGGAATCTGGATTTCACCATATTATTTATATCCTCTGGAGGTAAATTCTCAAATAATAAATAATTCTCTTGTGATTCATTCCAGATTTTTAGTCTAGGTTCCTCTATTGGGGCATCCTCATTTTCTGAAATAGACTCTTCATATTCCTGAGACCAAAATTGATCTAATTCATCCTCCATTCCCTTAGGGTCACCTTCATTGGGTGCATTTAAATCCTCAGGATACTGAATGGTAGGTGTTAATTCCCTAAGTGGAGGGTCAGGAGTAGGCTCACTAAGGGTAGAATGGGATTCCACCAGATAATCAATAGGGGAAGTGATAGGAACAATACAACCTTGACCTGGGTTAGTAGGGGTAAGGAGAATACTGTCATTGGGGTCAAGGTCCTCAAGAGGTACCATCTTCCCTTGCTTTTGACTCCAATATAGCTCAGGTGGATAATCACTATGATCATTCTCCTCTAGTGGTTGTGTCTCATTGGGAGAGTCTAAGTGATAGCTACATAAAATTGGATCCTTATTGCCATTGGGTTCCTCTGAATTATTTTCATGATCATGGTCGTATGGGTAGGGATCAGAATTACTGGGAAGCGTGTAGCTAAGCTGTCTTATTTCTTCATTTAATTGTTGACTATTCCTCAACATCTCTCCCATGGATTCCATCATTTCCTTTTTCTATTTTTGCATTTCTATCATAAAAGAGGGGAGGCTACTATTCTCAGGTTGGGGAGGATAGTCAATTTCAGGCTCTGGTTGCCTAGAGGTATCGGTCCAACCTCGATACAGAAAATCATGAAGGGTGGGAGGGTTGGGTGTTTGCATGGAAGTAGGGATTTCAAGGTTGGAAAATCCTGCTCCTAGGCTTTGCTCAAAAGTAGGAGTTATCAAGCCAGTACTCCCACGATAGGAATATGAATGATCCCATAAATTGTCAATGTACCCATCAAAGGATGGATACGCTCGGGGCATGGGATCCTGATTAAAAAATGGTAAGTATTGACTCTGATAATCAAAATGATAGGAGTAAGGGCAATCCATATCTTTAAGCAAAACAGTTTTAACTTTCTTAGGATTTAGAAGAATTCAGAACACGAGCAGAAATTTCCTAGAGAGTTCTACTGTCAAAGCAAACGCAAATTCAGTGGGATCTGTTTTTAGTAGATTGTAGGTCTTAGAATTAAATGTTCAGTTGGTAACCAAACAAGTTTTGCACAAATTACGCTTCCTAGGCCATCCTTCGCTGGTGCCTATAACCTACTTACAAGGGATGGAAGTCTCGAATCGAGCCCACACACGAGGAACTGAAGTAACTTGGTGGATAGGCTTATTGATTTCCGACTAACTTCCCTTGTGGTGCAAAAGAGGAGATGTAGAAATTTATCCAGTGACCTTATGTGTGAGGTGCACAGTGTCTCAGATGTGCGAATATATGATCCTGTTTTGAGTTTTGAAATTTCGCAAACAAGATCCTTTTGCACACAATTTTAAGTCACAGATTTTAAGGTCCAACCTCTTAGCAGTCCCAATTTTTAAAGTGACCACTGAATTAATTTGATTCAAGCACTTTAGTGGTCTTAGATTTAGGTTCAATGCAGATGCATGACAGGTAATTGATGCTCAAGAGAAGACGTACCTTACTCCACCTTTCTTCGTGCAATAATGTATGCAATACAGTAAAAATAAACTAGATGATGCTCATTCAGTCCTAGATGGTCATCCTATAGATATGCAGCTTCTAGCAAGCAGTTAGAATTTTTTTTTAATAATAATAATAAGCAAACAGACCTAATCTAACTAACTAATCGACATGCAGTTCAAACAATTCAAATAGTCCTATTATCTAAATAAATGGGAACACACTCCCGAAAATACGCTCCCGCATACAAGAGCGATAAGAAATAAAGAGGCACTGGGAACACGTTCCCAAAAATACCCGACAAGGGTCCAAAAGACAGTAATTAAATTCTAATGTCTTTCTAAACTAAGCTCTACTGACTAAATCAAAAATAGGCTCCTCCGTAAGCCTATGTGCGTGGGATCAAGGCCCATGTGTTCCTGTTGCTGGCCTCCAGGTGGCGTCAAGGTCCACCAAAAAGATCATCTCCGCCGTGCACGCCCGTCACGTTCGTCGTTCGATTCATGCACACAAAGAGAACCAATGTCAGAAAAGCTTTTTAAAATAGCATCAAAATAATAGAAAATTCCTGAAAAAATTAATAGGTGTGTTTCCTCCCCGGCAACGGCGCCATTTGATAAAGCGATCTTCATTTTCGTTGAAAACTTTAACATAAAATGATGTGTTGTTGTATTTAATCACGTGGTAGAAAATCACTTTTCAAAACATTTTAAATTTCAGAATCTAACCACGAATAGTTAGGTCGTCTCCATAGGGAGGAATTAACCTATCAAACAAGAGAAATGATGTATCAAGTAATCGGGAATCTCAACGGATGTGCATGCTAATTAGTATTCTCATTTCCAGTATAAATTCTCAATTTAGATAATTAACCAAGAATCTAAGGGTGCACATGCAAAATCACCACTATGGAAATCCCAGAATTGCTACCTTAATACTGACAAGCGTCATCAAATTTATCCAAATAAGAATTTAATTCCCATAGCAAAGATACATTTAGCTTAGTCATGAGATGAATATAATGTGACTGCATGTAATTCCATTAAAGTTGAGGGTCATTCATGCACTTCTACCGCAATATAATATTAAGATAAATAAATAAATAAATAGTAGCTTTGACAATGGCAATACTTGTAATTTTTAATAGGCTTTTTACTGTTGCAAAATAGAGCATTGCTCTTCTTGGCGCGCACGAGGAGGAGGGCCCACGGCTGAAGCAGAGACGCTTAAGGAAGGTTGGCTGCAACAAGGGAGCCACGATGGCGGTGGTGGCGTCGACTTTGGTGGCCTAAGGTCGCTGGCCGACTAGGAGGAACCCACCGGTGTTGTGTTCTGCTTCACGGCTGTGTGTGCGGCCTGTGGCGTGCTTGTGGCTGCACGCTCGCGTGCGGGTGCGTTGAGGCACTGCGCGGTCTGAGGCGTAGCCTGAGGTACGAGGTGGGGTGTGTGCAAGGGGCCCGGGTGCGGCTGCGGTAGTGGGTTCTTCGTTGCAACAGTGGAAGAATGAGGAAGATGAAGAAGACGAGAAGACGGTCTGCAATGCGTGTCCCTACGCGCTGTTAGAACGCTGCGCGGCGCGCGCTTGGAGGCGGGTGCAGCGCGCGTTTGCTAGCCGCAGGAGGGCGCTAGAGAGGGCTCTTGGTGCAGCGTGTGGTGGGCCAGGTGCAGTAGCGGTGATGGCGCTGGAGGAGGCGCACCTGTGGGGGTGTGCCTGTGGGGGTGAGGGCTACGCTTGTAGTGAGAGCGCAAGGGCATTGAGCGCCTGCAAGCAGTGTGGAGAAGGGCGGTGAGCACCTACGGGGCGTGGTGCAACTCCTGTAGTGAGGGAAGGTTGGCCTGCAGCGCCTGTAGAGGGCGCGCAAGGTGCTTGAGGTGGAAGGCGATGGCGCGGGTGCTTGGCAGTAGCGGTGGAGGGAGATGGAGTGGGCGCGCCTGTAGTGGAGAGTGCTATGCCTGTAGAGGGCACGAGTGTGGGTGCGGCGCTTGCTGCTTCCTGCTATGCTGCGCCTACAGGCGCTGGTTGGAGGGCGCGGTGGACGGTGGGTGCAGCGCTGGGCGCAGGCTTGAAGGGCGCGGTGTGGGTGCGCCTAGCAGGTTGGGGGGGGGGTGATGGTGCTGTGTGCACAGTGCATGCTGGTTGCACGATTGATGGGTCTCCCCTTAAGGAGGAGGAATAAGAACCCCCAATGAAGATGCAACTTTGCCAAGCCTTTTTATCATCTCTCCTCGCGTGAGTTAAGGGATTTTCAAATCCCTTTACTAATTTTGGCCAGTGGCTGTTGGGGGTGTTGAGGCCGTCGAAGATTGGGTGAGGTGAAGTTGAGGTTGTTGGGGGAAATTTCTTCCACCCCCTCCTGTTCTTTTCCAACCTGATTCCTACAATAACAAAACATAAAATCATTACGTATTAAGTTATAGAATGCGATAAAATAGATGTAAACTTAAATAATGATGCATGCAAACATTCTATAACTTAATGTAGTTATTAACAAACCTAAAAGGTAAGAATAAAGTTAACTTAGGCATAACAATAGTCCATTAAAATGGACTCATCATCCCACCTAAGGCAAAAGACCCAAGTACTCCCCTGATTTCCTGTACAATTGGTGATACCCAATTTGACAGAGCTTTATTGGATCTAGGAACCTCCATAAACCTAACACCTACATCCCTACTTGTCCATCTTGAGGAATTTGAGCTCAAACCGACAGAAGTGACATTACAGTTGACTGATCGATCTATTAAGTCACCTAAAGGAGTTCTTGAGGATGTCATTGTTAGGGTTCGGGATTTGTATTTCCCTATGGACTTTGTAGTCTTGGATATGGATGCTCCAGAAAATCTGAGGAATATATCGATCATATTAGGGAGACCCCTTCTGGCCACTGCTAGGGCAAACATAAATTGTGAGGAGGGCCAAATTGAACTAAAATTTGGGAATCAAACATTAAAGATTGACATCTTTAAGGCACAACAAAGGATTAATTGCAATGTTATAGAACAGATATGTGATATCAAGGTTATGGTTGATGATCCATATATTGAGGAAAACCTGACCACTTCTGATCAACCACAAGAGGATCAAAACCTACAATCAGAGGAGTCCGAACTTGACTTAGACACACCCATAACTCCTTCCCTTGCTACTGACACACACCCTGAACCACCCGCTGCTGCTGATAACCCTATTTTGGAACTCAAGCCTCTTCTCGACCATTTGAAGTACGTCTTTTTGGGTTCCAATTAGACATTTCCTGTGATTATCAACTCCATACTTACACCTGATTAGGAATCCCATCTGATTACTATTCTCCAACAACATCAAAGAGCCATTGGATGGACTCTCGATGATTTGACTGGTATCAACCCCTCTTACTGCACACACCGTATCTACACTAAAGAGGGCACACGACCTTCCCGTGAAATGCAGAGATGTCTAAATCATAATCTGTAGGAGGTACTGAAAAAGGAGGTCATCAAGTGGTTAGATGCTAGGATCATCTACCCGATCTCTGACAGTCGGTGGGTGAGTCTAATCTAGGTTGTGCCTAAGAAGGCAGGACTCACCGTAATCACGACTAAAATCAGAGAAATCATACCGACCTGTGTGGCAAATTTGTGGAGAGTCTGCATTGATTACAGAAGATTCAATACCTCCACAAAGAAGGATCATTTCCCACTACCATTTATTGATCAGATCCTTGAGAAACTAGCAAGAAATAGGTTCTTCTACTTTTTGGACAGGTACTCTGGGTATAACCAGGTGGAAATCCATCCTGAGGACCAAGAAAAGACCACTTTCACCTACCCCTTCGGGACGTACGCATTCCAAAGGATGCCGTTCGGTCTCTGCAATGCACCTGCTACTTTTCAGCAATGCATGCTTGCCATATTCTCAGATATGGTAGGTGATTATCTGGAAGTCTTCATGGATGACTTCTTAGTATTTGGTGAATCATTTGACAATTGCCTCCTGCACTTGGTCCAGATCCTCAGGCGGTGCATTGACGTGAATCTGGTTCTTTCCTGGGAAAAGAGCCATTTCATGGTGCCTGAAGGAATTATCCTGGGACATCTCATATCAGAAAAAGGCATCCAGGTCAATCAAGCCAAGGTGAATCTAATTTCCAAACTCCCTATGCCTACCTCGATCAAAGACATCCAATCTTTTCTGGGGCACGTCGATTTTTACCGTCGGTTCATTCCTGATTTCTCAAAGATCACGTGCCCCCTGACCACTCTACTATCTAAGGATGTTCCTTTCAAAATCTCCAAGGAATGCACTCAAGCATTTGAAATCCTCTATGATCGAGTTACCCAAGCTCCCATCCTACAGTCCCCTAATTGGTCTCAACCCTTTGAGATCATGTGCGATGTATTTGATTTCACTGTAGGAGCGATAGTTGGGCAAAAAATTGATGGGAAACCCGTGGTCATCTACTATGCTAGAAAGACACTTGATGAGGCTCAGCGTAACTACACAGTTACTGAAAAAGAGCTGCTAGCCGTAGTGTTTGCCCTGGAAAAGTTCAGATCATATCTTCTGGGCTCCCATGTTATCATTTACTCTGATCACACAACTGTGAGGCATCTTCTTGCGAAGGACACGAAACCTCAATTAATCCACTAGATCTTGATGTTGCAAGAGTTTAACCTCGAGATTTGCGACAAGGCAGGAAAACAAAACGTGGTAGCTGATCACTTATCCCGCCTTCCTTCGAATATTATCGACCCTTCCGGACCATTTACGAAACATTTTCCTGATGAGCACCTCCTGACTATCAGTACAGGGCTTCCATGGTTTGCTGATCTAGTAAACTACCCAGCATCACATCAGATCCCATCTGATTAGCCGAAGGCCAAGAAAGACAAATTTCTTTCCGATGCCAAGTATTACTTCTGGGAAGATCTGTATCTTTTCTGCATTGGTGCTGATCAAATCATTCGACGATGTGTCTTGAGAGCAGAAATTCAGGACATCTTATCCTTCTGCCATGACCAGGCATGAGGTGTACAATTCTCAGGTTATAAAACCACAGCGAAAGTCCTCCAGTGCGTCTTCTATTGGCCCACAATTTTCAAAGACGCATACAATCACTGTAGGGCATGCACTCGTTGCCAGACTTTAGGTAACATGAGCCACTGTGATATGATGCCCTTACAGCTGATTCTCGTGTACGAAATCTTCAACGTCTGGGGGATTGATTTTATGGGACCCTTTCCTATTTTAGACGGCTTTGAGTATATTCTACTCATTGTTGACTACGTGTCCAAATGGATCGAAGCCATTCCGACCCGAACCAATGATCATAAGGTGGTTACCAAATTCATTCATTAGAACATCTTTGCACGGTTCAGGATTTCACGTGCTATAATCTCTGATGGAGGGATCCATTTCACTAATGCTTAGTTCAGGTCACTGATGACCAAATACAAGGTGTCACATTGAATTTCTATTCCTTATCACCCCCAAACTAATGGTCTAGCTGAGTTATCAAATTGGGAGATCAAGAAAATCCTCCAGATTACTATTCGACCTGACAGGAAAGACTGGGCATCCCGACTTCCGGAAGCTTTGTGGGCTTATAGGACCACCCACAAAACCCAATTAGGTATGTCTCCCTTCAGATTGGTGTACGGGAAGGCATGTCACCTCCTCGTAGAATTGGAGCACAAAGCCAATTGGGCAGTATGAAACTACAATCTAGATCTTTCTAAGGCAGGAACCCACAGAAAGCTTCAAATGAGCGAGATCGATGAATTACTCCACGACGCGTATGAGAACTCGCGAATTTACAAAGACCAGGTTAAAGCCTTTCATGACAAGCACATATCCAGAAATATCTTTCACCCTAGTTAAAAAGTTCTACTTTTTGATGCCAAGCTCAAATTGTGGCCAAGAAAACTAAGATCAAAATGGATCGGACCTTACCTCGTCCAACGAATCTTTGGAAATGGAGCCATTGAGATCAGTCCACTCAACCACGATTCAGAACCTTTCGTCATGAATGGTCAGAGACTCCAACCGTTCATTGACCCTACCGATACAAATTTGGCTGAGACATCCTTTACCCTCCATTCTCTCTAAGCTCATTGCACCCAGCCAATGGCGTAAAACTCAATGCTTAACGGGAGGCAACCCGTCATTTTTGAAAAACCTGAAACCTTTCTTGACATTCCTATGTTGAATTCATATTGCACTTTAGGGTTCATCCATTAGAGTAGCCGACCCCACCTCAGGTACCTGTACTCGAGTTTGAAATCATCCACAACAGTCACCTCAACCCGTTCACCCACCCAGAACCTGTTCTAATGAATGATCTAAGCTGAACTCGAACCCACCTAATTTATAATGGGGACATTGCAAATTGTAGGCATGGGGGGGATGAAAGTGCAAAATGCCATGAAAATCATCTCACAAGAAAAGGTTTCATCAAAAAAAATCAAATATCCCAAAAATACCAAAAAACTGAAAAAAAATCTTGAAAAGAACAAAAAAATTCTGAGGGGAGAGAAAAATTTTGAGGCCATACAAATCTTGAGGAGAAAAAGGGGAGAAGTGAAAAATGTCAAAAAGGAGCACAAGTTGAAAAGAAAAGAAATAGTCACTAGTAAGAAATTAAGGGATTAACTTAGTTCTAGATCATATCAAGAAAAAGAAAATGAAAGGAAAAAAGTGCAAATGAAACGCAGAAGAGATTAGTAGGAACGCTAATCTTAAGCCTCTTGGGCTATACTCCTAGGCTTAAAAAATTCAACTATCCTCTAAGATCTTGATAGTCCTCAAGAGGTTGGGGAAAATACGAAGCTTAAGTATTAGGTCTAAGGCTTAGGGAGTATTCAGCCTCATTAACTGACCTCTGGTTTGCGGGACTCAATAACCTAAGCACCCCAATCCATACACAGTCTGATTCAGTGCGCATAAGTATCAAAATCACGCAAATGTGTTTAAATTGTTCTAAAAAAGTCGCCTAGATTAGGAGCAGCCGATCAACACAAGTTGATTTAGATGAGTTTCCTGCGCAAAGAGTTGGGAAATTCCCCTCGAAGATGTACAATAACATATCGTCTCTTCGGTGCTTGTCTCCTAGGATATTTACATATCCTACCGGGGGCATGTAAGCACCTTGCGCTGGTTCAAATGCCATGGGCGACATTATCCCGAAATGTCGATTGCCAAGGTCCGGATTTAGCTACAAAACACCATGGGAGGGATTATATCGAAATCTCAAAAGCCAAGGTTCTGGGCGTTGCCATGGGCGGTGCTATCCCAAAGCATTGATTGCTAGGGACCCTTCGAGAATTGATGATGGGGACTAGGAATCCGATACAGACTGTGTTGAGAAGCTAATCCGAAGCTAGAAATAAAAAGAAAAGAGAGAGAAAACTCTCCAAACGCACTGCAAACTGAACCAAGGCTAAAATATGTTACAAGCACGGGTGCTTTAACCGCGGAGTCCAACGAACCTTAGGATAGTTCCTGTGGGCCTTAAAAACCTTCGTGGCAGACTGAGGCTAGAGCTAGTCAGGTCTAGATCTTGGTTGGTACTTGAGTACCTCTAGGCCTACTATTGGCATTCTAACCTAATCTATAGAAAAAAAAAGCACACAACACAATTTTGAACATCAAGAAACTCATGGTCTAGAATCAAAGTTAAAAGCTTAAAATTTTGCTAAGGGACTAGCAAAAGCTAAGCATGGGGGTATGATGGGAACACCATCATGAGCCCTAACTAGCTCATTTTGACCCAATGAAGAGAATAAAAGCTCCTACATAACCAACTGGAGGTCATAATTCACTGAATAACCTTTCTGAGAGAAAAGCAAGAAATAAGGAGTAAAACTACAATTTTACCATTGCAATACAACAACGGATTTTCTCAAGGGCTAAACACAGGTCAAAAGGTCTTAACAAGATAAAAAGTGGGTTGGATTTGACATAAAAGGGTTTATGTGTACCTTATGAATTAAATGACTTCTTAAAACCCTAAAACAGACCCACTTGATTAACCAAGGTTCTGGTCAGAATAAAATTCACCTAAACCCTCTAAAAATCATATAAAAATATTCTTTAGGGTTTATAACTTTCAATTTGGCCATTGGAACCCATTTTGACCTATAATTGGGTCCCAGACAGATATTTGCCCAAAATTAGATTTTTGCATAAATTTCCCAATCAAACGTGGTCAAACCCAAAATCCAACTTCACCATTGGATTCCTTAGGTCCAAATTAGGTTTTTACCAAATTTTGAACCCAAGATCAATTTACCTTGACCTAGTTTGCAAAAAGGTCTAGCCTGATTACATTTGTACCCCTATCTTTCAAAAACCTTTGCAAAAGCCCCCTATCTTCTTCATCATTCTCTCAATTAGGTCCCTCTACCATTATAGCAGAGGAATCCTACTCCGGCGATCTTTAGAAGGTGGTTTCTCCCTGATTTCTCAGAGAATCCCCTTCAAAATTGGAAGAGAGATTCTCTGAGAAAATCCATCTAATGTGAACTTAGTTTGATGCCCTAATTGTTACCCAATCTCTCATGCGAACGCATGAGATATTTGGGTCTCTTTTGAAGTTGCCATCTCCGGTGACCATACCTTGCTTGGAATCTTGGCTTCCAAGCACAAATCTTCCTCCAGAGATCTATTTAAGAAGCCTCAAATCCAACCGACTCCTCCAAGCTTGAAATCGACCGGAAACCCCCTCAAATTCTTCTCTCCTCCTCCGACCGATTCTCTCATCAAGCTCCGGCAACCTTCCCTGATCTCCCTCATTGCTTGACCACAATACCAGTGGCAGGTTTTTCATCCTCACTTTCGTCCGTGTCGCACAGCACACGCCATCGCCCTTGTCTCCCCTTCATCCTCGCCAACCGTCCCTCTCTGAGTGCCTTCGTCTTCGACGTCGGCAGTATGCACCCAAGGCCATCTTCACCTTCCCTTCGTCCACTATCACCCTAGATAAGTCCCCTTCATCCGCTACATTCTTCTTCCCTCTTTATTTCCCTAAATCGACTACTGCCACACTCCACCACCATCATCTCCTTCACCTCCGGCCACCACCTCTGGCGAGACCTCTCCACCACCACAGACCATCCTACCCCTCGCTGACAAGTCCCTCAGCATCCCCTCACTCCACTCAACATTTCCCCTCACTCATACCACCACTCCACTCACCCAAACACACCCACACATACACACACAGTGTGCCCTAGGCATGCTTACACAGGCATCCCCACACCACGCCAACTGCCGCATCACACTCGTTGTGCCTCGGCGAAGCTCCCTAGACAATTTGACTTGGCCACAAGGCTGTTCTCATGTTTTCAGGTTCAGGCACATCGGTCGCCATGGATGGAGCTTGAAGCTCGCTTGCTGCGCTCCAGGTGCTGCTGCTCTAGGCGAGAGTCCTAGGCTGTGCGGACTTGAGGCACGAACGCACTCAGGTTCTCAATCAAAGTGTAGAGCCCTTGTAGCCTCGCCAATTGAGCCACGTATCTACTGCTACAACGCACAAGGGAGGTGGGACATTTAGTCCCACCTCAGAACTGGAAGAGCGACCGTGTGCGCATAAGTTGAATTCTTGCTAGTAGCTTATCGCCTCCGAATCACGAGGTGAGCTCCCTCTCACCCGAACCAAACTGCCTCGTCCGTGCTCACACCCTGCAAACCTGATCTTGACCCGACCCGACTGCACTCCTCGCCCACCACCGCACGCTGGTAGGTCTGGTCCCAGGTACGTACCCAACTTGATTACCTGATAATGTGTGGCTCTGGGAGAGTGGAACGTATGAGAGAGAGAAGAGAGGAGAGTGCACGCGGGTAGGTTTTGCTGCAGGCTAAAGAGGAGGAGAAGCTAAGGCGCTAAAGAAGCTAAGGGTCAAGGCAAGGTAAAGGAAGAATGAAGGCAGTCAACAGAGAAAGAAAAAGAAAGGAGCAGAAGTAGAAGAAGGAAGAAAGAAGAAGAGAAGGCAGAAGTCAAGGAGAGAGAAGACAAAGAGAAGAAGGAAGAAACTGAAGAAGAAGGATTGCAAAAGCTTAAGGCTAAGGGTCAAGGCAGAAAGGCAAAGGAAAGAGAAGACAAAAAGAAGAAGGAAGAAAGAGACCAAAGAAAAAGAGAAAGAAAGAGAAGAGGCAGCCGACAGAGCAAGACAAAATAAGAAGAAGAGAAGAAATTAGAGAAAGACGAACTCAGAAGGAGCATAGTTTAAGACATCTGATTTAGAAATCAGATGTCCAATTTTTTTATTCATCTTCATATACATTGAGTTCTTGAGTATTTTGTGATCTACATTGCTAATTACTCCTATATTTTTACACTGTGATATTGATATTGTTGCATATTCTTTTAAATTCTGAATTGTGATCTTGATTTCTAAACATCAATTTGCTCCCTGTGTTCGACCTTGGACTTTAAATTCGAGTAATAAAATTATATTTGTTTTGAATGCTCTTTCAGCTATATTACAACGCGATACTCTTAAAACCCAATCCAGCATGATGAACAAATAGTATTAGTGACACTTTGACAATGAAAACAAAATTATTATTTTTCATGACCAGAATAACTAGCTCTATAGTCTAAGAACTTAGTCACTAAGAATGCTAAACATCTAACAAAAGCTAATATGATCAAGGATTTACCAATTTCTATGTATCCCAAACATGGGAGAAAAGATAATGTTCAAGTACCCATAAGAGAGAGGGAAATATCATTTAGATTTTATACAACAAAAAAAAAACATTAAACATCCAATAACCTAAGTAAACTAACAAAGGTCTTCTTAAAGAGAATGTACAAACTCAAATCCTAGAGTCGACTCATGAGAATTCTATCCAAATAATAGTTAATCCCAAAGTAAGATTGAGAATCTTACTCAGGCAACTCCTAAAGTTGGAACATAAGAGCCCTACTTAGAAGACTTTTGGCTCTAAACAAGTTTAGCTTATTTTGTAAGGCTATTTAAAGAGTATAGGACCATATATGGAGGCATGTCTTAGGGGATTACCTCATATGTATAATGTTTATATTAATAACATAGAAAATCTAGTAGAAAGAGTCTAAATGTATAAAGTACCCATGTTTATTGTAACAAAGTTGCCAAGCCACTGTTGTTTGAGTCAACTTGGTGCAAAATCATCTTAAAAATATCTTGGTAAGAATGATGTAACAACCCAATCCCAAAACTAATTGAAAAATTTTGGTCTTGACAACTTGTCGGGCTCACTAGACCTAAGGCAACAACTTAAAATGCTTACACGCAAGTTGTTAAGTAGTAATTCCAATCCTTCATATCTCATTACTCATTTAATTATTTTCCCAAGTGTGACTATTTTTAAGGGGTTACAACCTTGCCTAGTTGAAATCCTAACGTCCTCATCAAGGTTCATGCGATTGGATTAGTATACTCCTAATAGTAATAGCAACTTCACCTCATGGTGCACTCTTAGGTTGTACCAAGAGAAGCCTTTTCTTTTTACTAAAGAGAGTTTAGCTTTGATATCATTTGTAACAACACAAATCTAAAATTAATTGAGAAAAACTAGTCTTGACAACTTGATGAGTAGGGCTTCACTGTGAAGAGTGGCACATCACGGAAGTGTAGGGAATCATTTAAAACTTTTCAAAAATACAAAAACATGATCCTACAACCTATTGGATCATAGTAAAACCTCAAAAATTATTTCTACCAATCACTTGAGTTAAGGATATTACCTTTGTGATTACTATCATGGGAATATAACACTACGTGGAAGTGATTCCATGCATCTACTCAAAGTCCCCAACATGAGGCACAACTCCTCTATGTTCATTGATGAATGATACATTAGAGTCACATAAGGAAGACCTTCTTTACACAGGGAGAGCCTTCACTTCTTTGCCAACAAACAGAGCACCGAGGAGGATGATGGAAGGGGGACTGTCTCTCTCAATAGGGTGGATGGCCAAGGGGGGCTTGTGCTCTCTTGATCTCAATCAATTGATCAATCCTCAATTGTTGGAATACCTCTCCTTATATAGAGTCCTAGCCCTATGGTTTAGAAAAATCATGCTTCTCTAAAATTCCAATAGTGCCTTCTGTATCCCTATTTCTATTTAAAGATAATTCTAGCACTTTAACAATTACGAAAGTGTTGTTGGTGCTTCTCAAAGCATATATAATTATATATTTCAACTATTTAAGACATATAAGTAATTTCCTCCTATTTCTATAATGCAAGTTGCTACATCGTGATGCAGGGAGATCTTATCAGCAATATAAAGTCCATTTATGATTAGGATCATCCTATATCAAGGGCTTCAATAAAATATTCAACTAATTCATTCTTATAAGCATTTCTAAAGTCTCTAATTGAGAAATCTATATTGACAAATTATTTTGAGCATTACTCCATAATTCTCCAATATAAGTAACCTCTAATTTATCAAGTAGCCCTATACCTAGGTGTTCATTATACAACCCTAGTGAAGCATGATAGCTACTAGATTGTTAAGGAGATAATCAACCCCTGAGATATACTATATATCCTACATGTCCTACACACATGGAGGCATGTATGGGAATTTCAAGGTTTAGGATCTTATCTTACTGTCATCCTTTCAAGAACTGGTCTATTGTATATTACCATTATGCTTTGAATGAAAGACATACTGGATAACTTGTCTAAGTTCTTCTAGTTCCTTCATTCCTGTTTTGATCTATCTATCGAAACAACCACCGATGGAATTGAACCTGCAAAGCTATAACAATAGAGCTTAAACTCCATTCCAGTTGCTAAGGTTGTGTGAACCCCATCTTAATAAGGCTTTATCCTATATTGGATTATGTAAACTAGCAGCTTCCCGACATATTGGCCACACACTCTACAAAACCTCAATTCTGTTGATCAACTCTTTAATTATACTCATGTGAGAATTTCAAAATCTTTATTCCCTATGGAACAATTTCCATCAGTAATTTAGTTAGGTATCAATCTCATATGATAAACTTGGAAGATTGTCATCTCTTCTAAGACTAGGAACTAAGATTAAGACAACGACCTAACAATAGTGATCATGTATTGATCTGTATCTTGTATCCATTGTTCAGAACCATTCTAAATAGTTGATCCACTATCCTCACTTGTTTGATCTAGCCTTTGTACAAGTAACCTTAAAAGCACAAGTGATGACCTCATGGTCATCTATAAAATTCATGCTTAGTTTATGTTAGTTTTGTAGCAATAATTGCATTAGATTATGACCTTATACATATTTGTGCATTTAGATAGAATTGCATAAATAAGGGTTAATCTTGTGTCACTAAGTTTATTCTTTTATCAAATGTTTAATAAGTTATGATTTCAACATAGGAAGGCGAGATGCAGGCAAAAATACAAGAGAGAGAGAGTCATACAAAATTGCATAGAGTAGCATGCCCTCACCTTAATCCCATTCTCTCTCACTCTCATCTCCAAATTAATTTCACCATCCTTTGGACCTCACCAAAATTTCATCTCTCCCTCTCCCCAATTGCTGACACCCCATTCCTAATGGCCCTCTACGTAGGCCCTATATCCACTAGATGAAATTACATTGCTGTCGACGATCAAGAGTTGACGATTTTTGAATCGTTTACAATATTATTATCATCAACCATTTTTAAAACTAATCATCGAAAATACTAATCCCATTAATTCCCTCCTTCCATCCAAAGAGTGGGTAGTTGGGACTAGTGTCGTCGGTTAAAAACTGATGACACGGGTATAAATGTTGATGGTGTTAGACTAATGGTCGAGAAAAGTTGATTTTAGTAATTGTCAAACGTAAAAAGTTAATTTTTTGGGTTGCTTACATGATGGTTTAATGAAAACCGTCGATGAACGTCAACCTAAATTCCTCACGTGGCCTCGACTCCCTCCACCTTCGTCCCAAATGACAACTCCTCTTCGCACTCCAGTGATGCCTCCTCCTGCTCTCCTCCTCGCGCAACGATTGCTTGTCCTCTTCACCATTCACTCCCTCGCTGGTACGTTGTCGATCCTCTTCCTCGATTGCCCCCTACTCCACTTGCCACCATCTCCTCTCCCTATCGCTGTGACCACCATCACCGTGATCACCACCACTTCTTCCTTCCCTCGCCATGTGCCCCCTCCTTTGCCCCTCGCTATGTGCCCCCTCCCACTCCTTCACTGCATGGTCGGTCACCACCACCAACATTGGCTCCCACCACCACCGACTCAGACCACCACCACCTACCCCATCCACCTCCTCTCCCTGTTGCATTGTTTAAATTAACATGTTAATAGTTTATTTTGAATGTTTAGTTAAATGTTTAGTTAAATTATTACTAATTGTTATTTGTGGGGAGTGCCCACATATGTATTGGTTAATTGTGGGGTGTGCCCACATACGAATGCTTGTGTGGCATTTTACATGAGTGAAATGTGGGGTATGCCCACATCTCTTGCGATGTGTTTTTGTGTGTGCAAAATTTGAGAGAAATTCCATATTATAAGGGAAACTCTGTCAAAATTTTTTGGCTTATGGTTTGAATCAAGGTATAGGTTTAAAGTTTATGATTAGGATTTACATTTTGGGTTTATGGTTTTGTGTTTAGTGTTAAGGATTATTTATTTTGGGTTGTGATTTTAGGTTTTGAGTTATGGATTTAGGTTATAGGGTTTTGATTTTTGATTTAGGGTTTTGTGTTTAGGGTTTAAGTTTATGTTTATGTTTTTTGTTTTTAGTTTAGGTTTAGGATTTTTCATTTTTTTGGGTTTTGATTTTGGGTTTTGAGTTTTGGTTGTAGGTTATAAGGTTTTGATTTTCGATTTAGCATTTTTTGTTTAAGGTTTAAGTTAAGGTTTTTTATTTTTAGTTTAGCTAGGTTTAGGATTTTTTTTTTAGGTTTTCATTTTAGGCTTTGAGTTTTGGATTTAGAATTTAGGTTTTCGATTTTAGATTTAGGATTTTTATTTTTGAATTACTATTTATGATTTTATTTTTAGGATTTTGGGTTTTGGTTATAGAATTTAGAGTTTAGGTTTAGTTTATGGTTTACGGGTTTAGTCATTCAGTTTAGGGTTCGGAATTTTTTGTTTTGGGTTTAAGGTTTATAAATTAGGATTTAGGTTTTGGGTTTAAAAGAGAATGGGGAGGGAGGAAGAAGAAGATAAGGACAATGAGGTGCGGAGAAATTTCTAAATTAAATTTAGAACAGGTTTAAATTTACATACATACACTTGTATAAATTTAGATGCATCTGATGACAAACAGTAGGAGTTCTAACCCCTAGGGTATAGGTTGTGAGAAAGATATCACTGTGTCAAAATACTCGTCCATTCGGGACATATGATCATGTCATAGGGATAATTCGTTAATGTATGTATACCTCACATACATGCATGACATGCTGACTTTATGACGTGCCATAAGTCTTGATCGTCTTTAGTTTGGTTAAGCCACGAACTAAGGGAGGTTCTTGAAGATTTTATCACAACTTAGGTGTTACTTCTTACATGTAACTAGTGTTTGGTGAAATTTCAGCAATATTTCCTTATTTTTCTCCGATATACCAACTGATCTTAGCTAGGTTCCTGAAGCGCCCTTACGTGGGAGCTAGAAGGAATCAAGTTAAGGTTAGTCTTAGGGGGTAGACTAGAGAAGAGTGGGGAAATGCTGCTGAAATTTCTCCAAACACTGGTTGCATATAAGAACTAACATTGTGATCAAATCTTCAAGGATGGGCTATCGAGTAAAAATCTTTTTAAAATACACATATTGTCCTTATTTGAATCTAACTTCTAAGTGATTGACTCTGAAATTTAGGTTATCATGGATATGTCTTGGACTAGCCTGAGAAATGTAAACTACTACTAATATAAGAATAGAATGATTTTGTTTCTAGAGTGAGCATTCAATGATGATAGGAAGCTGTTTAGATGAGGAGAATTTTTTTAGCTGATTTTATGTCCATGTAAATGCTATTTGAATGGGATTTTCCATGACCAAGAAACTATTTTCGAGCATACGATATGTAACATTTGGTGGCAGCATTATGTAAATTTGATAGCTTATGGTAAGAAAATCACAAAAGAAGTCAAATGTAGTAGAATTGACGATTTATAACAAAGCAATTATAGTCAAGGAGATGAATTAGATGAAATGTTACATGATATGAGAGCAACTGACCTTGAAGATCTAGATGATGATGAAACATTACGAAATTTTAATTAGTTTTACGATGCAATTAAGATAGTGGAGTAACCTATTGCTCCTGGAATCACATCAATGTTAAAGTTGTCATTTCTTCTGAAATTGTTTCAGATGAAGGTGATGAATAGAGCGACAGTGAAATTAATGTCTGAGGTTCTTCAGTTCATTGAGGAGCTATTGAATAATCCTAATAGGTACTCTGGGTCATGGTATTATGCGAAGAAAAAGATATGCATGTTGTACATGAAATGCAAGAAGATTGATGCATGTTGAAATGATTGTGTCCTGTACAAAAATGAGTACTCAGGGTTGAGTAATTATCTCGAATGTGGTGATGAAAGGTATAAGGTGGGTAAATTATCAAACATAGGTAGAAAGAAACAATCAAAGAAGGTTCTTCATTTTTTCCACTGATTCCTAGGCTACAACACCTATTTATATCAAGTGAAATCGCAAAATTGATGGCGTGGCATCAGGAAAATAAATTGCAAAATGGACTCATCTTTCACCCAACAGATTCTGATGAGTGGAATAGATTTAATGAAAATCACGCATCATTTGCAGAGGAGGCACGTAATGTGAGATTGAACCTTGCAGACGATGGATTCAACTCATTCAAGAACATATATCTGTCATATTCCATACGGCTGGTGATCATGGTAACTTATAGCTTACCTCCTTGGTTATGCATGCGATCTTTATTTATGTTGTTGACCCTTCTTATCCCAAGCCCTAAATCTACATACGTAAGTATTAATTTCTAATATTTTCATATCTTTAAAACTTTATAAGCTTTATAATTTATTTTAAATTGCAGTCTATTATGCATCAAGGTACTTAGCTTGATCGGGTGAGTGTATATTAAGGCACTCATTGCAAGTTGAGTCATAAGGGGAACAAAGAGTGGCTTTATGACATATACCATCAAAGACATGCAAGTTAAATTGCAAAAAATTTATATTGTATTTTTTAATTAAATTTACATGATATTACTTAACTTAATTTGATTATTTTCAAGAAAATATGGTCAACTTAATGCATCCTCCCGAAGATGCCAACTCTAGTACCGTTTAGTAGTCAATGTCAGCAGAAGAGGTGTTCCGGACTATCATGCCACCTTAGCATGGCGGATTCATGCGTAGTGCAGGGAGGAGCGAGACCATCTTTAGCTGGTATGGCAGAAAGAGGGTATCGTCATCTTCAGCTGATGTAGTGGAGATACGAAAGGAGATTGCAACATTACGACGTCGAGATGTGGAAAAGGAGCAGCGAATCAAGGAGCTGATGATGTAGGTCAAGGAGTCTGCTACGTAGTTTAAGGAGTCAGTTATGCAGTTACAGCAGTTGACTTAGACCATTTAGGAGCTCCTGAGGATTCTTCAGCGATGAGGCCTCGAACATCCCTCCTTTAGTTAGTTTAGAGATCATTGTGATGACGACGATGATACGAGTGGTGCTGGAGGCATTGGATCCCCAACATGACTTCTGTATTTTGATACATTATTGTTTATATATACATTTTGTACACACTTTATTATTTATATGAATTTTTCAATTTGAATCCCATTGTTTTGATTTTGAATGCCATTGTTTTCGGTGTGTGATTTTATTTACAGGATTTTAAATTGTTTATATATATAGGTGCTTCATAAACCAAAACTTTTAATTAAAAAGATGACTATTTTCATCGGTTACATAACCGACGACAATAGTGTTCTATCTATGTTCTCATTATTTTCGACTGTTATCTAACTAATGAGAAATATACATCCTCATCAGTTTTGATGAAACGGTCGATAATATTGATAACCTCTTCGGTTATACAACAGACAAGGAATACACCTTCCTCATTTGTTGTGGGTAAACCAACAAGAATGTGCACATCTTCGTCCGTGATAAACACCATCGAGTTTAACATCAAACTCGACGATTCATGTGAAACGATCGAGAAAAACCTTTTGCCACCATTTTAAAATGATGAGAAAAACACCGACATGTTGGATGGGGGGGTGCTCTTGTCCATCGGTAACATTGTAAATTCGTTGATAAAATGCAACCACAACACAACATTCTTCGACCCTAATTATCGACGAGTAAATCCTCATTGCCGATTGTTTTTAACCATCAACAATGATGAAGATCCTTGTAGTGATCCATATCTCCAATACACCCTTGATCCCTCTCCTCCGACACACCATTCCCATCGCTCAGACCCTCCCCTCTCATCCACACCACATGACCCCCCTTGGGAGAGGGACACCACCACCACTCCTCCCTTGTGGGGGCCATCCATGATCTCACAACACCACACCCGACCATCAACATACCTTCTCTACACCACCACCTACATGCCATCACCACCACTATTCCCACATCTCCTCTCCACACCACCATATCCTCGAACTTCAAGTCGCCATTGGAGGAGGAACCATGAGTAGGAGCTTGGACGGGGAGCCAGAACATCGCCTCATCATTGCTACTGCCTTTGTCGAGGGAGCATTGATGAGATCCTCATCATGAGCCCTAACTAGCTCATTTTGACTTGAGAAAGTAAACAAAAGCTCCTACATAACTTAAAGGAAGACCTAAGTCAAGGGTGTACTGTTCTGAGAAGGAAACATGAACTAAAGGGTAAAACTACAATTTTACCATTGTAGTGCATCAATGGGATTCCTCAAGGGTTAAGCATAGGTCAATTGGACTTAATAAGAGGAAAAGTGGGATGGTTCAATCAGAAAAGGGTTGTTGTGAGATTTAAGAATTAAATGACATTCTGTAATCCTAAAACAAACCTGCTTAATTCAACAAGGTTTCGATCTGGATAAAAATCAACTAAACTCTCTAAAATTCATGAAAAAATATCCCCTAGGGTTTAGAACCTTCAATGTGGCCTTTGGAACCTATTTTGACCTAGATTGGGGTCCTAGCTCAATATGTAACCTAATTTTGGTTTTTGTGAAAAATATCCAGTCAAACGTAGTCAAACGTAAAATCCAACTTCACCATTTGATTCCTTAGGTCTAAATTAGGTTTATACCAAAATTTGAGCCTAAGGGAAGGTCATCTTCACCTACTTTGCAAACTGGTCCACCCAATTACATTCTGACCCCTAATTTTTGAAAACCCTTGCGCAAAGCCCCTTAACTTCCTCACCACCCTTACATTCAAGTCCCTCCGCCATTATAGTGGAGGAATCCCACTTCGGCGAGGATTTTAGGCTGATATCTTCTCGAATCCTCAGAGATCTCCTAGATTTGGAAGGGAGATTCTCTGAGGATTTCTCCATCGTCTGAACACGATCTCCAGATCAAATTTACACCTAATCTCTCATGCGAATGCTTGAGAGATTTGGGTGTCCTAAGCACCTTCCTTCTCCAACGAGGATTTTACGCTGGAAAGCTTGCCCTCCAAGCACAAGAAGCTCGGCCAGCGGCTATAAAAGGACCCCCGGTCCTCTGCGCATCCCCCAAGCTTGATTTGACTGCCGATACCTTCTCAATTTCTTCCCTCCTCATCTCTGGTCAAAACGCCCGTAAGCTCTGGCGACCTCCCCTCCCTCCTCTCATCACTCTACCACCATACCAGTGGCAGGGTTAGCTTCGTCTCACTCCTCCGCGTTGCGTCGCACCAGCACACGCCTCTCTGACCTCCTCCTCGTCGCCGTTATCTCCACCTTAGGGGTGTCTTCCTTGGCAACGACACCAAAATGCTGAAGAGGCGAAATCATGTTTTAAAAAGATGTCACGTTGTAATATAGATGAAATCGCCACAAAAATAAATAAGAATTTATAACTCGAAAACCAAGGTATTCGAGGTCGAACACAGGGAGCAATTGGGTATTTCAAAACTTAAAAACACAACTCTCAATTTAATAAAAAGAAATAACTAATTCATCCAAAATTGAAGAGTAATGTTATGTAGAAATAATGCTAAAAAATTGGACATCTGATAAAAAATCAGACATCTTAAAAAGTCTTGCTACAGTGCTTTGATTTGTGATTTTGGCCTTCTATGTCTTCTCTTTCTCTCTTCTTTCTCTTTCTCTTTACTCTGCGGCTGTGCTTTTCTGCCTTATTCTTTGGCTTCTTCTTCTTCTTTGCTTCTTTGTCTTTCCTTGTCTTCTTTTCTTCTACTTGGCCGCTCCTCTGCTACAGTGCCTCTCTTTTCTTCTTCTCCTTTTTTCTTCCTTACTGTGGCTACCTTCTTCCTTGCTAAGTCCTTCAACTGCTACCTTGGCATCACATAGTGAACTACTTGACATCACATCAGATCCCGTCCGATTGGCCGAAGGCCAAGAAGGACAAATTACATTTCGATGCCAAGTATTACCTTTGGGAAGACTCGTATCTATTCTGCATTGGTGCTGATCAAATAATTCGACGATGTGTCGCAGAAGCTGAAATCAAAGACATACTCTCCTTCTGCCATGACCAGGCATGCAGTAGACATTTTTCAGGACACAAAATCGCATCAAAAATCCTCTAGTGTGGCTTGTACTGGCCCACAATTTTCAAGGATGCATACGATCACTGTAAGGCATGTACCCGTTGCTAGACCTTGGGCAACATGAGCCATCGAGACATGATGCCTTTACAACCGATCCTGGTATGCAAGATTTTTGACATTTAGGGGATTGATTTTATGGGACCCTTCCCTATCTCGAATGGCTTCGAATACATCTTACTCGCCGTTGACTACGTGTCCAAGTGGATAGAAGCCATTCTGACCTGAACCAATGATCACAAGGTTGTTATCAAATTCATTAATCAAAACATCTTCTCAAGGTTCGGGATTCCACGAGCAATAATTTTCGATGGAGGGACCCATTTCAAAAACGCTCAGTTCAGGTCACTGATGACCAAATATGGCATGTCGCATCGAATCTCTACTCCTTACCACCCCCAAACTAATGGTCTAGCTGAGCTATCAAATCGGAAGATCAAGAAAATCCTCCAGGTTACTGTTCGACATGACAAGAAGGATTGGTCATCCCGACTTCCGGAAGCACCCACAAGACCCAATTAGGTATGTCTCCCTTCAAACTGGTGCACGGGAATACATGTCACCTCCTCGTCGAATTGGAGCATAAATCCTATTGGGTAGTACGGAATTGCAACTTAGATCTTTTTAAGGCTGGAACCCATAGAAGGCTTCAAATGAGAAAGATCGATGAATTACGCCACGACGCGTATGAGAACTCGCAAATTTATAGAGAATGGGTTAAAGCTTTTCTGACAAACACATTTCTAGAAAGATCTTTCATCCTGGTCAAAAGGTTCTACTCTTTGATGCCTGACTCAAATTATTCCCAGGAAAGTTACGATCTAAGTGGATCGACCCTACCTAGTCCGATGAATCTTTGGAAATGGAGCCGTTGAGATCAGTCTACCTAGCCATGATTCCGAACCCTTTGTCGTGAACGGTCAGAGACTCAAACCGTTCATTGATATGACCAATACAAATTTGGCTGAGTCATCCTTTATCCTCCATTCTCCCTGAGCTCATCGTGCCAAGCCGATGGCGTAAAACTCAGCGCTTAACGGAAGGCAACCCGTCATTCTCTGAAAAAACCCGGAACCTTTCCTAACATTTCCATGCTGAATTCATATTGCACTTTAGGGTTCATCCATTGGCATAGCCGACTCCACCTTAGGTACCCGTACTCGAGTCAAAAAATCATTCGCAACAGTCACCTCGACCCATTCGCTCACCCAACACCTGTCCTAATGAATGAACTAAGCTGAATTCGAACCTACCTAATTTACAATGGGGACATTGCAAATAATAGTCATAGGGGGGTATGAAAGCGCAAAATGTCGAGAAAACTCATATCAAGAAAAGGTTTCAACAAAAAAATTTGCATATCACAAAAAAAAAGACATAAAAAATTGAAAAATCTTGAAAAGAAAACTAAGGAGGGGGGAGAGAAAAATTCTATGGGCTATACAAATAACGAGGAGGAAAAGAGAAAAATGTCAAAAAGGAGCACAAAATGAAAAAGAAAAAAAGAATAGTCATTAGTAAAAGATTAAGGGATTAACTGAAGTTCTAGACCACCTCAAGAAAAGAGAAAAATGAGAAAAAGTGCTAAGGAGATACAAAAGAGATTAGTAGGAACGCTAACTTTAGGCCTTTTGGGCTAGACTCTTAGGCTTAAAAGTTCAAGTACCCGTTAAAATCTGGATACTCAAGAGGTTGGGGAAAATGCAAAGCTTAAGTATTAGGTCTAAGGCTTAGGGAGTATTTGGCCTCGTTAACTGACCTTAGGTTTGCAAGATTCGGTAACCTAACCACCTCAATTCACACACAGTCTGGTTCAGTGTGCATAACTATCCAAATCACACAAAAAGCATTTTAATGTTCTGAAAAAGTTGCCTAGATTAGGAGCGGCTGATCGACACAAGTTGATTTTGACGAGTTCCCGATGCGGAGAGGCAAGAAATTCCCCTCGAAGATGCGTAACAACATATTGTCTCCTCGGTGCTTGTCTCTTAGGATATTTAAATATCCTACCGGGAGCATGTAAGCACTCTGTTGGTTTAGATACCATGGGTGGCATTATCATGGAATGTCGATTGTCAGGGTTTAGATTCAGCCACGCAATGCCATGGGCGAGATTATCTCAAAATCTCGAAAGCTAGGGTTCTGGGGGTTGCCATGGGCAGTGCTATCTGAAGCATCGATTGCCAGGGACCCTTGAGGATTGATGATGGGGACGAGGAATCCGATACAAACCGTATTGAGAAACCAATCCGAAGCTAGAAATAAAAAGAAAAAGAGAGAAAACTCTCCAAACAAATAAATCCTCTGTCTCTCTCTTACAAAAACTCACTGCAAACTGAGCCTAGGCTAAAAATGTCTCAAGCACGGGTGCTTTAACTGTGGAGTCCAACGAACCCTAGGATAGTTTCTATGGGCCTTAAAAACCTTTGTGGAGGACTGAGGCTAAAGCGGGTCAAGACTGAATTTTGGTTGGTACTTGAGTACCTTTAGGCCTACTGTCGGCATTCTGACCTAATCACAAAAGAAAAAAAGAAAAAGCACTTATCACAACTAGTAGAAGAAATTCATGGTCTAGAATAGATGTTAAAATCTTAAAATTTTGCTAAGGGACTAACAAAAGCTAGGCATGGGGGTATGATGAGAGCCTCATCATGAGCCCTAACTAGCTCATTTTGACCTGAGAAAGTAAACAAAAGCTCCTACATAACTTAAAGGAAGACCTAAGTCAAGGGTTTACTGTTCTGAGAAGGAAACATGAACTAAAGGGTAAAACTGTAATTTTACCATTGCAGTGCATCAACGGGATTCCACAAGGGTTAAACATAGGTCAATTGGACTTAATAAGAGGAAAAGTGGGATAATTCAGTCAGAAAAGGGTTGTTGTGAGATTTAAGAATTAAATGACATTCTGTAACCCTAAAACAAATCCTCTTAATTCAACAAGGTTTCGATCTGGATAAAAATCAACTAAATCCTCTAAAATTCATGGAAAAATATCCCCTAGGGTTTAGAACCTTTAATTTGGCCTTTGGAACCTATTTTGACCTAGATTGGGGTCCTAGCTCAATATTTAACCTAATTTGGGTTTTTATGCAAAATTTCCAATCAAACGTGGTCAAACCTAAAATCCAACTTACCATTGGATTTATTAGGTTCAAATTAGGTTTATACCAAAATTTGGGCCTAAGGGAAGGTCATCTTCACCTACTTTGCAAACTAGTCCACCCAATTACATTCTAAACCCTAACTTTTGAAAACCCTTGCACAAAGCCCCTTAACTTCCTCTCCACCCTTACATTCAGGTCCCTCCACCATTACAATGGAGGAATCCCACTCCAACGAGGATTTAAGGCTGATATCTTCTCGAATCCTCAAAGATCTCCTCCCAGATTTGGAAAGGAGATTCTCTGAGGATTTCTCCATCGTCTGAACGCGATCTCCAGATCAAATTTACACCCAATCTCTCGTGCAAACGCTCGAGAGATGTGGGTGTCCTAAGCACCTTCCTTCTCCGGAGAGGATTTTGCACTGGAACACTTGCCCTCCAAGCACAAGAAGCTCGACCAGCTGCTATAAAAGGACCCCCGGTCCTCTACGCATCCCCCAAGCTTGATTTGGCCGCCGATACCCTCTTAATTTCTTCCCTCCTCATCTCCAGTCAAAACGCCAGCAAGCTCTGACGACCTCCCCTCCCTCCTCTCGTCGCTTTGCCACCATACCAGTGGCAGGGTTAGCTTCGTCTCGCTCCTTCACGTTGCGCCGCACCAACGCACACCTCTCTGACCTCGTCCTCGTCGCCGTTATCTCCACCTTAGGGCTGTCTTCCCCGACGACGGCACATACACATCATTCGTATCCTCTGCCTCCCCTTCGCTCCAATCACCATAGATAAGTTTCTCTTCTCCCACTCTTTATTTTCCCTCCTTTTATTTCATAAACCGCCCCTCGACTGCCACTGTCCACCCTCATCTTCCTCATCTCTGGCTGACCTCCGGCGAGACGCATCCATCACTCCGCACCTCCATACGTCTCACCACCAACCTCTTCACCTCCACCATTAATCACTGATCACTTTCCGCCCATCCACTGACCGCCACACACGCCCCACACTTCCACCTAACAAACCCACACACACGGTCACAGTACGACCTAGGCACACACGCCTAGGCTGTTCTGAGCCACACCGACCCCCAACTCACCTTCTTCGTGATACGGCGAAGCTTTCCCTGTTATTTGACAGGGCCGCAAGGCTGTTCTTGTGTCGTGCAGGGTTGAGCCTCCGTCTGCCATTAACAAGTAAGCAAGCTTGCTTGCTTCAAAGCTCCAGGTCACGTGCTCTAGGCTTCAGAACTCCAGGTTGCACGAGTTGAGCATGCGAGTGTGTCCAGCCTAAGAGCAGTCATTGCTAGGCCTTCAGCTGCTCCAATTGAGTGAAGATCTCCTCCTACGGGCACCAGCAGAAGCAGGTGGGACATTTAGTCCCACCTTGTAAACTCAGGGGTGAGCGGTGTGAGTTATATTGATTTTGTGCTTTCAGCTAATCACCTCCAGTACACAGGGGTGAGGTCCCTTGCCCTCACTCGCTTACGCCTCATCCGTGACCTACCCCCGCAGACCTAGCACCCGACCCAATTACCTAAACCTAGCACTCCTCGTACATCACACCCACGCCGATGCACCTGAACCCGGGTGTGCACCCGACCCGATTACCCAGCTCTGGGAGAGCATACCAAAGAGAGAAATAGAAAGAGAGAGAGACGCGGGAAGGGTAGGGGGTAGGTTTTGCTACGTGGTGTTGTGTAGGAAAGAAGGAGCTAAGGAAGGAAGAGGCGCAGCAGAGAAGAAGAAAAGAAGGTAGCGACTGAAGGACTTAGCAAGGAAGAAGGTAGCCACAGCAAGGAAGAAAAAAGGAGAAGAAAAGAGAGGCACTGTAGTAGAGGAGCGGCCAAGCAGAAGAAGAAGAAAGAAGGCAAGGGTAGGAGGAAGAGAGAAGTAGGAGCAGCCAAGCAGAAGAAGAAAGAAGACAAAGAAAGACAAAGAAGAAAAGAAGAAGAAGCCAAAGAACAAGGCAAAAGAAGCACAGCCGCGGAGCAAAGAGAAAGAGAAAGAAGAGAGAAAGAGAAGACACAGAAGGCCAAAATCACAAATCAAAGCACTGTAGCAAGACTTTTTAAGACATCTGATTTTTTATCAGACGTCCAATTTTTTAGCATTATTTCTACATAACATTACTCTTCAATTTTGGATGAATTAGTTATTGCTTTTTATTAAATTGAGAGTTGTGTTCTTAAGTTTTGAAATACCCAATTGCTCCCTATGTTCGACCTCGAATACCTTGATTTTCGAGTTATAAATTCTTATTTGTTTTCGTGGCGATTTCATCTATATTACAACGTGACATCTTTTTAAAACACGATTTTGCCTCGTCAGCAAGCATCATCACATAAGGCCATTAGTGTTCTTGTACATTCATGTTTCATATTTGTGATTGAGAACATGTGTGCTTTCTTTGCAATGAATTCTTTCATTTTTTTTGACTTAATGCGCGTGTGTTCCCTCTTGATGAGCGACTAAATCCTTTTGCATGTGGGCAAGGGGAGTGGGCACAATTGAGTTTTTATTTTGATGGGAAGGTACATGCATTTGGAATCATGTAACTTGAGTTGCTTTATGCTTAGGTAGAGAGTGCACATAGGATAGCTTGAGCCTAGGAACTTTGGCTCTGAGTCAGACTATACCCTTAGTGGTATAGACCTAAGATAGAGTGAGCCTAGGGGAAGCGAACCACCACATGGGCCCTCCTAAGATCTGCTAAAAACCTTGCCCAAACTCTAAACCCCACACACAATTGATTGCTCCACCAAAAACACTTCGCATTTGTATTTCATAGTGATTTCTATTTTCAATGCACTCATTGATTCTATGTTTGCTTTTCAAAAAATTGTTTCATCAAGTTTTGCGCCACCAAAAATCCTGGTATTTCACCTGTAGTTTCAAATTCAAACAAAGATTTCACATATATAAATTTTGGGGCCCAATTCAGTCTGTGCTATTTTATAAAATTCTGGGCTTAAAGGGGGTTGGATTGGATTTTTAGTTCTGAAATCCAACATTGTAGAATTTTTAGAGAATTTCCTATACCTTCAATTAATGTGAAATTTCTTGAAGAACCTTCCTTGATAAACGTATCTAAACTAAAATTAGGAATTTTTTCTAATAAAGATAGATCTAGTAGGAAGAGTTCTATTTGGTCTGTTTGCCCTACTTGCAACATAAAATCTTAACAAAATATTAAATGGCCTTAGAAAAATCCCCAAAAATTCTTGAAGTACTTCTAATTAGTCACATCACACACCCTCTCTATGTTTCGATCTGACTTATGCTATACTACATATTTCCAAGTCCGTAGTGACAACACCAACAAGCAGAACTAATAACACATATTTGTACTTAAAAATCATTTATTTAGATGAATGGAGAGGATATATGTAATTAATGTACCAATTACATAGTTAGAATGCACACCAATGGCATACAACTCCAACATTCTCCGACTTGCTTGTAGAGCCCTTTGTCATTATTTTAAGACCCATACAACCCGCATGACGGTTAAGGACACTGATAAATGTGTAATTCATACATGTAGCATGCATGATTTTGTTGGTTCTCATGCATTAATACATTGTACATAGCACATATTCATGCATATTTGCATACCTGCACTTAGTGAATATATGATATTTTGAACTTAATGAATGTTTTCCTATGTAGGATTAAAGTAGCTCGAGGAGGAGAAAGAGTCTAAACTTAATGGAGAAGAGAGAGATGTGCTTAAAGATAAAAGGAGCTGGCATGCAACTCAAAATAACCATAGCCCATTAAATCTAAACCCATACCAAGTTGCCCTATGAGACACCCCCTACCTTCTCCTAAATTTGCACCTAAAACCTTTGCCACATCATCATCCTAGTCACCATTCCACCTTACCACCCCTCTCCAACTCACCTCCATCTCTCATTATTAATTGATTTGTGGTTGTTGTGCGCTACAACGAACGGATTTTAAAACATGCTTAGACCTGCCTATCAACGTCTAGGATGGTTATCAAACATCTGGACAAGGCGCTGGACGTCTGACACAAGGCAGAGATATTTGAATAGAAATGCCATAGACGTGAGTTTCAGGGTGCTAGTCATTCAACATCCGATCTTAGGGATGGGATGTCTTAAAAGAGATTATCAGACATTTGATAATAGCGTTGGACGCCTGATAAAGCAGTCTATTTACTAATTTAGTTTTCCTAGTCAATTTTAGGTCTTGCCTAAGAGTTCTATGGTTAGGTGAGGGATCTTTAACAAGTATCTAAGGAAATAAAGATAAAAAAGCAAAGACAAAAATGAAGATTATAACAACATTTCTAAGTCCTATTCATCATTCTCTTCAAGCTTTAGTCTTATGCTTCATCTTTGCTACTCCTTGATGCTTTTGTCTTGAAATCAAGCTCCTTCATTCCTTTATGGACTTGCACTTGAGTTCCTTCAAACTTACTCTCATTTGCATTAATCCTAAATCTGAATCTCAAATGTAAATGTTAAATAACAAGTATTTTGTTATCATCAAAATCAATGATTGTGATGCATTTTCACCAATATGGGTTGATGGTAACATCATCATCAACCGTATCTAGCTTTATTAAGTCAATTTACATCATTAAATGCTCCTACATAACCATCAGAAGGTCATAATTCATTATAAATCCTTTCTGAGAAAAATACAAGAAACTAGGGTTAAAACTATAATTTTACCATCATATCATTAATGTCGAATAATCGTGGGTTTCTCCAGGGGTTAATTAAGGGTCAAATGATCTTAAGAGCCTAACAAGTGGATTAGTACAAACAGAAAAGGGTTTTCATGTGTTTTGAGAATTAAATAACTTATGAAACCCTAAAAATAGACCCGCTTCATTAACTGAGGTTCTTGTCAGGATAAAATTCTCTTAAACCCTCTAAAATTCATATAAAAATATTCTCTAGGGTTTGGCATCCTTGATTTGACCATTGGAACCTGTCTTGACCTAAAATAGAGCCATAGATAGGCTTTTGCCCTAATTTGGATTTTTACATAAATTACCCTATCAAACTAGGTCAAAACCTAAATTTAACTTCACCATTGTCTTCCTTAGGTCCAAATTAGGTTTTTATCAAAATTTGGGCCCAATATGAGATCATCTTGACCTAGTTTGCAATTTGGTCATATTTAACTCTTTTCTCTCACATGTATGCCCCTAACTTTTGAATAAATTACATTTGGGTCCCTAAATTATCATCTTCTTCTTCAAATAGGTCCCTATCACCCTCAACTCCTAATCCTAAAGCTTCGACGACCTTAATTTGGTAAGATCTCCGTGATTTCTTGACGAATCCCTCTCAAAATTGAAAGGGAAACTCGTCAAGTAATTGCTTACCTTTTCAACCAGATCCAAAGCTCTAGATGTCACCCAAATCCTCATGTGAATCCTTCAAAGGAGTGGGTCTCCTATTCCAAAGACCTTCCAAGCTTCAAATGAGCCCCTGCTACCTATATAAAGAATCCCGAGGGTAGACCATGCTTCTCACGCTCGATTTCGGCCTGGAACACCTCAATTTCGTCTCTCCTCATTCGACCGAAGCTCCTCGACGTCCGGTGACTTCCTCCATCTCCCCTCATCTTCTGACCACAATATCGGTGGCAGATCCTTCTTCCTCGCCTTCCTCCACGTGTCGCAATACCTGCGGCTCTCCAATCTATGTCATCGTCGCCGTCCTACCCTCACCGGAGTAGTTCTCTTCCATGGCGCTAGCCATACCATACCCGACATCCTCCTTATCCTTTCTTCCGTTAGAGTAGCTAGTTAGGTTTCGTTAGAATCGTAGATTAGTTTCCCTCTCTTTATTTCTCAATTCGACCCTCAACACGCCCGTTCACCGTCATTTTCTTCATCTTTGACCACTCCTTCAGCGAAGTGCCTCCACCTCTACACACCTCCATCCGCCTCGTCGAAACCCTCATAAGCTCCGCTGCACCACCCTCTATAAAACCCCTCTCCTATTTTGCTCCACTGTCCACTCACAACCACCATCGAATAGCGCACCTTCGGACGGCCATCTCTATCACCGTCCGGCCACCTCACACACTCGCACACCACACTGCACCTACCACCACGTTCGCCGTGCTACGGCGACCCTGCTGAACTATCTGATGCAGTTGTAAGGTCCTTTTTCTTGATTTTCATATTACAGGTCTTGCCTGCCATTAAAGGCAAGCTTCGAGAAAGCTGGAAGCTTGCTTTACGCTCGATAGCACTAGGCATCACACCCAGGCAGCGCGGAACCATTCTAGGTTCCCTTTTTGACCATCAATTAGACCCTTTGACCAGCAGAGAACATGAATTCAATTAAGGAGCTACTGCTTCCTGTTGTGTGAAGAACAGGGGACAAGATAGTCCCATATCGGATACGGAAGACTCCCCTGTGCAGTTTAAATCGATTTTGTGCATATGGCTTATCGCCTTAGCACGCACAGGGGGTGAGGTCCCCACACGCACGCCCATTGCATGCTCTCTCCTGTAGCCACGCCACACGGGTCTGAGCTTTGAACCGTTTACCCATATACCTGGATCAGATTAGCATATATCTGAGTGGGGGAAAGGAAGAAGAAAGGCGAGAAGGGGGAGGGGGGTTTTGCTCTCACTGGCACCTGTGCCACACTTAGTCGTGAGGAGAAGAATGGATGAAGAAGAGTTGAGAGGAGCAGGAGAGCAGCGGAAGAAAAGTAGAGAAAGGAAATGAGACCCTTGAGTCTCTTGAAAAACACTGTAACATCAAACGTTTAAGATGTCTGATCCTATCTTCAAACATCTGATTGCTTATTTGTTCCTTTGATTATATTGAATAATGGTTCTATGTATTAAACTTATAATTGGTGATCCAAATCACCATTATTTTGTCTAAGATTACTTTTTACTCTTCATATACTCATGTGCTACATTGCAAATTAGATTTTGAGTAATATATCATGCTCATTTACATTAATTGTTGAGATTAGCACGTGAATTCATATTTGCTTCCAGCGAACAACCTCGGACTTTCATTCGAGTATAAATTTTATCTATTTTTTGCACTAATTTGATCTATACTACAATATGACGATTTTAAAACCCATTTCAGAGCGATTAATAGAGGTCTAGTGTTCCTAAGGAAAGGTGTAGGCATAGCTTGAAAGGGCACAAGTTAAGGATTAGGTATTGGAGTGTGATTATGAAAATTCTAGAGTAAGGTGGTGATGTAGAGGTTGACATGGAAATGAGGTGGTGTCACATGGAGAGAAGTGGTGAGGTGGCGCTACATGTGTGAGTGACATGGCGATGGTTTGGTGCATAAAATGTAGGGTTTGTCTCAATGAAGTCCTAAGTGCCTAGGTTGGGTTAACTAAGTGAGGGTATAGGTTAGTTAGATAGGTAATCAGGTTGGTTCTACGTAGGGTCAGATGTATCTTGTGCACGTGGACTCCTCTATTTATTTCGGGAAGATCATGATGGTTCTATTTCAGGTCTTCACGCATCTACATGTCAGCACAACTCCATCTCCTCTATTGCAGGCCTGCATACATGAAATAAAGTCATTGATATCAGGCCTGTAAAATAGATAAAATATGCTATGTATGTGCAAAATGTAAATGTACGAAATGCATGCAATGCATGCTTCTATTTACAATGTAAGCTAGGTTTTAGCCTAATTCAGACATTCTAAGACCTATGATTGCTATGCAATCAAGGGGTCAGTGGCAAAGGCTTGTTCAAGTCTTTTGTGTATCAAAAAGACCACAGTCCTCTTATTAGTCCAAATAAATGAAGGCCTTGCATAACCAAGATTTGTAAGACCCACCACCGACATGAATTCCTTTAGTGGCACAACATCTTCATCATGGACCCCCTTGCTTTCTTCCTATCCTCCTTATTCAATATGGCATTAAAGTCCCCAATAACAAGTAGTCGATCAAAATAAACTACCAATTTAGTTATTTTGCACCAAATTTCCTTTCTCTAACCCTAACATGGAGTGCCATAATCATATAGGAGATGCTAATATTGTGCTCCAAAATCGTGCACAACCAAAAAGAAGGATCTATCTAACGTCAGATTCAATAAGCAAAGCATGACCACCATACCTACCCCTAGCATCAATAGTAAACTAATGATAATTACAAAATCTCATCAAGACTTTATTTAGTTGCAAAGTCATATCGTGCATGTCAGAGATGAAACAAAAAGAAGGCTTTGTGGAGTATGGAAGGTCTTTCAGAAGTAGAATTCCCATTGTTGTACGTACGAATTACTACGCTAATGTGTTTGGTTTTGAAAAACCTGTCGTTGTAGTTTGAAAGTGAAGAACTCGTGTTCAACAAATAAAATTTATACCGAAATGAAAATTTCGGGCCGAACACAGGGAGGCGGATGTTTGATTTAAAAACTACACGCTTGTTTTTATTTGTCACGAAGTAATTCAATTTAAAACTATTTAACTATTTACAATAAATAGAAGAGAGAGAGAGTAAGAGAAAGAGAGAATATTACAAACAGAAATCAAAACGAGGTGTAGAATAAACAGGGAATTCATCATTAAGGAGATTGTTTGTTTCACTATTACAACTAGAAGCAGAAAACAATTACACTAGAAAGCAATAAATTTACTCTAGAAAGCATTAAAAGAATGGAGAGAGAAATGTCCTCCTTGACGATCGCTTGAAGGACGAGCAGAACTACTCTATAAAGTAATAAATCTATTCTAGAAAGCAGTAAAAAGAATGGGGAGAGAGATATCCTCCTCGACGGTCACTTGGAGGACGAGCTGGACGGGACGACGCCTGGACGAAGGGGGACGAAGAAGGACGAAGGAGGACGAAGCAGAAGAACGGGAATGGGGCAGCACGTCGTCATCGTCGCGGGATCCACTTCTGAAGGGGGACGAAAATTTGGACTTTATCTCGCGAGAAGCATCCTGGGTGTGGGACAAGCTTCTCTTGAGCTTTGGAGAGGTGGAGAAGAGAAGGAAGGGATAAGAATTTCATGTGGAGGGGGTCTCCTTTTATAGTTGCAAGGAGTGGGGGCAAATTGGTCATTACATCTTTAAAACATTAAATAAGGGGTCTTTAGTGATAGATAAAACCATCGCTAAAGCCCCAACGTGGGCGTAGTCATCGCTCCCTACGCGCGCCTGCTAGGCTGCTTGCTCTCAATGCCTGCCGCACGTTCAGCCATCCACAGCCGTTCGATCGCGAGATCGGACGGCCGTGATTGTGCCTTCGCCTACTCACTGCGCACCTGCCCCAACGCTTGCGATGCCTCGTGAGGCGTGGGCGTGCAATAGCACATCAACGCTATTGAGCATGGACGGCCGCCCAATCAAGATCCGACGCACGCCCGCGCCACTCGCCCACGCCCTTTGCCTCCTTGCTGTGGCTCGAACCCACGTCCACTACTCGCGATAATGCCCTCGCCCACTACGCTGCGGAGCGCGGATGGTCACACGGACATTTTGAGGCACAGCCATTCACAGCCGTTGGATCAAGATCTAACGATGGAGAGGGGCGGATGCGGAGGCTTCAGTGGTTGCATGCGGGCGTTTGGGCGGCCGAGATGGTGCCATGTGGTGCCATCTTGGCCATCCATCTTCTTGATGTTGTAGATGGTGCCACGGGTGTCGGATTGACTCGATTTTTCCGTCGTTAGGCTGCGATCGTCGATCCAAATTCATCCGTGCAGTCGGATTTGTCATTTAAAGTGCAGATTTGCACCATCCTGGCCCTTGATCTTCTAGGGTTCCCTAGTCACTATTTGATGCTACAAATGCCTGATTAGGGTGATCTTGGAGTCGTTGAACTCCAATCGTCGCCCTGATCACATCTGTACGGTTGGATCTTCGATCTGAGGTCCTGATAAAAAGTTTGCCCTATCCAAGCACATAAAAGGAGATAATTAACCTCCATTTTATTCAAACTACTCTAAATACAAGATGATGCATGTTATGCAATATTTATATCATGCAATGCAATCCTATGCTTAAGAACATGCAGAAATAGACATCTTAAGTAGTGTAAATGTGTTTACATCATACCCCCATGCCTATCTTTTGCTAGTCCCTAGCAAAAACTATATGCTATTTATAAAAGAATTAGGTTGGATTATTTGGGCATGAGTTATTTTCAATCATTAAGAAATTGTCTTCTTAGGATCTGAACTTTCAAAGACACAACAATGCCCGAGTATCTGCCAAAATATAGACCGCCTCAAGCCCTTACCTTATTCAAAGAAAATTTTCTTTTTCTCTTTTTCTCTTTTCTAATTTTTTTGGATTTTCAAATTTTAGGGTTTAAGAGTGGCTTTCTACGGCCATTCAACTCACCCAAGATTTGATGAGAACTCTAAGTTCTAAGCATCTTATTGTGAATGACCAGCAATTAAAATAGACTTCGAATTTTTACGCCTCTAGGTGACCTCAAAAAAATTCTGCCTAAAGCTGTACTTTACAACCGGTCGCTTTCTCCTTACTTTTATTTTTTTACGAGGTCAACACAAGGGTGAATCCGGTGTATATCTCCCCGGTTTATTCTACTTCTCCGCTTCTTCCTAAGTGTTTTGGGAATTTTTAGTGCATTTATTGAGCTGGGTTCTGGACAACCGGTCGATGAGCTATTACCATCGACAACTTGCCAGCCATACTCGTGCGGGAAGTGTGATTTATTTCTTTTTTTCTTTTCTCCTTTTCTTTTTAATTTTTGTTTCTTTTTTTTTTAAGTAGGTGGCTTCCCTGGTCTAAGATTTACCTAAGGGCAGGAAAAAGAGAAAGGTCCAGTGGCTAGGCTCTGGACAACCTACCTATGGGCTGTTACCCACGATAACTTGCCAGCTATATCACCCTAGAAGATTCATTAGCTACCCAATTTCCGTTAAAATCGCCGAACAACGAGTCAGTGACAAGATAATGTGTAGATGCTAAAAACTCAAAATTCCCTCAAATCAGAGGGTGGGTTGATAAGTCGTGTACTTATCACCCAAACTTATTTACTCCAATTATAATAAAATTCAGGTTGGAGACAACTCAAAAAACAAATCCACATTTTAGTGGATACATGGGCTGATTAAGTCCAAAGACCTGAAGGGTCTTTGTGTTCAAATCATAATGTAGTATTTCCTAAGATTGAAAATTTTCTTAAACCCAAGTTCTCTTTCCTAATTCCAAAATTTTTTTTCTTTTTTTTAATAAAAGAAAATAAAACAAATCTACGGAGCTGATGAATGAATTCAGAGATGAATATCCACCCCCCCATGCCTATTTAATGCAATGTCCTCATTGTATTTAAAAGACATAAAACAGAGTGGAAAAGCGTAGAAAGCACCTGAATTGCGTGAATGTCAGGTCCGCTCCGAGATGAAAATTAAAAAGAACTGTATATGTGCTGAGTTTAGTGCCTTCAGCTAGGCACACTATACAAAGAAGAGAAATGAAGAATTCACAAGTGCAGGTCAGAATCAGAATAAACAGAAAAATCCTCCGACCTGTCAGTAGATGTCCACAGATGTGGACTAGATTGTGGTGCAGACCCATACCCCATAATCGAGAATATCTTAGGTTATGGATAAAAATTACCCAAAACCTAAAATCAGAATGCAAGTAGGGTCGGGCCTACGATTTATGAGGATGCAACCCAAGACCAAAAAGTCAGGTTACAAAGAATTCAAGCTCAAAAGGATAATCATTGAATGTGTGCTTGGGTTTGACATCCTCAAAACAAATGTCATAAGGGTTCTGATTTGATGGTTTCAGCTTAAAAGGAACCCTTCGACTCAATCTTCCATTTCCTCCAAAGTTAACTTCCCAAATCAGAACTTCCAAGCTCCTATCCTCCTCATTCAGAATGTTAAATTCCGAGACCTCTTGCATGTTAATCACCCCGTTTGAAATCTCCAAGTCTAAATGATGTGGCAGAATCAAAATTGACTTGGGTCTAATTATCTTAGAAATAGAATTATTGATAAGCTCAATGGGGTGTAACTGATAATTAGGGCATTGAATTGAATCCTCCAGAAAATGCGATTCTGGATCCTTAATGTGAGCCCTAATAAAATCAGTTTCCTTAGTTATTGGGCTATCAAATGATCTATCAAATTCCTCAAGCCCAATCGTCTCACAAAAATCGTGTTCAGAAAACTCGCGTGAGACTTCGCAACTGGAATCTTCACCATCAAAGAAATCAGGATCCGTATCAATGTATGTCCCAAAATCATCTGTCACTTTCTGTTCCAAGGAGACATACGTTTCCTTGTACCCCGGCTCAAGGATCTCAGGTGAAGAAATCAGATCTTCCTTAATTAGTTGCTTTAATTCAATCTGGTCAGCCTTGTAACACGTGTCCCCCCAACAGGTGCCTGAGCGGGTTCTGTCATTGGCTTTCCTAAAGGGAGTTCATCTTGGAAATCATCCCATGATTGAATCAAAGCAACCATGAATCTCATCCTCAATTTCGCTAATTTCCCAAGTAGAAACTCACCCGGGTTCTTATCCTTAACATACTGGAGCAAATCCACCAACGACTTGTTCAAATCATCAATCATTTCAATCAGGGGCTCCAATCTCAATGCAAGGTATTGGCTAAACTTCTAAAGATTGTATAATATTCCTCAAGTTAGCCAGAACCTTTTCTTGAACCTGGTTAACCTGAACCAAATGAGTTGGTTCAGGGTTGGCCGGGTTTGGTATCAATGCAGGGGAATTAACGAATTGAGATTCGTCATACCCTTCCTGATAGTAGGTCATTTCAGATTGTTTAAAAGGTTACGATGACCTAAAGGCAATGAAATCAGAGGATGGGTAAGGATCGGTGTATCCTTCTTGATTGTAGATCGTATTAGATTGTTCATAAAAGGTTGACGATCTATAATCGATGTGGCTCTGAGAAGAATAGAAATCACAATCAAAGTGTTCAGGGTTAAACCCTAAACACAGAGGTCTGGAACTGTATCCCCAATCCAAGTTATCCCAACTAATTGATGGTTGATTACAGTACGAGTCAGAATAATCGTCATGTTGAGGATAATTCAAAACAGGAGGGAAAGAGCGGGAATGCGTGTAATATGTGGAAGGATTCATGAGAACTGGGAGGAAGAAAGGTGCCCTGCAATACAAACAATCAAACCTGTACTTAAGCAGGTTAGCCAACAGACCTACAGACTCCCAAAACCCATCTTGAGATAGAGAAATGATTTGATCTACTTCTATCTGTTCAATCCAACCAGTTAGAAGGAGGGACTGGGGAGAAGGTTCTTCCTTTGGCTTGCACCTCCGGTTCGTAGTGTACCCCCCAGCCGCAATCGTTTGATTCTGCTCCCCTAGCTAGACATTAGATTGAACAGTAGAAACAGACTAATTAATAATAATCTTGTTCTAGGCTCTGAAGAGCGAGTCCAATCCTTAAGGCCAACGTCTACTCTGTTTTATTTAGGGCTAGGCTTGAATGTGCTTTGGAATGTGATGGGCCCTTTAAATGGGTTGTGCCCTTAATGATTGATTGATCTATGTGTGCGTGCACAACCAATGATTTTCAAGCAAGATTATTTTTGATGTGGTGAATTTTAAGGTTCAAATCTTGCTTAGTAGCTTTTAGGATTCAACTTTAGGTGTTTTCAAACAAGTTTCGTTGGCACACCAGGTTTTGCAAGCACAGGTGAAGATGTTTTCCTTTAAAGCTTAAAAAGAATGTGGAGTGCCCGGTAAATCCCTAAGAGTTGAACCTAAGTGGCAGCTACTTGATGAGTTAATTTTAATTGAAGTGGTGCAGCCCAATCAACTCAAACAATTGGCCTGTTGCACCACTTAATTAGGCACACAAGTGATGACCTAATCTGATTTCTACTCAATTATGTGTTTGAATGTGTGTACCGGCTCCAAAGATCGGTTTATCGGTTGAGTTTGAAAATCAGATGAGGTTGTGTACCTCTGTGAGATTTTTTTAATTTTCTTTTTTCTTAATGTGGGGGTTGGGGCGGGTGTGGGTGTCAAACGACAAATAATTGAACCTTAGAGTTTATAAGAACACCTAGGTTGATTGATGTTTGAATTATTATGTTGTGGAATGAAATCTAAAGGGTGGGAGGTGGGGGATAACTCACAGAACCTTTCACAGCACTTTTCTCCAATCTACCGCTTTTTCCTATCTCGAAAGAGTACCTGCAATTACAATAAAAAAGGAGAAAAGTGAGGTAAATGATTTGTAAATTACAAAATGCGAAGAGAAATCAAAGATCGTCGCCTCCCCGGCAACGACGCCAAAATGTTGAACGTACGAATTGCTACGCTAACGTGTTTGGTTTTGAAAAGCCTGTCGTTGTAGTTTGAAAGCAAAGAACTCATGTTCAACAAATAAAATTTATATCGAAATGAAAATTCCGGGCCGAACACAGGGAGGTGGATGTTTGTTTTAAAAACTACGTGTTTGTTTTTATTTGTCACGGAGTAATTCAATTTAAAACTATTTAACTATTTACAATAAATAGAAGAGAGAGAGAGTAAGAGAGAGAGAATATTACAAACAGAAATCAAAACGAGGTGTATAATAAACAGGGAATTCATCATTAAGGAGATTGTTTGTTTCACTATTACAACTAGAAAGCAAAAAATTTACTCTAGAAAGCATTAAAAGAATGGGGAGAGAAATGTCCTCCTCGAAGATCACTTGGAGGACGAGTAGAACTACTCTAGAAAGTAGTAAATCTATTCTAGAAAGCAGTAAAAAGAATGGGGAGAGAGATATCCTCCTCGACGGTCGCTTGGAGGATGAGATGGACGGGACGATGCCTAGATGAAGGAGGACGAAGGAGGACGAAGCAGAAGAACGGGAACGGGGCAGCACGTCGTCATCGTCGCAGGATCCATTTCCGAAGGGGGACGAAAATTTGGACTTTATCGCGCGAGAAGCATCCCGGGTGTGGGACAAGCTTCTCTTGAGCTTTGGAGAGGTGGAGAAGAGAAGGAAGGGATGAGAATTTCGTGTGGAGGGGGTCTCCTTTTATAGTTGCAAGGAGTGAGGGCAAATTGGTCATTACATCTTTAAAACATTAAATAAGGGGTCTTTAGTGACAGATAAAACTGTCGCTAAAGCCCCAACGTGGGCGTAGTGGCCGCTCCCCACGCACGCCTGCTTGGCTGCTCGCTCTCAACGCCTGCCGCACGTTCAGTCGTCCACAGCCGTTCGATCGCGAGATCGGACGGCTGTGATTGCACCTTCGCCCGCTCGCTGCGTGCCCGCCCCAACGCGTGCGATGCTGCATGAGGCGTGGGCGTGCAATAGCTCGTCAACGCTATTGAGCGCGGACGGCCGCCCGATCAAGATCCGACGCAAGCCCGCGCCTGCTCGCCCGCACCCTTCGTCTCCTCACTGCGACTCGAACCCGCATCCGCTGCTCGCGATAACACCCTCGCCCACTGCGCTTCGGAGCGCAGATGGTCGCGTGGACGTTTTGGGGCGCAGCCGTTCACAACCGTTGGATCGAGATCTAACGGCAGAGAGGGGAGAATGAGGAGGCTTCAGTGGTTGCATACGGGCATTTGGGCGGTCGAGATGGCACCACGTGGCGCCATCTTGGCCGTCCATCTTCTAGATGTTGTAGATGGTGCCACAAGTGTCGGATTGACTCAATTTTTGCGTCGTTAGGCTGCGATCGTCGATCTGAATTCATCCGTGCAGTCGGATTTATCATTTGAAGTGCAGATTTACACCATCCTGACCCTTGATCTTCTAGGATTCCCCGATCACTATTTGATGCTACAAATGCCTGATTAGGGTGATCTTGGAGTCGTTGAACTCCAATCATCGCCCTGATCACATCTGTACGGTTGGATCTTCGATCCGAGGCCCTGATAAAAAGTTTGCCCTATCCAAGCACATAAAAGGAGATAATTAACCTCCATTTTATTCAAACTACTCTAAATACAAGATGATGCATGTTATGCAATATTTATATCATGCAATGCAATCCTATGCTTAAGAACATGCATAAATAGACATCTTAAGTAGTGTAAATGTGTTTACATCACCCATGGACCCCCTCAAACCACAACAATTCTAAAAGAGAATACTCATTTTGAGCCATGTAGTTACTGGGGGTCAACTACCAAAGCCCCATCATTAGCAACTTCAAGGTTCTCTACTACATCCTTTTGTTAACAAACTTAGGTCTTTTTCCTTCACTACCACAATCCATCATCTCCACATCAGAGGAGAGGGTTCATTTGGTACCATCAAGGACATACCTGAACACCCCTTAATGGATTTGCTTAATTTTTACAGCAATCTTTCTTGCCTTTTGCTTTCTTTCCAAACTCGACATTGCCTCAAGATGCACAATAGAAGTAATAGTAGGGGCATGGGGTTAGGTTGTTTTTTTCTTAATGACCCAAAACCCCTTGCATGTAACCTGGGGGAATTGACGGTCTTGCAACACCAACCCTTGAGTTGTGACGACCTGAATTCTACAAACCGATGAGACCTAAGTCGTCGAGTGCCAATATCAAGCAAACATATAATTACAGGACCATGGTTACCCAACACATAGTTATAGAACATCAATGGCCAAACATTTATTCATAATGCATTAAATAAAAATAGAGTGCTAACAATCATAATAAAATTCACCACAAAAAACTGGAAAGTAAACTAAGTGCTCAAGTACTACTACAATTATGAAAAAGACTGGAAACCGAAAGAGTCTAACAAATGAAACAAAAATTAGATGAGAAACATGCATAGTATAGACTATCTCCTACAATAGAGCTCGGTCCCGCAACAGAAGGATTAACGGTAGCTGCTACACCTGGCTGCTCGGCAACACCTAAGTACAAAACTCAAGAAACACATTAGTAAATACTGAATAGAGTAGAAATAATAACAGGATACAAAACCAGTAATAGAGAGAGCAAAATAAAGGGTACTATCTCATAAATTAATCCTCACATTATTCTGTTCATTTTACAAGTTAAGCCCAACTTGTTATAGTTAAAATCCCGTTAATCAACACCTTGGGGCACAAGGTGATTTCATGTGACTTTCTGAGGTGCAAGACTGATATAAGCCATCTGCTTGGCCAAGAAGGTGACTTACACCCATCGAGTCACCATAATCCATTGCCTTGGGGTTATTGCAAAAATGAGTGGTGCGACATTGTATGGCATGAACACATGCAAGCACTATGCACACTAAACCACAAACAACCAATGTGGCAACCACTGGTCAAGAGAAGAAACCAACTCCAAAACCCTTGAGCCCAGCATGCCGCTTTCCTAGTTGACTGCTAAGTCATACCAAAGAGTCGTAGGGAGGCTAACGACTCCCTAAACTAGCCCAAAACTAGTCTAAAGGATCTAAGCTACAACCAAAATTCGAAGAGTAGTGGAGCTAACACCAGTTATCTAACCTTTCAATCCTGAAAATTTTGTTGTTATAATCTTTAAATTTTAATCCTAGATAACCAATCTTTTTAATTAAGTTTCGCAAGTTGGTCTTCATTAACCTAAGATAACCAATTTCCACCTTAATTCAAGCTCATTCAATTAGAGGATAAATCTCAGTGAATTACCCTAATTTAGCATCAAATTCTCCCTTAATATTAGTATTAAAAATAATGTTTAATAGATCCCAAAATCATCACCCAAACCCAAGTTTTAACTTAATTCAAATCAATTATTCTAAAGAAATAATTATCAATAAATCAACACATTGCAATTTAAAGTATCCAAAAATAGTAACAAAACTCCACATGGATTCCAAACTCAGCAAGAGAGACAAACACACCTACAACAGGAAAAGCGTGGAGAAACATGAAATAACGGGCCCATGATATGCGAAACAAAACAAAAACAAAGAAAAACGGTAAACTACTCTACCTAACGTCATTGGAGGGTCACAGTGACTCTGAATAGTGTACAAAAGTTCTTAGAATGTGTGTTAGGCTTTCCTTAAAATCTGCGCACACTAGGTAGGTTTCTTAGACCAAACGCACCAAGAACCAAGTCAAAAAATCCATTAGACATGTTCCTAATTTTTCACATAAGGAACAATACTCAAAAAGTAAAATAAAGGTCACCAATGTGTAGTACGTGTCGATACGATTCTAACGATACCTTATTTGTCAAAATTCGAGGTTAAGAAAGCCTTGAATTGCTCAGAGTAGCACGAAGCATTACTAAACCAACCGCTTATGACACGCGTCGCAACACGATTCGCCACGCTCTTACTGTCACGAATCATGCTTAACCACGTTTCACCCATGCATCATCAATTGCGACACGCATCATGAATCCAGTGCACCATGCATGTCACTTACACGTGTGAACACAAGTGCATGAAGACTTATGGCACTACACGTTGCCTTCTAGTCAAGCACCCCCACCATGCATTGTCCTCTCAATGCGCGTGTTGAAGTTATAGGTTACTACACTATCGTATTTGGTTTTGAAAACCTGTCGTTGTAGTTTGAAAGTGAAGAACTCGTGTTCAACAAATAAAATTTATACCAGAATAGAAATCCCGGGTCGCAGGGAGGCTACGTCGATCTATATTCGCAATTATATTTTTTAGGATTTTTGTTGAAAAGAGAAGTAATTACAATGAAGTAATATAAATAATTAGAATAATAGAGAGAGAGAGAAAACATGCACTTAATATTTCAAAATGTTTATACAACTAAACCAATGGAAAATTACATTAGAAAGTAGGAAAACTATTACACTAGAAAGCAGGAAAAATTCTACTCTAGAAAGTTGGAAAGAAGAATGGGAGAGAGAAGTTATCCTCCTTGATGATCGCTTGGAGGACGAACCGAACGAGACAACGCCTGGAAGATGAAGGACGGAGTGGGAAGGAGGTCTAGGCACGAGGAACGAGAACAGGGCAGCACGTCATCGTCGTCGTGGGATCCGCTTCCGAAATGAGGGCAAAAACTTGACTTTATCTCTCGAGGAGCATCCCGGGTGCAGGACAAGCTTCTCTTGATCTTTGGAGAGGGAGAGAAGAGAAGGAAGGGATGAGAATTTCATATGGAGGGAGTCTCCTTTTATAGCTGCAAGGAGTGAGGGCAAGTTGGTCTTTTTATGTTGAAAATCATTAATTCAGGACCTTTAGTGACGGATAAATCCGTCACTAAAGGCCTAAACGTGGCCGTAGTGGGGCAATGCGCACATGCTCGCTCGTCTCCTTGCGTTAAACGCATGTCCACGATCTTTAAATCTCGGTCGTTCGATCGTGAGATTGAACAGCTAAGAATGCATCCCCGCCGCTTCAACTGCACGTGCATACGCGTGCAATCCCGTGTCATGCAGGGGCGTGCGATGGCGCGTGGACACTATCGAGCGCGCACAGCCGCTAGATCTTCATCAGGCAGTTGCTTGCGCTCGCACGCCTGCTCGCTTCTTGTGGCTCAAACGCGTGCCCAATTGCGGCCGAACGCCTTATCCACTGTGCTACGCACGTGGATGGGCGGGCGGTGTGAGTTAGGTGCGCGCGATCTGGACCATTGGATTGAGATCTAACGGTCATGGCTGCATCTTTAGTTGGGCTTCAGAGAGTGAAGGTGCCAGTTGGGATCCACTCTCAGCCGTTGGATCTTGATCCAACGACGGAGAGGCGTGGGTGCTAGAGGCTTTAGCGACTGTGTGCGGCCAGTTGGGCAGCCAAGATGGCACCACGTGGCGCCATCTTAGCCATCCATCTTCTGGATGATGTAGACGGTGCCACGGTTATCGGATTGAGTCGATTTTCACGCCGTTATGTAGCGATCGTCGATCCAAATCCATCCGTGCGGTTGAATTTGTCATCTGAAGTGCATATTAACACCATATTGGCCCTTGATCTTCTAAGGTTCCTCATCTCTATCTGATGCTACGGATATCCGATTAGGGCGATCTTGGAGTCGTTGAATTCCAATCGTCGCCTTGATCAGATCCGTACGGTTGGATCTTTGATTCGAGGCCTCAATAAAAAGTCGCCCTGTCCCTGAACATAAAAGGAGATAATTACCCTCCATTTTATTCAGACTAATCTAAATGCAAGATGATGTATGCTATGCAATATCTATAGTATGTAATGCAATTCTATGCTTAAGAACATGCATAAATAGACATTTTATGTAATATAAACATGTTTACATCACACCCCCATGCCTATCTTTTGCTAGTCCCTAGCAAAAACTATATGCTATTTATAAAAGAATTAGGTTGGATTATTTAGGCATAAGTTATTTTCAACATTAAGAAAATGTTTACTTAGGGTCTGAACTTTCAAAGACACAATAGTGGCCGGGTATTTACCAAAATGCAGACCGCCTCAAGCCCTCGCCTTATTCAAAGAAAATTTTATTTTTCTCTTTTTCTTCTTTTCTAATTTTTTTGGGTTTTTGAGTTTAGGGTTAAAGAGTGGCTTTCTACGACCATTCAACTCACCCAAGATTTGATGAGAACCCTAAGTTCTAAACATCTTGTTATGAATGTGATAGACTCATTGATCGGTAATTAGAACGGACTTCGAGTTTCTACGCCTCTAAGTAACCTTAGAAACAGAGTTCTGCCTAAAGGTGTATCTTTTCAACTAGTAGCTTTCTCCCTACTTTTATTTTTATGGGGTCAACACAAGGGTGAATCCAGTGTATATCTCCCTGGTTTATTCTACTTCTTCGCTTCTTCTTAAGTGTTTTGGGAATTTTCAGTGCATTTCTTGAGCTGGGTTCTGGACAACAGGTTGATGAGCTGTTACCACCGACAACTTGCCAGCCGTACTCGTGCGGCGAAGTGTGTCTTATTGATAACAATGCATCTTGAGGTGATAATTCTGTCAATTGAGGCTTATCTTAAGAACAAAATGCACAGATAAGACATCATAAATAGGAATAGGAGCATAGCATGCATTGCACATCAAGATTTCTTATAATGCATTATTAATGGCCACGTGTACAAGGACATGTCAAAATAGGCCTCAGATGAGCAATCAGATAGTACGTATGGATTCAGAGCGACGAACAGAGTCCAACGGACTCGAAATCAGCCAAATCTAACATCCAGAGCTCCTGCAATGAGCCCAAGAAGTTCTGACCGTTGATCTGATGATCAATGGCCCGCAGCGCGCCATGTGGCGCCCGCTCATCTTATCCTCACCACCGCCTGCTTCTGCCTTCACCCGAAGGAAGAATCTCAGCCGTCGATCTTCGATCAAACGGCTGAGAGCCACCCGCAAGCCCGCCCTTGCCACGACAATCCTCTGCGACAGCGCAGCGGTCGAACGCCTCACGCCCACATAGCCGGCGCGGGATCGAATCGCACTATGTGGAAATTCAAAGGCTAAGGCATGCACCGGGGAAATTGAGCCGCCCAATCAGCAGCGAACAGCATGGATGGAGCACACGCAGCGCAACAGATGCACGCGGATGCTCATGCATGCGATAATGAGGCAGACGCACGCACCTCAGCAGCGATCTGTGAGCGCGCTCTTCGCGGGATCTTAGCCATCCGATCTTTGATCGGACGGCTTACAACACACGCGCGTGGATCGCCTCCGAAGAAGCACAGGGCGCGCTGGCAACCGGCAGGTGAAGGGGGCTACACCGACGGATTTAGTATGGGTTTAGCGACGTCCCGGACGTCGCTAAAGCCCATACTTAAATTAGAAAACCCCTTTGCCTATATAAACTCCATCCAACCACCCATGGAGGGCATTGAATCCACTTGAAAGTGTTCTACCTCACTCCTAGCCACCATTAGCCCTCTTTGTAATCACCGGAGCTGACGAGTCGCCAACGGAGCCCCTCCCACTGCCGTGGCCACCTCGCCGTCTTCTCTCTCTCTTTCCCTCTTTCTCTTAAGCTTTACTTTAATTGTGTTTAAGCATTTATCTAGTGTTGTAATTATAAAACTTAAGTTGCATGTCAAATGAAGTTGTTTCTTATCTAGTTACTTGCCCTCTTTTATGTTTAAGCTGCATGTGGTGAATGAAAAATTTCTAACCCTATTCTCTCTCTCTCTCTCTCTCTTTCTCTCCCTCTCTCTCGCATTTCACCCATGTCTTTTCGCAAGCAAAAACCCATGATTTCTGTGACATTAAGTGACAAGAAAAATCTAGTTTTCACACCTCCCTAAGATCGACACTCAGACTCACGTCCACTTCTTCACTTAAAACCAACGTTGTGAGCGCAAGCTATAACAACTTTTAAACAAACGCGCCTCCCACACCGTCAGTTTTTGGCGCTACTGTCAGGGAGGCAACGAATTTATTTTGTTACTTCCATTTTACATCCATGCTTACATCGTCTAATGCCTTGTCTCCTTCTACTTGATGGTTGCAGGAATTCGATGCTTGGACGGCGAAGCAGTGCAACTCGTGACGGTAACGAGGGAGTAAGCGCAACAAGGACTGGTCGTGAGTATTTATTCACCCATGGTTGTTTGCTTGCTTAAAAATCTAAAAAAATTGTAAAACTGAAAAAAATTGGTGTGGTGCATGATTGTCTGATCCACATCCTTAACACATCAACCAACAAAAAAAATATACTCTAACATTCTGAATAATCTAAGATTCTTGGAGTGTTCTTCTTTCTTTTTGAGTGGTGTTTGCAAAGCCACCTTGAATTGACATGGGCCACACCACTCATCCCTAAAATCGACTCATCCAATAGAAGCTGCATGATCACTGGGATGAGTACATTAGGGTTTTAGAGCCTCTACACAACAAATGGGAATCTACTTTCACCAAATTATGTGCAAAACTTGACGTGCCCATTGAAACTTGTCTGAAAACACTAAGACATGTCAACCCTAAAAGACACTAAAGTAAGGATGAAACATTAAAAGACACCACATCTTAAAAAATTCCTTGCTTGAAAACCATGTTTTGATAGAAGTACACACACTGAAATTGGAAAATTAAGAGGCACTACCCCAATCAACGCCTCATCACATAACCCTAGCACAAGCACTATCCTAGCCCTTTTAAAACAGAGTAGACGTGCCCTAGGCAGGATTGGGTTAAGTCTCGAGAGGCGGGGTTTTGTTTGCTGGGCACTTGGCTTTCATTCCCTTAGTAGAATCTGGTGACTAGGCTGCGGGGCAATGTCAAACGACCGCAGTTGTGGGGTCAATGGAACCGGTGACACAAGCTAAAGGAAGAACCTTCCCTACAATCCCCTCGTAATCAACCTGGCCAGATTAGCTTCGGGAAGGGAAGTCCAGTGCTTACAGACTTGATCACCCTTTTGGAGATTTCTAGGTCCCCTAAGGAATACACCATAAGGACTAGGCTTGTTTGCTTGGTTGAACACACACTTCTCGCATCTGTTGCTCTTCGCATCCCCTCCTGTTCTTCTCTAGTGTATGCATGGGAGACGATCATTGCATCCCGAGTTATTTGTTTTGGGATAGGAATCCAGGCGACCTGATTCTGCTAGAAACATGGTTGAACCTAGGGTAGATGAGGTTGAGGACCAACCCCACCAGACACAATGGCCATCATCCAAGTCCAGATTAACGCAAACCACCTGCTTTAGCAGCAATAGATCCACACTATCATGCAAGCCATACACCAATTGCAGAACCCACAAGGGCAACCACCACCACCTTTCCAAGGCCCACAAGGGCAACCGCCACCTGATCTACCACCATTCCAGGACCAACCTAGGCCCCTCCACAACTTCTACAATCCTTCCGCTATTCGAGTTGAGCAGCACCTTAGGATCCCCAAAGGGGGAGATGATTTTGAGCTAAAACCAAATGTCTTAAGTCTGATTCAGAGCCACTTCCATGGAAGCTCAAATGAAGACCCCTTCCAGCACCTAGAGGATCTTAACCAGATAGCCCGAACTGTGAAACCTAGGAACATTAGCCTTGACATTGTTTTGATTAAGATGTTCCCCTTCTCATTGAGAGACAAGGCATCTCACTGGCTTAGAACCCTAGGTAGACCCATCACCACCTGGGAAGAACTAAGGCATGCATTCTTAAAGAAATTCTTCCCCATAGGAAAGACCAATACCCTCAGAAGAGCCATTACTACCTTTAAACTCCAGGGTGGGGAACAGTTCCATGAGGCGTGGGAAAGATTTAATGAACTATTAAGGAAATGCCCACACCATGAAGTACCAAGGTGGCAATTGGCCCAGATCTTCTACCACGGTCTGGACAGCAACCTACGGAACTTCGTCGATGCCTCAAGTGGGGGGAACTTCCTGAACAAAGATGAGGAGAGTGCATTTGAGTTCTTTGAGTCTATGAGCGAAAATTATCTCAACAATGCCTCCATGACCCAGTTTAGCCGATCCAGTCAATCCCGTGGTGGGATTTATTAGGTACAAGCAAATTCTGGAATGGTTGACATGGATATCATTGCCAAGAAATTAGATCGAGTGGAATTGGTGGATAAAAAGATAGATGAGCTACTGAACCAGACCAGGAACCCGTTACAAACCTTCTCCCTAGCAAAGGGATCTCACAATGTTGACCTGGTCCAGCCCTTAAGCCAACTGAACTTGGAACAACCCCTGACCACGTTACAGGGAGGGACCTTTGCTCCCTCAACCCTTGATTACTCTCTTCCCTCCCCCTCGACATCTGCTATCCTTGAAGATGTACAGGCTGTCCAAGGCTATGCTAAACTTGACCCTTTCTCCAACACTTACAACACCGGCTGGAGTAATCACCCCAACTTTGGTTGGACAAACCAGAAACCACCTCAACTCCAGAACCAGCCCAAGCCAAACCAACAGCCAAACTTGCCCCCTACCAGCAAGGCCCACCAGTTAAACCCCCATATAATCCGAATAGGGCGGCCCCTCCCCCGCAAAACCAAATGGACACCCTGATAAAGATGATGGCTGAAATGAACCAGAAACATCAGGAGGAAATGGCTTTAGTAAAGGGACAGTTAAGACAACTATTGGATTGTAAACAACAAGGATCCCTACCTTCCCAGCCACTACCGAACCCGCGAAACATGATTAACAAAGGCCCCAATTCGCAAGGGTTCTAGGGCAATCCCGAGCAGGCTCACATGGTCCAGCCCGCCCCACAAACACCCCCTGGGTTTGGTGCTTCTTCGTCCTCGTCTTCTCAAGGATCAACCCATGGTCCCAATGCCTCTGCGAATGTGGTAACCTTGAGAAGCGACACCAGAACCCAGGATCCTAAATGGTCAACTCTTCCTGAGATTTCACCGTCTAAAACACCCGACTCAGAAGAGGCACTGGAAAAACCCAAGGACCCAGAAATAGATCCTATCCATGTTCAGACACCCTACCCCGAGGCCTTGGAGATAATCAAGAAGAAGAAAAGTGTTGTAGAAACTGAGGAGCTTTTGGAGATATTTAAGTAGGTTCAGATTAATATTCCACTCCTCAAATCCATCAAGCACATCCTGGCTTACGCTAAGTTTTTAAAGGATGCCTGTACACCCAAACGTAAGCCAAGACCTCAAGCACCTAGGAAGGTTGTGCTCTTAAAGCAAGCAAGTTCCGTAATACCAAGCAACCTTCCGCTCAAGTGAACTGACCCAGGAGCACCCATGATATCCTGCAATATTGGGGACATGACATTTGATAGAGCACTCCTGGACTTAGGTGCTTCCATCAATCTGATTCCAACAACCCTGTACCACCAATTTGGTTTCAGAGAGTCGACGCCCACACCCGTCACCATCCAGTTGGCTGATAGATCAGTGAAGACCCCGAAGGGGGTTGTTGAGGACGTGATTGTGCGGGTCAAGGACTTCTATTTTCCGGTAGACTTCTTGGTGCTCGACATGGAAGTCCCTGAAAAACTATAGAACACACCCATAATCTTAGGTAGACCTCTCTTAGCTACGGATAAGGTAAACATCGATTGTGACATGGGATGTATGGAAATCACCTTCGGAGACAAGAAAATGCAGTTAGATATCTTTCAGGCGACCAAGTCTTTTTATTACGACTGTATCGAGGAACATGATCCCGTGGAACCTTTGGTCGAGGAAGGCCTTACCCTTAGTTCTGTCTCAGACCATCAATCCTGCAATGATTGTTCTGACCCAGCACCATCTCTGCCCATGGACCTCTGTAAGGCTGATTACCATTAACCAACACCATTTGAGGAGATTGATGTTGATCAACTCCCACCTTTCCCTTTTCCTTCGACTGTTGTTCCACCCGCACCCGAACTAAAGCTGTTACCTGAGAATCTCAAGTACGTCTTCCTGGGACCTGACCAGACCTTCCCTGTGATTATTAACTCTCATCTAACTAAGGATCAGGAACTCAGGTTGACCGCGACCCTTTCGGAACATCGGGCCGCCATTGGATGGACCATTTCAGACTTAAGAGGAATTAGCCCCACCTACTGCACTCATAAGATTTACCTGGAAGATGGGGCACGACCCTCCCGCCAGATGCAAAGACGGTTAAACCCAAATATGCGGGAGGTCGTTAAGAAAGAAATTATCAAGTGGCTTGACGCCGACATCATCTATCCCATCTCTGACAGCCCCTGGGTGAGCCCCACTTAAGTGGTTCCAAAGAAAGCCGGGCTCACCGTTGTCACCAATGAGCATGGCGAATCCATCCCCACCCACACCACCACCTCATGGCAGGTGTGTATTAATTACAGGAAGCTCAATGAAGCAACCAAGAAGGATCATTTCCCCTTGCCATTCATTGACTAGATCCTTGAAAGATTGACAGGGCAAAAGTATTTTTGCTTTCTGGATGGATATTCAGTATATAACCAAGTTGCAATTGCCCCTAAAGATCAAGAGAAGACCACATTCACTTGCCCGTATGGCACGTTTGCATTCCGTCGTATGCCATTTGGGCTATGCAACACACCTGCTACCTTTCAGCGTTGCATGCTAGCCATTTTTTCAGAAATGGTGGGTGAATACCTGGAGGTCTTTATGGATGATTTCTTTTTATTTGGGAATTCATTCGACCACTGTTAAAGCAACTTGGAGAAAATCCTGAAACGATGTATCGAGGTTAATTTGATGTTAAGTTGGGAAAATAACCATTTTATGGTTCAAGAAGGAATCATCCTCGGTCACATCGTATCGCATCAAGGCATTGAGGTGGATCGGGCCAAAGTTGATTTAATTTCCAAACTTCCTTCGCCTAGCTTGGTCCGGCAAATCCGTTCATTCCTGGGACATGTTGGCTTCTACCAAAGGTTCATCAAAGACTTCTCCAAGCTTTCCAAACCCTTAACCAACCTTCTGGCCAACGACGCCTTATTCCACATGACCTCTGATTGCATCAAGGCTTACCACACCCTCCGGGACTTAGTTTCCACAGCACCTGTGCTTTAGCCCCCGGATTGGTCCCAAAACTTTGAGATTATGTGTGATGCATCATATTTTGCCATAGGTGCTATCCTGGGACAAAGACAAGACAAGAAACCCATGGTGATCTACTACGCGAGCAAGACGTTGGACGAGGCCCAACGAAATTATACGATCACAAAGAAAGAATTGCTCGTTGTAGTTTTCGGACTTGAGAAGTTCCGATCTTACCTGCTGGGATCCCACGTGACCATCTATACTGACCATTCGGCCATCTGTCACCTGTTGGCTAAAAAGGATGCGAAGCCCAGCCTCATCAGATGGATCCTGCTCTTGCAGGAATTTGACCTGGAAATTCGCGATAAAGCTGGATCAAAGAATGTGGTGGCTGACCACTTATCCAGACATCACCCAGACCACATTGGACCCTCCCTACCTTTATCTGACACCTTCCCCGATGAACACATTTTGGTTGTGCAAGACAAGAAACTACCTTGGTATGCTGACTATGTTAACTACCTGGTTGTAGGATAGACCCCGCACAGTTGGTCCAGACAACAACGGGATAGGTTCTTGGCTGAGGCCAAGCACTATTTCTGGAATGATCCCATGCTGTTCTGCCTCTGTGCCGACCAAATCATCAGGAGGTGTATCCCTGAGGACGAAGTTCAGAGTGTGCTATCTTTTTGTCATGACCAAGCTTGTGGTGGCCACTTCTCAGGAAAGAAAACTGCTGCGAAGGTTTTGCAGTTCGGATTTTACTGGCCTTCCCTATTTAAGGATGCACACAACTTTGTCAAGACTTGTTCTCGTTGCCAAACACTGGGGACCATGACCAGAAAAGATATGATGCCCCTCCAACCCATTTTGATTGTCAAAATCTTCGACGTTTGGGGTATTGACTTTGTGGGCCCCTTCCCACCATCCAACGACTTTGAGTACATCCTGGTCTCGGTAGACTATATCTCTAAATGGATTGAAGCCGTCGCCACCCGCCGATGCGATCATAAGACTGTCATGGACTTTGTTAAGCAGAACATCTTTTCCCAGTTTGGAATACCAAAGGCCATGACCAGTGATGGTGGAAGTCATTTTATTCACTCCCAATTCCATGCCCTACTTAGAAAATATGGAGTTAACCACCGCATCGCTACCCCGTATCATCCGCAAACAAATGTGTAGACTGAGGTCTCAAATAGACAGGTCTCAAATAGACAAATCAAGAACATTCTACAGAAGACTGTGAGACCTGGCAGGAAGGATTGGTCCGCACGATTGGATGATGCCCTGTGGGCACATCGGACCGCTTTCAAGACCCCGATTGGCATGTCGTCTTATCGCCTGGTCATTGGCAAAGCTTGCCACCTTCCTGTCAAGTTGGAACACCAGGCTTACTGGGCCGTCAAACAGTGTAACATGGATTCCCAATTAGCCGGTGCACAGAGGACACTCCAACTCTCTGAGCTCGAAGAAATTCGTCGGGATGCCTTTGAGAACAGTCGGCTATAAAAGGAGAAAATGAAAGCCGTCCATGACCAACTCATCCATAGAAAGACCTTTGAGCCTAACCAGCAAGTTTGGCTTTTTGATGCCCGTTTGAATCTCTTTCCAGGGAAGCTCAGGTCCAAGTGGACAGGACCATTTAGGGTGGTCAAGCCCCACTCCAATGGGGCGGTTGAAATCGCTAATCCGAACACTAGGCACACTTTCACAGTCAATGACTAGAGATTGAAACACTTCCTAGCCCAGGTTCCCCCAAAGGAGAGTGTCACCCTCATTGAGGGATAACACGAAGCACCGTCCAGCTGGAGGCGTTAAACTCACCGCTTCCTGGGAGGCAACCCAGAAGATTCTGACTGATCAGGTATTCTACGTCACTCAGGTAATATCTTTTCGAACCCCTGATGCATCCATGTATTTGTCAATGAGGACATTGTCCAACTTAAGCATGGGGGGGTGGTAAATTGCATGATTCTGAGCTCATTTAATCAGTCTGAATAGAATAAAATTAAATTAAAAAAAAATGAATTTAGGAAGAAAAACTTGGCATTAGAAATTTGTCACTAGTGGGAAATAATACGGAAAGAACTTGAACACTTAGACTTTTCAGGCCATCAGGCTTAATCAGCCCTAGTGTCCGTTAAAATATGAATTTAGCTTCAAATCCTTGCAACCTTAATCTACTCTAATCCACTAACTAAATAAGGTGATAAGTATACGACTTATCAACTCACCCTTTAACTCAGAAGAACTTTTAGTCTAAGCATCTGCACACATTTTGCACAGACTCACTCCTTGGAGATTCTAACAGAAATTGGGTAGCTAATGAACTCTCTAGGGTGGTATGGCTGGCAAGTTGTCGTGGGTAACAACCCATTGGCAGGTTGTCCAGAACCCAGCCATGGGACCACCTCCTCTTTATTGCCTCTAAGTAAATTTGAGATCAAGGAAGCCACCTACCAAATAAAAAAAAAAAAGAGAAGAAGAAGAAGAAGAAAAAAGAGAACAAAATAAACCACACTTCACCGCACAAGTATGGCTGGTAAGTGATCGTGGGTAATAGCCCATTGGTCGATTATCCAGAACCCAGCTCAGTAAATGCATAAAAAGAACCAAAACACTTAAGGAAGAAGTGGGAAAGTAGAGCAAGTCGGGGAGATATACACTGGAAAAATCCTTGTGTTGACCCCAAGTAAAACAAACATAGGGAGAAAGTTACCGATCGAACAAATACACCTTCAAGCAAAACACTTCCTCTTTCGATCACCTAGGGGCGTAGAAACCCAAAGTCTGCTTAAATTACCATTGAGTGAGTCTATCACAATCTTTACACCAAGATGCTTAGCACTTAGAGTTTTGTCCGAGTTTTGGGTGGGTTGGGTAGCCGTAAAAAGTTACCAACACACTCTTAACTCTAAAAAAATTCTAAAAATAAGAAATATATATATATACATACATTAATGCAAGGATTCAGGTAATTCATATTTTGGCAGACACCCGGGTCCTACTTAGTCTTTGTAGATTAAGATCTTAGTATATTTTCTCCTATTGACAAGTGACGAAGTATCCAAGTAATTACTTCTTAAATTCTGACTGGAAATAAAGGTTAGAATAAACCTTGCTAGGGACTAGCAAGGAGTAAGCATGGGGGTATGATAACACTGCATCTCGGGGTGATAATTCTATCAATTGGGGCTTATCTTAAGAACAAAATGCACAGATAACACATCATAAATAGGAATAGGAACATAGCATGCATTGCACATCAAGATTGCTTATAATGCATTATTAACGGCCATGTGTACAAGGACATGTCAAAACAGGCCTTAGATGAGCAATCGGACCGCACGGATGGATTCGGAGCGACGAACGAAGTCCAACGGACTCGAAATCGGCTAAATCCGACATCCGGAGCTCCTGCAATGAGCCCAAGAAGTTTTGACCATTGATTTGATGATCAATGGCCCGTAGCGCGCCACGTGGCGCCCGCTCATCGCATCCTCACCGCCACCCGCTTCTACCTTCACCTGGAGGATGAATCTCAGCCGTCAATCTTCGATCGAACGGCTGAGAGCCGCCAGCACGCCCACCCTCGCCGCGAAAATCCACTGTGACAGCGCAGCGGTCGAACGCCTCACGCCCACGCAGCCGGTGTGGGATCGAATCACGCTGCGCGAAAATTCGAAGGCGAAGGCGTGCACCGAAGAAATTGAGCTACCCGATCAGCAGCGAACGGCACGGATGGAGCACACGCGGCCCAACAGATGCGGGTGGATGCTCACGCACGCGATAATGCGGTAGATGAACATGCCTCAGCAGCGATCCGCGAGCGCGCTTGTCGCGGGATCTCAACCATTCGATCTTCGATCGGAGGACTTATAACGCGCGCGTGCGGATCGCCTCTGAAGAAGCATAGGGCGCACTAGCAATTGGCGAGCGAAGGGGGCTATACCGACGGATTTAGTATGGGTTTAGCAATATCCTGGACGTCGCTAAAGCCCATACTTAAATTAGAAAACCCCTTTGCCTATATAAACTCCATCCAACCACCCATTAAGGGCATTGAATCCACTTGCAAGTGTTCTACCCCACTCCTAGCCACCATTAGCCCTCTTTGTAATCGTCGGAGCCCCTCTCCACCGCCATGGCTGCCTCGCCATCTTCTCTCTCTCTTTCCCTCTTTCTCTTAATCTTTACTTTAATTGTGTTTAAGCATTTATCTAGTGTTGTAATTATTAAACTTAAGTTGCATGTCAAATGAAGTTGTTTCTTATCTAGTTACTTGCCCTCTTTTATGTTTAAGCTGCATGTGGTGAATGAAAAATTTCTAACCCTATTCTCTCTCTCTCCCTCTCTCTCGCTTTTCACCCATGTCTTTTCGCAAGCAAAAACCCGTGATTTCCGTGACATTAAGTGACAAGAAAAATCTGGTTTTCATGCCTCCCTAAGTTCGACACTTGGACTCACGTCCACTTCTTCACTTAAAACCGACGTTGCGAGTGCAAGCTATAACGACTCTTTTAAACAAACGCACCTCCCGCACCGTCACTTATTTCTTTTATTTTCTTTTTCTTTTCTCCTTTTTTTTTCTTTTTCTTTTTGACTTTTTTTTTAAGTAGGTGGCTTCCCTGGTCTAAGATTTACCTAAATGCATCAAGAAGAGAATGATCCAGTGACTGGGCTCTAGACAACCTACCTATGGGTTGTTACCCATGATAACTTACCAGCCATATCACCCTAGAAGGTTCAATAGCTACCCAATTTCCGTTAAAACTGCCAATCAACAAGTCAGTGAAAAGAAAGTGTGTAGATGTTTATAACTCGAAGTTCCCTCAAATCAGAGGGTGGGTTGATAAGTCATGTACTTATCACCCAAACTTATTTACTCAGATTATAATAGAATTAAGATGGCGAGGACTCGAAGAACAAATCCACATTTTAGGGGATACACAGGCTGATTAAGTCCAAAGACCTAAAGGGTCTTTGTGTTCAAACCCTAATGTAATATTTCCTAAGATTGAAAAGTCCTAATGTTCAAATATTCCTTCCTAATTTTTTTTTTTATGTATATATAAGAAGAGAAATACAATTTACAAGAATTTCACAAAGCTGACAAAATGATTCAAAAATGAATCCACCCCCCCACTCCTAGTTGATGCAATGTCCACATTGAGAAAGTGACATGAAAGAAAGGGTAGAGTATGAAAGATATCACCTAAATATGAAGCTCGAGTCAGCTTTGTGTCATATGTACAACTGCTGAGTTTAATGCCATCAGCTAGGCGAAGTCCAGCCAAAGAAGTCACAATATGGCTAGAGCAACCGTGTCTGAGACGGGTTCTGGAAGAGTACGATCAATAATAGGCTTCAAACGTTGGCCGTTGACTTTAAATGTGTTACCCGTCTTAGGGTCAGAGATCTGAACGGCTCCACTTGGAAAAATCTGGTCAATAATGAACGGGTCATTCCATTTATATCTAAGTTTGTCGGGAAAGAGCTTAAGTTGAGAATTGAATAACCAGACCTTCTGGTTTGGCTCAAAGCTCTTGCAGGAAATCAATTGATCATGTAAAGCCTTGGTCCAAGCCTTGTAGATCTTGAAATTCTCATATGCATCATTTCTAAGCTCTTCCAACTCAGATAGTTTGAGTTTCCTAGTCTTCCCAGCTAAATTCAGATCTAAATTGCATTGCTTGATCGCCCAGAATGCCCTATGTTCAATCTCTACGGGTAGATGACATGCTTTTCCATACACCAAACGAAACGGAGACATGCCGATGGGCATTTTGTACGTCGTACGATAGGCCCAAAGAGTGTCCTCAAGCTTTTGAGACCAGTCCTTGCAATCAGGCCTAACCAATTTCTACAGAATATTCTTGATCTCCCGATTGGAGATCTCGGCCTGTCCATTTGTTTGGGGATGGTAAGGTATGGAGATTTGGTGATTAACCCCGTATTTGGCCAATAAATTTTGGAATTGGGCATTAGTAAAATGAGTACCATCGTCACTGATGATGGCCCTCGGAATCCCGAACTTGCTAAAGATATTTTTCTTGACAAAATCGATGACCACCTTGTGGTCATTAGTTCGGGTGGGAATCGCCTCAATCCATTTGGACACATAATCAACAGTAACAAGAATGCACTGATGTCCAAATGAAAGGAGAAAGGGTCCCATGAAATCGATGCCCCAAACATCGAGGATTTTGACAGGAAGAATTGGGTTTAGGGGCATCATATCTCTCTTAGTTATGCTCCCGAGTGTTTGACATCAAGAACATGACCTTAAGAAATCTTGGGCATCCTTAAATAAAGATGGCCAATAGAAGCCAGATTGCAAAATTTTTGCAGCCGTTTTTTTCTCAGAGAAATGTCCACCACACACAGATGCATGACAGAACTCGAGTATACTGTTGAATTCATTCTCCAGAATACATCGGTGAATAATCTGATCAAAGCCGATGCGGTACAGTTTAGGGTCCTCCCAGAAGTAGTATTTGGCATCAGATTTAAGTCTATCCCATTGTTGCTTGGTCCAATCCTGGGGGATTTGACCAACGACCAAATAATTAACAATGTCAGCAAACCACGGGGTTTGGACACTTGAAACTGCAAGAATAGCTTCGTCCAGAAAAGTGTCAGCAATCAGGATGTCTGGACGAGAAGAATCACTTAGAAGTCTCGACAAATGATCTGCCACCACATTTTGTACCCCGATTTTATCCTTGATTTCAAGATCAAATTCTTGAAGTAGAAGAATCCAACGAATAAGCCGGGGTTTGGCATCCTTTTTGGCCAAGAGATGTCTCAAGGCCGAATGGTCGGTATAGATGATGACATGAGACCCTAAGAGATAAGCCTTGAATTTTTCCAAAGCAAATACTACGGCTAGTAATTCCTTTTTAGTAACAGTGTAATTCCTATGGGCTTCATCCAGAGTTTTACTAGGGTAGTAGATGATAGAGGGCTTCTTGTCTATTTTCTGACCCAAAATAGCCCCAACCACGTAATCAGAAGCATCGGTCATGATCTCAAAAGGGGCTGTCCAAATCGGTGGTTGCAACATTGGAGCACAAGTGACTGCCATTTTCAGGAAATCAAATGCCTTATGACATGATTCAACGAAAACAAACGGCGTTTCTTTGGCGAGAAGATTGCTCAGGGGACGAGCAACCTTTGAGAAATCCTTGATGAATCTTTTGTAGAATCCCACATGACCAAGAAATGATCGAATTTGTTTAATAGATGTGGGAGGAAGAAGTTTAGCGATAGCATCAACCATAGCTTTATCCACTTTAATTCCCCGTTCAGAGATTACATGACCCAAGACGATGCCTTCTTGTGTCATGAAATGACTCTTTTCCCAGCTAAGGACCAATCATGTTTTGATACATCGCTTAAGAATCATTTCTAGATTAGCCAAACAAGAGTCAAACGATTCTCCAAAAATAGAGAAATCGTCCATAAAGACTTCCATAAACTCTCCCACCATGTTAGAGAATATGGCTAACATACACCTTTGAAAAGTCACAGGTGCATTGCATAAATCGAAAGGCATCCTATGGAAAGCAAAGGTTTCGTAGGGACAGGTGAAAGTAGTTTTTTCCTGATCCTCGGGATGTATAGAACTTGGTTGTATCCCGAATAGCCATCATGAAAACAGAAGTACTTCTGCCTAGCTAGTCTTTCCAAAATTTGATCAATGAAAGGCAAGGGGAAATGATCCTTTTTCGTAGCTGTGTTTAGCTTCCTGTAATCAATACAAACCCTCCAAGAGGAAGCTGAATGAGTTGTGACAGATTCTCCTCTCTCATTAGTCACAATGGTAATCCTAGCTTTCTTGGGAACAATCTGTACAGGACTTACCTAGGGACTATCAGAGATTGGATAAATAATTCCTGCATCGAGCCACTTAATGATTTCCTTTTTTATCACTTCTCGCATATTTGGATTTAATCTCCTCTGCATTTGGCGAGAAGGGCGGGATCCATCTTCTAAGAATATTCAATGATTATAGAAAGATGGCTCGATCCCCCTAAGGTCATGAATGGTCCAACCAATTGCCTCCTTGTGTTCCTTCAGGGCCTTGATCAATTTAATCTCTTGCTCCTTTGTTAATTTAGCACTAATAATCACATGGAGCGTCTTCTGAGGTCCTAAAAATTGATATTTAAATTCTCAAGTAATGGTTTCAGTTCAAGCTGGGGCAGGTTGATGATTAAAGGTAAGGAAGATGCTGAAGACTCATCAAGAAGAAGAGGTTGTGAGTGAACAAAATTAATAACCTCTTCAGAAGATGGCAGATCTGCCACAGAGGGTTGCGGGTCCAATTCATCATCAAAGGAGGAACTTTCAATTAAAGAAACCATCAAACAAGTTTTAATGTTTACATTATCCTATTCAAGTTCCTCAATAAATCCACAATCCTCAAATTTATTAATCGCCTTAAAAATATCCAATTTCATTCGTTGATCCCTAAAGGCAATTTCCATGCTACCGCTTTCACAATTAATATTGGCCTTAGCGGTAGGCAAGAATGAACACCCCAGAATGATGGGCGTGTTCCACAAATTTTCTGGTACATCCATGTCAAAGACAAGGAAATCTATAGGAAAATAGAAATCCTTGACCTTAACTATAACATCTTCAATAACGCCTCGCGGATTTGTAACTAAACAGTCCGCTAACTGTAGCATTATTGAAGTCGGCCGAAGTTCACCTAATCCAAACTTCTCGTAAAGAGAAGCCGGAATTAGGTTGATGAATGCACCCAGATCCAAAAGTGCTCCATCAAACGTGTAATCTCTGATGACACAAGAAATCAACGAAGCACCTGGATCTCTCTTTTTCTGAGGGAGGTGGTGCAGGATAATAGAACTAGCCTGCTCAAAGAATACCACCTTCCTCAGAACAGATTCTCTCGACTTACGCTTTTGTGTACATAAATCCTTTAAAAATCTCGCGTAAGCCGGTATATGCTTGATAGCATCGAGGAGTGGGATATTGATCTCAACATTCTTAAAAATATTCAGAAGCTCCTCATTGCTATCAACAGACTTCTTCTTTAGTTTGATTAAAGCTTCAAGAAAAGGAACATGAGAATGATCTTTGGAATCAGGTTCCTGAGCCTTGATTTCTTCTCCAGAATTCTCCTCTCTCTCCTCAGGTTCTTCAGGATTCGGTAGATCAAAATAGTGTGATTGTGGATCCTGAGTTTGCTTACCACTCCTCAAGGTAATAGAATTTGCAGATGCATAAGAGTTTGGGTCTTGAGGAGGGTTAGGAAAGATTGGGGGGGCTTGATTAGCCAAGAATTGTTGATGTGCAGAAGAAGAAGAAGAGGAAGGACCCTGCTCAACCACCTGAGCATGTGTGTTTGGGTCCCTTTGATTTCCGTACCCATGGGCTTGGTTGCCCGAATTCAGAATATTTCGTGGGTTAGGTACCGGTTGGGATGGTAGAGATTTGGGTTGACGAGAGTTAGCAACGAGCCCAGTCTGCAAGTTGTCCAGTGAGGTTTTCATTTGCTGCATGAGCTGGAGCATGAATCCTTGCATCTCTACCATTTGCCGATTCAAATCAACCTGCCCTATGAATTGACGGGCATTCCAAACTGGCTAATTGACCTGATTTAGGGGCAATTGAGTATACACATGACCCTGACCCATTGGTCATTGCGGAGCATAGTTGCTGGGTCAGAATTGGGTCTATTGCCCCGAGCTTTTCCAGGAGAAGTTAAGGTGGTTTCTCCAACCCAGATTATAAGCATTAGAGTAGGGGTTGGATCTAACGTTCTCCTGTATAGCACAGACATCCTTGTAGGGTGAGGATGGAGAGAAAGAAAGAGAAGGATCAGAAAAACTGGGATCAAAGGCCCCAGTTTGGTACCCGTGGGGTTCCGAATAATGCTAACTCACAGGTTAAGCCGCATCGAGTTGATTCACGAACTCCCGTCCAGAAGGAGCTCGCGAAGAATGGAATCCCAAATTTTGGGATTGAGTGGATCAAGAGTTGTTCATAGAATTTCTAGCCATCCACTCTTCCATTCTCTTAGCAACCAAGTTCACCTTATCAAGTTTGTTACAAATCAATTCCATATCAAATGAATGAGAGTCATGAACTTCATTAACATTTGATCTGGGCTGCTGGGACTGGTTAAAAATATCCATAGAGGCATGATTGATTGAATTATCACTCATTTCCTCAAACAAATCATGTGCACTATATGCGTCATTGTTGAGGAAATTGCCTCCGCAAGAAGCATCCACGTGATTTCTGAGTTGCTCAGTCAACGCGTGGTAGAAGATCTGCACGAGTTGCCATTTCGACACCTCATGGTGTGGACACGACTGCAATAGGTCCTGGAATCACTCCCAGGCCACATGAAACTGCTCCCCCGGCTGCTGGGTAAAGGTAGTGATTGCCCATCTCAAGGCATTGGTACGTCCGACAGGGAAGAATTTCTTCAAAAAGGCCGATTTCAACTCATTCCAAGTTGCAATTGGTCTTCCTATTGTCCTGTACCAATGAGCGTGTTTATCCCTAAGAGAGTGGGGGAAGAGCCTCATGATCATTTGCTCCTCATTCACATTTCGTGCCTTGGTGGTCTAGACCAGAGTGGTCAAGTCCTCCAAATGCTGAAACGGGTCTTCGGAGCCAAGCCCATGATAATGTTTGATCAGGCTTAACACCTGGGGCTTGATTTCTATGTCTCCGGCTGGAATCTGGATGCCGGGATGTTCCCCGTAATTTGAAGGATCATAAAAATCCTTCAAGGGCTGAGCACCCTACATTCTCTGGAACCATTCCTGCATTCTCTGCATTTGTTCCAGTTGCCACGGAATTCCTCCTGTGGATCCCAAGGCAAAGGAGGCTGTTGGTCGGCCATGGGATCAATTTGACCAAAATCCAATTTACGCCTCCTAGAATACTCTAGTGGTCCTCGTTTCTCACCTCAACTCAGTTAATTAAGTTAATTTTACTTAATTATGAGTAGAGAAAAGTAACTTAGGTTAACTCGAAATTGTGTCATTTAGTAGTATAGGGTCGAATTAATCTAATATTTTAGAATTTTTTAACTGGTTGAGTCTAGTTCGTTCGCTGGGAGGTATAATTCATTTTAAATTCACTAATTAACTTTATTTTTCTTATAAGTTTAGGAGGTATAGTTAAGTTAATTATAGAAACATAAATTTTGCAAAAATTGATTTAATTTGATGTAACATGCAAAATCCCATTTTGAAATCTATTTATTTCAAAAGATTAAAGGCAAATAAAAGTATCTATTCAAAACATGCCTTATTACAATTAAAAGCAATTACAACAGATTCTTACAAAAAGAAATTAAAGAAATTAAACTTCTTCAGCCTCTTTTCTTTTTCTTTTCTCTCTATTCTTTCTCTTCTCTTCTTTATTTCATTTATTCTATTTACCTTTTATTTTTCTCTTCCTCTTTTTATTTCTCTCTTATTCTCTCGAGCTCTTTCTTTCTTCTTTTTCTATTACTTTGTTCCTGCCTTTATCTTCTCTTCCCTTAGTCTTTTTTTTCTTCCTTCTTCTATTGTTCTTTTCCTTAGTGCCTGCTTGTTCTTCTCCTTTAGTATTTTTCTTAAGCTTAATCTTCATGCCTTGTGTATTTTTCCTTCTTTCCCTTTCTTTCTCTTTAGCTTTCCTTAGCTTCTCCTTAAAACAACACCTGCTTTCCTTCAGACCTTTGCTTCTGCCTTCAACACTTAGCCTTCTTCAGCTTCTTCTTTCTCTCTTTTCCTTCATTCCTTTTAGCTGAACCGGGTTTTCCTTTAACCAAAAATTGGTTTAAGGTTTGCGGCAAGGTCCTTTCGAGGATACACAGCACCCTTGTAAGGGTGGGACCAGACCCTACTCGGTCCTTGCCTTATTTGATTACGATTCATTTTTGGTTTTTTTCTTTCTTGAGTCGAACCGGCCCAACCGCCTCCCATGCATCGCCCTCCCAAGGCCACATCGCACACATGCCCACTCGGGTGCATACCCGCAGGCACACACATGCCCACACACACACACTATGCTCAAATGATTAGATGTTCAATTCGCGTTGAGCGCTTGATGACTGGTGCGCCTTAAACACAAATTCATTTTATACCTATGCGTGCGTTCAACAACTTTCGATGTGGGACTATGTGTTCCCCCTCCAGACCAGACTTCAAGTGAAGATTTCTCCCTATCAGAGCTCCAAATCAAGCGATTCAAAGCTTGATGGAAAGCTCTAAGGTAGCTCTACAAGATTACAGGATCAATTTCAGGTTAAGAGGATGTTTTCCTCTTCCATTTGAAGAGTGAATCTAAGGGGTTCCTATGGGTTATAACTGCCTAGAAATGAAGTAATTCTTACAGTGTCTATAGGATGCCTTTTCTAACTTAACTAAGTGTTTGAACAAACTCTGCAGGTCATTCCTCAGCTATTGAAATGGATCCTGAAGCTCTTTAAGCCTCAGAAGCTGCAGAGAAGCTTCAAGCTTCTCTAAAAGCTTCAAAGAATGAATTCTAACTTGAAAAAGGTCTAACAGACAGCTGCAGTCATCTTCAATCGATTAGAATAGATTTTAAGGGTTGTTACAAATTAATCTGGGTAGGAATTGAAATCAAATCTCAACAAAATGTCACTGCCATTAGTTTGGGTTTGAAAACAACCCAAACTGACAGGGAATGAATTCCAACAGATTTACAAGTCTGAGCTCAATTTAATCACTCTCAAATCATTCAACAGAATCTCAAAGACATTTTTAACTCCTTAATTTCTCAGATCGAGCTCAGAATCAAGATCTCAAACTCAGTTTGACTGTGAAGCTTGAAATTTTGACTTTCTGATTTAAGCTTCTTCTCACAAAATTAACTTAAACAGAATCCTCTCAACCTCAGAAATCTTCTCAATCCCTTAATCAGGTGTTCTAACCTAAAAATCTAGAGTTCCAGGCTCATCGCCTGAACTCTAAAAGCACTTTGTTCATTAGAATGATTGGGAGTTGTTACATTAAACTAAGGTCAGAAACAGCTTCAGTGCAGTAAACTCTTTCAATGCTTCTTTTAAACTTTTGTGCAGGCTTCTCTAACTCCACCGGAGTTGGAGATGAAGACATCTCACTCTGAGCTCCAGTGGCTAAAATCTCAAATAAATGGCCTCAAACTACTCTATATCAATAATACATCAATCTGTAGCTAATCAACAAATTTTATAGGCTGAAGATCAGTTTTGACTCGCCGGAGCCTACCGAAGCTCCGGTGAGTCCAGAAAAATTCAAATTATGCACAGGATGGTGAATTTGTGCCATTTTTTATCTAAAAAGGATCCTGAGGTTACAAGGAACCTCAGAATCGCATTTAATTCTTCAATTCATTACATGAATGATTAATCAGTAGATTCAAGTTTTAATAGAATTTTAGTGGTTGAGGCTCAGGACTTGGTCTCCCACTCAAATAAGTGATTGAGACAAGTCAACAGATGTTCGCGATCACATTATCATAAATAATTTATAATTAAAACTGTCCCTGAGTCGCCATTGATAGCGAGCTCAGAAGCTTAATGAAAATTAGGCTTTTACATTAGAGTTGATAATTATTCAAATTAAGGTGTGGAATATGGTCCTTAGATGATGAATAGATGATGAAGAACCCTGTGAATTTGAATCTAAGCTCAGCTACTGCCGCCATGGACAGCAACAGTAGTTGTTGAAGGTGGATATGATTTAAGCGATTAAGTGATAGAATTAGTGTTTTAATGAGTTAGAAGTGATCATGAGCAATAGAGGAAGGTGATCAGCGCAAAAGACAAAACAAGAGCTCCAGCAAGCTCAAGGAGCTCACCAGAGTCGAAGAAGACGATCTCTGAAATTTGACATTAAGCTACATTAACTACTTAACTAACTAACTAGACTACTTCTACTCCTACTCCTACCTACTATTACCTGGACGAAGGAGGTAAAGGGACTCCGTCAACAGCTCATGACGGAGGACAAAATCAGAGGGTATTGAGGAAGATCTTCAGTGGGTGAAAATGGATGGAGAAGAGGATCTCCTTGGTCGACGCCTTTGTCCAAGGACGCGGTTGACCTCAGTGAAGTTCCTAAGCCGATTAGGATGGACAGAGGAAGTCAAAGATTGATGTGGAAGATCGCCGAAGTTGTAGAAGAATAGCCTATTGGGTCGACTACAATGAAGAAGAGGGAAGGGAGCCAACTTACCAGAAATCGAGGGGGGTGGGGGGCTATTTATTGTTGACGGTGATGAAGAGGGTGACGGAGTCTGGACGTGTGAGGAGATAGAGGAGGTTAACCACCGGCATCGTCTCCGACGACGGTGAGGTTACCTCCCACCTAAAATTATGAATAAAGAATCATCCAGACTGATGGATGAGAATGGGATGGTGAGCACAAGCTCTAGGAGCTTGGAGAAGGTGGAACGACGTCGGATGTGCGGTGATCGAGCGGTGGAAGCACCCTCTGTCGTCAACCGTTCAACCGGTTGAAGGAAGAAGAAGAAGAAGAAGACAGGGACCTTTGTGCGATGAAATCTAAGGACCTATATGAAAATTAAGGATCCGATTGAAATGAGTAATAAGGATCTAAATGTAAACTCAGGTTTTAAAGGTTTATTTTAACTTAGATTCTTTTCAACTTTTTATATATGATTATAAATAAGGTAATTATTATGTTTAGACCTTAAATTTACATTTTTGACCTTTTTAGGTTAATTTATTAAATTAGGTAAAGTTACTTAAGTTAATATATACTTAGGTATCCATTATGCTTAAGTTAATTAACTTATTAATTAAAGGAATGATTGATAAGATCTCGAGTCCAATTATTAATCAGATTATTAATAATATTATTTGAATGATAAAATAGCATTTTTAACTTATTTTAAGGTCCTTTACTATATATCCCTTATTTTATAATTAACCCATATATACTCATATCCTTAGCTAATTAACTAGGAAGACTAGTTAATTAGGGGTAATTAGAGATCATAATGAGTCTCTCATCACCTTCCAATCAGGGATTCAATGACCGTCTTCCTAGCATAAACTAGGAAAAGGTCGAAAGGACTAGGGATAAGGACCCTGCAGCACAACAAAACAAGCCTGTTCTTAAGCGAGGTAGCCTAAGGATCTACAGACTCCCAAAACTCTCCTTAAGATTATAAATTATTTACTCTACTTGTGTCTGCTCAATCCAACCAATTAGAAGGAGGGACTGGGGAGAATGTTCTTCCTTCGGCTTGCACCTCCGGTTCCTAATGTACCCCCCAGCCACGGTCGTTTGACGCTACTCCCCTAGCTAGACATCAAATTAATCAGTACAAGTAGGTTAATCAAAGATAATCTCAGACTAGGCCCCGAAGAGCGAATCAATCCTTAAGGCCAACGTCTACTCGATTTTATTAAGGCCTAGGATTGTAGTGCTTATGGAATGTGATGGGCCCTTAAAATGAGTTGTGCCCTTAATGATTGATTGAGAATTGTGTAAGTGCGTGCACAACCAGGATTTTCAAGCAAGATTATTTGTGATGTGTAGATTTTAATGTTCAAATCTTCCTTAAGTATCTTTTAGGGTTTAAAATTAGGTTGATTTCAATCAAGTTTGAGGCAAACCAGGTTTTCAAGCACAGGTGAAGATTGCTTTCCTTTAAAATCAAAAATAAAGTGGAGTGCCTAGAATAGACCTAGATTGAAAACCCTAAGGAGGAGCTACTTGATGAGTTGATTTTAGGTTTAGTAGTGCGGCCCAAACAACTCAAACAATTGGTCACAACTGCACCACTAGATTAGGCACACAAAGATGGTTAACCTAGAATGATTTCTACTTTTTTATGTGTTACTTTGTGTGTACTGGTTCCACAGATCAGAACCCGGTTGAGTAGAAGCAAATCAAGTAGGTTAAGTTCCTTGAATGTGGGTGTATGTTGTGTGTCTGTTGAAAATCACCCCACAAAATTTTCTTTTTGATCTTTTTTATAAGCGAGGGTGGAATGAGTGTGAGTGAGAATCCAAACAACCAAACTAATCCTAGGATTTATGCAAACATCTAGGTTAATTGGAATTTGGATTTAACGTAACAAATGAAAACTATGGAGGGGGGGAATAATGGGGAGCACTTACAGTTGCCTTGAACTGCACTTTACTCCGATCTATCGCTTGACAATTCCCTGATGGAGGTCTCTGCAAAACAATAGACACAAGAGAAAGCAAGTTAGAAGACAATAAAGTGCGTGAAATGCAAAAATAAGATCGGAAATCGTTGCCTCCCTGGCAATGGTGCCAAAATGTTGAAGCTACGGGTTACTATGCTATCGTATTTGGTTTCGAAAACCTGTCGTTGTAGTTTGAAAGAGAAGATCTCGTGTCCAACAAATAAAATTTATACCGGAATAGAAATCCCGGGTCGAACTCAGGGAGGCTACATCGATCTATATTCGCAATTATATTTTTTAGGGTTTTTGTTGAAAAGAGAAGTAATTACAATGAAGTAATATAAACAATCAGAATAATAGAGAGAGAGAAAGAAAACATGCACTTAATATTTCAAAATGTTTATAGAACTAAACTAGTAAAAAATTACACTAGAAAACAGGAAAACTATTACATGAGAAAGCAGGAAAAATTCTACTCTAGAAAGTTGGAAAGAATAATGGGAGAGAGAAGTTATCCTCTTCGACGATCGCTTGGAGGACAAGCCGAACGGGACGACACCTGGAAGACGAAGGACGAAGTGGAAAGAAGAAGGTTGAGGTAGGAGGAATGAGAACGAGGCAACACGTCGTCGACGTCACGGGATCCACTTCCGAAATGAGGGCGAAAACTTGACTTTATCTCTCAAGGAACATTCCGGGTGTGGAACAAGCTTCTCTTGTGCTTTAGAGAGGGAGAGAAGAGAAGGAAGGGATGAGAATTTCGTATGGAGGGGGTCTCCTTTTATAGTTGGAAGGAGTGAGGGCAATTTGGTCTTTTTATGTTGAAAATCATTAATTCAAGACCTTTAGTGACAGATAAATCCGTCACTAAAGGCATGAACATGGTCGTAGTGGGGCGGTGCACGTGCACCTGCTTGCCTCCTCGCGTTAAACGCATGTCCACGATCTTTAAATCTCGACCGTTAAATCATGAGATCGAACGGCTGAGAATGCATCCCTGCTCCTTCAACTGCGCACGCATACGCATGCAATCCTATGTCACGTGAGGGCATGCGATGGCACGTGGACACTATCAAGCGCGCACAGCCGTTGGATCTTCATCGAGCAGTTGATTGCGCCCGCGCGCCCACTCGCTTCTCGCAGCTCGAACCTGTGCCCAATTGAGGCCGAACGCCTTATCCACTGTGCTGCGCGCGTGCATGGGTGGGCGGTGTGCGTTAGGTGCATGCGATCTGGATCGTTGGATTGAGATCCAACGGTCGAGGCTGCATCTTCAGTTGGGCTTCAGAGAGTGAAGGCGCCGGTTGGGATCCACTCTCAGCCGTTGGATCTTGATCCAACGGCGAAGAGGCGTGGGCACTAGAGGCTTCAGCAGTTGTGTGCGGCAAGTTGGGCGGTCGAATGGCACCACGTGGCGCCATCTTGGCTATTCATCTTCTGGATGATGTAGATGGTGCCACGGGTATCGGATTGAGTCAATTTTCACACCGTTAGGCTGCGATCGTCGATCCGAATCCATCTGTGCGGTTGGATTTATCATCTGAAGTGTGGATTAACACCATCTTGGCCCTTGATCTTCTAGGGTTCCTCAGTCTCTATCTAATGCTACGGATATCCGATTAGGGCAATCTTGGAGTCGTTGAACTCCAATCGTCACCCTGATCAGATCCATACTGTTGGATCTTCGATCCGGGGCCTTGATAAAAAGTCACCCTATCCCTGAACATAAAAGGAGACAATTAACCTCCATTTTATTCAAACTAATCTAAATGCAAGATGATGCATTCTATGTAATATCTATAATATGTAATGCAATTCTATGCTTAAGAACATGCATAAATAGACGTTTTATGTAATATAAACATGTTTACATCAGCGTGCTAGCCCTGCCGCCACGTAATTTGCATGGAAACCCTCACCGCCATCCCATTTTAGGGTTATGACTTAAACTTTCCTAAACCGATTTCCTTGTTTATTTTTTTCTCCCCTTTCTCTCAAAATTTTTTGGTGGTTATGAAGAGAATGACAGCTCCAAACCTAAGGAATCATTTCTCTAGACCCAACACAAGGATTAGGGTTGGGATTTGTGGAGAAATTATGCATAACACCCATGGGTTTGATTCATCTTACATTTAGGTCCCTATCGACTTGTTTTGAATCCAGCTTGAGACACACACATCAGATTCGCATAAAACAAGTGTTGTTGGAAACCTTACGATGAGAGGAATCTAATGATAGCCCACATTGTGCCCTTTTGATGACATTTAACCAAGGGTTGATCGAAACATGTGTTTCTTCATGTTTTATGAGGCATTCATACTTGGACCAAACCCAACGTGTGTTTATGGGTTCGAAATGACTCGAACCACATCGAAATGACTCAAAACCCAGATTTTAGGGTGTTACATAGGCAATGCAAGGCCCAGGCTCAAACTCGGATCCCCTCTATTGTAGTCAGTGGTTACCACCAGTTGAGTTGTACCCTAATGGGTATGGGGGGCAAGTTTATGTTATGGAAAGTTAGGGTAACATGTAGAAGGGGGTGAAGTATTTTTCTCAGGGGGAAGGGGAGGTTTGGGGGTAGTGGGTCAAGTGGAGGTAGTGGGGGTTTGTTGGGTAGAAGTAACGGAGTTGGGGTAAGGGGATTTTGTTGTGGAACATATTTTGGGGATATGTTGGGACATAGGCCATGGGGTATAGAAGTAGGTGGACACATTTGGCTAAGATTTGGCGTACCCTTTGAGTGGTCCAATTGGAGGTAGGGGCTAATGGAATGGGCAAGAAGAGAGGAAAGGAATGTTGATTTTTAACCAGAGGGGGATTTAATGTGAGCAAAGGGGGATTTTTCAAGGAATAAGGATGAGGCTACCATTAATGGCAGAAGTAATACCAACTTCCTTCAAGCTCTTACCATTCACCGAGGTTTCCCCTTTTTTTTGCAATAAAAGGAACCAATGTAGGATTTGGTATATAGATCAACTAATATGGGATTGGGTCTGCCAACATTAATTACAGTCTGCTCTCTTGAAGTTGCATCCTTAGCCATAGTCATGGAGTATTCCTTCTTCCTTAACTCTCCCATCAAAGCTGGAGGCCTATCTTCCAAATCTACTTGGCTCTCAGATTTTTTCCATGCAATTTCGCCCAATGGACTCTTCAGCTTCTTTCATGGTTTCTTCAAATTGGGAAAATTACACCCTTCTCTTCACACCTAGAACTCTACTACACCAACCATATACATGGCCGATCGTCCCATAACACATACAAAATGTAAGAAGATTTTTTGATTGGACTGCAAATTCTAGGGGGGTTCCATAATGATCATGAGTGGTTGTTATTTTCTTGAGTTTGTGGTTAACTTACAACAATATCTTGGCTCTTACAAATTTCTTTTGATTCATCTCATAATTTATCCCTAAATCAACCACTTCTTCAACTGTTTTAGCTATCTTCCTTATTGCCTTTTCGTTCCCAAACTCAGACAGGATATCATAAATTTGGATTCAAAAGGGTACCTCCTTGACTTGGTAATGTTGAGGGAGCTTCCTAGGTTGAGCCTTGTCGATCACAATGACATCTCCTTCGAAATGCCAAGGGCTACGATGCCATATATATTTTTTCCACCTCATTGTCATTGGCAAAATCTAGCTATCCAGCATTCATGCTCAGTGTTTTGAATTGCAAGTGACTTGCTTAGTTTCTAGGCCTTCACCAACATCTCAAGTAGCCCATGCTCTTTAACAGGTTTCTCGGAGAAAACTTAAAGGACAAACATTTCTTCCAAGATCCCTCTTTTATTGTATCCTCCTTCATGAGCTTCTCAACTCTCCAATCCTCATTATCCAAGGTTTTCAGCTCCTCCAAGTACCTAATGGGTTCTTCCTCCTCCCTTTCCATAGTTGTGCACCCATGGATGAGAAGGGCTTTAAAGATGGATAGGGGTCTATCAAAGCAAAATAGATATAGATATAGTAGAGGTCATAAGTTGCAAACAGTACAACACAAGTTAAAGCAATAAACAAGGTGAGGGGATAAGAAATAAAGACACATCATGTTAAGGAGAATCTAAAAAGTTATACTGGCAAGATTTATGGCACGTAGAAGGAATGCCATAATAAAAACACCAGAAGATTATAGATAGGAGTGAATGCAGCAGTAAGAACACCCAACAGGTAGTAGTAGGAAAGAACACCTAGAGACAGTAGAGAGTAAATGATATAAGGTCAAGAGGTAACCACTTGGTCAATGTGGATGCCTTACACCACAAGGATGCCATAGATGGGGACCTTAGCTGCAGATTAACCCCATGTGGTGGAGTATACTTCCCAATAATGAACTAGGAGAAAGCTCTCCAAGGAGACATCACCCTGAGGTTGGAGCATAGGAGGAACTTCTAACTAGTGTTTTAAAAATTGGATCGGACCGACTGATTGAACCGAGAATCGATGGCAAACTGGCCATACCAGCCGATTTCTGAGCAAAGGCTTAAAACCAGTGGAACCATAAAAAATCCAATTCAACTGGTTAAAACTGGTGAACCAGATCTCCCAATCCACCTGGCCCAATTAAAAAAAGAACATCGCTTGTCGCACACCTACACGGAACTCTTCAACCCACGCAACGCAACACCTGCACTTTCTAGTATTCCCACTTCCCAGACCATCCAAAACAGCAAAAAATAATTCCAACAAGTAGCCACATCCCTTCATCTAAGTCCCGACTCCCTCCCTCACAACGTGACCAATGTCCTCAAGGCTCCAACGACACCTCCGTCCTCCAACAAGTGGCGATGGCAACCACTGTAAGCCTAGTAGCCCACGATGTCCACAGCATTCGCCTCTCCTACCCTCCAACCCACGCTGGTCGATGCCCTCCTCCTCCTCCCCACCCCTCACCAGACCTCTCGTTGCCATAGTGTAAGTTTGTAGGCTTCTTTCCTCCTCACCTTCCTCTCCTTTGATCCTTCCACATTTAGCTAATTTTCTCTATTTTGTTCTTTAACAGGATATCAATGATGCTAGATGATTGTCCCAAAGATCAATTTTGATTTTTTTTTGTATTTTTTGTCTGCTTATGTTGCCTTGAAAATTTGAAATCCTTTTATTGAAACTAAGTTTTTCATTTTTTTATATTCTTCCCTTTGTGTCTTCTACTTTAAGTCTTTGAGACTTTAATACATCCATTTTATTTTGTAATGTGATTGAATATCTCAAATTCAAAATAACATTGTGATAGTTATATTTAGTTTTTATATATTAAACCTCCGTCTAACCTGGTTCGACTCGATTGGACCAATATAAACCAAATCTATGCGTAACTAGCCTAATTTTTGCCAGTTCGATTCTAATGATGATGTCATCAATGGATCAATTGGTTCGAACCACTAATTGAATCATTAAAAACTAAACCAGAGCTTGACCAGTTCGATGACCGGTTTGATTTTTAAACCCTTGCTTCTAACGGCACAAAGGTCTTATTCTTTATCTCTGCAAATTTACTTTCAAAATAGGTTATAGAATAAGAAAGTTAAGCACAAAATTTTCAAATACTTAAAAGTAAAAGACCAAGGCACCCCTTCGATTGTGCTTCACCCTCGATGCCTCCCCATGGAGCGAAATTGATGTTATGCTCATTGGAAATGTGCACCATTCTTTAACTTGCACGACTTGGATTTTTTATTTTTAATTTATGGGATAATTACATATATGTCATTAAAAAGTTTAGAAAATATTTTTTATGCTTATACCCGGTGGAGCAAAATTGATGTTTGGCACATCGGAAATGTGTATCATTCCTTAAGGGCTAGCTTACTTGGGGGGTTAGGAAAGTAATGTTAATAAATATGAAATTAGTGTTAACCTGCAATTGTGTTTACTTATATATTGGTGTTAACACCAGTTTGTATTTACTTGAATTGGTGTTAAGTTGTGGTGTTAACCCTTGTGGCATTTACTTGGTAATGGTTGATAAGGTGTGGCTCATCATAGCTAAAATGCCAAAGTTAAGTTAGAAACTATAGGTTAAACACTATCTATTCACGTAAATCCAAGGGACATCCCAGAGCTCCTTCTATGGGCTTTCATTGGCTGGAGATTTCTTCCATTTTCATCGTCATTAGTCGTTGGCTGTTAGCCCCAGAGGTCCCCTTCGTCCAATTAGTTTAGGATTTAATCGCTTTTACAGCATAGATTTACTACTTTCCTAGCTTAATTAGGTAGTTTAGATTAGAATTCATCACTTGATTATGTTAGATCAGGAGTAGTTTAGCTTAATTGTAGTTCTCTGCCAATCCACCCTCTTTGATCAATTCAGATCAGAGAGGATGAATCCACAAATCCATATCAAGTCACTGATCTCCCTCCTCACTCCACAATCACATTCTGCTCAATTTTTTCGTGTTTTAATCGCTTGATCACCTCCTCCATCAGAGCAGCTTTAGATCTAAAGTTATCTAGTTTTTAGATCTAAAGTGTGCTAAATTTCACTTGGAGGGTTCATCCATTCATTACAGAGGTTCACAATGACCCTCCCTTTGATTTGAATGGAGCCGATTTGATCCATTGATTCGGATTTGATTGCCATGATTGATTGAAGAATTTTTGAAGCAAATAGGTTTTAATTGATCAAATTGAGCTTATATTGGTGTAATTGGAGTTAATGTGATGGGAATGAGCTATTTAAATTTGATTTTTATCGCATATTGAGCTCATGCCCAAATTTGATCGTTGATACTGATTTTACTTCTCCACCTGGGTAGTAGGAGCCAAGGAAAATCCGATGCACGGATTTGAGGCTCCTATAATGACCTAATCTATCCTAGAGCTTCGCTCAGGACTCCTGCACACCAATCAATGGTGTGCAGGTATCTTAGATGATCAAGTCATCTTGGCGAGCTTAGATCAAAATGACCAGGTAGGTGACATCTAAATTTAATTGTAATTTATTTTATTTGCTTATCAGAGTTTTGAGTGAGATTTGAATGATCACAACGAAGGTCTAGGTTTGGTTTTAAAGTAATTAGAAAGCCTGATTTGACTTCACCCCTTCATGCTGTCTATAGCGTAAGACATGAATAAAATTAGGGTTTTAAGGCTTATTAAGTGTCGAATCTGATTTTGATGAGATCCAGGACTTTGGTGGATATTTACGACAATTTGGAATAGAATTTTAATGCTTCGAATTCAATCTAGAATGTATGGCTTCACTAATCAAGTCCCAGGTTGTTTTTGGAGTTTTAGGCATCAACATGAGTTGTAAATGTCATGATCAAGATTTAAAGATGGTTTCATTGATTAAAGGATACAATGAAATGTTCTGAATGATGTTTTGTGTTTCAATTTGTTCTGAGATACATTTGTCAGTTTTAGCTACTGTCATTTTTGGATGAACTGAAGATTGATTGTGAATGAGATTTTAGGTGTTTTGTTAACCTTTTGCTTAGAATGATTTCATTGAAGTAGATCTTTTTTTGATCATGCCCAGAACTTTTAGCAAGTTTTAAAATTCATGAATTAAGCTTCTAAATGTTTTGAATTATCAGTATTAGTAGCTAGCAGAACAATGGAGTATTCACCTGAAGAAAGGTTATAATCTGGACTGTCAAGTTGTTTCTGAATTATTTGAAGAATAAAAGAAGTTTCCAAGATAGTCTAAGGGGAGAACAAGCATTCATGTATATTTTTTTGATTTCATTAGAATGGAAAAGCATGTAATATCATTTAGAAAATATATGTCAGCATGCACACTATCTGGAAATTCATCCAAACAGTGGATGAAATGTCAATTCAATTCTTAAATGCAAATTTGATGTTTGATTTTGATTCTAAATGAAGTTTGGAAGTTCATAAAGCCTTTATGTATATATTCAGCATTTTTGATGAATTGTTATGGCATTGGATTAATTTCTAATCATAGTTTAGCCACTTAAAACCCTATTTCTAACCCAACTTGTAAATACATAAAAAAATAAAAAATAAATGTAAATAAATAAAATAAACTTGCCTTAAGTGAGAATAGGTTTAGTTTTAGGTGTGTGTTAAATTAGATTTATGTAGAATAAACTAGTTGAAGTCCTAGACTTTTCTAATTTAGAAATAAGAAAAACAACATAAAAATACCAAAAAGAGTGTCTCTTTTGTTCTTCTCACCTTTCTCCTCTCTTCCTCTATCTCTATAAAACACAAAAAGACAATAAAAATATGAAAAATACCAAAAATTCCATAAAAATACCTATGTACATAGTACTTATACTTGTAAATAATACTAAGTTAGGTGTATATAATAACTTACATGTATATAAAGTATATAACTAACTTATATATCTATTTTATTTACTTAGGTAGGTATTTATAGTGAGTTATACAGTATAAATTATAATAATATAATTATGTATTTATTTATTTATATTATATGTACATAATCCACATGTAAATACAAATAGCTATGTACATACTTATAAATATAATTATAACTGCATATATAACTTAAAGTAATTATTATGTACAGTAATATACCTTTATATTTATTTATTTACCTATATATTGTGCATATTTATGTTTATAAGTCAATTAGTTATATTATTAAGTTAATGCAATTTAAATTAGTAAATTAATAAACTAATGAAGTAAATTATGTTGTACACTTGTATATTATAGTTTCAAGTATTTTCAATATATTTATAACCTATTTATTCTATAAACATTATTTATACTGTATTTATCTATATATATATGCGAATAACTGTGTAAATTAGAAATAAATGAATAAAAATAAATTAAAAATCTGTAATAATAAGTTAATAATGTAAATCAACTAATTTATAGGTCAATAGTACCATTAATTTATTAATTTATACTTTAATTAAGGAATTAATGTTAAAATCAACGTGTATTTATTCCTAACTTTAAGGAATTTTGAAATATATTTGTATATTTAATTATTGTAAATGAACTATAACAATAAGAAGCCCTTTATATAGGATACAAGGCCATATAATTTAATTTAAAATAATTAATTATTTGACACCTTAATTAACCCCTAAAATCGACGTTAAATCATGGTTGGTGCAGAAAATTTAGGCACTAATATAGCGCCACATCATGCATTGACGACCGGCCATAGTACTACATAAATGATTGCATCGAACAACCGGTTGTCCAATATGAGGGTCGGATCCCTATACACCATCATCTAACCATGCTATGCCTTAAGAAAGAGAGGAAGGGCTGGGAGGCCATTGTTCGACGAGGTCGAGCAAGCTTTATTGATCGGTATTGGTCTGAAGCTATGCAAAAATAAATTAACTAAAAAATAGGGCCCAAGTTTAGTAGTGGTTGATCCAGATCCTGTAGACTGTTCATCCTGCGAAGGGTGGGCCCGTAAATCAATAATTTTTTGCTAAATTAAGTGTAAATTAACTAAGTGTGTGTGCATGTATGTGTATAAGTATGAGTGTAAATAACCTAAGTCCTTTATATAGGATACAAGACCATATAATTTAATTTTAAAATAATTAATTATTTGACGCCTTAATTAACTCCTAAAATCAACGTTAAATCACGGTTGGTGCAGAAAATTTTGGCACTAACATAGCGCCACATCGTGCATTAACAACTGGTCGTAGTAGTACATAAATGATTGCGTAGGATAATCGACTATCCAGTACGAGGGTCAGATCCCTATACACCATCATATGACCATGCTATACCTTGAGAGAGAGAGGAAGGGCTGGGAACCCATGGTTCGGCTAGGCCGAGCGAGCTTTATGGGTCAATATTAGTCCGAAACTATGCAAAAATAAATTAACTAAAAAATAGGGCTCAAGTTTAATAGTGGTCCCTGTGGACTAAATCAATAATTTTTTGTTAAATTGAGTGTAAATTAACTAAGTGTGTGTGCACGTATATGTATGAGTGTAAATAACCTAAGTGTTAGTTGTGTGAGTTGAGTGTGTTAAATGTGTGTGTCTGAGTGTGTATTAGAATTAATATAATTAGTATATATGTATATATAGAGTATATCCATTAGATACTATATACATTCTTTTTTCCTTATTTTGTATATAATATTTTTAAGGTTTTTTTAGTGATGTTTATAGGTGTTAGTGTACATAGTTTATTTATGTTAGTATAATATATAGTATATGTTAGTACAGATAGTCTTTTTGTGCCCATATTAAGGCATTACTTAGATATTATCGTACATAATTAACCTAGATTAGTTTAGATTAGTTTTTGATGCCTTTATACCTGTATATATTCTTAAGGCATTGTCATTAACATAATTTATTCATTGTTGTACATAATTAATCTAGATTAGTTCATTCTTTGATTCTTTCATTCATTATTAAATAAACTTCACATTTTTTGAATAAAAGATGATTTTTAGATAATAGAGAATGATCTATATCAATAACCGTCTCCCAGTGAACAACTTGGAATAAAATCAGTGAAAATTATAAATAAATAAATGACATCCGTCTGGATTACGACACTATACTATGACACCATTAATTAACCCTTACACGCTCTCCAGAAGGTACATTAGTGGTGTTAGGTATATAAAACATGAGAGGTGCTAGAGACATGAGTGGTGTTGGATTTTAACACGAGTTTAGTTAATACCAGTTGAAACTGGTGTTAGACAAACTCATGCTAAAGTAGTTAAACCCGAGTTAGCAAATAAGAGGTTAAATAGTCAAGTAAACGAGGGTTAACCCCATTTTCCAAGTAAACTAGGCCTAACTTGCGTGACTTAGATTTTTTATTTTTATTTTATGGGTTACTTACATGTATGTCATTGAAAACTTTTGAAGAGATTATTTTTTACCCTTACATATATTGAATCTTTATATGGACACTACCGAAAAATACGGTCTCAAACCCACTCAACACTCGAGGGGAGTGGAGACTCAAACAATTTGATCCTCATTTTTTGTAGCATCACAGAAGCATGAAAATATGGGTGTTTAATAATTTCATCAAAAATGAATCTTGGGTCGATGCCTGTAAAACCTAAATAACGGAAATCAATAAAATATAAGCCTATGTACTCGGAACCACATGGGGATATTTAGTATCTCCACACTATGGGATCCCCACGAGTAAGAATTTTATACCTATAGGTGGCGTACCGCAGCACTCTACATGTTATGCCTCCTTAAATAAGTCTCACCTAGAGGGACTCCATCTCGGCAAGCAGATCGATCAGGCCCTTTGCATCGAGGACGTTTGATTCCGTTGTGTGAAATACGAACAATTTGCATCCCACAAACTTCTTCACAAGTAGGGAGGAAACCGTTACCTTCAAATCCACCAAAATTTGGCCTAGAGAATCAAAGCCTTTCAGCTAAAGAACTATCAAGTCAACCTACAAGTTCTCTAGTCGACGCTCATCATCATGGGATGAAGATTAGCAACATGTTATAGCCTTCAAGGATTAAAAATCCCAACTCCAGCACAATCTAGTCATCTAGGTAGGGCCCTGGCTGGCGCCCTACAATAGGGAGTAAGGAGGGTGACGGCTAGTGTGCAGCTTGGTTGACTCCCTTCTTTTTGAGGAGATGGGAGACAGTTACCCAAGTCCTAGGCAGGTTGCTCTCTTCTTCTCTCTCTCTTTCTCTCAAGTTAGGAAGGAGATCAAGAAGCCAGCCAATGTGGTCGATTGAAATCTTTTATATGTGCTCTTGCTTGGAGAGCAATGCACAAAATTGATGGATTTGATTGGAATCAAATTAGGATTTCCCTATTAGGCTTAGGAGATATTTGTAGGGTTCCTAATCAAATCCTAATTTGGTGTGAACTCTTAAATTTCCATCCAAGGATTGGGATTTAATACGACTTGATTTTGCATGATTATCCCATAATAATTTTTGGGATGTTTAGATATAGTATCTGAATATTAATTAATTGCAATCCAACTCTTGAATTTTACACCTAATCAAATTGAATATGATTCAACTCTTTAAATTACATTAATCAATCCTACAAGTAGGAGCACACCAAAATGATTATTGATTTCATCATACCAATAATTAGGGGCTTAGGACTAGAGCAATTATGGCATTACGCCTCCCTTAGGTATTCCAAATAACCCATAATCCTTTATATTGGAATACATATGTAACCCTTAAAATTGAATTCTAGTCCATCCTATCACGGGTTACATAGTTTTCACATTTTCTTTGTATTATTGGGATGGGAACGAAGACTAGATCTATTACGACCCAATCCAAACACAAATATGGGCTGGGTTGGATCCTTTCCATTTCCCAAGATGTAGTCATCCAATGTGCGAGAATTTAAGATATACATCATATTAACGCATTCATCACCGCAAGCAAAGAATTAAATTAACGAAAATAGGAAAAGTTCACAGACTTAAAGTTCGATCACACCATATAACCATCATACGATAAAAAGGAAAGTGCTAACCAAGGACATAACAACATCTCATAAGTGTTCTACAATGGAAAAAACAAGAATAGAACAATAGACTACCACTACAGTTCTTGATAGGGTCTTGCATCGTCTCCCTCTGTAGCCACTGGAGTTGGCTTTCCACTAGTTTGACCTGAGTTCACAAAATCAGGGGTAGATGTTAGCAAAACTAGGTAGAGTGGAATGAGAAATGGGCAAGGAAAACTAACTAGAAAAGTGTGAAGGAAAAAGTAAGACCAACAGTGGCTATTGTTGTTATTACCCTTAAGATTTAGTTGGTTCATAATGATTTTGTTTAATTCACTATTAACCCCTTTTCCTAGAATACCCTTGTAGTTATAGTCAGTCATTTCCCTTTAATCACTATCTTGGAGGCCCAAGATGATCTCATTGTTTTCCAAGTCATAGGGTAACCACAGAACACTCTCTTGGCCGAGAGGGCACCCCGTGCCTGTCCTGCTACCCAGTCAACCACCCTAGGGTCATAGTCGAGTTGTAGTGATGAGTGACTATGGCACACAAGATAAATAAGCGAGGAGCAACCCCACACTGGGACATAGTCAGTTGTTTCCACTAGTGGGAACACACCAGACAGAACCAACAACTTTTCCTCAGTAGTACGTACCCCTGTACCCTACTACCTGGTTGGCCTCGAGGTTGGGTCGAGCTAAGAGTCTACCCAGCAAGGCGAACGCTCTCCCGGATACCTAGACACAAGAAGGTCAGCTCTCTCGCTGAGTCTACAAGGGGTGGTCAGCTCTCCTCTAGACTACTGTCTCAAAGGGCTAACTCATCCCCTACACACAACTATCTCAATGCCGATTCATTAATCCAGTTTTCCCCCCATTAGTTTAGGCCTACCTTGATCCTATTCTAGTGTGTACCCCCATATCCCACAAGCGTTCCAAGTTTGGGTTTGCATGTTGTCTCATTTTCCTTAGGGTTCAAAAATCTTCCTAGCGTCAGTGGCCTAACCAGGTTCATGGAGCAAGTAGTTTCATAGTTCAAGTCTATGCATTCCCCATTTATTAGTTCAATGGCAGTGGTGTTTTATCTCTAATCATTTATCTTCCTAGTTAAACTCTCTTTGTCTTTGTACAAATTTGCAATAATGTAACAACCACATTTTTAGACCAAGGATCAAGTGATTCAAGTACATGGACGAGATGATCTATGAACTTAGCAAGGGAAGTTGGACATGTGTATGGATCACAAGTGGTTATTTGGTGTCAACTGCATGCTAAAAAGTGGTAAAAAGGGGTTTAAACCACTCTACCTCTGATCACTAGAGGGTCACAATGATATAACAAGACTCCAGCGAGTCTCACAGGTATCATCCAAGGTTTTGCAAGCCTCCCATCGGTTCCAGGTGTCAACCCTAAGTCAAGAGGAGCAAAAATAGGGGTCAAAATTTGCATTTAGGGGATTAAAAGAATTTTTTCAGTAACTAAACAGTACCTCAAATGTGTTTTAAAAGGCTCCAAGATGTAGAAAATTAAATGAGGATTCCAACAATACCTAGTTTGATCAAATCCAAGGTCGCATGGACCCTAAATTGACCTAAAAACTACAGGGGGTCACCTGAACCGACTATGAACCCAAATGAACCACTGATCCGCTTGAGCCACCCGAACCCACGCGCCTCTACTGCCACCCATTATGTACAAATAGGCACACATGCGTGCAACAGGATCACAAAATGACAATTGTGATGCAAGCGTGACTATTGTCGCAAGCTGACGACCGTGATGCACGCGTGTGTCTTTGTCCGATTAACATGCACCATATGTACTATCGTGCACCGTGCATTATCCCAGCCCTCCGATGATGATTTGACGACCGAGATCTCCAAGTTTCCCTCCCCACTCCCCCCCCCCCCCCACACACACCTCTCTTTCTCCCACTCACCTCTTCCTCTATGCACTCTCCTCCTTTGTGCACGATGTGGCACACGGATCCTCGTTTGATGAAGATGCAATGACAGCTACACTTCCCATACCCTCTCCCTCTCTCTCTTTGGCCTTTGTTGTTCTTGCATTGAAGAGGGGAGTTAATGGGGAGATGGGAGGAATCACATCCCTAGGTAGGGGAATTTATAGGGCTAGGGCTTTTAGGGCATAGTTTGGGGATTTTTATGGGTTTAGTCCTAAGTTCTTAGTTTTTTAACTTAAGGCCTAAAAACCACCAACTAAGTGCATAGAATTACATTGAGCCCCATTCAAGTGAGCAAAAAAGTTCACTACACCCCCATGCACTCTTATAGGTACATAGAATTTGTGAGGAACCCCCTCAAAGTTAGTACTTGCCAAAACAACCCCTAATAGCTAGAATCAGCTATGAGTAAGGTTATAACAAGATCTTTTCCTGAAGGACCATCTTCTTCTCTTCATGTATGGGTTTGGTCAAGGCCCATATGACTATGCATGGAATTTCGTACATTCCAATATATGCAGAATGAGCTCGAGTCTCCCAATCTACTGCGTACACTTATGAAGCAGATCTGTGTGATCCCTTCAAGAGATCATGAGTCTCCTGTGCCCTCATATGCACTCTAGCTTTCCAATTTTAATACCACGGTGAGTGTATCTCCTGTTGGTCCACCAAATGTGCATATTTAGACACAGAGAAAAGGTGTATCTTTTGACCTAAGATAGATATCTATCTTAGGTCAAAAGATACACCTTTTTCGTCAGAGTGATAAGAGGACTTCCACATCTCCATGTCATCAAGTCAATCCTTTGACTCAACTTGCATGCCATCCCTGAATCTCTATTCCCATGTAGAAGATCTGCATCAAGGGCATCAATTAGGCAACTATCTTTTGTTTGAGAAGATTAGTTCGGCAACTGTCTCTAGATAAGACTGCTACTCTTATCAAATAACTATCTCTAGAGAAGATTTCCACTCTTCTTAGATTGGAGGTAATGCTTGGATATCATGATGGTTCTTGATGACTTATCAAAATCTTTGATCCAAACCATTTGGATCCTTCGATACCTGTCATCGTTATATCCAACATGCACAACCCATCTAACCATATTAGCATGTCCACATAATTTGCCACTCATATTTGAATCACCAATGTTGCGATTCAACTAAGGTTGGTATGCTTAACGCACATAACTCTAATAAACCCATGAAAATGTCCATTTATTTGTACATGTGCAATTTAAATTGTGTGGACCAAATAATAATTTTTTTTTGTAACTATGCGCTTTTTCCCCTCTCCCTCTCTCACCAACAACCTCCTCCTCATCCATGTCTGCTCCTCTTTTCCCCTTCACCTTTATCCTTCACTGCCCACAACTTTCCTCCTCCTCCTCAACCACCCTTTTAACCCAACAGACACTACCATCCTTAACCCTTCCTCTCTAATCTCCTCTTCTTGACCATTGTTAAAGTCACCATCACCACCAACGCTTGCACTGCAACCACCGTCGATGTCCCCCTCGGATATGGAAAATACGTGATTTGTTAAAAGTGGGTTTTTGTCATTGAGATGCGTAAATCGATCAGCTTTTAAATTTATATTCCTAGATAATGGTGGTATCTAAGGTCATCCAAGGAAACCAATTTGATAGTCAAATAAGTGATTCTCTCTTTCTCGTCTCTCATATCAATACTTCTCTTTTTGTATTTTAATTTTTGTAAATTTTTATGTTTGAAAATAAGCAAGATAGGAATGCGAAGATAAAACTACGCTAAGGAAACTTGCTTAACAACTAGAACCTAAGTGAAAGAGAAGTCTTCTCTTCTAAGCTCACCCTAGGCAAGTGCGCCTAGGGTATTGACTAGGGTAATTAGAAGAGAGATGTGATGCACTAAAATAAATAGAGTTGCTACTTGAAATTGAAAATTCAAGAATGAAGAAAGGCACTTTGTTGTTAAGAATAAATGTTTACAAAGTACCTAAGGAGCTCAACTAAGAAGAGGTTCCACTTAGTTAATCTCTAGGTAGATGAATGCTTATCAGGAATTAAAATGCAACAAAATAAAAGACAGAAATTCTCCCGAGTAGCTGAGGCAGCCTTCACTCCAAGAATGGTGGCTCCCAAACTTGAAGAAGACTTCCTTCTAGCTCTCTGAGTTTTGCCGCTCAAGAGTGGACGTCCTCCACCCTTCTTTCCTCCTACCTGGGTGTCCTCCCTAGATGGAAGCTTACTCCTTGGAGTGGCACAAGGAAGGAGAAGAGAAAGAAGGCACCAAGGGAGACGGTAGGTTACTCCCTTAATCTTCTTCTCTCCTCCTTTCTTGGGTGTGGGATGTATGGTGGCTATAGGTGTTTGATAGGAAGAATTGTTGCTTGCCAAGGATGGTTTGAATGGTAGGATGGGGGGTCTTTTTATAGGCTAGTATGGATGGTGGCTAGGAAGCTTCCTTGGCACCATGTGAAAGGGTGCCAAGGAGGGTGGCTTGGATGGTGGTTAGGAAGAATCCTTGGCACCATGTGAAAGGGTGCCAAGGAGGGTGGTTAGGAAGCTTCCTTGGTGCCATGTGAAAGGGTGACAAGGAGTGTATTTTAGGCACCAATTAGTGGTGGTTTTAATGTAGGTGGATGGCCATTAAGGTGGGGAGGGAGTAGGGTAGGAGTTGGATTTGAGTTGGATCCAGTTGAGTTGAGCTAACTACTGGAGCTTCTGTCTTCACAAATGTTCCAAGTGCTTTCCATACTGCCAGTGTTTCTATGATTTCCAATGCATTCATCCCTGGCAATCAAATGGAAACTACATGAGATAATGTGAAATGAATGCTAATGTATGCTCTAAACCCTAAATGCACATTCATGCTAAATGCAATTGATGGGAACACCATCATGAGCCATAAACTAACTCAGTTTGACCCAATTAAGGCAGTAAATGCTCCTACATAACTGCCAGAGAGTCACAAGTCACTACATAATCATTCTGAGGGAAAAATAAGAAATTAGAGTTAAAACTGTAATTTTACCAGCTTATCATGAATGCAGTACAACCACAGATTTTCTCAGAGGTTGAATGAAGGTCAAATGGTCTTAAAAAGACAAGTGGGTTAGAATAATCAGAAAAGGATTTGCACGTGTTATGAGAATTAAATGACTTCTTGAAATCCTAAAAATAGACCTGCATAATTAAATAAGGTTCTGATCAGGATAAAATTAACCTAAACCCTCTAAAATTCATAGAAAAATATTTTCTAGGGTTTGAAACTTTCAATTTGACCATCAGAATCTATTTTGACCTAGAACAAAATCACAAACTGACATTTACCCTAATTTAGGTTTTTGCATAAATTACCCAACAAACATGGTCAAAACCAAATTCCAACTTCATCATTGGATTTCTTAGGTCCAAATTTGGTTTGTACCAAAATTTGGACCCAAGATGAGTTTGTCTTGACCTAGTTTGCAAATTGGTCTTATCTAATTACATTTCTACCTTTAACTTTCAAAATCTTTTCAAATAGACACCTAACTTTGTCGTTATTCTCACAAAAGGGTCCCTGCCACCATTAAACCTATTCCTACTTGCTCTGGTGACCTTAAAAAGGAAAGAACTCCCTGATTTCTTGACGAATCCCTTTCAAATTTGAAAGGGAAGTTCGTCAAGAAATTCCCTTCCTTTTAAACCCGATCCTAAGCCCTAAAACCTACCCAATCTCTCATGCGAACGCATGAGAGATTTGGGCATCAAGGAATTCCCAAACTCCAGTGAGCTTTCCATGCTTGGGAAGGTTGCTTCCCAAGCTCTAACCGTCCTCCTGAGGTCTATAAAAGCACCTCCTGCTCATACCGAACCTCTCAAGCTTGAATTCGACCGGAGTAACCCTTAAATTCTTCTCTCCTCCTCTGGCTGAATTGCTCTTCAAGCTCCAACGACCCTCCTTGCCTCCCCTCATCGTCTGACCGCAATACCAGTGGCAAATTCTTCTTCCTTGCTTTCTTTCGCGTCGAGCAGCACCCGCTTGTGTCCCTACCTCCTTGATCCTCACCATCTACCCCTTAGTAGAGCAGCTTCGTCTCCGACGTCAGCCATACCTCAACCGGTGCCAACTCTACTCCCCATCGTCCTCTACCTCTCCTAAATGACTCCTCATCTTCCACTCTTCGTTTCCAAACATATGCAATTTCGTTTCAACCGCCGACACGCCCTTCGCGACTTCATCTTCCACCTCGCCGGCAGAGCTCCAGCGAGCCCTAGCGGCTTCCACACTCACCCAACCGTGCCACTTCCACGCTCCTCACCATCGCCTCGACTCACCGACCAAAACCCCTCAAGTAATTGTTGTGATTGCCCTCTCTATCGCCTCCCCCAACTCACGCACCTCTGTCCACCTTCCTCGAGGTTGTCAGGCCTCTCCAACTACATACGCAACACGCCACCACCACCATCGACTTCGCTACTCTCACGCACCTATTGAGCTATTCTGACGTGGCTTTGAAGTCATCTTTTGATTTTCAAGTACTCGCCACCGGTCGCCATTGACGCAGCTGCTTCGACAGAGCTCCGACACATGTTCTTGCAACACAGTTCCCAGGCATTCACTCCAGGTGACATGGACTCAACCCAAGAAGTTTCCCCACTGATCAATTTGAGCCTTTGACCAAGTCCTCTGCGCCAATTTGACGAAGGAAGCAGCTACAGCTTTCACTGTCATGTGCGAAGAACAAAGGTGGGACTTTAGTCCCACCTCTGAAGCTAACGAGCCCCCACAGCCAAATAAATTGAAAAAGTGATACGGGTTGTTTGCCTCAGCACGCACAGGGGGTGAGGTCCCCGTATGCACCCCTCACATGCCTCACCTGCAACACCTTACACGCAAGTCTGGCAGATCCGTTTACCTGCCTAGCCAAGCACTCCTCGACTGCTACCCACTGCAGGCAGCCCTGATCCCGAGTGCGCGTGTACTCGATAACCCGACTATCCTAAGAGGCCTTGGGAGGGCGAAGCCTAAGACAGAAAGAAAAGGAGAGATCGCGCGGGGTAGGGGGAGGGTTTTGCTGCAGAGAGAATTGGCTGACACTTAGCCAATTCAAGAAGTTTCCCCCTCTGTGTGAAGTAGCTGAACAGAGAAGAAGAAGAAGAAGGCTTGAGCAATAGAGGAAGAAAACAGAGAAGAAGAAGAACCAGCAAAAGAAGAAGAAAAGAAAAATCACCCTATATTGATACTTTAATTGCATATATTTGAGATTTGGTTTAAGTGTTATTTGTGAGGAGTAATTGGTGATTCAAATCACCATTTTACTCCATTCTTTTTGCATATTAATCCTGACATTACTCTTATTGCAATCTTTATACTTGATTTAAATTGTGATCTTGAGCTTTAAATTTCATATTGTTGAAGGAGCGTGAATCGCTACGCTTACGTGTTTGGTTTTGGAAAACCTGTCGTTGTAGTTCGAAAGCGAAGAATTCGTGTTCAACAAATGAAATTTATACCGAAAAGAATTCCGGGTCGAACACAGGGAGGCTATGTTGATCTATATTCGTAATTATATTTTTTTAGGATTTTTTTTGATAAGCAAGGCGATATAATTACAATGGAGCTATCAGACTAAAAGAAAGAGAGAGAGAGAGAGAGAGAAAGAGAACATGCATTCAATATTCCAATTGTTTATATAATCAAACTAAATAAAAGTTACACTAGAAAGCGAAAAATCAATTACACTATAAAGCAGGAAAATTCTACATTAGAAAAGCTGTAAATAAGAATAGGAGAGAGAAGTATCCTCCTCGACGATTGCTTGGAGGATGAGCCGGACGGGATGACGCCTGGACGAAGGAGAACGAAGCAGGATGAAGGAGAACGAAGTAGAAGAACGGGAATGGAGCAGCACGCCGTCGTCGTCGCGGGATCCACTTCCGAAGGGGAACGAAAATTGGACTTTATCTCGCAAGAAGCATCCCGGGTGTGGGACAAGCTTCTCTTGAGCTTTGGAGGGGTAGAGAGGAGAAAGAAGGGATGAAAATTTCGTATGGAGGGGGTCTCCTTTTATAGTTGCAAGGAGTGGGGGCAAAATGGACATTACAAGTTCAAAATAATAAATGAGGGGTCTTTAGTGACGGATAAATCCATCACTAAAGCCTCCTTCGTGGGCATCATGGGCGGCTCACGCGTGCCTCCTCGCCTGCTCGCGCGCTCAACGGCTTGCGCACGTTCGTCGATTCTCAGCCGTCCGATCACGAGATCGGACGGCTTAGCATGCGTCTTTGCCCGCTCGTTGTGCGCCCTCCTGGTGCGTGCGATCGCACGTCCACGCCGCGCGTTCAATCGTGCATGAACGCAATCGGGCGCGCGTGACCGTCTGATCTCCAACTGACGCTCCACGCACCTCAATTGCCCGCGCCTTCTAGCCCCTCGCCGCGACTCGAACCCACGCCCGGCGCTCGTGAAAGCACGCTCGACCACTGCGCTATGGGGCGCAGATGGTCGAGCAGACGCTTTTAAGCGCGAGCGACCACAACCGTTGGATTAAGATCCAATGGTAGAGAGTGATCGGGCACGGGGCCTTCACAAGATGCAAGCGGCCATTTGGGCAGCTGAGATGGTGCCACGTGGTGCCATCTTGGCCGTCCATCTTCTGGAAGTTGTAGACGGTGCCACGGATGTCGGATTGACTCGATTTTTATGTCGTTGGGCTGTGATCGTCGATCCGAATTCATCCGTGCGGTCAGATTTGTCATTTGAAGTGCGGATTTACACCATCCTGGCCCTTGATCTTCTAGGGTTCCCGAGTCACTATCTGATGCTACGAATGTCTGATTAGGGCGATCTTGGAGTCGTTAAACTCCAATCGTCGCCCTGATCACATCCATACAGTTGGATCTTTGATCCGAGGTCCAGACAAAATGTTTGCCCTGTTCAAGCACATAAAAGGAGACAATTAGCCTCCATTTTATTCAAACTACTCTAAATGCAAGATGATGCATGCTATGCAATATTTATATCATGAAATGCAATCCTATGCTTAAGAACATGCATAAATAGACATTTTAAGTAGTGTAAATGTGTTTACATCATACCCCCATGCCTATCTTTTGGTAGTCCCTAGCAAAAACTATATGATATTTATAAAAGAATTAGGTTGGATTATTTGGACTTGAGTTGTTTTCAATCATTAAGAAATTGTCTACTTAGGAACTGAACTTTCAAAGACACAACAGTGCCCGGGTATCAGCCAAAATGCAGACCGCCTCAGGCCCTCGCCTTATTAAAAGAAAAATTTCTTTTTCTCTTTTTCTCTTTTCTAATTTTTTTGGATTTTCAAATTTTAGGGTTTACGAGTGGCTTTCTACGGCCATTCAACTCACCCAAGATTTGATGAGAACCCTAAGCTTTAAGCATCTTATTGTGATTGTGATTGTGATAGACTCATTGACCGACAGTTAGAACGGACTTCAGATTTCTACGCCTCTAGGTGACCTAACAAGAATTCTGCCTAAAGGTGTATCTTTACAACCGGTAGCTTTCTCCCTACTTTTATTTTATTTTATTTTATTTTTACGGGGTCAACACAAGGGTGAATCCAGCGTATATCTCCCCGGTTTATTCTACTTCTCCGCTTCTTCCTAAGTGTTTTGGGAATTTTTAGTGCATTTTCTAAGCTGGGTTTTGGACAATCGGTCGATGAGCTGTTACCACCGACAACTTGCCAGCCATACTCGTGCGGCGAAGTGTGACTTATTTCTTTTTATTCTTTTCTCCTTTTTTTTAAAAAAAAAAATAGGTGGCTTCCCTGGTCTAAGATTTACCTAAAGGCAGCAAACAGAGAAAGGTCCAGTGACTGGGCTCTAGACAACCTACCTATGTGTTGTTACCCACGATAACTTGCCAGCCATATCACCCTAGAAGGTTCATTAGCTACCCAATTTCCGTTAAAATCGCCGAACAACGAGTCAGTGCAAAGAAAGTATGTAGATGTTTAAAACTCAAAATTCCCTCAAATCAGAGGGCGGGTTGATAAGTCGTGTACTTATCACCCAAACTTATTTATTTCAATTATAATAGAATTAAGATGGCGAGGACTCAAAGACAAATCCACATTTTAGTGGATACACAGGCTAATTAAGTCCAAAGACCTGAGGGGTCTTTGTGTTCAGATCCTAATGTAAAATTTCTTAGGATTGAAAAGTCCTAATGTCCAACTAATCCTTCCTAATTTCTTTTTTTTTAAAAAAAAAAAAAGAAGAGAGACAATTTATATGGATTTCACAAAGCTGACCAAATAATTCAAGAATGAATCCACCCCCCCATGCCTAGCTGATGCAAAGTCCTCATTGAAAAAGAGACATGAAAGAAAGGGTAGAATATGAAAGATGTCACCTGGATATGAAGCTCGTATCAGCCGTGTGTCATATGTACAACTGCTGAGTTTAATGCCGTCAGCTAGGCGAAGTCCAGCCAAAGAAGTCACAGAATGGCTAGGGCAACAGAGTCTGAGACGGGTTCTGGAAGACTACGGTCAACACCAGGCTTCAAACGTTGACCGTTAACTTTAAAGGTGTTACCCGTCTTTGGGTCAGAAATCTGAACGGCACCATTAGGAAAAATCTGATCAATTATGAATGGGCCATTCCATTTAGATGTAAGTTTACCAGGAAAGAGCTTAAGTTTAAAATCAAATAACCAGACCTTCTGGTTTGGCTCAAAGCTATTGCGGGAAATCAATTGATCATGTAGAGCTTTGGTCCGAGCCTTGTAGATCTTGGCATTCTCATAAGCATCATTTCTAAGCTCCTCCAACTCAGATAGTTGGAGTTTCCTGGTCTTTCTAGCTAGATTTAGATCTAAATTTCATTGTTTGATTGCCCAGAATGCCCTGTGTTCAATCTCTATGGGTAGATGGCACGCCTTTCCATACACCAAACGAAATAGAGACATGCCGATGGGCGTTTTATACGCCATACGGTAGGCCCAAAGAGCGTCCTCAAGCTTTTGAGTCCAATCCTTGCGATCAAGCCTAACCGTTTTTTGCAGAATGTTCTTGATCTCTCGATTGGAGATCTCGGCTTGTCCATTCATTTGGGGATGGTAAGGTGTGGAAATTCGATGATTAACCCCGTATTTGGCCAATAAATTCTGGAATTGGACATTAGTAAAATGAGTGCCACCATCACTGATGATAGCCCTCGGAATCCCAAACCTACTAAAGATATTTTTTTTGACAAAATTGATGACCACCTTGTGGTCATTGGTTCTGGTGGGAATTGCCTCAATCCATTTGGACACATAATTAACAGCAATAAGAATGTACTGATGTCCAAATGAAGGGATAAAGGGTCCCATGAAATTGATGCCCCAAACATCGAAAATTTCTACAGGAAGAATAGGATTTAGGGGCATCATGTCTCTCTTAGTTATGTTCTCGAGTGACTGACATCGAGAACATGACCTTGAGAAGTCCTGGGCATCCTTGAATAAAGACGGCCAATAGAAGCCAGATTGCAAGATTTTTGCAGCCGTCTTTCTCCCGGAGAAATGTCCACCACACCTAGATGCATGGCAGAACTCGAGTATATTGTTGAATTCATTCTCCGGTATGCATCGGCGAATAATATGATCAGAGCAGATGCGATACAGTTCAGGGTCCTCCCAAAAGTAGTATTTGGCCTCAGATTTGAGTCTATCCCGTTGTTGCTTGGTCCAATCCTAGGGGATTTGACCAACGGCCAAATAGTTAACAATGTCAGCAAACCATGAGGTGTGGACACCTAAACTGTAAGAATTGTTTCGTCCGGAAAAGTGTCAGCAATCGGAATGTCCGGACAAGAAGAATCACCTAGGAGTCTCGACAAATGATCCGCTACCACATTTTGCACCCCATCTTTATCCTTGATTTCAAGATCAAATTCTTGAAGAAGAATCCAACGAATAAGCCAGGGTTTAGCATCCTTTTTAGCCAAGAGATGTCTCAAAGCCGAGTGGTCGGTATAAACAATAACATGAGACCCCAAGAGATAAGCCCTGAATTTTTCCAACGCAAATACTATAGCTAGTAATTCCTTTTCAGTAACAGTGTAATTCCTCTGGGTTTCATCCAGAGTTTTACTAGCATAGTAAATGACAGAGGGCTTTCAGTCAATTTTCTGACCCAGGATAGCCCCGACCGCATAATCAGAAGCGTCAGTCATGATCTCAAAAGGGCCTGTCCAAATTGGTGGTTGCAAAATTGGAGCACAGGTGACTACCGTTTTCAGAAAATCAAATGCCTTTCGGCATGATTCGTCAAAAACAAACGGCGTTTCTTTGGCAAGAAGATTGCTCAAAGGACGAGCAACCTTCGAGAAATCCTTGATGAATCTTCGATAAAATCCCACATGGCCAAGAAATGATCTGATTTGTTTAACAGATGTGGGAGGAGGAAGTTTAGCGATAGCATCAACCTTAGCTTTGTCTACTTCAATTCCCCGTTCAGAGATTACATGACCCAAAACGATGCCTTCTTGGGTCATGAAATGACTCTTTTCCCAGCTAAGGACCAGTCGTGTCTTGATACATCACTTAAGAATCATTTCCAAATTAGCCAAACAAGAGTTAAATGATTCTCCAAAAACAGAGAAATCATCCATGAAGACTTCTATAAACTCTCCCACCATGTCAGAAAATATGGCTAGCATACACCTTTGAAAAGTCGCAGGTGCATTGCATAACCCAAAAGGCATCCTACGAAAAGCAAAGGTTCCGTAGGGATAGGTGAAAGTAGTTTTTTCCTGATCCTCGGGATGGATAGGAACTTGGTTGTATCCCGAGTAGCCATCAAGAAAACAGAAGTACTTCTGCCCGGCTAATTTTTCCAAGATTTGATCAATGAAGGGTAGGGGAAAATGATCCTTTTTAGTGGCTGTGTTCAGCTTCCTGTAATCAATACAAACTCTCCAAGAGGAAGCTGAACGAGTTGTGACAGATTCACCTCTCTCATTAGTCACAACAGTAATCATGGCTTTCTTTGGAACAATCTGAATGGGACTTACCCAGGGACTGTCAGAGATTGGATAAATAATTCCTGCATCGAGCCACTTGATGATTTCCTTTTTGACCACTTCTCGCATATTTGGATTCAATCTCCTCTGCATCTGGCGAGAAGGGCGGGATCCATCTTCCAAAAATATTCTATGATTACAGTAAGATGGCTCGATCCCCCTGAGGTCATGAATGGTCCAACCAATTGCCTCCTTATGTTCTTTTAGGACCTTAATCAATTTAATCTCTTGCTCCTTTGTCAATTTAGCACTAATAATCACAGGGAGCGTATTCTGCGATCCTAAAAATTGATATTTTAAATTCTCGGGCAATGGTTTCAATTCAAGTGGGGTGGGGTAATGATTGATGGTAAGGTAGATGCTGAAGATTCAACAAGAGGAAGAGGTTTTGAGTGAACAAAATCAGTAACCTCTTCCGAAGATGTCAGGTCAGAGGGTTGCGGGTCAAATTCATCAACCAAAGAGGAACTTTCAATTGAAGAAACTGTCAAACAAGTTTCAATATTAACATTATCCTCATCAAGTTCCTCAATAAATCCACAATCCTCAAATTTGTTGATCGCCTTAAAAATATCCAATTTCATTCATTGGTCCCCAAAGGCGATTTCCATGCTACCGCTTTTACAATTAATGTTGGCCTTTGCGGTAGCCAGGAACGGATGCCCCAGAATGATGGGCGTGTTCCTCAGATAATCTGGTACATCCATGTCAAGGACAAGGAAATCTACAGGAAAATAGAAATCCTTGACCTTAACTATAACATCTTCAATAACGCCTCGTGGGTTTGTGACCGAATGGTCCGCTAACTGTAGCGTTACTGAAGTTGGCCGAAGTTCACCTAACCCAAACTTCTCGTAGAGAGAAGTCGGAATTAGGTTGATGGATGCACTGAGATCCAAAAGTGCTCTATCAAATGTGTAATCTCCGATAACGCAAGAAATCAAAGGAGCACCAGAATCTCTCTTTTTCTGAGGGAGGTAGTGCAGGATAACAGAACTAGCCTGCTCGGAGAGTACCACCTTCCTCGGAATAGATTCTCTCAACTTACGCTTTTGTGTACATAATTCCTTTAAAAATCTTACGTAAGCCGGTATGTGCTTGATAGCATCAAGGAGCGGGATATTGATCTCAACATTCTTAAATAAATTCAAAAGCTCCTCATTACTATCAACAGACTTCTTCTTTGCTTTGGTTAAGGCTTCAGGAAAAGGAACACGAGTCAGATCTTTGGAATCAGGTTCCTGAGCCTTGATTTCTCCTCTATAATTCTCCTCTCTCTCCTCAGATTTGTCAGGATTGAAAAGATCATAATAGTGTGGTTGTGGATCCTGAGTCTTCTTACCACTCCTTAAAGTTACAGAATTTGCAGAAGCATAAGAATTTGGGTCTTGGGGAGGGTTAGGAAAGATTGGAGGGGCTTGATTGACCATGAATTGTTGATTAGCAGAAGAAGAAGACGAAGAACCCTGCTCAACCACCTGAGCATGTGCATGCGGGTCCCTCTGATTTCCGTACCCTTGGGCTTGATTGCCCGAATTTATAATGTTTCGCGGGTTGGGTACGGGTTGGGATGGTAGAGATCCGGGTTGACGAGAGTTAGCAATGAGCCTGGATTGCAAGTTGTCCAGCGAGTTTTTCATTTGCTGCATGAGATGGAGCATAGATCCTTGCATCTCTACCATTTGACGGTTCAAATCAGCTTGCCCTGCAGGTTGACGGGCATTCCAAGCTGGCTGATTGACCTGATTCGGAGGCAACTGAGTATATACTTGACCCTGACCCATTGGTCATTGTGGAGCATAGTTGCCGGGTCAGAATTGGGTCTGTTGCCCCAGATTTTTCCAAGAGAAGTTAGGGTGGTTTCTCCAACCTGGATTGTAGGCATTCGAGTAGGGGTTGGATCTAACATTCTCTTGTACAGCACAGACATCCTCATAGGGTGAGGATGGAGAGAAAGAAAGGGAAGGATCAGAAAAACTAGGATCAAAGGCCCCAGTTGGGAACCCATGGGGTTCCGAAAAATGCTGACTCATAGGTTGAGTCGTATCGAGTTTATTCACGAACTCCCATCCAGAAGGAGCTCGTGTGGAATGGAATCCCAAATTTTGGGATTGAGTGGATTGAGAGTTGTTCATAGAATTGCCAGCCATCCACTCTTCCATTCTTTTAGCAACCAAGTCCACTTTATCAAGTTTATTACAAATCAATTCCATATCAAATGAATGAGAGTCATGGACTTCATTGACATTTGATCTGGATTGCTGGGACCGGTTAAAAGTATCCATGGAGGCATGATTAATTGAATTCTCACTCATTTCCTCAAATAAATCATGTGCACTATCTGCATCTTTATTGAGGAAATTGCCTCCGCAAGAAGCATCCACATGGTTTCTGAGTTGTTCATTCAACCCATGATAGAAGATCTGCACGAGTTGCCATTTTGACACCTCGTGGTGTGGACACCTCCACAATAAGTCCTGGAATCGCTCCCAGGCCACATGAAACTGCTCCCCTAGCCGCTGGGTAAAGGTAGTGATTGCCCGTCTCAAAGCATTGGTACGACCGACTAGGAAGAATTTCTTCAGAAAGGCCGATTTCAACGCATTCCAAGTTGTAATTGGTCTTCCTATTGTCCTATACCAATGCGCAGCTTTATCCCTAAGAGAGTGGGGGAAGAGCCTTATGATCATTTGCTCCTTGTTAACGTTTCGAGCCTTGGTGGTCTGGACCAAAGTGGTCAAATCTTCCAAGTGTTGAAACGGATCTTCGGAGCCAAGCCCATGATAATGTTTAATCAGGATTAACACCTGGGGCTTGATTTCTACGTCACCGGCTGGAATCTAGACGTCGGGACGTTCCCCGTAATTTGAAGGATCAAAAAAATCCCTCAAGGGCTGAGCGCCCTGCATTCTCTGGAACCATTCCTGCATTCTCTGCATTTGTTCCAGCTGCCTTCGAAATTCTTCCTGTGGATTTTCAAGCAGAGGAGGCTGTTGTTCGGCCATGGGATCAAATTGACCAAAATCTAACTTGCGCCTCCTAGAATGTTCTAACGGTCCTTCCAATCGGGGATTCAATGACCGTCTTCCCAGCATAAACTAGGAGAAGGTTGGAAGGACTGGGGATAAGGACCCTGCAGCACAACAAAACAAGGCTGTCCTTAAATGGGGTAGCCTAAGATCTACTGACTCCCAAAACCAGCCTTAAGACTGTAAGTAATTTACTCTACTTGCGTCTATTTAATCCAACCAGTTAGAAGGAGGGACTGGGGAGAAGGTTCTTCCTTTGGCTTTCGCCTCCGGTTCCTAGTGTACCCCCCAGCCGTGGTCGTTTGACGCTACTCCCCTAGCTAGACATCAGATTAATCAGTATAAGTAGGTTAATCAAAAATAATCTCAGACTAGGCCCTGAAGAGCGAATCAAACCTTAAGGCCAACGTCTACTCAATTTTATTAAGGCCTGGGATTGTGGTGCTTATGGAATGTGATGGGCCCTTACAATGGGTTGTGCCCTTAATGATTGATTGAGATTTTTGTAAGTGTGTGCACAACCAGGGTTTTCAAGCAAGATTATTGATAATGTGTGAATTTTAATGTTCAAATCTTGCTTAAGTAGCTTTTAGGGTTTCAAATTAGGTGAATTGCAATCAAGTTTCTAGGCAAACCAAGTTGTAAAACATGGGTGAAGATTATTTTCCTTTAAAATCAGAAAGAAAGTGGAGTGCCTGGAATATACCTAGATTGAAAACCCTAAGGAGGAGCTACTTGATGAGTTGGTTTTAAATAAAGTGGTGCGGCCCAAACAACTCAAACAATTGGCCACAATTGCACCACTAAGTTAAGCACTCAAAGATGGTTAACCTAGAATAATTTCTACTCTGTTATGTGTTGCTTTGTGTGTACCGGTTCCACAGATCAGAACCCGGTTGAGTAGAAAACAAATCAAGTTGATCAAGGGCCTTGAATGTGGGTGTTTGTTGTGTGTTTGTTGGAAATTACCCCACAAGATTATCTTTTTGTTATTTTTTTATGAATGAGGGTGGAATGAATGTGAGTGAAAATCCAAACAACCAAACTATTCCTAGGATTTATGCAAACACCTAGGTTAATTGGGATTTGGATTTAATGTGGCGAATGGAATCTATGGAGGGGGAAAGAATGGGGGAGCACTTACAGTTGTCTTCAACTGCACTTTACTCCAGTCTACCGCTTGTTGATTCCTTGATGGAGGTCTCTGCAAAACAATAGACACAAGAGAAAGCTATTTAGAAAACAAATAAAGTGCAAGAAATGCGAAGGAAAAATCAGAAATCGTTGCCTCCCCGGCAACGGCGCCAAAATGTTGAACGAGCGCGAATCGCTACGCTTACGTGTTTGGTTTTGGAAAACCTGTCGTTGTAGTTCGAAAGCAAAGAATTCGTGTTCAACAAATAAAATTTATATCGAAAAGAATTCCAGGTCGAACACAGGGAGGCTACGTTGATCTATATTCGCAATTATATTTTTTTAGGATTTTTTTGATAAGCAAGGCGATATAATTACAATGGAGCCATCAGATTAAAAGAGAGAGAGAGAGAAAGAGAACATACATTCAATATTCCAATTGTTTATATAATCAATAAAAGTTACACTAGAAAGCGGAAAATCAATTACACTATAAAGCAGGAAAATTCTACACTAGAAAAGCTGTAAATAAGAATGGGAGAGAGAAGTTATCCTCCTCGACGATTGCTTGGAGGACGAGCCGGACGGGACGACGCCTGGACGAAGGAGAACGAAGCAGGACGAAGGAGGACGAAGTAGAAGAACGGGAACGAAGCAACACGCCGTCGTCGTCGCGGGATCCACTTCCGAAGGGGAACGAAAATTGGACTTTATCTCGCGAGAAGCATCCCGTGTGTGGGACAAGCTTCTCTTGAGCTTTGGAGGGGTAGAGAGGAGAAAGAAGGGATGAAAATTTCGTATGGAGGGGGTCTCCTTTTATAGTTGCAAGGAGTGGAGGAAAAATGGACATTACAAGTTCAAAATAATAAATGAGGGGTCTTTAGTGACGGATAAATCCGTCACTAAAGCCTCCTTCGTGGGCGTCATGGGCGGCTCGCGCGCGCCTCCTCGCCTGCTCGCGCGCTCAAAGACTTGTGCACGTTCGTCGATTCTCAGTCGTCCGATCGCGAGATCGGACGACTTAGGATGCGTCTCTGCCCGCTCGTTGTGCGCCCGCCTGGCGCGTGAGATCGCGCGTCCACACCGCGCGTTCAATCGCGAGTGAACGCAATCGGGCACGTGCGGCCGTCCGAGCTCCGTCTGACGCTCCACGTGCCTCAATTGCCCACCGCCTTCCAGCCCCTCGCCGTGGCTCGAACCCGCGCCCAGCGCTCGCGAAAGCATGCTCGACCACTACGCTATGGGGCGCGGATGGTCGAGTGGACACTTTTAAGCGCGAGCGACCACAACCGTTGGATTAAGATCCAATGGCGGAGAGTGATCGGGCGCGGGGCCTTCACAAGATGCAAGCGGCCGTTTGGGCGGCTGAGATGGCACCACGTGGCGCCATCTTGGCCGTCCATCTTCTGGAAGTTGTAGATGGTGCCACGGATGTCGGATTGACTCGATTTTTGTGTCATTGGGCTGCAATCGTCGATCCGAATTCATCCGTGCAGTCAAATTTTTCATCTGAAGTGCGGATTTACACCATCTTGGCCCTTGATCTTCTAGGGTTCCCGGGTCACTATCTGATGCTACGGATGTCTGATTAGGGCGATCTTGGAGTCGTTGAACTCCAATCGTCACCCTAATCACATCCATACGGTTGGATCTTTGATCTGAGGTCCCGACAAAATGTTTGCCCTGTCCAAGCACATAAAAGGATACAATTAACCTCCATTTTATTCAAACTACTCTAAATGCAAGATGATGCATGTTATGCAATATTTATATCATGAAATGCAATCCTATGCTTAAGAACATGCATAAATAGACATTTTAAGTAGTGTAAATGTGTTTACATCACATATTGCTCCCTATGTTCGGCCTCGAAACCTTTTCGAGTAATAAAATTTATTTGTTTGAGTGCTATTTTGGCTATACTACAACACGACAATCTTAAAACACCGATCTATCGCTTAAACAACAATGATATAATGCAATGCAGTTGACAAAATCTTAGGAACTAGATGTGAATGGATGCTAAGGATGATGATAAACTAGTGTCTATCACACCCCCATGCTTATCTTTTTGCTGGTCTATTAATAAGGGCTTTTCGTTGAGTTTAGGGAAATGCGTTGTAGTACAGTCAACAAATAGCTCTCAAACAGATAAAATTTATAACTTAGAATCTACGATGGAGTTCAAGGTCGAACACAGGAAGCAAATGTGGTATTCACAACATTAATTGCAGTCAAAATCAATGAGCACAATTAATTGAGTATTCAAGTAGATATTCAATGAATAATAACCTACTCAAATTGATATTCAACAATAAGCAAGAGTATTTTAATAGTTCACAATGATAAAAAGAAGTCAAGACAAAATAATGGTGATTTGAATCATAAATTATTAGTCATAATCAAACATGCACATCAAATCTCAATTTTATCAAATAAATGAACAGTAACTCGAATGCTATAGTGATCAGACGACAGCTCTTATTTTCAGACGGCTTAAATGATCATCAGTGAGCACAGGCACAAGGCTCCTTAGATAGAGCCTTTCTCTTCTTCTTCTTCTTCTTTAGAGCTTCTCCTTTTCTCTAAGGCTTTCTCCAAGCCTTCCTTCCTTCACAGAGCCTAAGTGTTAGGCGTTTCAGCACAAGGCACGCACCTGGAGCAGAACCGCAGAGAGCAAAACCCTCCCCCACTTTCTCACAAATTTTCTCCTCTTTCTTCTCTCTCAAACCCCAAGCAAGTGTATAGTCGGATTCGGGTATTCGGGTCGAGAGCATGGACTAGGGTCACTGGCGTGGGTGATGACTGAGGTGTGCTATGGGCAAGTTATCAAGTGAGTGGGGTAGTGAGGGACCTGACCCCTCAGTGACTTGGGCGAACAACTCAATTCATAAAAATAATTTATGCGTGCGCGGCCGTTCTTCACTCCACAAGGTGGGACTATCTTAGTTCCCCTCCTACGCACGAAGCAGCTGCTAAAGGAGCTCTTGATTGCAGGAAAGGCAAAGGTGGTTTCCTCTAATTGAGGACCTGGGTACACTCCTGGAAGAAGACCGGGCAACCTGGGAGTCGAATGGCTGAAGAACTCGGCAAGAACATGGCTTCTGAGGTCAAGGAAGAAGCTTTGTTAATGGCGGCAGACCACGAACACCTGCAAAGATGAAAATGGCCTTGCAGCCACATCAGAAGCGCTCAGGAGTGTCGTGTGAGTGCGGCGAAGGTGGTGGTGGGTGTTTCGTGGTGTAAGGATGCATGTGGTGGTGTGTTCGAGTCAGAGAGGGTGACAAACGATGGGTATGTTCGATGGAGGTAGTGAGTGGATGAATCATGAAATCGGTTGAGGGGTTTTGTGCAGGGATGAGCGGAGAAGCTTGTGGAGGTGATAGCGTAACGATTGGTGTGGTGCAGCGAGCTCGCGACCTCGTCGGAGTTCGGCTAGAGCGGTGGAAGATGATGGGTGAATGGTGTATCGGCGGTAGAATTGAGTGATAAAGGAGAGGGAAAGGAAGTAGAGAGAGATAGCAACCTAATTAACCTAATCTAACCGGATGAAAGGGGAGTAAGATGTCGGGTATGGTTGGCCGGCATCGTTGAAGGTGAACTCTCCAGTGGGAGAAGCGATGACGACGAAGGGGTATGAGTGACACTCGCTGGTATTGCGATGTGTAGAGGAACTTGAGGAAGACGATCCCGCCAACTATTGTATGTGGCGACGGGCAAAGAAGTCAGTCAGAGAAGGTCGCCAAAGCTCGTGGAGGATTCAATCGAAGAGAAGGGAAAAAGGGAAACCAGCCAAAAACAAGCTAAGGATGTGAGGCAATCCCTGAGGGTCTTTTATAGGGCATTAGGCGAGCTTCCAAGCTTGGAAACAAGCTTAGCTCTTGATTTTAAGGAGTTCGCATGGGCATCTTGACTCAAATTTGAGTGCGAGATTGCATTCAGATGGAAGAAGGTCTCAAGATCCTTCCAAGCTTAGAAGGGATTGGTCATGAAATCAGGGAGATCTTCCTAATTGAAGGTCGACACATGGTGGGTTCACATGGTAATGGCGGCAGGGGCCTCTTTGTGAAGGTGATGACATAATTAGGGGACCCTTTGCGAATATTTCAAAAGCTGAGGGATTATTTGAGAGAAAGAGCCAAACTAGACTAAAATGCAAACTAGGTTAAGATGACCTTTGATTTGGCCCAAATTTTGGTAAAAACCTAATTTAGACCCAAGGAATCTGATGGTGAAGTTAGATTTTAATTTTGACCAAGTTTGATTGGGTAATTTACATAGAAACCCAAATTAGGGTAACTTCCATCTAAGACTTTTTTTAGGTCAAAATAAGTTCAGATGGTCAAATTAAGGATACCAAATATTATAGAATATTTTTATATGATTTTTAAAAGGTTTAGATGGAATTTATCCTGACCAGAACATTTGTTAATTAAGTGAGTCTGAAATTAGGGTTTCTGGTGCTTTTTGACTCTTGAAGTGTATGAAAACTCATTTCTGTCTGTATGAACCCTCTTGTTAGTCATTAATGAACATATGACCTTTAATTAACCCTTGGAAAATCCCATGATTACTTAACATTTATGATCTTCTGTTAAAACTGCAGATTAATCCTGATTTAATGTTTTACTTCAGAATGGATGTTCAGTGAATTACGACTCTCTGACAGTTATGTAGTAGCAGTTGTATATTGATTTTGACTAATTAAAGCTAGTTATGGCTGATGATAATGTTATCATCATACCCCCATGCCTAACTTTTGCTAGTCCTTTAACAAAATCTTATGAAAAGAACTAGAGTTCTGGACCATGTATTGAAGTTCAGCTGCTTGATTCTTATTACTTTTTAGAAATTAGGTCAAAATGCTAATAGTAGGCTTAGAGGTACTCAAGCATCAATCAAGATCCAGACCTAACCATCTGCAGCCTTAGTCTGCCGCGAAAGTTTCTAAGGCCCACAAAAACTACCTAGAGGTTCGTTGAACCCAGTTGTTAAAGCACCCATGCATAAATGTAACATGTCCAAGTTCAATTTGCTAGTACATTTTTTGTAAGAGAGAGGGATAGAAGTAGATTTTTCATTTGGAGAGTTTTCTCTCTCTTTTATTTTTAGATTTCCCTAAATCCAGCCTCTAATTGGCCCTAAACACGGTCTGTATCGGATTCCTGGTCCCCATCATCAATCCTCGAAGGGTACCTGGCTTTTGCTGCTTCGGGATAGCACCGCCAATGGAAACCCTCAGAACCCTGACTTTTGACACTTTGAGATAGTGCCGCCCATGGCATTCTGTAGCTAAATTCAAGCCCTGGCAATCAACATTTCGGGATAATCCCGCTCATGGCACCTGAACCAGCACAAGGTGCTTACATGCCCCCGGTATTAGATATCCTAAGCGACAAGCACCGAAGAGAAGATATGTTATTACACATCTTCGAGGGCCATTTCCCACCACTCCGTGCTGGGAACTCGTCCAATCAACTTGTGATGTTGAGTCGCTCCTAAGTTAGACCTTCAAGATGACTTTTCATAACAGAACACTTTTGGGATATTTTTCTTTGTTAAGCACACTGAACCAGACTAAGTGTGTGATTTTGGGTGCTTAGGTTACCAAGTCCCGCAAACCAAAGGGTAAGCAACAGGGCCGAATAATCCCTAAGCCTTAGACCTAATACATCAGCCTCGTACTTTCCTCAACCTCTTAAGGACTAATCCGGATCTTAACGGATACGTGAATGTTTAAACCCTAAAACAAGTTGACGGACACCGTTTCCGTGTGTTTTGAAAGTCGTCGGAAATCGTAGTATAGTCGTGCAAAAACGTTCATCAAAAATTAAGTTTGTAAAATTAACGAGACTTGAGTCCCGGTCGCTCGTCTCTGGGAGGCATTTGTTTTACTTTTGAAATCGATCCTTTTGCCACTCTACTTTGTTTAGAAATCGCATGGTGGTTTATGATTGTTATGTATTTAGATACGACATGCTTAGTTGCAATAGATGATAATGAAAATAGGCAACTTTAATTACACCAAATATATTACAATCAATGAGCTCATGGTGATTCTCAACACATAGACATATATATATGTATAGAAAATTTTCTTTCATTCATTCAGGAAGGTGTTCGTGGCTCGCCTCTCGTCTGTAGTTCTAATATTTCATCGTAGTATAGTATAGAGAAGCGGTTACTAGTTTAATACAATTTGTTACTCGGAAATAAAAGTTTTCCCGAGGTCAAACTCAGGGAGCAAACTATATTCTAGAAATACAATGTTTCTATTACAAAAATGAGAATGAGAGAGAGAGATTTGTCTTGTTGGCTTTTTCTTCTTCTCTTCTTTCTCTCGTCTTTGTCCTCTTCTTTTTCTTCTCTTCAGTTCCTCAGTCTTCTTTCTTCTTCTTCTTTCTCTTATGTTCTTTTGTTCTTCTTTTCTTTCTTTTGCTTCCAAGCTTTTCTTCTTTCTCTTCGTGTTCTGCTTCTCTCTTCTTTCTCCTTCAGCTCTTTGTCTCCTTCCTTCTATTCTTTTTCTTTCTTTCTTCTTTGCGGTGCCTGCTCTTCTTTCCTTCTTCTTTTCTTTTTCTTCAGAGTGTCGTCTGATTTTTCAATCAGACAACTTAAGTAGCCTCTGCTACAGTGCGTCCTCCTTTCTTCTTTCTTTCTTCTTCTTCTTCTTCTCGCAATCCTTCTTCTTCTTCTTCTCTGCCTCGGCCTGCACACTCACAGCTTGGTCAGAGGGCAAAACCTAATCCTACCCTCCCCCGCGTCTCTCTCTCTCAGATTTCGCTCGTAGGATAGCTCTCCCAGAGCTGCCGAGTATTCGGATACGGGTCGCGCCCAGGTCTAGGCCCACCAACGTGCGGTGGTGGGCGAGGAGTGCAGGTCGAGTATACGGGTTGGGACAGGTCCACGGGGGGTGGTCGCAGACGAGGCCGGGTGAGCGGGTGAGAGGGACGTCACCCCGTGTAACTGAGGCGATAAGCCTACAGCACTTTTACAATTTATGTAGGTGCGCGGCTTCAGAATCTACCGAGGTGGGACTAAATGTCCCACCCCAATTTGGCGCCTGCAGCTAAGAAAGCTGCAGGCAATCGCGGCTGTTGCGAGGCTTTCACCCCAGCTGCAGGCCTGGGCAGCTGCGTGGGGGAGAACCGCGCGTCCTGGAGCGCAAGCCTGGGCGAGAGCGAAGCTGCAGCTGCAGGCGGAAGAAGCTCCACCTGCTCAGCAATGGCGGCGGAGGACGGGTGACCTGTTCACAGAAATACGGCCTCTCGGCCTAGTCAGAAGGTGCAGGGAGCTTCGCCAGAGTGCGACGAAGCTCGTGCGGGTGGTGGCGAGGGGTGGGGCGGAGTGTAGGGGCTGCCCTAGGTCGGACTGTGGCTGGGGGAATGGGTTTGTTCAGGGGGTCTTTAGGTAGCGAATGGCAGGAAATGAAGGGGCAGAAGTGGTTCAACGTGAAGAGGCAGAGGTTTTGGGTCGGTCGGCGAGTCGTGTGGAGTGGTGGAATGATGGGGGCGATTCGCCGGAGGTTGGCCGGAGATGGAGAAGGTGAGGGTGATCAGGCGCGATCGAAGGGTAGTTGAACAAATTGAAGTAGGGAAAAGAAAGAAGGGAGGAAGGGAGACAACTGTACCTACTTGGAGGGACGGAAGGGGGACGGAGCAGGGCGGTGATGGTCGGCCCGGATAGGTTGTTAATATGATGTTTTTATCGTTGAAATATGTATAGTGGTTAACCTAATTCATACCTAACCATCTCTTTACAAAATTTTTAACCTGGCCTAATTGATTTTATCTTGTCACTTTTAGGCCGAGGGTCGAACACAGGGAAGTGGGGTTAAAGTCGAGTTTCTACGTTTTCCTTAAAACGCGTCTCTTCCGTTCGTTTATTGTGTTTTTTGGTGTTTTTCTTATTTAGGTTTTTATGGTAATCCTTGTTCTTGAGGCACACCCTCAAAATTGTGTCCTTGGCTTTTAGCCAAACAGAGTCCCAAAACACGCCTTGCTACTTGCAAGACGAGGTACCTGCAAATCAAAGATTATCTTTTCACTTTTATACCCTTTTTTTTATCTTTTTACTAAGAAGGAAGATAACAGATAGAAAGTAAATATAGTAGCTATAGATATATATTTATATGTAGTATATATATAAAGGGGTGGGGGTGGAGGTGACGATGGAGTGTAGCACTATGTCGAGTCAGTCGACGTCTAGAGAGACGCAACCAACACGACTAGGTGCCGCGTGGAGTGTGGATGGAGGATGGATGATGTATGGGACCACGCTTTTTTTGTACGCATGTATCAGGGAATATCAGCAACTGGTGCAGATATCCCCGCGATACAGCGTATAATAAATAACGTGAAAATATATGTACTTATGTATGTATATAAGTAAATATATCTATATATATATATAAATGTATAGTTATATATGTATAGATATATATATATATATAGATATATATGTGTATATATATGTATATAAGTATATATATATATATTACTATATATATGTCTATATATATGTATATAGATATGTATATATATATATATATGTATATAAGTATATATGTCTATATATATATAAGTATATGTATAAGTATATAGATGTATATATAAGTAGATATATATATATATATATATTATATATATATGTATGTATATTATATATATATGTATGTATACATAACTATATAGATATACTATGTATATAAGTATATATATATAGATATATGTATGTATATATATATATATATATATATATATATATGTTACTATAAGTGTGTGTGTGTGTCGGTGAATGTGTGTGTGCGTCGGTGAATGTGTGTGTGTGTGTTGCTGTGAGTTAAATAAAAGAGAGAGAGAGCGGGAGCGGGCGGGAGAGATCGAGCGGACGCGCGCGGGAGAGATCGGCAGAGAGAGAGGGAGATCGCGGACGCGCGAGTTAAGGCGTCTGCAAGAGGTGGCGGACGTCTGACGCCGCGTCGTCTGAAGGCGAAGGCGGACGTCTGACCGTCGCGGTGCACCGCGCCTTCGCGCAGGGTTCCTGCAGACGTGCGCGAAGGCGACGGGCGGGCGAAGGCGTGGAGGAGCGAGCGTGGAGGAGGTCTGCAGGTGGTCGCGGAGGGTCGCGGAGGGTCGCGGAGGTCGGCGCGAGGCCGTAACCGGCCGCTGCAGTGCGCGCGGCCGACGGCTACAGGTGCAACTGCGAGGCGGACAGAACGGAGACGGAGGCGGGGAACGCCCTGCAGACGCGCGCGGAGGCGGTGAGCGACTGCAGGGACGGTCGCGGAGGAGCGGGAGGACCTGCTACTGCTGCTGCTGCTGGTGCTGGGCTGCTGCTGCTGCTGCTGCTTCAAGCTTCGGAGCTTGAAGCGGCAGCAATGGCGTGGAGACGAAAACGAAGAGAAAAGAAAACACCACACCCACCGGCTCGTGGAAGAGCTGGGCGGTGGTGCTCCCACTGTGGTGGTGTGCACCACAGTGGGTTCTCCTGCTCGCCGGGTGCCTCCTCGATGGAGGGCCGGCGTATGGGAGGGGAGAACGGTGGAGAGGAAGGTGGTGGCTGCGGGGTCTTTGCAGCAGCTCCTCTTGCAAGGATGAAGCTGCAGCTACTTATAGAGGAGGGGAGAGTGGCGTGCCGGCTGCAGCAGGGAGAGGGTGTGCGAGTTGCAGCTATAGGGAGCGGCGTTGGCAGGGAGAAGTGACGGGAAGAAGTGCTGCGTGGCTGCTGCATGCAGCTGCGGGAAGAGTGCAGCCGCGGGAAGGGTGCAGCCGCGGGAAGGAGAGAAAAGAAGAAATCAAGAGGAAAAATAAAAAGAGGGTGATTTTGCAAGGAGGCACTTGAAGAAAAATGTAACTATGCAGGCGATTGTTTCACTCCTCTTCCTCTCTTGATTAAATGCATGCATGCAAGTGTTTTTACAAATGTGATTACAGGATCCTATTATGCAATGTTAATGCTAGAAAATAGCACAAGAAGGCGTTATTACAGGCGTGTTTTGAGGTGCAAACAGGCGGCAGTCGTATCGACTGTCGCCGGAGAAGAAGGTGCCCAAAGAGAGGGGGCGGCGGCGAGGAGAGAGTGGGAGAGCACGCGCTGGGTACGGCACGACGCGGGAAGAGCGGGCGAAGGCAGCTCTGCTGCTAGTATTGCGGCAGAGCGACGAGGAGGAGGAGGAGGAACCACCGGAGCTGGAGGGCTTCTGCCGGAGTGGGAAGAGAGGAAAGCTGTGGGTGATTCTCCGTCAGAACCGAGCTGCTGAGTTCGGCAGACGGGGGTGGGTTGTATAGAGGTGAAATCAGAGAGGAGGGCGGAGGGAGGCGACGTGCCTCCATCGCCGGAGGACGGCCGGAGATGGAGACCCATACCTTCCGTGCATCCGCACGGGAGGTATGGCCAGCCGCAAAGACCATGGAGGTGTCCCTGCGACAGCAGACGTCGCAAGGAACCCCCGGTTGTCTTGGCAGAGGGTCTCCCTCACCCTGCGCGACGCCATGCTCCGCGCAAAGTCGCCGGAGCAAGGCGCTGCTCAGGGTTTTGCAGGGAGGACCCAAATGCAAAGAACGAAGAAGACTTAGGAGCCAAAATGCGAGGGTTTCAAAAGTTGGGGGTCAAAAAGTAATAGATGAGGACCAAAATGTAAAGTTGGTCAAGAAGGTCTCTTCTTAGGCTCAAGTTTTTATACATGACTAACTAGGACCTAAGGATTCTAATGGTAAATTTTATTTCTAGAATATACCTTGTTTTACCGATCAATTTACGTAAAAATCCAAATTAAGTCATTAATTGGGCATGGTTCTCAATGTAGGTCAAAATGGGTTCCTAAGGTCAAATTGAAGGTTCTAAACTCTAGAGATTATTTTTATATGAATTTTAGAGGGTTTATTCAATTTTTTATTTGCCTCGAACCTCGTGAGTTGAAGTGAGTTTATTTTTAGGGTTACAGGATGTCTTTTAATTCCTTGGAGTTGCTGTAGCCCTTATTAGATCAACTCATCCCACTTTTCTTCTTATTAGGTTAGTTTGACCTATGTTTGGATCCTAAGTTACCCTATTTTCAGATTGAGTTGGTGAAATTACATTTTTACCCCTTAATTCCTATTTTCTTCACAAACTCATAATTTCTCTGAGTCAAGCCTTTCTATAGTTATGTAGGAGCTTTTTCTTGCAAATCTGGGTTAGATGGTGCTAGTTTATGGTTTATGACGAGGTTCTCATCAGTTCGCAACATGGAAGTAGAGGAATGCTTATTACGGAAAGCTTAAAATGGAAATCTAGCTACCAGAAAATGACTGCATACAAGAATCAATGGGGGGATTTCACATGCATCATTGGGGGAGAAGTTAAGACTACGCTACTGAGCAGTAATAAAAGCAGTAAAAATAATGGAGAGCATAAACTAAATCTAGCAGAATAAAGGGCATTCAGGGGTGGTCCCCGATGACCTTGGAGTGGTCGGGAGAAGAATGAGGGGCGGCCAATGTAGCTTAGGCCGACCCTTGGAGAGAGGTAGGGTTGATCCAGCATCTCGGCATGATGTCCTCCATGATGGTGGTAGTGAGCTCGTGGAGGTGGAGTGCCTAGCTAAGTGGAAGTGGGCGTGAATGGCACCAATGGAGTGAATTTGCCAAGGAAGTGAATAGGTGCAAATGACCACCCCTTAGGTCTTTTTATAGACCTAAGGGAAGCTCTCTAGAGAATTATGGAATTCTCTAGAGAGGCCTATGGTGGGAGCTCGTGGGAGAGTGAGAGAGAGAGAGGATGGATGGTGGTTTTTAGATCCACCAAATGTGGATCTAAAAATTGAATGGCTCTTGGTTGCTAATTTTGGCAACCAAGGCAACCACACATGGTAGAGAGTTCTAGAGAACTCTAGGCTAGGTATTTTCGTGTGGATGGTGTGTGTGGGTCGAAACTTAGGTGGCTAGGTTGATTAGGTTAGGTTCTAGTGGGTTTAGGTCAAGGTATGTCTCAAATTAGGGTTATAAACCCTAATTCACTAAGGTAAAGTGCAATTAAACTTAATACAAGTTTAATTGGGTGTGTGGAAACTTAATTGAGAGTAAAACAACTCAATTAATTTAGGTCTAGGTCAATTGGACTCTCACTGAGTCCAATTGGACAGTGTGTGCTAAGATCAGGGCTCAATTGGACTCAATGAGTCCAATTGAATAGGCTGATGGAATTGACTAAGATCCAAGTCAATTAGGTTTAGTGAGGACCTAATTAGGTCCTTAGGGAGGTCTAGAGGTGATGTACTAGGGTTAAGGCACCTTAATTTAGTTCCTATGGTGTTGGAATTGGATTTAGGGACCTAGAGATCCAAGATCAAGACTTAAATCTCAAAACAGGAACTGGAGAGTAGTATCAGATGTCTAATAATAGTGTCAGATGTCTTATACTCAAAAATCAGAAGTCCAGACTTGTTTTTTGGATGTCCAATCAGAGTCAGGAGGGATTTTGGGTTCTGTTTTGGGTATTCTGCAGAAATTAGACGTCTGACAAAGTGTCTGGACGTCCAATAGCACTGCAGAAGTGGGTTTGAGGTGTGCGGGAGATGGCTAAGGGTCCTGGACGTCCTATAACTTATCTGGACATCCAGATAAGGGTTGGAACTAGGGTTTTAGGGCTTCCGAGGGTGTTGTGACCTAATCTAAGGGTGGCTAAGGCTTGGGGAAGTCTCTAGGCTATCCTAGGGTTAGGATGGATCTAAGCTCTTCACATTTTATTGCTTTATTTCTACTTAATAGAATAGCAAACCTTTAACTCCCTTACATTATTATTCCTATATCTAATCTAAGCCTTCTACTCCAGCTCTGTTGCAACTCCTGTTATTCCTAATCCAGCTTCAGATCCAGCTCCTAATCAGCTTATTCCCTGCAATCGACATAATGCACTTAATCAGCACATTATAACATTATTTTATGCATAGATAAAGGAAAGCAATAAAGATGCAGATAATGCGTATACATGCATGAATAACCCTAACTTATGCTAAGTCCTAGCTTAATCTAGGTCAATTAAGACCTATGATTGCTGCGCAATCACAAGCCCAAGAGGCCTAAGATCAGCACTCATGCTAATCTCTTTGTCTCTCTATTTCTTCAGGACTTAATTTTTCTTTTCTTTTTTATTAGGTCTAGAACTTAAGTAACTTTCATAATCAAGTGCTAATGACTATCAATTTTGTTCTTGATTTTTTCTCCTTTTTGACATTTGAATTTTCCTTTCTTCCTCCTCATGAATGATATGCAATCAATTCTCAAAATTTTCCTCCCCTTTCTCCAATTTTTTTGTTCTTTTTCAATTTTTTATTTTTTATCAATTTTTGAATATGTATATTTTTTATGAGAACCCTTCAGAGAATTGAATTTACATATGTCTGCACTTTAACACCCCTTCATACCTAAGTTTTATAATGTCCTCATTGCAAATCGAAGGGTATGAAATCAGCTTAGTTCAAGAATTAGAATAGGATCAAAGGGTGAGTGAATGGGTCAGGATGACTATTACAGACGATTTCAAGTTTTGATACAAGTACCAAAGGTGGAGTTGACTATTTTAAAACTGAACTCAGAAGTGAAATAGGAGTGTAGCTCAAAAGATGATCAAAAGGGTCTTAGGTTTTTTGGAAGGATGGGTCGCCTCTCATTAAGCTCTAAATTCAATGCCTTCAATCGAGCAAAAGGTGATCAAGGGAAGGGGTGATATAGACACATCTATTTAGGTTAAAATGCCTAATCATGCATGTTCCTAGGGTTAGATTTGCATTTCATGTTATAAGTATTCTATAGCATGCATCATTCTGCATTTAAAGTAGTTGTATATATTTTAGGTTAATTAGATCCTTTTTATGGTCAAGAGAGAAGAGGATTTATTTCAGGGCCTCGAATGGACAATCAGACTGTACGGATCTAATCAAGATGACGATCGAAGTCTAACGCCTCCGAAATCGTAACATCATATGAAGTCCGAGGAAGATCAACGGCTAGGAGGGCAATGCAATATCCATATAGGCTTCGGATGAAAAATCTGATCATGTCGATGGATCCGGAGCGACGATCGCATTCTGGCAATACAAGAATCATCTCGATCTAAGCACCGTGGCACCCTCTATAATAGACAGAAGATGGACAGCCCAGATGGTGCCAGATGGCACCATCTAGGCTGCCCAACACCGGCCAATAGCAACTGAAGGCACCCACTCTTCATCCGCGACCTCCACTCCCAGCCATTGGATCTTGATCCAACGGCTGAGAGGCCTTCGCACCTCTCTCCTCTTCACGACACAAAGGAGGGCTTAGTGCAGTGTCTAAGCACCCTTCGTAGATCAAAGGGATGCGGGTTCGAATCCCGCTAAAGCATCCTCGCCATATCAATTGAAATTCAATCATCGGATCTTCATCGAGCGACCATGAAGCTTCCATGTGGCGCAATCCTGTGAGGTAGATTAGCTCACGCGTGCGATCACGCGTAATCACATGCACGATCATACACGGTGCAAACTTAAGATGTCCACTGGTGTTGTCAGCCGTCTGATGCCAATCCAGCAGTGTGCGCGCGCCTCTCTTCAATGCCAGTGGTGTGCGTCTTCAAAGGGCGCGATCAATAGATGCGTTTGAACCATCAAATCTTGATCGAACTGCAGGGAGGAGATCCAACATATGCCAGCGAAGATAGACCACGAATGCCAGCAAGCTTAGCAATGTTTGGGAGATTGGCTGGCGCGGATCTATAGTGACACCTTTGATGTCACTAAATGCCCTCTACACAAATTGCCCTCTTCCCTTCACTATAAAAGGACCCCTACACCTCCCCTTCCGCTTCATCTCTTCCTTTCTTTCTCTCACCACCTCCAAGGCTCTAGAGAGAGCTTGTCCCAAGCCCGGGATGCTCCTCTAGAGTAGAAAACAAACATTTGTTCCTGCCTCTCATCCTCCTTCGTGGAGCATCCCGTGGTCATCTTCTCACCTCCCTTCGGGAAGAAGATCCTCACCGTGACGCTGTCCTGCCCCACCCTATTCCTCCGACTCCGTCCTCGTTCGTCCCGCTCCTCACCATCTTCCTCAAGGTGACGTCAGAGTGACTCTTCCTCCAAGCGATCGTCGAGGGGGATTCTCTCACCTCTTTCTATCTTTATTGCTTTCGTAGTGTAATCTTTCCCGCTTTCGTAGTTGTAAAAAATATTTGATTAGAAATCCATGATTGTTTCTCTCTCTCTCTTATATTTTTGCAAGTGGATTAGCAAGATAAAATTTCATCGACCTAATCTCTTGCTTGATAAAAAATACCAAAAAAATTAGAAAAGATAAAAATGACAAAAATAAATAAAAGAGAAATGCGTATCTTTCAAAACCAAACGTTCGCCTTCCCGTGTTCGACCCAAGACTCACATTTCGAGTTTCAATTATAAATTTTATCTGATCGACGGATTTTCTCTCGAATTGAACTACGAAGATGGGTTTTCCAAAATCTGAACCTTTCCGCGTGTGAATCCGTCGTCATCAAGGGGGTGGTCAAGTCAGCAAAGTTTTGTAAAATAAGCACCTTGATCAATAGCCTAGTTGGTCCAACCAGGTGCTTGTTCAGATCTAAAGGCTGATGATGCAACCCAAACACAATCAGTCTGGTGGGTTGATGGATGTGAATCAATAGATGTGGAGCCTACCAGATACTTTGAAGCTCAAATGAATGTGGAAATGAGAATCCAGGTTTTGGCTAAGTCGATTCAACCTAGTCAGAGTAGGGATCCTCAAAAGAAAATGTTTCTGTGGAGGATGTAGGAACCCTACAGATGTGATAAGAGATGGATAGGACATGATTTGATGTCTGATCAATGTCCAAAACCCAATCACTAGATGGAGGAGAATCATATGCAACCGGATCAGAGAGAGGTGAATCAGAGTAGAAGTTGATTCTGGTGGCGGGTCAAGGTTGGGAACGGGTGTTGGAAGGCTCTGTATGTGGATCAGAAGGTGTGGATTCTTTGAGATTCAAATCATTGGCCTCAGCATCAGAATCAAAGAACTAATCGTGGATGCTAAGGTCGTAAACTGGCTCGTAGTTATCGGGAAAGAAAGGCTCCCTGAAATAAGAGTAAGATTCGAAATCATCGGAGAATTTGCAAAGATCGTGTTCTGAACCTAATTCTAGATTAGGAGTTCCACCACATAGTGAATCATGATGTGAAGAATCAGCAACCTGACTTGGATCTAACCTAATTTCTTATTCTGAGATCAAAAAGGTATCCTTATTAGGCATGGGCTCAGGTTCTTGGTTCTTAGGATAGACCCAATCGAATCCCAGCTCTTCCAACTCCTCCGTTTCTATATCATAAATCAATTTGACTCCCGAGAAATCAATCTATATCCTGAAGAGGTTGGAGAGGTGTAATCATCAAACACAGGCCCATGATCATAGTTTAGATCCAAAATTTCATCACATTGGACCTCTTGATCATCCCAATTAGGCTCGAATATAGATTCTAGGTCAAAGGTAGGTATTGGGTCACTAGAATCTAGACTAGGTTCTATTGGGGTGTCAGAATCATTCTCGAGAACTACCTTAATAGGATAAGGAGTGGAATTTACATTCTCGAGAAGTTCTGACTCAATCTCATCATCACAGGTGTTGGGGAAATCTAGGCTTGATCGACCAGCTTCATGATTTTCTAGAGCTGAGTTGGAATTGTGAACACCTGCAATCGGATCCTCCCAACCCATCTGAAGATCAAGTGTGTCATTCTGTATATAATTTGCATCTAATTCCATCTGGGTTGGGGGTCCACAACAACCTTGATTTTTGAACCCAGATTTGGGAAATCATATTGATCCTCAATGTTGCTCCAAGGTTTTTTATCATCTTCTGAAGGAATGTATGGGTATCTTTGATTGATAGCTTCATACACCGTATTTAGTAATTTTCCACATTTCTCCATGAGACCTTGATGTTTTTCCAAAAGTGGGGGATTTGATCAACATTGTAGATACTCATTGCTATGTAATTTCTTCAATTCAATATATTTTAATAAGAGATCATCCTAGGTTTAACCATGTGTCATTTGTGTCAACATCATTCGAACATGGTTCATAATGTGGGTTATTGTTTCTGGAACATTAACCGAAATCCCGATAATTGAATTTGAGGTTCTCTCATGTTCTTCATAATATTTAAGGGCATCCTCAATCATTATATCTTTCATGGACCTTCGGGATTTCCTAATTAGTCTTCCTAAATTGCCAGGTTGCAATTTCAAATTAGGTGGGACTTAGTCCCCCTCCTCTGCATGACCGTTCTTCACTCCATGAGGTTGGACTATCTTAGTCCCCCTCCTCTGCACGAAGTAGCTACTGAAGGAGCTCTTGATTGCAGGCAAGGCAAAGGTGGTTTCCTCTAATTGAAGACCTGGGTACGCTCCTAGAAGAAGACCGCGCAACCTAGGAGTCGAATGGTTGAAGAACTTGGCAAGAACACGGCTCCTGAGGTCAAGGAAGAAGCTCCGTTAATGGCGGAAAACCACAAACACCTGCAAAGATGAAAACGGCTTTGCAACCATGTTAGAAGCACTCAGGAGTGTCGCACGAGTGCGGCGAAGGTGGTGGTGGGTGTTTCGTAGTGTGAGGATGCGTGTGGTGATGTGTTGCAACCGGAGAGGGTGACGGACGATGGGTGTGTTCGGTGGAGGTCATGAGTGGATGAATCGTGAAATCGGTTGAGGGGTTTTGTGCAAGGATGAGAGGTGAAGCTTGTGGAGGTGATAACGTAGCGATTGGTGCAGTGCAGCGAGCTTGTGACCTCACCATAGTTCAGCCGGAGGGGAGGAAGATGATGGGTGAACGGCGTATCGGCGGTCGAATTGAGTGATAAAGGAGAGGGAAAGGAAGTAGAGAGAGATAGCAACTTAACTAACCTAATCTAACTGGATGAAAGAGGAGGAAGATGTCGGGTATGGTATGGCCGGCATCGTGGAAGGTGAACTCTCCGGTGGGAGAAGCGGTGACGACGAAGGGGTATGGGTGATGCTCGCTGGTATTGCGACGTGCGAAGGAACTTAAGGAAGACAATCCCGCCAACTATTGTCTGTGACAGTGGGTGAAGAAGTCAGTCGAAGAAGGTCGCCGAAGCTCGTGGAGGATTCGGCCGGAGAGAAGGGAAGGAGGGAAACCAACCAAAAATAAGCTAAGGATGTGAGGCAGTCCTTGAGGGTCTTTTATAGGGCATTAGGCGAGCTTCCAAGCTTGGAAATAAGCTTGAAAACTCGAGAAATCAGGGATTAAGACTCTTGATTTTATGGAGTTCACATGGGCATCTCAGCTCAAATCTGAGTGCGAGATTGTATTCAGATGGAAGAGGAAGGTCTCAAGATCCTCCCTTCCAATTTTGGAAGGGATTGGTCGTGAAATCAAGGAGATCTTCCTGATTGATGGTCAACGCATGGTGGGTTCACACGGTAATGGCGGCAGGGGACTCTTGGTGAAGGTGATGACAAAGTTAGGGGCCTCTTTGTGAATATTTCAAAAGCTAAAGGGTTATTTGAGAGAAAAAGAATCAAACTGGACTAAAATGCAAACTAGGTTAACATGATCTCTGATTGGGCCCAAATTTTGTTACAAACCTAATTTTGGCCCAAGGAATATGATGGTGAAGTCATATTTTTTTTTTGACCAAGTTTGATTGGGTAATTTACGTAGAAACCCAAATTAAGGCAACTTCTTGCCTAAGACTCTGTTTTAGGTCAAACTAGGTTCAGATGGTCAAATCAAGGATACCAAACCTTATAGAATATTTTTATATGATTTTTAAAAAGTTTAGATAGAATTTATTCTGACCAGAACCTCTATTAATTAAGTAGGTCTGAAATTAGGATTTCGGGTACAATTTTCGCTCTTCAAGTGCGCGAAATCCCGTTTCTGTCTGTATGAACCCTCTTGTTAGTCACTAATGCACATATGACCTTTAATTAACCCATAGGAAATCCCATGATTACTCTGCATTTATGATCTTCTGTTAAACTGCTGATTTAACCCTGATTTAATGTTTTACTTTAGAATGGATGTTCAATGAATTACGACTCTCCGACGGTTATGTAGGAGCAGTTGTATATTGATTCTGACTAATTAAAGCTAGTTATAGCTGATGATGAAGTTATCATCATAGTCCCTTAGCAAAAATTGTGATTGCACCACATTATTTCTCAAGAAACCAACTTTTTGTGTCTTGAGGAAAAAGTTCAAGATAGGACCTTAGTTGATTTTTGGTTAAGGTAGGTATGAGATTTATTAAGGATAAAACATCTGGACTTAGCTTTGGATTCAAAGATTAGACAAATCAAGACCACTATGTCCTTTGAGAATTCACTACTTAACTTCTTTTTAATTCAAATATCTTGAAACTATTTTTGATGTTAGGATTTCCCTGGCTCATGAACTCAATCCGTAACTCGCAAGTTGATGAATATTCAGGTGTCAGTGCTTTGTGATATGCCAACATTATTGGGATAAGGTCATGTTATTGAAACTTTTTTTTTCCAATTATTTCCCCCATGCTTACCCTTAGCTTAGTCCTACTACAGATATGTCGGGATCATCATTCCCATTACCAATCCTCGATGGGGCTTTAGCACTGGCACTTTGAGATAGTACTGTCCAAGACACACCTCAAGAGATCACAACCCCAAAACACAATGTGATGTAAGGGGGCGCTCCAAGCAAACTCAAGCTCTTACTTCAACGCTATGGGTAGAGCACCGTCTAAGACACCTGAGCTGCAAAATGCACCTTAATGCTCTGTCTAAAGATATGAAATATAGATATAGAGTAGCGTCGAGGTAGTAACATGTTGACATCTCATCCTCAAAGGAAGTATTTTTCCTTCTTGGCAGTGGGAACTCAAACCAACCATCTGTCTCGGTAGTGTTGGCTTTGTAAGAGTTTTTAATTATTTAGATGTTTTTAGGCTTGGGTAGTGTTGGCTTTGTGTGTGAAATATTTGACACCAGGTTTTCAAAATAAAAACAAATTTTTGGATCGAGAGCTAAGTCAGGTACTATCCAAGTCGCTAAACAATGTCGGGTTACTTGAATCATCAAGTGTTAGAATGGAATTCTTTGCAGGATACTTGATCTAGTCTAGGTTTCTAGACTTGAAATGTCTAAAAATAAATATGTAGCTTCATCATTAGTTTGTTAATGATTAAACCCCTGGCATACCAAATTTGAATTAAAGTTCAATCATTGATCCTTTCTTTCACTAAAAATTCTTGAAACATTTTTTTAGAAGTTATGCAAATAGAGTGCATATGCAGATGCAGATGATGCGAATGCAAAATATTTTAATGTTTTTAGGTTATGAAAAATAATGAAATGCCTAACAAAATTGAAGTACCCCCCATGCTTAAGGTTTGCAAGTCCTTGTAAAAGGAAAAGAGTAGGAGAAGATATCACCTAAGAGAGGAAGTTAGGATAGAGGCAAAGTTTTGCAGAACTTGAAAAAGAAAATGAAAGTGAAAAGGAAAATGTTGTTGGGTTACCTCCCAACCAGTGTTATCTTTAATGTCATTCAGTCAAGCGTTAAGTGATGCACGAAAGATGGTCAATTGTGAAGATAGTTAGACACGTGAATGCCCTATAAAATGCAATCTTCCTCTTGGTCCCCTGAAAAGAAAATGGTGGAAGTAGGGTGACTAAAATGAGTGTGAAAAATGGAAGAAATACCCGAGTCTGGCCAAGGTTTCAGTTCAAGAAGAAGGCCATGCTCGGGGGGATCATATGGTAGGTCCAGGGGAAAGGGACTGGGGGAAAAGTTAGCAAGATGAAGGGTAGGTGAAGTTAGGGTAGGAGGTTGAATTGAAGTTAGAGTGGGCGGGTGAGGTGAAATTAGAGTAGGCAGGTCTGGCGAATAGTTAGGAAGAGATTTTGAGTGAATACAAGGCTCCAAGTCTTTAATGTCGCCGACCTCCAATTCAGAGTCAGAATCCTTGGAAAAATTATGGTCGGGAAGTGAATCTATCAGCATTGTTTCCTCCACCAAATTAGATGTTTCAATATCTAAGTCCTCGAAGAAGTCATCATCATCATGGAATTTCCTGGAGAATTTGAAAATATCTAGAGTAATTGTTTGGCCCACGCAAGTGATATCCATTTTACCCGTATAACAATTTATATTTGCTTTTGCAGTGGCCAAAAAGGGTCATCCAAGAATGATAGGGGCATTGATTAGAGATGCAGGTACCTCAATGTCAAGGATCAGAAAATCTACAGGGAAGACACAATTCTAAACCTTGACAAGGACATCCCCGACAATCCCTCGATGTTTGATAGCAGATTAGTCAACTAATTGTAAGGTAACCTCGACAGGTTTGAGATCACCAATCTTAAATTCCTGGAATAGAACTGTGGGGATGATATTGACTGAGGACCTAGATCGAGAAGGGCACGGTTAAATGTAGTACCATCAATAATCACATAAATCAAAGGCGCACCTGGGTCTTTCATCTTAGGAGGCAACTTGCTTTGTATGACAGAGCTTACTATCTTCGAAAGATGTACTCTTCCTAGGTTTTTATTCTGCCTTTTTGGAGTACAAAGATCCTTCAAAAATTTAGCATAGGCAGGGATATATTTGATTGCATCTAGGAGAGGGATGTTGATCTGAACTTGCCCAAATAATTCCATGAGTTCCTCATTTGTGGGCTCAAATTTTTTTCTTCTATTGGTGATGGAGTGAAGAGCTTGGGAAAAAGGGACAGTAGTCGTGTCATGATAATAAATTTCTTTTTCTCCCTGAGTGATGGTGTTAGGAGAGTGGAATTGCACTGGGGAAAAAGGGACAGGAGTCTGGGTTTCATCAAGTTGGTGTGAAGGCCCAGGATCGGTGATTGTTTTCCCATTCCTCAAAGTAACTGCATTGGCAGTTTGGTTGTTCCTAGGAGGGGGTTGGGGGGCTTGATGTTGCTGGAAACCCAGTGATTGCTGTGATGCTAGGTTGATTGGAGGCTGATTAGTATGGTTCTAATTTGAGTGCTCGCTCTGGTAGTGGTTCCTCTGATTGATAAGGTTGGGTATGGGCTGAGAAAGCAAATGTCCTGTAGGTCTCTGGGTCGAAGTAACCCTAATCTGATTATGGAGATTTGTAACAACACGGGTTACCTCTGACATCTGATTTTGCATCCCCTGCAGGGTTTTCATAACCTAGGCATTAATGTCTTCCTAGGATGGCCCAGGTTGATAGAAAGTCTGGTTCTACCCATACCCTCCAAATTGGTTTTGTTTTTGAGAGGGTACCTGATTGGGCTAGGAGTGAGTTGAGTAATTCCTCTAATTGGAGTTGGAGGGAGTTCTAAATTGCTCCTAGAGGGCGAAAAAATCCTCAATGGGGTTAGGATTTGGATAATTGTAAGTCCCCAAGGAACCATATAAAGCCTCAGAAAATTGATTATACTCAGCAGGGACAGTATTGAGATTGTGCAAGTTCTCTCTCTTTAGAATGTTAGGCAGGGTCGGATGTGGAACCTGGGTGTGTGTTGTAAGTCTTTTCTCAATTTTCTTCTGATTTAATTGCATCTGGTCGAGTCTGTGGGAAATCATTTGAAGGTTGTCTTGGGTAGTAGGGATTGATTGGGTGCCTATCTCATGAACACCGAATTACGAGTTGGTAGTCCTGCCAAAGGTGTTCATGGACACATGGTTAAATGAGCTTTCACTCATTTCTTCAAAATGATCATAAGCACTCTCAGCATCTTTATTCAAGAAGTTGATGCCACATGAGGCATTGACGAAACATCAAAGTTGATCTTCTAATCCATGGTAGCAGATCTGCATGAGCTGCCATAATGGAACCTCGTGGTGTGAGAAACTTCTTAAAAGATCTTGGAATTGCACCCAAGCATCATGTAAGGTCTCACCAGGTTTTTGTTGGAGGGTTGTAATAGATCGTCGTAGGGAAATCGTATGACCAATGGAAAAGAATTTCTTTAGGAAAGTAGTTTTACTATGAGGCCAAGTGGTAATGGGTTTGCCAATGGTTTTGAACCAATATGTGGCCTTGTCCTTTAAGGAAAGCGGAAATAACCGCATCAGCCATAAATCCTCTCGCACATTGCGAGAATGGGTCATCTGTGCAAGGAGAGTAAGTTCCTCAAGGTGGCTAAATAGGTCTTCTTGCGGAAGGCCATGGAAGTGCTTGATTAAGGTCAGAACAACAAGATTAGTCTCAAAATTCCCTTATGGTATGACCACCCCTGGTATGTCCTCATAATTGGAAGGATCTTAAAAATCTTTAAGAGGAACAACAGGCTGCTAATGGGGTGGCAGGTTTTGCCCTTGGTTGGCTAGGTTCGTTACAGTCCTAGCCAATTATTGTTGGTTTGCTTGTAGTTGAGCAAATTGATCAACCATCATGAACCAGGATTGGGCAGGGGGTCTTTATTTTGTCCTTGTGACATCTCAAGTAGTTCTAGGGCAAACAGGTTGGGGATGGGTGTTTAAAGCGATAGATCGATGTTTTTAAAATCGTCGCATTGTAGTATAGGCAAAATAGTGCTCAAACAAATAAATTTATTACTCGAAATAATTCTGAGGTCAAACACAGGGAACAATATGGAATTCAGTTCTCAAGAATTGCAATTTAAGACAAGAAAGCTATGAAATTGTAAATAAAAACTACTTCAAAATAAAGTAGCATTAGGATCAAGTGTCAGAATGCAAAAATAATGGAGTAAAATGGTGATTTAGATCACCAAATACTCCTTACAATGATAGCTAATGAACTCAATGTATATATGAAATGAAATGCAACCAAACCAATCATCTGATTAGTAAATCAAACGGCTTAAACTGCATAAGCCTCTCTATTCTTCTTCTTCTTTCTCTTTCTCTTCTCTGCCTTTCTTCTTCTGCCAGCTACAGCCCTTGTTCTTCCTTTCTTTCCTTCTCTATCTTTCTTGCCTCTACAACTCTTCTTCCTTCAGCCATTCTTCTTTCTCTGGCTTTCTTCACACAGCAGGGGAAACTTCTTGAATTCGGCGAAGTGTTAACTGGTTCTCACCAAGAGCAAAACCCTCCCCCTACCCACGCAAACTCTCCTTCTCTCTTTCTCACTTTAGGATCCACTCTCCCAAAGCCACAGGGTAATCGGGTTATCAGACCTAGCATACCCGGGTCTAGGCTCACCGGCAGTGGGTGATGAGCGAGGAGTGAGGGTTAGGCGAGTTAACGGGTTAGGCCAGGTCTGTGGGCAAAGGTCACGGACGAAGCGATGCGTGGGTGAGAGGGACCTCACCCCGTGTTTGGAGGCGAATAACCTACTTGAAAAATTCAATTTCTACATGGCTGCGAGGTTGTCTGTTCACGATGTGGCACTATCTGCTAGGCTTCTCTTCACACAATAGCAATGTCTGATGCTTCACCAATTAGGTGAGCTGCAGCTTCTGGGTCTTCGATTGGAGGACCTAGGAAGGGTCCTGGGGGTGATGTGCACAGTCCTGGAAGTGGAATTGAGAGGATTGCGGCTATAGAACTGTGTTCGTGGTCGGAGACAGAGGCAGTGGCGACAACGGACGGCGGGTACCTGAAAGCAGAAATACTGCCTCACGACCCAATTAAACTCACTTAGGACCTTCGCCAGACCACGGCGAATGTGTGGGTGATGGTCTTGTGGTGTGAGAGGTCGTGTGGGGGCAGTCGGTGACGGAGGAGATGAACTGAAGTGGGTTTGTTCGGTGGAGCATTGAAGGGGCCAGTAAAGTGAAATAGGAGAGGGGAAATGAGCAGAGAGGTGTGGCAAAGGTTTTGAGGTAGTTGGCGAGGGGTTTGGTGGTGTGTGGAGTAAGATGTTCCTTGCCGGATGTATGGCCAGAGCAGTGGAAGACGGAGTCGCGAAGGCGTGGTTGAGGTCGAAATGGCTTATCGAAAATGTTGGTTTGATGAGGAAGAGGTTAGGGAGTAGTTGACGGTACTAACGGACAAAGTGGGAAGGAGAAGGCATCGGTTGTGGTGGTGTCGGTGCCGGAGAAGAGAGCAGCTCCAAAGAGAGGGAGATGGCGAGGAAGAAGGAGATTAGGGCGCCAGCCGGTATGGCTCGACACGGAAAGAAGCGAGGAGGATGACTCCCTTGCAGGTATTGCGAACGGAGGACGAAGATGGACGTAGGGGCTCACCGGACGTTGAGGAGCTTTCAGTCGAGAGAGAGAGAGAGAGAGAGAGAGAGAGGAATTAGTGGGGAATCTTGGCCGATTTCGAGCGTGAGCACTATCTGAGCAGGAGGTTCTTTTATAGACCTCAAGAGGAAGTTTGGGCTTGGGAAGCAAGCTTCCCAAGCTTGGAAAGCTTGCCAGAGTTGGGAAATTCCTTGATACCCAAATCTCTCATGCATTCGCATGAGAGATTGGGAAGGTTTTAGGGTATGGGATTTGATTCAAAAGGAAGAGAATTTCTTAACGAACTTCCCTTTCAAATTTGAAAGGGATTCGTCAAGAAATCAAGGAGTTCTTTCCAAATTAAGGTTTCCGGAGTAAGTAGGAATAGGTTTTAATGGCGGTAGGGACCTTTTTGTGAGAACAATGACAAAGTTAGGGGTTTGTTTGAAAAGATTTTGAAAGTTAAGGGCATAAATGTAATCAGACAGAACCAAGTTGTAAATTAGGTCAAGACAAACTCATCTTGGGTCCAAATTTTGGTACAAACCTAATTTGGACCTAAGGAATCCAATGGTGAAGTTGGATTTTGGTTTTAACCATGTTTGACTGGATAATTTATGTAAAAACCTAAATTAGGGCACATGTCTGTTTGAGACTCCATTCTATGTCAAAACGGGCTCTGATGATCAAATTGAAGATTTCAAACCCTAGAGAATAATTTGATATGAATTTTCGAAGGTTTAGGTGAACTTTATCTTGACCAGAACCTCAGTTAATTAAGCAAGTCTGTTTTTAGGGTTTCAAAAGTCATTCAATTCTCAAAATACGTGCAAACCCTTTTCTGATTGTCTAACACACTTGTTACCCTTTTAGGACCATTTGACCATTAATTAACCCTTAGGAAAACCCGTGGTTGTACTACATTCATGATATGCTGATAAAATTACAGTTTTAACCCTAGTTTCTTATTTTTCCCTCAGAATGATTATACAGTGACTTATGACTCTCTGACAGTTATATAGGAGCATTTACTAACTTAATTGGATTAAAATGAGCTAGTTATGGCTCATGATGGTGTTCCCATCAATGGGTAAGTCAAAAAGTGGGTTAGATTGTGGATTTTTGATGGAAGGGTTAAGAACAAGATTAGAGGTAAGATCAGAAGTGTTTTGTCAGTGAGAAGTGGAAGTGGCATAGGACCTATTTTGGGGATTTTCCATTTTTGAAGAATGAAAATGAGAGGAAGAAAGTCTTTTTGTGCAGGGGAGCAGAATCAAGAGGTCCCTCCAAGTGTGGATTTTGGGACCGCCACTTGTGCATGCAATGGAAGAATGGGGAGGTGAGGAAGGAAAAATGAGAAGATAAGTGTGCAACCAAGTAAGGAAAATTATAGACCTAACTTAAGGGTAACTTTCTAAAATGTACCTAAGACTTGGTCCACCTAAGAAATAAGAAATTAGTAGCTGATAACCGTTCCCACAACAAATCTGGCTAGACTGAATAAGGGGAGGGTTAGGCCCAAGCATGTCCCAGGAAAATCACTGGGGGCTTGTATAAACCCACGCCTAGTCGTTTAACATAACCCGTCAGTCTGGCATCAGATATAGATGAAGGAATTGAAACCAACTAAGGAAATCTTAAGACCTAGGTAGCAAGCCTAAGTTCGATGAAACCTTATGGGTCAAATTATTATAGATTTTAATTAGGTCTAGGAGGCTAAAGTGCAAAAGGAATGTGATGGGCATTGATTAGGGTAATGCCCGATTATTTCAATTTTTGTGTGCGAAAATTGGGCAGGAAGTGATGTCCAAGCCAATTCAAAGGAGGTTTGCAAACAAGGATTTGTTGTTCAAGTGTTTTAGGGTTTTAATCAAGAATTTATGTCTTTTAGGATTCTCTCTTGTTAAAATTTTAAACATGGTTTTGAAGTTCCACAAATAATAACAATCAAGTTGTAGTTGGTGGAGTTCAATTCCTTTAGAGTTGATGTAACTAAGAGAGAAACTAAAACCTTAATGTGGAAATCCTATGTATGCAACTCCTAAAAAAAATGAATCTCTTTTAAAAATCTTTAAGAGTATTGATCCAAACAAGAAAACAAGACCACCACGTAATGAAAAATCAAACAAGAAATCCAAAAATTATTTTTTTGTGATTTTAGGAAATTGTTTGGTATTTGTTTGGAATTTTTCTTCTTACTAATGTCAAGAGTTAGAATTGATAGTTTCGGAGAATTGATTCTGCAAAAATCTCAAATGATCTCAATCATTTTTGATAATTTTTCATGATGTAGATAATTTTTCAAGGTTTCCAGAAATATAAATTTTACCAAAATCTAATGAGTAAAAAAATTTATAAAATTCAAAGACAGTAAGAAAATAATAAGAAAACAAGGTCTAACCCTTATTCAGTCCGTGAATTTTTTAATTTTTTATATTCAACAAAATTTCTTGAAAATTGGACTCAAGATTTGTGACTTAAAGAGGCTTCTCTGGGTGACATTTGGTGAATTTAAGAATCTCCTAAGTGCCCAAATCTAATTTTTGAAAGTCAAGATAGAAGTCTAGATTTTCAAAAACCAGACACCAATAAGGTAATGGTGGTGGAAAAATGAAGCAAACAAGCAACAAAATAAATTTTAGGGTTCTACCACCCTTAATTTTTCTTATTTTTGATTTTTTTGAAAATTTAAAGATTTTTTAAAGAGATTTTGATGATGATACCAGAGATGGTCGGGGGTACTAACTTGAAGTATGCGGGAAGACAAGTTCACTTAAAGTTTCCCACTCCAAGCAAATCCGAATCTTGTTCCCATTCCTGATTCGCACCCTAAATCAAAACAAACAAAATTTCATGAAGACCTAATAAAGCAAGATAGAAATTAAATGTGTGACTAAGTTGTGCCTCTTCGGCAACGACGTCAAAAAATGATATAGAAAATATGCGGTTTGTTAAAAGTGGATTTTTGTCATTGAGACGCGTAAAATCGATCAGCTTTTAAATTTATATTCCTAGATAGTGGTGGTATCTAGGGTCGTCTAAGGAGGCCAATTTGTAAGTCAAATAAGTGATTCTCTCTCTCTCGTCTCTCAAATCAACACTTCTCCTTTTGTATTTTGATTTTTATAAATTTTTATGTTTGGAAATAAGTAAGATACGAATGCAAAGATAAAACTACGCTAAAGAAACTTGTCTAAAAATTAGAACCTAAGTGACAAGAGAAGTCTTATCTTCTAAGCTCACCCTAGGCAAGTGCGCCTAGGGTAATTAGAAGAGAGATGTGATGCACTAAAATAAATAAAGTTGCTACTTGAAATTGAAAATTCAAGAATGAAGAAAGGCACTTTGCTATTAAGAAGAAATGTTTACAAAGTACCTAAGGAGCTCAACTAAGTAGAGGTTCCACTTAGTTAATACCTAGGTTGATGAATGCTTAACAGGAATTAAAATGCAACAAAATAAAAGACAGAAAATTCTCCCGTGTAGCTGAGGCAGCCTTCGCTCCAAGAATGGTGGCTCCCAGATTTGAAGAAGACTTTCTTCTAGCTCCTTGAGTTTCTCCTCTCAAGAGTGGACATCCTCCACCCTTCTTTCCTCCTGCCTGGGAGTCCTCCCTAGATGGAAGCTTGCTCCTTGGCATGGCACAAGGAAGGAGAGAGAAGAGAAAGAAGGCACCAAGGGAGAGGGTAGGTTACTCCCTTAATCTTCTTCTCTCCTTCTCCTTTCTTGGGCGTAGGATGTATGGTGACTATAGGTGTTTGATAGGAAGCGTTGTTGCTTGCCAAGGATGGTTTGAATGGTAGGATGGGGGATCTTTTTATAGGCTAGTATGGATGGTGGTTAGGAAGCTTCTTTGCACCATGTGAAAGGCTGCCAAGGAGGGTGTTTAGGAAGCTTCCTTGGCGCCATGTGAAAGGGTACTAAGGAGGATGGTTAGGAAGCTTCCTTAGTGCCATGTGAAAGGGTGCCAAGGAGTGTATTTAGGCACCAATGGGTGGTGGTTTTAATGTAGGTGATGGCCATTAAGGTGGAGAGGGAGTAGGGTAGGAGTTGGATTTGAGTTGGATCTAGGTGAGTTGAGCTGGGGTCCAACTACTGGAGCTTCTATCTTCACAAATGTTCCAAGTGCCTTTCATACTGCTAGGGTTTCTCTGATTTTCAATGCATTCATTCTTGGCAATCATATGAAAACTACATGTGATAATGTGAAATGAATGCTAATGTATGCTTTAAACCCTAAATGCACATGCATGCTAAATGCAATGCAATTGACAAAATCTTAGGAACTAAATGTGAATGGATGCTAAGGATGATGATAAACTGACATTTATGACCCTCCCCTATAGTGTAATAAGAACAACCCTTCCTATGCCACTTTCTTCTCTAGCTTTGCGCATGCATACTGTGCAATACCTCTATCCCCATGCATTGCTCCCCCTAATGTAGCACTATGTGCACCATTTCCGCACCCTATGTGCCTATCACCTCAACCCTTCCCAACCTTTTCATCTAGCCACATTGCCAACTATGGCTCTGCAACGTGGCCCTCATCTTCGTCACATTCAACCACACCCTCCCACTGTCAGTGTCATCATCATCAATAATGAAGTATAAGAGTTGGCACATGATTAAGGATGGGAGGGACCCATGTGGCTAAGTTGAAGTGGGAGAGGATCTATAGGAAGAGAAGGATAACACTGTAGGGAAGGGAAAGTTGAGGTCAGGGTGGTTGCGATAGAGGATGGCGAGGAGCTACCAGCCAAGGTTGCTTGAGAGAGAGATGAGGGAGGGCATGCAGGAGACATAAAAGTCAAAGTGGGAGAGGATTTGTAACGAGAGGAGGATGGCACCTTGGGGGAGGTTGGAAGGGGTGGGAGTGGGAGTGGGAGGGGAGGTTGTAGAAAAGGCAACATGAGGTGCATGACAATGTCGATCAACTGATTATATATGAGGTGAGGAGATGGAAGCGATGGAAAGGGAGGCATAGATGGTTGCAATGGAGGGGGGAGGAGAGGTGGAGGAGGAGGAAAGGTGAATGGAAGGGAGGAGGAAGCGAAGGGGGTTGTTGGTAAGAGAAAGAGAGAAAAAAGGGCTTAACAATGAAAGATCTTTATCGTTACCAAGAGCATATATATACATACAAGATACCTGGGGATATACACATCTTTTACAATAATTACAGAGATATTTATGCAACTAACCATTATTTTATTTATTTAGTTACTTTCCTTTAGATAGCATTCAGACGAATCGCAACATTTCCACAAGGCAAGACACATTAAATTCTAACTTGTTTCATGAATCCTAAATTCCAATCTACCAAAGTCAGAATTAGTCTATTCTTCATTGAGAACATTTTGAAGAACCACCAGATCCACCGTTGCCGTATGTTCGTACGTATTCAACCATAGATACAATGCTAGCTTAGTAGAATTTTGCTTGCAAGTTACGTATGTTGCTAATGACATTTACCCAAGTGCACCAATATTGCATCACGCGAGTTGTCTCTACAGCAAGGTGTCATCAGATACGTATAGAGCTTCGACTAGAGTACACATTCAATTTGCCAACCCACACATCGCCCCTAATTAATTGTTGTAAAGATGATCTTTCATTCTCCTTCGAGGTAGAGAGATTTTTGGTAATTACAATATCAGAGCAGCTACAAGGTGGTTTAGCCTTCCAATTTATTCTCGTACTTAAATTAATTAAATTAAATAGCACCACTTCACCCATGCTTTTCTCGGAAGAGAAAGACTTTCCCCAAGTCTTCTTCCAAACCCTTTTCCGAGTCCCCCCTCTTAACAAGAAGAGACACAGATCCCAAGCCAACACATGTGATATTAAGAAGGGTACATGTGCTGTTGATCTAATGACTTAGGTGTACGACTTGAAAAAAACCTTAAAAATTCTCTCGAATCAACTATATATTGCTCTTCTCGTAATTAACTTCCACTGCATATTGTGGTTTCCATCTGCAATAAGTCTCACATTCACGTGGAACGATCCCCAGCCAGCCTGCGTGAAGCAAAGGCTAAATTACGTGCCCGCGCGTATGGAGTTGGGAGTTGGGATGGAGACCCCCTCAAGCCAACCCCCTTCTCTCGCCAACAGCGTTCACGTGTTACATGTTGCCTCCCCGCTTCATGCAGACACACGTGTGCGGTGCCACCAGTCTGTCCCTCCCCAGACATATATGTATGCAGTCGACCCTTAACTCATGCATATTAAAAAAAAATATTGTCGCCTAATCATCTGATCCCAATGTTGATGCTCGTTTGTTTTCCTTTCAATAGTAGTTAGTACCGATCGAGTCTTGTATCAGGGTGCATGGTTCTGTAGCTACAACTGGTTGGATCACATTTACGTCTCCTTTTGTCTATATATGTAAAGTGGGTACGTACTTAGCTACCTGATCGTACACAGCTTTCGGACCAACGAATGCTATATGGTGCGAAGAGAGTGAAGAGCCTTTGAAGGAGGGGTAGAGAGTTCGTTTTCCTCTTTCTGGAGACGAGGTAGGGCCTCGGACTTCTCCTCGATCGATTTGCTTGTCCACTAGTTAAGGACGTCGGAAAAAAATGAAGCAAGTAAGCTTGCAGCACCTGTGGTCGTTCACCTTTGGCGTGTTGGGTATGGATATATCTCTATGCCTAAAATTTTCCAAGTTTGTATGACAAGCCCTCTAGCAGTATTTGGAATGGTTTCAAAGAAATTTAAATGCAATTGAACGCATGCGCTTTTCTATCGAGTACCAAAGTTACTCGTGGAATTTCAGCACAAACAGTACTCCTGCCACTTCAAATCTATTCGATACTACAACCGAAATCACAAGATAATCCAAAGAATATATTTCCCCTTGATTAGCCTAATTGCAGTACTTTAATTTAGGGTCATCACTAATTGAACTAGATTATAGTGTTGAACATAGTACTGAAACCAAGTTTATCCCACTGAAGCAAACATATCTTAATGGCATTCCTGTTTTCTTCTTTCAAAATTTATGCAGGTAACCTTCTGTCATTGGCGGTATACCTAGCTCCAGTGTAAGTGACAAATCATATACATGCAACTCTGGATCCATCTCCCATCATGCACTATTTTTTTTTTACCCGATGAGGAGTTATTTATATAATAATGTAATATGGTAGAAATATATATTCATGCATGCACTGATTCACTCTCATATATATATATATATATATATGTACAGGCCAACTTTCTGTCGGATCTACAGAAAGAAGTCCACAGAAGGGTTCCAATCGGTACCATATATAGTGGCACTCTTCAGCTCGATGCTGTGGATATATTACGCGGTCATCAAGACCAACACACACCTCCTGATCTCTATAAACTCTCTCGGGTGCTTCATAGAGACGGCATACCTTGCGATGTTCGTCCTCTATGCTCCAAAGAAGGGAAAGGTAATTGATCCGATTCGTTGGTCATTTTTGTCGTATGTAATTGAATCGATCAAATGTCTCGGCCTAAACTTAACTTTTGTAGGTCTGTTGTTTTGTTTAATTTCAATTTAGTTGATGGTGAATCAATGGACGTTCTATGCCTGCAGATTATCACTGCCACGGTGTTCATGTTGACGAACGTGATTGGATTCGGTTTGATAATTCTGTTTACCGGTCTCTTCGCCAAGGGCACCAATCGAGTTCGCATCGTTGGGTGGATCTGTGTTGGCATTTCTGTCGCCGTTTTTGCTGCTCCTCTTAGCATCATTGTGAGTACATAGAAATATGTTTGTCGACTAAGTAAAAGAATAAAAAAGAGTGGAATAAATAATAAAATAATTAAATTTTGATGTTTGAGAGTTTAAGAGGGTTAAACTAAATTCTTTTAATCCATCGCAAATGGGTGGTGGATTGTGTAGTGAACAAATGCAGGTTAAGTGTCTTAACCCACCCAATGTTTCCTTGGACTTGGAGATCTTTTTCACTAAACTTCAAGTAGGCATCTTGCATGGTTCATTTGCTCTCCATTTAAAATTTCACTTCTATTAATTGCTTTCAAAAAGATTGGGGATTAGGAAGGGAAATTTAGCTTTAGAAAGACTTATTGTAATTAATAGTGCCAAAAAAAAAAAAAAGAAGGAAAACAGACTCTCCAAAACCAAAAAGGGGAAGTTGATTACATTGATAGAAATTCCGGGTACATATATTATAAGTCTTGTAATACAAAGAGCAACATTAAAACTAAGGTTAGCTAGCTTTTGAAGATCTTTTGTAAAATCTCTAAAGTTTAGCAACTTTAGAGCAAATGGTATAATATTAGATAGCAATAACGAGTTGCCTTACCTGAAGCTAGCGGTTCAACAATTCCATCGTTTAAGAATTATCAGAAGAAAAAACTTAGCGTGCATAAATTTTCGTCAATAGGAAACATGTTTCCCATAAGATTCAAAATTCCATTTAATTTAACTTATATATATATATATATATATATATATATATATATATATATATATATATATATATATATATATAGCTATAAGCTTTCGTGTGATCACTTTCTCTATCATCATTAAAAATTAATAAAAGATCAAAACATCCAAATCCAAACCGATCTCTTTGCAATATCTCTATAAGTGTGAGATTTTATGCAAGTTTAACTCCAAAGAGATGAAAGTAAATCTATTCGACTCACAAATACAATTCATAACATGAGTATATATGGAAATAGTTCATTAATTAAATGGTGGAAGAGATGCCTCTTCCATATTACTCTTATTCAATTGCAATTGGAAAGATGGAAAAGTATAAATAAAATTAGTCCAAATACATTGACAACAACGGTGACGAATCAGACATTTTTATTTTGAGAGATATTTTTCATTCTTAAGTAATGGGACTAATATATAAAAGATTCGTTAATTAAACGAGTTGAAAGGAAAGTGACATTCTCACGACAAGGCTTAGATGGTATTGGTGTATAATATTTTTGAGAATTTTACAGTTATGTTCCTAAAACTTTTGCAATTATATCCATACACCATTAGAGTCTATAATTATATCTATACTCCTACAAACTTGTACCTTTGCTCATATATGCCCCTTCCATTAGATGTTAATGGTAAATGAGTCTAGCTATGGTTGTTGTAGCTCTTTACCATAATTAATTGGCTCAAAATAATTCAGAATTGTTACATCCATGTCCCCCATAAACATTAATGACTACATCCATGTCAATAGTATCCCCTTAAAAAAAATCAAAACCTTTTTCCTCTCCACTCACCTATTAGAGAGAGAGAGAGAGAGAGAGAGGTCATGGTTGCAAGGTAAAAGGAAGGAAGAGGGGTGGTGGGCTGAGGAGGAGGAGTAGTTACTAAGGGGAGGGAAAAAAGGAGAGCTACCTGAGCTGGGGAGGGAGGAGGAGAGGGTAGTCGGCCAGAAGGAGGGAAGCAGGAGTGGCCTGTTGAGGAGGGCGAGTTGAGGGAGGGCCTAGGGTGGGTATGGGAGGAACCAGGACAACCTCTGCTGAGGAACTTGGTGTTGCTAGTATGACGTTTGGCGAGGAGGAAGAAGGGGAGGAGAAGAGGAAGAAGAAAAAAGATGGAAAAAGCAAAAGGTGGTAGGCGAACTGATGTAATTTGCACAAAAAAATTGATTGAAAATTTGAACTTTAAACCATTGAAGGTAACGGTTGTTGGGGAATATTTAGGAACATTCCTTTAAATTTAATGAAGATACAAGCTGAGAGTATGATTATGTCTAATTGGGAAGAATGTAGAAGAGTAGATGTAATTGTAGACTTTATGGAAGTATGGATATAATTGGTAAAGTTTACGGGGACGTGAATATGAAAACCCATAAGAATTTTCTATCAAGACCGAAAAACATTGCTAGAGCAAGATGCTAATTAATTAAGTACAACTTAACGGAAATCTGAACAAAAAGAAAAGGCGTACTTCGTGTAAAGAAGTGCTAAGATTTTGTTCCCCACCTAAGAATCTATTGATAATACCCTTCGAATTTGTTCAGTTCACTACTCGTCCAAAACAAATCTTAGAGCAAATCCACATGGATGGCCATCTCTTCCTTTAGTTAGGAATTTAGGATATATTATGAGAAAAAAAAAAACGAACCATCCATGACAATACCTACATTTGTCTTTGTTTTTCTGTTGTAACCTGAGAACTAGCTAGACATGGTTTGGTGACGGTAATAATATATATAAAGTTCAAACTTAATTTTGATTTAAAGAAAACCCTACTGCATGCTCGATCTCCTCATCGCAGAGGCTTGTGCTGCAAACAAAGAGCGTAGAGTTCATGCCGTTCCTTTTGTCTTTCCTTCTCACCGCAAGTGCCGGTGCATGGTTACTTCATGGGATCTTCCAAAAGGACATCTACATCGCGGTACGCATACGTGCATATACCATATCTAAAATGTGAAGCATATCTAGAATTGGATCTGTACGAAATCTAGCAGTTGACTGACAAAAAGTTATATTCTACGGATACAATTCAATTCGACAAACAGATCCCAAATATACTGGGCATTGTGCTGGGGATGTCGCAGATGGTACTCTACATGTGCTACAATAATGTTAAAGATCAAAGAGACTACAGGCAATCGGTTCTTGTTATCACTAGCAGAGGACATGGAGAGATCCATCCGATCGAACAGAAGAGCGATGGGGACCAAACAATCGCACGCTCTTGAGATTTTGCAGTCACGGTAATTAAAGGAGGGGAAGGGAGAAGGTGCATAGCGTATTTTTCATATTTCGTGAGACAAATATCAAGGGAAGAAGCATCTTAATTATCCTCAGGAGAAATGATGTTTTGGTCATCTTTTCTTTCCGTGTCGAGTTTCTTTTGCATGTATTTTGTTGCAATTTGTTGCGCTTCCATAATGTAATGTTAGACAAATTGGAAATGGAGATGTCTTCGAGGTGTGTACAAATCACTTTCTTAAAGGTGTTATTACCACCGGTGGGAATCTCTTGAAGCAGCTGCCATTTTCTGGCATTGAGAGCATTGATTTATGTAGAAATTAGAGCTTTGATAACTGTCTTCAAACTAGTTGCTGCTCCTTTTTTTTTTTTTTGAGTGAATGGTAATGAAATAACACAAAAAGGGCCAACCAGCTGGTACATGGGAAGGATCGGCACAAACGTCGAACTACAAGAGCTATGGGGCTAAAATAAAGCAAGAGTGCTATTTACATGCAATCATTAATGATAAGAGTGGCCAATGTGGGAGCACTCAAAGCAGCTTTGCCATGTAATCTTATATTTCTTTCTTTCCAGAGTCTCCAAATTATGGCATTGATGGCCAACCAGAATCATCACAAGCCGTCGAGATGGGGGGCTCAAGGGGGGTGATGGGAGGTGTGCCAGCAAGCCCCAAAGAGAAATGAACATGTCTCCAAACAACACTAGAAAAATAAAAGAATAGGTGATTATGCGTCTCCTCACAAGTGCCACATAATTTGCAAGTGGTGTCAGTAGACAGCCCCCATCTAGCAAGCCTGTCAAAAGTAAGTAATCTACCTTTAGCTGCCAGCTAGGTACAACAACTCCACTTGGGGGAGCTTTTTGTTTCTAGATAGCATTCCATATATCAATGATGGTTTCCTTAGCACGGATAGTCTTTCTAATCTTCTTAGCAGAGAGAGTCCCACTAGAAATTAAGTACCAGCCATATCCACCCATTAGAGTTATGAAAATGATCAAACAAAGTACCTCGAAAAGATAAAAGGCATTTCCACCAAGGCGAGTCAAAAGGAGAAGGGGAGATAGCAACCCAATCCCCATATCTTTGGTTCTTCCAACAGCACCAAATGGAGTCACCTACAGAGACGAGGTGATGGGCCAACTTTGCAAAAGCACAAACCTAGAGCTCCTCAAGGTTGCAAAGATTGAGACCTCCCTCCTAAAGGGGTTTGCATATTTCTTCCCAAGCAACAAGATGGGGTTTTCCATCCCAATAAAATCAACAATCTAGCTCTTTATTTTGTCAAGTGAGGTCATTTTTTATAACAGTGCACGAAAGCCAAAAACATAAAAGGCCCTCTACACCCCATTTGACCCATCTCACATGCCTCATTCTAGAGAGGGTTTTCCTTCCTTGACATTATCTTCAAGTGCTGAAGAGGGGTGATCGTTTAATTCTCAACACAATTAATTAAGGTTATTAGGCTTAATTAATTGTGTAAAGAAAAGACTTAAGTTAACTTGATTGTTAAATTATTGTCATTAATTGTAATATAAGGTCAAGCTAACTTACATTTTAGATTTAAATTCATTTAACTGGTTGAGTCCAAGTCATTCACTGGGAGGTATTTAAAATAATTAATTTACCATTTTTATTAACAATTAACTAATAACTTTATTAATTATAATATATGTTAAACTCATGAACAACTACATACAAAAATTGAACTTTAAACATGGCATTTATTCCATTAATGAAAGAAATGTACACAGATGATTTTACAATGAAGAATCAGAGAGGAATTACAAAAATTGAATATAAGGTAAAGCAATTAAAAGATATTTAACACTAATACAATTGCTTTCTCTTTACAACTCATTTAAAACACTTAGCACTCTTTAGACTCTCTCAAACACTTAGCCAAATTTATATCTCTCAAACCTTTCTTCTCTTTACACTTAAGCAAAAATTGATTTAATGAGCGAGCCCACTTTTTGAGGATCTATAGCCCATTACTGGGTCGGATCAACCCTACTAGGTGAACCCTAGTTATTTTAAGTCTATTTTAGTGTATTTTGGGTCCATATTAGGCCCACCAAATGCTCATGCGCCCACCCTAGCCCATAAATCCTCAGAATAATGGTCATATATGCTCATTTAATGTGCGTATTTTGCGCCTAGTGCTTGACGACTGCTTCGGCAATGAGCATGAATTGTTTTATAGGTGTGCATAGCTCCTTCAGTTTTCGAGGTGGGACTAACATAGCCCTTCCTTTTTCAGCGCAACGTCTCAGCCAGAAACTTCAGACGATGATTGCTGCTAACTCAAGTCACCATTCTACTCGAATCAAAGTTCATTCGAGAGCTTATGGATTCATCTTTCAAAATTTACCATCAACTTGAGATTGGATCACAATTAGTCCAAAGAATTAAAGAGTGAACAAGCACTGTTCACGTGCCTTTTTACATGCATCAGAAGTGATATTCAAGCCAAAGGACCTACATATCAAGACATTACTCTCAATTGAGAGTCGGAATGACTTCAGGATGTCATTCCGTGTGGATTGCAAGAAAATATAAGAACAGAAAGAGCTCCAGAAGTTCATGAAGCTTCAAATACGAAACTTTAGATCATGGAATTCAGAATGAAATTGTTTTAAAGTTAGATTAAAGTGCTAATAGGAGATTTGGGTCAATTTAAGAGATGAGACCTGATCAATCTGGGCGTAAATTGATGTTGAAACTCATTAAGAACACCAAGAACAGTATCGGGTTCCCTTTAGGACCCAAATTATGCAAAAACTCAATTCTTCCTATAAACTCAATGAAATTCATTCAAATCAGTTCTAATGATTATAAATCATAGCAGGAACTCAAATCCATCTTTGAATCAAAGATTCAAACTCTAATTTAGCAAGAATAACTCCATGTTGACTTACGGAGGTTGAAGTTTGACTTTCAAAATTAGAACAAATTCCTTCAAATCAAAGACATATATAAACAAAATTCAACCTAAGGAATCTGTTGCACAATTCAAGATCATGTTTTGAAGGCTTTAGAGTGAACTCCAAGCTCACCACCGAAGATCCAAAAGTCTTTTGTTCGATGTAGCAAACTAGAGTTTGTTACACTCAGCAGAAGCATTAAAGAGATTCTACAAGCTATACTTGTGCTTTTGGACCTAAAACCATACTCTAAGATCTCAAGAATGTGTCCCTCCAACTCTGGCAAAGTTGGAGAAGATGAAGATCAATTTAGGCATTCTATCATCAAAACTCAATTTAAACCACTGGAATTTGATCCTAACAAAGTAAAGACAAGATCTGGAGCTCTACAAGATCAACGAAAGGCTGAATCACTTGATTTCATTCGCCAGAGCTCTGCCTCACTGGAGCTCTAGTGAACTATGATTCAACAGGTCTAAAGATCAAATCTTCACCAATTGCCAAAAGAAAGACATCATCGTGTTCCTGAAGTCACGAAGAACCTCAAGAACACGTCAATTACAACAATTGATGAAGATTCACAAGATTAAATCAAGAAAAGATGGTAAATCTTATCTTGAGTTTGAATGAACTCAAGATAGGCTCCACTCAATTGAGTGAGGGGAAATGCTATCTATGAGTAGGCAAAGGTGATTAGGTGATTGATTAGGTGAATAGAACTCTTCTGAGATGCCATTATCAGTGCGCTCAGAAGTTGAAATGGAATTTGGGTGTTTGTGATTGAGTGAGTAATCGATCCAATTAAGATGATAAACAAGGCCCTCGTGGAATGATAAGGTGATGTAGGACCTTGAATGGATGTGATTTTAGCTCAGATCCCTCTGCCATAGATAGCGAAGGAGATCTGGTGCAGGTGGAGTGGATCTAAGCAATTAGATGATAGAAACATGTAATTAAGTGATTAGAAATTATTATGATCAAGTAAAGAAGATGATCAACAGATTAAAACGACAAAAGAAGGCTTCGGTAAAGCTCAAAGGAGCTTTTTGGAGTCGGGGAAAATGACTGGAAATCAACATGAAAACTACGATAAACTAGCTATCTAATTGCGCTAATCTACTCTAAACTAAGAACTAAGGCTAATCTATGATTTACCTGGATGAATTGGGGTAGAAGAACTTTGTCAAAGGCACATAACGGAGGAGTAAATCAGAGGGGAAGGACGGAAACTCTCCGGCGAGAAATTGAAGCACAGAGGAAGATCAATGGCACACTCCAAGCCCTGTCACAACCACTGGAGAGGAAGAGGAGCTGAGGGCGGTGAGTGGCTCCACTGGAATCACTTTGATAGGGGGTGAGAGGTCACCGGAGACTTGGAATGAATAACCTATTGTTGACTCAGTTTGGGGAAGAGGGGTAGGAAGTCAACCCTTGAAATTGGAGGTGCGGAGAGGTATTTATAGGTGGTGGGCGAGGTAAGGGGGAAAGTATTAGGACAGATAGAGGTCTAGGTTCATCGTAACCTTTAGCTTCGTCTCCAACGCCGATGAGCTTACTCACCTAGGGAAATCAAGATTCCAAGGAGATCCGGACCATGGGATCTGAAGGAGGTGAGCTTATTAATTGTGACCATGGCAGTGGCTTTTCGACGTAGGATGGGCAGTGATCAAAAGGTGTGAAGACCAGAGCTTCACAACCGTCCAAAGGTTGAAGAAGAAGAAAAAGAATATGTGCACAGGGACCTGTTCACAAATAGTGAAGGACTTATTCAGAATAAAAAGGACTCATGTGAATTGAAAGCTAAGAGCTTAAATGTAAATAGTGAATATAAAGGCTTATTTTAATTTATTCCTTTTTCAACTTTTTATATATAATCATAAATGATGTAGATAATATATTTATGCCTTGAAATTATACTTTTGCCCTTTTTAACTATATTTATTTAAATGATTAAATTAATTAGGTTAATTAAGTACTTAAATCCTTAATTCAATTAAGTTAAACTACGTACTTAATATATAGTTAATGATTGTTATTTTGAGTCCTGCTATTAATTAAACTTATATTAACATTAATTGAGCCTTAATTATGTATTTTAGCTTATTTTACTGATCCTTACTATTTTACCCTTATGTTATAATTAACCATGTATTTATGTTATTCTTAGGTAATTAGCTAGGGAAATTAGCTAATTAGTATTAATTAAGAGCCATGATGTGTCTCTCATCAAGGGGCTGCCATCCCTCCTAGTGACTAAAGAGATTCCCAGGTAACACGAGGGGAATCTACCCTCCAGCATGCCCAACTCCAAGCAAATACCCATTTTATGGCGACGATGTTTGGAGATGTACACTAGGCTTTTTGCACTATTGAGCATAAGGCCAATCAAGAAGGCTAAAGTTCCCAAAGCATTCTTTATGGCTCGGGTCGAGCAAAGGTTGCCTTTTAGCAAATGAGAACATCGTCAACAAAAATCAAGTAAGAAGGAAAGAGAGTACTGTTGATCCTAGAGGGGAGAATCCTGCATGCCCTTTTGAGTTTGGTGCTGGAATAACACAGATAGGACATTGATAGCCAGCATGAAGAGGAGTGATGAGAGAGGATCACCTTGTCTTGACCCCCGCTCAGTATGGAGGAAGCTCGCTAGATCACCATTAACAAGTGATCAACATGTAAGTTCAGAGATGCACATACAGATACAATTGATCCAGGTATCATTGAATCCCAATAAATGGAGAGTCCTGAAAATAAAATCCCTCTTGATAGTGTCGAAAGCTTTGGAAATGTCCACCTTGACGCACATTCCGGGCGCTAGACCTACCGTGTGGAAGCCTTTCATGAATTCTTGGGCAAGCAAAAAGCAGTCAAAGATGCAACGACCTTTTATGATGGTTCCTTGGTTTGGAGCAACCAATTTAGGCATGAGCTAACTAAGTTTGCCTACCAAAATCTTTGAGATAATCATGCAGATTGTATTGTAGTAGGCAATAGACCTAAAGTCTCTGAGAGAAGAGACATTTGGTCCCTTAGGGATAAGGGTAAGGAAGGTATGATTGAGCTCCCTTACTAAACCCCCTTCGCTAGTAAAGAAAAAGCGGACCCCTTCAATAATATCTGCATGAATGATGTTCCAAGCCTTTCGGAAGAAGAGTTCGTTGAAGCTATTTGGGCCTGGGGCCTTGTCCAATCTAATAGACCAAAGAGCTTCATTAATTTCTTCATTACTAAAGACAGTGGTTAAGCTAGCATTATCATCTTCTGAGAGAGAGAAGGGTACCAGCCATGAGAGGTCCTCAATCGAAGGTGCATTCTGATCTAGGGTGAAGAGTATGGAGTTAAAATCCATGGCTTCAGCCCTCAGCAACCGCTCCTCGTCAATGATCCCCCCTGTCGGTGAGGAGCTTGGTAAAGGAATTTTGGTTCCGTTGCACTCTGGTGGCACGATCAAAGAAGCCTGTGTTACAACCACCTAACTTGAGCTAATCACATTGGCTTCGCTGCTTCCAAAAATGCTCCTCCTCTCGTTTGAGTTGGGATAGCTCAAAACGAATGCATCGCTCCTCCTATTGTGCCACAATATTGTCAGGGTCCTATATAAGGGAAGAGTGGATATTATTCAGAACAAAGGAGAGGTCAACGATGAGATTGGTTCTAGAGTGATCATTGTAATCCCAATCATTTAAATCATGCTTGACACGCTTGAGCTTTGTGATACAGTGAAACAGGGGGTTACCCTCTACCTCAGTACTCCAGGTCTCCTCCACGAGAGGAAGAAAGGACTCTCTCTCCACCTAATATTTAATAAATCCACCTAGTAGGGAGGGATTTATCCCATTAGTTTGAAGATGATGTGCTAATATTTGCATGTGCAAATGCCCAATCCGTTGAGGCAATTAGAAGTGCACTATCGTTTTTTGAGAAGTACTCAGGATTATCATTGAATGCTAACAAAAGCAGGATATATATCTCTAAGGAGGTCCTCAACCAAATGGCAATTTTCCTTAAGTTGGTAATTCTTGAAGGTCAGCTCTCGGCCTCTTACCTTGTGTTCGTCGCGTTGAATCGGCGTTTAAAAAGTATTGCGCTGTAATATAGCCGAAAAAGCGTTCAAAATAGATATAATTTTATTACATGAATTTGAAGTCCGAGGTCGAACACATGGAGCAAATTGGTATTTAGAAATTAAGATCACAATTCAGAATTTAAAAGAATATGCAATAATATCAGTATTAAAGTGCAAAAATATGGGAGTAAAATGGTGATGTAGATCACCAAATACTCCTACAATATCAACTAAGGAACTCAATGTATATGAATATGAATTAAACTCAAATTGGACGTCTGATTAGTAAATTAGACAACTTAAACGTCTGATGCTACAATGCTTTTCCCTTCTGATTTCTTCTTTCTCTACTTCTCTTCTGCGACTCCTCTTCTTTCTTCCTTCTTCTTCTTCTACTCCTCCTTCTTCTTCTTTGGCTTTTGTCTTCCTTGGCCTTTATGATCATTTTCTGCCTTTTTCCTTCCTTAGCTTCTTCCTCCTCCTTCCTTCAGTTTCTTCCTTCTCTGGCTTTCTCTGCCGTCTGCCTTCTGTCTTCCGTTGCCTTTCTTCTACCTTGACCCTTAGCTTCTCTTCGTCCTCTTCAAGCCTTCACTTCTTCTTCTTCAGCTTCTGACTTAGCTTCTCCTTCTCTTCAGCCTGCAGCAAAACCTACTCCTACCCGTGCGCAACTCTCCTCTCTTTCTCTCTTGGGTTCCGCTCTCCCAAAGCCATGCAGACAATCAGGTTATCAAGTCAGGTGCATACCCAGGACCAGGCCCACCGGCGTGCGGTGGTGGGTGAGGAGTGCAGGTCGAGTCAGGTCAGCTAGGTCCACATGGCAGTGCCGTGGACAAGGTTGGGTCGGGTGAGAGGGACCTCACCCCGTGGATCTGAGGCGAACAGATACAGGCACAAAATCAACTTATGCGGGTGCGCGACCTCAGGACTTTCTGAGGTGGGACTATCTACACACCCTTCTTCTCGCACGCCTACAGCAGAGGTGGTCTTCCAATTGCAATAGCTGCTACGGCCTTCGACTAGAATTGAGAGCTAGGATTCGTGTGCGAGAGTTTTCCGTGCATCCTAGGATAGGAGCCTGGAACTAGCAAGGCCTGGAGCGACCTCAAGCGAGCTTCAAGCTTGCTCGTCAATGGCGGATGATGCCTGAACCTAAAATCACAAAGACAGCCTCGCAGCCACGTCAAATCACTCAGGGAGCGTCGTCGAGGAACAGCGAATGTACTGAGGTGGTTGGCGTGGCGTGGGGACGTCTGTGCGAGCGTGCCTAGGGCACACTGTGTGCGACAGTGTAGGTGTGTTCAGGGGTGCATTTGGGTGAGTGGCGCGGTGATATGAGTGAGGGGAAGTGTTTAGTGGAGTGAGGGGAAGCTTATGGGTGTGTCGGCGAGGGATGGGTTGGCCTGTGGAGGTGGAGCGGCCTCGCCGGAGGTGGTGGCCAGAGATGGAGATGAGGGTGATGGAGGTCAACAGTGGTTGATTTTGGGAAATAGAGAGTGGAAAAGAAAGTAGAGGGGGAAGGGAGCTTATCTGGGGTAATAGTGGATGAAGGGGAGACGAAGATGGCATCGGACGCATACTGCTAACACCGGAGACGAAGATGCTCAGAGAGAGACGGTCAGCAAGGTTGAAGGGGGGTCGGAGTGTCGACGGGTGCTGCATGACACGGATGAAAGCAAGAAGGAAGAGTCCGCCACAGGTATTGTGGTTAGATGATGAGGGAGAGTAGGGAAGGTCGCCGGAGCTTGAAGAGCGAATCGACCGGAGGAGAGAAGAATTTGAGGGGGACTCCGGTCGAATTCAAGCTTGGAGGAGTCGAGGCGATCTGGGCTTCTTTAAATAGAACCTTGGAGGTCGGTTAGGGCTTGGGAAGCTTGGACACCCATGTCTCTCGTGCGTTCGCATGAGAGATTGGGAAAGAATTTGGGATCAAAGATGGATTCAGATTTGAGGGATTTTCTCAGAGAATCTCCCTTCTAATTTTGGGAGGGATTCTCTAAGCAATTAAGGAGAAACCTCCTTCCAAAGATTGCCAAAGTAGGATTCCTCCACTATAATGGTGGAGGGACCTAATTGCGAAGATGATGAATAAACTAGGGGGCATTTTGTAAGGGTTTTTTAAAGATAGGGTTACAAATGTAATCAGGCTAAACCTTTTTGTAAATTAGGTCAAGGTAAATTCATCTTGGGTTCAAATTTTGGTACAAACCTAATTTGGACCTAAGGAATCCAATGGTGAAGTTGGATTTTAGGTTTGACCACGTTTGACTGGGAAATTTATGCAGAAACCCAATTTAGGGCAAATATCTATCTGAGACCCCGTTTAGGTTAAGATGGGTTTTAATGGCCAAATTAAAGGTTTTAAACCCTAGAGAATATTTTCTATGATTTTTAGAGGGTTTAAGTGAATTTTATCCTGACCATAACCTTGGTTAATCTAGTGGGTCTATTTTAGGATTTCAAAAGTCATTTAATTTACAAGATACACACAAACCCTTTTCTGTCTGATCCAACCCACTTATAATCTTATTAAGACCATTTGACCTTTGTTTAGCTTTTGAGAAAACCCGTTATTTTACTGCATTGGTAAAATTACAGTTTTAACCCTAGTTTCTTATTTTACTCTCAAAAAGGTTATGCAGTGAATTAGGACCTTCAGTAGATTATGTAAGAGCATTTATTCTCTCAATTGAGTCAAAATGAGCTAGTTATGGCCTATGATGGTTTTCCCATCATACCCCCATGCCTAGCTTTTGCTAGTCCCTTAGCAAAATTTTAAGGTTTTAACTTTGATTCTAGACCATGTAATCTTTTGATGCTCAAAATTTTGATGTGTGCTTTCTTCTGTAGATTAGGTTAGAATGCCAATAGTAGGCCTAGAAGTACTTAAGTACCAACCAAGATCTGACCTGACCAGCTCTAGCCTCAGTCTGCCGCGAAGGTTTTTAAGGCCTACTGGAACTATCTTAAGGTTCTTTGAACTCTGCGGTTAAAGCACCCATGCTTGTAACATATTTTAGCCTTTGTTCAGTTTGCAATGCATTTTTGTAAGAGAGAGATAGAGGAATTTTCTTTGTTTGGAGAGTCTTCTCTCTTTTCTTTTTATTTCTAACTTCGGATTGGCTTTATAATACGGTCTGTATCGGATTCCTAATCCCCATCATCAATCCTCAAAGGGTCCCTGGCAATCGATGCTTCGTGATAGCACCGCCCATGGAAACCCCCAGAACCCTGGCTTCCGAGATTTCGAGATAATCCCGCCCATGGCGTTCTGTAGCTAAATCTATACCCTAGCAATCGACATTTCATGATAATGCTGCCCATGGCATCTGAACCAGTACAAGGTGCTTACATGCCTCTAGTAGGATATGTAGATATCCTAGGAGACAAGCACCGAGGAGACGATATGTTATTGCACATCTTCGAGGGGAATTTCATGCCTCTCTGTGCCAGGAACTCACCCAAATCAACTTGTGTTGATCAACCGCTCCTAATCTATGCGACTTTTTCAGAGCAACTTAAACACATTTGCATGATTTTGATACTTATGTGCATTGAACCAGACTATGTGTGGATTGGGGTGCTTAGGTTACCGAGTCCCACAAACCAGAGGTCAGTTAACGAGGCCAAATACTCCATAAGCCTTAGACCTAATACTTAAGCTTCGCATCTTCCCCAACCTCTTGAGGACCATCCAGATCTTAGTGGATACTTGAATTTTTAAGCCTAGGAGTATAGCCCAAGAGGCCTAAAATCAGCGTTCCTACTAATCTCTTTTGTGTTTCATTAGCACTTTTTTCTTTTCATTTTCTTTTTCTTGATATGGTCTAGAACTCAGTTAATTCCTTAATTTCTTACTAATGACTATCTCTTTTCTTTTGCTTTTCAATTTATGATCCTTTTTTGACATTTTTCACTTTTCCCCTTTTTCTCTTCAAGATTTGTATGGCCTCAAAATTTTCTCTCCTCTCATTTTTTTTTGTTCTTTTTCAAGAATTTTTTTTTCATTTTTTTGGCATTTTTGAAATATGTGATTTTTTGATGAAACCTTTTCTTGTGAGATGATTTTCACGACGTTTTGCACTTTCATACCCCCTCATCGAGTTCAGCTTAGATCATTTATTAGAACAAGTTCTGGGTGGGCAAATGGGTTGAGGTGACTGTTATGGACGATTTCAAGCTTAGGTACGGGTACCTGAGGTGGGGTCAACTGTTCTAATGGATGAACCCTAAAGTGCAATGTGAATTCAACATAGGAATGTCAAGAAAGGTTTCAGGTTTTTCAAAAATGATGGATTGCCTCCCATTAAGCGCTAAGTTTTATGCCATCGGCTGGGCGCAATGAGCTTAGGGAGAATGGAGGGTAAAGGATGTCTCAGCCAAATTTCTATCGGTAAGGTCAATGAATGGTTTGAGTCTCTGACCATTCACGATGAAAGGTTCTGAATCGTGGCTGAGTAAACTGATCTCGATGTCTCCATTTCCAAAGATTCGTCGGATGAGGTAAGGTCCGATCCATTTTGATCTAAGTTTTCCTGGAAATAGCTTGAGTTTAGCAATAAAGAGTAGGACTTTTTGACCAGGTGAAAGATCTTTCTAGATATGTGCTTGTCATGAAAGGCCTTAACTTGCTCTTTATAAATTTGTGAGTTCTCATATGCGTCGTGGCGTAATTCATCGATCTCGCTCATTTAAAGCTTTCTATGGGTTCCTGCCTTAGAAAGATCTAGATTGCAGCACTGTTATGCCCAATAGGCTTTGTGCTCCAATTCCATGGGAAGGTGACATGCCTTCCCGTACACTAATCTGAAGGGAGACATACCTAATTGGATTTTGTGGGCGGTCCTATAAGCCCACAAAGTTTCCAGAAGTCGAGATGACCAGTCTTTCCTGTCAGGTCAAACAGTAACCTGGAGGATTTTCTTGATCTTTCGATTTGATAGCTCAGCTAGACCATTAGTTTAGGGGTGATAAGGAGTAAAGATTCGATATGACACCCCGTATTTGGTCATCAGTGACCTGAACTGAGCATTAGTGAAATGAGTCCCTCCATCAGAGATTTTAGCACGTGGAATCCCGAACCGAAAAAAGATGTTCTAATGAATGAATTTGATAACCACCTTATAATCATTGGTTCAGGTCGGAATGGCTTCGATCCATTTGGACACAAAGTCAACAGCGAGTAGAATGTACTCGAAGCCATCCGAAATAGGAAAGGGTCCCATAAAATCAATCCCCCAGACATCGAAGATTTCGCATACGAGAATCGGCTGTAAGGGCATCATATCACGGTGGCTCATGTTGCCTAAGGTCTGACAACGAGTGCATGCCATACAGTGATTGTATGCACCTTTGAAAATCGTGAGCCAATAGAAACTGCACTAAAGGACTTTCGCTGTGGTTTTATGACCTGAGAAGTGTCCACCGCATGCCTAGTCATGGAAGAAGGACAAGATGTCCTGAATTGCCACTTCCGAGACACATCGTCGAATGATTTTATCAGCACCGATGCGGAATAGATACAGGTCTTCCCAAAAGTAGTACTTGTTGGTGCTAGAGCACCACGATCGTTTGTTTTGATGATACCAAAACACGTGTCATTTAACATTTGCACTTGGAGTCTTAAATTTCAGGTCAATTGCAAATGGAGATATGATTAGACGGAGTTCGAGCTCGCATCCAGGACGGATTGGAGGAGCTTGATGGAGAACAGAGGAGATTCGCGAGGAGCGATGGCTTGAAGAAGGAAGGAGATGAAGAATATAATAGATTTCCTTCTCTTGTACTCTTTGTATTTTTTGTTTCTTTTGTTGCTCTTTATTTTTTGTTGCTTAGATTCATGTGAAAGAGCCTCGAAGTACCTTTACACCAGCACAACCCTAGGATACTTAGGTTTTCTGTAGAAAACTTAGAAAACCAATATAGGGTTCAAACAGCTTTTTCAGACGTCTAATTCCAAAATCAGACGTCTGATAATATGTTTTAAGATGTCTGACTGTTGACTCAGACGTCTGATAACAATTAGGCTGGACTTAATTAGTCATGTCTGATGAGATCAGACGTCCAGACCTCTGTCCAGACGTCTTAGAAGACGTCTGATGACTTTGCCAGACGTCCAATTAGTGGACCGTTGGCTGGCTTAGCAAACACCGAAGGATATGACCGTTAGAGCCTTATCAGACATCCTTAAGCCTTTCCATACGTCTGATAGATAACCGTTTTGCCTCAGCTGACCCAAAATCTCTTCTGAGAGATTTTCTAGCCGTTGCAACTCTTGGAAATCCATTCCCGTAGAAAAAGTAGGTTTCCAGACGTCCAGACATAGTGCCAGACATCCTATATGTCGTCTGATGGACTTGCACTAGAACCTTGTTTAGATCTGATTCAAGTCAGGAAGAAACCCGCATAAAATCAGACGTCTGACCTTATTTTCAGACATCTTAAACTGGTCTTCCAGACGTCTGATGCCAGGATCAGACGCTGATAACCCTGTCAGTGCAATCATTGTTCCTGATTTTGTCCTGATTCTCTTGGGCTTTGCACCCAACGGCTATGGAAGCTTTCCAAAGCTTTCCTAAGGCCTCTATAAATAGAGAGGAACCTCTTGCACAAAAACACACACCTAGATACACAAGACACACCTAGTAATACACTTTCACACTCTTTTGTGTCCTAGAAAAGCTCTTGCTCTCCAAGCTCAAGTTCTACATCTTGAGAGCATCAAGCCTTTGCGCACCCACTCTCCCGCCGTAGTTCACGAGAACGACGTTGCACCGTCGCATGGCTCACGCACCCGCGTCATCGATTCGACGCACTCCTTGCAAAGGGGAGTTTCTTAATTCCTATAGAAGCTTAGGTTAAAAATTGCTTTGTTGGCTCTATAGGATTGTTGTTTCTTTATCTTTGTTATTTGGTTAGGTATTCGCTTTGCAAATTCTCGTCTCCTTCGTAGGACAAAATCCTTCTCGTGAAGAGAAGGGGTTTGAGGTACGCTACCCTCGTATAAAGTAGCATGGTTGTAATTGAGGTTGAATCACCCTCGTTTAAGTGATTCGTTTAGTGGATTTGATCAACTTGGTTGATTGGAAAATCCTAACTCGAGAGGGCAAGGTGGTGGTTTTCATCCGGTTTGGGTTTCCACCTAAAAATTATTGTGCACATTGTGTGATTGAATTTTTTGTGAGATTGTTTATATTCTATTCCTCATTTTATTACGTCACCCCCTCCTGGTAGGGATTCTACAGTACTTAGCATCGGAAAGCAATTTGTCCTTCTTGGCTTTTAGCCAATTGGACGGGATCTGATGTGATTCCAAATAGTTTACTAGATCAACAAACCAAGGAAGCCCTGTACTGATAGTCAGGAGGTGCTCATCAGGAAAATGTTCCGTAATGGGTCTGGAATGGTTGATAATATCAAAAGGAAGGCGAGACAAGTGATCAGCTACCACATTCTATTTTCCTTATTGCGAATCTCGAGGTCAAATTCTTGCAACAATAAGATCCATTGGATTAGTCGAGGTTTCACGTCCTTCTTTGCAAGGAGATGCCTCACAGCTGTGTGATCAAAGTAAATGATAACACGGGAACCCAGAATATATGATCTGAACTTTTCCAGAGTAAATACTACGGCTAGCAGCTCTTTCTCAGTAACTGTGTAGTTATGTTGAGCCTCGTCAAGTGTCTTGCTAGCGTAGTAGATGACCACGGGTTTCCCGTCAATTTTTTGGCCAAGTACCCATCCTACAACGAGATCAGATGCATCGCACATGATCTCAAAGGGTTGAGATCAATTAGGGGACTGTAGGATCAGAGCTTGGGTAACTCGATCACGAAGGATTTCAAATGCTTGAGTGCATTCCTTGGAGATTTCAAAAGGAACGTCCTTAGATAGTAGAGTAGTCAGGGGTCACACGATCTTTGAGAAATCAGGAATGAATCGACGGTAAAAACTAACGTGCCCTAAAAAAGATCGAATGTCCTTGATCGAGCTAGGCATAGGGAGTTTGGAAATCAGATTCACCTTGGCTTGATCGACCTGGATACCTTTTTCTGATATAAGATGTCCCAGGACAATTCCTTCAGGCACCATGAAATGGCTCTTTTCCTAAGAAAGAACCAGATTCACGTCAATGCACCGCCTGAGGATCTAGACCAAGTGTAGGAGGCAATCATCAAAAGATAAATACTGAAAAGTCATCCATGAAGACTTCCAGATAATCATCTACCATATCTGAGAATATGGCAAGCACGCACCGCTGAAAAGTAGCAGGTGCATTGTAGAGACTGAAAGGCATCCTTCGAAACACGTACGTCCTAAAGGGGTAAGTGAAAGTGGTCTTTTCTTGGTTCTCAAGATGGATTGCAACCTGGTTATAACCGGAGTACCCGTCCAAAAAGTAGAACATATTTCCCGCTAGTTTCTCAAGGATTTGATCAATAAACGGCAGTGGGAAATGATCCTTCTTTGTAGAGGTATTGAGTCTTCTGTAATCAATGCAAACTCTCCACGAATTTGCCACACGAGTCGATATGGTTTCTCCAGTTTCAGTCGTAATCACGGTGATCCTGCCTTCTTAGGCACAACCTAGATTGGACTCACCCACCGACTGTTGGAGATCGGGTAGATGATTCCAGCATCTAACCACTTGATGATCTCCTTTTTCACGACCTCCTGCATATTAGGATTTAGATGTCCCTGCATTTCATGGGAAGATCGTGTGCCCTCTTCAGTATAGATGCGGTGTATGCAGTAAGAAGGGCTAATGCCAGTCAAATCATCTAGAGTCCATCCAATGGCTTTTCGATGTTGCTGAAGAACGATAATCAGACGGGATTCCTGATCAGGTGAGTCTAGAGTTGATAATCATAGGAAACGTCTGATTGGAACCCAAAAAGACGTACTTAAGATGATCGGGAAGAGGATTGAGTTCCAAAACAAGGTTATCAGCAGCAGCGGGCGGTTCAAGGTGTGTGTTAGGAGCAAGGGAGGGAGTTATGGGTGTGTCTAGGTCAAGTTCGAATTCCTCTAATTGCGGGTTTTGATCCTCTTGTGGTTGATCAGAAGTAGACAGGTTTTCCTCAATATACGGATCATCAACCACAGCCTTAATATCACATATCTGTTCTATAACTCTGCAATTAATCCCTTGTTGGGCCTTAAAAATGTCGATTTTTAGTGTTTGGTTTCCAATTTTAGTTCAATTTGGCCCTCTTCACAATTAATGTTAGCCCTAGCAGTGGCCAAAAAGGGTCTCCCTAGTATGATTGGTGTATTCCTCAGATTTTCTAGAGCATCCATATCCAAGACTACGAAGTCCACCGGGAAATAGAAATCCTGAACCCTAACAATGACATCCTCAAGAATTCCTTTAGGTGACTTAATAGATTAATCTGCCAACTGTAATGTCACCTCTGTCAGTTTGAGCTCAGATTCCTCAAGATGGTCAAGTAGGGATGTAGGTATTAGGTTTATGGAGTCTCCTAGATCCAATAAAGCTCTATCAAATTGAATATCATCAATTGTACAGGAAATCAAGGGAGTACCTAGGTCTTTTGCCTTAGGTGGGAGTTTGCTTAAAATTACAGAGCTGGCTTACCCTGACATACGATTGGGTTCCCACTTTTGGTTCGCGGCTTACACTTAAGTGTACACATGTCTCTCAGAAATCATGCGTAAGCCGTACGTGGCGAATCGCATCCATCAATGGGATGTGTTCAAGCTATGAGTTACTACGCTATAGTATTTGGTTTTAAAAAAACCTGTCGTTGTGGTTTGAAAGCGAAGAACTCGTGTTCAACAAATAAAATTTATACCATAATAGAAATCCCAGGTCGAACTCAGGGAGGCTACGTCGATCTATATTCGCAATTATATTTTTTTAAGGTTTTTGTTGAAAAGCGAAGCTACGTAATTACAATGAAGCAATATAAACAATCAGAATAAACGAGAGAGAGAGAGAGAGAGAAAACATGCACTTAATATTTCAAATGTTTATACAATTAAACCAAAGAAAAATTACACTAGAAAGTGGGAAATCTATTACACTAGAAAGCAGGAAAATTCTACTCTAGAAAGCTGAAAAGAGGAATGGGAGAGAGAAGTTATCCTCCTCGACAATCACTTGGAGGACGAGCTGAACGAAATGACACCTGGAAGACGAAGGACGGAGCGGGAAGAAAGAGGTTGAGGCAAAAGGAACGGGAACAGGGCAACACATCATCATCGTCGTGGGATCCGCTTCCAAAATGGGGGAAAAATTTGACTTTCTCTCAAGGAGCATCCCGGGTGTGGGACAAGCTTCTCTTGAGCTTTGGAGAGGGAGAGAAGAGAAGGAAGGGATGAGAATTTCGTATGGAGGGGGTCTCCTTTTATAGTTGCAAGGAGTGAGGGCATTACGGACATTACAATTTCAAAATATTAAATAAGGGGCCTTTAGTGACGGAATTAAGCGTCACTAAAGCCCAAGTCGTGGGCAACGTGTGCCGCGCCTGCCGTCCACTCACCTCCCGCGTCGTCCACGTTCATCAATCTTTGGCTGTTCGATCTGCTTAAGATTGATAACCACAGCACCTCAACGCGCGCCTAGCACGTGCGATCCCGCGTCACGAGGGGGCGTGCGATGGCGCGTGGACTTGATTGAGCGCGTGTAGCCGTCCGATCCCCATCGTACGGTCGCATTCGCCCGCTCGCCCGCGCCCAACTGCATGCTCCTCACGGCTCGAACCAGTGCCCAATCATAGCCGAACGCCTTATCCACTACGCTACACGCGTGGATGGGCGGGCGGCGTGTGTTAGGTGCGCACGATCTGGACCGTTGGATTAAGATCCAACGGTCAAGGCTGCATCTTCAAATGGCCTTCAAAGATTGAGAGCACTGGTTGGGATCCACTCTCACCCATTGGATCTTGATCCAACGGCGGAGAGGAGTGGGCGCTAGAAGCTTCAGAGGTTGAGGGCGGCTAGTTGGGCTATCAAGATGGCACCACATGGTGCCATCTTGGCCATCTATCTTCTGGATGATGTAGATGGTGCCACGGGTATCTTCTGGATGATGTAGATGTGCGATTGGATTTGTCGTCTGAAGTGTGGATTCACACCATCTTGGCCCTTGATCTTCTAGGATTCCTCGGTCTCTACCTGATGCTGCGGATATCCAATTAAGGCAATCCTGGAGTCATTAAACTCCAATCGTCGCCCTGATCAGATCCGTACAGTTGGATCTTCGATCCGATGCTCTGATAAAAAGTCGCCCTATCCCTGAACATAAAAAGAGATAATTAACCTCTATTTTATTCAAACTAATCTAAATGCAAGATGATGCATGCTATGCAATATTTATAGTATGTAATTCAATTATATGCTTAAGAACATGCATAAATAGACATTTTATGTAATATAAACATGTTTACATCACACCCCCATGCCTATCTTTTGCTAGTCCCTAGCAAAAACTATATGCTATTTATAAAAGAATTAGGTTGGATTATTTGAGCATAAGTTATTTTCAATCATTAAGAAAATGTTTACTTAAGATCTGAACTTTCAAAGACACAACAATGCCCGAGTATCTGCCAAAATGCAGACCGCCTCAAGCCCTTGCCTTATTCAAAGAAAAATTTTCTTTTTCTCTTTTTCTTCTTTTCTAATTTTTTTGGATTTTTTTTTTTGAGTTTAGGGTTTAAAAGTGGTTTTCTACAACCATTCAACTCACCCAATATTTGATGAGAACCCTAAGTTCTAAGCATCTTATTGTGAATGTGATAGACTCATTGATCGGCAATTAGAATGGACTTTGGGTTTCTACGCCTCAAGGTGACCTTAGAAAGAGAGTTCTACCTAAAGGTGTATCTTTTCAACCGGTAGCTTTCTCCCTACTTTTATTTTTATGGGGTTAACACAAGGGTGAATCCAGTGTATATCTCCCTGATTTTTTCTACTTTTCCACCTCTTCCTAAGTGTTTTGGGAATTTCAGTGCATTTCTTGAGCTGAGTTCTGGACAACTGGTCGATGAGCTGTTACCACTGACAACTTGCCAGCCATACTCGTGCGGGGAAGTGTGGCTTATTTCTTTTGTTTTCTTTTTCTTTTCTCCTTTTCTTTTTCTTTTCTCTTTTTTTTTTACCTTTTTTTTTAAGTAAGTGGCTTCCCTGATCTAATATTTACCTAAAGGCAGCAAGAAGAGAATAGTCTAGTGATTGGGCGCTGGACAACCTACCTATGGGTTATTACCCATGATAACTTGCCAGCCATATCACCCTAGAAGGTTCATTAGCTACCCAATTTCTATTAAAACTACCGATCAACAACTCAGTGAAAAGAAAGTGTGTAGATGCTTAAGACTCAAAGTTCCCTTAAATCAGAGGGTGGGTTGATAAGTCGTATACTTATCACCCAAACTTATTTACTCAAATTACAATAGAATTAAGATGGTGAGGACTCGAAAAATAAATCCACATTTTAGTGGATACATGGGCCGATTAAGTCCAAAGACCAGAAAGGTCCTTGTGTTCAGATCCTATTGTAATATTTCCTAAGATTGAAAAGTCCTAATGTACAAATATTCCTTCCTAATTCAATTTTATATATATATATAAGAAGAGAAATACAATTTACAAGAATTTCACAAAGCTGACAAAATGATTAAAAAATGAATCCACCCCCCAATGCCTAGCTGATGCAATGTCCACATTGAGAAAGAGACATGAAAGAAAGGGTAGAGTATAAAAGATATCACATGAATATGAAGCTCAGATCAGCTTTGTGTCATATGTACAACTGCTGAGTTTAATGTCGTCAACTAGGTGAAGTCCAGCCAAAGAAGTCACAATATGGCTAGAGCAACCGTGTCTGAGACGGGTTCTGGAAGAGTATGGCCAATAACAGGCTTTAAACGTTGACCGTTGACTTTAAATGTGTTACCCATCCTTGGGTCAGAGATCTGAACAGCTCCATTTGGAAAAATCTGGTCAATAATGAATGGGTCATTCCATTTAGATCTAAGTTTGCCAGGAAAGAGCTTAAGTCAAGAATCGAATAACCAGACCTTCTAGTTCGGCTCAAAGCTCTTGCGAGAAATCAATTAATCATGTAGAGCTTCGATCGAAGCCTTGTAGATCTTGGCATTCTCATATGCATCATTTATAAGCTCTCCCAACTCAGATAGTTGGAGTTTCCTGGTCTTCCCAGCTAAATTCATATCTAAATTGCATTTCTTGATCGCCTAGAATGCCCTATGTTCAATCTCTACGGGTAGATGACACACCTTTCCATACACCAAACGAATCGGAGACATGCCAATGGGCATTTTATACACTGTACGGTAGGCCCAAAGAGCATCCTCAAGCTTTTAAGTCCAGTCCTTGCGATCAGGCCTAACCATTTTCTGCAGAATATTCTTGATCTCCCGATTGGAGATCTCGGCCTGTCCATTCGTCTGGGGATGGTAAGGTGTGGAAATTCGGTGATTAACCCTATATTTGACCAACAAATTCTAGCATTTACCATTAGTAAAATGAGTGCCACCGTCACTGATGATGGCCCTTGGAATCCCAAACTTGCTGAAGATATTTTTCTTGACAAAATCAATGACCACCTTGTGGTCATTGGTTCAGGTAGGAATCGCCTCAATCCATTTGGACACATAATCAACAGCAACAAGAATGTACTGATGTCCAAATGAAGGGAGAAAGGGTCCCATGAAATCGATGCCCCAAACATTGAAGATTTCAACAGGAAGAATTGGGTTTAGGGGCATCATATCTCTCTTAGTTATGCTCCCGAGTGTCTGACATCGAGAACATGACCTTGAGAAATCCTAGGCATCCTTAAATAAAGACGGCCAATAGAAGCCAGATTGCAAAATTTTTGCAGCCGTCTTTTTCCCTAAGAAATATCCACCACATGCAAATGCATGACAGAACTTGAGTATACTATTGAATTCATTCTCCAGAACACATCGGCGAATAATCTGATCAGAGCCAATGCGGTATAGTTTAGGGTCCTCCCAGAAGTAGCATTTGGCCTTAGATTTAAGCCTATCCCGTTGTTGCTTGGTCCAATCCTGGGGGATTTGACCAACGGCCAAATAGTTAACAATGTCAGCAAACAACGGGGTTTAGGCACCAGAAACTGCAAGGATAGCTTCGTCCGGAAAAGTGTCAGCAATCAGGATGTCCAGACGAGAAGAATCACTTAGGAGTCTCGACAAATGATTTTCCACCACATTTTACACCCCAGTTTTATCCTTGATCTCAAGATCAAATTCTTGAAGCAGAAGAATCCAACGAATAAGCCAGGGTTTAGCATCCTTTTTGACCAAAAAATGTCTCAAGGTCGAGTGGTCGGTATAGAGGATGACATGAGACCCTAAGAGATAAGCCCTGAATTTTTCCAAAGCAAATACTATAGGTAGTAATTTCTTTTCAGTAACAGTGTAATTTCTCTGGGCTTCATCCAGAGTTTTACTGGAGTAGTAAATGACAAAGGGCTTCTTGTCAATTTTCTAACCCAAAACAACCTCGACCGTGTAATCAGAAGCGTCGGTCATGATCTCAAAAGGGGCTATCCAAATCAATGGTTGCAACACCGGAGCACAAGTGACTACCGTTTTCAGGAAATCAAATGCCTTATGACATGATTCGTCGAAAACAAACAACATTTCTTTGGTGAGAAGATTGCTCAAAGGACGAGCAACCTTCGAGAAATCCTTGATGAATCTTCTGTAGAATCCCACATGACCAAGAAATAATCGAATTTGCTTAAAAGATGTGGGAAGAGGAAGTTTAGCGATAGCATCAACCTTAGCTTTATCCACTTCAATTCCCTGTTCAGAGATTACATGACCTAAGACGATGCCTTCTTGTGTCATGAAATGACTCTTTTCCCAACAAGGACCAATCGTGTTTTGATACATCGCTTAAGAATCATTTCCAGATTAGCCAAACAAGAGTCAAACGATTCTCCAAAAATAGAGAAATCGTCCATGAAAACTTCCATAAACTCTCCCACCATGTCAGAGAATATGGCTAACATACACCTTTGAAATGTCGCAGGTGCATTGCATAAACTGAAAGGCATCCTACGGAAAGCAAAGGTAACGTAGGGACAAGTGAAAGTAGTTTTTTCCTGATCCTCGAGATGGATAGGAACTTGGTTGTATTCTGAGTAACCATCAAGAAAATAGAAGTACTTCTGCCCAGCTAGTCTTTCCAAGATTTGATCAATGAAAGGCAGGGGAAAATGATCCTTTTTCGTGGTCGTGTTCAGCTTCCTGTAATCAATACAAACCCTCCAAGAGGAAGCTGAACGAGTTGTGACAGATTCTCCTCTCTCGTTAGACACAACGGTAATCCCAGCTTTCTTGAGAACAATCTACATCGGACTTACCCAGGGACTATCAGAGATTGGATAAATAATTCCTGCATCGAGTCACTTAATGATTTCCTTTTTGACCACTTCTCGCATATTTGGATTTAATCTCCTCTACATCTAGCAAGAAGAGCGGGATCCATCTTCCAAGAACATTCTATGATTGCAATAAGATGGCTCAATCCCCCTAAGGTCATGAATGGTCCAACCAATTGCTCCTTGTGTTCCTTCAAGACCGTGATCAATTTAATCTCTTGCTCCTTTGTTAACTTAGCACTGATAATCACAGGGAGCGTCTTCTAAGGTCCTAAAGATTGATATTTCAAATTCTGAGGCAATGGTTTCAGTTTAAGCTGGGGCGGGTTGATGATTGACGGTAAGGAAGATGCTGAAGATTCATCAAGAAGAAGAGGTTGTGAGTGAACAAAATCAATAACCTCTTCAGAAGATGGCAGGTCTACCATAGAGGGTTGCGAGTCCAATTCATCATCAAAGGAGGAACTTTCAATTGAAGAAACCATCAAACAAGTTTCAATGTTTACATTATCCTCCTCAAGTTCCTCAATAAATCCACAATCCACAAATTTATTAATCACCTTAAAAATATCCAATTTCATTTGTTGATCCCCAAAAGCGATTTCCATGCTACCAGTTTCACAGTTAATGTTGGCCTTAGCGGTAGCCAGGAACGGACGCCCTAGAATGATGGCTGTGTTCCTCAAATTTTCTGGTACATCCATGTCAAGGACAAGGAAATCTACAGGAAAATAGAAATCCTTGACCTTAACTATAACATCTTTAATAACGCCTCGCAGATTTGTAACCGAACAGTTCGCTAACTATAGCGTTACTGAAATCAGTCGAAGTTCACCTAATCCAAACTTCTTGTAAAGAGAAGTCGGAATTAGGTTGATGGATGCACCCAGATCTAGAAGTGCTCTATCAAACGTGTAATCTCCGATGACACAAGAAATCAATGGAGCACCTGGATCTCTCTTTTTCTGAGGGAGGTGGTGCAAGATAACAAAACTAGCCTACTCGGAGAGTACCACCTTCCTTGGAACAAACTCTCTCGACTTACGCTTTTGTGTACATAAATCCTTTAAAAATCTCGCGTAAGTCGATATATGCTTGATAGCATCGAGGAGCGGAATATTGATCTCAACATTCTTAAAGATATTCAGAAGCTCCTCATTGCTATTAATAGACTTCTTCGATTTGATTAAGGCTTCAGGAAAAGGTACATGAGTCAGATCTTTGGAATCAAGTTCCTGAGCCTTGATTTCTTCTCCAGAATTCTCCTCTCTCTCCTCAGGTTCTTCAGGATTTGATAGATCAGAATAGTGTGGTTGTGGATCCTGAGTCTACTTACCACTCCTCAAGATAACAGAATTTGCAGATGCATAAGAGTTTGGGTCTTGGGGAGGGTTAGGAAAGATTGGAGGGGCTTGATTAGCTAAGAATTGTTGATGTGCAGAAGAAGAAGTGGAAGGACCCTGCTCAACCACCTGAGCATGTGCATATGGGTCCCTTTGATTTCCATACCCATGGGCTTGGTTGCCTTGATTCAGAATATTTCGCATATTGGGTACGGGTTGGGATGGTAGAGATCTGGGTTGACGAGAGTTAGCAATGAGCCCGGTTTGCAAGTTGTCCAGCAAGGTTTTCATTTGCTACATGAGCCGGAGCATGGATCCTTGCATCTCTACCATTTGCCAGTTCAAATCAGCCTACCCTACGGGTTGATGAGCATTCCAAGCTAGCTAATTGACCTGATTTGGGGGCAACTGAGTATACACATGACCCTGGCCCATTGGTCGTTGCAGAGCATAGTTGCCGGGTAGGAATTGGGTCTGTTGCCCCGGGTTTTTCCAGGATAAGTTAGGGTGGTTTCTCCAACCCAGATTATAAGCATAGAGTAGGGGTTGGATCTAACATTCTCCTATACAGCATAGACATCCTCATAGGTGAGGATGGAGAGAAAGAAAGGGAAGGATCAGAAAAACTGGGAGCAAAGGCCCCAGTTTGGAACCTGTGGGGTTCCGAATAATGCTGACTCACAGGTTGAGTCGCATCGAGTTGATTGACGAACTCCCGTCCAGAAGGAGCTCGCGAAGAATGGAATCCCGAATTTTGAGATTGAGTGAATCGAGAGTTGTTCATATAATTTCCAGCCATCCACTCTTCCATTCTCTTAGCAACCAAGTCCACCTTGTTAAGTTTGTTACAAATCAATTTCATATCAAATGAATGAGAGTCATGGACTTCATTGACATTTGATTTGGGCTGCTGGGACCGGTTAAAAGTATCCATGGAGTTATGATTGATTGAATTCTCTCTCATTTCCTCAAACAAAGCGTTCACATGATTTCTTAGTTACTTAGTCAACCCGTGATAGAAGATTTGCACGAGTTGCCATTTCGGCACCTCGTGGTGTGGATACCTCCGCAATAGGTCCTGGAATCGCTCCCAGGCCACATGAAACTGCTCCCCTGGCCACTGGGTAAAGGTAGTGATTGCTCGTCTCAAGGCATTGGTATGTTTGACTGGTAAGAATTTATTTAGAAAGGCCGATTTCAACTCATTCCAAGTTGCAATTGGTCTTCCTATTGTCCTGTACCAATGAGCGGCCTTATCCCTAAGAGAGTGGGGGAAATGTCTCATGATCATTTGCTCCTCATTCACGTTTCGTGCCTTGGTGATCTGGACCAAAGTGGTCAAGTCCTCCAAGTGCTGAAACGGGTCTTTAGAGCCAAGCCCATGGTAATGTTTGAACAGGCTTAACACCTGGGACTTAATTTCAACGTCACCGGCCGAAATCTAGACGCCGAGACATTCCCCGTAATTTGAAGGATCATAAAAATCCTCAAGGGATGAGCGCCCTACATTCTCTAGAACCATTCCTACATTCTATGCATTTGTTCCAGCTGCCTTCGAAATTCCTCCTATGGATCCGAAGGCAGAGGAGGCTGTTGGTCGGCCATGGGATCAATTTGACCAAAATCCAATTTGCGCCTCCTAGAATACTCTAGCGGTCCTTCCAATCGGGGATTCAATGACCTTCTTCCCAACATAAACTAGGAGAAGGTCGAAAGGACTGGGGATAAGGACCCTGCAGCACAACAAAACAAGCCTGTCCTTAAGTGGGGTAGCCTAAGGATCTACAGACTCCCAAAACCCGCCTTAAGATTGTAAATGATTTACTCTACTTGTGTCTTCTCAATCCAACCAATTAGAAGGAGGGACTGGGGAGAAGGTTCTTCCTTCGACTTGCGCCTCCGATTCTTAGTGTACCCCCCAGCCGTAGTCGTTTGACACTACTCCCCTAGCTAGACATCAAATTAATCAGTACAAGTAGGTTAATCAAAGACAATCTCAGACTAGGCCCCGAAGAGCGAATCAGTCCTTAAGGCCAACGTCTACTCGATTTTATTAAGGCTAGGGATTGTAATGCTTATGGAATGTGATGGGCCCTTAAAATGGGTTGTGACCTTAATGATTGATTGAGAATTGTGTCTATGCATGCACAACCAGGGTTTTCAAGTAAGATTATTTGTGATGTGTGGATTTTAATGTTCAAATCTTGCTTGAGTAGCTTTTAGGGTTTAAAATTAGGTTGATTTCAATCAAGTTTAAGGCAAACCAGGTTTTCAAACACGGGTGAAGATTGCTTTCTTTTAAAACCAGAAATAAAGTGGAGTGCCTGAAATAGACCTAGATTGAAAACCCTAAGGAGAAGCTACTTGATGAGTTGATTTTAGGTAGAGTGGTGCGGCCCAAACAACTCAAACAACTGGCCACAACTGAACCACCAGGTTAGGCACACAGAGATAGTTAACCAAGAATGATTTCTACTCTTTCATATGTTGCTTTGTGTGTATCAATTCCACATATCAGAACCCGGCTGAATAAAAACAAATCAATTAGGTTAAGTGCCTTGAATGTAGGTGTATGTTGTGTGTCTGTTGAAAATTACCCTACAAGATTATCTTTTTGTTTTTTTTATAAGTGAGGGTGGAATGAGTGTGAGTGAGAATCCAAACAACCAAACTAATCCTAGGATTTATGCAAACACCTAGATTAATTGGAATTTGGATTTAATGTGACAAATGAAATTTATGGAGGGGGGAAGAATGGGGAGCACTTACAGCTGTCTTCTACTACACTTTACTTCGGTCTACCACTTGACGATTCCCTGATGGAGGTCCCTCCAAAACAATAGACACAAGAGGAATCAAGTTAGAAGACAATAAAGTGCGTGAAATGCAAAAAGAAGATTGGAAATCGTTGCCTCCCCGCAACAGCGCCATAATGTTGAAGCTACGGGTTACTACGCTATCGTATTTGGTTTTGAAAAAACATGTCATTATAGTTTGAAAGCGAAGAACTCATGTTCAACAAATAAAATTTATACCGGGATAGAAATCCCAAGTCGAACTAAGAGAGGTTACTTTGATCTATATTTGCAATTATATTTTTTTAGGATTTTTGTTGAAAAGCGAAGTGACGTAATTACAATGAAGCAATATAACAATCAGAATAAACGAGAGAGAGAAAGAGAAAACATGCACTTAATATTTCAAAATGTTTATACAATTAAACCAGAGAAAAATTACACTAGAAAGCGGAAAATCTATTACACTAGAAAGCAGGAAAATTCTACTCTAGAAAGCTGAAAGAGGAATGGGAGAGAGAAGTTATCCTCCTCGACAATCGCTTGGAGGATGAGCCAGACGAGACGATGCCTGGAAGACGAGGGACAGAGCGGGAAGAAAGAGGTCGAGGCAGGAGGAACGGGAACGGGGCAGCATGTCGTCGTCGTCGCGGGATCCGCTTCCGAAATGTGGGTGAAAATTTGACTTTCTCTCTCGAGGAGCATCCCGGGTGTGGGACAAGCTTCTCTTGAGCTTTGGAGAGGGAGAGAAGAGAAGGAAGGGATGAGAATTTCATATGGAGGGGGTCTCCTTTTATAGTTGCAAGGAGTGAGGGCATTATGGACATTACAATTTCAAAATATTAAATAAGGGGCCCTTAATGATGGAATTAAGTGTCACTAAAGCCCAGGTCGTGGGCAACGTGCGCCACGCCTGCCATCCGCTCATCTCCCACGCCACCCACGTTCATTAATCTTCGGCCGTCCGATCTTACGATCGGATGGCTTAAGATTGATAACCACAACACCTCAACGCGTGCCTAGCGTGTGCGATCCCACATCATGCAAGGGCGTGCAATGGCACGTGGACTTGATTTAGCGCGTGTAGCCATCCGATCCCCATCGCGTGGTCGCATTCGTCCGCTCGCCTGTGCCCAACCGCATGCTCCTTACGGCTCAAAACCACACCCAAATGCGGTCGAACGTCTTATCCACTACGCTGTGCGCGTGGATGGGCGGGCAGCATGTGTTAGGTGCGTGCAATCTGGACCGTTGGATTGAGATCCAACGATCAAGGCTGCATCTTCAAATGGCCTTCAGAGATTGAGAGAGCCGGTTGGGATCCACTCTCACCCATTGGATCTTGATCCAACGGCGGAGAGGCGTGGGTGCTAGAAGCTTCAGAGGTTGAGGGCGACCGGTTGGGCGGTCGAGATGGCGCCACATGGTGCCATCTTGGCCGTCCATCTTCTGGATGATGTAGATGGTGCCATGAGCATCGAATTGAGTCGATTTTCGCACCGTTAGGCTGCGATCGTAGATCCGAGTCCAACTGTGCGGTTGGATTTGTTGTCTAAAGTGCAAATTCACACCATCTTGGCCCTTGATCTTCTAGGGTTTCTCGATCTCTATCTGATGCTATGGATTTCCGATTATGGCGATCTTGGAGTTGTTGAACTCCAATCGTCGCCCTGATCAAATCCGTATGGTTGGATCTTTGATCTGAGGCCCTAATAAAAAGCCACCCTGTCCCTGAACATAAAATGAGACAATTAACCTCCATTTTATTCAAACTAATCTAAATGCAAGATGATGCATGCTATGCAATATTTATACTATGTAATGTAATTCTATGCTTAAGAACATGCATAAATAGACATTTTATGTAATATAAACATGTTTACATCAGGTTGTCTATCTAGACCTGTTCAAAGAGCTTGACCAGGTCCTCCTCAAGTGCCACAGGTTTGTTTGTCCTCTTTCCCTTGGTCAAGGCCTCAGGAAATGGAACCTTAGATGCCTCTGGAATAGGTCCAGGATCTTGATCTGGGACAGGGGTATCCTGGATGACTATCCTAGGGCTTGGGTTACTACTAGGCTGAAAGTGGCTTGGGCAAGGTGGGTCTTGTGTTGTTTTGCCACTACGGGTTGTTACTGAATTTAGTCTTGCCTGGTTCTAGTTCGGTGTCGGTAAAATAGGTGGCTGCTGCTAAAATCCCGAGTATGATGTCAAAGCTTCCATCCCGTCGAGTGATGGAGCAAAAGGGGCCTGATAAATCATTTAGACTTGGCCCAGATTTGGGTTCATAACGTGCCTCTGGTTCGGCACATTATTCGAATACAGTAGAGGTTGCGAAGGGAGTGTGCTAGGTTGGTGGGAATTCGCCACCTGGGTGAGTTGATTGCGAACCATTGTGATCTCGTCTTTGTGTTGTTTTTGCATAGCCACATTCGCCTTTTGAATGTCAGCTAGAGTCTGAAGGATAAGAGTCATTTGATCTGTCCGATTTGGCCCAGATTGGTAGGTAGGGTTGGGTTGAGGCTGAGGCGGTTAATATGGACAAGGAGCTTGTGGACGGGGTTGATATGGTGGTCTTTGATTCTGATTATTTCCCGCCCACAGGAAATTGGGATAATTCCACCATCCAGGGTTATAGGTATTAGAGAATGGGTCATTCTAGACGACGTTGAGGTCCTCGCAGGTCTGAAGAACCTCAGAAAAATTAGAGTACGAGGGTTCAGAGTTCCCACAACTAGAGTATGCAGGGTCGGAGTTTCCTCCGATCCTAGAGTAAAACGAGGGTGGATACGGGTCCATCCCCTTAGAAGATCAGTAATAGATGTTATGCACAGCTTCCCTCCCAGAGGGCAGCTGTGTGAACGGGTTTTGCGCAGAGGTGGCTTGCTGCAGATGTCGAGTTAGCTCATCCACCTTCTTCTCAATGATAGAGACCTTGTCTTAATGACTGGCCATCAATTCCAAGTCGACGAATGCGAACAGACCCTACGTATCGTGTGGTCCCCTTGGATTCATCGATGCGCAGGCATTCATCCGGTTGAATAAGCCCATGGAGTCATTATTGATGAAGTTCTCGCACATATTCTCGAGAATCTCCCACACAGTGACTTCGTGTTGACCCAAGATATTTCCTCTGCAAGTTGCATTGAAGAATAAATAGATATCTTCACGGAGTCCCTGGTAACAAGACTGAACTTATTCCCATTTAGGAACTCTGTGATGGGGGCACTTTCACATGAGAGCCAGAAAATGGTCCCATGCTTCATGAAGTGGCTCTCCAGGCTGCTGGGTGAAGTGTGTGATCTGGTGTCATAAGGCATTCATCTGACCAACTGGGAAGAACTTTTTCAGAAACTTAGATTGTAATTCAACCCATGTGTTGATTGGACGCATTTGAGTCTGATATCAGTGAGCTGCTTGGTCCATGAGAGAGAAGGAGAACATCTTCATGAGAAGAATATCCCAATTTTGGACATCTGACCTGAAAGTTTGGGCTAGATGCTTAAGTTGTTTGATGTGCTGGAAAGGATCCTCGGAATTGAGCCCATGAAATTTTGGAATAGCATGAATCATGTTGGGCTTGAGTTCAAAATCAGGACCTCCAGCCAGGATCTGAACTCAAGGTTCGATCGCCACCGCAGTGGGATTGTAATGATCTCGCATCATAGGCCGCTGCGATGGATTCACAAAGGCTTGGAATAAATCATTAAGGCGCTAAAGTTGGTTCTCAAGGTTATTCTCTTCTTCTACGGGTTGTGCCATGATGATGGAAGAAGGAGAATTGGGTTCAGATGAATCAGAGGAGATGTCTATGTGATGGGGTTGCTGCACAAACACGGAAGTCGAGGCCTGGCCTCGAAGGGAGTGAATGACTAAAGGAGGCCTCAAGGATGGTCTTAAGGACCTCCTACCGAACATGCACCGATGGTCTGGATGAGAGTAGAATGTGATGGACCCAATCAAGACACCCAAAAAATTTAGATGACTATAGAGGTTCGGGGTGGATGATACCCCTTAGTCAGAAAGCCGTCCACCTGAGAAATACCTAGGCAACCAGAGAGGGAGAGTCTCGCAAAGACCCCTACACGATAGAGCACCCCCCCGGGTTACAAGACTTCCCCCACCCGACCTCTCTTGTCACTGATGTTCCAGGTAGACCAGAATGAGGACTTGACCTCTTAAGTCTACCAGTTTTATTAAGAGCAAGGGTGCTTAAGATTTTACTTGAACTTTAGATGTATTGAGTGCAAAAAGTGACCTAATTTCAAGATTGTTTGACCCAGCAAGGTGGGTCAACTTCACCTATTTGTCCTTTGAGAAGTTTTAGGTCCCTTCTTTTAGGATTCAGGTGAGATTAAGAGCCTGAATTTTAGGGTTTCTTGAATAAATCACTTCAACCAAGGCTTAGGCACACATCATTTTGGAGAGTTGATTCTTGCTTATGAAGGTGTGTCTCTAAAACCCTAAATTGAAATCCTTAATTGGCTCTAGTTTTGGTCCAATTTAATTCGCCAAATGCGGTATCTAGAGCTTAATCAAGAAAGTTATAGCCCTAGTTACCTTAAGTGGGTGCACAAATCAGATTTTGTTGTTGAAATCAAATCAGGCAACTTGATGAATTAGCTAAGAATGTCAAGCAAGTAGCCCTAATTGATTTTATCTTTTTTTCCTTTTCAGAATGAGGGGCTTAAGGGAAAGTAATCAGAAATTACCTACCCTAGTTTGATGTGAGGCTATCTTTCTTTGAATCTTCTCCCTAAAACAACCACAAAAAAGAAATATAGCAAGTTAGTACCAAATCAGAAATTGTAATCAAGAATTCTAAATTGCCTGTTGCTCCCCGGCAACGGCATCAAAATGTTCGTCGTGCTGAATCGATGTTTAAAAAGTATTACGTTGTAATATAGCCGAAAAAGTGTTCAAAACAGATATAATTTTATTACTCGAATTTGAAGTCCGAGGTCGAACACAGGGAGCAAATTGGTATTTAGAAATCAAGATCACAATTCAGAATTTAAAAGAATATGCAATAATATCAATATTAAAGTGCAAAAATATGGGAGTAAAATGGTGATGTAGATCACCAAATACTCCTACACTATCAACTAAGAAACACAATGTATATGAATATAAATTAAACTCAAATTGGATGTCTGATTAGTAAATCAAACGACTTAACGTCTGATGTTACAGTGCTCTTCTTTTCTAATTTCTTCTTTCTATGCTTCTCTTATGCGGCTCCTCTTCTTTCTTCCTTCTTCTTCTACTCCTTTGGCTTCTGTCTTCCTTGGCCTTTACAATCTTTCTCTGTCGTTTGCCTTCCTTAGCTTCTTCCTCCTCCTTCCTTCAGCTTCTTCCTTCTCTGCCTTTCTCTGCCATCTGCCTTCTCTCTTCCTTTGCCTTTCTTCTGCCTTGACCCTTAGCTTCTCTTCATCCTCTTCAGGCCATTACTTCTTCTTCAGCTTTTAACTTAGCTTCTCCTTCTCTTCAGCCTGCAGCCAAACCTACCCCTACCGATGTGCAGCTCTCCTCTCTTTCTCTCTTAGGTTCCGCTCTACCAGAGCCACGCAAATAACCAGGTTATCGGGTCGGCTGTGTACCCGGGACCAGGCCCATCGGCGTGTGGTGGTGAGCGAAAAGTGCAGGTCAAGTTGGGTCAGCCAGGCCTGCGTGGGCAGTGCCACAGAAGAGACCGGGTCGGGTGAGAGGGACCTCACCCCGTGGATCTGAGGCGAACAGATACAGGCACAAAATCAACTTATGCGGGTGCACAGCCTCAGGACTTTCCGAGGTGGGACTATCGCGCACCCTTCTTCTTGCGCGCCTACAGTAGAGGTGGTCTTCTAATTGCAACAGCTACTACGACCTTCGACTGGAATTGAGAGCCTGGATTCGTGCGCGAGAGCATTTCGCGCAGCCTGGGACAGGAGCCTGGAACTGGCAAGGCCTAGAGCGACCTCAAGCGAGCTTCAAGCTTGCTCGCCAATGGCGGATGATGCCTAAACCTGAAATCACAAAGACGGCCTCGCGGCCACGTCAAATCGCTCGGGAAGCGCCACCGAGGCACGGCAAATGTACTGGGGTGGTTGGCGTGGCGTGGGGACGTCTGTGCGAGCGTGCCTAGGGCACACTGTGTGCAAATGTGTGGGTGTGTTCGGGGGTGCATTTGGGTGAGTAGCGTGGTGATATGAGTGAGGGGAAGTGTTCAGTGGAGTGAGGGGAAGCTTATAGACGTGTCGGTGGTCGGGTCCCGGATAGGTTGTGTTAATATAGTGAATTAATCGTTGAAATGAATATAGTGGTTAACCTAAATCGAGCCTAACCATCTTTTTACAAAAATTTTTTAACCTGGCCTACTTGATTTTTATCTTGGTCACTTTTAAGCCCAGGGTCGAACTCAGGGAGGTGGGTTTAGAGGTGAATAAGTTTCTACGCTTTTCCTACAACGAATCTCTTCCGTTCGTTTATTATGTTTTTGGTGCTTTTCTATTTAAGATTTTTTTTTCTGATAATTTTTTCCTTAAGGTACACCTCAAAATCAGGTCCTTGGCTTAGAGCCAAATTGTTCTTGGCTTTGAGCCAAATTAGGGTTCCAAAAATGGGTCTTGCTATTCGCAAGACCGAGTACCTGCAAGATAAGGATTATCTTTTCTCTTTTACTATTTTTTTATCTTTTTAATAGCAGGAAAATAGAGGTTGCTTGTAAAGGAATAAATATAGTATATATATATAGATATATGTTATATGTATAGGGGTGGGGGTGGAGGTGGAAATGGTGTGTAGCACGGTGTCGAGTTGATTAACGTCTAGGAAGACGCAACCAACAAGACGAAGTGCTACGTGGAGTGTAGGATGGATGGGTGGAAGCGTGTGTGCGGAGATGCTTTCTGTATGCGGGTATCGGGAAATATCAGCAACTGGTGCAGATATTCCCGTGATATAATGCGTGGTAGGTGATATGAATGTAAGTATATATTTATATGTATATATATAGATAGGGTTATAATGATATAGGTATATATGTAGTTTTATATATATATATATATATATATATATATATATGTATATGTATGTATGTATGTATGTATGTATATATAGATATGTAAATATATAGATAGATGTATGTATATATATGTATGTATATATTTATAACTAGATATATATGTATATATGTCTAACTATATAGATATGGATATATATATATATGTATTTATGTATTTATTAGTATAAGTACCTATGTATATAGATATATGTAGATAGATATGTATATATATAAGTATTTATATCTATAAATATATATGTATATATGTATATCTATATATATATATATATGTATATATATATATTTAGTTGTATAGGTAATAATATGTATATATATATATGTATGTATATAAATATATAGATATAAATATATATGTGTATATATATATATAAGTATATATATAGGCATGTACAAGTGAGTGTGTGTACACGGGAGTGCGTACAAGTGTGGTGTATGTGTGTGTGAGAGAGCGTCTGCTGGAGAGGGTGCGAGAGAGAGAGCTGGAGAGTTAAGTCATCCGGAGCACGCAGTCGACGTCTGATGGCGCGGGTGTGTGCAAGTGCGCTGAAGGGGCCACGTGCAGGCGCTGGAGGGACTACGCGGTCGAGAGACCGCAGCGCAATGCTCTGCATAGCGTAGTGCACCGTGCTGCGCACTGGAACGGGAGTGGGCGAAAAAGTGAGCGTGGGAGCAGACGGGCGTGGGCGCGCACAACTGGCTGGAAGCGGTCGCGACGCGGAGAGAGAGAGCGTGGTAACTGGATAAGTGAGAAACTTTTCGGTCACCACACTGTAGCTACAGTGTTCCGCAGAAACACGTGAACAATAGCTACAGTGCGCGCGTGGCTCGGACAACCAGCTGCGGCCGGTTCTGCGTGAGCGGGCGCTCTGGAACGGGCCTACGTGCACGAAAGGAGCTGGCGCCGGCTGCTAGCTTGCGCGTGAGCTGAGGCTACTGGTGCCGTGCTGCTGCTACTGCTGAGCTTCAGAGCTCGAGTCTTCGGCAATGGCGGGAAGGGCTTGAATGGTGAAAACAAAGAGTGGAACCACCACGCCCACCTTCTCTTGGATGAGCTGGGCGGTGGTGGGACTCACAAAGGTGGTCGTGGACCACATGAGCCTACTCCTGCCCGCAGCGTATCTCTTCAATGGAAGAGGTGCTGCGTATGGAGGGGAGAAAGGGAGGAAGATGGCCTGGAGAAAGGATGCTACAGTGTGTCTGGACCAGGCTCCTCTTGCAAGGAAGCGGGCAATGCCTTTTAAAGGAGATGAAGGCAAGCACAGCCATGCCCTGGGCTTCATGACCTGCCATGCAGCCGGCAGAGAATGGCGCGAAGAAGAGCAAGCCATGCCCTGCAACCGCGCAGAGAAGTTCAAAGTAAAATAAAAAATGAAGATGGTGAAATTTGCAATGCAACCCTTGATGAAGACGTTAATTACAAGGCCAATTATTCACTTTCCTCCCCTCTCAATTAAATGCATGCATGTGTTAATTTTTACAAATGCAACTATGGCTACCTAATATGTAATGGCAATGCTAGGAAATAACACAAGATGGCATTTTTATTGGTGTATTTTTGTTGTGCAATCACACCCCCATACCTATCTTTTGCTAGTCCCTAGCAAAATATTTTGTATTGTGTTTAGAAATGATCTTAAGCAGAAGATTTTCTTCTGAGGTGACACAGGTGTGTTTATTTGTTGGATATTGTGAGAACCAATTGTAGAGAAGACTACCAGTACTTTAAGTCTTACGTGACAAAGACCATCTCTCGACTAACCTGGACACTTGATATTTAAACCTTAAGTACGATTTCCAAGATTCAGAAGGTTTTTGCCGTACTCGAGAGCTCAAGAGATTATGGCTTGTGCATAGTGAAGGGTCAAGAATGACCAGATGAACATTAAGACTCAAGCCCAGGGTTTCACGAATTTTTAGGTGCAAGTTGGTCCCAGTTTCAGCTTATGCCTTCGGATTGACCCTTAAAAAGATGACGGGAAACTCAACTCCCATTTTATTACATTTGTGACTCAAAGAATATATGGTAGAAACAGGGTATTTGTAACTTGCCCTGAAAAACTTTTGTAGGGAGAAGACTTTACAGACATTTGTGAGATATACTGACTTATTGGCGCAGTTTTTTTTTTTTTTGAAACACGTGTCAGTATATCTCTTACAACTTTATTTGAAGGAGCACACTTTTCTTTTGGTGGGAGAGTTCCCTTTTGGTGGAAAGAGTCTCTCCTAAACTCAAGACTAAAGCCTGGGATAAAAAGTCTACCTGCACGCACAGGTAAGGACTCCACCTTCCCTAATGAACACTAGGGTTGGATCTTATTTTCACCTGGTCTTTCTTGATATGTGTAGTGTGAACCAAGATTACTTAGGGTCTCGAGTAGAAGCAAACCAACGGATCCTGTACTGGTATCTCAGGTACAAGAATATGTCCTTAGTTAGGAGAGATTCTGATCTGTCTTGTCAATGCTCAAGTGAATTAAGCCGAGCCTGAGCGAATCAAGCTTCTGTGGCTTGGAAAGTCTTCAAAACAGTGGTTGAATATCCATAAACACTTATTGTATTTTTGTTTCAGCCTTCAGATCATTACTAAACACCTTTTTTTTTTTTACATATTTATAGATAGATGGAGACTGCATGATACCATATAATACCCAGATCCTATGGATGCCTATCCACCCTCCAATGCCAAACGATGCTATGTCCTCATATGCATGCAGGGTAGGGTAGAGGAAGGACCACAGATCAGGGAACGAGAGCTGAGGTGCACGGTATACAGCAGGGTGGTAGGGTGGGTGGATGGTGGGCGGTGAAGTGAAAATGTGAGAAGTGCAATGTACGTGGCAATGGCGGAGTGTTGTTGGGGTGCCTCCCAACGAGCACTGAATTTAACGTCCCCAGCTGGACTCAGGATGAGGCACGACATTAGCTACCCTCCAGCAGGGCAACAGTTTCTCCAACGAGGGCAGGTTCATGAGTAAGATAAGGTTTCAAACGCTGCCCATTGACCGTAAATTTATGCCCAAATTTGGGATCTTCAATTTCAACGGCCCCGTTGGGAAATGGTCTCGAGACCAGGAAAGGACCAGTCCATTTGGACTTCAATTTCCCAGGAAAGAATTTGAGCCGGGCGTGACGTGACTTCGTGTGTGTATGTAAGAGGTGTCGTTATAGTTGCACTTGATACGTCGGTTTTAAAAGAAGTAAATGGAGGTGAGTCCGAGTGTCGATCTCAGGGAGGCGTGGAAATCGGATTTTGTTTACCACTTGTTGTCACGAAAAAGACGGAGTTTTGCTTGCGAAAGAGACGATTTTGAAAAGCGAGAGATAGAGAGAGTTTAGGGTTAGAAAGCTCTTGGTTTTGATCATGCACTTTAAACAGAAATTAAAATGGCAACTAAATGGAAAATAATTTCATTAAACATGCATTCATAGTTCATGGTTTACAATATTAAATACATACTTCAACAAAAGTAAATGAAAGCTTAAAAGAGAGAGAGAGAGAGGTAGAGAGTGGAGAGCGACGAGGCAGCCACGGCGGTGGAGGAGGCTCCGTCGGCGGCTCGTCGTCTCCGGCGATTACAAGAGTGCCTAAGACTAGCTAGAAGAGGAGTGGAGTAGTTGCAAGTGGGAGAGGATGCCTTAAATGGTGGTAGAAGGGGGTTTAAATAGAGTTAAGGGCTTCCTAAAAGAAGAATGTGCTTTAGCGACATCCAGAACGTCGCTAAAACCGCTTCCAGATACGTCGGTGAAGGCCTTCTGCCACCGGTAAGCCGCCCGCCCCCTCTCTCTCTCCAAGCGTGATCCGTGGATGATGAACGAGAGTCGTCCGATCGAAGATCGGACGGCTGAGATCCTCCCGCGCCCGTGCTGAGATCGCGCTTCGGGCGCGCGTGCGCGCGCGCGTTTCCGCCCGGCGTGCGCACGCGCGTGGGCGCTCGGGCGCTGTCGTCGCATCGCGTGGCGCAATCCTGACCGCCCACTGCTGATCGGGCGGCTCAATTTCCCCGCGCCCTTCGCTCGTGCTTGATTTCCGCTCCGCGCGATTCGAACGCGCGTCGCTGCGACGTGGGCGTGCGCGCTAACCGTTGCGCCACGCCCGCGCTTTGTCGCGGTGACCGCGGGCGAGCGTGCGGATCTCGGCCGTTCGATCGAAGATCAACGGCCGAGATTCGTTCTTGGCTGGCTTGAGGGCGAGAGAGCGGCGGGGGCGGGGCGACGTGGCGCGTTCTGGGCCGTTGATCTCCAGATCAACGGTCATGATTTCTTGGGCCCATTGTGGGAGCTCCGGATGTCGGATTTCGCTGATCTTGAGTCCGTTGGACTCCGTTCGTCGTCCTGAATCCATCCGTGCGGTCCGATTGCTCATCTGAGGCCTACTTTGACAAATACTTTACACAAATGGCCATTAATACGGTTTATAAGCAATCTTGGTACTTGATGCATGCAACGCTCCTATTCTACTTTATGTTGTGCCTTTTATTCTAAAGATGGGCCATATTCAACCTAATTACTACCCCCTTGCGTGGTGTTATCATACCCCCATGCTTACTCCTTGATAGTCCCTAGCAAGGTTTATTCTAGCCTTTATTTCTTTGGAGAATTCAAGAAGTAATTGCTTCGGCACTTCGTTACTCGTCAATAAGAGGAAATATACGAAGATCTTAATCTACAAAGACTAAGCAGCGCCCGGGTGTCTTCCAAAATACAAATCGCCCGAATCCTTGCTTTGTATATATAACTATACATATGTATACGTATATATCTATATATGTCTTTTTAGAATTTTCGGAATTCAGTGTGGGTTGGTAACTTTTTACGGCTACCCAACCCACCCAAAACTCGATCAAAACCCTAAGTGCTAAGCATCTTGGTGTGAATGTTGTGATAGACTCACTTAACGGTAATTGAGACAGACTTCGAGTTTCTACGCCTCTAGGTGTCCGGAAAAGAAAATAAATTTTTTTTGCCTGAGGGTGTATTTGTTCGACTGGTAGCTTTCTCCCTACGTTCATTTTACTTGGGGTCAACACAAGGATTTTCCAGTGTATATCTCCCCGGCTTGTACTACTTCCCCGCTTCGTCCTTAGGTGTTTTGGTCTTTTTTGTGCAATTATTGAGCTGGGCTTTGGACAACCGACCAATGGGCTGTTACCCACGATCACTTGCCAGCCATACTTGTGCGGTGAAGTGTGGTTTATTTTCTTTTCTTCTCTTTTCTTTTCTCTTTTTTTTTTTTTTTTCGTAGGTGGCTTCCCTAATCTCAAATGTACCTAGAGGCAACGAAAAAGAAATGGCCTGTGGCTGGGTTCTGGACAACCTGCCAATGGGCTGTTACCCACAACAACTTGCCAGCCATACCACCCTAGAGAGTTCATTAGCTACCCAATTTCTGTCAAAATCTCCGAGAAGTGAGTCTATGCAAAAATGTGTGTAGATGCTTAGACTCAAAGTTTTCCTGAGTTAGAGGGTGAGTTGATAAGTCGTATACTTATTACCTTATTTATTAGGTGGATTAGAATAGCTTAAAGTTGCAAGGATTCGCCGCTAAATCCATATTTTAATGGACACCAGGGCTAATTAAACCTGAAGGCCTAAAAAGTCTAAGTGTTTAAGTTCTTTTTGTATTATTTCCCACTATTGACAAGTTTCTAATGCCTAAGTTTTTCTTCCTAAATTCAATTTTTTTTTAATCAATTAATTTATTCATTCAGACTGATTAATTAAGCTCAGGATTATGCAGTTTACCATTCCCCCCATGCTTAAGTTGGACAATGTCCTCATTGGCAGATGCATGGATGTAGAAGGGTTCAAAAAGATAGTACCTGAGTGACGTAAACTACCAGATCAGTCTGAATCCGCTGGGTTGCCTCCCAGGAAGCGTTGAGTTTAACGCCTCCAGCTGGGCGGTGCTTGGTGTCAGCCCTTAACAAGGGTGACACTTTCTTTGGGGGGTACCTAGGCCAGGAAATGCTTCAATCTTTGACCATTGACTGTAAAGGTGTGCCCGGTATTAAGATCGGCGATTTCGACTGCCCCATTGGAATAGGGCTTGACCACCCGAAATGGTCCTGTCCATTTGGACCTAAGTTTCCCTGGGAAGAGTTTCAGGCGTGCATCAAATAGCCAGACTTGTTGGTTTGGCTCAAAGGTTTTCCTATGAATGAGTCGGTCGTGGACGGCTTTCATTTTTTCCTTATATAGCCGACTATTATCAAAGGCGTCCCGACGAATTTCTTCAAGCTCAGATAATTGAAGAGTCCTTTGCGCACCAGCTAACTGGGGATCCATGTTACATTGCTTAACAGCCCAGTAAGCCCGGTGTTCCAATTCGACAGGGAGATGGCAAGCTTTGCAAAAGACCAAGCGGTAAGGTGACATGCCTATCGGGGTCTTAAAAGCGGTCCTGTATGCCCACAGGGCATCATCAAGTCGTGTGGACCAGTCTTTCCTATCAGGTCTCACAGTCTTCTGTAAAATGTTCTTGATTTGTCTGTTTGAGACCTCAGTCTGCCCATTTGTTTGTGGATGATACGGGGTGGCAATGCGGTGGTTTACCCCGTATTTTCTAAGTAGGGCACGGAACTGGGAATGGATAAAATGGCTTCCACCATCACTGATCATGGCCTTGGGTATTCCAAACTGGGAAAAGATGTTCTTCTTTACAAAGTCCATGACCATCTTGTGATCGCATCGTCGGGTGGCGACGGCTTCAATCCATTTGGAAACATAGTCTACCGAGACCAGGATATACTCGAAGCCGTTTGATGGTGGAAAGGGGCCCATAAAATCGATACCCCAAACATCGAAAATTTCGACAATCAAAATGGGCTGAAGGGGCATCATATCTTTTTTGGTTATTGTCCCTAGTGTTTGGCATCGTGAGCAAGTCTTGGAAAAGATGTGTGCATCCTTGAATAGGGACAGCCAATAAAATCCAGACTGCAAAAATTTTGCAGCTGTTTTCTTGCCAGAGAAATGGCTGCCACACGCTTGGTCATGACAAAAGGAAAGCACACTCTGAACTTTATCTTCGGGGAGGCACCTCCTGATGATCTGATCAGCACAGAGGCGAAACAGCATGGGATCATCCCAGAAATAGTGCTTGGCCTCAGCCAAGAACCTGTCCCGTTGCTGTCTGGACCAGCTGTGCGGGGTTTGTCCTATAACCAGGTAGTTGACATAGTCAGCATACCATGTCATTTTCTTGTCTTGCACGGCTAGGAGGTGTTCATCAGGGAAGGTATCAGATAGAGGTAGGGAGGGTCCAATGTGGTCTGGATGAAGTCTTGACAGGTGGTCAGCCACCACATTTTTCGATCCGGCCTTGTCTCGGATTTCTAGGTCAAATTCCTGCAAAAGCAGGATCCATCTGATGAGCCTGGGTTTTGCGTCCTTTTTGGCCAACAGGTGCCGGATGGCTGAATGGTTGGTGTAGATAGTCACATGGGATCCCAGCAAGTATGATCGGAATTTTTCCAGTCCAAAGACTACAGCGAGCAACTCCTTTTCTATGACCGTTAATTACGTTGGGCCTCGTCCAACGTTTTGCTCGCGTAGTAGATCACCACGGGCTTCTTATCTTGCCTTTGTCCCAGGACAGCGCCTATGGCAATATCTAATGCGTCACACATAATCTCAAAATCCTGGGACCAGTCTGGGGGTTGAAGTACAGGTGCGGTGGAGACTAAGTCCCGGAGGGTATGATAAGCCTGGGTGCAATCAGGAGACATGTGGAAAGTGGCGTCGTTGGCTAGAAGGTCAGTCAAGGGTTTGGAAAGTTTGGAAAAGTCTTTGATGAACCTTCGGTAGAAGCCAACATGTCCTAGGAAAGAGCGAATCTGTCGGACCGAACTAGGTGGAGGAAGTTTGGAAATTAAATCAACCTTAGCTTGATCTACCTCGATGCCCCTATGCAAAATGATGTGTCCGAGGACAATTCCTTCTTGAACCATAAAATGGCTCTTTTCCCAACTTAACACCAAGTTAACCTCGATACATCGTTTCAGGATTTTCTCCAAGTTGCTCAGACAATGGTCGAATGAATTCCCGAATACAGAGAAATCATCCATAAAGACCTCCAAGTATTCACCCACCATTTCTGAAAAAATGGCTAGCATTCAACGCTGGAAGGTCGCGGGTGCGTTGCATAACCCGAACGGCATTCGACGGAATGCAAACGTGCCATACGGGCAAGTGAATGTGGTCTTTTCCTGATCTTCTGGAGCAATTGCGACTTGGTTATATCCTGAATATCCATCCAGGAAGCAAAAATACTTCTGCCCTGCCAATCTTTCAAGGATTTGGTCAATGAATGGCAAGGGGAAGTGGTCCTTCTTAGTAGCTTCATTAAGCTTCCTATAATCAATACACACCCGCCATGCGGTGGTGGTGCGGGTGGGAATGGATTCGCCATGATCATTAGTGACAACGGTGAGCCCAGCCTTCTTTGGAACCACTTGAGTGGGGCTCACCCAGGGGCTATCAGAGATAGGGTAGATGATGTCGGCGTCGAGCCACTTGATAATTTCTTTTTTAACGACCTCCCGCATGTTAGGGTTTAACCGTCTCTGCATCTGGCGGGAAGGTCGGGCGCCGTCTTCCAGGTAAATCTTGTGGGTGCAATAGGTGGGGCTAATTCCTCTTAGATCTGAGATGGTCCAACCAATGGCGGCCCGATGTTCTAAAAGAGTTGCAGTCAACCTTAGTTCCTGATCCTTGGTTAGATGGGAATTAATAATCACTGGGAAGGTCTGGCCAGGTCCCAAGAAGACGTACTTGAGATTCTCGGGCAATGGTTTAAGTTCAGGTGCGGGTGGGACCACAGTTGATGGGAATGGAAAGGGCGGTAGTTCATCAACATCGATTTCTTCAAATGGTGTCATGTGATGATACTCAGCCTTACAAAGGTCCACAGGTAATGATGGTGACGAGTCAGAACTACGGGTTTGGTGGTCTGAGACAGAACTGAGGGTAAGGCATTCCTCGATTAAAGTTTCCACGGGATCATGTTCCTCAATGTAATCACAATCAAAAGACTTTGTTGCCCGAAAGATATCCAATTGCATTTTCCTGTCTCCGAAGGCGATTTCCATACATCCCGTGTCGCAATCGATGTTTGCTTTAGCCGTAGCTAAGAAAGGTCTGCCTAAGATTATGGGTGCGTTCTGTAATTTTTCAGGGACTTCCATGTCGAGCACCAAAAAGTCGACTGGGAAATAGAAGTCCTTGACCCGTACAATCACGTCCTCGACAACCCCCTTCGGGGTTTTCACTGATCTATCCGCCAGCTGGATGGTGACAGGGGTTGGTGCCAGCTCCCCAAAACCAAATTGGTGGTACAAGGTTGTGGGAATTAGGTTGATAGAAGCACCTAGGTCCAGGAGCGCTCTATCAAATGTCATGTCCCCGATGTTGCAGGAAATCAGGGGTGCTCCTGGGTCAGTTCATTTGAGTGGAAGGTTGCTTGATATCACGGAACTGGCTTGCTCAGAGAGTACAACCTTCCTAGGTGCTTGAGGTCTCGGCTTACGCTTGGGTGTACAGGCATCCTTTAAGAACTTGGCGTAAGAGGGGATGTGTTTGACAGCTTCTAGAAGCGGAATATTAATCTGTACTTGTTTAAAAATTTCCATCAGCTCCTCAGTTTCCACAGTATTCTTTTTTCTCTTGATTGTTTCCAAGGCCTCAGGATAGGGTGTCTGAATTGGTTCCATGTTTGGGTCCTTGGTTGGTGTTTCTTCTAAGTCGGGTAAAGTCTCGGGGAGAGTCAGCCATTTGGGATCCTGGGTTTTGGTGCCGCTTCTCAAGGTCACCGCATTCGCAGAGGCATTGGGGCCATGGGGTGATCCTTGAGAAGACGAGGATGAAGAAGCGCCAAACCCAGGAGGTGTTTGTGGGGCCGGCTGGACCATATGAGCCTGCCCGGGGTTGCCTTGGAACCCTTGCGAATTGGGGCCTCTGTTAATTATGTTTCGCGGGTTTGGTTGCGGTTGGGAAGGTAGAGATCCTTGCTGTTTACAGTCCAAGAGTTGGCTTAACTGTCCCTTTACCAAGGCCATTTCTTCCTGATGTTTTTGGTTCATGTCAGCCATCATCTTTATTAGGGTGTCCATTTGGTTTTGTGGGGGAGGGGCTGCCCTATTTTGGTTATATTGGGGTCTAACTGGTGGTCCTTGCTGATAGGGGGCAAGTGTGGCTGTTGGTTTGGCCTGGGCTGGTTTTGGAATTGCGGTAGTTTCTGGTTTGTCCAACCAAAGTTGGGGTGATTACACCAGCCGATGTTGTAAGTGTTGGAGAAAGGGTCAGGTTTTGCATATCCTTGGACGGCTTGCACATCTTCTAGAATAGCCGATGTTGATGAAGAAGGAAGGGAGTAATCAAGGGTCGAGGGAGCAAAGGTCCCTCCTTGGAACATGGTTGGGGGTTGTTCCAGGTTCAGTTGGGTGAAGGGTTGGACCAGGTCAACATTATGTGCTCCCTTTGCTAGGGTGAAAGTCTGCAAGGGGTTCCTGGTCTGGTTTAGAAGCTCATCAATCTTCTTGTCCACCAATTCCACTCAATCCAACTTTTTGGCAATGATGTCCATGTTAACCATTCCAGAATTTGCTTGCACCTCATAAATCCCACCACGGGGTTGACTGGACCTGTTAAACTGGTTCATGGAGGCATTGTTGAGCGAATTCTCGCTCATAGACTCAAAGAGCTCAAACGCGCTCTCCTCGTCTTTGTTTAGGAAGTTTCCCCCGCATGAGGCATCGACGAAGTTCCGTAGGTTGCTATCCAGACCGTGGTAGAAGATCTGGGCCAATTGCCACCTTGGAACTTCGTGGTGTGGGCATTTCCTCAAAAGTTCATTGAATCTTTCCCACGCCTCATGAAATTGTTCCCCACCCTGGAGTGTGAAGGTAGTGATAGCTCTTCTGAGGGCATTGGTCTTTCCTATGGGGAAGAATTTCTTTAAAAATGCATGCCTCAGTTCCTCCCTGGTGGTGATGGGTCTACCTAGGGTTCTAAGCCAATGAGAAGCCTTGTCTCTTAATGAGAAAGGGAACATCTTGATTAGAACAATGTCAAGGCTAATGTTCCTAGGTTTTACTGTTCTTGCTATGCGGTCGAGATCTTCTAGGTGCTGAAAGGGGTCTTCATTTGAGCTTCCATGAAAGTGGCTCTGGATTAGACTTAATACATTAGGTTTTAGCTCAAAATCGTCTCCCCCTTCGGGGATCCTAAGGTGTGGCTCGACTCTAATGGCAGAAGGGCTATAGAAATCACGGAGGGGTCTTGGCTGGTCCTGAAATGGTGGTAAATCAAGTGGTGGTTGTCCTGGTATGTCATTGAAAGGTGGTGGTTGTTCTTGCGGGTTCTGTAACCGTTGTATGGCTTGCATGATGGTGTGGATTTGTTGTTGCTGAAGCCGATGGTTAGCATTGATTTGAGCCTGGACGATAGCCATAGCATCTGGTGGGGGTTGATCTTCAGCCTCATCTACCCTAGGTTCAGCCATGTTTTCAACAGAATTACGTCGCCTAGATTCCTGCCCCAAAACACACAATTCGGGATGAAGTGAGCGCCTCCCGTGCATACAATAGAGAAGAACAGGAGGGGATGCGGAGGGCGACAGATGCGAGAAATGTGTTTCAATCAAGCACGCAAGCCTAATCCTTATGGTGTATTCCTTAGGAGACCTAGAAATCTCACAAAGGGTGATTAAGTCCGTAAGCACTGGACTCCCCTTCTCAAGGCTAATCTGGCCAGGTTGATTACGAGGGGATTGCAGGGAAGGTTCTTCCTCTGGCTTGCGCCTCCGGTTCCATAGACCCCACAACCACGGTCGTTTGACACTGCCCCGCAGCCTAGTCACCAGATTCTACCAAGGGAATGAAAGCCAAGTGCCTAGCAGACAAAACCTCACCTTTTGAGACTTAACTCAGCCCTGCCTAGGGCACGTCTACTCAGTTTTAAAGGGCTAGGATAGTGCTTGTGCTTAGGGTGATGAGATGAGGCGTTGATTGGGGTGGTGCCTCTTAATTTTCCACTTTCAAAGTGTGTGCTTCTAGCAAAACATGATTTTCAAGCAAGGATTTGTTAAGATATAGTGTCTTTTAGTGTTTTATCCTTACTTGAGTACTTTTTAGGGTTGACGTGTCATAATGTTTTCAAACAAGTTTCAGTGGGCACGTCAAGTTCTGCACACAACTTAGTGAAAGTAGATTTCCTTTTATTTTGTAGAGGCTCTAAAATCCTAGTGTACTCATCCTAATGATCATGCAACTTCTATTAGATGAGTCAGTTTTTAGGGTTGAGTGGTACGGCCCAGGTCAACTCACGGTGGCTTCGCAAACACCACTCAAGAAAGAAAAGAACACTCCAAGAATTTGTTTAGAATGTTAGAGTGTATATTTTTTTGTGGGGTGATGTGTTAAGGATGTGGGTCAAGTAATCATACACCACGCCAATTTTTTTACAGTTTTTACAATTTTTTTAGCTTTTTCACGCAAGCAAACAATGAGAGACAGGTTACTCACTATCGTTCCTCGAGGCACCTACTCCCTTGCTACCGTCGGATGCGTCACTTCGCCGTCCATGCGCCGAATTCCTGCAACCACCAAGTAAAAAGGAAAATAGGGCATTAGACAATGTGAGAATGAATGTGGAATGGAGGTGATAAAAACAAATCCGTTGCCTCCCCGGCAACGGCGCCAAAAACTGACGTGCCTTCGTGCGTGTGTGTTAAGAGGTGTCGTTATAGTTGCACTTGATACGTCGGTTTTAAAATAAGTAAACGGAGGTGAGTCCGAGTGTCGATCTCAGGGAGGCGTGGAAATCGGATTTTGTTTACCACTTGTTGTCACGAAAAAGGCGGAGTTTTGCTTGCGAAAGAGACGGTTTTGAAAAGCGAGAGATAGAGAGTTTAGGGTTAGAAAGCTCTTGGTTTTGATCATGCACTTTAAACAGAAATTAAAATGGCAACTAAATGGAAAATAATTTCATTAAACATGCATTCATAGTTCATGGTTTACAATATTAAATACATACTTCAACAAAAGTAAATGAAAGCTTAAAAGAGAGAGAGAGAGGTAGAGAGAGAGTGGAGAGCGACGAGGCAGCCACGGCGGTGGAGGAGGCTCCGTCGGCGGCTCGTCGTCTCTGGCGATTACAAGAGTGCCTAAGACTAGCTAAGAGAGGAGTGGAGTAGTTGCAAGTGGGAGAGGATGCCTTGAATGGTGGTAGAAGGGGGTTTAAATAGAGTTAAGGGCTTCCTAAAAGAAGAATGTGCTTTAGCGACATCCAGAATGTCGCTAAAACCACTTCCAGATACGTCGGTGAAGGCCTTCTGCCGCGTGGCGCAATCCTGACCGCCCGCTGCTGATCAGGCGGCTCAATTTCGCCGCACCCTTCGCTCGCGCTTGATTTCCGCTCCGCGCGATTCGAACGCGCGTCGCTGCGACGCGGGCATGCGCGCTAACCGTTGCGCCACGCCCGTGCTTTGTCACGGCGACCGCGGGCGAGCGCGCGGATCTCGGCCGTTCGATCGAAGATCAACGGCCGAGATTCGTTCTTGGCTGGCTTGAGGGCGAGAGAGCGACAGGGGCGGGGCGACGTGGCGCGTTCTGGGCCGTTGATCTCCAGATCAATGGTCATGATTTCTTGGGCCCATTGTGGGAGCTCCGGATGTCGGATTTGGCTGATCTTGAGTCCGTTGGACTCCGTTCGTCGTCCTGAATCCAACCGTGCAGTCCGATTGCTCATCTGAGGCCTGCTTTGACAAATACTTTCCACAAATGGCCATTAATACGGTTTATAAGCAATCTTGGTACTTGATGCATGCAACGCTCCTATTCTACTTTATGTTGTGCCTTTTATTCTAAAGATGGGCCATATTCAACCTAATTTATGCCCAAATTTGGGATCTTCAATTTCAACGGCCCCGTTGGGAAATGGTCTCGAGACCAGGAAAGGACCAATCCATTTGGACTTCAATTTCCCAGGAAAGAATTTGAGCCGGGCGTTGTAGAGCCAAACTTGCTGAGATGGCTCAAATTCCTTCCGCCGAATACGGTTGTCATGAAAAGCCTTAGTACGTTGCTTGAAAGTTAAGGCAGAATCATAGGCTTCACGACGGAGCTCTTCCAGCTCTTGGAGTTGGAGTTTCCTTTCTTGACCACATAGGTCTGGGTCGAGGTTACATTGGCGAACCGCCCAATAGGCGCGGTGCTCCAACTCCACCAGCAAATGACAAGGCTTCCCATAAACGATTTTATAAGGAGACATACCAAGGGGAGCCTTGAAGGCGGTCTGATATGCCCAAAGTGCGTCAATCAACTTGTCGGACCAATCCTTACGGTCAGGCTGAACCATTTTCTGGAGAATTTGCTTGATTTGTCAGTTCGATACCTCTGCCTGGCCATTCGTCTGAGGATGATATGGAGATGCGATACGATGGTGGAGTCCATATTTCCTCAGAAGTGCCCAAAAAGAAGCATGGGTAAAGTGGCTTCCTCCATCCGAGATAATTGCTCGAGGGATCCCAAAGCACGCAAAATGTGATCTTTGACGAATCGAGTGGATATGACATGGTCAACATGGCGCGTGGGAATAGCCTCGATCCATTTCGAAACATAATCAACAGCCACGAGGATATATTCGAAGTTGTTGGAAGGAGGAAAGGGACCCATGAAATCAATTCCCCAAATGTCGAAAATTTCAGCAGCTAGGATGGGTTGCAAGGGCATCATGTCACGACATGACATTGACCCTAACGACTGGCACCTAGTGCAATGCTTGGCATAATTGTGTGCATCCTGGTGAAGGGAGGGCCAAAAGAACCCACACTGCAACACCTTGGTTGCAGTTTTCCTCCCAAAGAAATGGCCTCCGCAGGCCTGATCATGGCAGAAGGATAGCACACTGGGGATTTCGCTATCAGGAATACAGCAACGGATGATATGATCAGCACCTATTCGAAAAAGAAGTTGATTATCCAAGAAATAATACTTTGCTTCTGCCATGAGACGCTCGCACTGGTTTTTAGGCCAGCCACGTGGAAGGGAACCAGAAGCAAGATAATTGGCAATGTCAGCATACCAAGGTCCACTTGCCACATTAATTGCCAATAGGTGCTCATCGGGAAAAATCTCATTGATTGGCAGGGTAAGTCCAATGTGGTCAAGGTCCAGTTTCGAAAGATGATCAGCAACAACATTCTGGGCTCTAGCCTTATCGCGGATCTCAATGTCAAATTCTTGGAGCAGAAGGCTCCAACGAATCCATCGAGGCTTGGCATTCTTCTTGTGCATGAGATGGCGAATGGCCGCGTGGTCAGTGAAAACAATAACATGTGAGCCCAGAAGGTAAGAGCGGAATTTCTCCAGCCCAAAAACGACCGCCAGCAGTTCTTTCTCAGTGGTAGTATAATTACGTTGGGCCTCATCCAACGTCTTACTGGCATAGTACACCACGAAGGGGTGTCTATCGTGTCTTTGTCCCAGTATGGCTCCGACTGCAAGGTCGAAAGCGTCACACATGAGTTCAAAGTCGAGGGACCAATCAGGTGGCTGGAGAACAGGGGCCTTGGTGACAGCATCACGCAGTTGCGTGAATGCTCGTATGCAGTCGGGGCCCATATCGAAGGGTACATTAGTCGATAGGAGATGAGTTAAAGGTCGAGAAATCTTGGAGAAGTCTTTGATGAATCTCCTATAGAAACCGACGTGTCCTAGGAAGGAGCGAATTTGTTTGACAGAGCCAGGCACAGGTAAATCAGCAATTACATCAAGCTTAGCTCTGTCAACCTCGATACCCTTATCGGAGATGATATGTCTAAGAACAATTCCCTCGTGTACCATAAAATGACTTTTTTCCCAGGAAAGAGCGAGGTTTACAACAATACATCTCCTAAGGATACGGGTCAGGTTGGCAAGACAGTCATCAAAAGATGGTCCAAAGATCAAAAAGTCATCCATGAAGACCTCGAGAAAGTCACCCACCAAGTCATGGAAAATTGCCAGCATACATCTCTGGAAAGTTGCTGGCGCATTACAAAGTCTGAACGGCATCCTTCTAAATGCAAAGGTGCTGAAGGGGCAGGTAAAGGTGGTTTTCTCTTGGTCCCGAGGGTCAATTGCCACCTGGTTATATCCTGAGAATCCATCCAGGAAACAAAAAATTTTATTTCCCGCTAACCGCTCCAGGATTTGGTCAATGAAAGGTAGCGGAAAGTGATCTTTCTTAGTTGCAGCATTGAGTTTCCTATAATCTACACACACTCTCCAAGATGTAGGAGTGCGTGTAGGGATGGATTCGCCCCTGTCATTGACATGGATGGTGAGTCCCGCCTTTTTAGGCACAACGTGAATTGGACTCACCCAGGGGCTATCGCTGATCTGGTAGATTATACCTGCATCCAGCCACTTAATAATTTCCCTTTTAACGACTTCCCGCATGTTAGGGTTGAGACGTCGCTGCATCTCGCGGGAAGGTCGAGCCTCCTCCTCCGTATATATACGGTGAGTGCAGTAGGAGGGGCTAATGCCAATTAAGTCTGATAAAGACCATCCAATGGCTACCTTGTGTTCCATAAGGACCTTTGTTAGTTTGCACTCTTGCTCCCTGGTCAATTTTGAACTGATGATTACGGGGAGCGTTTCATTCGGTCCCAAGAAAACATACTTAAGCGTATCAGGAAGCTCTTTCAGCTCAAAAGTGGATGGTGAAAGATCTGGCATTTCTTGGGATGAGAGTGTCCCAAACGGATCAGAAGAAAACAATTCAGGTGGAAGAAGTTGGCCCTCAGATTGGCCAAGAAGAGGGGCATCTGGGATAGATGGATCCAAAAAGGGATAGCCCCAGTGAGTAGTATGTGGGCTCAAGGTCCCAATGTGGAGTTGCAAATTCGCCTGATTTGGCGGGAAGGAAAGGGCAATCCAGTCTTCAAGAGTGTGGACCGGCGGTGAGTAGCCCGGATATGACTCAGACCACGAGGTATGGGAAGCGAAGAAAACCTTGTCAGAAGTCTGGTCAGAAGGTACGGGAATAGGGAGGGATGGGGGAACGTCACAATATGTGTTGATTAGGCAATCGTCAGTGTTTAAAGCAATCCGCAGCAGTCAGAATAGGTCCCAATTAGTTCGATACACACGCTGACGGCCATGTCCTCGTCAGACGTGTCATCCTCAATGCAATCGCAATCAAAGTTCTTGGCTGCCATGAAGATGTTAAGCTTGAGCTTCTCAAATGCAATGGCAATCCCAATACAGCCCGACTCGCTGTCGATATGGGTGTGGGCTGTGGCCAAGAAAGGTCGACCAAGGGTGATCGGACAATCAGAAAGTGAGCTAGGAACTTCCATATCTAAAACAAGAAAGCCAACAGGAAAACAGAGACTGTTGACCCTAACCACCACGTCTTCCACCACACCCTTTGGTATCTTGACAGAACGATCTGCCAACTGTAACGTGACAGGGGTGGGTTTCAGATTTCCCAAGGAAAATTTTTCGATCATGATGGTTGGTATAAGATTGATGGAAGATCCTAGATCAAGTAGGGCACGGTTGAAATTGCATCCTTGGATGCTATAGGAAATAAACGGTGTGCCCGGATCTTTCTACTTTGGTGGTAGATTTGATAGTATAGCACAACTCGCATGAGGCGAGAGAACCATCGGATTCTTTGTTTTCTTTGACTGTCGCCTGGGTGTTGTGTAGTCTTTGACAAATCGGGCGACAGTAGGTATGTGGTCGATAGCCTCTAGCAGGGGTACCTTGATTTCAACATCCCTGAATAAATTACGCAGGTTATCAAAGGCCTACGTATCCTTCTTCTTACCTTTTGGCTCCCTCAGTAGAGCCTCAGGGAATGGGACCGATGCTGGCACTAATTTGGTTGTATAGTCCTCTCGCGAATGCAGTGCGCATCCCGAATGAGAGGGCGATGAAAAAGATGGGCTAGGATCAGGTCGAGGCAGATCGACAGTTTGCTTACCACTCCTCGTAGTAATCGCATTGGACGTCGCAAGTCCAATGGGATCATAAGGTGGAGGAGGGTTCGCAATAGGGAAATAAGAGTGAGGTGCTGCAGCGGGATTAGCCTGAAATCCCGGGGGAATGCTCGAAGCCTACAGAATTTGATGAACCTGCCTCTGAGAAGGTCGTACCTGTGGTTGAGGACCACGGGGTACGAAATTTCGCGGGTTGGGAACAGGTTGGGCTGGGAGAGTGCCTTGAGATCGAGTTGCCATACATAGTTGACTAATCTCAACATTCTATTGCACCAATTGGTGCTGAAGAGAGGTCATGTTCTCTTCATGGCACTTTGACATTTCCGTCATCATTCACATCAATTTATCAAGAGGAATTGATGCGTGTTCTGTTTGCGGTACGTAAGGACCCGATGGCGGATTCACCACAGGATTAGACTGGGCCCTTAGGATGACGAGTGCGAACGGTCGCATTGGCCCACCCGAGGGGTTTTGGCGCTGCGGGTTGCTGGACCATGCAAAATTCGGATAATTTCGCCACCTTGGGTTATAAGTGGCAGAGAACGGGTTGTTCCCCAGGGCGCAAGCGTCTTCTAAGGCAGAAGACGAGTTCGCATGTAAATACGCATCTGAGCACTCGGAGGCTTGGTCCTCCGTGTCAAAATACTGGCTTGCAGAAGCCAGATCCACATGACTTACCAAATCGCTTGGCACGACACTCGGTAAGGAAGATCTCACGCCTGGTGTTGGAAGAATTAGGATTGTGACGAAGTGGTGAGGTGGGGGTGTTTTCCATAGAATGGACAGGATTGGCCAGAAGCTCGTCCAGCTTCTTGTGCACGACGGAGACTTCATCCAATTTCTGTGCGATAAGGCTAAGATCAGTGGATGAATGGGAGGGTCCCGTGTCAACTTCGTGAACGTTACAGGGCAGGTGATGTAAACACATTTACACTACTTAAAATGTCTATTTATGCATGTTCTTAAGCATAGGATTGCATTTCATGATATAAATATTGCATAACATGCATCATCTTGCATTTAGAGTAGTTTGAATAAAATGGAGGTTAATTGTCGCCTTTTATGTGCTTGGACAGGGAAAACATTTTGTCGGGACCTCGGATCAAAGATTCAACCGTATGGATGTGATCAGGGCGATGATTGGAGTTCAACGACACCAAGATCGCCCTAATCAGACATCCGTAGCATCAGATAGTGACCCGGGAACCCTAGAAGATCAAGGGCCAGGATGGTGTAAATTTGCACTTCAGATGACAAATCCGACCGCACGGATGAATTCGGATCGACGATCGCAGCCCAACGACACAAAAATCGAGTCAATCCGACATCCGTGGCACCATCTACAACTTCCAGAAGATGGACCGCCAAGATAGCACCACGTGGCGCCATCTCAGCCACCCAAACGGACGCTTGCATCTTCTGAAGGCCCCGCGCCCAATCGCTCTCCGCCGTTGGATCTTAATCCAACGGCTGTGGGCGCTCTCGCTTAAAAGCGTCCGCTCGACCATCCGCGCCCCATAGCGCAGTGGTCGAGTGCGCTTTCACGAGCGCAGGGCGCGGGTTCGAGCCATGGACAGGGGCTAGAAGGCGCGGCGATTGGGCGTGGGTGGAGCATCAGATGGAGATCGGACGGCAGCGCGCGCCAGATAGCGTCGACGCGCGATCGGACGCGCAATTGGATGCGCAATCAGACGCGCAGGCGAGCGCACAACGTAGCGGGTGCGGAGGCATCTTAAGTCGTCCGATCTCGCGATCGGACGGATGAAAAGCGGCGAACGTGCGCAAGCCGTTGAGCGCGCAAGCAGGCGAGGAGGCACGCGCGAGCCGCCCACGATGCCCACGTTGAGGGATTTAGTGACGGATTTATCCGTCACTAAAGACCCCTCTTTTATTATTTTGAAGTTGTAATGTCCATTTTGCCCCCACTCCTTGCAACTATAAAAGGAGACCCCCTCCATACGAAATTCTGATCCCTTCTTTCTCCTCTCTACCCCTCCAAAGCTCAAGAGAAGCTTGTCCCACACCCGGGATACTTCTTGCGAGATAAAGTCCAATTTTCGTTCCCCTTCGGAAGTGGATCCCACGACGACGACGGCGTGCTGCTCCGTTCCCGTTCTTCTGCTTCGTCCTCCTTCGTTCTGCTTCGTTCTCCTTCATCCAGGCGTCATCCCGTCTGGCTCGTCCTCCAAGCAATCGTTGAGGAGGATAACTTCTCTCTCCCATTCTTATTTACAGCTTTTCTAGTGTAGAATTTTCCTGCTTTATAGTGTAATTGATTTTCCGCTTTCTAGTATAACTTTTATTTAGTTTGATTATATAAACAATTGAAATATTGAATGCATATTCTCTTTCTCTCTCTCTCTCTTTATCTTTCTCTCTCTCTCTCTCTCTTTCTTTCAGTCTGATAGCTCCATTGTAATTATATCTCCTTGCTTATCAAAAATCCTAAAAAAATATAATTGCGAATATAGATCAACGTAGCCTCCCTGTGTTCGACCCGGAATTCTTTTCGGTATAAATTTTATTTGTTGAACACGAATTCTTCGCTTTCGAACTACAATGACAGGTTTTCCAACACCAAACACGTAAGCGTAGCGATTCGAAAACCGTTCAACAGCAGGCTGGTACGATTAAAGGCGACAATGGAAGCATTGTTCATTGAGTTTTCGCTCATATTTTCAAATAATTCGAATGGTCTATTCTCATCATTATTCATGAAATTCCCTCCGCAGGAAGCATCTGCAATCTACTTCAAAGTCTCATTTAGCCCATAATAGAAAATCTGGGCTATATGTCACTTAGGCAGACCGAGGTGCGAACACTTCCTGAGGAGGTCATTATATCTCCCATGCCTCATGAAACTATTCGCCATTTTGTTGCGTAAAGGAAGTTATAGCACGGCAAAGCGCATTGGTTCGCCCGATTGGGAAGAATTTCTTGAGAAATGTTGTTCGCATCTCTTCCCAAGAATGGATGGTTCTCCCAAAGGTGCGTAACCATTGCGACTCTTTATCTCACAATGAAAACGGGAACATTTTCATGAGGACTATTCATAACCCGATGTTTCTCGGTTTAACAGTTTCAGCCAATCGGGTTAGGTCTTCTAAATGGAGAAAAGGATCTTCACTTGCAAGACCATGGAAGTGGAAGTTTATTAGGCCAATTATGTTGGGTTTTAATTCAAAGTTGTCCCCACCCATGGGGACCTGAATTTGTCCTATGGTCTCTGTAGTAGCGAGATTCTGATAGGATCTAAGAGACCTAGGCTCCTCCCGTTCAAGAGGGTTCTGCATTTCCTCCAAGGTTTCCCTAATGGCTTCAATTTACTCATTATACATTTCCATTTGGGTTTGGAGGCTGGTTATGGGATCCATGGCTCCACCACTTGGTGGGTTTTGAGGGTGGTTTCCTCCCTTGGGATTTGGGGGTGGGCTTGCAGCCATGTTTGTGGAGGAGGATGACGATTCGGCTTCTGTTCTTCTAAAATTATCGAACAATTCAAATAATTCAGGGTTTTGTGACCTCCTCCCAAACATGCACTACCGTAGGAAGAATTGGGGGGATAAGAAGGGAAAAAGAGATGAGAGAAATGACGCCGCAAAGGTATACTTGATGACAAATCAAGACAATCAAAGCCCTAACCTCTACAGTGTGCCCTTAGACCGAAAGATCTAAGTTACCTACTATCACGACCTACGGAACTAAATGCGAGCACCACGGAACCACCGGGTCAGATTGAAAGGCCGTTTGCTTCAGTCTTAGACACCCGATAGCACGCGGGAACCCTCACCACCACGTAGGCGCTACATGCAGGTAGTTAGACCTCCAATCCTTAATAAGGGTCAAGTTGCTATCAGTTTTAATTAGAGGCTTAGGATCAAGTGCTTCTGGAATGTGAAGGGCGTTATTTACGGGTAATGCCCAAGTGGATGATTTTATAAAGTGTGTAAACCAAGCATGCAACGGGGAAATCTCCCCGAATTGATGTTTTAATTGGTGAATGGTTTCTTAGAGTTTCAGCCTTAAGTAGTATGGATTTCAGGATTTCGCTGAATTACCAATTCGACCAATCTCCGGGTTTTGAGAGAATACAAGTTTTTCTATGCCCAACAAACCCTTCTTCAATGTGAGTTAGTTAATGCATGCTAAAAATGCACTGGGCTTTCCTAGGTGGAAATTTCTATGTGTGGATGCACGAGTCAATTTTAGATTAGTGTGAAAGGGAGCCAAAGCACTTCAATTCAAGTGCTCTCAATCACCAGAATGATGTTCCACACACAAGGCTCAATCACAAGATAAAGAAAATCAAAGTGTTGGGGTTGAAGTATTCGAGATCAAATCTGAGGCACGTGAAAGGTCGTGGTGGGGTTGAAATCAACTCAATTCCAAGTCTCCCCACCAAAAATGTGATCCCAAATTATGGATGAATGAGGCAAGTAGAGATGGCAATCAATCTATTTAGTCTTGCCTCAAAGAATACTTCACACGGCAAAAGATTCAAGAATCAAGATTCTTGGATCTATGCCATGCGAAGTTTGACGGGAAATCTCGGGGCGGTGGGAGTGATGGCAAACAATCAAGCAAGTGATTTTTAACCCACTTGCCCTAAGAAATCCCAAGAAGTGTTTTAATTTTTTTTAGTTTTTTTTTTTATTAGGGTGACAAGTTGACCTAAGTTGCTAAGAGAGAGACCTACCTTTTCTGCAATGTGGGCAAAGCTCTGGTGCGGCACCGACGACTTCACGCTCTCGTTCCCGCCTTGGACTTGCCCACATCTCCGACTTCCTCTGCTTGTCTCCTCGCAACTGGTTCACCTGCACACCAACAAACAAAAACACCCGTGAAGAGAAGGGTGTGAGAAGAGAAAACTAAAGGAATGGAGTAGAAACTTACCTGAATGCGTACCTCCCGATAACGGCACCAGAAAAAGTATGGTCGGGACCCGGATAGGTTGTGTTAATATAGTGAATTAATCGTTGAAATGAATATAGTGGTTAACCTAAATCGAGCCTAACCATCTTTTTACAAATTTTTTTTAACTTGGCCTACTTGATTTTTATCTTGGTCACTTTTAAGCCAAGGATCGAACTCAGGGAGGCGGGTTTAGAGGTGAATAAGTTTCTACGCTTTTCCTACAACGAATCTCTTCCATTCGTTTATTATGTTTTTGGTATTTTTATATTTAAGATTTTTTTTCTGATAATTTTGTCCTTAAGGTACACCCTCAAAATCAAGTCCTTGGCTTAGAGCCAAATTGTTCTTGGCTTTGAGCAAAATTAGGGTTCCAAAAATGGGTCTGCTATTTGCAAGGCCGAGTACCTGCAAGACAAGGATTATCTTTTCTCTTTTACTTTTTTTTTATCTTTTTAATATCAGGAAAATAGAGGTTGCTTGTAAAGGAATAAATATAGTATATATATATAGATATATGTTACATGTATAAGGGTGGGGGTGGAGGTGAAAATGGTGTGTAGCATGGTGTCGAGTTGATTAACGTCTAGGAAGACGCAACCAACAGGACGAAGTGCTACGTGGAGTGTAGGATGGATGGGTGGAAGCGGATGTGCAGAGACGCTTTCTGTATACGGGTATCAGGGAATATCAGCAACTAGTGCAGATATTCTCGCGATATAACGCGTGGTAGGTGATATGAATGTAAGTATATATTTATATGTATATATATAGATAGGGTTATAATGATATAGGTATATATGTAGTTTTATATATATATATATATATATATGTATGTATGCATGTATGTATGTATAGATATGTAAATATACAGATAGATGTATGTATATATATGTATGTATATATTTATAACTAGATATATATGTATATATGTCTAACTATATACATATGGATATATATATATATAGTAATATATGTATATAGATATATAGATATGTGTATATATATATATATATATATATGTATGTATGTATGTATGTATGTATGTATGTATTTATGTATATAGATATATGTAGATAGATATATATATATATGTATTTATATCTATAGATATATATGTATATATGTATGTATATATGTATATATATGTATATCTATATATATGTGTATATATATTTATATTTAGTTGTATAGGTAATAATATGTATGTATATATATGTATGTATATAAATATATAGATATAAATATATATGTGTATATATATATATATATATATATATAAGTATATATATAGGCGTGTACAAGTGTGTGTGTTGTACACGTGAGTGCGTACAAGTGTGGTATGTGTGTGTGTGAGAGAGCGTCTGCTGGAGAGTTAAGTCGTCCAGAGCACGCAACCGACGTCTGATGGCGCGGGTGCGCGCAGGCGTGCTGAAGGGGCCACGCGCAGGTGCTGGAGGGACTACGTGGTCGAGAGACCGCAGTGCAGTGCTCTGCGTAGTGCAGCGCACCGCGCTGCACACTGGAACGGGAGCAGGTGAAGAAGCAGGCATGGGCGTACGCGGGCGCAGGCACGCGCAACTGGTTGGAAGTGGTCGCAGCGCGGAGAGAGAGCGTGCGGTGACCGGATAAGTGAGAAACTTTTCGGTCACCGCACTATAGCTACAGTGTTCCGCAGAAACGTGTGAACAGTAGCTACAGTGCGTGTGCTGCTCAGACAACCTGCTGCGGTCGGTTTTGCGTGCGCGGGCTCTCTGGAGCGAGCCTGTGCGCGTGGAAGGAGCTAGCGCCGGCTGCTGGCTTGCTCGTGGGTTGAGGCTGCTGCTGAGCTTCAGAGCTCGAGTCTTCGGCAATGGCGGGAAGGGCCTGAATGGTGAAAACAGAGAGTGGAACCACCACGCCCACCTGCTCTTGGATGAGCTAGGCGGTGGTGGGACTCACAGAGGTGGTCGTGGACCACTGTGAGCCTACTCCTGCCCACAGCGTATCTCTTCAGTGGAAGAGGTGCTGCGTATGGAGGGGAGAAAGGGAGGAAGATGGCCTGGAGAAAGGATGCTGCAATGTGTTTAGACCAAGCTCCTCTTGCAAGGAAGCGGGCAGTGCCTTTTAAAGGAGATGAAGGCAAGCACAGCCATGCCCTGGGCTTCATGACCTGCCATGCAGCCGGCAGAGAATGGTGCTGGCAGAGAACGGCGTGAAGAAGAGCAAGCCATGCCCTGCAGCCGCGTCGAGAAGAAGTTCAAAGCAAAATAAAAAATGAAGATGGTGAAATTTGTGATGCAACCCTTGATGAAGACGTTAATTACAAGGCCAATTATTCACTTTCCTCCCCTCTCAATTAAATGCATGCATGTGTTAATTTTTACAGATGCAACTATGGCTACCTAATATGCAATGGTAATGCTAGGAAATAACACAAGATGGCATTTTTATTGGTGTATTTTTGCTGTGCAATCAGTCGGCATGGGATGGGTTGGCCTATGGAGGTGGAGCGGCCTCACCGGAGGTGGTGGCTGGAGATAAAGGAGATGAGGGTGATGGAGGTCGGCAGTGGTAGATTTTGGGAAATAGAGAGTGGAGAAGAAAGTAGAGGGGGAAGGGAGCTTGTCTAGGGTGATAGTGGATGAAGGGGAGACGAAGATGGCGTTGGACACGTATTGCCGACACCGGAGATGAAGATGCTCAGAGAGAGACGGTCAGCAAGGATGAAGGGGGGCAGGCGCGTCGGCGGGTGCTGCGCGACGCAGACGAAAGCAAGGAGGAAGAGTCTGCCATTGGTATTGTGGTCAGACAATGAGGGAGAGTAGGGAAGGTCGCCGGATCTTGAAGAGCGAATCGATCAGAGGAGGAGAGAAGAATTTAAGGGGGTCTCCGGTCGAATTCAAGCTTGGAGGAGTCGAGGAGATCTGGGCTTCTTTAAATAGAACCCTGGAGCTCGGTTAGGGCTTGGGAAGCAAGCTTCCCAAGCAAGGAAAGCTAGCCGAAGAAGGAATCCGTTAGGACACCCATGTCTCTCATGCATTCGCATGAGAGATTGGGAAAGAATCTAGGATCAAAGATGGGTTTAAATTGGAGGGATTTTCTCAAAGAATCTCCCTTCTAATTTTGGGAGGGATTCTCTGAGCAATCAAGGAGAAACCTCCTTCCAAAGCTCACTGGAGTAGGATTCCTCTGCTATAATGGCGGAGGGACCTAATTGCGAAGACAATGAAGAAGCTAGGGGGTAGTATGTAAGGGTTTTTGAAAGATAGGGGTACAAATGTAATTAGGTTGGACCTTTTTGCAAACTAAGTCAAGGCAAATTTATCTTGGGTCCAAATTTTGGTAAAAACCTAATTTGAACCTAAGGAATCCAATGGTGAAGTTGTACTTTGGTTTTGACCACATTTGACTGAAAAATTTATGTAAAAACCTAATTTAGGGCAAATATCTGTTTGAGACCCCATTTTAGGTCATGGGTTCCAATGGCCAAATTAAAGATTCTAAACTCTAGACAATATTTTTTCATGATTTTTAGAGGGTTTAAGTGAATTTTATCCTGACCAGAACCTTTGTTAATCTAGTGGGTTTGTTTTAGGATTTTAAAAAGTCATTTAATTCACAAGATACACACAAACCATTTTCTTTCTGATCCAACCCACTTATAATCTTATTAAGACCATTTGACTTTTGTTTAACCCTTGAGAAAATCCCTTGTTGTACTGCATTGGTAAAATTACAGTTTTAACCCTAGTTTCTCGTTTTACTCTCAGAAAGGTTATGCAATGAATTAGGACCTTCAGTAGGTTATGTAAGAGCATTTATTCTCTCAATTGGGTCATAGTTATGGCTCATGATGGTATTCCCATCACCTTAGCACGCCTCTACTCCATGGACGAGGTAGTGTCCCCCTTTTTCAATGTCTGATAGACAAGGTGCAAGGCCACTTTGGGAGATGGAACGTGAAAATTCTATCAAGAATGGACCGAGTGCAATTGCTGCAATGGGCCATAAAGGGCGTGACATCCTTTTGATTGGAACCCTCTGTGGTTCTGCATGCCATCTTGAAGAAAATCATGGTCCTTGAAGCTAAGTTCCTTTGGGGGGGCAAGATACACCTTCTCAATCGAAGGGAGGTGTGCCTGCCTATTCATAAGTGGGGCCTGGGCCTCTGACACCTCCTTGACATGGATCTAGTTGCTGCTTGTAAAAGAGCAAGAAGACCACTCTCACCCAACGAGGGAGGACTTTGGGTAGATTGGATGAGAAGGGCTTACGACATGGCCCACCTACATGTCTACACTGGTAGAGGAGGATCGCGTGGATGGAACCACATTCAACGTCATGTGGGGAAGATGAAAGAACTCTTCTGGACCAACACACTAGAAGGATGGCAATGGCCGCTGAAGGAGGAAAATAATTAGGACCTTATCAGGCATAAGCTGACGCCATCGCTGGAACTTGCAACCATTTAGGCCAAGGATCACGTGCCCAAATGGTCATGTTGCGCGCTATTGGCTCTGAAGGGGAGGCTACTCACGAAAGACAAACTTATCAAATGGGGGATACCCATTAATTGATCCTAGTTGCTACTTGTGTAATGTTCAGGAGGAAAATTGAACTCACCTATACTTTGAATGCCATTACTCTAAGGAACTATGGGGCAGGGTGTTAAATGCAATGAACCTTCAAGATTGTTTGGGGGACACCATCCGAAGGTCTTTGGACAGCATCCAAATTATGGGAGCAGACTGCGCAAAATTTGGGAGAATCCTCTCTTGCACCATTTAGAATACTTAGAAGGAAATGAACAAACAAAGAACTGGAAACATCCACACAAGAGTTAAAGACCTCATAGATTCCATCATCTGCGCATTAAGAATTTCAAGGACCATATGATATTGTAAGAAGTTGTATTTCTAATGTCTTACTTCCTTATTATTCTAGGGGTCCTCCATGCCTCCTATAACTTGCTTTCCACGCAGTTAAAATGGAGTAAAATTGCCCATTTACTCAAATTTTCTCAAAAAAATAACAAAAAGAAAACATATTGAGAAATTTCTTGGAACCAAGTGCCCTTGTCAAGATTCTCTAATGTAAAGGTTCAACTCCATAAACCTCTAATATGCCCAATTTTTATTTTATGTTCACAGTAGGGGAGTCATTTATAAATCCTCTAAAAGCTTCTCCCCCACCCATGTGGGACTTTTATCAACATTACAAACTTCCAACAATCCCCAACTAGTTTGTAATGTTTGATATCCATTAAACCCCTAGTATTCGATGATACTTGCACCATGAAATATTATGCATATGTGAAGGTATTTCTCAATTTAAACCTCCCATTAATGTAAACATTTGCATTCTAAATAAGTTGTAGGTGTGACAACCTAGACCCCATCGCCTAATGAGATCTAAGTTATCAAACACAAATAGCAAGCTCATACCAGATCGAAGTCACCCAGTGATCTAACCTCATTTTGTATTGGCCATATTTATAATTTGCTTACTCCCTACTTGTCTTAGTCTGATTTCATGAGTATATTGCATGCATTAGCATAAATTGCATTTTAGATAGGCTTGCATCATAATTTGCATAATTCTGTGTTCGTGCATTGACTGATGATATTTGATGATCACAGGATTGAAGGTTGAGGAGAAAAGGGAAGAAGAAGAAGGAATTGAAGAATTTGAGTTGAAGATTTGAACTCAGGAGACTTGCAAATCCCAGGAACCAACTCAACTAAAACAACAAATAACGGGCACCAACATTCAATAAGCTCCCCAATTCAATTAATATGCTCAAGCTCAAGCTTTGTTACAAGCTCATCCATACCTCCACATGCTTTGAAGAAGCACCATGGAACATTGATGCATGCATGTCCTCCCGGGTCTCTTTAAAAGCTCTCCACAATTCCAATGAACATCCTATTTACTCTCCACATCACCCAATGGGGGCCCCCCCGTTCCAACACAACCATGAAAACCCAAATCACAATTCCAACACCCTCTTCATTAAAGCCTTCACACCACCCATTGTATCCTCCTATTTCCTAGGTCTAAAAAAAACATATCCCCATATCCTACTATTGCAATCCCATTTTCTAGACCTAGGAACGCTCCACCCGTAATACCTTCCTCCATTCCAATACTTAGAAATCCCAATCCACACTTATTAGCCACAAACTCCATTTCCAAGGCTCCATTTTTCCCTCCACTTTTTTGCTCCAAAAAGACTAGAAGTCACTTCTATATAAGAGCATTTCATCTAATCATAGGGGACACCTTTGGCATTGGCTAAAATGGAAAGACACTTGGGAGGGATTAAAAGCCCTAGGTCATCCATTGGGTATTTGGCTTGAGAATGAGCATTCCACCACCTTTTAAGTGCCTACCCTATCACCATATATCCATCACCTTCACCTACTCACCTACTACTTGGAGGACATCTTGGGGTGCACGCCCAAAACTTGGAGGAGGGCTTCCATCCACGGCAAGGAGGAAGCAAAAGGGAGGTGCACAAGGAGGAGCATCACCATTCACTGAGCTTCATTCTATAAGCCACTCTTCATCTTTGTGTTTTATAATTTCGATTTTATGTTGTACTAAACTTGTGTTAGTTTCCTTGTGGGCATTCGAGATTACTTTAGATTTCATCATAGTCTTTTGTGAGCTCCCTTTGCCTACTTAGTTCATAGTTTGTATCTTTTGATTTTGGATAAATGAAAATAATGATGCATGTTGAGAGCCTTTACTTTTGAGTATTGCATTTGGACGTGTGATTGTGAGTTGGAAGTGATTACAAGTAGTTCGTTGTAGCTTCTTGTGAGCTCACTTCCTATCTCCTTTGTAGTTTTACTTGTAAGGAAAGAAATCGCAGTCGTAGTACTCTTCTTTCGTGACAAAGGATTTTGTCTTGCACTTTATTTCTTTCAAAAGCAAAAATACCAAAAAAATACAAAATCGAAAACACAAAAAAAAAGAAAAAAAAGGCATTTTGGGGTTTGATTTGTTACGCCTTGTCTCCTTTAACGACCTGTATACTCCTTGTAATTACGATTTATAAATTTTAAAAGTCAAATACTTGAGTTGCACTACAATGATTCAAACTCTCATCTTTTACGAAAAGCGATTTAGGTGATTCACCCAACACATAATAACCTTAAAGGGAGTTTCACCCCCAAACTCAGGCATGTGCAGGTAAAAGAAGAATGTGTAAATAAGTAGTCCATAAAAACCTTAAAAAAGCATAATAACATTAAAGAGAACAAACTAGAGTGTTATAGACTTACTAGCAAATAGCTCCAAATATCTTTCCCACATTTCGGCCTCAAGCTCCCAAGTCATCTCCTTAAATCTCTAGCTCCACCACAGCACTTTGACTAGAGGGACCTCTTTGTTCCACAGTTTCTTCATCGATTTATCCAAAGTCTACACCAGCTGCTCGTGGTATGTCAGGTTCTCTTTAATCCACTTGTTCTTGTTGGTGAGAATGTGACTCAGGTTCGATATGTACGTTCACAAGCTCGAGATGTGGAACACGTCATGCATGCTAGCTATCTACGGCAGTAAGTGATGGGATCACCATCATCCTCTATAACTAACTAAATTTGGTTATGTTTTAAGGCTAAATTCACCTAATTAACACATTAAAAGGGTATAACTCAATCAGGGCTAAAGAGAGAGGAATTAATAGGAAAATGGGTTAATTCTGCAATTTTTACAAATAATTAAAAATGCAGAATAGCTGGAGCAAAAAATTATGATTAATCAAAGGTCAATTGAGCTTAAATATCTTAAAAATGGGTTGTTATTAAGTAATTTAGGATTTTCATTCAAATTGAGTGTTAATCCTTAATTAAATTAGCTAATTTAGATCCTACTTCAATTTAAATAGTTTTAATGGAAATAAATGTAATCTAAACCTTCTAGAAATCAATTAGCAATATTTTATAAGGTTTGGCACAATCAATTTGATAATCGGACCTCATATCGACCTAAAACAAAACTGTAGGCGGGTATTTGGTACATTTTTGGGTTAAATCATAAATTGACCATTCAAATGACATCAAAATCCAAAATTGAAGTCACCATAAACTTCCTTATGTTCAAATTATGCTACCATAAAAATTTGGGCTCATTTAGACTTCATCTTAGTCAACTTTGCAATTTGGCCCTCAATTCTTGATTTCATTACAAAAGACCCCCTAGCTTTCAATTTTCTTGCAAACCGGTCCCCACCAGTACCTTCTCCACCTTCCACCTCTGAAACCTCCACCCACTAACTCCGACGAGGTTGTTCACACAACCTCTGACCCTCTCTTCGCGCAACAAGAAGCTACAAATTTTCCCTACCTCGCGTCGGTTCGTTTCATCGTGTTTGGTGCACCATTACTCCCCTCCTTCCTCCTTGAGCGCCGCCATTAACGTCAACCTTGGAGCTTCTTAATCTCCTTCCTCTGCCGCTCTTCCGCTGCAATTGGTTGAGGGCTCCTCTTTCTCTCGTCGTCGCCATTTTCCCGAACAAAGGAAGCAGTTCCTTCTCCTCATCGTCGCTCCAATATCTTCGTTGCCCTCTTCTTCTTCTCCAAGTCTGGTGCCCATGATGGTGAGCCTCTCCTCTCATCCATGTCATCTCCCAGGTATCTCTCTTCCTCCCTCTCTTCTTCTAGATCACTTTAGGCTTTATCCTTGTAGGTTTCGAACCCAAGTTCTCCCTGTACATTGTCATCTTCTCCACTCGTGGCAACCCCGCCGGCGAACATCTAGCAAGCATGCCTCATCTCTCCATGACTCCTCCCACTTCGTCGACCACCCTACGACCTCTGCCATGCCATGACAAGCAAAACCCCTCAACTTATTGAGGGGCTTAAAGCCTCCAGTCACCCATTGGACTCCCCTCGCCGTCACCGACTTCCTTGAGTCTACCGCACCTCCTCTGACCTCCTTACAATAAATCGATGCCTCCATCACCTCCAGTGGGTCCGACCGAAGCTCACTAGGCCCTTAGTTTAGAGCTTTGACACTCCTCACACCAAACCAGCCGACCCATCAACGTCGGATTCGCTGGTCCTTCTTCGGCCACCTTCGTGTGTCCCTGCACCAATCCAACGTCTCCTTCACCTTCAGTGCATCACATGGAAGCTCCTCAACACCTTGGCTTAAAGCTTAGAGCTTGAAAGCTCACCGACCACCAACCGCTTGCACCTCCTGTAAACACAAGAAGAAAAAGAAGAAAGGAAGAAGAAGGGTAGGGGCATGGATGCAAATAAAAAAATCCTCACAGGGACCTAAATGCAAAATTTTGAGGACTGATTTGCAAATATCCAAGGACTAAATTTATATATTGATAGTTTTGGTTCATTATTGCATTTCTCATGGTTTCATCATATTACTTTAACCAATCAATAGTTATATTGATTATTTAATGCCTAACTCAATGACAAATGATTAATCTTGATCAAATTAAGCATTAATTGATTGAAATGCAATTTCTTTTGGATTGAATTGATTAGAATGATATTTCTGAACTAGATTCAGAGTTTAGATCATCGAAGCATATCATATCTAGTTCTTTAGTTTCAAAGTTGTAATAATGGTATTCGTATATTAGCTTGCTCCCAGAGACGACCTTGAATTTTTCTGTTAATTCGAATATTAAAAATTTAAATGTTACATTCACTTTTACCATCTATACTACAATGCGAAATGACTTTTAAAACATGGTAGGAACCCATCCAACAGTAAGGCAAGCTTGTACGCAATGGACCCGACCTACTCCAAGATCTCAATGCAACCCACAAATCTTGAAGCCAACTTGCCTTTTACTCCAAACCATAGTATGCCCTTCATGGGTGATACCTTGAGGAACACTAAGTCGTGTGACCTCAAACTGAATATCTCTTTGCTTGTGGCCTACGTAGCTCTTTTGTCCACTCTGTGTTATGATGAGCTTCTTCTGGATTTGTCAACATTTCTTGCTTTATTTATTTAATGCTTTATGAACAATTTGTTTGGCTATATATATTGTGTTTTATGTGGTGGGGCCTAGATTGTCATAGTAGGTAAACTAAGATTAAACCATAACTTCTTGGCTTAGAATTAAGAATTCAACACACATAATGTCAATTTCCTTACTCTAAGAGTTTCAAACCACTCCAGCACTATTATGGCCATGTGCTAAATCTTGGAATCCATGGACATTTACATGAGACTTCCAAGTTCTCTTGCTGAAGTAGCACCACTTCAACGTTCATATAGATGAAGTTCCTTGAATGACCCAATTGTTATAGACATTTGAATGTATACAACTCCATTAAGAATTTAAAGCTCAACCTCCCATTGTCACAATTATTTGCACTAACCAAGAGTAAATATTAGAATGAGTCGTATTAGTGTAACCAAGCACAAGATAGTAACTTGTCATTACCCATTAAACTTCAAATTATCTTGTCTACTTGAAAGTTGGGTTACCATTATTAGTACTTTATAATTGGAATATCAACCCCAGACCACCAGTGATATTCCTTACCACATCCCTTGGAAGAGCTTTGGTAACAGATCTACAAGATTGTTTCTAGAACTTAAATAAATTACGGTGATCACCCCAATGGAAATCAGTTCTCGAATATAGTCATGCCTAAGGCTAATATGTCTAGACTTTTCATTATATATATTAGTATAAGCCTTAGACATTGTTGACTTACTATCACAGTGCAAAGAAATAGATGGCACAGATTATGGTCATAGATCTATCTCTAATAATAGATTTCTCAGCCATTTTTCTTCTTTGCCTGTTGTTGTCAATGCAACAAACTCAAATTCCATCCTTGAATGAGTTATTCAAGGCTACTTCTTGGAGGCCCAACTAACTACACCATTACCAAGAGTACAAATCCAGCCCCTAGTGGATTTGTTGTCACTTTCACCAATGATCCAACATGCATCAGAATATCCTTCTAAGAGAGCAGAAAATCTTAATATTTTAGGCTAAGGTACTTGGTTAAGATAACCAAGAACTTTTCCAATGGCCTTCCAATGAATTTTATTTGGTTTGCTAATCTATCACAATAACTTGCATATAGTTAATGCTATATCTAGCCTTGTGCAATGCATGGAGTACATAAGACTCCCTATCACACTTGGATATTCCAATGGAGCAATGACATCATCACAATTCTCTGATAGTTTCATACTTGAGTCAAAGGAAGTACTTGCATCTTTTATACCAAGATGCTTGTCCTTTTCGATCAACTTCTCAATATAACACGATCGATTAAAGGCGTATCCTTTATCATACCTTTTCACTTTTATTCCAAGTATGTTATCTACCTTATTTAAATCCTTCATTTTGAATGCCGAGGTTAAATACTTCTTGGTTTCATTTATTCCATCCATCTTTGTGCTAAAAATAATAATGTCTTCAACATACATAGAAATGATCACTCCATATTTTAAAGTAAATTTAGAATATAAGCGCTCGTTAGCATTAATATGCTTAAATCCATTGGATAGAATAGTATAATCAAACTTCTCATGTCACTGCATGGGAGCTTGTTTAAGACCATAAAGTGACTTAAATAGCTTACAAACTTTATTTTCACTTCCAGGATTCACAAAACCTTCAACTTGCTGCATATCTACCTCTTCAATTAAATCACCATTCTAAAAAGCAGTTTTAACATCCATATGATGAACATGTAATTTATAAATTGATGGCAAAGAAAAAAGTGTTGATTTTGAGAGTCTAATTGAATTAATTGGGATACAATTAATACATAACGATCTGGAAATTCATGTTGAAATCGATGAGATTTGGTAGAGGTTTTTAGTCCTATATCGAAAGTGGACAAGCTTCTTGGTGGGTGTAAAAGGCTTCTACCACCCATGGCTTATGTATAGCAAAGAGTATGAGATGAGATTGGGGACCATGCACATGTGCATGCACCCCACCCCACCTCAGCTTGGGCTCGGATAAGAATCAATTTAGAACTTTGAACTTCGACTCTTTTCTTACGAATTTTTAATCTCATGATTTTGGCCTGAATTGATCGATCAAAAGTAAATTGTTGATCAATTATTTTGATCGATCAATAGGTTAAATTTGGTCGATCAATTGGTTAGGTCTACGAAAAAATCAAGTTTGATCAATCAATTGATTTGCTCATCAATGAAACTAAGTTGATCGATCAATTACCGTATTTCCAGAAAACGGGAATTTACATAAACGTTGGATTGTGAGCTCTATATAAAGGTCATAAGGGGGCACTCATTTGACACACAATAAGAGTAGAAAAGCTCACTCTACTCTCCCTCCCCCTCTCTCCTTATCTCTTTTTCTTAGTATGTTTGTTTGACATAAGATTGGTAAACAAATCTCCTAAAGTGATTTTCGAGGACGTCTAAGATCGAGGTGTGCCAAATCTTGAAGGTAGATTGTCGTATCTTAAGAGGAGTTTGTCAGACCCCGACGCATCAGTATTGTGGGGGGTGATACTTTCTCCAAGGGATGTCCTTCATGGGCGCTTCGATAAGGGTAAATTCTAACATTTCTTTGTTTTGTTTATTTATGCTATTACATGTTCTTTGTTATTTATTTTATTCTAAATCTTGTCAAATCATGTCTAATGTGCTTGATTTAATATTTTTGATCTATGCGAAATCATTGGAAATGTATATATTTTTTTATTTATTTTTTATATGCGTTTATTTCAACAAAAAGCACACTAATGGAAGTGATGTGTGTTATAGGAGCATAAGTGTCAAAATAATCAACACCTTTTTGTATGAAACCTTTGCTACTAGTCTAGACTTAAAAGCTTGAATAGAACCATCTCTATTGTATTTCTTTCTAGATACTTATTTACAACCAATAGATCTAGATCCTTTAGGAAAAGCAACTACGATCTAGGTATTATGAGACATAATTTATACTCTCCATCCAAAAAGCTACTTCTCTAGAAGATATAGCTTCATTTTATGTTACTAGATCTCCTTCTATATTGAGTAAAATGGGCATTTTGTTTAGTAAATCGGATCTATCCAGTTCCACAAGAAAATAATAGAGTCACTTGGGATAAAATTAAGGCCTAAATCTTTTGGTGTTCTTATTTTCTAACTTCTTATTGGTTCCATTCGACCATTATTAGATCCATTTCTTTTGCCTCTAATACCCATCGTAGATACTCTAAATTTAGTAACATATAGACCTTAGAAGTTTGGGAATAACCAACATATATGCTTCTAAGTCCTTTAGATCCAATTTAGACCTATGTGAACCATTAACCATATAGTAAGAAATGCACCCCCACACTCCAAAATAGTTTAAATTTGGCTTCCTTCCGTTGTTCCGAAACTCATATGGTGAAACATGGGTTCTTTTTTAAGGAAATCGATTATGAATATAACATTCAATAAGAAGAGCTTCACCCCAAAAATTAAAGAGTAATTTTGCATTCGATTGCATAGCATTCACCATATCAACCAAAGTTCTATCTTGGCTTTCAGCAATATCATTTTGTTATGGGAAATATGGGGTAGCTCTTTGATGGATTATACTGTTTTCTTCATAGAATGAAGAGAATGAATTTGAAAAATATTCCCCTCCTCTATCACTTCTAAGAATCTTAATCTTGGCCTCCTTTTGATTTTCTACAACTTTGAATTCTTAAACTTTTCAAAAGCTTCATCTTTAGTTTTTAGAAAATAAACATATGTAAAGAGTGAGTAATCATATATGAAAGTTATGAAATATCTTTTTCCTCCTTGTCAAATGACCATTCAGCTCACAAATATGAAAAATGTATTCGTTCTAATAATTTGGCATCTTTTTCTACTTTGGGTAAAGGTTTTTGGACATTTTAGCCTTAACACAAATTTTGCATTTATCATTATCATCATTTCTACATGCTTTGTAATCATGTTTGGTCATATATTTCAACGAAGGAAAATTTAAATGTCTTAATCTAGCATGCCAAATATAGAAGGACACTCTGCATTAGAAGTAAAAATAAAATGTATTTCATTGATACTAAACTTAAACATGCCATCATAAACCCTTCTCAACAAACAAATTAACCATTCTTGGTTATAATAACCTTATCAAACTTAAGGACAATTTTGAAACCTCTCGTACATAGCAAATTTGTAGACATAAGATTCTTTCTCTATCCAAAACGTGGAACATGTTGATTAATGTGAGTTTTTGTCCAAGGGTGAACTACAACTCTACACTTCCTTTTCTAATGACTTTGGCAATGGCATGATGTAACGAATGCACGCTTCAGGCATCTTTTAAGACATCTGGGAAGTGGCCCAGACGTCTGACTAGATGTCTAGAACCACTTCCAGACGTCTGGGAATCGGTTATTGTTGGCACGCGCGATTCGTCTGCGCACCTGAGCGCGCAAACCTGCAAAAATTCCCTCTCTCTCTTTTTCCCTCTCCCTCCTGCGCCCTCTGTCGCGCTCTCTCTCTCCTCCTCGCGCAGCCTTAAAAGGCCACGCCCTCCCCCTCACTCCCGTCAACTCCGCCCCCTTCCTCTTCTCCTTCCAGTCGGTGCGCGAGAGCGAGCGCGAGTGAGCAGCGGCGGCGACAGCCGCGGCGGGTGCGGGAGGAGGTGCTGCGCGGGGGAGGAGGCGTCGGCCGTGAGGGCTCGAGCCTGCCGGGGCAACTGGAGCCGGCCGGCGGGGGCGCAGCGGGCGCGGAGCGACGCGGGAGGACTGCTGCAGCTCGAGCAGCAGGCGGACGAGACGAGGCGCGGCCAGGCGTCGCGAGCGGAGGGCGAGTTACGCCCTGGTTCTGGAAACTTTTCTAGAATCAGACGTCTGGGCAGATAGCCAGACGACAGGCACGACGTCTGGAAGACTGTCCCGACGTCTGAAAGGTGAGTTATTTCCGTCTTCTTCCCTTTCTTCGACTGACCGTACTAAGAGAGAGAGATGGGTACGCGCAGGTTCTGAGATTCACATCCAACGCGAATCAGACGTCTACTGCAATGCCAGACGACTGGAGAGACTTACAGACGTCCGAGGTGACCATCGGACGTCTGGGAACTAGGCCAGATGCCCCCGCAGGCTTCTAGACATCTGAGAGACCACGCAGAGCAAGGTAACCCCTGATCCACTTTTTAAGATGTCTGGAATAAGTTCCAGACGTCTGATTTTGCACTGTTTCATCGTTTTTGATCCGTTTAGGGCCCGTTCGGGTTCCGTTTTCCGCGTTTCGAGTTGCGTTCTTTTCAGAATTAAATCCTCTACCTGTCTACAGTAGCTGTATACTGTTTTGAGAAATTCCTTGAGTTTGATCCTTGTGATAGGACCCCATTCCGTTGCAGTCTCGGGGGTTGCGGAGGCACGCGGGATTCCCGACCACGCCCCCAGTTCGCCTGTTGTAACCGGTAGAGTGGCATTTAAGTTTATTAGCATAATCTGTTAAATTATGGAACCATAAATAGAACCTAGGATATTGCATGAATCCTAGGAATGAGAAACGAGATTGAATGATAGATCCTACGGTATTGCATAAATCCTAGGGCTGGAAAACTAGATTGTATGATAGATCCTAGGGTATGACATAAATCCTAGGATGGGAAAACTAGTAGAATATGTGAACACTGCAGTCTTGAAAATGTGGAAAAGAAATAATAGCTGCCTGTAAATTTGTTTAAACAGCTGCCTGTTATGAATAAATGAACATGAGTAAGAATATGGGATGTATGAACGTGAAACTAGAAAGGTGAAACCGGAATGCGCTAAGTTAAAGAGCTGGAACCCTACGGGGAATTAGGAGTAGAACTCCTGGAAAGTGAATGGAATAGAATTGGGGAAGTGAGCTGGCCCTTGAGTACGGAGTACCAAGGAGAGTGATTGTCCCCTTGTTTAGTGCAGAGCGGAGCCAGCCGCCCCAGGGACCCGGGGTTAGGACTGGCCACTCTGTACCGACTTGCTGACCCTCATGTACGTAGTATCGAGGAGAGCTACTAGTGTAGGGAGGTACTAGCTACCCCACGAGCCACGGGGTTCTGCTAGCCTCCTACACCGACTTGTTAGGCCCACTGGGGCAAACCAGGGTAGTCAGGCGAGGGTGCGCGGACTGTGGAGGGGCAAGGCCCCTGTTTGGTTATTGTGGAGGGGTTGGACCCCTGTTACTGAGAGGGCTCTGCCTTGTACTGGTTCCGTGCTGTGCTTTGGGCGCACCCGTTAACGAAAACGACTGACCACGTGCCAGTGCGGGTTAGCTACCCGTGCATTTACCACGCGTGCCGTAGTCACCGTTACGTCTGTCAGTGACCTTGGGGTGGTTGACTGAGAGTAGGATCACCACGGGGGACTCTCCCGGCCAGGAGAGCACCACGTGCTACTTCTACTGTTCAGAAAAGACTGCAATCAAGATCGTTCCCACGAGGAACATTCGAGATCAAGTGAAGGATCTGAGAAATAGATAAATTGTGAAACAATAGAAAGACGTAAATAAAGGAAGAAAGAAAATTAAAACAGCTACTGTACACTTTACTGTTTCTTTAGTTTAGCTGCCACTCTACTCAGCGTTTTGCTGACGTGTTACACTCGTTACCTTTCAGGACCAGGTGTTGAGCAGCCAGGGTTAGCGGCTGCAGAGGACGCTGGGCGAGTAGGGTCCAGTAGAGTTACCACTGTTCTCTTGTACCTCTTTTTGGTTCCACTGTAGTGAGTAGTTCTTGTTTCCACTGTATTTTTCTTTACCTGCAGTTCATATTATGTTGGGAATGTCGTTCTACTGTTTGTGGTGGTACATACTGTAGTGGTTTCTTTCCTTACTGCTGTATTTTCTTACTGTTAGTTATATTCATGTTGAATGTGGTTTATTTTACTGCTCTTTTGGTTACTTCCTCGTTGGACGACCAGGTCTTGGGATTAGTCAAGTCAGTCCGGTTCTCGTGTCTCGTAGGGACTCGGGAATCGAGTCGTTACACATGATTTCACTTGAGTATTTCTTCCTGTTCCTTCAATTTCCCATAGGTCCTGAATTGGTTCCTGTTGTTGCATAAATGAATGGCTGCGCCTAAGTCAAGCCACCAATCCATAGATTTTGTAACTGCAACCATATGTAATTCAATAATTATGCCGATTTGCATTTCAGATACCATGGCAACAAGCTCTTTGACTTCATCCTCAAACTAGTTTGACTTATTGGCATTTCTAGAACCATAATTGAAGCCTTTTGCTACCTTTAAAAATAAACCTACACTTACTTTTGTAGTGTCCTTTCTTCCCACAATGGACACAAAACTAAGTTTTCTTTACTAACTTCTAGTTCTTAAGCTAGTTGTCCTTTTTCTAGACTTTTAGATTGTTCTGAGGTCTCCCAGATGTTCTTATCACTCGCATGATTCACTTTTGAAGTCTGAAATAAGACATCCTATGCACAACTCTCAATTTCAATTTGTAGATGACTCGTAAATTTCTCTATAGTGAAAGTCTTTGGTGAGTGCAAAATTTCCCATTTGTATTCATTCTAGGAGGAAGGAAGTTTAGACTAAATTGCTCCTACTTGTAGTGAGTCAAGAATATAGATTTTCCATTTGTATTCTTCTCCACATTCGCCTGAGCTGTAACGTCCTAGATTTTAATGTGCTAATTGGGCTAACTAAAACCCTAATTAGTTGCTTAATAATGGATTAAGGGAATTGCTAAATGTGTAACCCTTTATTGTTAACAACAGTTTATGTAATAAAAAGCTGAGGAGCCATTTGTGAGGAAATTTATTTTGGAAGCCTTTATTGGAACTCAAGAAAGGGAGTGGAGGGCCTTGGGTATAATTTTTCCACTCCTTATAAAATTCAAGCCAAGTTAAAAAAAAAAATTAATGCAAAAACCCTATTTGGTTTCTTCTTCTCCAAGTCTTTTTCCCACCTCACCCACTGGTGGACCTCTTCTCCACTTAGCTCCATCCGACCTTCCAACCACCCTCGCCAACTAACTGCCACCGCCGGAGCTATTGTAGCTACACCTACTGCTGTTGTAGCTGTTGTGCTGTCATAGTTGCTGATGTTGCTGTTGTTGCTATTAAGGTTGTTGTTGTTGCTGCTGCCGTGGTTGCTGCTGCTGCTTGAGGAAGGAGAGGAGCTGTTGTAGCTATTGTGCTTGGTGCTGCAATTGTTGTTGTTGCTATTCTTGAAGCTGCTGTGAGGAGAAGCTATAATCTATAGGTAGGGGTTTCCCCTTTTCATTCAACTTTCTCTTGATTTTCCTATAATTAAGGATGTTAGAGGAAGGGTTTGGGGGGTTGAAACTGGTCTATGAGTGTGGTTTTTGGGTGGCGTAGTTTTGTTGTGGCTATCTTGCTGCTGCAACAAGAGTAAGATTGTTGCTATTGTTGTTGCTACTACTGTCCTATTGCTGCTACTACAGCTACGATTGCTACTATTGTTGCTGCTGCTGCTCCCTACTGCTACTGCTGTAGCTACGATTGCTACTATTGTTGTTGCTATTTGGTTTGACAAAGGCAATAGGATTTTCTTGTTAATACCTTAGTTTTGATACACCAAAATTATGTTATATGTCAACTAATCTTTCAAGACTCTATTGTGACTCATGGAAAGGAAAAGAGCTATCTCTAGAGTCTCTTTTAGTATTTTCTTATTTTCTTGAGTCTAGATCTTTTGTATGAAACCTCAAATGTATTTCGAAAAATCACTAAACCCTAATTTAAGACTCTTTGATCAACCAATTTTATAAAATGATCGACCAAATAATATTGATTGACCAACACCTTTAATAAATCGATTAAAGTTCATCAAATTAGGAAGTTCAGAATTGACATATTAATCGATCAAAATAGTGGGTTAATCGATCAATTTGATTAACCGACCAAAATGATTTTTGATCGCCAATATATTAATTTCGATCGACCAACTGCATTTGAATAACTTCCAAATCAGGCTAAATCACTAATATAAATAGAGGTCCTTGGTAGCCTTTTTCTACACACAACTCAAAGCAATACTCTTTAGAAAAAGTGCTCTTACTCTGAAGTATTTTTGCACTCCTCTTTCCATGCTTTTCAAGCACTCCACTCAAAAGCCTCTATGAGAAATCTCAGTTTGATTTTATATTTGAGGTTCCTTAAGATTTAGCTTTATTATATCTTTTTCTGCTAGTTTAATTTGGGTCCCAAGTTATTTTGGGAGACCCGTTGTTGTGCTTCTCTTCGAGTATGTAAGAGAAGGGTCATTGTAAGAGGTTATGTTACCCTCGTTCAAGTGGTACGAAATTTTAGTGGATTGACTAGCATCGCCTAGTTGGAAAAATCCTAAGTTAGGAGGCTTAGGTAGTAGCTTTCACATGAAAGGGTTTCCACTATAAATTGAGGTGCACTTGTGATTGTTCATTTGTGATTTGAAATTTTTACTTATATGATTTTTAAATTACTATCTATACTATTCACTCCTCCCTTCTAGTATATTCTTTAGATCCACAAGGCTAACATTTCTTTCCTCTTATATTCGTGATTAACATAGAGGCCCTTCATAGTGATATCTCTTTCTGTTTTCTTGCCTGATGCTAAGGAGATTCTTAATGTTACCAGGTCCTGATAATACTATTCCTTAGGATATCATGAATTTTATAGCTACATAATTATAATTTTTGTCTAATGAATATTTGGCTACAGTTATCTTATTCCCAAGTACTTTAATTAATCTGCACATCCCACTATGCAACTTTATAAATGTTTAAGCCTTTCAATTTATGGTTTGTTGACGAGAACATAGGCAATTAAAATGATTGTAAATCCTTTCATTTGGTTTTATGGATTTTATGTGGATCATTACCTTTATGCTTGTGTAATTGTATTGTGTATTCGTAGGGTGTACCCACTTCCCTATTATTTGGGTCATTTGGTGGTGAATGTGGGTAAATGATGGTAACACCATAATTCATCATAACTAGCTTAAATTAGGCAAAATCTAATGATAAATGCTCCTTAATGATCATTTGAGATCATAATTCCAGTTTGAACTGAATTTGGGAAGACAAGAAAAATGGTTAATTTTGTTGCCTTAACATTAATCACTAATGCATATTAAGTATGAGGTTAATAAGGGGTTAACATAAGGTAAAATGAACTTAACTTCCCAAGAAGTGGGCTTGCACTAATCAAATCAGACTTTCATACATTCTGAGGATTAATTTATTACATGAAAATCCTAATTTCAGCTTCACTCAAATTGAAAGGGTTCTGATAGAAATCAATTCAATCTAAACCTCCTAAAAATCATTAAAAATATTCTAAGAGGTTTAGTACCTTCACTTTGATCTACAGAACCCATTTTGACCAAAAAAGAGATTCAGGCAAGAATTTGCCTTGATTCAGGCTTCTGTGTAATTTCCTAATCAAGTGTAGTCAAAACATAAATTTGAAATCACCATTAGATTCCTTGGGTCAAAATTAAGTTAACCTCAAAATTTGAGCCCAATCAGAGTATATCTTGACCTAGTTTGCATTTTAGCCCAATTGAGTATTTTTAGCACTTAAAGCCCCCTAAGTCCCATGTTTCCATACACAAAGCCCCCTACCTTTTCACTTTTCTTGCAAGGAGGACCATCGACCTTCTTCCTCGTTAATCAAACCAGAAAATGTGTGGGTTTTGGAAACCCAAACCCACGATCTTTGCTCATTGATTTCACGCTCGTTTCCCAATCAAATCCCTCCAAACTTAAAGGGATTGATCCCAAAAAGATCCCCTTCCAAATGCACAACGTCGTGGATCCCAATTTGGAACATGAAGCTCCGGTGAACTAGCACAAGTCCGTGAGGATAGCTTGCCAAATCATGAAGAATTTACGATAAATCTTCGCAATTGAGTGCCGCAACCTCCTCTATTTAAGTCCTAGCATCTTCCCATGAGTTCCTAGGTTGAGTTTAGGCCGAATCCCCACCTTCATTGTCTCTGGCCGCGTGCTCCATCAACTTCAGTGACCTTCGACCCACTCTTTCGTGCATGCATCTTGCTAACAAGCACCACCATCTTCTTCCTCATCTTCTTTCGATGATAGCCAACCAAAGCTACATCTCTTAGAGCCCTTCTTCGTCGTTGACCTCTTACCAGAGCTTCTTTCTTCCTCACGTCCGGCAAGGCAAGCCAAATGTGCTTCTCCCCCAATTCGTCCACTTAAGTAGTGCCTCTTCCTCCCCTTTTCTCCTAGATTAGTTTTAGGACCTTAGCTTCTACTTTCAAACCCTACCTTGACCGTTCTCTCCCTTTCTTCCCCAACTCCGGTGAAGCTTCGGTGAGCTCGTCATGCCACCACACTCCACCAAACTCACATCTACTTACACCACAACCTCCACCTCATCTCATAGACCAAAAGCCCTCAAGAAATTGAGGGTTTTGGTCCACATTTCTTCCCGCCGATCGAACCCATCGAGACACCATCACCCCTCCATCTGACCACGTCGACGCACGAAACACCACCACATGACCACCACCACGTTCCTTGCTTCACGTAGAAGCTGATGAACCTTTTAATTGGGGTTTTGAGCCTGTATTTTGCATTTTAGGTTCTCGCCGTGAAGCTTGAATTCTCTACCATCAAGTACCTCCACTCGGCCGTCAAAGCTCCTTGTGAAGGTCCCCTTGCCACACGATTTCATCCAAGGAGTCCATCCTTTCCCTCTGATAAAAGATCCAATGGTGGTCTTACTCAAATCAGCTGCACAATCCTCCACGTCGTGGCTGTTGTGTTGCATGAAGAAAAGCTCCAATCAAGATCCCACATTGTGGGATGTTGATTTAGAATTTGCTACATAGTGATTTTTGTGCATAGGCTATTTGACTTAGACACCAGGGGGTCAGGTCCCCAGCATCCATCACACACACACACACACGTGTGCATGCACACACATGCATGTGGGGCATTTTGTGCCTTGGGATTTGTGCATAAGAGTGAGAAATTTTGGTTTGAAAGTGGAGGCTTTGGATTTACTATTTAAGACGTCCGTGGCTCATATGAGATGTCTGATTTTGGCTTCAAATAAGCCTAATTGCTAAGGCTTAATGTGCTAAGTTGCAAACCAATATTTTAGCCTTATGTTCTACTATTTTTGACTCATTGGAAACCTGAGTATTCATCTATTTTAAGAGCATAGTTCCTTGCATATTATTTCGTGTGAAATCAGATTATTTGTGCTCATTTTTCATATATTATTGATTAGTGGTTGAATTGCAATTGTTTTACTCCTTGCAAACGACCTCAAAACTCACGTTTTTCGAGCACTATAAATTTAAGTGTTGACTCAATTTTCTTCGACTATACTACGACATGAATCTTTCTAAACTCGACGAAATTACGTAGTAATGGTAAACAAATGGAAGGGTATTTCGTTCAATTTCTCTAGTTACATGTGTTCTTTCCATGCTTGTAGATGCTTAGAATGGTGTTCTAAATGTGTAGTGTTAAGTGGTAAACGTGGGTAATCGAATGGAAGTTTTGAAGTTTGAAACTGGGTGCTAGAGGCACCTAGTATTGGTATTAGTGACCAATATCGGTACTGACACGTTTTGGCCTGGCGGGGATAATGCACCGATACCTAGGATTAGGACCAGTATTGGTGTACTTGTTCCACGCTACTTGAACTCTAAGAAGAGGATTAAAAGTGGATTGAATTTGGCTAAGTAAAGGATGGAATCTAAAATGCTGAACCTATTAATGACTCAGTCAGAGTCTAATAAATGGAATGCTTAGACACTAAGGTCTTAGGTAAAGACCCCAAGTGATTTAGCAAGTCATTAAGGTTGTTTGATCTGATGCGAATCCAGGTGTTACGATCCGGTTCTCGGATCCCTACAAGACCAGAGACCGACTCGCCTCGACTAATCCCAAGACCTAGTCGTCCAACAAGAAATAACCAAAAGCAGAAAAATAAACCACATTCACACATGCAATATAACTAAGTAGAAGAAAATAGAACAACTGTCTCAGTACATACCACCACAACAACAACAACAATGGAAAGCAGAAAGGAAACAGAAGTAGCAGAACAGTAACTAAGTGTCCATTACTTACTACAACAGTAGAGAAAAGAAAGTGCTAAAGAAAGACTACGGCTAGACTCAATTGTTCCCAGCACCCTCTGTAGCTGGAAACTTGGGCTGCTCAACTCTTGGTTCTGAACAGTGTTATGAACAGACAGAGTCAGTGAACATTGAGTAGAGTGGTGTTTATATTATCTAAGTACAAAATAATAAAAATAACAAGTTTAATTCTCATTTCTATTTATCTATTTTATATGTTTCCGTTTCACCCATTTCTCAAAGTATCCAGATATTTCTTGATCATGCATGTTCCTCGTAAGAATGATCTTGATTGCAATCTTTTTCGAAGAGTAGAAGGTACACGTGGTGCTCTCCTGGCCGTAAGAGTCCTCCATGGTAGTCCTACACCCAGTCAACCACCCCGAGGTCACTATCGAGACGTAGCGGTGACTACGGTATGTGTGATAAGCGCACGGGTAGCTACCCCACATTGACACACGGTCAATCATTTCCGCTAGCGGGAACGCCCAAGTATAGCACGGAACAGTATAGGGCCTTGCCCTCTCAGAACAGGGGTCTCACCCCTCCACAGTCCGTGCACCCTCGTCTAACTACCCAGGTTTGCCCGGAGGGCCTAACAAGTCGCTGTAGGGTGGCTAGCTCCCTCCCTACACTAGTAGCTCACCTCGGTACCATGTACGCGAAGGCCAACAAGAGTCGATGTAGAGTGGCCAATCCTAACCCCGGGTTTCAACCCAAGGGAGGCTAGCTCCGCTCTACACAAAAAGGGGACAGTTGCTCTCCTTAGTACCAAGTACTCAAGGGCTAGCACACTTCCCGTCTACATTCCAGATTCTGTCTACCCATAGGAGTTCTACTCCTAATTCCTCGTAGGGTTCATACTCATGTTCACCTCAATTATCCAGATCCAGATCTCATCTTTCATAATTCATTTCTCATCCATATACAGGCAACTCGTGTTTTCATAATTCAATTCTCAATAACATGCAACTGGTGGGTTCACAGGTAATTATTCATTAAAAACAAGCAGCTCATATTCTGACAGGCAACTCATAATTATAATACAGGCATTTGCTAGCAAGTTATCTTAATCATGCATGCAAGTAAACCATTCAGTACAAACAGGCTCATTCATTTCTCTACCCTAGGGTTCATTCCACATCCTAGAGTTCCATTCGGTTAATTCAACCAAGCACATTCTTATTAAATATTAATAACTGATATAAACCACTCTACTGGGTATCACGGGAGGAATGGGGGCCTGTGCCACATATCTTGTCGTCTTCGCGGGCCTAGAACATGCCATCGGCTGGTAACCTGTACCAACGACTAATTACATTAGACGAGGTCAAAACAGTAGATACTCAAGACGAATACGTAGAGGAACTCGACTGGAAAACAACGATACTTCGTTTGCAGAAAATCGATTTCGTTTGGGCCTTAAACTGGCAAAAAATGTGCTTACTATTCAAAATCAGACGTCTGGGAATAATCCCAGACATCTTAAAAGGCGTCAGATCTTACCTTATGTTCCTGCGGTATCCTCAAACATCCAAACCTTCTCTGCGCTCGTCTGAAGGCAGTTCCAAACGTCGGACAATGCCTCTGGTCGTCTGGACGCACCTCCAGACATCTGGTGATGTGATCAGACGTCCAAAAATGCATGGAAAAGAGTTCCGCACACCTTCCCAAGGGCCTTTACCTGCGTACGAACCCGCAGGTCCAAATTAGGCCAGACCAACTTCTACAGTGAGGCCTGCATGGCCATAACCGCAAAAAAGGAACGTACCTTGCAATATAAGTGCTTTCAGACGTCTGGTCTCAGACCCGTACGTCCAGTTGCCGCCACGATCGTTTGGTCGACTCTTTAGACGTCTGATACTGGAAAAATCCCAGTATCAGAAACTCCTTACAGCTTGCTCCGCTCGCTCGCCACGCGCCGCAGCAGCTCCAGCTGCTGTAGAGGGCCAGGAGGCTGCCTCCCCGAGCCCTCTCCTCCTCGCGCATGTGCCCGTTGTTGGCCGTGCGAGCTCTGTTGAGCTTCCACCAAAGCTCCACCGACCTTAGGCCTCCTCCCACGCTCTCCTCCTTCCTCCCTCTCGCTCTTTCTCGCTCGTCCCCTCTCGCCGCTCCCGCACAAGAAACTGAACGTGGTGGTGGCTTTGGTGTGTGGAGTGGAGAGGAGAAAGGAGGGGGGTATATATAAGAGGGTTTAGGGTTTACAGGGTGAGGACGAAGGTGAGAGTGGGCCTCTGCACGCTGCCCGCATGTAGTGCAATGCACAGTACGAAAAATTCCACTTTCAGATGTCCGGGAACGGGTCCAGACGTTTGATCAGACGTCTGACTGAAACTCCAGATGTCTTAAATGGCTAAAAGTATAACGGGTCATTACATCATAACAAACTTAAAGGAAGTTTCATCCCCGAAACTTAAGCTAGCTAGGGTGCGGAAAAAGGAACATAAAATGCATAACAAACTTAAAGAGGACCAAAGTAGGTTCGAAAAGATGTACCCTCAAAAAGCTCCAGGTACCACTCTTGCATCACCGCCTCAGGCTCCTAGGTCACCTCCTCATACCTTTGGCTTCTCCATAGGACCTTCACCAGTGGTACCTGCTTCCATCTCAAACTCCAGACGGCTCTGTCTGACATCTGTACTAGTCTCTCAGGGTAGGTCAGGTCGTCACCCACCTCGACGCTCTAGTGGCTCAGAATGTGACTAGGATCAGTGACGTACTTCCTGAGGTTGGACACGTGGAACACGTCGTGCACTCCAAAAAGCTGGGGAGGAAGGGCAAGCCGGTAAGCAACGGGTCCCACCCACTCCAGGACCTCAAAGGGCCCTACAAACCTCGGCACAAGCTTCCCTTTCAGCCTAAAATGCTGCAAGCCCTTCATGGGTGAAACACGGAGAAAGACGTGATCCCTAAAGCTTGCTGAAACTCAGTCCAGAACTTAGAGGTAAAATGAGTATCCCTGTCAGATACAATCTCATGCAAAACTCCGTGCAGGCGTACCATATCTCAAATGTACCTCTCTGCCAACTATGCTGGTCCCAAGGTGACTTGGATCGGCAGAAAATGCGCTGTCTTCGTCAACCTATCTACTATCACCTAGACTGCGTCGTGTCCTCGTTGGGTAACTGGTAGACCCACCACCAAGTCCATGGTGATGCTCTCCAACTTCCACTCTGACATAGGAAGTGGCTGCAATGGCCCTGCAAGCCTCTGATGCTCGGTCTTCACTTGCTGGCACACCAAACACTGCTGGACAAACTCACCAACATTCCGCTTCATCCCTCTCCACCAAAAGTCATGTCGTAGATCATGATACATCTTTGTGTTCCTGGGATGTATTGTGAACCTGGACCCATGCACCTCAGCCAGGAGCTCTCTCAGTAACTCCTCGTCCCTAGGAATGCATAAGCGTCCCCTCATGTGCAGTATCTCGCCTGTAAAGGAAAAGCCTCCTGGGTCCCCTGTCATCACCCTGTCTCGCAACGTCTATAAGTACAGATCTGTCATCTACCCTGTGATGATGCAGTCTATAAGCTCTGGTCGCATCTACCGCGTTACTATCACTGTCCCACAATGCCTCTGTGACTCTCGGGGTTGCCAACTACCCAACTCCTCCATAAGTCTCCAACTTTGTGACGATAAACTGGCCAAGTGGGCGGTGCCTTCTGGCTCAAGGCGTCGGCCACCACATTGGCCTTCCCTGGATGGTAGGAGATGCTGCAGTCGCAGTCCTTCAGGAGCTCTAACCAACATCTCTATCTCATGTTGAGCTCCTTCTAGTCAAATAAGTACTTGAGACTCTTATGATCCGTGAAAATCTTGAAAGTCTCACCGTAAATGTAGTGCCTCCATGTCTTCAGCGCGAAGACAATAGCTGCCAGCTCTAAGTCATGGGTAGGGTAACTATGCTCATGGGGCTTCATTTGTCGCGAAGTATAAGCGACAACGTGACCCCGCTACATGAGCACACCTCCTAATCCTTGCAATGAAGCGTTTGTGTAAACCACAAAACCACCACTGCTGTCTGGGATGGTAAGCACAGGAGCTGAAGTCAATCTCTCCTTCAACTCCTGAAAACATGCCTCATACTCATCTATCCAGGAAAAGGGCACGTCCTTCCAAGTCAGCTGGGTCATAAGACACGTAATTTGAGAGAATCCTCTAAAAAACCGTCGATAGTAACCTGCTAGTCCCAAAAAACTACGTATCTCTATCACTGTACGTGGCCTCTCCAACCTGAGTACAGCCTCAACCTTGGCTGGATCCACAACCAAACCATCCCCTAAGATCACGTGGCCCAAGAAAGTTACCTGCCTCAACTGAAACTTCCACTTGTTGTACTTGGCATATAGCCTGCGTCTCCTCAAAGTATCCAGGATAATCCGTAAATGCTGTCCATGCTGCACCTGATCCCGCGAGTAAACGAGCACATCGTCGATGAACACCACCACAAACTGGTCCAAGTACGGTCTGAAAACTCGCATCAAATCCATAAAAGCAATGGGGGCATTGGTCAACCCAAACGACATGACCAAGAACTTGTAGTGCCCATATCGTGTACGGAAAGCTGTCTTCGAGACGTCGGTCTCTCTGATCCTCAACTGGTGGTACCTCGACCTCAGATCTATCTTGGAGAACACTGTGGCGTCTCGCAACTGGTCGAAGAGGTCGTCAATCCTCGGCAGCGGATACTTGTTCTTGATGGTGACCCTATTCAGCTGTCGGTAGTCGACACAAAGTCGCAAGGTGCCGTCCTTTACAAACAGCACAGGGGCTCTCCATGGAGACGCATTGGGCCTCACAAAGCCCTTCTCCAATAGGTCCTACAGCTGTGACTTGAGCTCTCGCAGGTCAAGCGGTGCCATCCAGTACGGTGCAGTAGAAATGGGGCTGGTCCCTAGTGCCATGAGATCTTAAACTCAATCTCACGCTCATGCGGTAGTCCTGGCAGCTCCTCTGGAAAAACGTCGGGGTACTCACAAACCGTTGGAATACTCTGAAAGTCAGCCATGGGGCTAGGCTCTGCCACTACATAGGCCAAAAAGCCCTCACACCCCTGGCTCAAAAGCCTCGCTGCCCGAAGCACGAAGATGCATCTAAAACCTCCGTCCACCGGTTGTCTGTGAAACTCAAAGGGAGGCAACTCCGGTATGGAGAAGACGATCTTCCTCCCGAAACAGTCCACCAGGGTGTGATAGGCGGACAACCAATCCATCCTTAAGATCATGCCAAAATCCTCCATCTGTATCACAATCAGGTCAGCAGGGAGCCTGTGTCCCCCTATACTGACCTCATAGTTCATGTAGACCTCAGCTACAAACAACTGGCCACTTGGGCCTCTGACACAAACGGATCCTATAACAGTACACTACCTTGCCCCAAATTGACGGCAAAACTCGGAGCAACAAAAGAGTGCGTGGCCACAATTGAACTTGAAGCCTTGGCATCTCTGTGTGTCAGGGCATTGATACACCCTTCCGTCCTCGATGTAGACGAAGCAGCAACACCCTAGGTCGGGCAAGCAGCCATTGGCCGATACCCTCCTCGTGACTGCTGCCCTCCCCCACGCACCTGGTGACCACAACCACTAGCTTGACCTCCAGCACTCGGTGCAGGGAGCATCTGCTGTGCTCCGACCCTAGATGGGCAGTCCCTCCAGAGGTGGCCCGGCTGGCCACACTGGTAGTAGAGGGGAACACTACCTCCTCCCTCAGTAGGTCCCTGCTGGCGACTGGGTGGGGGTCTGGTGCTTGCAACTGGTCCCTGTCTGGAGCCCCTAAAGGCTACTGATGGCCCCGCAAAATGAGACGGCTCTCTTGTGGGTGCCATGTGCCTCCTCTCCCGACGACCCTGAGAGTACTCTGGCTGGTAAGTCCTCTTCCATCTGCTGTCAGTGTCTCGCACGGCCAGGTTGGTCTCCTCGTAGGTCATGGCTGCCTCAACCACTTGTGAGAAGGTGGGCAGCTTCAGGGGTTTGACATACCCCCGAATAGTAGGTCGGAGTCCCTCAGTAAACCTCCATAGGCGCTCCTCCGTAGACACGGCTGTCAAGGCAAAACGTGACAGCTCTGGAAAACGCGTGCGGTATGAGCTAACAGTCATCGTCCCCTGGTGGAGAGTGTGGAATTCCCGCCTCCTGATCCTGCCAGGTCTGCGGAAAGTACTGCATGCAGAAGAGAGTCACGAACTGGTCCCATGTTGACTCTCTCCCCTCCTAGCCTCTGACTACCCTCCACCACCTGTGTGTCACGCTCTCTAGCTGGTACGTGGCAAAGGCCATGCAGCACTCCGCAGGAGGGCGAAGGGTGTCGAACACCTTCTCTCTCTACTCCAGCCAGTCCTCTTCCTCAGACAGGTCCTCATCCCCCTTGAAGGAGGGAGGCTTCAACTTCTGGAACTGTTTGAAAAGCTCGTGGTGCAACTACAGTGGGGGAACGGGCACGCCTCCAGGCAAAAAGGGCTTGTGCTCGGAAGTGTCAGAGTGCGGTGGAGGCGGTGGAGGACCGCCCCCCTCCCCCTCCTACTCGTTCGGCACTGCGGTGGTTTCTCTATCCTACCAAGGACTCTCCCTCCACATCCTCAGGGAGAGGTGCCCGTAAAGGCTGGTAGAGCTCCTCTTGCACGATATTTCTGATTAGCTGGGAGAGATCCTGAGCCTAAACGCCCAAGAGAAGGGGTGTATCAACTGGTACCTCAGGCTCGGCATGTCCGCCCCTCTGACCTCGTTCACGACCGTGACCATGACTCGCCTCGAGAACTCCTCGATGAAGCATCTCCTGCAAGGAGATGCGAAAGATAGAACAAGAGGGTCAACGATACCAAATTACTTCGAGAAAAGACTCGGAACGAATATCAAGGTGATACGTTGTGGTGGTTATCCTAGTTATATGCACGTGAATGGTTATTCTCAAGCCAATTGGTTCATTTCTCTAGATGACCTTGCTCTGATATCATCTTGTTACGACCCGGTTCCCGGATCCCTACAGGACCCGAGACTGGCTTGCCTCGACTAATCCCATGACCTAGTCGTCCAACAAGAAATAACCAAAAGCAGGAAAATAAACCACATCCACACATGCAATATAACTAAGTAGAAGAAACGTACAAAGTAGTAAAGAAAATAGAACAACTGTCTCAGTACATACCACCACAACAACAACAACAACGGAAGGCGGAAAGGAAACAAAAGTAGCAGAACAGTAACTAAGTGTCCATTACTTACTACAACAGTAGAGAAAAGAAAATGTTGAAGAAAGACTACGGCTGGACTCGATTGGGCCTAGCACCCTCTGCAGTCGAAAACTCGGGCTGCTCAACTCCTGATCCTGAATAGTGTTATGAAACGACAGAGTCAGCGAACGTTGAGTAGAGTGATGTTTATATTATCTAAGTACAAAACAATAAAAATAATATGTTTAATTCTCATTTCTATTTATCTGTTTTATATGTTTCTATTTCACCCATTTCTCAAAGTATCCAGATATTTCTTGATCTTGCATGTTCCTCGTAGGAACGATCTTGATTGCAGTCTTTTTCATAGAGTAGAAGGTACACGTGGTACTCTCTTGGCTGGGAGAGTCCCCCGTAGTAGTCCTACACCCAGTCAACCACCCTGAGGTCACTGTCGAGACGTAGCGGTGACTACAACATGTGTGATAAGCGCACAGGTAGCTACCTCGCACTGACACGCGGTCAGTCGTTTCCGCTAGTGGATACGCCCAAGTACAGCATGGAACAGTATAGGGCCTTGCCCTCTCAGAACAGGGATCTCGCCCCTCCACAGTTTGCGCACCCTCGTTTGACTACCCCGATTTGCCCGGAGGGCCTAACAAGTCGGTGTAGGCTAGTTAGTTGAACCTCGGGCCCCGTGGGGTGGCTAGCTCCCTCCCTACACTAGTAGCTTGCCTTGGTACCACGTATCTGAGGGCCAACAGGAGTCGGTATAGAGTGGCCAATCCTAACCCCGGGTCTCAACCCAAGGGAGGCTAGCTCCGCTCTATACAAAAAGGGGATAGTTGCTCTCCTTGGTACCAAGTACTCAAGGGCCAGCACACTTTCCATCTACATTCCAGATTCTGTCTATCCACAGGAGTTCTACTCCTAATTCCCCATAAGGTTCATGCTCATGTTCACCTCATTTATCCAGATCCAGATCTCATCTTTCAAAATTCATTTCTCATCCATATATAAGCAACTTGTGTTTTCATAATTCATTTCTCAATAACAAGCAACTGGTGGGTTCACAGGTAATTATTCATTAAAAATAGGCAGCTCATATTCTGATAGGCAACTCGTAATTATAATACAGGCATTTGCTAGCAATTTATCTTAATCACACATGTAAGTAAACCATTCAGTACAAACAGGCTCATTCATTTCTCAACCCTACGGTTCATTCCACATCCTAGAGTTCCATTTGGCTAATTCAACCAAGCACATTCTTATTTAAATATTAATAACTGAATTAAACCACTCTACTGGGTATCACGGGAGGAATGGGGGCCTGTGCCGCATATCTTGTAGTCTCCGCGGGCCCCGAACATGTCATCGACTGGTAACCTGTACCAGCAACTAATTACATTAGATGAGGTCAAAACAATAGATACTCAACACGAATACGTAGAGGAACTCGAGTGGAAAACAACGATACCTCGTTTGCGGAAAATCGATTTCGTTTGGGCCTTAAACAGGCCAAAAACGTGCCTACTGTTCAAAATCAGACGTCTGGGAATAATCCCAGACATCTTAAAAGGCGTCAAATCTTACCTCATGTTCCTGCGATATCCTCAGACGTCCAGACCTTCTCTGCGATCGTCTGAAGGCAGTTCCAGATGTCGAACAATGCCTATAGTTGTCTGGACACACCTCTGGACGTCTGGTGATGTGATCAGACGTCCAAAAACGAGTGGAAAAGAGTTTTGCGTGCCTTCCCAAGGGCCTTTACCTGCGTACGAACCCGCAGGTCCAAATCAGGCCAGACCAACTTCTGCGGTGAGGCCTGCATGGCCGTAACTGCGAAAAAGGAACGTACCTTGCGATATAAGTGCTTTCAGACGTCCGGTCTCAGACCCGGACGTCCAGCTGCCGCCATGGTCATCTGGTCGACTCCCCAGATGTCTGATACTAGAAAAATCCCTATATCAGAAACTCCTCGCAGCTCGCTCTGCTCTCTCGCCACGCGTTGCAGCAGCTCCAGCTGCTGTAGAGGGCCTGGAGGCTGCCTCCCCGAGTCCTCTCCTCCTCGTGCACACGTCACCGTTGGTCGTGCGAGCTCCACCGACCTTAGGCCTCCTCCTCCTCCCGCGCTCTCCTCCTTCCTCCCTCTCGCTCTCCTTCACTCGCCCCCTCTCGCCACTCCCACATAAGAAACTGAAGGTGGTGGTGGCTGTGGTGTGTGGAGTGGAGAGGAGAAAGGAGGGGGGGTATATATAAGAGGGTTTAGGGTTTACAGGGTGAGGGTGAAGGTGAGAGCGAGCCTTTACGCACCGTCCGCACGCAGAGCGCAATGCGCAGTACAAAAAATTCCACTTTCAGACGTTCGGGGACGGGTCCAGATGTCTGACTGAAACTCCAGACATCTTAAATGGCTAAAAGTGTAACGGGTCATTACATCAGGTGAAAAAGAACTAAGAAATGTTTAGGTCGATTAGGTAGGCTCGTAAGGTCGCACCCTTGGACTTGGTGAACCATGGGTTCAGTACTTGGGTAGGGGTACCCAAGGTGTTGTGGTAACTGGAGGCTACCAAACGAATTTTTCAAGGAACTTGGAGGGTTCCCAGGCTTAGTGACAGGCCTAAGGGCTGTCGTCAAGTTTTGGTACCAAGGAGTTACTCGAATCTAATTGATGTCTCATGACATGTGTGGGGTTCTGGTCACAACCTCAATACCGATGTTGGACTGAGAGGGCACGCCTAGAAGATTGTGTTCCACAAAGGAACAATGGTGTGGTCCGTTAAACATCTAACCAACCCTACTTGTGATGCATAAGAGTTGTAGCCTTAGTCAGATGGTTGGTTGAAAGGGTACACCCGAAGTACATGCTCCTAGCGAGAGGCATTGGTGTGGCTCGTTAAACATCCAACCTACCCAACCACAATTAAATATGAATGATCATGATCGTACCTCAATGGATACAAGTCAAGTTGCTCACTATAATCCTGAGGATTTGGCTTGGGTAGCTCTCAAGAGGCCCAACTCTTCTAATTGAGGTCAACAACGTTTTCGATACGTTAAGAACAGGCATGCCTTTTCGAGGATTAATAGACTTGCTAGCCTCTCCCTTGACTAGGGCAAGACTATCAGGTTGGAGTCCAAACGAAAGGGTGCATCTCAATCTCCTCTGGTAGAGAAGGATGATTCTCAGAATTTGATCACTAAGGCGAGTGAGAGAATAAATTACATAATACTAAATCAATAAGAAAAAGGGGCAACTCGATTAATGGGTATTAGACCATGGTGGTTGGTAAGGTTAAACTGGGTTTGGGAGTAAGAACCTAAGGTGCTGGGTTTGGGCTAGGGATTTAGCTAGTTAATGAAACTGTACACTACCCTATGTTTTGATTCGGAATATGGTAGTTGTTTGTTCTCCACTGAGCCAATTGGCTCATCCCTATTTTGTGACCTATTTTCAGGTTGTTGTTGTTGTGAGTCACCCACGGGTGTGGAATTTGTCATAGTACAAGAATTGTCGGGTGTCATATCGCAGGTAACCTTTTATGCTTTAATCTTACAGTGAATTTTTGTCTTTCATGCCGGTTGAGCGCATGCTTAATCTATCCTGTATATTATCATTTATGTGACATTCTTTAGATATTCTCTTCCATTTGTCAATGAACTCTTTGATAGCTCAACTTAGCTGGTACAACTTGAATTAAATAACCTAGCACCTCTCCTGTTGCCATTCCCTGAAACTCCGACCCTCATTGGGGACCTAGGTTTTTGGGGTGTGACATGAGCTGCTAAATCAAGCTTGTGCGACGCAGGTAGTAAGTCTTTCTCAGGCAAACCTTGCAAGAGTTGGAGACTTCTAACTTTTTCGTGTTGTCAATAAAAAAGAAGTGATGGCCTTGGCTTTAAGCTATTCGATAAGTCAGTGATCCTATACCTAGTCTTTCGGCTACATAGGGTATAGGTTCCAAATGAGGGCCTTCTCGTTCACACCTTAAGGGGCATTAGGCCAAATATCAGTCGAAACAATCTCATGCAGGGACGGATATCAAGATGGAAGTATAGCACGATGAACACATTTAGCACAGGCCAACAATTCAAACTTAATTGAGATGGTGCCAGTGGATAGTATGAGAGAAATGACACTATAAATGGGTTTAGGGGTACCCTAAGCCCATGCTCTATGGCATATTTACAGATGACAAAGAAATCTCCCTCCTTGGGCGAGCACAAATGGCTCTCCCTCCTGACGAGCTGGAATTGAGCTATTCCTAGGTCATGCTCTTTTAAGAATGACCTAATGCTAAATCGGTTACAAAAATTTGAACTAAAAGTGTACAACTCTAGCATTTCAGCAAGTAAAAACGATGATGAAGAGGTGAACTCACCTTTTCTACGAGTCTTAACATCTTCCTTACGTGACAACAGCTAATCTAAGCAAGAGAACAACTTGATCCAACGGACTTCACTTCAGTTGACCTGAACTTCTTTAGAGGTGTAAAAAGTAGGGGTTAAAGTGCATTTACTCCCCCCAACAACTGGAATTTATAACTGCAACCTCCCCCGAAAATCGTACACCTAATCGCGCCAAGCGAAAGACTCAAATCTCATTGTTCCGTCAAGCAATTAATGCTCGCGACAACAAATTCAGTCTCACGTCGTTATGTTTCATTTCCCACATAGTGTCTCCTTGGTTTCCACACATTGTGCACGCTGTCAAGGAACCACAATTTTGAGAACACATAATGACTATGGCCTCATCTCTGCATTTTCGTAAACAACAAAATCATAATTAGGGCAGTGACTGGCCATCACCAACCTTAAATATTTGGTCTTCAATGCCAGCTAATTACACTTCTCATAAAGCCTCAAGCAAGCACTAACTAAATCCACTAGCGATATATGCATGTTAATCTTCCTTTATATAGGCATCGATATGCCTATCATTGCCAACCTCCATCTTCTTCCCCTACTATAAGCAACTACCCATCTCGTTTTGAAGAATCAGTGCTTGCTGATGGCAATATGAGGAAGAAGTTTTCCTTTTTCAAAAAAAAAACCAACAAAAAAACCAATACTCTCTTAGTTACACACTAACTAAAGAGAGTGTGGGCAATTAACGAGGGAAGAAAGTCCTTATCACAAGCCCAATTTATTGAGGGCTCTCTAAGCCCCGAAAGGCCAAGTAAGACCAACTAAGCAATACATATAAAGTCCTTGTTGCATGGGTAATAAGATAGGACCTGAGAGCTTGCCTAGATGTTTCTAGGTGGGACAAATAAAGAACGTTTGATAAGGTCCGCCTAAATAAGTCAGGCGGTCTAGTTAATTTACTCAGTCGGATGCACCGACTGGCATAAGTCATCCCTGCCTAATTGTCAAGGCAAGGTTATCTTGCTCGACGTGACCTCAAGCTGCCTGCGAGCTCAAGCAGAATACACTTTTACCCCCACCTAGGTATTAGGTGGAATACTTCTTTAGGTTAGTCACTGATAGGGTGACAGCTTCCATTGTGCCCACAACTCTGTGATTTGCTAAAACGAAGCATCGTGGCAGTTACTCTTGACATGACCACTCAAGATACCATGATCCCCACTTTTCGAGGAACCTACAAGGAGCCACGTGCACCGCGGATTGCACAATGGATAAATGGATGGTACCTGCTAGAGGAGCGAGTATGCACACATAAAGAGAGAGATTGTATTACTTCTTGTACTCAACCAAGGAATTAGTGATACTTGAGAGTATCCTTACTCTCCCAAGACATACACCATTTTAGGTGGAAGTAGGTAACCAATCCTCCTATCTCCCGTGTGTGTTTGCTTGATTGAACAGACCTACTCCTATTTTTGAACCCAAATAGGGCTCATTTAAATAAGGAATCAGTGATAGTGTAGGCATCCCTAACTTGACCTTCATTGGAAACTTAGAATACAAAATAGGACACCTGAATTGAGAATCAAAATCAGCTTTATGAGCCTTCTCTTGTTTCGTTTGAAGACCAAGTTCATATTGTCTCACAAACTACTTCAAAATGGTTTTCAAATTAAGATAAACATCAAAAAATGCATTGATCTCCTTGATCCTCTAAGTGCTAAACATGCCATTAAAAAGATGAGGGATCCACATACGCCAAATTTCATATGAATCATGAAGCCATCTATTGCCCTCCAAATGCCTATCTCTAACCATTGTAGCCCACCTCTCCTCAAAGTCTTCTTTTAACCTTAGGGGATAGGTTTACGGGATATTTATCCCCCCCACCCAGGATAAGCGTCATCATCTTTAAAGTCTTCTTTTAACCTTAAATTATATATGAACAACTTGCTTAAAAGCTTCCCTTGTAGCATGATCCGTAGGAAACTTATGAGGAAGCTTATCTTTGATGTGCCAAATACAAAGATGATGACAAATACCAGGAAACAAAGTTGATATAGGATTAATTATGGCTTAGCATTGATCAGTAATGATACCCTTGGGCTGTATCTCCTACATACATGATAAAAAAGTGCAAAATAACCATCCAAAATTTTATGCTCTCATTTCCCAATAGAGCACAACCAAATAAAATTATATGGACATGATTATTTACACAAAAAAATTGAGCAAAAGGTATATCACATTGGTTAGTCAATTATGTTATGTCAAATGACACCATATCTTCAAAAACTTATAAGACAAGTGGCTACTAAAATCAAGCTAAAAAATGTTACAAATGCAACCATCGTCGTCAAAATATATTAAATGGAACTTATTGTTCTTTGATTGCATTCTAATAAAATAATCTTAAAAGACCTTTGTATCGCCAACACTAAGTCTCAAATTCCTTGATCTACGCAGTGCATTCCTTAAATCTTGAGTTGTGAAGGTTAAATTCTTAAAACCATTATCTTTAATAGCAAACTATGTAACCAATTTAGACAAGCTTTATCATTTAATGCCATTCGATACATCCTTCCTAATGTATTTTTCTTTTAGACCAAAAATACTTCACCATAGTAGAATTACAAAACTCATGATTATGATTGTTAAATAAAGAAATAGCAACATAATTCATAGAACCATTATAAAATTAGAAACGAATATGAGCATTACATTCAATCTTAGACGTAAATCTTTTTTAATAAAAAGATTAGACAAATTCCTACAAGGTTCACCATCCCTTGAATAGATAAGCTTTACTTTATGTAACGTAGTTTTCTCAACCTCATTGTAATGTGTATTATTGAGAGAATACTCAACGCAATTATGATGAACAAAAGCTTGACAATATGAAATAATAACCTCAAATGAATCAAATTCCATTCTAAGTTCAAAATTCTAATCACCAACAATGGCACCTGACAAAAATCAACTCATGTAACAAAATAAAACACATACATATATAAAAAAAGGAAAAATAAGTAAATAGAAACACAACTGACAAATATCATCAGTGCAAAATGGAAACATATTGGTGATATTCTCAAACAGAGAGTATAATCAGATAAAGTATCATCGATGTAAAATGAGAAATCATTGGTGCAAATTAAAATGCACCGATAATATTTGTAAATAGAAAGCATACATATAAAAATCAAATTAAATATCACCGGTCTAAAATGACAAAACATTGGTGCAAAATGAGAAAGAATCGATGATATTTGTAAATAAATTTTCGAAGATGATATTTTTGAAAAAAGGATAAAATCACATCAAAGTTTCATTGATGTATAATGAAATGTGATGGTGATATTCAAAGTGAAGGATCAAAAATAAAAATAAAAAAATATTAGTGATAAACAAACCTTCATCCTCATTAGCACTTGAGAGATTCTGATCCTTAAAGCCAAAAGAAGCACAAGAAACTATAACTTGATGACCAAATTCATTACTAACATCTTTAAAAGAGCCCAGATCACATTCAACATTCAGATCCATAATAAACCATTATAAAAAATAGAAAAGAACAAAGTACATTCAAATAAAAAACAAATCAAATATATCAAACAAAAAATGTTGAAAATAATCAATCAAGAAAATCTTGCCAAGAAGAAACTTGAAATAAGAAAGAAGGTAACTAGCAACAATTTGATAAAAAATAACCTTATAAATTTAAGAACGGATACAAAATGACATGTTCGAATGCAATAAGATCGAAATGAAAATAAGGGAAAAGTGGAAAGCTGATCAAAGAAGAGCATAAGATGAGAGATGAAGAGAGTGACAGCAAAGAACAAATGAATAAGATGAGGAAGAGAAAAGAAGATAGAAAAAAGAAATTGTACAATAGGATCTGTTACGAACGCGTGCCCCGGACGTATTTTAAGACGTCTGGGAGGTGGCCCAGACGTCTGACCAGACGTCTGGGATTACATCCAGACGTCTTGCCAGACGTCTGGGATGGTTTACAGACGTCTGAAAAATCGTTATCTTCCACACGCGCGAGTCGTCTGCGCGCCTGCGCGCGCAGACCGCATATTCGCCTTTCCTCCCTCCGCGGCTGCAGATTCCCCTGCCGTGGATCCTTCTCTCTCCTCTCCGTGCGGCCTTAAAAAGGGCACGCCTCCCCTCCCGTCTCCACCGTCTCCTTCCTCTTCTCCTTCCTGTGCGCAAGAGCGAGCGAGCGCGAGGGCTGCAGCAGCGGCCGCAGTGAGCGCGGAGGAGGTGCGGCGTGCGAGGGCGGAGTTCTGCCGTGAGGGCGAGCTCGTCGGAGCGGCTTGGCCGGCCGGCGGAGGGCGCAGGGGGCGCGGAACGACGCGGAGAGGGACCTGCTGCAGTCTGAGCAGCAGATGCGCGAGGTACGACGCGGGCGACGTCGTGAGCAGAGTCCGGGTCGCACCCTGATTCTGGAAAAATTTCCAGAATCAGACGTCTGTGTTGATAGGCTGACGGCGAGGACGACGTCTGGTAGCTCATACAGACGTCTGAAAGGTGAGTATTCCATTTTCTTCTTCCTTCCTGTCGACTGACCGTACTGAGGGAGGGAGTTGGCTGTGCGCAGGCTCGCTGATTCGCCATCCTTTGCGAATCAGACGTTTGGAAGTTGTACCAGACGGCTTGAGTGACCTCCAGACGTCCGGGGTGACCATCGAACGTCTGGGAGATAGGCCAGACGTTCCCGCAGACTTCTGGACGTCTGGGAAACCACGCTGAATAGGTAATTCTCTGATCCACTTTTTAAGACGTCTGGAAGAAGTTCCAGACGTCTGATTTTGCACAGTATCATCTTTTTCGACCCGTTTAGGGCCCGTTCGGGCTCCGTTTTCCGCGATTCGAGTTCCGTTCTTTTCAGAATTAATTCCTCTACCCGTCTACAGTAGCTATACACTGTTTTGAGACACTCCTTGTGTTTAATCCTTGTGATAGGACCTCGTTCAGTTGCAGTCTTGGGAGTCGCGGAGGCACACAGGATTCCCGATCACGCCTCCATTACTCCCGTTGTATCTGGTAGAGTGGCTTAAGTTTATTATTAAAATCTGTTAAAGTATGGAACCATAATTAGAATCTAGGACATTGCATGAATCCTACGAATGAGAAATGCATGGAATGATAGCTCCTAGGTGATGCATGAATCTTAGGGCTGGAAAACTAGTTGTATGCTAGATCCTAGGATGTGGCATGAATCCTAGGATGGAAAAACTAGTGGAATGTATAATACTGCAGTCTTGGAAAAATGGAAAGGAACATAAAGCTGCCTGTAAATTGAATTAACAGCTGCCTGTTGTGAATAGATAACGTGGTTGAGAACATGGATTGTAAGAATGTGAAACTGGAAAGTGAAACCTGGATGTTTGAGTAAAAAGGATGGAACCCTACGGGGAAGTAGGAGTAGAACTCCTGGAAGGTGAATGGAATAGTTTTGGGGAAGTGAGCTGGCCCTTGAGTACGGAGTACCAAGGAGAGCGACTGTCCCCTTGTTTAGTGCAGAGCGGAGCTAGCTGCCCCAGGGACCCGGGGTTAGGACTGGCCACTCTGTACCGACTTGTTGGCCCTCGTGTACGTAGTACCGAGGAGAGCTAGTAGTGTTAGGAGAGTACTAGCTACCCCATGGGCCCCGGGGTTCTGCTAGCCTCCTTCACCGACTTGTTAGGCCCACTGGGGCAAACCAGGGTAGTCAGGCGAGGGTGCGCGGACTGTGGAGGGGCAAGGCCCCGGTTTGGTTACTGTGGAGGGGTTGGACCCCTGTTACTGAGAGGGCTCTGCCCTGGTTCCGTGCTGTGCTTTGGGCGCACCCGTTAACGGAAACGACTGACCGCGTGCCAGTGCGGGCTAGCTACCTGTGCGTTTATCGCGCGTGCCGTAGTCACCGTTACGTCTGTCAGTGACCTTGGGGTGGTTGACTGAGGGTAGGATCACCACGGGGGACTCTCCCGGCCAGGAGAGCACCACGTGCTACTTCTACTTTTGGAAAAGACTGCAATCAAGATCGTTCCCACGAGGACATTCGAGATCAAGTAAAGGATCTGAGAAATAAATGAAATAGTGAGAAAATTGAAAGATGTGAATAAAGGAAGTAATAGAACATAACAACTACTGTACACTCTACTGTTGTCTTTAGTTAGTTTTCCACTCTACTCAGCGTTTTGCTGACGTGTTACACTCGTTACCTTTTTCAGGATCAGGTGTTGAGCAGCCAGGGTCAGCGGCTGCAGAGGACGCTGGGCCGAGTAGGGTCCAGTAGAGTTTACCATAGTCTTTTGTACCTCTTTTGTTTCTGTTATAGTGAGTAGTTCTTGTTTCCGCTGTACTTTTCTTTACCTGCAGTTCTTGTTATATGATAAATGTTGTTCTACTGTTGTGGTGGTATCTATTGTAGTAGTTTCTTTCCTTACTGTTGTACTTCCTTACTGTTAGTTATATTCATGTTGAATGTGGTTTATTTTACTGCTCTTTTGGTTACTTTCTCGTTGGACGACTAGGTCTTGGGATTAGTCGAGTCGGTCCGGTTCTCGTGTCTCGTAGGGACTCAGGAACCAGGTCGTTACAGGATCCGATCAATAAATTTATAGATATCAATGCTAGTGTGTACGGTAGCAAACATGTTTGTTACGTGCATTAAAAAACACATCAATTTTTGAGTTCATGTATATTTTTCATTCACTCTTTAAGGTGAAGATAAAGATATGTCGAGAAAAACCCCTTCCGCTCTCGCCTTTTCTTTTCCCTCTTGACAGAAAACTCTGTACGAAGCTTGGGGGCTCCGATTGGCCACATCTGGCTGATTGGTTGCCTCGAAGCCTCTCCTCTTCAAAGATCTCGCCTTACTTTCGACATGTACGATTCTTCGTGTATGATTGCTACGATTGCAGCTAAGACGGTGGTGTGCTTGTGGTGGTTCGACGGTGGCGATGTTCGAGGATGGCGTCTGACCTCGGATGTTACGAACCGTGCTTTCAAACGTCTTTTAAGACATCTAGGAGATGGCCTAGACGTCGTACCAGACGTCTGGTATCACTTCTAGACGTCTGGGATTCATTTTCTGCGGCACGCACCGTTGCGTCTGCGCGCCTGCGCGCGCAGACCTGCTCCGCCTCTTCTTTTTCCCTCTCCTCCTGCGGGCGCAGATTGTGCCCCTCTCTCTCACTCTCTCTCCCCGCGCGGCTTTAAAAAGCCACGCCCTCTCCCTCACTCTCATCACCTCCGCTCCTCCTTCCTCTTCTTCCAGCGAGTGCGAGCGCGAGCGAGCGGGGCGGTGACAGTCGCAGTGAGTGCGGGAGGAGGTGCTGCGCGAGAAGAGGAGGCGCTCGGTCGTGAGGGCGAGCTTGCCGGGGCTACTAGGGCCGGCCGGCGGGGGGAGCAGCAGACGTGGGGTGGCGCGGGAGGCCTGCTGCAGCTCGAGCAGCAGGCGGAGGACTCGCGGCGCGGCCGTACGTCGCGAGCGGAGGGCGAGTGGCACCCTGATTTTGGAAATTTTTCCAGAATCAGACGTCTGGGCTTCCAACCAGACGACGGGGAAGACGTCCGAAGGACTGTTCAGACGTCTGAAAGGTGAGTTATATTCGTACCTTCTTCCTTTCCTACGACCGTCCGTACTGAGAGAGAGAAATGGGTACGCGCAGGTTCGGGGATTCGCATCCAACGCGAATCAGACGTCTGCCTGCAGTGCCAGACGTCTGGGGTGACCATCGGACGTCTGGAAACTAGGCCAGACGCCCCCGCAGGCTTCTAGACGTCTGAGAGACCACGCAGAGCAAGGTAACCCCTGATCCACTTTTTAAGACGTCTAGAATAAGTTCCAGACGTCTGATTTTGCACTGTTCCGTCATTTTCGACCCGCTTAGGGCCCGTTCGGGTTCCGTTTTCCACATTTCGAGTTGCGTTTTTTTCGGAATTAAATCCTCTACCTGTCTACAGTAGCTATATACTGTTTTGAGAAACTTCCTGTGTTTGATCCTTGTGATAGGACCCCGTTCCATTGCAGTATCGGGGTTTGCGGAGGCATGCGGGATTTCCGACCACGCCCTCAGTACTCCTGTTGTAACCAGTAGAGTGGCTTTTAAGTTTATTGGTACAATCTGTTAAATTATGGAACCATAAATAGCACCTAGGACATTGCATGAATCCTAGGAATGAGAAACTAGAATGAATGGTAGATCCTAGGGTGTTGCATGAATCCTAAGGCTGGAAAACTAGATTGTATGATAGATCCTAGGGTATGGCATGAATCCTAGGATGGGAAAAACTAGTGGAATATATGAATACTGCAGTCTTGGAAAATGTGAAAAGGAAATAATAGCTGCCTGTGAATTGAATTAACAGCTGCCTGTTATGAATAAATAAACGTGATTGAGAATATGGATTGTAAGAACGTGAAACTGGAAAGTGAAACCTGGATGTTCTGAGTTAAAAGAGCTGGAACCCTACGGGGAATTAGGAGTAGAACTCCTGGAAAGTGAATGGAATAGAATTGGGGAAGTGAGCTGGCCCTTGAGTACGGAGTACCAAGGAGAGCGACTGTCCCCCTGTTTAGTGTAGAGCGGAGTCAGCCGCCCAGGGACCCGGGGTTAGGACTGGCCACTCTGTATCGACTTGCTGGCCCTCGTGTACGTAGTACCGAGGAGAGCTACTAGTGTAGGGAGGTACTAGCTACCCCACGGGCCCCGGGATTCTGCTAGCCTCCTACACCGACTTGTTAGGCCCACTGGGGCAAACCAGGGTAGTCAGGCGAGGGTGCGCGGACTGTGGAGGGGCAAGGCCCCTGTTTGGTTACTATGGAGGGGTTGGACCCCTGTTACTGAGAGGGCTCTGCCCTGTACTGGTTCCGTCCTGTGCTTTGGGCGCACCCGTTAACGGAAACGACTGACCGCGTGCCAGTGCGGGTTAGCTACCCATGCGTTTACCGCGCGTGCCGTAGTCACCGTTACGTCTGTCAGTGACCTTAGGGTGGTTGACTGAGAGTAGGATCACCATGGGGGACTCTCCCGATTAGGAGAGCACCACGTGCTACTTCTACTGTTCGGAAAAGACTGCAATCAAGATCGTTCCCACGAGGAACATTCGAGATCAAGTGAAGGATCTGAGAAATAGATAAATTGTGAAACAATAGAAAGACGTAAATAAAGGAAGAAAGAAAATTAAAACAGCTACTGTACACTTTACTGTTTCTTTAGTTTAGCTGCCACTCTACTCAGCGTTTTGCTGACGTGTTACACTCGTTACCTTTCAAGACCAGGTGTTGAGCAGCCAGGGTCAGCGGCTACAGAGGACGCTGGGCCGAGTAGGGTCCAGTAGAGTTACCACTGTTCTCTTGTACCTCTTTTTGGTTCCACTATAGTGAGTAGTTCTTGTTTCCGCTGTACTTTTCTTTACCTGCAGTTCATATTATGTTATGAATGTTGTTCTACTGTTGTGATGGTACATACTGTAGTGGTTTCTTTCCTTACTGCTGTATTTTCTTACTGTTAGTTATATTCATGTTGAATGTGGTTTATTTTACTGCTCTTTTGGTTACTTCCTCGTTGGACTGTTGGTGCTAGAGCACCACGATCATTTGTTTTGATGATAACAAAACACGTGTTATTTAACATTTGCAATTTGAGTCCTAGATTTCAGGTCAATTGCAAATGTAGACGTGCTTAAACGGAGTTCGAGCTCGTATCCAAGACGGATTGGAGGAGCTTGACGAAAAACAGAGGAGGTTCGCGTGGAGCGACAGATTGAAGATAGAAGACAAGAATATGATAGATTCTTTTTAATCCTTTCTTATGTCTCTTGTCTTTATTTTCTTGCTCTTTTTATTTTTCTTAGAATATTATGTTAAAGAGCCTCAAAGTACCCTAACAGTAGTCCTAGGAATACCTGCACAACCCTAGGATACTAAGGTTTTCTGTAGAACACTTAGAAAACCAATATAGGGTTCAAACAGCACTTCCAGACGTCTAATTCTCAAATCAGACGTCTGATAAAGTATTTTAAGACGTCTAACTGTTGTTTTAGACATCTGATATCTGTTAGGCTGGACATAGCTAGTTCTGTCTGATGAAATCAGACGTCCAGACCTTATACCAGGCGTCTTAGGAGACGTCTGATGGACTTGCCGGACGTCCAGATAGTGGACCGTTGGCTAGCTTAGCAGGCACTCAAGAATATGACCGTTAGAGCCTTATCAGATGTCCATAGGACTGTCCAGACGTCTGATAATTGACCGTTTTGCCTCGGCTGACCCAAAATCTCTTCTCAGAGATTTTCTAGCCGTTCCAACGTTTGGAAAATCCATTCCCACAGTAAAAGTAGGTTTCCAGACGTCCAGACATAGTGCCAGACGTCCTATATGTCGTCTGATGGACTCGCACAAAAATCCTGTTTAGATCTGATCCAAGTCAGGAAGAGACCCGCCCAAAATCAAACGTCTGACCTTGGAATCAGACGTCTTAAAGTGAACTTCCAGACGTCTGATGCCAGAATTAGACGTCTGATAAGCCTGTCAGAACAATGATTGTTCCTGATTTCGGGCTGATTCTCTTGGGCTTTGTTCCCAACGGCTATAGAACATTTCCTAAGCCTTCCAAAGCCTTCCTAAGGCCTCTATAAATAAAGGGGAACCTTTGCAACACACATACACACCAAGACACACTAAGAGAAACACAAGACACACTTAAGCAACATAGTTCCACTCTCTTGTGTCCTAGCTAGCTCTTGCTCTCCAAGCTCAAGCTCCATTCTCTTGAGAGCATCAAGCTTCGCACACCCACTCTCCCGCCGTTGTCTACGAGAGCGATGTTGCGCCGTCGCGTGGCACACGCACTGCGTCATCAACTCGACGCACTCCTTGCAAAGGGGAGTTTCCTAATTCCTATAGAAGCTAGGTTCATAATTACTTTGTTGGCTCTATAGGACTTGTTGTTTATTTTATCTTTGTTATTTGGTTGGGTATTCGCTTTGCGAATTCCCGTCTCCTTCGCGAGACAAAATCCTTCTCGTGAAGAGAAGGGGTTGAGGAACGCTACCCTCGTACTTGTAGCGTGGTTGTATTGAGGTTGAATCACCCTCGTTTTAAGTGATTTAGTTTAGTGGATTTTGATCAACTTGGTTGATCGGAAAATCTTAACTCGAGAGGGTTAGGTGGTGGTTTTCACCCGGTTTGGGTTTACACCTAAAAATTCTTGTGTACTTGTGTGATTGCTTATTTGTGAGATTATTTATATTTCAATTCCGCATTTTTTACGTTACGCTAATCTCACCCCCTCCAAGCCCGAACTTTCATGGACGACCAAGTCTTGGAGTTTAGTCGGTCCGGTTCTTTTGTCTTGTAGGGACTCGGGAATCGGGTCGTTACATCCGAGGTTCGGTTGGCGGCAAGCCTTAGCGTAGCTCCGACGTTGGTGGTGTTTGTCCATGGCATGGAGGTCCGGCCATGGCAACTTTTGTCAATGACGTGGGTTTGGCCATCGTTGAGTCTGACCTTGGTAGCGGTGAGGCATGAGGGCTCAACCTGGTAGCGTTGGTGGTCGTGGTGGTCGTGGTTTTGACGCAGGCTGCAGGCGTCCGGATGTTAAGGCACTGTTGGCGATTGATTCGCGGGAGCTGGTAATGGCCAAAAGCGAGCGTATGGTTTATGAGAGTGGTAGTTCTTTTTTCTTGCTCTGTAGTGTAGATCAATTTTGTTGGGGATCATGTGTGATCCTATGCTTATCATGGTCGAATTTTCCTGATACTTGTCAAGTTCCGATTTATTCGGTAAACTCGTTAGTACGGTCTCCGAGATTTTTATCTTGTTGGCACTTTAACGTTCTATGAACGTGGGGTTGATCTCCTTTAGGAGATTGCCCGATTCCCGATCCCTACCTTCTTTTTCTTTTTTCTTTATTTTTTGTCTCATTTTTTATTTTGAATTTTTTCATTTCTATAGGATATATTTCTCCCTTTGTGGGTGAAGATTCTATTTTCCTTCCCCTTTGAGGTGTATCTCTTATATTAGATTCTTTTCCTTTTAATGAAGATTTGACTTCTTAAAAAAATTACAGTCCAGAAAAAGAAAGATAAAAAAAAAAAAAACACGGAAAAAGAGAAGCAGAAATCTGCAGTGTTCGGTAAAGGGTGAAGACATCGTTCCAGGTTTTCCTTCCTGTCCACTGCTACCTCACACTACTGCTCATCCCGCCCAGACAGAGGGAGGCGAGGGGAGATCTTACATTACGTGAAATGAAATGAAACACCACCGCCACGCCCCCACTGGCGCCCCCCGCGCGAAGCCCCTCCTGCAGATCCGCCCCTCACTTCTCTTCCTCCTCGCCCTCGTCGTCGTCGTCCTCCTCCTTCTCTCGAGCGTCTCTTTCTTCCTCCTCCCCTCCTCTCTCCTCTCCAACGACGATGGCGGCGTCACCTCTGCTCGAAAACTCCCCGGAGGATCAGATGCGGACCCGCCCGCGGGAGGAGGTGAAGAGAAACGGAGGATGTGCGCGACCGTGGAGGAGATGGGAGAGGCCTACTTCAGGGAAGGATCCGCGGCGGAGAGCCTCCGGGTCAGGAGGCTCATCCGTTCCCACTTCCATCTTCATGGTAACTGCAATCTAATCCGTCGCCTTTCCCCGTTCTCCCCCAAGCTTCCAATGCGAATTGCTTGTTTGATTTTTATTCGTTCTACTGTGATTGCGGAGCGAACGAATCTGATCTCTAACGTTCAATACTAGGACGAATTCGCGGGGGCCCCGATTCGTTCTCGAATATATTAATTATATAGCTGAGGAATCGCTTCCAGTATTGGTTGTACCATGAGAAGCGCGCACAGGTTCCTGAAGGGTTTGTTGTTGCGTTTGTCTAGGAGATGCGTTGCACGGACGGCAATTAGAAAAAAAATAATCGTTAATTACGGTTTGGGAAACTGTAATTAGTTGGGGGCCGTAACAAAGACAACTTTTTAAGAGTCGACTTTGTTTAAGAAAAGTTGACTCTTGAAGAGTCGTCTCTTTAAATAAAGGTGGAATCTTCAAGAGTCGACTTTGATCGGGTATGCTCTGTGTTGCTGCAGTTGTTGACCATGGTAGGCAGCTATGTTTGGAGATTGATTTAAAGTAGATCAATGGATCCAATCAAGCAATTGCTTGGAGGAATCAGAAGTTGGGATGAAGCTGTGAAGATCTGGGTTTTCAACTGATGAAGAATCGAAAAGAGTTGAGAATTGAGAGTTGAAGATGCTGCTGGAATCACTGTCGAGCGTTGAAACGAAGGAGGGACTAGTAGTCCCACGTCAGTTAGTATGGACTGGTTATAGCGGTACATAAGGTTTGGCGCCCATGGCTCATTCGAGCGACAACACCTATGGGTGTGCGGGCATGCATGCCTACCTTGACCATGACTTGATCCTGTGACCTTGCGGGGTGGCCTCCGAGCATTAGTGATGGTGGTGGTATCATAGCAAAGTCGACTCTTTAAGAGTCTACTTTGTTTAAGAGAAGTCGACTTTTGAAGAGTCGTCTCTTTAAATAAAGGTTGACTCTTCAAGAGTTGGCTTTGATCGAGGTCCCCTCTTTGCTTTCAGGTATGCTCTGTGCTGCTGCAGTTGTTGACCATGGTGGGAAACTATGTTTGGAGATTCATTTGAATGGATCCAATCAAGCAATTGCTTGGAGGAATTAGAAGTTGGGATGAAGCTATGAAGATCTTAGTTTTTAATTGATGAAGAATTGGCAAGAGTTGAAGAGAATTGAGATTTGAAGATGTTGCTGGAATCACTGCCGAGCATTGAAATGGACTAATAGTCCCACATTGATTACTATGAAATGCTTATAGCGGTACATAGTTTGGCACCCATGGCTCCTTAAAGCGACAACGACACCTATGGGTGTGCAGGCATGCATGCCTACCTTGACCATGATTTGATCTTGTGGCCCTGTAGGGTGGCCTCTGGGCGCCAATGATGGTGATGGTGCCACGTGGCATGTGTTGATGAAACTGCGATCCGATGTTAGTCGTTGATTTAGTTCGGAGCTTGTGTGCCACGTGGGACCATCCTTTTAATTGAGCTTAAGAGTTGCCTGTAAACAAAGCGACTTTTGAAAATCGACTTTACATAATAAAATCGATCTTTCAGGAGTTTACTTACAATAGTAATATTGACTCTTGAAAGGTCGACTTCGATCAACCTTGGCTTACACCTATGCAGTTGCTAGTTAAAGTTCCTATGCATAGGTGCTTGCTTCTGCTGTTGCTGCTGCTGCTATTGGCTGTTGCTAGCACGTGCGTGCGGCTTCTGCTAATTACGGATCGAAGAACACAAATCATACACAACTTTTGAAACAAAAACCATACAAAAAATATACTGTCACCACTATTACAAAAAACCATACACAAAACCAACATAAGCCAATTAAAAAACCATACACAACTTTTACATAGCAACTATCACCATAATGACAAGTACTTGCCTAAACACAAGTAATAGCTCATACTTCCTTATTAATAAAAAGAGCAAGCCAAGAGTATAGGATAGGGTCTATCAAATACTAAACTCATTCCAATAAGTGAGGTACATAAGTTTGCAAAATAAAAGATATATACATTACACATCACAAGTGATAAATATGATACAGTACATAAGTACGGGATACATGAGAAGAGCTACTCTAAATCCTTTCTCTTCCTATGATATGTCTTCAATGGAGGTGGATCAATCTCGATCTGCATATGTACATTTATGTCGTCAATTTGCGAGCTTTCAGGGCTCGCAAATAATGGCGGTTGAGTTGTTGCATGTGCTGGAAGGGAGGAGGAGACTTGGGTAACATCTCAAAAAATCCTCTCGTATCTTCTGAGGCACTGGCAGAGTAGTCGAAGCAGTGTCAACTATCGATCCTAGGGGAGTAACGAAGTGACTATTACCCTCCTACTCCACATTAGGATGTTGTAGGTGCTCTGTATCATGCCTTAACAGATCCTGCTGTGGGTGGTTTGGATCGTGGCATGGCTGGTCTGGATCGTGGTCTGGATGGTCTGGATCGTGGTGTGGCTGGCCTGGATCGTGGTCTGGATCGTGGTGTGGCTAGCCTAGATCGTGGTCTAGATGGTCTGGATCATGTTGTGGCTATTTCGCATGAAGATTATGTGGCTGGTCCTCATGAAGATGTTGTAGCTGTTCTCCCCCACCTCTTGCACCTCCACGTCTACTAGCTTTGCACCTCCCATTGCCTCGACCTCATCCTCGCCCTCTCCCCCGCCCCCGCCCTCGATCACGTCCATGTCCACGTCCACGATCAGGGAACATGACAGGCACTTCGTTCAAAGCAGTGTACTCATCATCCTCATCCTCATCTAAATGGTTGATCGATGGCAACTCCACAAACTGTTGCGAGATCTTAAACTGTAAAATTTGCTTCACTTGCTGTGCTATTGATTTGATGGCGTTCATCTCGACCCTATCCCTGCAGATGGCTATCACTTCTTCCCATCTCTCAAGCTAAAAACAAAAAAAAAAGTTGTTAACTTTAGAATATTATAGAACCACATAAATTGAAATGAATACAAGGATTAGTAATTGGTATACCTCACTCCAAATCAACATGCCATGATGTCCTATGCATCTCCGTGTTATCTGACGATATCACGCAGCGTAGTCGTTTGTCACCATAGCTCCATCGACATTTGGTGGAATAATCTGACGAAGTCGATGTCTTCTCGCATTCCAACCACTTATGTGAGCTGCAAGCTCTGATCTCTAGTCAATGTCGTTCTTGCCTCTAAGGTCAATGGCATGCAGAGCCTTATCAGTGTCACAGTCTACTGGGGGACCTTGGCGACCATCGAACTGGTGCATAACTCAATCTGGGTAGTGATGCTCCACCATATGCAAGTGCACCAATGGCACACGAGCATGTCAAATTTCCTGGCTAGCTAAGCAATATTGAGGAAGCTGTGCTATAATATCCTTAGTATATGACCTTCAAACAATCTAAAATAAAGTGAAGGTCAGGTTATATCTTAATTAACATACTTACAAACCAAAATGATATAAATAATGTTAAATGAAATTTGTTACTTGATCAGGAGCCAGTATGTCGAAAGCATCCGATATGGGCGCACGACATGCGTCGGATGGTCTGTAACGTCGAATGAAGCACCCCAGCGACATGCTAGTGACCTCATGTTCCATTATGGTTGTTGTTGTACTATAGGAGCGATATGGGGGAACCGTTCACACACCTACACCTATAGTAGGGTAAGGCAACCACCGATTTGTCCGGTGACGTTGCGGCGACTACACAGATTCTTACATTTCAAGGATATACAATAAGTCAATCTCAAGATGTAAATAGTGACTTCGAAAGGAAATTAATAAATTTACAAAACCTATATAGGAACGCCAAGCACGCAGATCCCCAATTGAGTCGTCCGGTGGCATCAAAATCCTAGAGCAATGGCAAATATGTAAGTGAAACCAATGTATCGGATTTGTCGGGGAAGAGAATTCCTCCTAGCGTTTGCAAGATGTACGCCCGTGCGTACTACTGCACTGTTTCCTTATTTGCGTCTTTTGGTAGCTCTCCAAAATTTTGTTGTAGCCAACATAACTTGACTCGGGATCCTTTTAAGTTTGGCAGTTGACGTCCTAGTGACTGTTGGCACCAATGTAGCCAATTTTGTCTCATCCACATCTTCCAAAGAAGAAAAAATATCTATTAGCATACATAATATTGAAATGAAGTAACAAAATTCTGTTAGCCATATATTTTTGTTTCTAATGAAAGAGGAAGTAGCAATAGCCGCTGGCAGCAGCTGCTACCAACAGCCCCCAGTTGCAGCAGTAGCAGCAGCCCCCAAGGAGATAATCCAGATGAAATTGACATGAAAGGGGAGTGATATTACACTATGCAGGGCTAGGATGATGAAAATCAACGTGTTCTATATAATCAACCCATTAATCAGATCTATTTTGTGGTTATTTCACAAGATAACTTAATTACCCATAGTTATGTAATTAAGTATGCAGATTCGAATCCCTCTGGCCTCATTATTTTGACAAAAAGAATTATTCACCATCTGTTCTATTGGCCTAATTAAGTATGCAGGTTCTGTCTTTTGTTCACAAATGATTAGAATGAAGGACTTCTGTGGATGGGGAGATCAGGCTAGTTGGGATGAGGTAAGGTTTTGGGGCTTGGAAGGGGGCTCCATTCCTCTGTGAATAGGGGTTTCAATCCAGAGTCTGGTCACTTAAGAAGGAGCACCCTCTCTTAAGTCAAGAAGCACTAAACCATCTCGATAGATATGCTTGAACTTGAAGTTTGATTATGTTCGTAGATGCTTTTGCTTTTATTGATACCAAGGTTATTGATGCATGCTACAAGAACAAACAGCAAACAAATGTGTGCTTGAATTCTTCACACATTTGTTATTATGCAAGTGATTAATCTGTATTTTAACTTGGGATTATCCTTTAGATTGCTTTCAAGGGTGAATGTGATAGAAAGAGGTCAATAAACTTATCCAAGGTAATGCTTTCCCAACAACTATTTTTCATGCAAAAAGCTTCACGCCAGCAGCAGCAGCCAGCAGCAGCTGCTAGCTGCAGCAAGCTACTGCAGCAGCCAGCAGCCACCCCCAGCAGCCAGTGTGATCTGATCTTGGTGAAGGAGGCACACCTCTGAAAATGAATGACATGAACAGTGAAGTTATTTTAACTCTCATATCTTACCGAGTTATATTGTGCAAGGTGTGATTTATCTTGTTGGACTCTAAATTGTTATGTCAAATTTAGAACTAAGCCTCTTTTGGGTCGATGGTTATTCAAATAGATAAAGAAAGTAGAGGGGGTGGATGCATTGAGTAGCTAGTCTACCTGTGACGACATCTCCATCAGTAGGTAATCCCATGATGATAGCGATGTCCTCCAGTGTGATCGTCATCTCCCCTTGTTGCATATGAAAGGTGTTTCTCCGATTGCCATCTCTCTACCAAAGATATGATCAGGTGCCAATCCAAAGAAATAAAAGGAAGCGGTAGGATAGATCTTAACTCGACCCTTTCGATATATGGCTGTATCCTCTCATGGGGTTGGTTGTAACGTAATACAACCCCACGTCTGCAACACTTAAGCCAAGTATTGTCCTAAAAGAAACAAAACTACAAATGATTAGTATGTTCATTACAAAAAAAAGAATAATTACAATAATAGTGTAATTAACTTACAAGGCCCTCCCAAACAATATGTGGTTAGTGTCCGTCCTGTCCCCACAAAACACTATGATCTATTGATCCCATATCCTTCTACACATGTAATGAAAATGAACACCTTAAAATATCTTTTGAAAATATTGAGTACAATTTCAAGGAAATCATTAGTAATGAAAATAAGAGACATCAAAGTAGTACAATTTCAACGAAATCTTCTTGGTAGACATTATATGGAAATGCCATAAATGAAAAAAAAATGCATTTATTCTATAAAATGTTTTATCATTTTAAAAATTTTAAGAAACCAGCATCACTGAAAATATGATAAAAGTTTTAAGAAATCAACATCACTGAAAATCTTACATACCAGGTTGATTACGATAATGTCTCCTATTGTGACCGACCCCTCCACACAATCCACATTTATTAAGATTTGTAGGTGCTTTTGGACCTTTACGTCATCTTTTGCTTGGGAATCGTGATGGATCGGGATTGTCAGCAAGTGTAGATAGATTCATCGCATTTTCTGCATTCTTTGGCCTAGAAGGAACTATACTCTTGCAATTGTGTCTAATGTGGCTAAATCCACCACATTTGTTACAATTATTTGGTTGTGATGTCTCTCTTAAGTCCATTTCATTGTGTATGCGAGTTGATTTTGGACATCCCTTTTTATGTTTTCTTTCTGGATCAGGAATAATCTTTGAAAAATCTGAAGGCTGCTATGTTCACAACTTCTTATCTACAACCGGGTAGAAACCCACTTCATAGCAATAGGGTTGTTGCTCCCATATATAGAAATGTGACATGCAATCATTGACATTTAGGATTTTGTGGGCCATTGCTGCGCATGCATGGGAGCATGGGATTTTCCAAGTCTGCCACTTATTATATGAATAAGTTCTCAAGTTAAGATTTGTTGTCAATGCCTTCTCACCCTTCATGTCGAATTTGGTGGGTCGTTTACCTGTCACAACCTCAAATATCATCTCAGGGTGCCATTGAAAGACTTCAGCTCTATGCCTCCGGGCAACTTCTCGCTACATCTCAAGTTTTTTCTTGGCTCATGTGTAAATTTTTCCTCTATTCACCCCATATTCAGCCTTAGCTTGTCGCTATCTAAAGTAATTAACATAGTTATAAAGAGTCTTCTTCAGTAGTGCAACAATAGGTAATGATCTTGCATCTCTCAAGATGGCATTATAACTTTTGCTCATGTTGATCGTCATATAGCCATATCTATATCCTCCATCATAAGCCCGAGTCCACAGATCAGGTGGTAATGATTGCCTTTTAGACTAGCCAAGAGCAATATCATCTAATTCATGAAGTTTCTCCAAGTAATGTTGGCACTTAAGGCCATATGTTTGAAGTGCAGCAATCGTCACAAGCTTCTTTAGAGCATTGTTTTTGAGCATATCATTGAAGTTGCTTGCTACGTGACGCATACAATACCTGTGGATGACTAATGGAGGAAGCATCCCAACGTTCGGATTTGTAATTGCAACCTTGATCTCATCATGTCTGTCTGAAATAATGCATATAGGGCCATCCCTACCACGAATGACTAGGTCTTAGAGTCTTTTAAGAAACCATGACTAAGTTTCTTCTCTTTCTTCATCGACTAATGTAAAGGCAAGATGAACTATGTGATTGTCCCCATCCATACTACATGCAACCAACAACTTATGTTTGTACTTTCCATGAAGATGAGTTCCACCAATACTAATTATAGGCCTACAATAGGAAAATGCATCGATGCAAGGTCCGAATGACTAAAATGCCTTTCGTAGGATGACATGTTCATTTCTTGATGGTCTCATATCCTACTTGTAATCAATCTCAGTCCGAGGTATTGCCTTTTTAATTGTATGCAATAAACGAATCATTTCATCGTAAGAGTCATCCCAATTCCCGTATATAATCTTCACGGCTTTTTGTCTTGCATCCTACAATTTTCTCTTGCTTATTTTACAATGCATTTTTTTATCCAAGACAACTTTCAAGTGGTTGACCATAAACTTTTTTGGATCATTTATATACTCTACCATGTGCTGTCATGAATATCTAATTGCGGATGGTTGAGGCCTTTTATAGCATCGCATGTATATAGTCCCTCAATGATGCCCACTGCAAATTTTCTATCATATTTTCTCGAATATGCTTGGAGTCTCCATTTGCAAGCCTTCGCCTTCTGACTACATTCAATTGACCAACATTTCTTATTAGACTCATGCACGAAGTAGTTGTAATGGTTCTCTACGTGGCAGGTCTTCACCACAAAAATCAAATCTTCTTTCCTCTTGAAATTCTTACGACAGAGCATTCCTCCAATGTGCATATCATCACTATTATTCTCATATTCGATCAATCCCGAATTAATGGGGATGTCATAAACATCTGGTACTTGAACTTCATTCCTTCTAGGCATAACAGTGGCATGACTTTCTGGCGAAACATGTACTTGATCATCATCAGATTTGTTATTTACCCCATCATCTATTTCTTCATCAGAATCAAGCCGGTGACCATTTTCTTTTCACTTGATCTCTAAGTCTTCTGCCTGAAGGATATGAGAATGGATCATCAAACTTGATGGTACATGGGAGTCACGCTAGACTCCATGATCATTGGTCGTGTGTTGCATGTGACTAATGGTAGGTTGCGACTCATTATGTATATAACTGGAGATAATACTGATAGAGGGATCAGCCTGGACGTCGATAGCCACATCGGGAATAACATTACTCTGAAACCCCAAGTTAATTGAGATATGTTCCACCTCAGTAGTGAGGGAAGCCTCTCTGATAGAAATAGAACTACACTGCACTTTAGTTTCCATGAAGGGATTCAAGGTTGGATTAGGAGTGTGATGATCATGGATATTAGCTGCAGAGCCTACTACAACCTCTAAGGTTTGAGAAGTTTTGCCCACTCCATCCTTCTTAGGCCTTTCAATTTGACTGACTTCAGTGATCTTGATGTACAACTTTGGTAGATAAGTTTGACACATGTTCTCGACAAGACTAAGAATTCCTTCGACATCACCGTCATCAACAATAGGTGAAAGGGTGTATGTCATCTTCACAGTTAGAGCACAACCCGTGACCATAGGAAACATATGATCTATCTCAATGTCATGAGTCAAAGGATCAAGATTAAAGCCTTTTCATAATCTTCTCCTTAAGCTTCTTAAATTCTAATTCATTACTTAAAATTATTAGATTCTTGATGAACTTCTTATCATATTCAACACCAGTTTTTTCGTCAATCACATTCCCATAGGCATACAAGTATAACATACTTCTTGCCATTCTACCAAACCTGTAATAAGTCAAATCAAATGCCATGCATGTACATAATAGATTGCAAAATAACCAAATCTTTTTTCCTTTGATACTCAATAGAAGCATCACAAAGTTTTCCTTAACATTTCCTGTATAAAGCTTATATGCCCAATTCAATGTTATCACAAGGATGTATATTCCTATGCCAGATGAATGCATAATTCAATATATTATTAGTCCCAAATCACCATTTCCAAATTCACTGCAATAACTGCAGTCAAAACTTGCTCGTAACTCGTCAAGGCTAACTGAAAACTCAGGAAGAGTTGCAAGCAGAAGCTTACAAATCAACTCAAATTTTATAATGTCATCCAATGCCTTAATTTATTCTGCAATGTAGATATGGAAAGGATCCAAAATAAATCTATATTTCTCCAACTGAATTAAACTAACGCATTTTTGGGGATTTTTTGCCGTACTGTTCTTGACCTAAACATGATTCTCT